>CM056209.1:13330801-14632676 GCA_029692085.1 Gymnothorax javanicus | reverse complement strand
CATTCTTAATATATAGATATTTATCACAACCCTCTTGTGAATTCCTATTGTTTCTTCTCCCATTTAGCAACTTGCGAGTCTTTCAGATGTATTATCCGCCTTTCGTTTCCCCATTCTTGCACGTCTCTGTGGACTATATATTCCTTTACTTTGATTCTGTCAAGTTTCTGAATTGTCCCTTGCTATATGCCTTACAGGCAACTGGTTAGATTGTTCTTAGTCTAGGATTTATTGTATTCGGAAATGATTGTAATCTTTAATGATGGCGAATTACAAAAGTACTCTTCTTCGTCTCATTGATAGGAACAAGCGCTCCAGCCTATTTCTTGATCTCCAGGATTGGGACCAGGTTTATGTTAACCTACCTCTTGAGTCTGTTCTTCTGCCCAGTTTAGTAGGAACACCTTCAAAGTCTTCTGCGGGCATCAGGATTGGCACTGTGTTTCTGCTAAACTCTCTGAACCTGCCATCTGGCGAGGGTGATCTCCATCTGGCCTCTGCCTCAGGACGCCACTGGCTGGTCACGGACACGCCCCTACACCGAGCTCACTACCATCTGAACTGAACAGTGCCCTTCTTGTCAGGGCCCCATCCCTGTCTGCCATTACCGTATTCCTATCAATAAACCCAACTATCGGATTGCCTCTGCCTCTGCACTGGCTTGTTTGTCTAGATCATAACATATATTGAGCAACTGTCAAAGCATAAGTTCATATAGAGTTAGTGATTTTCTGCTGACAGACTCTGAACAGAAGCCAGTAACTGGAACGGTGATTTAGACATATACACTCTTTGAATCTTTTCTCCATATTATTGACTGTCAGTGGTGGGATCCTGAAATTCCGTGCAATCTTACAATGAGAAATGGTTACCTGTGGAATGTTGCAAAGTGAAGTTTTCTGAAGATTCTAAAACTTATCCATTCTTTCTATTTCCCTGTCGTAATTGCTTTGGCATGTGTTGCAGGAATCCAGTTTTGAATTGCTGAATAATTACAAAATTCAATACAGTTGATAAGCTGAGACTTAACATGTCCAGTTTTCAACTAAATACAGGTATAGGAGAATTTACAAATCCCTTTCATTTTCTATCTGTATTTTACATAATGTCCCGACTCTTCTAGAAAAGAGGTTTTACAATCATTTACTGCAGTAAACATTGATATTCAGGGTGACGGAGTGCTGAAGCACATCACTGTCTCTGTCAAGAAAACATATCATATTCCCTGTACTCATTGTATTCTAGATAATCCAGTACTATAAGAATAGTCACTATGTGGAATACCTTGACAGTTCAGTCATTGCAAACCTCTAGGAGTCTTCTGGACCAGGCTTGATGTAATGCTAGGTTATATAGTACATGTTGTTTTGTAGGTAAGCAATGACAACTATTGGCTGGAAGTTCACAAGCAAGAGCTGGCTGAATGGCTTTTTATTATGCTGTGTTATGCAATGTTATGGTGTGTTCTGGTATATCGTTTTATGCTATGTTGTGTCATGTCATGATATTGTATGGGGGTCAAGGAAGCTATGGTGCTATTTGAAGAGGTGAGTCATCAATCGACATTAAAAGGTTATATATGTCACCACGGTAAGGAGGCAATGACCAAACAAAAATATAAAAGCAAACATTCAGAGAACGATAAGAAGATGAGATGAGGAGTGTTAAAATGACCCAAACTGTCACATAGCATCCATAATAACTTTCCTTCTCAAGAGATGTCACTTCTTTGAGGATCAAAGCCACCACTTCCCCCTGGCCCCTCCCTTGCCATCTGCTCAGCACCTGTTTGGCACTGATGTATCTCCTGCTGGGGTGTCTTGTGAGCACCCAGATGATGACAGAGCCTCAACAGGTTTGTTTGTTTAATGCTGAAATTTGGGTCATTTGGCCCAAACCCTTGGCTGATGACCCTGGCCAAATTTTTGTTTTTTTGCGACAGTTTGAGTCCTAAATTCAGAAAAAGTATTTCTCCTCTGTCCGATATTTTCAATTTTTCCTCATTTGTCATATTTAAATGTTTCAGATAATTCATCTACTGTTAATATAGGACAAAGACAATGTGACTAAACACAAAATGCAAGGTAAAGAGTTATTCAAAACCTTATCTCACGTGTGAAAAAATAATTGCCCCTCTAAACCTAACAGTTGGTAGTGCCCCCTTGGCAGCAAAAACTGCAATTAAACATTTGCAATAGCATTTATTTGTCTTTGTAGAATTAATGCAGCCACAGTGAAGGGTTTTCTAGCATGAATTGCCTGTTTAAGGTCGAAGCATCTCTGTCGGATTCAAATCAGGATTTTGACTGATCCACTCCTAACCCTTCAATTTATTTCTTTTGAGTCATTCACAGGTCGACTTGCTTGTGTGCTTCGTGCCATTGTTTCGCTGCATTAGCAACTGTGCTTGAGCTTTAGGCCACAAACTGATGGCGGGATATTCTTCTTCAGAAATTTTAGGTTGAGAGCAAAATTTATGGTCCCATCAATTATGGTAGGTCAACTAGATCCTGAAGCTGCGAATTACCCCCAGACCAGCACATTACCACCACCATGTTAGACTGTAGGCCTGCTACAGACTTGTCAGTACACAAAATATTATCCTAAATGTCTTGGGGGTCATCAAAATGTTTTTTGGCAAATGTGAGAACAGCCTTTGTGTTCTTCGTAGTCAGCAGTGGTAATTGTCTTGCAGCTCTCCCATAAATGATATTTTTGCCCAGTCTCTTTCTTATTGTGGAATTGTGAACACTGACCTTCACTGAGGCAAGTGAGACCTGAAGTTCTTTAGATATTAGTCTGATTCTTTTACATCCTGAATGAGTCATTGATGCATTCTTGAAGAAGATGTGGTCGGCCGACCATTCTTTGGAAGGTTCATCGTTGTTCCAAGTTTTCTCCATTTGTAGATACTGGCTCTCAGTGTGGTTTGCTAAAGTCCAAAAGCCCTAGGAGTGGCTTTGTAACCATTTCCAGACTGATTGGTGTCAACAACTGGTTTCTCATCTGTTTCGGAATTCCTTCAGATTGTGTCATCATTTGTGGCTTTTTGCTCTATTCACACAGCCAGGCAGGTTCTATTTTGATGATGTTTAAATTCAAAAGGGCTGGCAATAATCAGGCCTGGATGTGCCAAGAGAAATTGAACCCAATCATCGATTAAATTTGTCTGACTGATTTGGTAACAAAGGGGGAAATTACTTTTTCACATGGGGCCAGGTCTGGTTGGGTGGCTTTTTTCCCTCAATAAATGAAATCATCATTTAAAAGCTGAAATTTGTGTTCACTCAAGTTATCTTTTTCTAGTATTAAAATTAGTTTGATGACCTTAGACATTTAAGTGTGACAAATGTGCAAAAATAAAAGAAATTGGGAGAGGGCAAATAGTTTTCACAGCACTGTATGACAGCAATTTGAAACCTATAGCTACATTGTGTTGCCAGCCTTTTTATAGACACATTATATTATAACATATATTATATGTTCTTGAAACCTTGATCATAATAATCAAGCCAAGGGAGATTAGCACCATTTATTTATTTATTTGTTTGTTTATTTTGTGCTGAACTAAAATAGTTTAGCAAAAGCAGTTTTAACAATTCATTTCGACCTGATAGAACCCACCAGATTGCTGGCGCACCCAGAAAAAAATAAATAAGTGAACAAATTCCTTCTTTTTTGAACTGATGAAGGATAACTTGTGTTATAGCCACGTACAATATGAGCACGTTTCCATAAATTAGAAGATGTTGCATTTCAAACGAGGTCTCATGCATTTTGGCCATGCTGTTCATAAGCTATTCATTTTGGAACATTAAAAAGACAAAATTTTAAAAATTGTGGACTTATAAAGGGTTAAGGATGGAAATTACATTGATTCTGTGATTGAATCCTGTATTAGACTACCAAGCAGGCTGCTATACAAAGACTATTAGTGGTCTTTATGGAGGAATCTGTTACGGCCATCCTTCAATGGTCATGAAGCTGTTCATTACTTTGTTTACTGACTTGTTTGTTGACTATTCCCCTGCCGATTAGGCAATATCAAAAAACATGATGGGCCTACTTCAGCTGAAATCTAGTAATATTTTAAACTAATTTTCTTAGCCACAAATTTACATTCTTTCCTGGATGTCCTTAGTTCTTCATTCAGCTGGACAGCATAAAATCAATAAAACAATGAAAACATCGCACTTATTTTACAGGTTTAATTTTTATGCCTACACCCAAAAATCATTTTTACAACTCTAATTCAACATCATAAGCATAACATCTAAGCACATCTTTACAAAAATACACCATAGGCCACCAACAATAAAAATGGTTACATACTGTATGGTACACTTAATTACAAAACGACTCCTTCACGCATTTCAAGCGCACGAGTTTCCATTAAGCCTGGTTTCCAAGCAGGCTCGGGTCAATCAGAACAGGTCCGTTGTGGTGGTAATGGGAGTGCCTCCCTCTTTGCCGCTCGCACTGGCAGTCCTCAACTATCGTCACAGCTTTGGTCACTTGCAGGTCGCCCGTGCATCTAAGCTGCACGTTCTTGCGGCTGAATTTGACGGGCGAACAGTGTGAGCAGACGGTGGTCCGACCCTCCTGGCTGCTGGATACAAGCACGGAGCTGCACGTCCCGAAGCAGAGGTGGTTCTTCATCACGAGCATCTCGCAATCCTCATGAGCCACTCTCTAAAAGACAAAGAGCAGCGACTTCAGTACAGTTTTGCTCAACTGGAAAGCTCATTGTTCGCATCAGAATGAAAAACAACAATAGTACACAATGAGATGTCAGACACAGTTCCTTACCTGTAGAAAGGGAATCGCTCGGCACCTTTCCTGGTGTACCTCGTTGTTTCTGATGGGTAGAACAGACTGGAAATCGGATCTCCTTCTGAACACGAAGTGATTCCAGAATTTTTTTGCATTTTTAAGAGAAGGAGCATCGGTTGGATGCAAGTTTTCGGCGAGAGCCGTCGTACGCGGGTGGCTCAAGAGGAGTTCTTGGGCTTGGTTGCTGGATACAACAAATTTAGGCCTACTGAAGAAATTTTCCGGTCTAACGCTGCGTACAGTTTTGCCCACTGGGGGATGCGTCCGGTTGACCAGCTCTTCCATAGTTCTTTTAAGGTGTGCAGGGCTCACGTTGGCCTTCAGGTTCATTTTCGACGTCAAGTAAGAAACGACTTTTCCTTGAGTCTCGCCAAGTTTACTTCGGCTTCGAAAGCTCCATCCGTGGACTTCCGTCCGTACTGCGCTCACAAAGATGAAAGTAATAGGGACTAATAACATTTCGAATTCTCCCTGGGGACTCAGCTTCCGAGTTAGGCCAGCGTTAGGTTCAACTGGAAAGTTCGTAGTCCTGTGGCGCACGGAGCGACACCGTCCTTTATCAGAGGAGCCAAGAATCTCCCTTTGCTACTGATGACCATGGGGAGTCTTCTCGTGGCAACTCCACAAACACCTCTCAAGATTTTAATTATGATAAAGCACGTGCTTAAATTATCAACCCTTAAAACATCAGTCGTTCTTGTGTAAATGCACTTCTTTGATGTTGATTCTTTCACCGGAGTGAGGACAATGTGGAGTGTGTGTGGATGTGTATTCAAGTGTATTCAACACATTTTGAGTGTTATTATACTTACAAAAAAAAAAAAACACAGTTTAGCAATAATTAACGTTTAACATTTATTTAAATCTGTATTTATTAGTGACAAGGTAATGGCACCACTGAAAAATAAAAATATCCACTATATGACTATACCACAGCAGTAAGAACAACTTTATTTTTAAATTTTAATGTGACAATATTTTTCAGGAGAGAATGTCTAATAATGATGAAGCTGTGGAAAATGGCTGAATAATATCGTCGGCCTGCTGATAAAACTTTGCATCTTCAAAATGATAAACTTTACAGGAAAATAGAAAATAAATATAAAATAATATAAATATATAAATGTAATTTAAATATAAATAAAATAAAAAATGTTTAATTTTGCATGTAAGAATAGTGGACATATGAGTTTTTGTTTCTAATCAATTTGGAGATACAAGGTTTTATCAGCAGGCCGACGATATGCAGGTTAAAACAATCTTTTGAGGATCACAGCTGCCTGTTCTGACTCAAAAACATTAAAGCTTTTTTGGCCAAGATTGATGTACAGGCTTTGGTTTTGTGAGTATCCTCTGATTAAATTTATTTGGAGTAATGTTTATATAGCATGACCATTTTCAAAGATTAGTAGGACAGTAAACCAGACCATTTAGTATGTGTATTCAAAGATACATATAGTGGCCCAATACACATTTAACCTTAATTTGACATTTTATATCCCACCTTAATCATTCAATTTTAGAACATTTTGAATAATTGTGCTATCTGTTGTAAATGAATGAATGGCCATCTATTCCTGCACATATTCTAGTAGGACTGTGATGCGAATAGATGTTGGTTTATGTAAATGTAACGTTCTAATGTCTCAGAAGAACCATTCTCATGTGTCCTTCAAATTTGGTTGAAAACATAGGCTCTATAGTGGAAAGATAATCCATTAAGTATTGAGCAGTATCACATTTAATCAACCTCTAACCAGGTTAAAGGCTGGCCTTCGGGGACGACTCTTACATCCTGCTTCATTTGCTATCAATGCTGCAGTGCCCCTGAAAATTTTCAGAAAAACTTTTTTTTTAACCTTCTGTTTTCACTTGAAAGGCACAGCAGTTCAAAAATAGAATACCTGACTACACATACTACTCAGATCATCTGGTTTGTTGAGTTTACATTTGTGGCTAATCTGAAGATCACAAGGATGAGGTCAAAACTTAATATGGCTGGACCGTTTTTGATCAATGTGCAGAATTTAGGGACATTTTTACAGGGATAGTCATTGGCTTGTTGTAAATGATGATTCTTGGATTTTAAATGTTCATTAAATTTTCTGTAATGGTCTTATTATTAATTGCTGTTGAAGTGTACTGAAGTAGCATATCGCATGACATGGTATAGCTTCATTTGAGTCAAAATAAAGTTAGTTCATGCCAAATCACTTTGAAATGGCAACGGCCAATGGGGAAAGTACACTCAGCAGTGATGAAGTGTGACTTCATCACTCCCTCACTCACGCATCATTCAACTGTGCCAATCCAGACAAAAAGAAATGATTCAGTGGATTTCCTGGCTCATGATAGCGGATCGCTGTTATTGTGAATTTAGAAGTATGTAAGACTTGTAGTCTTATAAAGTTTTCAAATAAGAATATAAAATATAATATTTTCAAGTACATCTAACATTGCACTTTCTGAGTGCATTGGCTCCATAACATGCACTTTGGATTTTAAATAGAGTGATGAATATAAAGTTAAAATTTAGGCCTCTACAGTCCATCACAATTTGAAAGCATTTTAAATTGCACTGGGTGTTATGAGTTCAAATCACTGCCCTCAGAAGTGGGCAGTGTGCATGAAAAGTGCTACAGTCCCGATTCAGTTCACTCAGTTTGAATGTTAAGATGTCAGATGGAGTACAAACCCAGAACCAGGGGCTTAATCAACACAAGACCTGTCACCATCCCAGTATTGACACATTGAACTGTATTATTAAAGCCATTGTTTCTCTCGACAGTGGAGGGTCTTGCTGATGTTTTTTCAGCCGCATGGGGTAATTAAACTCATTGCTGGTGGTAATTATTCTGCTGGAGTCATTGAGTTTGTCAGGAGAGTGTTGAGGCCTGCTGAGCTTCAATGCACAAACAGCTCATTCACCCTTTGAAGCCGACGATCAAAGAGGCTTCAGATTGTGGCCAATCAAATGCACTCCTTACTCCTCCTAAAATCAAATTGGTTTTCATGATTTTCCCACAGGCCATGTGAAGAAATTCTCACCCTAAAACATTTATGTAACATTTGTTTCTATTGTATATCTTTACAATGTATTTTATCTTGCGAAGATAAATTGAACATCTGGAATTTGTCGTTATACTTAATCAGAAGTGCTTGATTTTTTTCAGTCAATGTCTTTGTGGGTTAAAATTTACTGCAATGTGAGTTAAATGACCTCATTATACGTATGAGTGTGTGTGTGTGTGTGCGCGTGCGTGTGTGTCTTTGCACATGTGCTTGTGTGCATATGCGTAGAGCTATGAAAAACTTTGTCTCTTCCTGACTTTTTTTTTGCATTTTGTCAAATACTTCTATTTGTCCAATTTTTCAGGTGTGAAAACAAAATGCAATATACTACAAAGATAGCCTGAATAAAGACAGACAAGTTTTCAGTTTTCAAATGATCATTTCATTCATACAATAAAGAAAGTTATCCATATGTTCATTCATATCTTGCCCTGTGTGAAAAATTTATTGCCCCCTCGGTTACTCAATCATCTTGTTCACCTCATTGAATTGATAATTTGGTTAAATTAGACTAGACATGTCATGTCCTGAGTGTTTTCCTTAATTGTTTCCCTGCAATCCGACCGTCCGTGTTTGTTTCCAGTGCCGTCTTACTTAATTGACTCATTATTGTCTTGTCTTATTCCCCTCCCTCTATGTCTTTGTTTGCACGCTTCCCGTTTCCCTAATTGTTTGATGTGGTCTGCATATAATTTCCAGTGTCTTTCTCTGGCCCTTCACTGGATTGTCTCACTCTCTTTATTGTGCCATTTCCATTTCCTAGTATAAGTCTAGTACTCTTCTGTCATTGGTGTCAGAGAAGGAAATCGTTTGACCAGTTTATTATGAATTGTGTCCCTTTAGTTCAGTGGCTCATCAGAGGTCACCTGGCCGTAGAATTCAAGAATGAGGCACTGCCCATCACCCCCGCGCCTTGCCTTCCCGGTACATGACCTCGGACCCCACCTTGACCAAAGACAAGTTTTTGACTAGTGTAAGTTCTAATTAAAGATATCTACAACTCAGTTCTTACCAGTCAAAAATGTAAATTCTTGATATCAACAATAGCTTTATAACTAGTGGAAATATTGTAGATATCTGTAACTCAAATACAACTAGACAAATTGCTCCATTGACTTCCATTCAAATTTTACTTCAGATACCTCTAATTCAGCTTCTCAACTCTGTTCTTTTTAACTGTAGCAACTTTTTGGAATTGGGGTTGTAAACTGCAGTTTGTATGTACTGCATCCTGCCACTTGAAAGCACAGCATTTGACACAGGATTACCCTATGGTTCACTGTCCACATTACATTCCCAGTATTCCCACAATGCAGTGCTGGGACCTTGAACTATTGCAAAGATTTTCAAGAATCACCAGGTCCTCAGCTCTTGCATTCCTTCTGCCTTTTCTTCTTAACACAGAAGGACTTTCCTGGTGATGGCAGGATTTTCTTGTACAATCTTGCAAAGCAGCTTCCATCACCACAGTGTTGCACTTGGTGATCTTGGTATAGAGATGAGACTAGCATTGTTTCCACTGGAGTGACCAGTCATGTATTTATTCAAAATTTGTCTGCCTGACTGTACATTTCGGAGAAAGGTCCACATGTGTCATCATAATTGGACTTATACTATATATCTGACTCATCTAATCTAAGGACTGCGCTTCACATAATACAATCTAATATTTAAAAAATTTTGAAAAAAGACCATTGACTGTCTTAAATAAGAAAATCTATTTTTTATGCACCCCCCCCAATTTTCGGGGCTCAGAAGTATTTGGCAAAGCAACATAAATATTCATTTTTCATACTTGGTTGCAAAATCTTTGACAACAATGACTGCCTGAAATCTACAACCCATAGACACTAGACAGTGGATAACTTCCCTATCGATGGCATGCTAGGTTTTCCCTCCTTCAGTTCCTGCTTGTTCTTGGGGCATTTTTCCAACAGTTTTGACCTCAACAAATGAAATGCATGCTGAATCAGATTCAGATCAAGTTACTGATTTGGTAGCTGTAGAATACACCACTTCTTTACCTATAAGAAGTCTGGGGTTGTTTTCTCAGCATGCTTCTGCACTGTGAAACATGCTTCTGGATTTTGCATACATAGTACCAGTCAAACATTTAGACACATTCACTTTTTTGTTCAAACAAACGGAGATTAGAAAAAGAAATGAAATAGAAACCTTTTATTTTAACCAAAAAAACAAAAAAAGAAAATCCATTAAGATAACCACCATTTATAAACATAATTGCTGAGCATACTCATTTACTCATTTACTCTCATGGGAAAGTTCACACAGGCATGATACTGGATGTTCCCACAGCTCTGCTGCACTTGTGGTGTGCCTCTCTTTGGCCCCCAGTCCAAATTAACTTTATTTTGATTCATATTTTGGAAAATGGAAAGACTTTGTGTATCTTCTTACTTTTCCCAAAATAGATTTTTTTTTATCACTCCCAAACATTTTGGACACCATCAAACTCTGTGCACCATAGCTTGTGCCATTTTATATTATCACAGAGATGCACTTAAATTTCACCAAAGGCAGAATATGAAAACAAGTAAAGCGCGTCCTAACTTTTGACTGGTACTGTAATTAACATTCAGGCGCATGCATGAAAGTACACATTCATACATGGATCAGGTTCCTAACCAATTTTACGTTTCGCAGCTGATTTTTTTTTTTTTTTTTTTTTTTTTTTTGAGGTGCCTCTTGAATTTTGAGAATAACCATTGATGACGCCATCGCTGAATTATGACATCCGGGGCAGTGTGATAGGAGTAAGTCACGTTTATAGGAGCTCACAACTGAAGAGACCGACTGTTTCCGTGGAATAATTCTGCTGCTGAGTTCAAGTATAGTTAACGATAGACCAAAAGTAATTCATGATATCCATTTGTAAATATTTATTTTTGCGATATAGATAGCTGCGGGTAATAGATATGCATTCAGTTTTTTTTTTAATAAATATACTTTTATCTCACTTATTGGAACCGTACACGTTTGGTAAAAATAGCACTGGACATTTCGCAAAGTAGAAAATTCTTTCTTTAAAAAATTCTGATAACTAATTACAAAATAATAAATATCATTTTTCTAGAGGCTCGTTTAACGTCGAGCATCCATTTTAAGAAATTATGCAAAAAAAAAAAAAAAAAACATGACGAGGGTGTGCCAGGACTACAAGCATTCAGGGGCGTGTGTACGGTTGTTCACATTTTGGAAGGCAATGTTTAAAATATGACATAATTTCTCCTGCCCTGTTATTTGGGTTGGGGACAGACGCAGATAAATATCGTGCAGGGAAGTCCAGCCCATAACACGACCACCAGAGGTCTCATTGGTAGCCGAGAGAGTCTGTCACTAAACGGCCATGACAGTGGGTACACTGGACGAGCGATATCCCCGGGATTAGATCTGCTTTATGGATTGAATAGTCTCTCAGAATATATGGAATTTATTTGAAACATAAAGGACCCCGTTTTAATGAGAAACGGCGTGTTTTACTGCTTCTCATGAGGCCGTGCCCGCGTCTGGTGGAAATGTTGTTTCTTTTATTCAGACGCGACTAAACGTTTGAAGCGAGTTTAAGTGCATCGCTGGACAGTAGTCCAGTCGTGTTATCGCCGGATCTCTGAACCTGCTTTACTCAGTTTATATTACTCTGTAGCAAATACGCACGCTTTATGAGCTTCTTAGCTATTCATGAAAACCGAGAATGTCTGGTAAACATTACAAGGCGCATGAAGTCAGCTGCTGCATCAAATATTTTATATTCGGTTTCAACATAATATTTTGGGTAAGTGCCTTTCTCTGCTCTAAAACAATATATCCTACATATGATGTGCTAACACTGACTAGGCCGCAGAACCGGGCTTTAAGGGGTTCTCAGCCTTTTTATTGATTGCCAATTTTTGGATGCAAGTTCTTTAATGTTGCGCAGAAAGAATGGCCATAATGTTGCGACATTACATTTTCATTTTATGCGACCTGTATTCGAATTCCAACTTCATCTGACGGCCAGTGCTGCCTGTGCTATTGATATAGAAGTATTTAGATGTGTTGTGCTGTGGATGTAATGACAGATTGGATAGTTGGTCTGTCATTGTTTTAATATGCTCATTGGAGAGGCATTGGTAATCCGCTTTGTTTTTTGCTTATCGTTGGCGGTTCCATTGTTTGATATCTTTCCTACGTGCCCTGTTTTATGGATGAGTGGTCCTGTTCCAGTATCTCATCTTAACGACCTCAGAATGTAGGCTAATTTTATCGTGCCATGGAGAACTCCTTTGCTGATACTGACGAACACTGTACCGTATGACCGCGCAGGGACATTGTGTCACGATATCCCGCTGTTCGACCAAATACCCTAAAGATTTGAAGCTTTCACCGAGCCGAACTGATGCACGTTCCTCTATGAAGGGTATTGCGTAAATGTTTGGAATTTTCCGACGAGTATTTTGTCTTGACAAGACAACATTGAAAAGATCCGTTTGGTTGTCACAGTGCCTATTCTAAAATAAATCTCTTCCAACCCCTAGCCTTCTTAAATCCTTGGGTTTTCTCAAAAAAAAATGAAACCCTATGAAATGTTAGATTTACTTAACAATGTTATGTCAGCTGGTTCCACGCAATAGCTTTGTGTAACCTTTATTTGACTTCTAACATTTTTGGCCAGTTTAATTAATTGCATTGAGTGGAATGTACTTAACTCAGTTTTGTGGAACCAGTTGAAATAACATTATTAAGTAAATCTAACATTTCATAGGGTTTCATTTTTTTTGAGTGTATGCTGCTTCTTTTTTATCCCCTCAGTGTCATAACCAATATTGCCTCGTGCACTGGTAAATGAGTTGTGCTGGGCTTGTCCAGTTGTTTTGTTAAAGTCAACCAAGTGAATAATGTAATAATTATATTGTGCACTTCATATTGGATACTACCAATCACCCCGTTTGAGTCCTAACGACAGAAATACTTTGGGCTTTGGTTGAGATAATACCAGTTCCTTTTTGACACGGATTATCATTTTGACAACATGATTGAGAATTATGTATTCACGAGTGTATGAATCCATAGCGAAGGTAGTTGTTTCCACTCAAATTATTTAAGTTCAACACCAGATTGTAAGTCACACTGAGCCTTCAAATTTTAAGTACTATCGACTCGATCTTCCCGCGTACTTAAAATAATGAGTCTTTTCTATATATATATTTTTTTTGTTCACAAGATAAGTAGGCAATGACTTTTTTCAGCATTTCAGGTCAAAATAACACCGATGTTGTATGTTCAACATAACAGACATCTCTTGTGGTTTGCATACATGTGTTACTACGTGAGCGTGAAACATGGATTTTGCAAAACTTGTGATGGTCAAGAAGTCATTTGAACATAAAAAATAGGTGCATTTTGCTACTATTATGTTTAAATACAAACACCTACTAAATACGGGAGAACAGTGTAAGTTTCGCTATATGAATTTTGTCTAAAAATGTTGTATTGACATGAAAAATTTAGTCGTTTCAGCTCAAAAATCAAAATGTGCTGACTTGACATAAAAATATATATTCAACTGGCAGTGGACAAGTAAGTTGTGCTGAACCTATTAATTTTATGCTGTAGGGGTCTAACCTAGCTGTGTTGGACCCCTACGAGGGCACCCCCTCCTCCTGCTGAAGTTTCCTGGCTTGGAGTTCAATGGTTTCCAGACTTCAACTGTCTTCATACCCCATCGCATGGTCCAGGGTGGCGTGGAGGTAGGGGATCCTGCAGTTCAAACCTTGACTGCCTTTACTGATGAGATGAGGAATGTGTTCAACTGGTCCTGTTCCTGCCATGCAGCTCCCTGGAACCCTCTCCAGCTGCACCAAGACAGCGTGTCAGTCTCGGATTATTCCATAGATTTCTGGACCCTGGCTGCTTCTATGCACTGGAACTCCTGGGCACCCTACGACATCTCCCTATTAGGTCTGTCAGAGCAGGTCCAGGATGAACTGACCACCTGTTTCCTTCCTCTAGACCTGGACAGTCTCATCAAATTGTCGTTGTAAATAGATGTATAGCAGCAAGAGAGGCGGCTGAATCAATGGGCTTGGTTACAGGCACCTGTCCTGCCTATGTGCCAAGATGCTCTACTCGAAGCCACGCCCCACCTAGTTCTCTCCATATCCATGGCAGTTGAATGGGCCAGGCTTCACAAGCTGCCCCCAGAGTAATGGCTGCGTCGTATCCAGCAGAAATTTTGCTTGTATTGTGGAAGTTCCAACCATCCCATTGCTGAATGCCCTGTCTGGCAGACTCGCTTATGAGAGAGATGCGGTCTGTAGCTGCTGTTTCATCTACCCTACTACTCCTTCCCATTCGCGTAACCTGGCAGGGTTGCCCAGTTTCCACCAGGGCACTGATTGACTGGAGGGCAGACGAGAACTTTATCCATTCTTGTCTTGTTCTGTGCCTGAAGATTCTGACTAAGCCACTGGGTCATTCAATCTCAAGTCAATCAGGGGCAGAACCACTTTGTCACACATTTTACTGATTTGTTCATATATTATTGGTACTTGCATGAAAATAAAAAATCCCAATTTTTGGGGGTCAATTCTCACTCTCCTCCGAGTGGCGGCCATTTTTAAGTTGGACTGTTGAGTTTGCCACGATGTGCCGTGCCATGCCCCTTTTTCTGTAGTCCTTTTTTTAAAATAAATAAATAACAGCCCAGAAATATGCTATTAAGATGAAAATTGGTGTATTTATGTGATTTTTTATGTTGAATCGGAATTATATAGAACAGACACAAAGATAAAAGACAAAACTCATTTCTGGAGGGTGTCAGACTTTGACCTCCTCTACTCAACTCTTAACATATTTAGTGAATTTGCAAATTAAACATGCTATTTCACATCACTTCATCTCACGACTTTGGGAAAATAGGGACAGTGGTGCGTCCCATTGCAGAAAAATCACAAAAAGTCAGAACCTAAATTTTGCTAATTTTCGTCTTGTTCCCAGTACTGCCTCTGGCCAGCTTCCAGTCTGGTTTCACCTCCATCCTTTGACCTAGAGAGGGAGCCACTGGACCTGAAGGAAGTTCCTGCTGTCCATCATGACCTTTGTCAGGCATTCAGTAAAGTGCGAGTTGCGTCACTTTCACTGCATGCACCCTACAACTGTGCTATTGACCTTCTACTTGGAACATCGCCCCCCAGAGGCTGGCTATACTCCCTGACAGCACAGTAGTCCAAAGTAACGGAGGAGTTCATAAATCAATCCCTGGCATCTGGAATCATTCGAGCTTCTTTGTTGGCAGCTGGAACTGGCTTCTTCTTTGTGACTAAGGAAGATGGGTGTCTGTGTCCCTTCATAGATTATCAAGGGCTCAACTCCATCACTCTCAAGAATCGTTACCCTCCTCCTCTGATGGAATTGGCATTCTCCAGTCTCCAGGGCAGCCCTTACTTTACCAAGCTGGACCTGTGCAATGTTTACCATGTAGTGTATATACGGGAAGAAGATCAATGAAAGCCAGCGTTTAACACACCCTCCGTTCACTTAGAATATCTGATGATGCCATTCAGGCTTGCTAACACCTACGTTGTCTTCCAGAATTTCATGAATCATGTCCTCTGAGACGTCTCCCAGTTCGTCCATTCCTACTCAGATGATGTCCTGGTTTTTTCTCCATCCTTGGAAGAGCATACCAGCTATTTCTGCCTGGTTATTCAAAGAATCCACCTTTATGTAAAGCTCGCAGAGTGTGAATTCTTTTGCACCACTGTCTCCTTCATGGGCTTCACTGTGGAGATTGATCACCAGAAGGTGGTGGCTGTGCTGGATTGGCCAGACCCTTAGGACCATAAACAACTGCAGAGGTTCTTCAGAATTGTCAGTTTCTACTGGTGGATCATTCTGAAGTATTCTGTAATGGCAGTTCCCTTGACAGCACTCACATCCATTGAGGCCCCCTTTAACTGGATCTCCTAGCTGCCTCTGCCTTCCAACAGCTTAAGGACCTATTCACTACCACTCTTGTACTCATGCTCCCAGACCCTCAGTGCCTGTTCATGGTTGCAGTTGACGCCTCTCAAGTGGGTGCTGGGGTTATTCTCTCCCAGTGAGTAGCTGATGGCAAGATCCATCCATGCGACTTTTTCTCTCGACAGCCGTCTCCTACAGAAAGGAATTATTTAATTAGCAATTGTGAGTTGTTGGCAGTGAAGCTGTCATTTGAGGAGTGGAGGATCCAGTCTCTACTTCCTCGTCTGAACGGACTATTGCAACCTGGAGTACCTCTCAACTGCTGAAAGATTGAATCCCAAGCAAGCCCGTTTGTCCCTCTTCTTCGCCAGATTTAACTTTGTCTTAACCTATCGTCCTGGATCTAAGAATATTAAGCCTGACCCTTTGTCCTGTCCTTACTCTCCTTTGCCCGATGATTATTTTGAGTCCATCCTCCTGGTCCATTGTCTTATGGCAGCCACCAAGCTCCAGATTGAGTGTGAAGTCAGAGGCATTGTGATCATGTCTTCCATCATCAGATACTCTACCCAACAGTCTCTGTCCCTGAAAGAGTGATAAGCAGTGTCCTGTCCTGGCCCACGCTCCTCAGCTGGCATGCCATCCCAGCATCTCCTCCACATTAACCCTCATCAGTTGATGCTATTGGTGGATTACCATCTACCAAGATTCCTTGGAGTTTGTAGCGGCTTGTCCTGTGTTTGCCTGCTCCAAGTTTGGTAATCAGTATCCTTGTGGTCTGCTCCAGTCAGCCGTGGGCAAGTTTAACTGTGGACTTTGTCACTGGGCTGCCTTTGTCAGACGGGATCGTGATAATCCTCTCTATTGTGGACTAATTTTCAAGGGCAGCCCATTTCATGCCATTGGCAGAGCTGCCCGCGTCTAAGGAGACTGCTGAGCTCCTATTTTACCATTTTGTTTGCTCCATGGTTTTGCCCACTAGGTGGTCTCTGGCTGCGACCCTCAGTTTGCTAGTAGCTTCTAGAAGGCCTTTTGCACCTTGGTGGGTGCCACCCCACACCTGTTCTCTGCGTTCCATTCTGAGATTAATAGCCAGGTAGAGGGGCTTTCCCAGCTGGACTTGACTGCCTGATGGAAGGTAACCTCTCCGTGTAGTCCCATCTTCATCCCTACGTGGAACTGACTCACAGCTCTCTACCTGCTGCCCTTTTCGGCATGTCACCTTTCTAGCATTGTTTGGGTTATCAATACCAACCACCCTTGTTCCAAACAGAGGAGAGGAAAGTGGCAGGTCCCTCTGCCCAGCTCCTGGTTCGTCATGCTTGCCAGGGTTGAACAGGAACCCGTACGCTTCTACTCAAGCATGTATCTGCCTTCCAGAAGCAGGGTAACTGTTATCGCTGCCCAGCTCCTGTGTACTAAGTTGGGCATAAAGTGTGGTTTGCCACAAGGGATATCTTACTTCAGATGTTGAAGAAGCTCACCCCCCAGTTCATCGGCCTATTAATTATTACTGGAGTATTGTCCACGTCTGCAGCATTTTTAGCTTGTGACTGGAACAAAAGAGATCTGTTATAGATGTCCACTCCCCCATGAGGGATGTAGCACTTGGGCAATTTTACATCGTACTGCAGCCCCAAGAGGTCACCAAGAGGAAATGGCTGAGGCAGAACTTAGACTCCTTAACTGAGTGGAACACCCCCCATTTTCCCTCTGGTTCTCAACAGCCTGAGGCAAGTCATAATGGGTTTACTGTACCAATAGTATACTGTAAATTTGAAGCTTGAAAGTAGGGAAATACCCTACCAATAAAATTCTGTGTCAGTGTGTACCACCGCTCAATAAAATTCTGAATCAATGTGTACCCCTGTCCAATAAAATCCTGCTTCAATGTGCACCCCTCACCAGTAAAATCCTGCATCTGTTTGCACCCTATCCCAATGAAATCATGCATCCATCTGTGCCCTCTTACAAATGAATACTGGCTTTACACATGTACAATACTATAAGTATTTCAGAAAATTCAAGAAAATGTTTGGGCGCTCCCTCACCGATGCCCTAGTTTTCCCTCTATGCAGCACCAGCCCCCGCATCCCCCCCCGACCCCCCCTTTCCGTCATCACTGAGTGAGAGCTGCCATTGTGAGTAACAGCAAGTGCACTACTCCCCCTTGCCTGCTGGAAATGATGATGTAATCTCTCCCAGCGAGGGTGGACTGTGTGCAGCCTTATAAAACTTAAATTTTGAAAATTGGGGTCACATGCATGACCCTGATTAATGTGTTCCAAAACAGTAAAAAGATATCCCCATCATGCCATTGACAGCCTTTAGACACCAACTCTGTCTGTGCCTGTGTCGCTGTTTTCCTGTCTTTGCCAAGCGCAGACTGTTGCACCCATGCCCATGTGCACAGTGTGCATGCACGTAGACTTGCGGGTGAAAAAACTCATCCAAACACACCCACGCCATCCATGACAAAAAAGGTTCCCTGCTGTGTCTACAGTGCTATCAGTGAGGTGGTTTTTCTCATTTGTAAAGTGATAACAATAGCCTACAGGCTCAGTTAACACATTTAAAGTTAGGTGAGAGAAGTTGATTTTGTGAGTTAAATAGAAAACATCAAAGTGCCTTCTGCTAAACACCTGTTCTCTGTGCTAACCTTAAAGTGAAAAACAGCGGAGGGTTATACCAGTTTTGAACTTGAGTCTATGTCCTCTGAGTCTCTATGTCCTTGGATGAGCCTTAGTCCCTGGTTCTTCCACGCCCCTCCCTCCTTGCTCCATTGCCTTGCCTCCTCATCTACTCTCCCTAAGTGTCAGTTGTTTTCTTTTGTATCTAAGTCCCTGGTTTTTGTCTCGTCTTTGCTGAATTGTTAAGTAGTCTTTGTTGTGCTTTGTTCCTAGTTGTGTCTTTCAAATCTTCCATCATCATTATTGAAATTTGCAAACTGCATGCAATTCTTTGGTTCCATTCAAGTGCCTATTGCAGCTAATCAAGTATTCTTAATTAAAGCACCATAAAATGCATTGCAGAAAGCTGTTAATGCCCTTGGCAAGGGAAACTTGCACTTAAGAAGGTGCCATTAATGCTGAAAAGTACACTGAGATTTTGTTGCAACATATTCTACTTCCAAGTTGATATCTTCTCTATGGACTCCCATGAGAGACAATGCAAAACTGCATTCTGCACACATTACAAAGGCATGGCTGCGTAAGAAGAGGTCGTGGGTGTTATACTGGCCTGCCAATAGTGCCAACTTGTCCTCAGTAGAGAACGTGTGGCACATTTTGAAACTCATAATGTGACAATGAAGATTCAGGAAGTGTGCAGGAAGAATTCTTGTGTGCAGGAAGAATCGGACAGAATTTCACCTGAAAGGCTTAATTACTTGGTGTCTTTTGTTCTCAGATATGGATTAAGCATCATGGAAAAGAATTGCAACATTTCAAGGTGGAAAATAGTTTATTGTCCCATCTTCTTTGAAATATTTTGCAAAAATCAAAATTGAAAATAGTTTTTTTGAAAAATTAATAAAATTAATGCAGTGAAACATCAAACAATGTGCTCTTGTCTTATTTTGTAATATAGGTCAAAGGTAACTTATGAATTACTTGTTTCTGTTTTAAATGTAACATATTGTCTCAACTTTCTTTGATTTGGGGTTGCACAGGTGATTTGAAATCTCCAAAATCTTTTTTTTGTGAACTGAATATTAACCAAGCGAAATATCAACAATGTTATCAGTAGTTGGGAAATATGTGGCGACACCTGGCTGGTGTTGAGTGTTGAGACCCTTGTGTAAAATTCATGGAACAGGGAAAATACTGAAGTTGGACAAGCGCAAAGTGACCTACACCGGAGAAAATGCACTTACATGCACCTTCTAAAAGTGGAGATTCAATAAGGGGGGGATAAGCATCGAATGGAGAGTATTCTTAGGCTTAGGAGAATGTATTTTTGAACAGGCTAAGGCTTATTTGAAAATGAATGGGCTCTTGACAAATGTCTCAGTGTCAGGTAAATGTTTTCATTCACCGGACTTGGGGTCTGGTTCAACAAAAAGGAAGTTTTGGACCCTACTGGAAGAATGCAGTATCTGCTGGTTTAACTTAAGTCCTGGTGGGCTGCAATGCAGTGTGCATAGGTTTAACTCCAGTCGGAGACAGCTACAATGTAAGCTGGTTTTACTGTACTCCTGCAGGTGTCTAGAGTGTGTCTCCATGACCTTCATCTACATCAGGCTGCAGTCTCTCATGCTGAGGGGAGCCTGGATTTGGGGATTGGGGGGGTAGGGGCATAGTCATGGAAACAGATGAACTCAATCCCCCCGTGTGCCCTTTTGGGAATCTAGTATTTATGATTCTCAGCTGTGTGATAAAGCCAATGAGAGAGAATGAAAGGTGGAATTTAGATCCCGACCCTTTTGGGTAGAGAACAATTGCGAGGCAGTCTGTCTCTGTCTTGGCTCCTGAAACTAAGATAACTGGGACAAAATTCTTTTTTTCAGGTGGACCCCTCCTCTCTCTGCCCCCCGGCCACCTGGGCTTTGATATCTGCATTTTTTTTCCCTGTCCAGGCAGAGAATTTTCCTGGTGATTGGTGTGGTTTATCTGAGAACGTGTGCCTGCTGTCTGCTCCACATTTTCATTGCTCTGAAGCTAACGATCAGCTAAGTCGATCCAGTGTGCTCAGGTGCTAGGTTAGACCCATGAGTTACCACTTTGATCTCATGAATAGTCGGCTTCTCATTTCCTAATGCCAACCTCTGTTACCACCCCCAGCAGTGAATCCGGTGAATATTGAACGCCCAGCCAATTTTACCTCAGGCACCAGCTTATCATGGCCAGATCAATAGCTGGCTTTGGCAAGGATATAGCCTCCTCAGATGCCTTAGGACACGTCGGAGATAATCCCACATCCCAGATGAGAACATGCTCTTGCATACCCAGTAGTAGTGGGAATTCCTACTTGGTAGATCCGATTTCTGTACTCTTAGTTTGTCGAGACTGTTTGTGACATCACAGCACAATGGCTGACAAAACCAAGCGATTTATTAGCTAAATATTTTGTTAATTAGGGATTAAGTCATTGTTAGGCCCTCGGGACACTTTTAACGTGTAGCAACAGCAAATGAGAAATGCAGTGAACTGCATTGTTAAATTGGATGCCGTCATGATCCATATGACCTGTTCTTCTCAACTGTTATGTTATATTCACATTAACTAGCTAGCTGGAACCTAAAAACCGAGTACACTGTAAAACGGATTGGCCTGCAACGAGGCAGGGACAATTTCATTAGTCAACACGAAACCTGCTGGTCGTCATTCTACTGGTCGTTGATTTCGGACAGGAATGTGTCCCAAATAATCCAAGCTCAAGCAGAAATGTTCCAAGCATACAGAGGCAGTTTTGAGTGCGAGGAGAAAAGGCTGAGGTTCACACGCAAAAAAATCCGTCCCAGCAGTAGCAGATCCAAACTCAGGCTATTTAAGTGTGAGAGCAGAATTTTGGGGAAAAACTTTGTAAAATCTATGCATGAAATCGGTATGCCTGCTCTCAAGTTGAAATACCACGCTCTTCAATAAAGATAGAAATGTAACTCCATGAAAAAGCATGTGGCAATGACGGACTGAGAAAGCTAAGAGGACTAATACAATAAACAACTAAGGCAACTCAATAAGTACATAATCAAAAAAAAAAATAATAAAGACCCAGGAAATATTAACTAAATACATGAAAATAACAAACGCAGAATCTCAGACACTAACAAGAGTCTGATGTAGAGTATGTGTGTGTGGGTTTGGATGTGTGAATATTAGTTGGAGTTGGTGGATTTATTAAGAATATACTGTTTTTCTCTTGTTTTTTTTTCAGCTTCTGGGAGTGGCCTTTCTTGGAATTGGGCTTTGGGCATGGAGTGAGAAGGTGAGTATGCGTGCTTGCATGTGTCTTTGTGCATGACTGCGTGTGCGGGAGTGTTTTTGTGTGTCCGAGGATGTTTCTGTCACACTCATTTTTCATATTGCATAGCTCTTAAAAGCACAATTTTGCACACAATTTTTCTCAAATCAATGTACCCTTTTCTAAATGCGCATGTTTCTTTTTTAACAGCATACTAAACATGGTTTATTTGAACACTGACAGTTGTATTTGTGCACATGGAAATGTACACTAATACAATCTCATTCTTATCTTTTCCTGTGAAACGTCGTCTGTCTTTGAAGGCCTTTTTCAGACAGACAGTGGTTTACTTTGGCACAGATTGTAACCTGGCCTGGGACTGAACGTGATGTGATAGCATTTCTTCTGGCTTTGAATAAATGCCGGGATGATTGAGACTGTGCAGTCCGCGGCCAATCCAAACAAGGCTACTGTTATTCTGCAGATATTGCCAATGATGGGAGAGATGATCTGTCCTCTTTTTCAGTGTTGGAGTGAACTGAATAAACACTATGGCTTGTTAATAGGCCCACAAAACCATCAATCCCAGGAATCGTTTTCACTTTGCTCACAGGAAGCATGCTAAACACAGAAAGTTCATTTTTTCATGCTTGAGAACTGCTGTGGGATCAGACATTTCCATTTAAAGAATACAATTTTGGCTTTTTTCTGGATTAGGAAAAAAAATTCTTCTGTCATTCAATGTAGTTTTTTAATCCATGCTCTTCCTAGCCTTTTTGTATTCCTAAGCTCAGTAGGGCTTTCTTCCTTTTAGGAATATACTAAATAGATCCGTTAGCCACACCTAATGAATTTGCTTTTCCTCTGGTAGTTTTGATCTGATTTTTCATCATAATAGTGCTTGCTTCACCAACAATAAAAGCGCTTTGGATTTCAAATTGAAAGATAATAGCAACAGATTCCAAATGTAAATGCATACATGAAATCAATTGTAAATCTTCCGTATGTTCACCTTTAAATGAAATTATAGGAGACTAAAACACACCTGGCCATGGAAAAGCTGAGCAGCCTATTGTCCAATTTAATTTAGTCTTTGAAAAGAAGGGTGGCCTCTTAAAAAGTATGCTGTAATTCTGACATTGCCCACCCAGTTTTCACGTGTGTACCTGCAAATTGAAGTTTTAAGACTGCATTTGAACTCGTATTCATTACTTAATGTCAACTCCAGTATTCTCCAGCGTCTGGTGATGTCTTTTGGTTCCAGAATTCCAGCAGTCATCAACTGCAAAGGATTTGCAGCCATATATTATATTATAAATTCCTATTTGTGTTTGTGTTAGTTTTTCCAATGACCTCTGAGCCCCTAAACTTGGAGGGTTCTATATAAAAATGGTTTTAATTCCTTCATGACTCATATAACGATTTTGGCAAAACCCACAAGTTCAAGGTGAAAGTGAAAACACATCTGTTCAATTCTTTTAAAATTCATTGTAGTGGCTTACTGAACCAAAGTGATGAAAACTGTGTCACTGCACAAGTACATATTTTTAGACACAGATTTATCTCTGCTTTGGAACTTCACTAATTGAAAGAACTTTAAGGCTTATTCATTTCTTGGCCACTGTAACAGTTAAAACCTCCTGGGAAAAGAAAATGAGGTGGTGCTGCTATTAGCGCTGTTATATCACAAGAAGGAACCTCTGCTTCATATCCCCCTCTGGTCTGGATGCTGTCCATATGGGTAATGACATACAGCCGTTCGTCAACTGATGAGAATTTCTCATCTTGTCAAACTCTTCCGTATTTACACTGTCAGAGTTAAACTGTGAAATTAATCAACAAATTAATTATAAATTGACAAAGTGTGAATAAATGTCTACTCCCCTAGCTAAACGTATATTTTTCATATGTAAAAAGTGCTCTAGTTTAATTGCAAATATACTTGAGCAAAGCATTGCTACCCAAGTTTCCGGTCTTATAAATACACAGCTTTCTGCTGCAACCCCTTTAACTTGGGAATGGAACATTTGATTCAAGCCATATTTTTCTTCAGTCAGATTTATTTAGCTGAAAGCTTCATAAATGCACCCCTCACCAATGCAGCATATTCCAGCATTAGCTAAACTGGTCACTGTTACCACCCTGGTCTCGGAGAACAGCCGACATTCATCAAAAAAGCAGAGTTGGGATTTGGTATCAGTGCTGTTTGGTTAATAACAGACCTGAATCACAGCCCAGTAGTTTTGCTAAATTTTGATATATCTCATAGTCATGAGACTTGGCCGTCATATGCTTATCTTTTAATACAGGTTGAGTTTGGTGAGACCATCCACCCATATATTATATAAACTGCCTCTTCCTCACTAGGGTCGCAGGGAAGTGGAGCCTGTCCCAGCCGACTATAGGCGAGGGGCAGGGACACACCCTGGACATCTCGTCAATCCTTTGCTGGGCACGCACACCATTCACTCACACTCTACGGGCAATGTAGAGTCTACAGTTAGCCCAACATGCAGAGTAGAGTACCCAGAGGAAAGCAAAACTAATAGATGTGCAACATGCAAGCCTCGCACAGAGATGCCCCAGGCCAGATTCAAATCCACAACCTGCTTGCTGTGAGGCA
Organism: Gymnothorax javanicus; assembly: GCA_029692085.1. Lineage (NCBI taxonomy): Eukaryota > Metazoa > Chordata > Actinopteri > Anguilliformes > Muraenidae > Gymnothorax > Gymnothorax javanicus. The sequence goes on along the minus strand of CM056209.1, from coordinate 14,608,285 downwards.
ACCCTATGTGCCACGATGCTGCCCGTTTAATGAGACCTTTGAACTTAATTAAATCTATAAATTGAACTTAACAAATTTCATATTAAAATCTTGCCTTTTTTATATTTTGCCCCAAGCTTGGGAATCTAAATGAATTTCACTTGAAATAATTTGTAACTTGATTGCAGTTAACTTAAATGCAAGCCTATGTCAGTACACCTAGTTTAAATTCTTGATTATGTGGAGGCTGTAGGGAGAATATCTGAAGTTTAAATGGAATAGAAGCACACGGGCAGAAGAGCCAAAAGTAGGAGTCTTTGATCTGAATCTGGCTTTTGAGTTAACTCCCTTCCGTGGTTTAGATGACAGAGAGCACTCGAGCTCCTCAGTGAATTGACTTTCAGCATTTCACTGGAATTTCTTTTAGTGATTCTGAGCGCAGTTCTCAGTTAACATGCTGCAAAGTTTTCTAAAAAGTCATGTTACTGCACACAGCATTGCAGTGTTTCTTTCTTTGTTAGACAGAAATCTTGGCTTTCACATAATCATTAGCAGCCAAGCCAGGCAATGACGTCATCCTCTCAGAGAGGCCTAGAAACACTGATTCATTCAGTCAACAAAACCAAGATAAAAGCAAGCATGATGTTGGGTGGAGCTTTTTGCATACGCGAGGGGATGCGACTCAACTTCTTTAAAATTACTGCTTAAAACTCAGCACATTTCATCTTTTGTTCGAATGTGGTACTTTATTTGACTGAAATTGAAACATTTGAAACTCCTTATCAGCTTTCATTGCCAGGAAGTGGTCTAGTCCAGTTGCTGAATTACCACAGTGCTGTTATGAGACTAGTCATGATGAGAGCAGTAGAGTCCATTTTAACAAATCACCAATTTTCTGAGAAAGAACACACTTCTTTTTCCATTTTCTTGAAAGAAACCACAGGCTAGTCTTGGATTACAGGACTTTTCGTCCCCGGATTTTTCGTCCTTGTATTTCTCGTCCCTGAATTTTTCATCCCTGGACTTCTCATTCCCGGACTTTTCATCCCCATGGACTTTTTGTTCCTGGACTTTCCATCCACGGACTCTTCGTCCCCGAAGACTTTTTATGCCTGGACTCTTTGTCCCTGAGGATTGCACAATTTACAATAAATTCAAACGATGGTAGACCCCATTGAATTTTACAAACACTTTTATTTTCTCTGAGGTGTCTCATAACCATGGTTTTCCATGTAAACAGCATGCCTATCCACACTTTGTCATGGAAAAGTTAATTAATGGTTTTGGTGTATTTCCCCAACTGAAGTAAATAAACTTAACCGATAACAAATAAATAAACTTTATGTTTAACATATTTATTCACAGAAAAAAAATATCCACATAATGTACATCACAACTAAAGAGGTTGTTGTGTTCAAAATATGCTTGCACGTATTTTATATTCACTTACAGTATATCGTTATCATGAGCACTTTCTAGTAAGATGGCCAAATAAGTCCATGGAGACGAGGAGTCCGCGGACGAAAAGTTCATGGGGATGAAAAGAACAGGCATGAAAAATTTGGGGACGAAAAGTCTGGGGACAAGGAGTCCTAGAGCCCTGATCCTACGTTACCTCTGTCCCAGTTTTATTTGGAATGCATTGAAGCCCTGATTGACAGGAGTGGATTCACAAATCAAATTAAGTTGACCAGATGAAACATTAAAAATCTAGTCTTTAGACTGTCTGAAATCGAACTCAAAGTAAATTTAGCAATTATAACTTTTCATTTTTATGTGTATTTTTCATACTGTCCCTACTTTTCCTGAGTTTGAGTTGTACATATACCTGTCTGGTCTGAGTTGAGAATCATCCACATAGAACGTCTGCTGTAGAAATTAAAGTCCAATAAAATTGTGCTGTTGCGCAAACATTTGCGGACCTCATGTCATCATTAGCTAGATTGGTCCGCTTCTTTACAATATATTGCAGTGCAGGCACTGTGTGCCTTAATTCTGTTTTATTTTTCTCTCGATCGTTCTCATTCTCTCTTCTGTCAGGGGGTTCTGTCCAACATCTCCTCAATCACAGACCTGGGTGGGTTTGACCCGGTTTGGCTCTTCCTGGTGGTCGGGGGTGTTATGTTCATCCTTGGATTTGCTGGCTGCATTGGAGCCTTAAGGGAGAACACCTTCCTGCTAAAATTTGTGAGTAGGCCTACTCTCCTGACCTGCCCTGCCCCTCAAACTGCCTGTCCCACTCCCATCTTCCCTTCACATTTCCTTCAGTTTTTCCCACTGTCAGGGCCCAGGGGTAACCGTTGCCGTGGCAGTAACTTTGGCTGCCCTCCGCAGTTTCCTGGGAGCAGCCTTCAGAAAAGGTGTCATGGGGAGAGACAAAGGCTGAGAACGATTGAGAAAGAGAGACTCTAGACTGAGTGAGAAAGAAACAAGAGAGAGCCCAGGGCAGAGCAAGACTCGGAAAGAACAGCGTAGAGCACGAGAAATGGAGATTGAAGGACACAGAGGTAGAGAGGGGGAGGGAGAGGCTCTTCTCGGCAGATCTGTGGCCAGTAAAAAGGTGCTGTTCCAATGGATGCTGTTCCTCCTGTTTCCTGTTCCCCACTGGAAAGCCATTACTTCCTTTGGCCGACGTGTACGTAGGTTTTTCGATAAACACAGGGCCCTGGTTCACAAAGCAGTGAGGTGAGGTCGCTGGATCACCATGATGAGTAAAACCTGGAATCCTTGCAAAACTGGAACACAGACTGAATTAAAAATAAAAATGCTGTTGTGTTAATTGCGGTTGAGTCCATGCAATCATACAGCGAACTCTTAATGTCCTAAAATGCTCAGTGCTTTCAGTGTTAATGTATCATTGCTTTTCAGATTGTGAATTTTCCCTCGTATCAACTAAATTTGTTTTTAGACATTTTTTGTGATCTCCTCAATAATTCTGTTTTTATCTCTTCTTGATGTTTATGCTAAATGATTCATGTTAAATGTGTTTACCTGAAGATAAAATGGCTGCACGCCAACTGGAAATCAAAGCTGTCATATTCAGGCATTAGAAGCCTTTTCCATAACAGTTACACCACACTGACATTAGAGCCTGGTGTGCTTGATGCCAGATTATCTTCCCCCTCATCTGAGACTGAAATACTGTCTGGTGTGGAATTATCGGTGTTCTGTTAAAAATGAATGAAAATGGGTGCATGCAGTATCACTGACAGCACAGTACATATTTTCCCCCTCCCGAATTCAAATATTCAGACAGAATTAAAAATAAGAAAAAACAACCCAAGTGATTGCAAAATGCAGTTTTTTATTGATAATTTATTGAAGGAAGTACATTATGCAATACCAACTGGCCCTGTGTAAATTTATTGCGAAGACATGTAGGCCAAAGGTCCTCGAAATTGTGTTGAATGAAAAAGGAAAAAAAATATCTGAAGTGTACGAAGATCTCCTTTTCCATGTTTCCATAATGTTTTGTAATTATCTTTCGAGTCCGCTGTCCTTTTTTGACACACAATGCAGCCAAAAACTCGGTCAGCTGAGAGAAAACTACGTCCTCTAATGGGAAACGCAAACTTGAAGGATAGATTAGGGAAACTTTTTTTTCTGCGGAGCTTGGAGCATTGATATTACACTCATATTTTTGTTTTTGCCCTAAACAAGAGTCGCTAAACAATTTGAGCCTGTTGGCAATGCAGGTCTCTATATTGCTGATTGGCTGCGTTGATATAATGCAGTTAGTATAAAAACTGGCTTGACTTGGCCCTTATTGTGCTTTGGAATGAAAGCTGATGTTCAGGCATGCTAAACACTGGGATATATAACATTTTGCTAAGGGCTGAACTTGGCATGACTGCCAGCTCATCAATGATGACCTTCTTGCCGTGGTGCCTCAAAAATTTCGGAAGTGCTGTTTATTGCGTTTTGCGATGAAGCTCTTCACTTGTTCTCTTGTTTCAATGTTTTTCAATCTGTTATCAAGTATTTTATGAAAAGAGTCAGGGACATCATACACGGAGTTGTTGGTTTTTTTTTTTTCGGACAATAAGACAGTTTTCTGGAAAAAAAAAAATGTTGTTGAATTGTTTTAAAGGTTAAACAGTCACATTCATGTAGGTTCAGGATTTATGTATGGCTGTGGAGTAACAATTGAATTGGTGACCATATCTGATTTGGGGGTTTACTTTGACTTTGCTCTTTTGTTTGGTGCCCCCCCCTCCCAGTTTTCAGTATTCCTGGGGATTATCTTCTTCCTGGAGTTGACAGCTGGAGTCCTGGCATTTGTCTTTAAAGATTGGATTAAAGACCAGCTAAATTTCTTCATCAACAACAACATCCGGGCATACCGGGATGACATCGACCTACAGAATCTTATTGACTTCACCCAGGAATACGTAAGTATTGTGCAGCTGTCCGTTATTTTTACTGTTGTTGGTTTAGTTTAGATGCATTAACAACTTCTAGTTTTAACTTGTTTGGTGACCTGAAATGTAAGCCTACAGTGTCTAAACACTAAATACTCAAAATAGTGTGAAAGTATTTGGACAGTGACTCAATATTTGCTGTCTTGCTGTGCGCTCCAGCACAATTTATTTGATAATTATGAATATGAGGTTTCAGGCTGGTATTTGCATACAGTGAGCATTCATATACTGTGAGCCACGCCTTATTTATAATATAGCTGTTTAAATAGTCATGCACAACCCCAGTTCTGAAAAAGTTGGTGCGTCATGGTAAATGTGGACAAAGTCATAAAAGACTGATTTTAACAATCACACATTAGTTAATGTTCTAACATGTAAATTTAATTGCATATGGTAAGGCAAACCCATATGAAAAATTTCTATAGTTCCAAGTTATAATTATCCTATCATAAATGAATGGTATTTTCGCCACCATAGTGTAATATTATTATAGTGACACTATAGTTATTCAAACTACAGCAATACAGTTGCGTGGACTATAGTAATATCATGGTACTGTTGACTGAGGTAATATTATAGTAATAATGTGATGGCTATAATACCATTCTAGTTATACTATACAAACTATAGTAATACTATAGTCATGCCAAAAAACACTATGGTATTACTAAGAAATAACCATAGCATATTTTCATAAGGGAAGCGGTGACATATGGGAATGTCTTTTACCGTATACTACTAGATGCTATTCTACCGCATTTCGCCATTGACAGAAAAAGCAAGGGCTTTATACACTGGCCGAAAGCATTGAATCATCCTGTAACTGCAATTTTTAAAGGCTTAAAAGAATTTGCATCTAATCAATGTGCCAATATAACGCTTTCATCTCTCTCTTTTGTTTCTCTTGCTGATGTGGTTACTGAATTTTGCATTATCTATTCCAGAACTTTTTAGACTGCTGTCAAAGTTGCTGAATTGGGGGAGATTTGCACTGTTTGGGTCTTGGTTTATGATGCTGAATGCATGTGACTGATGGAATGAATAATGCGTGAATAAAGTGAGTCTGCCCTTGCAGTGGGAATGCTGCGGAGCTTTTAGTGCTGATGACTGGAACCTGAATATCTATTTCAACTGCACTGACACCAACCCTAGCCGAGAGAAGTGCGGTGTTCCCTTCTCCTGCTGCACAAAAGACCCCGCGGTAAACATACCAATCCCTGCACCCTGCCTGCTGCCATGCCTCATCCAACCATGTAAAGCCTGCACATGCTCAGTGTTATCTATGCAGTAGACCGTATCTCCTACTCAGACCAGAACAAGAGAGCCTTCTTACTGCTATGTAATCATTAACCCATTGAGACCTAAGGCACCCTCTAAATAAGCATTCTAAATCCAAAGGCATTCTTTAAAAAACAACCCGAGAACTTATCTCCCTCACTGGTGGCAACCACAAACACCGGTAACACTGGTAACAGAAGGTTTTATTTGGTCAAAAGACTGTAATACCTTCACAGTTCCTTCATTCAGTATGGGTGTACACTCAAATTGCATGCACTATGAGGGCTTTTATATCCACATGGAATGAACTGCAAAGCAACTGCAGCCTTTTAAAAGTGTTTCACCATCATAATACTTGTGGAATTCTTCATAAGAGAATCTGTTGCATTCAATTTTATCAACTTTATATATTTTTTGCATATTATACAACTCTGACAAACAGTATTTTTATTTTATAGGAGGATGTCATCAACACGCAGTGTGGCTATGACATTCGAGCTAAAGAGGTGAGCCCAAGATGTTCAGAGGTTAGAGCTTCGAGAATCTTACACTGCCCCTGGAAGCTGTATCCAGCTAATAATCTTTCGTACTACTGATTTAGTTTCCCCCTTGGGAATCAAACCTGTAACCTGAATGATACTTGTCATGTTCTTCATCAATTGCCGAGCTCTGCTGACATGCTTGTGCAATCAAGCTTTGCGTTTAATCTATTTAAAATGAAACTCATAAGTGCAAGAAGCCGGTACAGTGAATCAGATCGGGGTTCTATTTCTGAAGTGACCGAGATTTCAAATTAGTTTAGGTATTCTCCTGCACAGAAAAAAACATTGTGAACCCTTACACAGAGGGAATATTCAGTTCCTAACATTGAATAAGCTCTGTGAATTTCAAGTGTCGATAAATTATGCACAGAAGAGTCGATGAGCTATGAAAATTGGCTTGCGGTCGAGTGCCACTCACTCAGCCAGTCCTAGAGCCCCATCTTCCCCTCAGCCTCTGAACTGACGAGCTCACATGAGCGGAGCTCAGCCTGACCCAGTGTTTCCATGCGATGATGGTTTGATGGTTTTAGCCAGCAGATGAAGTCATGGGGAGGCTGGCATGAATCTGATTACCTAATGGGATGCCAATATTTAACCTTTAATATTGAATCAATCATGGTAAGAACCTATTCTGATGTAATGTAGTGTCCCTTTAATATAAAGTACTTATACCAGGATAAATTTACAGGCTGTTGGTTAATATGGTGGGAGTGATTCTAGTGCCAGATTGGCTTGTTAGGAGGATTGCTTAAGGATGAGGAACAATGTGTTGCCAGGACAGTGGAGTAATGGCTTATAAATTGGGGTTTTGCGATCATATGTAAAACCGAATTAAAAAGTACTTATTTCTCACAATATAGACATTTTTAACATTATAATTCCCTGGCTTTATCAATGTAAAGCTTTTTTGTTTAACTCTTTTCTCCATAATGACTGCAATGACTACAGCTACGAAACAAAATGATTATTATCTGAAAGATTTGCGCAGTGGTTGTGAAAGAGAATTTGCACCCATCCCAATTTCTTCTATTTTTGCCTATTCGTCAGAAATAAATGTTTATGATTATCCAACTAATTTTAATATAAAACATATACAATGTGGATAAACACAAAATTCAGCTTTTAAATTATCATTTCATTTTTTGGAGGTAAAGAGTTATTCAAAACCTACTGTATATCACCAATGAGAGAAAATCCCCCCCCCAAATCGTAGTAACTGGTTCTGTCACCCGTTACATTTGTGATAACTGGTAAAGATTTTAACATTGTTTTGGAGGAATTTGGCCCACTATTCTTTGCAGAGTTGTTTTAATTCAGCCACATTGAGGGTTTTTCAAACATGAGCTATCTGCTTATGGTCATGCCACCGCATCTCAATCATATTCAAGTTATGATTTTGACTAGGCCACTGCAAAATTCTCCTTTTGTTTCTTTTGAGCCATTCAGAGGTGGACTTGCTTGTGTGCTCGGGATCATAGTCTTGCTGCATGATCCTACTGCACTTGAGCTGTGGATCACACAACTGATGGCCGAACATTCGCCTTCAGGATTTTTGATTTATGAAGTACCTGGATAGGCTTAAATTTTCAGTGGAAAGGCCCCCTCAGACTCTGCTTCTTTAGTGTTCTTTGGTAGGGGTCAATGTTCAACAGTCAAATAGGTTGGTTCACACTGTATGTATTTAAATACTGTCTTGAATGTAATTACTCATTTGAACAGTCTAAAATGATGCAATCTAGAAGGTTCTTTTATTTTGCTTGGGAAGGTGCAGGTGCCATGCTTGCCTCCGATTAGCCACATTTGCACACTTTTGTATCCGTGTTCCATGTGTGGCCACAGGACTCAGAGCAGAAGATGTTCATCTACATTAAAGGCTGCGTCCCACAGTTTGAGAAGTGGCTCCAGGAGAACTTGACTGTGGTGGCAGGAATTTTCATCGGTATTGCACTGCTGCAGGTGAGAGCCTAATTAATGAGGGAACCTGAGAACCCAACTGCTGACCAATCAGATGCTAGCAGTTTTTCATGTCACTTATTGCCAAGAGCTGACTCTCCATCTGGGCACTAGTTTGACAAGTAGCTGTTAAAAAGTTGTGAATGGGTGAATTAATGGCAGTAAACAATTTTATTTATATGTTTAAAATTTTTATTGTACATTTCAAATGCCAGACTACAGTGTTTCCTAATACTTTTGCCCATGACCTGAAAAAGATACTTTGACATCATTTTTGAGGTGGGGATGGAATGGAATGCTGAAAATTAATTTCAGACACTAGAGATGGCACAAAGTGGCACTCTACAAATAATTTTGTTTCAGAAACCATATTAACCATTTAAATGCAACAGATTTTTATCCTCTAAAGACTAAGCCCATGTGAATCACTTCTATCAGAGCAACATTATTTGATGATGTATTTTCTGATCCAGTAGGTGGCAGTAGAATATTTGCAGCCAGTATCTGACCTGGCAGATCATTTGCCTGCATTTCAGATTATGCTTATTAATGCTTCTTTAAACAAATTTCAAGATAATTTTTAGAAATTTTAGTTTTGTTAATAAATATTGACTCACCTCCTAACTTACTGACGTGTCTTGGTATGATGGTCTGAATGAGGCTGATGCCCAAATAGTATATCATATTTTTCACTAAATATTTTTTGGGAATTTCAATAAGATCTGTGCTTTCCATTGCAAATCTATAAAAAGAATCTCAGAATCTTGGATTGTTGCTGGACTGAAAAATCAAAGCAAAAAAAAAAATGCTTTACAAAGCCTACCTCACTAACCCTTTTTCCTATGAGCCAGAAATTACACATGGCTTATCAGAATAAGCCACACCATTTATTGTGGATTGCCAAAGGGCAACATTATGGAGCAAAAACAATTTTGCAATGATACCAAAAAACATGGTTGATAATGAATCAGATTTTAAATAAATCTTCATTGAGATCAGGTCCATGTTCCCAATTCAAAATTGGAGAAAATTAAGAGCTATTAATATATCCCACCCAAATGTCTTATAAATTTAATTGTTATTTTGCTAATATTGGACTGACACTAGCTAAGGGGATGCCATGTACACCTTTGTCTTCCTCTACAATAGCTTGTTATTCTACTATCTTTAATTTTCAATCTCATTGTAAAATTTGAACTTGAAGGTACTATGTCTAAACTTAAACCAAAAGCTTCTGGACAAGCAGTGCTTCAAAATTATTTTTGCCTTTGAGTGAATCAGTGTGCGGTCTCCAAGCTAATACTGAGGTAAGTTTGGTTAAAGACAGGGTTTGGTTATTGAATATTACATTTTCCTGACCACAGCCATGTTCTTTACCTGAGTGATTCCCTCTGCCCCCCTCAACCACTTGTTTGCTTTTCCTCCTCTTAGATTTTTGGTATATGTTTGGCACAAAATCTGGTGAGCGACATCGAAGCTGTGAGAGCAAGCTGGTGAGAACATGTACAAACTGTTCTGAATGAGTTAAATATCTTTTGAATGCTTGAGAACACTTCAGAATGCTTTAAAATTTTACATTTCTCGAAATTGTGCTTTAGCACATTTCAGAGCTTCATCACGATTAGCATGTAAACCTGTCTGCAGTCCACTCAGAGTCTGTAACTTTCAAATGCGCGTACTGCTATTTCACTTTAGTCAGAAATTATGCTTCTCAGTTGAGAGCAGTTTGTGCTTAGCTATAATCAGAGCTTGGAGATGACTGCTTCTTTAAAAACTAGTACAAAATGGATTGATGTGTATTGTATTTAAAATCTACTGTATGAGATTAATTAAATCTACATTTATTAAATGTAATTAGTTTCTTTGAAAATATACTGATGATCTTATTTAATTGGAATTTCTAAAAATGATAATTAATCTGGAAATACATGCAAGTGACTCACTTGTCAACTCCTCTCTCCCTCCCTCCTTTGCCCTCTGTCTCTATCACTCTCACTCTTCCTCCCACACTCTCTTTCTCTCCTCATCTCTTCTTTTTTCTGCAGTATGTTCACCTGAAACCACTGCTCCCTCTCTCCTTGCCCCTGGCTGGACTGTGCTGGTAAGGAGCTTCTCCCGTAATCCTACACTTGGTGCCGCCACCTAGTGGCGACTGGACACAGTGCAGAAATTGACTATTTCTCTGAGCAGACCATAGACTGTATAAAAAGTATGGACGCAGCACCCGGTCTGAAAAGTCAAGTCCATGCGGAAGTCACTGAAACTTGCATTCTATTTAATCGCCAGCAGATGGCGACGTTGGTGGTTGCAGAAAGAAGTTCAATGCTATAGAAGTCTATGAGAAAATCACCCTACTTTCCCACCTGATATATTATTTCAATAATGATTTACCACATTGTTTTATTGTATCTATCGCAAGTTTCAAGTCTCCTTCGATATATCATGATGTTCATTTTTGTAAATTATGGTCCCAAATAGACTAGAATAAAGGATAAAGCTAGATATGCTTCATGGGGCGTAGCTATCCTCTGGTCCTCGTCAGATAGGGCCAGATCCACACGTGGATCCACCACTTGCTCCTCCCCGGATCTTGATTCTCGCTCTCGTCCAATGGAAATCACATCTGGTTTCAAAATGACAACATAGCGCAATTCAAATTGCCAAAATCGAGGCTTCCTTTATGGTATGCTGAAACCAATGGGTGATGTCATGGTAACTTCGTCCATCTTTTTATACAGTCTATGGAGCAGACACTTGTTTTCCTGTTGAGTGAGCCCTGCTTTATGCATTTATTTTCTATCTGGGCGATATACAGATATGATATACCTACATTCTATTTACTCTTGGTTGCATTATTGAGTCTTCGCTGACAGATACAAATCTTACTTGCGGTTTCCAGCTCAAAATGTAAATGTCAGGAGATTGACAGTCTTTGAGGGGGAGCGAGGCGTAACAGTGATTGTCGCCCTAGTGTTAAGTTGCTGTGGGAAATAGGAAACCTTGTGCTGTTATGGCAAATCCTTAAAGGCAAAAGCCGAATGTATGTACCCACTGCAGATCAGTCCATGTACTCATGACCACTTTGCAGCCACAATGCATCTCATGACTTCTTCTGGGATGGTGTGTGAGATCCAGTTTAATTCTCACCAAAACGCATTTGGGCCCATTTACGCTTTACCTTTTAGCCATACGATTGCTATTCAGTCAGATCAAGATGCATGAAAAGCCTCCATGTAAATGGGGTTTTAGGTCTATTCAAAGTTTAAAGGCAGCAATGTCATCAAAATTTTGAGGGTTTGAAGCTCCATGCATTGTAGCAATGATTCTAGAACCTAAACTAAAGATGGGCACCTCAATCATAATGTGCTTAAAGCAGAAGAAGTGCTGTTTGGAATGTATTGCATGCATTGAGTGCTTTTGTGACTGCTGCCATGGATTTTAGGGGGTCATTGTGATGCTGAGTGAATCTTGATCTGTGTTTCCCAGCTCCTCTGACGCTGACCTAAAGCTCTTCAAGCAGGAGAGGAGAGACGGATTTCCGACAGATGTAAAAAGAAGACAAAGCCCTGCACCTTTTATTACCTGTAAATATGAACACTTTTATAGATGTTACATGAGTTTTTAAGAAGATATTCAGCGGTGTCAAACACGGCTTGTAAGATGTCAAAAAAAAAAAAGCCTAAAAACTAAAAAAAGGTGGATGGGATGTGGGCTTTTGCCTAAATACACTGCAGGCCTACTGAAAAGGCATTTTATCTCCTCTTCCTGCACTAAGGAGTGTAAAAAGGATTTTTTTGTGAGCTTGTATGTACTGAAGAGGAGTGGTATGCGTGATAGATAGTTGTATTTGTACCACTTTAAAACGCGCAGAAGCTAGAATGTTGGGAAAGAAAGAAACAGTACTGTATTAATATTACACATCCGTCATATTGATGGCCAAGCGGTCACTGTCCGTTGGTACATTCCTTTTACAAAAATCTGAATAAGTTCATTAATTAAGTAGGATTTTCACCTTAATGTCATTATATTGTACAGACGTCTGTGGCTTTTTATGTTGTGGCTTTCGAGATATCATTCCTTCTCTGTACTGCATGTGAAACACACCTCTGGGTCCAGCTGTACTGAAGTACTATGACAGTGAAGGATGTGGTTTTCCTGGTGATGTAAAATGCATCACTGTGGCTGAATTACGCAGGATGAGAGGCAGAGTGTTTACTTTTAACTGGAAGGTTATTATGGGCCGCATTGTTAAAAAATTATCACAGTTCAACATCCTAATAAGATCAAGGGGAGGAGTTCCAAGCAAAGACTATTCCATCTTATCTAATTTCAGTCTTTTTATGGTTTGCATAATTTAATTTACTTTTGTTTTACGCAGTAAGGATGTAACATTATTCCTGTGATAATTCAAAATTATTTGTAATAAATTAATTGTAGTGTTGACGTACGGCCTCCATTAAGCCCTATAGTTTAAGAGGAAATGCATTGTTTCTCTGCGCTTTTGAGGCTTTCTTAGAGCTGTCGCTTGCAGAAATGTAGGCTCCAGGGAAATGACCTGTGGAACGAGTTTTATTCAGCTCACAAGCCACTCTCACTGGTCAGCCTGTATTGTCCCATGGCCTGCGGACTGCTATGTTATAAGGAGTACGGCTCTGTGTGGTGAGTTTCTGAGGAGCAGTATCGCTCTTTCCTCTCTATGGATGCGATAGAGACAGTCCTGCCAGTGATGATTATGGGTGTTCCACACTGGAGAGGAAAGGCGAGTAAAGAATAAAGGGAGGCTAATTGGTGTGTGAGATTCACCAATCTTTTGAAGCACTCGTCAGTTCAGCTGATTCAGTTCAGCTGAAGTCTTCAAACTAGAGTGACTTAGATCAATGGAGGATTGATGGATAGATAAAAGCCAGGTTTGTCACCAGTCATATCTATTAATGATTCCCCAAGTGTTTACATGGTTTTGCCCAAATGAAACCTGTTATATGCCCTGCACCAGCTACAGGGTGCAGATGTGCAGTTGTGTTTTATCACAAATGCAAATTTAGCTCATTCCAGGCTACATGGTCATAAATCATGAGTCACAGATGATTGACCAATTAGTGTGTCATTGTCCCACACCTTTTTTACCCACTGCTCCAAAGGGAATGGGTGTCGGGACAGCTAAATGTTTGTGTTTCTGCTGGGATCTGACGTATTAGCATGTATAAAGCTGATTACTGTATTAAGGTGTCGAACGGTGCCAAGACAGATTGCGTAACAAATTTTTATTTTCATCAATAGAATTAAAGAACAAAACTTTACAAAACTGTAAATAGTGCTTCTAAATACTTCACATATGATCCTGGTAACTTCTAACATATGCTATATTTTGTGCGACTTGTGTGAAAGTTTATTTGTTCCTTCATGAATGTGTTGAAAAAGGTATTTGTGAACAAATTATTGGCTTTATGATAGGAAGAGATTGAATGTTTTCATGGGATTTAATTTTATTATTGCTGTTAGTCAGTATTATTAAGCTCTATCTGTTCACTGTTAATAAGATTTGTGGCAGTTCTTATAAAATTACTCACTGGTAAGTGATGACCAATCTTGTTTGGAAGTTGTATTAGCAATAGTCTTGTTCTGCCAAATCTTTGTATCTTGAGATCCTCCGTCAGTTTTTGTAAAGGATATTACATCACTCTTTGGGTGCCATAAATTAGTAATGAAGAGTTGGACCTTTTCATGGACCTTTTTATACGGATTTGCAAAGCCTAGCTGCCCATATGTTGAAATAATTAGTGAATGGAGCTAGGTCTCTAGCAAATCTGACACTGACCATGAATCTTGCAGAAATGAGTGAGCCATTGTATTTTTACCCCTGTCGGCTTGCTAAGAACCGAGCTGACTTTGACAGGCCTGTTTGCTTAACTGTAAGGCTAATTGGAGTTAGAGGCAGGTGAATTAAGTCAAACTCTTGTCTAAAGGTAGGGTCCCTTGTGCTGTCATAAATGCTGAATTGAGAGGCTTCATAGAATTTGTATATTAAATTCAGGCTTTATAGTAATTAAATCCACAGGTTGTATTCCCACTGGCTTATGTTTGATAATTAGACTGAGAGTGTTTCCTCATCGATCTGGGTTTTTGCTCTTTAAATCATTCCAGTGTCCATTGGTTAAATTTTCCACACTCAAGGCAGAATTAGGATGCTGGTTCTCTTAGGATTCAGTCATTTTATTTTAGCCCATAACTACACTTTTCAGATGTGTCCTACTTGACTTTACTTTGTACAATTGCTTTCTAATATTGCTCCCTAATTTTGCTTATTTTCAAAACTTGTTGATGGTACTGGAAAGAATTATCCGTATTAATTTTTTGTTACACTTCTGTTGGGAAACCTAGCACACTGGGCTGATATTAAAAGGTGGAGCTAGAAACAATGCTGACCTTTGATTGCTCCGGAGAGAATGGGGAGCTGGATGGAGCAGTGCGAAATGAGAAAATTGTTCCACCTTATTTCTCAGCACTGCTGACAATGGCCTAGTCTCGTCAGTTTTCAGCCATTTTCCTTGATTAACATCGAGAAGCTCTCCAAAGATGTATGCATTCAGCAGTTAAACACACAGCCACCTTCTTAGTGCCATGCTACAATGACTAAACAGAAATTTTATTAACAAAACTGTTTTACTCACTTTACAAAAAAAGATTTTCTATGTTAACTTCTGGCTTCGCTTTTAGCCCATCCTGCACAATTTACCCTTTTCTTCATGATTGTATAATTAGCGACATCAAAGTGAACGACGGCTAGCAACAAGTCTCTACAACTGAATAAAGTTGATTGAAATGAAATTTTGCATCGAAATGACACATTTTATTTCTCGTGTTACTTTAATTGAATATTGTCGATTGTTTTCGGAGTTAACGTAACATTAATTTAAATTTAATTTGATTAATGTTAATTTTAATAACTGATAGAAAACAGGTCAAAACCAATCGTCAATTTCAAGGCATGTTCTTTCCCTCCTCAACTTTCAGCTCACCGACTGCCACTGTTTACCCTTATGTTGAAGCCAGTGCAATATCTTTTTTTTTTTTAACCCCGCGTACGTTTTAGAGTACTGTCTGCGGTGGGAACTCAAAGCAGGGGTGAGTTCAATCGGCCAAATGTTTGGTTACGTTCTGTAACAGACCATTTTGATCGAATTGCCAGCGGATAACGTTAAGTAACAGAAGCTAATGCGCCGAGGAGGTGGCATGTGAGTTACATTCAGCATGGAGGCAGAGGCACAGTTGTTTCAGTTCAGCTTATGCCATGGCTTCTTCTCTGACTTCATGTTAATCGGCGCTGCAGCGTCCACCAGGTGCAGCTGCGGCTTGGTTTCCGTACAGAAGCACGTTCGCTTTCCGCATCTGTTGTATTTTTTCTGGATCCGCTTGCGTCTGTGAAGAGTGACTGGCAATTTGTTGACTTGCGACACGCTAACGCTACGTCCACACGAATATATTTTCATTTTAAAATGTCATTTTAAAAACGAAAACAAGCTCCGTCTATACTAAACCGTAGTGTGGACACTCGACGAAAACGAGGCAAAAGTTATACATTTTAAAATTAAAATGTGGGCCCATTACTGTGGACGTAGCCAAATATATCTATCATAGTTACACGTCAGTCGGGTCAAATATTTAGAATTTTGTCAAAGCAATGGCTGAACGATCAATACCCACCTATTTGGATGTACTTGATCAGCAGAAACATTATACATTTGTAGAAACAATAGAAACACAAAATAAATAAGCTATGAGGAAGATAGCATACTGCAGTTTTAGACATAAATACTAATCATTTTATCATTTCATAGTTTACTCAACCAGCTTATCACCGGTGTTCTGACAAATTTTGCTACCTATCAAAATATGCTACCTCGCGGTTCTGCGCTTGCGCAAACCTAAAATCTCGGGCTGTTTCCTCGCTCATATCTTAAGTAGCCTATCTTCAAAAATCATAAAAATATATTTATTTTCAGTTCGCATTTCGACCTGTAAGCGTACATATATTTGCATGTACACGCTGGGTTTTCCTGAAAATGCAGAGATTAGATGATAATGGCGTATATGGGCATATATCTTTGAACAAACTTATCCAACTCGTTATAAAATCTGCTTATGTTATAATAAGCTAACAAATAACAAAGTTACTACTGTAAACTGATTCATATTGCAATATCAAGGCGAAAACAAAGACTTTACTTTCGCTTTGCATTACGGTAGCATTTTTTGACAAGGGAGTACAAATTGACAGAACACCAGTAATCGCCGGTTTACTGTACATCGGAACTGAATTTCTGCAAGGTAGTGACGCGCAGGTGCACATTGCAGTCTTATCAGAGTCACTCCGATCCCACGGCCCAGCTGGGCCAGTTCCGTACAGCAGCTGGTGTACACTGGGCCTAAGCATACTACACCGAGTGTTTGGAGGAAACGCAGCTTATGGGACAAGATGTATTTTTAATGTTGAAGGTATCTTTTCTGAATGAGAAGCTGGAGATCTAAAGCCATGCATCTCCTCGTTGTGTATAGTTGCTTCTGCTGGACTAGCACTCCTGTTTGGTTAAGATCAAAATGCCAGGTTACTTTTACAATCAACGTGGTGACTAGCAAGGAGCAGTGGAAGAATCTTTTTTTATTCCCAAGTCCAATGGTGAGGTGTAATACTGCATTTGTTTTCAGGTGTAATGAAAGTGATCAGAATTGCACAGGGTCTTTAAAATTCATGTTTGCTCGCAGAATATGTGTGCAAATTCCCTGTTACTGTCCCCCAATGAAAACCTGCAGGACATTTTAACCGTTTCATGTTTGTGTCTAAACGGCCATTGAGAAAATAAAAAGCTAAAATAACACGTCTGTGCAATGTGTCAGTTCTTCTGTGATGAGAGTTTGCTGTGTGTATTGGTAAGTGAATATGTGAGTGTTCAGGAGAGTGGATGTGCACTTTGTGTGTCTTAAGAGTGCCGTAAACATACTACAAACTCCAGCAGCTGCCAAATTGAGAATGTTCTGGTGGGGAAAAAAAAATGTTTTTTACAGTGGTCAAGTTTTATCTTCGATGCAGCTTTCTCCATGACCCACTTTTCCCTCCAACTTGAGATTCAGTCAATAAAGCAGAAACAAAAATAAAATCAGTAGTCAATGTATGATTTCCCGATTTTTTTTTTTTTTTACTCATTCTTTGAAGCAATATTACATTTGACCTGTACAATTCAGAAATAAATTTACAAAATGGCATTTACATATTGTATACCATTACACTGGATATTAATGAGTTTTTTGTGTGTTTGGTATCAGAGGACAAATCAGCAAAAAACAATAGCAGTAAAAATGGTACTGTAAGGAAAATGACCGGCAGACTTGCCTGTACAGTGCCACATTAGCGTGGTGCTAATCTTCATGTAACGTCTTCAATCACTGGGTTGGGAAAGGAAACAGTAGGTATTACAACCGCGGTGATCATAAGTTACCAACTTTAGAAGAGGCTGAAACGAATTGAGATTGTGGTGCCTCAGCAGTCATTACACGAGAATGGTGACTTGATTTTCCTGGGCTATCTAAACTCTGGGGTGTGCAACTAATGGAGGCAAGACAGGTGTAATTGTTCCATAATTTCTTGGCTCTTGCTCATTGAACAGAATGGAACTTTGCATGATACAGTTATGACTGGGTGGCTGATGCACATACTCTCACACAGGAATGCACCCAAACCATAAACGGCACAGAAACTGTGGACCAAGTCATGTCCGCCATTCGCGTCCTCGAGCTTGCTGACAATTGAATATCCTATGGCTTGGTCGGCCCAGGACAAGTACGGAGTCCTCAATTTTTTACTAAGCGCATAAGATAGTGATGTAAACTGCTTCTAAATCATTCCCAAAATATCTTAATTGTCCAAATGGCACTCTAGCTTTACAATTTGCCACTGGGGAGATCATTAAATGAAGCAAAGACACATTTTGAGCATAAATATTCTTGAGAGAAAACATTGGCTCCGTATTTTGATGTAAATCACTGACTTGAACGATGAATGCCAGCTCAGTTACCTATACTGGTGCTAACCGCAGTGGCGCTAGTAAGCAGCATCTCTGATCAAGTTTCCAGGCACTATGTTTTGAGAGTGAAGCATGATCATGGTCGCTTGACTTAAGAATAATCACATGCTAACATTGAGCACATCACGAGTAGTCCCTGAACTCTATTACACCATTTTTACACACACAACTTTTAATGGACACGAGCTAAAACGGCACTGACACAAATACACTGTGGATGTGTAATTATAAGATAACATCGCCTGACTACGACTGAGATTGTGTGGCTGTATTTGTGGTTTTGTGACTAATTGTGCCAGTGACACCAGTTCTGTGATCGTGTGAAGCTGAATGTGTAATTACAGTTGGTTGTATTACTAATTATGAGAGATTTGGAATTTTAATTGTGAGAGTATGCGATTGCTGCTTGCAGTTGTGGGACTGTGTGATCGTGATTGGGTTACTATAGTTGGCTATGAGACTGATTGCGAGATATCTGATCGCGGTTGTGAGAATGAGGTTGTGTGACGGATCCTGCGATTTCGAACCAGTGGTTGTATTGCAAGAGTTGGTTATGCGACTGATCGTGATATTTGTGGTCGATTTTGAGATTGTGTGACTGTGGCTGTGTGACCGATTCTGTGATGGTATCTGCAGCTTCGATCACAGCAGTGGTCCCAGAGGCTACTGGTCATTTCAGAGGTTTTCCTACGGCACAGTACCACAGAGTCCTTTAGCTCAGTACAGTTAGCCTCTGCTCGGTGAGCGAGGCCTGATAGGCCACCATCTGATTGTCATGTCCCCGCAATTTGGACACCACCTCCACGAAGGTCAGCCGACACACCTCCTTCTGCAGAGACTCTGGAAAGGGAAAACGGGGGGCTCGTTACAATAGCTTCTTATTCACAAAGGAGTCAGAGATTTGAATTAGCTAAACGGAACTTCCTTGCTTTCTTAAACATCATTTCAAAGTGATGTCAGTTACAGGCTGTCACGGTCCCCATGCCTCCTTGGGTAATCTTCCCCTGTTCCAGCAGTCTTGTGTGAATTTTGTGGTTTGTCCCTTCAAATGAATTCATTAATCTTGTCTGTTCCCACGTCCTCAATGTGCTCAGTTGAAACCTCGCCCCCACCATGTGATTGTTCTGTCTTGTATATAAGATGCTGTGGTGTTTCTGTCCATTCTGGATACAATAAGAAAACATGCCACAGATTTTGTTATGACTGGTCTAAAGCTATGGCATTTCTTACGGAGATGCTATGAACAAGTATATAACCGTACACTCTGATTTTAAATTGATTGAAAGAATCATTCTTTTATTCAAAGTTGGGATTTTGGACATATTGGGAAAAACAAAAAACTTGTGTTGGTAACTTCCTACCTAAATGAGCTGAAAAATTCCCACCAGATAAATCTTCGTATCATTGCTCTACAACTTGTACTGAATTCATAGACACCAAATACATCATTGTGCTCAGTGTGGTTTCTGAGGAATTTGCCATTTTGCCATCTGCCATTTCTAATCATGCTAAATTTAGTCTTTGTGCAGAAGGGACCACTGTTTTTTCTAAAAATGGTACAAATTGCCCTTAAATAATCTATTAAAGAGAAGGGATTTTTTTCTATTTTCAGTCCACCCATGTAAGAGGCTCATACCTATGTATTCCATACATATGAAAGTTGCTCTGAGCAGTTATAAGGCCAGACCTAGTGAAAATAATTTGCCTAAGAGACCCTCCTCCATTAGTTTCACTAGATTTTAAATAATTTCTCTTAGGTTCCATGGAATGATGTCTGTTCAGTCCCACAGAACTTACTTTTTGAAGGTAACTATTGACTCATATACAGTAGGATTATCTCTTCCCCGCACCCCTCCCCCTTAAGCCGCTTTCACACTGGACGCGAAACGAATTTTTCGCACGACAGATTACATTCAAAGTCAATGCAAAGACGCGAATAAATGCAAAACCTTTGCATTGACTTTGAATGTAATCTGTTGTGCGAAAAATTTGTTTCGCGTCTGGTGTGAAAGCAGCTTAACTCTCACATCCGTACACAAAGTGAGGGAAAAACACGAAGAAAGACATATACACATCTCTAATTTACCTATATAAACTAATGGAAGAGAAGAGAAGAGAAAAGTATTTACAAATACTGTAGCTGTTGTTATGTCTGGCGCACCTGTTGGAATGACTGAACTTTTGAACCAGTGCTGGGTGAACTTTTCTTGAACCAATCTTGCAGTCAGTCAAGATACAGGGAAGTGGATTGATGGAGAGCACATCTCAAGAAAATATGCAATGTACAGCAAGTGATTCAGTACATTCAACCAGATAATATTGATATGGCTAACATTTATATAGAGCTACTCAACATTGAGAGTGGGGATAGTGCTGACATAGGGCCGAAAACGGGATCTTCTCACAGTCAGAGGGGAATTGGTGAGGGTGTACAAGCTCATTTACTCTGCCCATCAAGCTGTAGTTTTGAGGCCCATGAGAACACAAACACAAGTGTAAGGACAGATCCCGGGAGCCACACCCGACAGAAGCGCTGAGCTCATTACCGCAAGTGGGCGACTGTATCTGGCCTAAAATGTAGTCCCATTTCATATTTACTGATTTTAGGAATGTGATTGGAAGTAAGGGACAGGGTTATAATTTCAGCTAAAGCCCACCATGTCATATATGCCGTACAATTGTGAATTTTCTTCTGTAATTGTAATTGGTAATGCAACTCGATATCGCTTTCTTACAGGTCTTGCAAGTATTTTGAGTTTGAAGTTCTAAACCATACACTTTATACACCATGTAATATAATTCACATTGCTGTATAATAGAAATCAATAATGCAATATGTTAACATTTTCAAGCATTTTCGTAGGCTACCAGCCCTTATTAACAGCCCCAAGACTAATAGTGCAAAGAATGAAAAAAAGGAGTGAAAAAAATGACTAACACAAAACAGCCCAGGGTCAAATGGCTGCAGAGAATAAATTTGGAGTCAAATAATTGCAGATATACTTTACAATTTCGTAGACATGTAAAGAGTGGTAATATTTTGAGCACCTAACCCAGAATTCAACTTTTCATCCAGAGGGGTAACATGCCTCTGCAACACTTAGTCCTTCATACAGACTCAGTTGCATTCCAGTATATTTGCAGGATATCAACTTTGTAATTGCAGAGCACAGGTTGAAAGTCCTGTTCCTGGAGACCTACTGTAGTAGATTTTCTCTCCAATCCTAACAAATCACATCTCCATCAACAGATGGAAATCTTCTTGAGTGGATTCACAGAGTCACGAATGCCAAAAAAGGGATTAAATTATGGCCTACAGGATGACAGATACCCGGAAACAGGTTTCTGACCACTGTTCTAGTTCTGAATGTAGGATTGCTGGCCTCAGTATTAGGAAGGATCTCAAACAAACCTATTACAATTTCACACACAATTTTTACGTCAGGCACTGCCTACCTGATCCCAGAACAGCACAGATGAGGATGAGGGAATTGTACATAATTTCAGGGGCACTGCGCTCATCTGATAGCAGCTTATGGAGAATCTGCATCAGGGAGGCACCTAAAAACTCCATCACTGCAGAGTCTGGAACACACATATGCATTCAAACATACAGATAGACACTCATGCACACGCACACGCATGCACACACACGCACACGCACACACAAACCAACTGTCTATACACATTTTTTTCAAGGAAGAAAAAGGAGAATGGGGAGATCAATAGGATGGGCACAGAAAAACCAAAAGAAAAAGAGACAGAGATTGTAGCAGATGGAAAGAGGGACAACAAATAGAGCAATAAATGGACAGGACAATTTTTACGTATTAGCAGAGGTGGAAAGTGATTACTTGGAGAAAGGATGAGAAAGAGAGAAAAAGACATAAACAGAAAGAGTGATAGATAAGGAGGTGTTAATCAGTTGCTCAGCTTACCCAGGTCCAGAACGGCAATGAGTCCTAAAGCCATCAGAGCTTCGTTCTGCATGATCATATGCTCGCTTGTCGCCATGGTTACCAAGTGCTTAACCCCGCCCCCCAGGATGACTGTCTGAATAACATCCTGAAAGACATCGGCTAGGTAAGGTAAGAACTTACATTGACCCAAGAACCCCTCAATCCTTCACATATGATCCAGTCATAACTAGAGTGGCACTCAGAAAACGCTTACCTTCCCCAAGGCCAATAGTTCACTTTTCTATGATATGCAAACCTGCAGGTGCAGCCATCATATTGCTAAAATTGGGTATGTTTTGTCACCATTGAACTGTACGACTATTAACTGGATTTTAATGTGTATGGCATTTATTCTGTTTTGGCAGCTTTATTCCATATTTTGGTTGCATAGCGGTTACTAAAGCAACCAAACCCACCAACCACCCTTATTAGGTGAGGAGGACAAGAGTCATGCAACAAAGGATTAACAAAAGTGAGAAATAATTGGTGTATCTGCTTTGTGATTCTTGCTTGGCCCATGCTACACCCTTCCACCGAGTTACATGTAAATGGCACCTGTTGTTTCTGGACATCCCGCTAACTACCCAACAAACCAACAAACACAACCACTTGCATAACCTCCTTAGCGACGAAAACCAGTGACCACCATGAATACTGGTGTTACTCCAGTTGAGAAAAAATACACCCATAGTGAGGCTTCGGAAACTGAAAGAAATCAAGATGGGCTGAAACACCTGCTTTCATTTATTTCTTTTTTCTTTTTTTAATAGTTTTTGCAGCTGTAACAACTATGCTCACTACAAACCAAAGTGACTCGGGAGTGAACACTTCTAAGGCTCACAGCCTGGTCCTGTAACTCAATGAGCCAGCCAGCAGCCTGCTGTTCTCCACTCATCAATGTCCTTCAGCTCTTAAAGAGGTACTGAGACACAGTACTGAAATCGTACTGAGCTCCTAACATTCCACATGGTCGCAGCTGCAAAAAATAAATCAAATGAAAAGGCAATACACTGCAAAAAATGTTATTTACGTTCCTTTGTACATTAAAAAATTGGTTTGCCATTGACAAAAAATCCGCTTTAATTGATTCTGATTCTATGTAGGTTTGTTAGTTTTTTTTTTTTTCCAGCCGTTTTCATCACGCAGTGCAAAACCAACCTAAATAGATGAGCCACCTCTGGTCGAAATGTAGGAGTAATAAATTTGGGAGCATTAAAATCAGCGCGAAGTACCTTTCCTTCTCATTAGTCATATTGAATCTGTAGTCATCGGCACCTGCACTCTACTTCGGTTTGATGTGCGCGTCATCACCAGCACTTTGAATTATGATAGTACTATTAGCAATACTGTGAAGACTGACAATGAGGCAGTGAACTTAAGACTTTAAAGTTAAACAGACTGTGATTTAAACGATGTGGTGAAGTGATGTGGAAGCGAGGCTGTCAAGCTTAGTGGTTAAAGGGGCTGTAAGGATAATGAGGCCGTATGTAAAGTGAGCAGATTTACCTTTGACTTGCTGTGACGGATGAGGGCAGATATGAGGCGATTGGACTCCCCCATCACTCCTGCGTGATCTTTGGCCTCACACCACTCCACCAGCCTCTCCACCAGCTTTACATTCGTTCCCAGCTGCTCGGCCGCTTCCGCTACGCAAGCACCAAAGAACAAAGACCGATGAGCCAAATGGCAGATGGGGTTCTGAAAGCATTTCTCTTATGTTCCTTTCGGTCCTTGTGCCTGACCCAGGCCTGCTGTCATCAAGGAGATTCAGATCTTTTAATTTATTTCGGGGAAAAAGAATGAGGTTTCCAAAAAATATCACTCGTAGAATGCCTGCAGTATAAATTACCGACCTTTGAATCTACCTCCCCATAACTGCCACACTTTCTGTTAATGCCGTCACATCAAAATGTTGCTGAAGGAGCAAAATGTTTTCTTTTTTTAAATTCAATTTTGTACAGCCCCTAGTCTTCCCTTACTTTTCATTCTCATCTCTCTGATGGGTGGGGTTAAGAATATGAAAAGGTATGAGGCAAAGGTAGGAAGTCTGTGAAACATGAGCCTTTGGAACGAGCCCAGCGAACTCTACAGATACTCAGCTCCTCAGTATCTGTACCCTCTCTGCTTATTAAGACAGTCCATTATTTTTTCTCATTAAAAATAAAATTTGGTATTTTATACTTCCTCATTTTTACGGCAATTACCACAACACATTTGTTCTGAATTTTCTCCTTTTACGAAGTTTTTTAAAAGTTGCATCTGGAGTGAAATTCATATCACAAAAAACAAATCATAATAATAATGTGAATTGAGACACAAAGCAAACACTTTGCCAAGAACTAATGCACACACAAAACATTACTAGATGAGTATAAAGAGCAAGCAAGAATCCGAAATGATTCTTCAAATTTATGGTACTTTTCGGCTCAGTTCCCAGGACCAAACAAGGATAAAATTAGGTGTGTATGCTGTGGTCTTTTAAATGAAACATTTAGCTGACTATGTTTTCCTATGGATCAAGACCAGGGGTGCCCTGGGGTGGGGAGGTGAGATTAGGATGATTCCACGGATGTTGATCGTTTCCTGGGGCCCACCCCGCTGATCTTAAATCGGCCTTCCTGCTCTGAGATACTCAATGTGTAAGATTTTGCCCGGAAAGCAGAGAATATTGAGGGTTTTGCAGTGAGGGGTTTGCTGATCTCTGTGGGGAGTGGCGTGTAGTGTGGCTCACCTTGCGTGTCAATGAGCATTCGCAGCGTTCCCAGCAGTTTGAACTGTACAGGAGGCATCGTTGAGGCGAGGAACTTCAACACCACATTGGCCACACCCACCGACAGCATCTTCGACTTATTAACCACTGTGCGGAAAATAATGAATGTCAGGGTCAGACCAGCAACAAATCTCCTCAACACTCTCCCATCCAAGTGAACAGCGTCTTTATCACTTTTCAATTCCAGGTCATTGAATTCCATACAACTTTGGCTCAATGGACTTCAGACATTATGCCGACAATTCTATAAAAAATTCATTACTAATCCTTAATTGTATGAATCTGCTATGTTTTGACAAAACAACATTTTGGATAAATGATACCTTTTATTGGCACTTCCTTCCATGATTAATCATTGCTTACATTATACTGTATAGTACTACTCTGACTTTCTAAGTACTATACATTGATGAGAATGAAGCTCACCTCAACCAACACCAATGTACAGCACCCACCAGATTAATGCGCAGCAGCCATTTTGGGCCAGGAAACTTGCCACACTTAAGCTCATGGAGAGGGAGAGAATTACAATTATAGCCAATTTAAATCGGAAGTTATTAGGTGTCAATTTAATTTCATTTGGGTGTCTGAAGTGTAACATCTCAGCTGGGAAAGACACTGTCTCCAGCAGCAAATTGCCCCTGCACTAAACTGCACTGGGGCATTGGGTGTCATCTGACCAGTCTGAGGACGGCCCCTTAGCGGTCCATCAACACCACCTCCACGAGCAAATTAGTTTTCCCTTGTAACCTCCCATCCAAGAGTCAACGAAGCCCAGGTCTGCAAAGGCTGTGCCATAAGGCCAGAGCATGACGAATACTGGTATAGCAGCTGTCATCGTACTATTTCTCAGTGAAACACTTCAGCAGTTTTGAGTTTCGCCAGGGCTTACTGTACAAGATGAATCAGAGAGAAAACAGGAAACAAGCTCACCGGGGATGGCCAGGTTCCGGAGGGCACTGAGGGCAGCATGCTGCACAGTGACATTTCCCTCCACCGTGTGCCGCTCAAGAAGATTCAGAAGCTTCTCTACGACGCCCGAGTCCACCATATGGATGCAGTTACCATCTACAGAGAAACGCCAACTTAGGGTCACACCCTGAGTAACAGTGGCAAGTTACAGCCTAATACCAATAATCTGGAATATACAAACACAAGATCAAACCTCCTGCAACCAATTTACATCACAAGATGGTCCTGAGAGAGTCCCCAGGTCATTACCATCCACACAAGACCCGTGTTGGCAAGTTTACTTTAGTGCACATCAAAGCTGAACTGGTTCCAGTGGTGTGACTTTGTTTAATTTTATTTATTTATTTTTTTGCATGTGAATAGAATTGAGAATCGAGCAGATCCATAATAAAATATTTTTGTTGGGGATCAGGATCAACACTGACTTGGAGGTTTTTTTAAATAGCAAATTGGATAAAATTTATTCCACCAATTATTAATTAGTGAACTGCAAATATCAAGAAATGCTTTGAATTTCAGGCCCTATTGTCACAACTCTCATGTTAAAATGCAATCACTGTAAACCTCAAGGCAACAGGGCAACATTCGCCTTCACAGACAAAATTAAGGTTGGCCTGGCCTTGTATGCCACCAGGTCATTCCAGCATCCACTAGAATAACCAGAATTCCATCCTCCAATTGCAAGTTGACATTTAGCGTCAAAAGATTCACAATTGGGTACCTGTAGCTACTGCCAATAGGCAATAGCTGTAAATCTCAAGTCAAAACTGGAGACTGCATTCAGGCATGAATCACAGTTGAGTCAAGAGCATTCACACAAATCCTGTGCCCAACAAAGCCTGGATGGCGTACACATGAGAAGTACATCAAATGAATGTTTGACCCCATTTACTGGGCCCCTGGTGGCATTATGGGCAACAGAAGCTCCAAAAGCAGGGGGCTGCGAGAGGAGGCCTGTCTCTGACATAGGGGTTGGCTTACCATTGCGGGCGAAGTTGGCGATGGCCAGCGCCCCAGCCAGCTGAAGCTGGTGACTGTTGGAGGAAACCCAGGAGAAAACTCTCTGGAACACACTTCCCTGGCCACCTTCAAACATCTTCTGCATGGAGTCATCTAGAGCGGGAGAGTCGCGAGTGGAGCAAGCCAGCTTGTTTGCAATCACATATTCCCAATGACGCATGAAAGCCAGATGGGGGCAGGAGGTGAAGAACACCGGTTGGGAATTGATGGTTTGTATTTCTTTATATTTTAGCCAGATATGTAAACTTAATAGTTAAATTATTGTAGCCTTTCCTTTCATGAAGTGGTCAGTGATTACACAAGTGTGTCTGATTCCGCTCCTCCAGACTTTAAACAGAGGTTTTTTTATTCACGTCTGCCGCCGTTTCTCTGTGGGCTTTTTAAACTCGCCTTTATGAGTCACTACTTTTGAGACACAAAGGAAGCCCTTATTTTCTTCCCAATTTGATTTGTTGGCACAGCAGTAAACAACACAAAACTTTGGCATTTTGATAGCGCTTCTCTATGGAGAATTCACTTCCTGCCGCCCATCTGCAGTTCCCGCAGTGACGTCATCTGCAAACAACCGATTAGTGAAAGATAAATTTAACCCTGTATCTTTACAAATACACAGGCACAGGGGGGTAAATTTCAAACTGTATTTTCATATGGGAATGGATACATATTTGCAAATGATAAATTTCAAACTGCTATCAGGAATCATTGCCATTTGGACATCTGATTGGCTAACGGTGTTCTGATGTAGGCAGTCATAAGTGAAGAAGATGGGAGGGATGTGGGATATGCAGTACCCCCGAGCAGCAGCAGCACAAGCAGATCAGAGGCAGTCTTCAGCTCGGCAAAATCCTCCTCCCCGTCTCCACTCAGCGCCTCGTCCACAGCGTCCAGCAGGCACTCCACGAGCCCTGCCTCCACCAGCTGCAGCTTAATCACATCTGAGAAGGGCAAGGGGCATGGAGGGAGAAGAAAAGGCATGTTATGAATTTTTTAAAAAATGGATGTTTCTTCATAAAATTCATAAAAGTATCAGGTTTACCAGCAGTACTTTTTCTTTAAGGGAACACCAAGTTATTGCACTCTGGAATGATCGCTAACATAAAAAATAAAATAAAACAGAGTGCAAGTACCTCCGCCAATGTACTCAATGTTATTTTTGCCAGTATTAGCTAGCAACCCCTGTGTTTATGCAGTCCTGTAGTCTTCGTGCAAATATGTTTTTAATGCGTTTTTGACCCTTTGCATGCCTTTGACCTTGACCTCCCAAAATCGAATCACCTCTTCCTTGAACAATACTTAATCATTCCACCAAATTTGAGGAAAATCCATCCATAACTTTTTGCGTGATCCTGTTTACAAACAAACCAACAAACCAACCAACAGACAAACGGTAATGATCACATAACCTCCTTCAACTTCGTTGGGCAGAGGTAATAAAATGCATTTCAGTCAGGACTATGTTTGTCAAAGAAAACTTAACTCCATTGTAGTAAGATAATTTAGGTGATATAGCTCTGCTCCAGCTCCTCCCGGCCCCTCCATGTGCATACATGACAAGCCTAAGGTAGGGAGAGCAGCAGCAAAGATCCCCATAGGGAACAGAACAGAGCCGGCATCAATGATGACAGAAATGACATCGAGAAGTCGGACACCTGGGCCATGTATTCAATCTCCACTATCTGCAACACATACTGTACAGTCCGCGATTTTTCCTTCATACTAATTGCTAATGATAGCATGGCAATATTGGGGGGTGTCTGCCTTTCCTATAGAAAGCACTCACCTCTTCATCCATGAACTATCTAACTGTGCTTGGACCGCTCTACCCCACAGCCTGATAAGTATTGTTTACTTTAGGAAAAGTGTTTTTCCAAATGCAGAATCTAAACTAAGAAATATACATTCAACCAGGGATTTTGAGTAAACTACATTTGGAGAAATTTTTAAATGCTTAACAACCTTCTTATCCAAGGGTTCTCAACTTGTTGTCATGATAAACAATCCATACTGAGGAGGGTAGCTGGCAATTGGCAGAACGTTTAGTATACAGGATATATTTAGAGGACACCGCAATTAGAAAGCTAGTTTCAGACACAGCCATACTCCACAAAGGGCAAGTGACAACTAAGGCATATTCGAGCTGGAGCTGGGTGCCCGCTATATATAAATCACACTGATGAAGACTTGGGAAATATACACAGTAAACCACTTGCTCAGACTCACAACATAGTCATCTGCAGTAAAAACGGTTTCGTGTTTGAGGTCTGAGACAGTTGCTGGGGTGGCGTAGGGGGTCAGTTGTAATGAGTCACTGTTTCTGGGGGAGGAGATGGACCAAAACACAGGCATCAGGCACCCCAGAAACCACATGAGCATTACTCTGATGAAACACGCATTTCTGAAAGCATGACTCATGGAAATCAGAGCCGAAAAATTGTTCCTAACATCACAAGGGCCTTTAATTGACCCGTTGTTAGTAAATGAAAGGATCTGAAACCACCTAAGCTGCAGGCTAATCAGTCAGACAGGTGTAGTGTATACAGGTAATAAACTGAACAATTAGGGGTAGTGATTGGCCTATCTTGCAACAGATCTGACTCCAAGGTAAAGGGTGGGCGGAAAACCAGCTGCTCCCAGCCCTAAAAGCATGAGATTTGAGGAAGTGGGGCACAAAGCCATTTATTGCAGGAGTGAGTGGAACGTTTCTGGCCCAAGAGCTTGATGTGTCAGCTGTGAACAGACAGATATCCGCTGGACAATGTGAAGAAGGTCTCCTTGAACCGATGCCGTTGTCTGCTGGCTCTTCCAAACTCCGTTAAACTGGGAGGCTGTAACTCAGGGTCGTAAAACGTAACTGGCAGCGGTGCGAGAGAAATGGTTGCATTCCTCGCCAAAATGAACATGATTCAGGAAAATGAGGTCAAGGCTGAGTGAGCCATATTGGCATACTCAATGTAAGGATTCTGTGGCGTCAGTTTTGATGACAGAAATAAGAATCAAACGGTGACATAAGACTTGGTCAAACCTAGTGGATGGCTAAACCATTTATGGCCCGTGCGCGAAATTGCTGGACTTTGTTACAGGGATAGTCAAGTGGTATGGTCTATAATGTGAATTTCACAATTTTAAATGCTCATTGAATTTTCTCTGTATTGGTCTTAGTAAAGATTGTAGTCAACACACCCCCTGATGTCGTAATAGGAACTATTTATGCCAAATCAGTTTGAAAGAGCAACGGCCAATTGTTAAAGTACACTCCCTGGCCGACCAATAGTGTAAGTTCATTACTCACTCACGCACTCACTCAGCCATGGACTGACCAAAATGGTATAGCAAAGCTATAAAACAAAAGACGATTTTCAAAAAGCTTCAACGATTAAAAAGAAAATTAAGTTAGTTCTGTCATTTTTTATGCATGTCACCATGGTATCAAACAGCCTTTTTTAATACTCCAGTCAACCCCACATGTAAGTTCTTCATGAAATTCAACACTTAAGTGACTATGCTCACTGTGACTGAGCATTGTGACTAGTTCAACAGGATCATTAATTGAAATGTCACTGAAACAAAGCTCTGGAGGCTAATGAAATCTGACTCAAACACCTAACATAATGTAGTCACTGTAGCAAAGAAGAATCTTAGCCTGATTGTACTTGATGTTTTTTACTGAGCATCTAAATTGATTGATTCATGTCAGTGGTTACACAATTCCTCACACTCCCACGTTTTATGGCTTTACTCTGATTCTATTTAAGACGGGAACACAAACCAACAAACCCAACAAACTTGATGACTTATAAAAAGCCTGCAATAAGGTATACTATAGTCTACATGAGCTATAATCAGAGCTTAAGACCAGATGTCCTACAAAAGCAGGCAGAAATATACGCTTCTGCTGGTGGCCAAAATCTCAGTTTATTTTACCATTTGCTTACATAAGTTCAATGGCACTGATTATTTACTAGTGCTCTTAATTACTTGTTTCTGAAATCAAACACTTAAGCAAGGCAATGAGTGTATGCTAGTTGTTTTGCATACACTAAACGTAATGTGCCACAGAATACATTTTAATAGCGAAATATTTATTGCCTCGAGTCTGACAGCGTATCTCTCAATGCAAAGGCTGCGGTTTTTGAACAACAACGCAGTCGGTTACCGTGGTTACTAGCCTGCGCATGCACGACAATCTCCTCTGCAGGGAGGGGCTTTGGAGGGTGAACTGAACTGCAGCAGAGACGGAGAGGGAGGGGGTATTCTTTCAAATTCTCACGCAAAATCCACTTGCCTCTCAATCAACAGCAGCTTTAAATAAATTAGTTAAACGGTTACCTGCTGTCAGTCACACAAAAATGTTTTTGCCGTACTTCATAATATATCTGATAATCTGCACTGAGGAACTCTGAAACACTGACATGTGTAGTATCTTTGGTACACAATCCATATCGAGACTAGGACTGGCTGCCAACAACTGGTTGACAGTCCCAGGTATGATCCCGTTGGTCCTCACCATTCTCAGCTAGTGGAGCAAGAACCTCGAAGATGATCTCCCTCCTCTCACGTGCCACCTGCTTCCGGAACAGCTTCACCAGCTCCTCTGCAATGCTTGTGCAGGCAAACTGCTCCCTGCTGGCCTCTGCATAGAAAAATGCTGAATATGACTGTGTCTGTGAGTGTGTGTGTGTGTTATACGGTGATACTGAACTGGTTTTTCTAAAATTGTGGGGACAAAACAATGCCTTGTGGAGACTTACGGACCCTGTAAGTTCTGTAAAATTGAGTTATTTTGGAAAACACTTATCTCCTCTATTTGTGGGCATCAATATATAAGAAAGCAGGTTCATGAGAGAGCAACTGAGTGAAACCGAGTGCACACACGTGTGTTTGACCATGTGTGCGTGAGTGTGTTTGTTTAATAGAGACTGTGTAATAATTTTCATGCACTCACCAAGTTCTGCAAGGTTACCAAAGGCGATCAGACACATCTCTGTGAGTGCAGTGTTCTGGGAATGAACCCCAAGCAGCTTCACCAGAGTGGGAATCACGCCCATCTTGATCAGCTGTGCTTGAAGTGAATCTGGAGAAAAAAATGACACCATTCAGAACACATCCCCTTACTCCCATCGAGTGTGCCAAAATTACAATCTGATTCTTCCAAGCACACCAATCAAACTCTTACAGGGTTCTTTCATGATTCTACAATATATTCAGTGAAGTTCAGCAGAGTTCACTAAAGAAGATGCAGATTTGCTGACTCTAACTTCAACTCAAAGGCAAATGAGTCACGCGAGAGGCGGCACAACGACAAAGCAGAATCGAGTTTCCAGCTCCCAGCGATTATTCAGCGTTCCTGGATAAGTGAGTGGAACAAAACCAGACTCCTGTTTCTTCAGTTCAATCAAAGAGACACATTTTTCTGATTTCACACGCAAGATAAGTACAGAAGATAGAGTGTCAGCTGCAGGAGAGGTGAAAGCAGAGTATGGAAACTTGCAGCATATCTGTACTGCAGCTGTGAGAACAGATGCTTTTTCAGTGATTTATTTAAGTGTAATTGAGGAGAAGATTAAGGACTTACTCTTTTATCAGGACGTAGTCTGGTTCTAGAGAGTGATCTGGCCTGATTCACTGACTCGATAAGCGCATATGGCTCGCAGGCTTTAAGTAAATCTGCATGATATGCCCTGAGCTTTCAGGGTCACTTCAGTGTTTAATCAGGGTAAAGCAAGGCCTGTTTTACGCCAGGGAAAACACTGATGGAAGACGACAGAGGACCACCATGGGAGAGAGCCGACTATCCTGTGAGAGAGAGGCCCATCTCGGATGCGAGATGTCAACTGTGGATAATAATGGACTGTCTTGAGTGAGATCAGACTATTGTAGGTGAGAGAAGACTATCTTGGATGGCAGAGGTGTATTGCAGATGGGAGCAGACTACAGTGGGTGTCTGGGTGAGAACAGACAATGATGTGTAAGACCTACTATCAAAGATTGAGGACTATCCTGGATGAAAGAGGACTATTACCACGTTAGAAACTAGAATGTGTTTTTACTCGTAAAAACATACATCTCCCCCTGGCCCCCTTCCCTGCCTAACCCACTGGATGGACGGACAGACAGACAGGCACATACTGAAAGGCACCACTGCAGGACCTGAGTCGTAAGTATGCAAAGTTTCGTTAAGATCATGCAAACGGTTTAGAAGTTATGCGGTGGACAAAAATCGATCACATCTGGACAGACAGGCAGACGGACGGACAGACAGGCACATACCAAAAGGCACCACTTCGGGACCTGAGTAGTAAGTATGCAAAGTTTCGTTAAGATCATGCGAACTGTTTTGGAATTACGCTCTGGAAATGAAGTGGGAACGCGAACAGGAACCGAGCCTAAAACAATGTGTCTCCCCACTCCCTCCAGGGGGGGACATAATAATTACCATGGAAGAGGATTTTGGTTCATTACTGAAATCCACCAGTTACAAAAAGATAACAGTTGCATTACAAGATTGTCACAGCTCAGAATATGCCGTGCTTCCAGTAAATTCGCCATTAATGATCTCCAACTGCCTAAGAGAAATTAAAATTTTCAATTTTCAAAGCCAAAGGAATAAATGGCCCCCATTTGAAGGCCTTTTGATACCCGTCATTCCAAAACCTCTGAAAAACTGGCTGTTCTGAGTCGGCTTCCCCTCAATGAAATGAGCCTCTATGAAATGACTGACTTGCAAACAGAAGCACCAGCTCTGTTTGTCAAGAGATATCCACCATGTCAAAATCCCCTGACAACTAGCAACAGCCTCTTAACACAAGTGTGACATGCAGTCGCCATAGAAGTTTAACTATGTCTGGAATTCAGTCTCTACCATTAATAATGGTCCATTGCTGGCATTTTTATAGTAGTAACCGTGAGCTAATGTTCCATTTATTGTGAATGAGTGCATTATTCTTCCGCAAGTGAATTCCATTGAAAACGGTCTCCTATTCCATCTGTTCCAATTGCTATGTCTTGTGCATTGCCTCTGGCTATACAAGCAACGGTTTAAATACACATTCGATTTAGTAGCAAGCAAATAAACTACACAATGATTACAGAAAAGTAACGTGTGCATGCTCAGCAATTTTGAGAGTGGCACAAAGCTCAACAGACAATCAAGCCATACCAACTGAATCAATGTTACACTTGGAATTCAGTTTGTTCAGCTAGCTACAGATTTTCCTTGAAAATAGTTAGAAAATAGAAAATAGCTGAAACTGTCACATTTAACCTTATTTAAGACATTGCAGTCGATGACAGATCACCTTGTGTTTTTGTCAGAATAAAAGTCAGTCTTTTTCAGTGACTTTTTACTGCACCATGAGGAGATTACCTTTTTTAAACCTTTATTTAACCAGGAAAATTCCATTGATAACTCTTTTTCATTGACACCTTGAGGGAAATTCCAGACCAAACAGATGCAAGCGAGGAGGGACAGAGAAAAACAGGAGTAAAGCCCTCGTCCAGTTTTGGGGTTGAGGGCCTTGATCAGGGGGCCTACAATTTTGTACATCCACCCCACCCCTTAGACCAGAGAATATAAATCAACAGCAAAGCTGGATGGAAGGTCAGCAGCTCTGTATTATCTGAGGTCCTCTGGGAAATGGAGTCATTTATACTGGCATTACAGGACTACAAGCTCAGGTCAGGCTGCTTTGAGGCCCGTCCTTTAATTTCAGCGCATGCATTTATTTCTTGCTAGCCTTCTGCCCTGAGGGGCCTGTCTGCATATGTTGGTAAATGCAGTCGTAAGCGTTAAAATATGCCTGGCGGTATGGTGGTATGTGCAGGAGTACGTACGGCTGTCATAGCAGATGTTACCCAGTGCACGGCCGGTCTGCAGCAGCACCTCCTGATCTGCACTATTGAGCAGCTGCACCAGGGGAGGGATCAGCCCTGAGCCCACACACAAGCTCCGCAGCGACTCTGGGAGGAAGACAGAGACCCCCAGTTACTCGCTCAGTCACTCACTCACTCAGTTGAGCTGCAGAGAAGAATTCTCACCATTTTTGGCCACCTCAGCTATGATGTTGGCCACTTTGGGGGTGCAGGGTGTCTGCTGACCCAAGAGCGTAGAGAAGAGAGGGAGAATCCCAGACTCCTGGATCCTTAAACTGGCCTCGACATCTAGGGACCACAGACAGATTATAATCAAACAGGGGTGCATCCAAACCACAATACCTCAAAAACACAACCTCGCTCAGCAACAAACGAGGGTGGATCCCAACCATGATACCTCACAAACACAAACTCGCTCATCAAGAAACAGGGGTTGGTCCAAATCCTGATATGCTGCAAACTCGCTCAGCAATAACCAAGGTTTTATCCAAAGCCTAATACGCCACAAACAAAAGCTCACTCAGAAAAAACAAGGATGACTCCAAATCCCGATACCCAAAGACTCAAACTCAGTCAGGAACAAACAAGTGGAATCCAAATCCCGATACCTTACACACTGACTCAGAAACAAACACGAATGAATCCAAACCACAATACCCCATAAACTTGCACAGTAACAAACAGGGGTGCATCCTAACCCAGATGCCACACAAAAAAAAGCATACTGCACAACAGTAGATGTGCTCCTGCCATAATTTCCCAATCAGGGCGGGGAAATTTTCTTGCAAATGTTCCCAAAATCTCCAGAGGGCACAAGTGCACAAAGTGATTTGCAGCAGTTTACATCTCTGTGTTGTTCTTGTGTTATGCTGATTAACACAAAGTTAGTTCACTTGGATCCATCATCAACAAAGTTACCAAACAGTACCATGGAGTTGTTGGTTGAGATCATTTTATTGATTTTGTGGTCACTGTTTCAGCTGACTGATGACTGTCAGGTCGATCTACAAGACAACTAAACAAGATCTACAAAACTAAAAACTTTCTGCTCAGGTTTGGAAACAGTGCAACTTCCACATCTCCCTCAGATCCAATCTTCCCCCACTTGAGCCAATTCCAGTAAGACCAAACTGTGATAAGCTATTCCGGCCCGCATCGTCAAAAAATGAGGAAGCAAGGTCACAGAGGAGGTCTACAGGAACATATCAACCGTCAATCTCCATCTCTAATTTGAAGCATTAGACAAAAGCAATGCTGATAATTAGTATGTGATTCAGAATTCATCCTCCATCTTTTGCTAAAAGTCAGAACATGGAGGGAACCAGTTCCATTAGCAGCTTACATGCCCACACATGACCACACTTCACAGATAAGGTTTTATGCTTCAGATCATGAGCTTTTCCAGTTCTTTCCCTTCAGTGCTCTTTTCCCTGGTCCTCATTCTTGTTCAAGCTGATCTTTGTCTCACCAGTCCATTGGATGTTGTTCCTGTTTTTGTCGCTTACCAATGGTTTACATCCTGCTGGAAACCCCCTGTATTTAATAAACTGCTCTCTTGATTGTAAATCCCAATGAGTAGGGATGGTTACCACAGGCTTATACTGTGTAGTTCTGACTGAGCAATCGTGATTGAGTGCAAGGCAGTGCTGTTACATGTAGTGAGATTGTAACAGGCCCAGAACAGTTCTTTGAGAATCACACTCACTGTTGTCGGCCAGGGCATTGAGTAGACAGTCCAGGCACCCCTCAGTGCTTTCTCGAGTGCTCCCATCCGACACCAGCTTCAGCTGTTCCAGAGCGCAGCACAGGTCATCCGCTGCATCGACCAATCACAATCATTAGCACATATCAAACCAAATACGTAACAAAACAGACACATCAAATATCAGATCAACCAATCACAGACATATCAAACTTCAAACACAGAAGCCTATAAAACATTAGACAACCAATCACCAGGAGAAATCGAACATCAGACCAAAAAACAAATTACAAAAACACATCAAACATCAGACTTCAAACGCAGAGGAATACAAAATAGCAGACTGATTAATAAATCATAGAAACTCATCAAACAGAGTGAACAACCAATCACAGAGAGATAGACCAAACATAAGCCTGAAAAATCAAACACACGGATAAAAACATCAAACTGAACGACATTTCACAGAGACTCTCGAACAGTCTAAAGAAACAATCACAGGGACAAAATCAAACAACTGACCAAATGAAATTGCCTGGACAGTGATAACTTGGAAAAATCTTAGCACTTGTTCTCCAATTATTCTTCAGTAACCTCAGTTTACCATTCATCATTCTGGGGTCAAATGGACAGATGACTGTACTGTACAGGAAACGACCGTGTTGTAAACGGGGAGTCCCATTATAAATATAAGTGGTTGCCAAGTCTACAGTCCACATGTAGCCAACATTTGTTCATGTTTTAGAGCAGGGCTATTCAACATTATCCGGCAAGGGCCGGTGTGGGTGCAAGCTTTCATTCCAACCAAGCACTTACAGACCTGATACCACTAATCAAGCTCATTAGCAAAGACTCTTGGGGTTGATTAGTTGTGTCAGGCGTGTACGTACTTGGTTGGAATGAAAGCCTGCACCCACACCGGCCCTTTCGGGACACGGTTGAATAGCCCTGTTTTAGAGCATACCAGTGTACATGCTTGTCAACTTTAAAGTCAACGGGATCGGTTTTGGCTAAGATATGAATTTTTTAAAATTCGCCCCTGTTAAAAAGGTAGGGATTTTTGAGATTTCAGGATTTTTTCGACTTGATCCCAATGACTGACAGTGCCCAATATCGGATGCGATCCGTGGTTCGGGGTTCTCAGTGCATTTGATTAACATACTTGGCGATTTTGCCAAGTATCAATAACAACCAGTCAAAAGAACTAATCAAACATCAGACTGAAAATCAAATCACAGACACATCAAACATTAAACTGAATAACCAATCTGAGATGCATCAGACATGGAAAAACAACCAAACACATAGACTCCTCAAAGATCAGACCAAACAACCAATCATAGACAGTTATAGAACATCAACCAATAACGTACACAGATGAGCCAGAACACATTGCAGACATCCACACATTAACAAACAAACAAACAGAGACTCATCAGAAACTGTTTATTGCCTGCCAAAACACCTGGTGACAGATCACTATAGCAAGACACTGCACAACACACCTGTACAGTACCATATTACTATGGCAAATTCACAAAACCCAGCACCATATCCCTCCAGGACTGAATCTCTAACTTTCAGGAGGACACTGGCTGGTGTAGCTGTATAGAGTTAGGAGGAAAACAGCCCTCTGCTGTTTCCCCCCAGCTCTTCACTCCTCTTCCTCCCCACCCAGCTGGGATCCTGACCCTAGGGCCTCGTGTTCTGAGCCAACTTCCAGGATAGATAAACTGGCACATACATTTACTCTCTGACATACACACAATTACGCATACACACGAACACAAGAGCACACATCTTTGCATAGCTATAGTTTGTGAAGACATTTTACTGACTTACATTCATTCTGTACAGCCTTTCCAGGACTCTAGCCAAAACCACATTATGCCCAACCCTAATGCTTGACACATCGCAAGGGTTGCATGGGTCCTCACAACACAAAATGATGTAACAGTTATAGACACACCCCTTTGTGAGGGTCCCATCCGGTGAGTTTTTGCCATGCCACACACACATCTGAAATTTTCAAACTACACGGACGCAGATGTACAGAAAATGGTCTACTTCAAGCAGCAGTTTGAGGCGCTAACGACAGAGGAAAGGCAGTGCAGGTGTCTGTATGAAATAATAGCCTAGGGTAGACACTGCCCCCTCCACTTTGGGAGAATATTGGTTTGTTTCAAGGAGAAAACCACACGGAATATAAAAGCTTCATACTTTTATGTCCGTGCGACCACCCATGCAGAACGTATTAACCAGGCATTACCTTAACCTTAAACTAACCCTAACCCTAACAGGTACAAATTAATTTGTCAAAAATCATGACAAGGGGTGCAAATTTATGTACCAACTGGTCACCACCCCAGAGACAAGGGCTACAGTGTTTTAACCTCGGTTTTGTTTTTCTAAGGGCATCACAGTTTAAAAGCTTCAAATTTGACAAATTGTCCCTAGGTGAAGCCAAGCAAACGTGTTCATTTTCCACGAGGCCATCAGGTCTGTTTACTGATGCAGACAACAGTGCCAGGTTGCTGTTTCTGGCGACATATCTATAACTTCAACTAGCAGATTC
This sequence comes from Gymnothorax javanicus, assembly GCA_029692085.1. NCBI lineage: Eukaryota > Metazoa > Chordata > Actinopteri > Anguilliformes > Muraenidae > Gymnothorax > Gymnothorax javanicus. The sequence continues at coordinate 14,569,169 of CM056209.1, read as the reverse complement.
TCCTTGGTGACCCCATCCTCTCTATAAAGGGCCAAATTATTTTAAAAGGTGCACTGTAAAAAAAAAAAAAAAAAAAAAAAAAAAAAATCAATAACAACATGAGACAAAAATAAAAAAAGGAAAATCTGCGAAGGTAAAAGTGACTGAGCATTGAGGGAACCAAAAATAATTACAAGTAATATAAAGATCATAAATTAAATACTGTCTTGACAGCTTTGCTTTAACAGCAAAGCCTCAGAGTACTGATATGACATTCAACAAATTTCTTAAATACATGCCATTGGGTGAAGAATTCACGGGTACGAATACAAACGTTTGTAATTAAAACTGTAAGAATGTGTATTTTAAAAAATCTCAATAAGATTGTCCTGAATACCAAAAATATTTATGTGTTAAATATGATCAATATCTCTGACAATTTGTACGAGATACAATCACAGATAAAATTGGTCATTCGATTTCCAGTCCTCAGGCATGTGCTCTGTATCTGACAGCGCCTGTCAGGACCAGTGACAAGCGGTGGAGGCATCTCATAGTTCTCTCATGCGTCTAATACATGTCACATTCTTTCACTCAACGTCTGATGATGGCCTTAAAAATAGTCCACAAAACTGGAAAACTATTAATGTTCGACAATACTGGCCAATGGTATGGACTATAATGCATTTAAAAAAAACTAAGCTTTAATCGGTGTCGTTCAACCCTAAGGTGTGACAGTAAACGCTAGCAAGCAAATAATAAGGCAGCAATATAATAAAACCAGCGTCATTTTCGACGTTAACTTTACAACTTAGCTGATAGGCCACAACATGTAGCTGTAAAGTCAGGTACTACGCTGGCTCCTAGACAGCATGAAAGAAAACCATTCAGACGACATGATGCACAAGGCCACTAAATCGCAATTATTTCAAATATGGTCTCAAGTTTCCCAACCATAACGCATTTACTAATTTAGATGACATGCAACAAATGCAACATTCATGTCGCTATTGCCAGTCACCCTCAGCTAATCAGTGAGCTAAAGAATGCATGCAATGCATGCTGAAGCATGGTCTCACTCACCCATGACGCTCGGGGGATGCGCGACAGTCCTACCGGTTTCGAGGCTGAATACCTTCGAGCAGCACAAGCGCCGAGAAAATGCTTTGTTTTCTCGAGTTTTCGTCAACAACGATACGTGCCAATACGATGGCACTTGCAGCTGATCAAACAGTCATTTGTTGAATCTCATCGTTCACAGAATTTTAAAGCTCAGTCCCTTTTAATGGTACTGATTTTATCTCTTTTCCTCTCACACACCAACATAACAGTATGGAGACCCACTAGTGCGAATGGGAACGATAGGCTCTTCACTTTATAAGAAAGCTCACGATGGAGTCACTCCTACGCCCCAATCTGATTCAGCAACTCTGACCGATGAAGAGGCTCGCGGATCGACCGTCTAGGCAAGGTTTAAAGCCCACCTCTACCTTGTACTTGATTGGCGAGTTGACTGCGCACGTACTCCAGCTGTTCCTGACTGGTAGGCGTTGTTTTTTTTTTTTTTTTTTCTTGAGCTGAGCTATGGCTCTGGTCTTGAGGCATGCCTGTGCCGCGCGTTAATGTGGCAGCGGGGGGAAGGCGTGCCCCCACAGTCTGTCCGTTCAAATAATGAAGGACAGAAACTGCATAAGATCTAACAGAAGCTTTGCTTATCCCAAAGAAGCTGATCGCATGGCTCGCCACATAGATCAGCAGATGAAGCGAGCTATATTAATACTGAGTCAGGTGTCATCATCATGAAACCCAGCCGTAAAATGAACATAAGATTGTAATGCTTCTTTTAAGTTCAACCATTTATCAAAACGATATTTTAAAGACTTGGATTCTCCTAAATGCGAGTTTTTTATTATTTATTTTTTATTTGTTGTACACTCACTGTGCACTTAATCAAGAATGCCATATAAATATTTGCACTCAGAACAGCCCAAATTCTTCAAGGCTCGGATTTCTGCAGAATTATCGGTTGCACATTTGCGCTGCAAATCTTCTGTATTACCACACCCCAAAGATATTCTTTTAGATTTAGAACTGATGACAGGGAGGCCATTGAAGTGGGCCTTCATTCAACTCATTTTTATGTTGATAACTCCAGTTTGAGACAACTTTTGCCTTGTGAAATGATGCATCATCGTGCTGGAGTTACAAATTTCAACCCCAAAGGAGAAAAAGTGGGGACGGTTTGTTGAATAAAAACAAAAAATGAAAGCAGGGATATGTAAATAATCCTTGACCTGTATTGTATTGAAAACAAAACAGCAGCACATAAATATGATGTTCCACAACATTAATTTTATTTACTTTTCAAAATGAACACTTAATTCAATTTTGGTTCGAGCAACATATATAAAAAAGTTGGAACAGTAAGTATTTACTGCACTGAGTGTTGCAATTCCTTTTCATCGCAGCCCTTAAATATTTAAGGACTAAAGGCATGATGTGATGAAGAGTGTCTGTCACAGGTTTCAGAACAGAAGTCAAATGCAGAACACAAATAATGCTGAATTTGGCCTTTATTAACCATACACAGATTTTCCACATACGGTCCAAAGTCAGGTGACGGCAAACAGAAATATGGAGAGTAAGGCAAGGCGTGGTCAAAGGAACTGGTCCAAGGTCAGTAAGTGGGATGAATTGTTGAATGAACCAGGGCACGCTTGGGGAGGTGCACACCATCAGTTTGGAGTGAAGGAGAGACTGGAAGAAGCCATTCGCCAGGACTGCAGACTCAGGGAGGGGTATCCCCTATAATTAGGTACCTGGGATTCTTAAGATATCACAAAGGATGGAATACAACAATCCAGCAAAGGGAAGATAAAGACCAGGAACTGAAATACACAAAACAATGATGAACAAAGTGGGAAATGTTTGTGAAACAATGAGGGAAGGGAAGTAGAACGAGACAATAATTAAACAACAAGAAATAAGAATCAATAAACAAAACTAGACTGGAACAGATAAGGATAGCTGGATTGGAAACAATTAGGGAAACACTCAGGACATGATATGGACAGAGGCCTGAGTTGATGTGATGTTGACACTCCCCTTTAAGTGGTTAAATCTAGAGTGGTCCACAAGCGTGGGCTTTGGCAAAGGTGGTTGGTGAGAAGGTTGAAGGAATGTGCTGGCTGATTTCGATGCAGGAGGGTTTGAGAGGCAAGCTCGCTGACCTACTTGTTGCTCCTGGAAACAGGTATCAATCCTGAGAGCGAGGTTGATTAGCTGATTGAGGTCAGCTGGAAGGAGGTACATGGTCAGCTCGTCCTGTATCCGGTCAGCCAGTCCATGCAGAAAGGCATTATGCAGCACCCGGGGATCCCAATGAGAGGACACAGCTGAAATGTGGAACTTGGTAAAGTAGTCTGTGACTGATAAATTGCTCTATTAAAGCTGAAGGAGGCACTGTACAGCGGCATGCTCAGAGCGGGAATAGTCAATGACCCTCTTCATCTCGTCCACAATTACGGTGAAGGCTTGTATAGCGGCAGCCCAGTCACAAGCGAGACCAGCAAGGCGGGTGATGACAACTGGGGAAGGAGGATAGCTAAAGGCTGAACACCGTAGACAACTGTGACAAGAAGCTGTGGCAGGCATAGGGGTAACTGTCATACAGCTCCATCTGTGGAAGACTGGGTTCCAGTTTTCTGAAGTACTGGGAATGGGGTTGCAAATTTGAGCTGGCAGCCTAGGAAGCTATGGCGGAGTCCTGGGAGATCTCAAAGATGGTGGCTAACTGACGTAAAATGGCCCCGCAAGCTGAGAGTTGACGTTGGTCCGCCAACTTGTCATTTAAGATGGATTCCTTGAAAGTGGATAGTCTTAGGAGACAAGAGATCTGCTGGCTCCATAGGTGGTCTGGATTGTTCCATTCTCAATTTCAAAACAAGAACCAGGCAAAATCACAGAATTGGGCTTTTATTAATCAGAAGAAGACAAACTCAAAGCCTGGAGATTATCCATAGACGGTTCAAAGTCAGGCCAGGGTGAACAGGAATATAGAAGGTTTAGGCAAGGTGTGGTCAAAATGACTGGTCTGAGGTCAGTAACTAGGAGGGCAAGCAGAATGAACCAAAGCACGCTCGGGAAGGTGCGCACCGTCCAACAGGGGTGAAGAAGAGACTGCAAGAAGTCACTCGATAGGACAGCGGACTCAGGGAAGGGTATCCCTAAAAAAATAGGTAAGGCCATCCTTAAAAATATCTCTGTTGGACGGAACCCGATCCTGTGTTGAGAATCAGGGTTGGTCAGTCGATTTTTTTTCCTCCCCTTTTCTCTCTGTCAATGCTAACTGTGGTTGCCTGCCATTTCTTAGAAGCAAGCTAGAGCAATTTAATAAACGATGTATAAAACTTGCTTTGCCATTTTGTTGTTTATTTGTGTTACATCAGACATCCAAAACAAAAAAAGAATAATACAAAAATAATTTTAAAGAGGTTCCATCTTTTACTGAAGTATAATGAAGGGAAAATCCATGTATTTTAGACGGTTTATAACAGAATAGAAACTTCATGGCAACTACAAAACATATGTGCCTTAGATAGTTTGAAAAAAAAAAAGTAAGTACACATATATACACTGTAGAACACTGGACAGTTCAGTGGCCACTCTGACTAGTATAAAGGAGCACAATACTGTAAAGTTTACAACTGAGTACTTTTTGGGAAATCGTCTTGGAGGATCCTTTTTGAGTTGAGTGCAATCTGCAAAAACTGGCAGGACGATCTTGTTGAGCTCAGATAAGTCAGCATTCTTAACTCCACCTGTTCCACTGCAGTGACTGTAGATGCTAGCTCTTTGTGGCAGCTATAGCCTTCACATAGTCTTTAGTCCCCTGGTCCTCAAATCACACCCTACGAGGTCCAAGAACTGCTGGTTTTCCACCCTCCCTTTACCTGGGAGTCAGGTGTTAACACAGTCTGGCCAATCAGAGGCACTAACTGTTCATTTACTTGCCTGGGATAACAGAAAACCTGGGCTGGATTTGGATTCGAGGTCCAGATTTGAGGATCCCTGCTTTAGTCTATTGTATGGTCTATTATTACTATTGTTGTTGTCTGAGTCTTCTATTGTAATGGTCTATTATTATCATTTGTTAATTATTATGTCAATATATTTGTTAACGGTCACATATGGGGATGTGAGTCACGTGGTGGGGGTGGTACCTCAGCACCTGTAGTTGTAAAGTCAGCTGTTCACCTGAGGAAAGTTTTTGCAGGAACTGAGAGACGGTGAACAGGGGAAGTTCTTCTTTTTGCTGACCGCTTTGACAACGCTGTATATTGAATCGCTGCCTTATCCTGATCTAAATGTTGTTTTTACTTCAGTTGGAGATGCCTTTTTACCATTTGTTTTGATCAGCAAATAAATCTACAAAATGCAGTACTTTGGAACGGTGATTCATTGACGCATTTACAACCAGCATGTCGGGCAGGGTGTAGCTTTCCCCTACTCAGCCTCTCCGCGACAAAGCTTGTTTTGGATAATCGCCTACAGTGACAACAAATCTCATCGTTGCCAGCACTTGATGAGTAGCAAAGAAACTCTACATGTGTACAACAGTTCATCTGGAGGCGAATGAAGATCCTTCCCTGAAGAGCACCTCCAGGTAAATATAAAATTTATTCATTTTAATTGAGGGCAAATAAACTTTTCCGTGGGTTTCAAATTGTGAGACGAAGGAATAATCTTTGCATACATGTAAGAGAGGGTTATTCTGGTGGGTAAAGTTATCTCCACCAGGTACAGATACTATCATACAAGTCTTGTTTTTCTGTCCAACAGGTCTGACAACTAATTGGGAAATAAGTATCAATTTTGGCAATGCTAAAATAACAATAATTATTTTATTAAATATTAAAGCTTTTCAAGAGATCTACTACTGGAAATGCAGTAGAACATATCCTAAGAGGGAGCCAATAAACAGTTTTTATTGGCCAATTTGTCACTAAATAAAATGAAATAAATTATAGGCCTGTATGTGTTTTAAGAGTAGTCTTCTTCCCCATAATGTAAGTTAATTAGTAAATTTCGTGTGATTCATTCAGTCAGTCAGTCCTAAGTACCAGCCATGCTGTTCTTTTGAGTTGAATGAACTCTAAACATAAACACAGTGTGATGAACACACACTTTACTTTTCTTGAGCCCTCTGGTGTGGAGAGATTGCAGCTCGCAGAAAAATGGCCAGCTCAGTGGTATTGGAAACAAAACCTACCCAAAAAAACCCTTTCCACGTGTGTGGCTGTAAAAATAAATAAATAAACAAACAAAACAAAATAATACAAAACATAAATAACACAAAATAAGTTTTGAATGATAAATAAAATAATACTGTAATATGCAGCAAAATAAAATATACTGAATAAATTTATCAGTGCAATAAAACAATCATGGTGCACAACAAGAAAGCGGAACTCAAAACTAGTCTAACAAGTTAGGTTCTTTGTCAGGAACACCAGTCTGTCCACACTTTCTGGCTTAAGTGTTGCCCTGGTACACCAGTGCTGAATGTGCTGAATGGGATTTTTTGGTCATTACGGTCTCCTGCCCCAATAAAATGGTTTCCCTTTCAGTGAGATGCCTTGTTCTCTCACTAAGGAGATTAATCATTTCGTTGACTGATTCTAGCCACTGCATTTTCAATGCTGGGCAGTTTGAGGTTTTTTTTGGATGTCTTTTATCCCTGTGCATTGTTTTAACACCTGTTCAATGTCTGAAGGGCATTCTTTCTTGCTTAGGGCTGCATTCTGATATGCCAAATTGAGGAGAGACATTATTCTCTCACGTGTCTCACGTTTCTCCTTTCAGCCATTTTCATCTTCTGAGGTCCTCAAAATTTTACAATCTATAGACCCTAAGTCATCTACTGGTGAGGATCATTTAGACTCCTTTTTTATAAAACTGGCTGCTCCAGCTATTAGTGAGCCATTGTCTTACATTTTTAATCTTTCCATCACTTTGGGCTTATTTCCGCTGGTCTGGAAATCTGCACGTGTCATTCCATTGCACAAGGGGGGTGATAGGGATAATCTGGATAACTATCATCCAATCTCTACACTTCCATGCCTCGCCAAAGTATTAGAGACCTTAGTCAACTCCCAATTAAAGTGTTTCCTGTCAAGCCACTCTTAGTCCTCACCAATCAGGTTTCAGACCTAACCATAGTACCATCACTGCCATCACACTGGTAACTAACAACATAGTCTCGGCCTTGGATATGAGGAAGCACTGCGCGGCCCTCTTTGTCGACCTCTCAAAGGCTTTTGACGCGGTTGATCACCATTTGCTTTTGAAAAAGCTGTCTGATATCGGCTTTGACACGAGTGCTTGTGCTTGGTTCCATGACTACCTACTTTCCAGGCGTCAATGTGTGAAATTGTCATTTGGCAATTCGGAATTCCTAGCCATAACAAAAGGTGTCCCTCAAGGCTCTGTTTTGGGTCCTGTACTTTTTACTATTTATATTAATGAGCCAGTCTCTTCTTTAACTGGTTGCTTCACCCATTTGTATGCAGATGATACTATTCTCTACTGCACCGCAGATACCCCCCAGGCTGCTATTAACAACTTGCAGCTTTCTTTTAACTGACTATAGGATACTATCTTTGACCTTAACCTAGTTCTTAATGCGCAAAAAAGCAAATTTACGTTATTTTCAAGAGTTGGAAATATTGATTTTATGAAACGTCATATTTTAACTGTTGATGGTACTCCTATAGAGAAAGTTACTGATAATAAATATCTCGGGCAGTGGCTTGATGAGATGCTCTCATTTAAGACTCACACTGACTGCCTCGCCTCCAAGCTCCGGCAGAAGGTGGGCTTTCTATACAGAAATAGGTCTAGCTTTCCCTTGTTTAGTAGGAAGAGAGTTGTAGAGGCAGTATTTTTATCAGTATTAGACTATGGTGATGTAATCTATAGGTATGCAGCTGCATCTACATTGAAACAATTAGACTCTGTTTATCATTCCGCACTAAGATTTATCACCGGTGACAGTTATAATACACACCACTGCACTCTCTGTAGTAAAGTTGGCTGGCCCTCTCTTTCTTTGAGGTGCAGTTACCACTGGCACTTGTTTTTAAAACCATTAGTGGTAAACTTCCTCCTTATCTCTCCTCCCTACCACATTGGCATCTTGGTTCCTATCAAACCAGATCCAACAATTGGCTCACTCTTAGGGTTCCTTGCGTGCATTCGGATCTTGGAAAAAAAGGCCTTTTTCATCAATGACCCTGGCACATGGAACGCTCTGCAACAAACCCTAAGGTTAGAGGTACTCCCCTCTGCTACTGTTTTTAAACATTTGGTGTTTAATCTCAGCTCATCAAATTGCAATTGTTTTTAGTTTATTTATTTATGTATGTTTATTTGTTATTGCTGTTGTTGTGTGCGTGTCCCTTGTTGTAAACTCGTCGACATTGTAGATGAGGGAAACCTCAGTGCCCTACGAGTATAAATAAAGGTTTGAATGAATTCGCTCTGCAGGCTTTGCCCAGCTTTGACCTGGTGCTGTCCTTCCTGCTTTTACACAATCAAGGTCCAGCTCATGAAATACTGCAATCAGAGCGAGTTTTATGCTGCCATAAGTGACACGATGGTCTGGTCCACCGTCTGAGTAGATCATCGGAATAGGTGCAACTGGTCCACGTTCTTGAAGCAGTAGCACCATTTCAGCTGCATGGCAAAAAGGTGAGCCTGCTTGGGAGATAGAATCTTTTTATATCACTGTTACCTGGCCATTGTAGAAAGAGCCACTCTCCTCATCAGGCAAGTCCATATCCAGCACCACTGATGGAGTCAAGGATCCATTTGTTGAAACGTCATGATCTAGGGCTGATAGGTTCGAAGATGTTCGATCTTCTGCTTCGGATGCCCGAGGATAATGCTGCATCTGGTTCACCTTATTCAAACTTGGATTGGTCATCTACACACAAGAATGTGACGTCACTTCTATGCATGACAGCATAGCATGTCATGTGTTTAAAGACTGCAGTAGCGTAGTGTTCATCTTGATGTACTGATCTTAGCTGACATGTTTGAGTCTTGAATTTCAGTTGTATCTGCTGTTTGTACAACTTGGCCACCTTGGTGTGAGCATTGCTTGGTACAATAGCAAATAATATGGTGGATTCTGATGGATTGGGCGTAGAGTAAGGTTTCTCAACGGGGGCGCTACCGCCCCCCAGGGGGCATTATGAGAGATTCGGGGTGCGCTGGGAGCAAGACATCAGGGAGAATGGCTTTGTACCGCAAATAGGGGGCGTTCATATATTACGCAAATACTTCTGAATCCATCACAAAATTGTATTAATAATCTTATTGAAATGACTATGGCCAGAACGACTGATTTAAAATCATTTTTACAGTGTTTTCATTATTTATTTTTTCGTGCAAGAAGTCCTCTCTCCCCGCAGGGCATTATCCTTGATTGGCTGCTTTATGTTGCGGGTGATCAGTCGATTATGGCAAAGTTCTGGCCTTGTGGGATTCCCTGACGTGGCAAGCAAGGGGCCCGAACACATTATGGCCTGGGTAAGATCATTGGAAGCAATGGAATTGCATAAAGACTTTTCAAATGATCTTATTTCATTTAAACAATTTAAACGATAATGAAACACACGCATTGCTTCCATCCCCTGAATAAAGAAAAGCGTGAGAAGTCCGGAGTCATAATCGGTTTCCAATTACTCGCGGTGAAATCCACTGTAACGCACATGAAACTGATAAACCCCCATGCACAAGGACTTCAATTCCGCGCGAGAACCTCTTACACATGCGTTGATTGAATAATTGCTGACTACAGCGGGGGAACGTAAATATGCCACTAAAACTCACGCCGAATGCGTGGGAGTTGACAGGTATGCGTTATTAATGAAAAAATGGTAATTTAAATGAATGATTGAAAATAGGTCATGACCAATCATTATTTTTAAGGGATGGGTTTGAGCTTCCCCTATCGCCAGTTCACCAGCCGCCACTGGTTTTGTTGAATAAAAAACCTTGAGTAATAATGATAAGGACTTCAACAAAAGACATCAGACCACTTCATCTACGTCCACGGCTACATCCACAATGTATTTATACACGTTTCAGGTATGGCAACATCATAGCCCAAGAGCTTTGGGAAATATAGTCCAGATTTTTGCTGTATTCCGCAAATTCTCATCTTTTGGAAACGTGTGCAGGCTAACACATCTCAAAGGAAAAGCTGCCGATTTTCACAACAAATTAGGAATGAAACCGGTTTATGCTGTAAGCCAGGGCTATTCAACATTATCCAGAAAGGGCGGGTGTGAGTGCAGACTTTCATTCCAACCAAGCAGTTACACACCTGATACTAATAATCAACCCCAAGAGTCTTTGCTAAAGAGCTTGATTAGTAGTATCAGGTGTGTAAGTGCTTGGTTGGAATGAAAGCCTGCACCCACACCGGCCCCATCTGGATAATGTTGAATAGCCCTGATGTAAGCAATCCAAGCAATACTGTACAAAACAAATGGAGAATGTGCGATGAGATGTGGCGAACAGCCGCAGCCATTCTGGTTAATACGTCACAGAGTCATATGACCACGAACTTTCCCTACTTGTTTCTTTTAGGGGCGGAACCGAGTATGGCAGAAACCGGTAAAATAAGCAATTTTGAAAAATTATTAAAAATAACGCAGTTTTGTAACATGCAAAGCATGTGCATTTTCTAGCAACATTGGTCTTATATTTTCATATTAACAGTTTTTTTTTAGCTTAAAAGTCCCACCCAGTGGCGGTTCTAGAACCGGGAATTGGGGGGGCACAGACACGTCCCTTGATGACAATTAGTCCTGGCTAGTTCTCAATCATTTTCCTTTACTGACGTGTTTTCTAATTATCGTAATTGGCAACTGAAGACACGGGTTCTCTCCATATGCGATCGAACAGCGATGAAATCATGGGCTAAGTTCAGTACAGTGGCGGAACCAGAACTGAGAATTTGGGTGCACAAAACATCCGTTTAAAACAGTTATTAGTCCTGACCTGTTCTCAGTCATTTTCATGATTAACAAAACGGCCTGGTCACAATCAACCTGCATCAAGGATGGACGTCACACCCAAAAAATGAACTTTCTTAAATTGCTAAGTTTTTGAGGTGAACTGTACAACAATGTTTGGGCTACAGCCCAAATTTGGTGAAGTAAACTGCTTTAGTTTATGAGATATGGCAGCATTTGTGTGTTGGGGGTATGATGGGGTATGGACACTACACAAGCATCACCACAACAGTATAACACTGTTTTCCCTCGTCTAAATCATGGTTCCAAGTCATAAAAGTATCATTTTTCAAAGAATAAGGCCAAGTCTTTTTCAGACATTTCTCAAAACTTCCCCTTTGAAAGTGATCTGGGCACTTTTTCTCATTTGGGAAATGTTGGTGAATGAATATAATCCAGCTGTTCAAGGAAAGGCTCATGTATCGTCTTCCAGTATAATACTGCTGTAAATATTTTGACATATTTAAGTTCACTTTACCACGAACCAATTAGTTTGAAAATAAACCCCTTTAGTTTCTGTGATATATGCTGCTTTAAATGTCTGGGTGGAATGGGGGAACAGACACTACATATTCACCACATGGGCATCACACTCTTTTCTCTTGCCCATATCACGATTCCCAGGTCATAAAAATGAGACATGTCAATTAAGAGACATAGGTTTATTCAGAACGTTGCTCAAACATGACCATTGAAACCATCTAACATTTTTTTTTTGCCTGCCCTATGGTATTTTTTAATTTTGTTTCATGAAAATAACTTGGCTATTGAACACTTCAAGCAAAACCACTATCTCGATCCCAGTTTTATATTGTTGAAACTTTAGGGACAAATGATTTTTGGCACAGCATGCCTAAGATCAACAATATTTATGAAACATAAACTGCACTATATAGACTCGAAGATAAGGGGTATGGACACTACACAATCATAACAAATGCAAAATATTGGTTCCTTGGTCTATATAACGAGCCTAAGGCAGTAATATGAGACAAGTTAAAGTGAAATCATATGTTTAACATGGCTTTTGAAAACAAGCCACCCAAATCAGGGTTGCAGCTACTTCATTTAAACATGTAATGACCAATTGAACTGTTCATTAAAAGGCATCTTAAGTAAACCCAGTCAGCCTGAGGCAAAATGTGTGAATTGTTCTCATGAAACTTGCCGCAAACATGGCAAAGTGTAATTGAAAAGTAGAAATACTATACACCATAACAGGACATTTTGCCTCACATTTGTGTTATTTCTGCTTCAATCAGCTATAGACAAACAAATCTCTACATAATCATTATAATGAAGGTGAGTATATTCACAGAGTTCAAGTTGTTCAGTGCAGGGGTATGGACACTACATGGGGTATGGACACTACATTGTAAATTTATATCTCGTCTCCATATGCTGTTAGGCCAAGTTGGCACATGATTGGCATATGAGGTTTTTACTCTAGAAATGCTAACCCAAATACAATATTAAATCAAAAATATCAATATTATATTTGAGCAGAATCAGGTAGGGGTATGGACCCTACAGGTAAATATGGACAAATGGCAACCGGTAGATTGGCCTTTGTATTGTCGTAATTATCATTTTGCTCCATTACAACTTGGTTGAAAATCACTGCACACATACAGTACATTAATTTAGGCACAATATACTCCTTTGCTCTTTCATATTTCTGTACAAATGTTCACTATGAATGGAATAATATGCTGAAATGTAGAAATGCATAACGGGTGAGGCCTCTGGTGCAAAATGGTGTATCTCCGTAGCAAATCCCCCGATCGACATGCAACAATCTGCAAAATAAAGCACAACACTCATGGATATTGGCATTATTCACACACTTTTAATATTCAAGGTTCTTTTAATTGAATTAGACCCCAAATATCAGCCATATTGATTTGGCCAGGCATAAAACCAATTTTAGTGAGAATAATTAAAAGCTGTGATCAAATTATGAAATATAATAACCAAGCAATGTGCTCTAAATTTACATATTGTTGCCGAGTATGTCTGTAAGGTCTCGCAAGACATTTATATCATATTAAAATAACCGTTAATACGCTTTCTGAGCACCATAACAAGCAATATAGTCTGCAGTGCAGGTTGATTGTGACCAGGCCGAAAACCCAGCGAACATTTCAACGTTGTATCAACGTCGTTTCAATGTCAAACCACGACGTCGCGTCATGGTTCAAAAATAGTTCCAAAATGAAAATTGTGCCGAAGTCCGGACGTTACCTGTCCGTCATCTGGACGTCCTTCCTGGCCGTTCGTCTCATAACCACAATGCAGTTTTTGCCGTCCGACCTGGACCTTTATTGGCCAGGGACACGACGTCGCCGTCCAGCCAATGTTTGCTGGGAAGGTTCACTCCGAAAGCACTCCACACTTTAACAGGTGCTGCTTGTTCTCCCCGATTTCATAAGAAGACAATCATTCATCTGGACGCGTATTTGCTGTATTTAAATCAACGTTATTCAAATTTGCATACCTGTCGACTCTCATGCAAATAGCTTGAGCCGCACGCTGCCTATTTGACTGCCGAGTTCCCTCTTTAAAAAAAAAAAAAAAACCCACGCAATACCGAGAGTGAAAGACGATATTTCATTGGAACGTGGACCTGTTCAATGAACAAGCATTGGCCGATTAATAAGTAAATTATTCTTCTGTACTTAACTTAGCCCATGATTTCATGGCTGTTCGATCGCATATGGAGAGAAACCGTGTCTTCAGTTGCCAATTCCGATAATTGGAAAACGCTTCAGTAAAGGAAAATGATTGAGAACTAACCAGGACTAATTGTCATAAAGGGACGTGTCTGTGCCCCCCCCATTTCCCGGTTCTAGAACCGCCACTGGACCCACCCTTTTAAGGATGCACACGGTAAGCAACAATATTCAGATGGACAATGACATTCAAACTGCGGTCATTGGTAGCAAGGGGCTGAAAGTGCGCCAAACAAACATTTACCACATGAACTGTTCACACTTCAGTTTTTCATCCATCAGTGAATTGAGCCCGTTGATTTCACAAATATATTTTGCTGTATGACAGAAGAAGTGTGCTACTATAAATCCAGTTGATGGGATCAAAGCGCTGGGAAAACTCAGGACTTGTATTTTGCATATCTGGTGAATGAAAGAGAGTCACATTAATGCAGAATTTCCCTGCTTGGGCTAAATTTTCGGACATTTGCTGCTGAGGGGATAACAGAAGCACGTTACTCTTCCTTACACTTTTCGATCATACTTATACAAGATCGCAATTTTATTATATTTATTATCTTTATTATCAAAATTTGCACCCAAGCCCCCAGCGCAGTCATGGGCTGTAAAAATACTCTTTCAGAGGAGACAAACCGAGGCAAAAAAAAAAAAAAAAAAAAAGTTACGTCACTACCGTCCTTTTTCCATGGGTAAAATGCGCCATCTGGTGGACGAACAGTTGAAGCGCCAGCGCAGTAATCGTCGGATAAGCTCAGTGGCTTTCCCCCCTAAACTCGTAGGAAAGGTAAAAGCAAGCATGATTGTTCAATCTAATTTATTCAAGCGTGTTTCGAATTTTTGCTGTAAAATGTTTCTAATCGTTGAAATGCATGGCTCAGAGATGAATTTGTTCTCAGCGCGACCTATTTTTCTTTCATCAATTTGGAATGCTCAGAAGAATTCGTGACTGCGTTCATTACTGCAGCCTGCCTTTCAGAAAAGTGAAATATTAGGTTCACTTGTTCCCCACCGTACGACTGAAAGAAGTAACCTCGAATTAATTTGATAAAGTAGGGCTAAACTGGTCCAAGATCTTTAATTGTAAGTTGTGTGGAACCAGTTGACATAGGTCCGCCATTTCTCAGCAAATCTGAAATTTTATTTTATTTTTTAAATGGTATCATTTGCGGAGAATCCATCTACCCTCTGCTCATCTCCAAAAGTAGGTGTGATTCCGCCATTCATATTTTAACAGAATATTTTACTTGTGGAATGCCAGTCAACTTTATCAACCAACTGATACCACAGCTGCTTTTAAATTAAAGTTATTACATTATTGTACAGGAAAGCTCAAGAGTACTTTTCACCAAACAACTCCAGTACATAGGTTGGCAAATGCCACTTCGCACGCTGTCGACGCACGTACCTCAATTTTTCAGCCGCATTTCTTATCTTTCTGATGTTACTTACACTCTGCTATTTTACTGTCATTTTTTCCTTTAAGTAATTGTCCGTGTATATGTTATTGGAAGATTGTTTCATTACAGGTGCCTTGTTACCTGTGCGATCGCTTCCTGACCGGTGTCAAAGCTCAATAAAGAAAAAATAAATAAAATGAATAAATAAAAGGATGAGCGCCGTCGTTTCCTCAAACTAACGGGGGCAGCGAATGAGAACGATGTGGAATTAGGGGCTCGTGTAGTTCAACGGACTTGTCACGGATGATCGAACGGCAAGTGCACATGTTCAGTGCTATGTGTTTACAGTGGTGGCGCATATTCCATTTCCGTCCTGTGGGACGACTACATCTCAAAGGATGCGGGTGCAACTTGCAGAAGATCTCACATCCGGCCAATCACATTATTTCTCTCCCATCCAATCAGAGTCTGTCTCAACAGGTGTGCGACGCGTAGAAGTAAACCCGAAAAGATGGAGAACGGGGGCAGAAGATGCCGTTGTTGCTGGACCTTCCTGAAAAGAAATCTGAGCCTAATTGCTACTACTGGAGCTGTGATTTTTGGTAAGCAATCGATCACACTGCATTGTGTCGTCAACGCTGATAATGCCGTGGCTGTTTCGGGCGGGCTTAATGGCCTGTGAAACACACAATTATGGATTAATAAACGTTGTCAGCTGCTATGAGTAAATCGTTTCCCTCTCATAAGCATATTGTCCATAAAATGAGTCGACATTGTGTATCTAAAATTATGGCAAAAAAAAAAAACTTGATTTCTTTCCCTTAACATCACTAAAGTTGGTGTTCATGTGACTGTAAAATAGGAGAGAGGAAAACATCCTCTCTAAGAATTTATTTCCAATCATAGACCATATGTGATAGGGCTGAAATGATTATCTTTAGTGGATTTGCAACCATCTTGAAATTGTTGCCTCAAGTCGTTTATTTATTTACTTGTTTATTATCCTTATAATTTATTTATTTATTTATTTATTTTTTGGACTGAAAATCTTTACTCACAGTCCAGGGATAAATTGTTTTAGTTGATTTCTAAAGCCTACAACAGCAACATTTTGCGCGACAATATTGCTGTTTATTGAACTGCATTTAACACTCCTGCTGCTTTATCTGTATGTATGCTTGTTGTTTTCCTTAAAGGAACCTTTTCAGGTAATACAAGTACATATGTGCACAGTCTCTCTCTCACACACGCACACACACACACACACACACACACACACACGTACGCATACACACGTACTTATATCTTTGTGAGGACATTACATTGACTTCCATTCATTCTTCCTGTGTCTCCACAGCCTTTCCCTAATCTTAACAATAAGCAATGTATGCCTAACCCAAACCCTTACCCTAACCTTAACCTATCCCTAATTCTAACCTTACCCCTAACCTTAACTAATAAGTCACAATTTGCCTTTGTAGTTGTGAGGACTGGCCAAAATGTCCTCACTTCCCAAAAAAAAAAAAAAAAAAGACTTCACTTTGTTGGTTAAAAACTCATTCTAGTTGTCAGTACGTAGCAAGTACAAGAACACACACACGCACACACACACACACACACACACACAAAAATACGCACGTGCGTGCACACACTCAGTGGCCTCTTTATTGGAAGCACTATTCTAATACTGAGACAGGTCGTCCCCTCCCCCTTCGCCTCTGGAAATTTCTGAAATCTTTGGGCTGGAAGGTGCTGGAGATATTCCTTGGAGTTCCTGATTGGTTTTGACACGGTTGCATTGAGATCTGGCGTGTGAGTGCCACTGTAACCTACCAAACTCATTGCCACATTGGTGAAACCAGCTTTAGATCATTTACGCTTTGCAACCTGGTGCAAAATCCTGCTGGAAATAGGCAGTAGGTAAAAGGGAGTCACAGGGCCGGCCACAATACTCAGATAGGCTGTGGCATTTAAGCAATACTCAATTGGTATTAAGGGTATTAATTGGTATTAATCTCGGCCACGTAAAAAAATTCCCTGGGCACTTACTCTGCCACCACCTATCTAAACCATTGACACAGACAAGATGGATTCATGAATTCATGCTATTTGCTCAAATTCTGAACTGACCATCTTACTGTCATAGCAGAAATGGAGGTTCAATAGACCTGGTGACTTTTTCTTACAGTACAGTTACAGTACACTGGCCACTGTAGCCACAGTTTCATGCTCTTAGCTGACAGGAGTGGCACCTGGTGAGGTCTTCTACTGCTACAGCCCATCTACACGGAGCTTCAAAGTGCTGTGCATTCACAGGTGCACTTCTGCATAGTGCTGCTGTAACATGTTTATTTTGGTTACTTTTGCCTTCCTCTCAGTGTGTACCAGTCTGGCTGATTCCCCTTGACTTCTCTCCTTAATAAGAATAATGCGTTTTCACTAAAAGAGCTTTGGCTCACCGGATGTTTTTCATTTTTTCCTCATTCTTTGTAAACTGTGGAGAATTGTGCGCATTAAAATCCTGGGGGATCAGTCTCTGAGAAAGTCAAATCACCCCATCTGGCACCAACAATCATTGCATGATGAAACCACATATATTTCCCATTCCGATGTTAAGTCTGAACAACTGCCCCTCTTGATCATGTCTACATGCTCTATTGCATTGATTTGCTGCCACATTTTTAGTGGCCGATTATACATTAGCATTGATGAGAAGGTGTAGGGGGCACCTAATAAAGTGGCCACTGACTGCATTGCTCCACGATCCAGTTTAGACACTCGCATGCCCATTGTAGGCAATTTTATTGGTTAGAAGGGGCAGTCTGACTGTGAAGCACTGTGTGTTGTGACGCATTCCTCTCATGACCATCTTTGACGTTTTCAGCAACTTAAGTCACAGTAGCCCTTCAGTCAGTTTGGACCAGAGAGGGTTGTGTTTGTTGCCCTTGGACTTTGATAAGCCTTGGGCGACCAACAGCCTGTCACTGGTTTGTGGTTTGTCCCTCCACAGACCATTACTGGTAGGTACTCACCAGTGCTGACCAGGGGCACCCCTCAAGCCTTGCTGCTTCAGGGATACTCTGACCCAGTTGTCTGGCCATAATGATTTGCCCCTTGGCAGAGTTACTCAGGGCTTTATGCTGCCCCATTACCCCTGTGTCCGACTCGTTGAAAATGGCAGCCGACAGTCCGCTTACCATCCAGCATATTAACATGCGGCATTATTACAAGATCATGTTATTGACTTCTGCTTTGTGTCATTTTGATGTAATGTATTTTTTCCTGAAAGATATTTCAGTAAATAAGCCCACCTTATTATTATTATTATCATCATTATTATTCTTGGTAGCAGTAGTATTAGTAGCAGCAGTAGAAGTAGTTGAATTATTGCATCCTGGATGACGAGTTATAAGTGATCTTAACGACGTGTCCTCCGCCATTGCGTCTGTGGGGATTTCTTGTCAATGCACTACAGTTCACAATTAGCATGGACCTTGTGTGTAGTAAGTTCTTGAAGCCTATTGATTTTGGAGTGATTGCTCTAGGGCGTCCGGGGATATACGACGAGCTGCGGGCGACTGACTGCCTAGTTTATTTTCAAATTGTTCGTCATCATTTTAATAGAGGTAGCAATAGTAGTCATAATAGTAACCTGTAGTCTAGTAATGACAGTCAATCACGATAATAAAAACATATTCAAATAGCTTTGATCTACGCCTCGCCAATCAAACATTCTTCAACAAATACAGCAAAACACAGACGTGACCTCATTTGGAATGGTTGGAGATGTTTTTGCTACGGCAGTTAGTTTCAAAGCATTCTAAAACAAAACTCCAAGACAACTTTTCAACATTACAATGTTACCTGTTGATGGAGAACATTAGACTGCAGTACCATGGGCTTTTACCCGAGTAGAAACCCGTTGCATGTTGTTGTATCTCATACAGGGATTGTGCTCGGGTTGCTGGTTCGAGAGTATGCCTCCCTCTCTGAGCTCCACAGGCACTACTTTGGCTTCCCCGGTGAAATGCTGATGAGGATGCTGAACATGGTGGTCCTCCCCCTCATCATTTCCAGCATCATAACAGGCAATCATCTGCCCCCTTACATCAGACTGGCAGGGTCCTGTAACAATTACAAGAGTATAATGCTTAAATCAACATAATCAAAAATAATTTTTAAGCCATAATTTGTCAGTCACTTGACTCCTACTGATCAATATCAAAACTTGCACATGGTTAGGCCAGTGTTTAGCTTTCATAGCTGCAGAGTTGGATCCAAGTACTTTCAAGTACTTTTGAGAATTGTATGCAAGCATTTGTTTTTTTTTTACGTACCATAGTGCTTGTATTTGTATCTGAGTACTACCTAATAATGCCTAATAATATTATTAGGCCTAATACCTAATAATACCTAATAATAAGTACATGTACTTGTATCCAAGTACTTTTCAAGTACTTGACCAATCTCTGTCAACGCTTAGGGGACAGATTGGTCAAGAACTTTGAAAAGTACTTGAATACAAGTACAAGTACTTTAGGCATTAATAGGAAGTACTCCGATACAAGTGCAAGCACTTTGGTATTTAAAAAAAACTACTTGCATCCAATTCTTGAAAGTACTTGAAAGTACTTGAACCCAACTCTGCATAGCTGTCATGTGACTGCTGTTAATATTTCCACTGCGATTTTAGTTCGCCACAGATCAGCATGCAATTTAACAAAAAAAAACATGCAGTACAACAAAAATGGATAAATGCTTTACAAAATACTGTGAGTTCTGGTTAGCAGGAGGGAATTCGGTTTTCATATCACATTTGCCACACCAGACTGTAAATACCCTCCTGACTCCACCGATGTTTACCGCAAGTTGTAAAATACAAGTACATGCAGTATGCCAAAAAACAACTAAAAAAAGCCTTTGTTGTATTTCCTGATTTTGTGACGGCTGACAAAAACAACAAGATGAATTCTGAATTCTATCTGGCCATATTTTCCACTCAAATTCAGCTAAATACTGACAATTAAATACAAATACTTATGGACCTGACTGCATATTTGAACTTACATTTCATTTTAATTTCCCTGTTATATGAACAAGCATAATACACTTGTATTCTAAATAACATTGAATCCCTGAGCTCAAGCCCCTTAGTGGTAGACTGAAGCAAGGCCCAGGTTCAATATGTGCTATAATCGCCTTCATTGCATAATGGTTTGTTTCTTTTATCAGGGGCTGCTTCACTGAATGCGGAGGCTTTGGGCATTGTTGGTTCGCGAGTGGTAATATGCTACCTGTCAACGACTGCAATAGCAGTCTGTCTGGGTAAGAGAGACCATAACTACTGACACCTACTCCTCACCTCTCACCCAAGCGGTTTGAAGGCTGGGTCCTTATGACATGTGAATGGTTCTATTTTAGCAGGGTCACAGGCAAGATCCCTACTGGAATTTGCTAACTCAAAATAAATAGTAATTGTTAAACTAGAGCTGGACTTGGGAGAGCCCATACCTCCGTCAGCATAGCTGAATTTGAACTTTGGCCTATATCTAAGCTGTACTTCGGCCTAGATATGCCAAAATTTAAGCAATCGTTCCTCTTGTGCTATTCTAACATCCTGCAAAGTTTGGTTAAAATCTATGCAGCCATTTTTGAGATAGCTTAGCAGCATGTGTCCAGAGCATGTGGGGTGTTCACTTGAAGATATTACCATTTACACTCTGCTCCATGTGTAAGCCTTGCGGCGTTGGAGTGAATATGGATGTTCTGACTTGAATCCTGGCCGATGGCTCCTTGGTGATTGTATTGCTGAAGATATGGGGGGACTGTGTTAAGCAGTGTGCAGTTCCTGGCTATGCGGTGAACCGTACCAAATGGTCGAGCTGTTGAAGGCTGCCTGTCATAGATATATCTGACAGGCCTTCCTCTGACTGTTTGTGCAAGCATAGTGGTCCTCTGCAGATGACAAAGTAGTGACACATTGTGTTTTGGAGGAGAAAAACAGCTGCTCAGTGCTTTCAAACCAAGCTGGTCGTGGGCACATGACCTTCAGTTGGTTGTGGGTGCATCATTCCAATTCACTTTAATTTTATTTTGTATTAGGTGTATGAAGCCCTATTTAGGTACCAGAAAATCAAAAATGATAATAAATCCATTAGTTGATCAACTGATGTACCACACTCATTCCTTTTCAGGTATAACCATGGTGACAACCATTAGACCTGGGTTTCCTCTGGACTCTGACAGCCAAGTTGGTAGCGGGCCCACCCCAGAGGTTGCCGCAGCAACGGATGCCATGTTGGATCTTCTCAGGTTAAGGCTTTAATCGGGGGTCTCAGTTTCCAAATTCCACCCACTGTGTCAGCACATGACAATCACAATGCTTCCCTGCTTTGAACACGCTCCACTTCTCCAGCTGGGATAAGCGCGGCTAAGCATTTTGGAGTCCGACTGTCACCACTCTGAAGATTGGTTATTTCTGTAGTATCCTTTTCACTGGGCAAAGGGACAAAACTTTAGGCCTATGCACGCACGTCATGAACATTGCACTCCTAAAGGAGTGCCCTCCTGGCATTTATTTTTATTCTTGCTATTTTTCTGTAGAAATATGGTTCCTGAAAATCTGCTTGCGGCATGCTTTCAACAGGTACGGTGGTATCGGATATGTAATTTGTTGTACAATAAAAGTTTTTCAAACTAGCCCTGCCATATCACCATTGTGTCTTGGACTCACAATGACATGAATCCAAACAACATTTTTTCACTGCTGCTATAATCTCTCACTTACTTATGTATGTAGTAACGCTTACTAGAACCCTTATCCAAAGAGCACCTTGATCAGTCTAAAAAACCATTTGGTATACTCCTGGGCAAAATTAAAAAAAGAAATAACTAACTGATTAAATAAATCAATCAATAAATGAATACATGGCGAAATATGAAGCTTTTAATGGTCTTGTCAACAAATAATTGGTCAGTAAATTAGCAAAATTGAAACAAATAAGTAAAGTAATGTAGTATGAGATAGCTTTTTCCTTTGATATCTTTAAATGTCAAAGCATTGTGGGTGATCTTGTGGACAGCTTTTTACAGAAAAAGAGTTGAAGAAAAACATCTGATTATAACTCCTCCAAAAATAACTTTTCAGTTGTGCGAAGTGAGCCTTTCTGCAATATTTTCTTGCACTCCAAAGCATCAGTTGGCTTTTCAGCTTCACAGCGTTTCAGCGTTTCAGCTTCACAGTAAAGCAGTTTCCAGCGTTTTCGCAAACAGCTCACGGCAGCAAAAGTAGGAAATGGTGACACAGTAGGTCTCGGAAGTGTATTTGTTTAATCCTTGCTATTTCTCTGACTAATGATTTGTTGTTAAGGCCATTGATAGCTTAATATTTTGCCATTTTTTGTCCAGGATTGTATGATTCATTTTCTTGAGCGCTGCTCGGCTCATTTCCTCTTAAACGGTGTTTCAAAGGCAGAGGGTGAAAAGGAATGATAGCATTCATTTTTCAGAGGAAGTTCTTTTAAAATTTTTGTCTCTCTTTTTTCATCTCAGTACAAAACTCGCAGGAAAGAGGTGGATCTGCAGAGTGCACCTGCTGCGGGCATTTCACACACGATTGAGCCTGTCTCCATGGCAACCTTCTCCCAACAGGTAAAGAGTCCTCTCGCTTCGGTGCTCAGGAGATTTGGAGAAAAAGCCCTGCGGTTCTTGACTCATGGTGGGGTGAAACCCATCGTAAGCCAACTCAAACATTGCAGCTTATCAAGAAAATAACTGAAGCGCTTGAAATGGTCCATACCTTTTTGTTCACACTCTATTTTGTCTGAATTTATTGTTATCTGTTATTAATGCAGTGGCAGATTGCCAGTTGAGAAGATTGACTTGTGAAATTTCGGACTTTGTGTATTTATTCCTTTGAGCAGACACCCTCAGGCTTTTTTCTGGTGGACGGGTCAGAAGCAGAGTGGGTGAGAGATAGAGATAAGGCCCCACTGAGGAAATATGTCTTGGTGGGAATAGGACTCACTCCTGTGTGAAGGGAAATCAATCAGGATTCTGATTACACATCAAACCTCACCTGTGGTTACAGGATTCTATCTGCCATTTTCATTAAGATATGCATCCTCATTGACAGGAAAAACCTGACTAATTAACATGTTTGTATCCTTTGCCCTCACAGAGCAAATTAAACACTCTGAGCAAAACATTCATTGTATGGACTTTTTCAGCTGACATTGATCAGCACAGTGTAGAGGGTCAGAGGGAATGTTGAGAAGAGAGACAGCAATACATGCTACAAATGTGGCCAGATTGAACCACCAACAAAGCTGTTCACAATGGGCATGCGAACGGTGGTCTAAACGCTGAAAAGCACCGTCAAAAATTTAAGTTAAAATGTGAAAGGAAACTAGGACCCAAATTAAAATAATATCAGATGTAAAACTTGGTAGCTTGCTGCCATTAAACTTTATCTGACAGGAAAGCCTTGTAAATATGCAACTGAAATGCAACTGAAGCTGTGTTCCTTTTTCACTTGGTAGAATACAAGCTGGAACTACTCAACGGAGGGGCGGAAGTATGTGATAGAGGGGCAGTACTACGATGGGACAAACATCCTGGGCATAATTGTATTTTGCCTGCTGTTTGGACTCACGATTGGCCGGATGGGCGAAAAGGGGCGGGTCCTTGTCGAGTTCTTCAATGCGTTGAACGAGGCCATCATGCGAATCGTCCAGATCGTTATGTGGTACAGTATGAACTCTATTTATGTCACTGATGTGCAGTACTGCCACTGTTCTTCTTTTAAAGGAGAGGATTTACTGTATGTGGGGGCAGGCCTTCTTTCCAGCCATGCAGTTAACACACTTGATTCTATTCATAAACTCCATACAGTTTTTGCAAAAAAAAAAAAAAAAAATCTTGAATAATAGATGCTGGAGTGTAACTAGTTGGTTGGAATGAAAGCCTTCACCCCAACTGGCCCTTTGTAGACAGGGCTCACAATCCCTGATTTAGAGAGAATTCCTGAGGTCAAAACACACGTGACATTACTTTGTTTTAATTTTTTTTAATTCATTGTAATGACATCATTGCTACTTATATTCATTCTCCCAACACTTTGCCTGAAAAAGGTTCCCAATTCCACCAATTTCACCAATCACTAATGATTTCTTTTTCTTGCTACATCACAGCATGTTTCCAAAATGGGTCTACAATGTGGAACCTAGCCATAAGAGCTAATGTGTGACAGTGTGCATTTAAATACATTCCTGACTTCTTATGACCGGTGAAATTTGTCAACATGTGTTTGCCATAAGCAGCATCTATAATACAGCACTTAATGCCTGCACAGGAATTATCCTACTTTTGTTCAGGGACGATTTGAGATTTATCATGAACAGTGACTTTGCAAAAAGTTATTAATTCAATAAAAATTATTTTTCATTCCCTCACAGGTACATGCCCTTTGGGATAGTCTTCTTAATTGCTGTCAGGATTGTGGAGGTGGAAAACTGGAGCATGGTTGAAAAATTAGGTCTCTTCATGGTGACGGTGTTGAGCGGGTACGCTGCCCCTGCAGGTGAACCTAGAAACTGCATGCTTAAAACATCAGCACACAGGAACATGACACTTCAGCATCTCTCTCTGCACTGGTACATTTCCTATTGCACAGATACACATTCTGTTGTACGACTACATGTTTTCCTGTGAAAATATATCTTCCACTGCACAGTTCCACGTCCAACCATGCAACTGCATTTGCCAATGTGCCGATTCAGTACATGTTTAACTGAACAGCTGAGGTTTCTGGAACCACTCCAGCACACTGTGTGTGGGTACAATGCCAGGGAGAGGAAGCAACTGTGGCGTAAAACCTGTAACTGAACCCCTGGCATCGCTGGGCTACCGCACCCCTAAATATAATTGCCAGCTGCTACCGTCTGCGACAATGCCCCCTGTCGAGAGATTAGAAATGCGATCACCCCCCCACACGCCAATCGTCCCTTCCACGCATGGCAACGGAATGCTCGTTCACCACCCCCTCCAAACCTCCCACCCGAAGTCAAAATTCCATCAATGGAAAAAAAAAAAACGGAAAAAAAGCCAGCTGATTCCGTAATGCATGGATTTACTATGCTTTTAAAGTTTATCCACATTTGAATCCTTTCCCGATTAGGATTCCGCTTGGTCAATGGCCACTGAGTACTAGTTTTGGTGCATGAAAAGTGATAACAATAGTAACTGTAGGTTCAATTTATAATAATCTTTTTCAAAGACCCAGAGAGGATTTTCATCAGTGGTGCTCATTGCTGGTCTGGGAGAGACAGGTGTCTGATGATTTCTGTGGGCACTCACAGCTGGAGTAGCACAGCAGTTGATCAGTACAGCAGTTGTTAGCGAAGCTGAGGTAATTTGGTTTCATGGGTCAGAATCAATTGCAGATGTTAACACAGATAAAGGCAGAAAACTCTGTGCCTCTTCATAACCAGGATTGAGTATCACTGCATCTACATCACTACAGGTAAAAGAGAGAAAGGCCAAGGACAGAAAGGAGGGTTGGGGGGGGGGTTGGCCTGAGTAGATTTTGGGTTCTTTATACAGCCTTAATTCCGTAAGAATTGGGAAAGAATGTAAAATGCAAATAAAAACAGAATTAAGTTATCTGTAAATTCTCCCTTTACCTGCTTTCTCTTCAAAGCAGCAAAGCAGCAAGAATAAATTTTCAGTTTTTCCCTAACAACTGTATTTTGTATATTTTAGCAAACCTGGACCAGTGGTTCCATGGTAGTCCAAGGATGAGTTGGTTCAATTTTGGAAGTGATTCAGAACATATTCTGCATCCAAAAGAATTAAAATGTTTTTGTCTAATGTGGGTCTGTGTGATATTTCTGACCGTATAATTCAAAAAGTTATGAACGGTTTGGCACTAACTTTGGCAGGATGATTGGTGGGAGTCCAAGGAAGAGTTGACATAATTTTGGAAGTGATCTGGAGCATATTCTGTGACCAAAAGAACAGATACATGGTGTGGCAGAAGGATGCGCTCTACCAAGCTCCCTCTAGTTAAAAGAAGAGGTGATGTTACACAGTGGTGCACATCCATCTGCCCCAAATTTATTGGAATGTGTTGAAGACATTACATTTTGAAATAACGATTTTTCAAAAAAAAAAAAAAAAAACAAAGTTGATGACTTAAAACATTACTTATTTTGTTGTTGTTCGATTGATCACACTTAAAAAGGATTTGCCAATTACGGCTTTCTGTTTTTATTTCCATTTTACACACTGTCCCAATCCTGCTGGAGTTGAAGCTGTGTTTAAGGTCAGTCATCAGTGAGAGTATTCTGAAGTTACATTTTTCTCTTCCCCCCCAAGATTGGCCATCCATGCCTGCTTCATTCTTCCGTTGCTCTACCTGGGTTTTGTGAGACGGAACCCATTCAAGTTTGCCTGGGGGATGGCCGAAGCTCTGATGACTGCTCTCATGACCTCATCCAGGTACTCAGAGGAATCTTATTGGATGATGATGGTGATTGACAGTGAAGATAACCAATGAACAGCTAAGCGAGACAGAGCCATTTCAGACCTTAGCATTAGCAAGTAGACAGGCAGACCTACAGACAGACAGATGACGACCAGATGTACAGGCCCCTGGGCGAGGGTATGGACAGGAAAAGAACTTATTCGAGAACAGCACTTCCACTGTGAGATACTCTATGAAAATGAGCCCGGCCTGAGCAAGTATTCTCCCCCACCAGCACGGCCACATTGCCCGTGACCATCCGCTGTGCAGAGGATAATAACCAACTGGATCAGAGGATCACTCGCTTTGTCTTGCCTGTGGGGACCACGGTCAACATGGATGGAACTGCCCTATATGAGGCAGTGGCAGCCATTTTCATTGCTCAGCTGAACAACTACCCCCTGGGGATGGGACAAATCCTCACACTCAGGTACAGCTGCCCGTCCATTCCACCCTGCTTCCACTCAGGCCCTTCAGGGGCCCATCCAAAACAGTGGCACATAGAGGAAGGGCAGGGCTCCAGACAAGATGGCAGGGCTGTGATGAGAAGGCTGGGCACGGGGTATGAAGGTGACACCCGGCAGCAATATGCAGGTTAATTAATGAATGGACAGATAAATGGTTATGGTCTTATGTGTGTGTTGTTCTTCATTATTACTGCTATGCGGATGAATAATGGATAAATGTTGGATGGATGGTCATGTTTTGATGGGTCTCTTGTTCTTCAGTATCAATATGACCCAGGCCAGGAATATGTGATGTCACATCCCAATCACATCCTTAATTGGTTTCCCTCATTCCACCAGTCTTGTGTCGGTTTTAAATTATTGTCTCTTTTAATTGATTTATCCTCTCAGTTTTACTTCCCTCTTGTGCTCTCGTGTACTCCCTAGTTGTCACGTGTATGCAAGTTGCTTGAGCTCTGTCAGTAGTAGCTGGATTGTTATGCCTGTTGGATGTATTCCAGCCTTGAGCCTTTATCCGAGCTAGCAGCTCACATCCGTTTTCGGTAAACTGACTAAAAAGAAACTTAAATATTTTGAGCCTTTTATAAGGGACAACTTGTCATTGCTCTCAAGCAGTCTCCAGAACAAGGACAGACTTCTTATTGGCACATCCAGGTAATTCTGTGGATGTACAGTTCTGCAGGTGCAAGCACTCGGTTTGACCACCTTGCTTCCGACCCCTGGGCAGTTCCTGCCCATGGCTTGGAATTGCCCTTTGAATTCTGTTGCTAATTGTTTGACTCAGACTGCCCCCTACCACGGATCACCTCTGCCCACTTCAGTTGTTCATACCTTATGTTTCTAGCTCAATAAACGCCCTTGAGGCATTTCCAGTGGATTTGTTTGTGGTTCCCTCCTCTGCAGATCATAATAGTGGGTTATATAATGGATGGATATATGGGTGGATGGTCATGTTTTGACATGTCTACTGGTTCTTGGTACCACTGAAAGTCTGATCACAAATATGATGATTATTGTTTTATATATAGTTGGATGGCCATATTTTGATGGATCTCTTGTTCTTCAGTATTATTGTGACTCAGGCTAGGTATATATGGGTTATACACTGGACGGATAGATAGATAGATGGTCATGTTTTGACATGTCTCATGATCATCAGTATCACAGCCAGCCTGACTACGAATATGTGGGCTAGATCCTGAAAAAATAGAAGGATAGATGATGTTGCTTTAATATGTCTCCTGTTCTTCAGTATCACTGCGACCCTGGCCAGTATTGGTGCTGCGGGAATTCCATCAGCGGGGGCGGTCACTACACTCATGGTGCTGTCAGCTCTGCACTTGCCCGTGGATGATGTCTCTCTTCTAATTGCACTTGATTGGCTGCTGTGAGTTCCTCTGTGCTTTACACAATGAATAACGAACAGACTGATCAAGAAAAAAAAACTTATGTGAAAGAAACTTTTATAATTAGTACTCTCCTGATTATTAGGTTTGTTCAGTGCTTTGTCTAGATTTTTCCGTCTTATGCTTCATTTCTGTAACAAGTGCAAAACAAGTAAAGTTGAATTGGGTTGAACTACGTTCTTCAATGAACAGGACTGCTTGCAGAGATGTTGAGAGGCCAAATGGGAGCACACTTCTACCTGAACTAAAGTACTCTTTAGTGAGCTACACCAACTACATCTGTTTACACACTATCAAACAGTGTTTCTTAAACCATGGGTCAGGATCCAGTATGGGCCATGGTTGAGTTGGATATACTAGAAGGGTGGTTTCCAAACCACTCCTTGGGGCAGCCCCATCAGAGAATGCTGTGCTGTATTTTGAATCATAAGGGAACGAATTCCATCGGGTGATTTGCGATTTAACGTGTGTTGTTACACATGTAGGTATTAGCAAATTATTCTGGATAAAGCCACGACTCCTTTAAACTGGAAAACTCAGTCATTCCTGCATTCTTCCAGCGGATCCCCCCTGGAGGAGTGACTGTTAAGGGACAATGGTTAGCCTATATATTAAAAACGTGGCATATCATGTCTAAAATAGTGTGTGGATTTTTGTTCCATCGTAATAGAATGTCTGAAGTGCTGAAAATGTGCTTCAGATGTTCAAGTAAGTCACTTCAGAGTCCTGTATGGGTCAGCTTGTTACGCGCAACTATCTGAAAAAATCAACTCTGAATCCGACCTAAACCATTTATACAATAACTGCAACCCATCTGTCCCACTTCAATTATCAAATATAAAACTCCACATTTCATTTGAAATGTGTTTATTATTCACAGTTTGGCTGACAGAAAAAGGTGGCGCTTTTAACAAGCAGCAAAGCAACGGATGACATTGTAGTCGACCTCTGTAATTGATCCAAATTTCTTCCATACATCCAACTTGGCCTTTGAGGGTGAGAGGTCAACAATCGTCAGTCGAGCAGAAGGAAGTTCATTTCACTGTTGTTGGATATTATTCAAGGGGTTACGGTAGTGTAATCAAAAGAACACTTTTTTTTTTCGCTGGCTTTGCGTGCTTCAGACTGTGTGCTTAGATTGTTAAAATAGGGCTATCTATGCGTTAGCAAGGGTGACAGTGTGTATTTTTATTAATATGAAATGAGAGATATTTATTCGTTGACAACACAGAAATTTATTCTGTATATTTTATTAATCCCAAAGCCGCGTTTCACACTGTACTCATGTTCATATGAGTTTGTAGAGCTTTACGTTGTTTATAGGAGTTTAGACAAATTTTCATTACCAATATGTATTACAAAATATTCCCTTGTACCCTCTGTGATCAGATATACTAGGCTGGTAGCAGATCAGGTTTCATGGCGTGATATGATTCATACAACATCTATTTGATGGTTTCAGACTTTAAAACTCCCATCTTTTTAATAGTTCTAGGGCACTACCTCCTCATGAATACCCAATGTACAGTTACATATTTCAGATACAATTACAATTACTGTATAATTTAGTCACTTGCATCTCAGACTACTGCTCCACTGCGGCAGAGGGTTAACGCAGAATACAGCAAAAACCTGGACCTGGCAATTGATTCTTATTTAGGTCCCAGTATTTAAACTTTTAAGAATTAAACTTTTGAGAGTGAGAAGAGGGTTTTTAAATCAGCCTAGATTTACCATCCAAGGCAAGTGAATCTTACATGTATCAGGGTTCTCACAAGAATATCACACTTTTAAAGCAGGCAGGCATAGAGCCAAGCATGGTCCTCAACGTGCAACTCGGAAGTCGGCAAACCTTTTCTGCCAGGAGGTAGAAATATTTGATGAAATCAATGGGATGAGCTCATTTGTGGAAGAAAACGTGGTAGTACTTTTACTTTTTGACCCCAATACTTTCCACCCCCGCTCCCTTATTTCACTCAGGGACAGGTTTCGCACTGCTGTGAACGTTCTGGGCGATGCATATGTGGCCGGAATCGTCCAGAAGCTGTCAGAGCGTGAGCTGGGGAGGACAGTCACCCTACGTGAGCTGGATGCAGCGAGTCTCTTCACCCTCGACACCACCACCAGCACGACTGACCCAGAGGAATCAGCCCATGTCAACGGCAGCTTTGTTCATGATAAAATAGAAGCAGATTTATACAGTTCTCAGTGCTAGATGATCAGGAAGAAGCCTCTTCTAAGGAGAAACTTTGCCTTATTATGATTTAATTGTTCTTTCTTGAACACTGATAATCACTAAATTCATCATGGTCGGAATGTAAAAAATATGTTTTTAGATTGTGGTTCTCAGGCAGGCTACCCACCAAGCCTTGTTTGGAAGGCTGGTTTCCCCCTGCTGGCCACGAGTGGTAGCTATATATTAACCTTCTATAATGGTAAATTTCACTGTGTATGCACTGAAGTTTCAAGGATCACAACAGGGTTTTAGAGCCCCGAAATGACCCTGTTTGAATCTCTAAAAAAGATCAGGTGATGTCTATGACCTCATGCAATCATCTGCGACCAAGTATTAGGCATGATAAAATTGGGGAGCCACACAGTTCATTTGATTTTTTTTTTGAAAAAAAAATCCCTGAGATAAAAGCTGGAAGTCTGCCCTTTAAGGGCATCTTGACAGATACATGTGAAATCATTTCAAATGGAGGAGTACAGAGGCTAAATGATGAACATTTTGTCACCAGCTACATAATTACATACCTTACTGTATATTCTGTGTCATCATATTGATTTGGTTACACGAGGTACAACATTCTTTACAAAAACACTCTCACAGAAAATACTTGGCTTTACTCTGCGGACAGTCATGTATTCTGGATGAGTGAATGATCCGTTGTAAGCTGTAGTGAGTTGATGTTATCATTTTATATGAATGAATAAGTAAATTTCAGCTTTAACGATCACTTTTTAACCTTTGCCAATGATTTGGACTGAGGAAATGTTTTCACCCATTTGTTCAACTGTCCTTCGGTCAGTGTGTCTGTCTGTAAGCAGGATTACGGAAAAAGATCAAGACCGGTTTTGATTCAACTTTGTGGGAAGGTTATATGTGACAACAGTAAGCAGTGATTTGATTTTCACAGATCACAGTCAAGGGTCAAGGTCAAGGTCGCAGAAAAGGTCAAAAACAATGGTTCAGGCAGAGGTATGCTCACTACTGAGTGCCTTTATATTTTGATATGCAATTAGAACATCAAAATAGGCCGCATGTACAATACATTGCCTCAGCAACTGTCAAGTCCAGAATAATTGGCACCCTTGATAAAAAATGAAGAACAAAAGGCATCATATGATAAAGAGCACAATCAATACATTATACAGTATGTTTAGTTCAAAAATATAAGAACTACATGATATGCCATAATTGAAATAGCCTTATTGTCATATTTCAATATTTTTCATTAAGAATTTTTTTCACGAAAACCAAAGGTGCCGTATTTTTAGCAAAAATCCCCAGCAAAGATGAAAGGTATATGATGTTTTCAACGATGTCTAGCTAACTTGAGATTAGTTATTTTGTTAGTTGTACTTAGTAAGGAATTCCTTTAAGCAACCCTTGAAGAAAATGGAACGTTATGGTTGTTTGATAGATTTAGTGACCATAACATACTGCCATTTGCCAGTTTTTAAAACATGATCACCGGGGTATTTAATTACCTTACCATGTTCCTAACTGCCATTAGGACAACATGAGCTTTCTTTTGTTATTATTATTATTATTATTATTATTATTACTGACATTAAAAAGGTCAATTTTATAATTTTGTCCTTTTATATGTCCTGTAAAATCATTGCTCATGACAGCCTATTGCCATCTTTCTCCTTTGAATTGACAGTTCTTTAGCTTTTTCCAGGGTGATGGATGAGAAAGGCATTTCCCTCATTTTTATTCTCTAGTGAAACAGGAGCTGATATAATGACACAACTTGGTTCCTTTAGCCTGAGAATTTATTATTTTTGTTAAACATATTGCCAATGTAACTTGAAAATTCTTAGTTCTATTTACAGCAATTCTTAAGGTACCAATACTTCGATTACTTTAGCCCATGTTTTAATTTTACTAATTCTGGCCCTGCCCGTGTATAAAGAACGGCCTCGGTCAGTTACTCAAAAAAGCTAAATGATTTTTCTGGGGAATGCCATATAGGGGAAAATGCTTTCGGAGGAGCATACGGATTGTTCCACGTTTTGGGCACCCTTTGAATCCCGGGATATGTATGAGTCAGGGACAATCCCAGAGGCAGCTATCCGCCACGGTAATTAGGTGAAAGGTTCTGATAATATGCGATATTAGCAGAGAGATATCAACATTCGGTGTACTCATAAAGAGTGCAATCTCCATTTGGGAAGAATGACCTGAGTTCGCATCTGTTTCTTCTCAATGTAGACCTGATTGATGCATCTAACAAGAACCAAAACATGCTACATTTACATCCAAGTTATTTGTTTCTGGCCTTATCGAGTGGCAGTGATAGCCTTGTTGTTTCAGAAATTGTTTCTGTATTTTTATTTATTTATTTATTTTTTTGTTAATTATTATTGGTTCAATTGAGTCCTTTTGCAATTAAGACACGCAAGAATTCCGACCGCAGGCTACTCTTCAAATCATGTCGACCGTTTAAAACTGAATGCAAGCAGTTAATGATTACATGTTAGCAAATGGAAGATTGAATTAACTCATAATAGCATCATTTTAGTGCACGATTAAACCTAACAAATCAATGATCAGTCAGTAGGGATAGTCCCATCTTAAACGCATTACCTTATCTTGGCCATGGACTATGAAGAACCCAAGAGCGTAAGAAAACGAAGTGATTCTCAAACCTCGGCTGTAGGTTAATGATTAAAATCGTGAACTTAGTACTTGAGCGTGGAGTTTGGAGTCCGGTCTCTATCTCGATAAGCATTACTGGAGAATTCCCGACCGCATGTCCTCTTTTTCTGTCTCTGAAGAGCGGGTCGGTCACTTAACTTCTGCTGCTAATTTGCTGTCCGTCGACACGGCGAGCGCATTATGTTAAAGCTCAGCTTCCTTCTGATTTGCGCTCTTACCTCTTCTCTGTGCGTCTCTGCGAAAGGTGAGTGGTTCAGCTTTACACTGGCCTGCAAAATAATTGTTTCTCATGGTTGGTTTGGAATCTGAGTGGTTTAGATAATTAATTTGGCCGCAAAATGATGATGAAGGATGTCATATTCTTATGACTTATTTGCCATCATTAACTAACAATATAATCTTTGCGGGTACACTAAAGACCACATAGCGAGTGTCATAAATATGCTCATTTAAAATGCTGCTTGAAAATGACAAATTTTCTCCAGCAGTGTGAGTTCTCACAGCGGGCGATTCAGCAAAAGTGATGTATGAACTAATTGGCTATATATTCTTAAGGTCATATTTATTGAGGGTATTGCTGGTCATATGGGTGTGCTTGATCCTCCTTTCAGGTGTGGATGTTGGTTTGGTTTGTGTACAGATTGGAAAAAGGTACTTTGTATTCTGGCGTAATTGGGTCCATTGGTACTGGAGTACTTGTCAGCAAAAGATGTCAGTGACCTTACAACATATGATCTGAATTGATTGTTTCTGTTCTGACTTGACTTACAGTAGCCTAGGTTAATACTGAAAGGAGAATAGTACTGTTTTGCATGAAGTTAGGGTGCGTTCTAAAGAGTGGATTAAATCTGATCTCGCACTTATCTAAGCTTTTAACTCTTACTGCGATAGATGACCTCTATGGAAACCCTGGCTATTTAAGTATTGTCCTCTGGGCTCACCTTTTCTTCAGTGTAGTGATGCAATATTGGAGTGACACGTCAGTCTTGCTGGTACAGGTGGGAAGGCCATACTGTAGGCCCAGTGTCACTTGAATGTGAGCTGATCTGAAACCTGGGCCAGCTGTGTCAGCCAGAGGGAACTGATCTTCAGCCAGTTCTGCCTGGCAGAACTTGCCAAGCTTCAGCTTGGGGCAAGAGGTGGAACTAGCCAATCTTTAGCTTGTGCCTAGCAGAACTAGCCAATCACCAGCCAGCTATACTACTCAATGTTCAGCCAACTGCTAGACTTAAGCCTGAGGGTATCGAAGGTTGATCCTCAAGGAGTCCTGATTACTAGCACAATGACCCAGTTTGACAAGCTCATTTGAGTTTTGTGTGGTGAATATGCTTTACCCAGCCATAAAAAAGTAAAAATAAATGAATATAGTCGATAAATTGAAATGGTTTTGTTGAGTGAAGATTTTGTTTTAATTTCAAGATTTTTTGAATTTTTGTTCCCCTAGAGATTCATGGTAGGTGCTTATAAAGAGTCACTAGAATGATGTTCATAAATATACACAAATGTGTGCTTATTCTCACAAAATAGCGAGAGCTATAATAAAATACAGAGAATAAAAAAAATACATGTTCAATTATGACCTGAGCATCATCTATCCTACCACTGTGGTAGCAATCTCATCAGCAAACACTTGATTAGCTAGTGGCATTTTTCAGCTGAATTGCACTGCCACAACCGTAATCAGAGAAATGATAGGATTTCTCAGAACTCTGACCTCTCAGAACACATTTTCAGAGGAAATCAAAAGAATAGAGGGGGGATTTGCATTGAATTGGATCATTGATCAGTAATTTAATCATTGATTCAGCCAAAATCCTCTTGAATACAGGACGGTGTTATCATTTTTGAATGATTGGCCTGTGGATTTGTGTCTGAGTGCAAAAGGATTTTTAATCATAGCAAAGTTTAAATATTGCTGATCTATGTTTTTCATTGATTCATTCATTTCTGGATTTTAAGACTTCGGGATTCTTTCACAAAACAGGATTATTGATTTAGCTGAGTGAATGCACTGAGTATAATACTTGGGATCTGTTCTTTTTACTACAGTACATGTCACTGAGTTCATGAAATACTGCATGGCCCATATCTATTTATTGCTATTTTGTTGTTGCTTTCACCCTCAGTTTTTCACCGTATGGCGTTATCATCCTCAGCGCAGTTATTGGTCTCAGACACAGTTCAGCATCATTATTTACTTGGTAGAATTTTCCTCTCAGGTTACTATCATTGCAATGGCTGCTGACTGTGCCTGCAGATCAATTCTGACAACTTGCTATTGAAATCACCTCATTGGAAGATCAGCTTGGGCGCAGGCTAGTTCATTATACATTTTCATAGACATTTCATGTATTTAAACAAGACATTTTAAACAATTACTCTTGTAAAATTGGTTACTTTCATGAAAAGAAAAGACAAACAAAAAACAAACAAGCAGAAAACTAATTTGCTAGTGCCCAAAACAGCTTGTTTGCTTACTATTGAATATACAAGCTGTATACATATACAGTAAGGTCCGTAAGTACTTAGCTAATCATACAATTGTAAAGAGCTTTGATACCTTGCAGCCAGACTGAACCAATCCACACGGAAAACATTTTGAGATATTGGCCATTTTAACTTTCTCACTTTAAGATCTGAATACACAAGTTTGAGAGAGGTCATGTAAAATCACAAACTGCACTTTGATACAGCTCAGTAATCTGTGTCAAAACCTTATATTTGTTTTGGAAATCAAAAATGTAAATGTCAAAAAACTACTTTGAAATGGTTGGTTTGTAATGGCTCATGCTACATAATATATTGTAAAGCGAAAATGCTAGAGAGACCCATCCTCATGCTATGACGTTAAAAAAAAAAAAAAAAAAAACACTTTGCTACACAAAATTTAATTCCAATTAATGGTTTTATACATGCTGAACTGATATGGACAGCTATTGTCTGCAAGAGAAAATAAACCACTCCATGTATTGCAAAATACTTTGCCTTGGATAACAGAGGTATTACATGATGAGACTGTGAACCACTGAAGTCTCCGCAGTATCAGAGGTCAAACACAAGTTAAACAAAGAGTTACAATGCTCAGATGAAAAGAGCACGCCTTCTAGAAAAGACTACCGACATAGGAATTCCGCAAATTTGCTTTGAAATTAAATGTAATCGAATGGAATTACCAAATTTGGCAAGACTTGGTAACTTTCAAACATGACTAACTTCATACACTTTTAACAATTTTACGCAGCAGTCTTCTTCATGGGAAATTAACACATTCATCATTGAAATACTACCACACTTCCAGGAGGTTTTCACTGCTTCTTAGAAATGCTGAACCAGGGCGCCCCGGTGGCTCATCGGTCTAAGCGCGCGTACCATAAAGGCTGTGTCCTTCCCGCAGCGACCTGGGTTTGATTCCAGCACAGGTCATTTGCTGCATGTCCTCCCCCATTCTTCTCCCCAACTTTCCCGTCTCTCTACACTGTATAACTGTCAAATGAAGGAAAAATTCCCAAAAAAATAATCTTTAAAAAAAGAAATGCTGAACCAGAGTAAACATGGCGGAATTCCTGAGTTAAATGGAACCAGGCTGAGTATGACTGTAGTGTGGGAGTCACAGACAGGAATCTGACGGGTCTTCAACAACATCGGTCTAATGCTCTTAATGCTGATACAAGCGGTGTAGTCCACTGTCAGGGACTGCAGGTGGGGAAGTTTTTATATATTTTTTTTATATTTTAGCATATCAAGCTAATTCTATTCACAGCATATAACCATTAATTGCACTTATGATACACACATCCAATAATACACTTCCTGTATCAGCTGTTTCTGAATGCAAGCATATGTGTAGGAAGGGGAGACAAGTTTTATAGTAATGTTTTTTTGGCCCAACTCTCCCTCCTATTGAGGAGAGTTGGGCCAGGGCCAGGGGAGACTTGGGTCACTGCTGAGGAGAGTTGGCCACATACAGGAGAGTTAAGATAGACACACAACAACCATCCAGGCAAGGGAAATATGAACAGTTTAATTCCAAATTCATGAAATAACAATGAACATGAAATTAATCAATATTCTAGTAGAAATCCACTAGCAAAAGTCAACATTGAGCAGAAACTTTTTGCAACACATTTTGTGTTAACTGCTTAAAAATTTTGCAGAAAATGTGAAAAATTAAATTCCAGATATTATTTATAGTAACTGTTTAAACACTGAACTTCACCAGATAATATCAGCATAGCTAAGAAACATATTCTACATTTTCCAATTGTCACATTCTCATGTCAATGCAAATTATGAACAACTTGATAAACTTTTGTAACCAAAGGTTATGTAGGCCTATCAAAATAAATTCTGATACAACCCCTCCAGGAAAAGTTAACCTTTATCAGTAAAATATATGTTCCCGGTAGTGTTGCACCGATACCGATACCAGTATCGGGCATCTGCCCGATACCGCGTTAATATGCTCGTATGCTCATACTTTCGTCCACATTTGCCGATACCACGCCCGATACCACTTAATGTAAGATGCAAGGTAACTGCCTGCTCATGGTCGCATAGGCTACAGTATGTTGTACTATTTGACTTCTATGTCTAGGGGAGACAGCGAGTTAGAAAAAAATACGAGAAAGAGAGCTTTATAGTCATCACATGCAGGCATACGCCAAGATACACACAAGAGGTGTATAGTAAAGAAGTACATGTAGGCAACTTCGTTACAGTACTTAAGTAGTTTTTTGAGTATTTGTACTTTACTTGAGTTTTTTTTTTTTGTTGTTGTTTTTTTTTTACCGGGACTTCTACTCTACTACATTTAAAAGATAAAAAGTATACTTTTTCTTTGTTACTTTGACACTGGCCACTTTACTTCACGTTACAAATTAAAATATGTACTGTATATAATTCATCGTTTAAGGATTATCTGGATGCAGCATGTTCAAGAAGAACAACGGTGTTCGGCAGGGTATCTTAAGCGTTTTGTGCAGATGTTTCTGCCAGCGGACATGGAGCTGCAAATTTATGCACGCAATTACAATATTCTATCACTAGATGGCACACCCGGATCAGTTATTGAATATTTACAAGCAAGCCGAGCTCGCACAAGCACACACCCGCAATCACACGCACAGAGACTTAGAATTGTGAATCTTATTTTACTACAAATATATTAGTTACCTTAAACATTTTAGTTGTGGTGAAGTTAAATCGTTTTTATTTGTCACTTGTGTAATTGAAATATGGCGATACCACACACTTTAAGTGATGCCTTGTTTGCTTGGAAAGCTATTATTGACTTTAGTTGGATTGAGAATGCCTATGAATGTGTGTAGAAACTATCCGTGCCAATTAATAGTTCTACTGACTTTTTATGAAGTTGGGTGTGTTACCTTGCCTATGCAGCGAGTTTACTTTTCATTTGTCAAGCTTCAGTAATGTTTTGCCTCATTTGATGGCAGTGCTAGTTCAAAGGCTTTTTGTCAGGCCTAAATACAGAAAGATTTTTAGCAGTTAGGCCTACTCTTTTTTTTGGAAATAGCCATGTGTGAATCGTTTGATATTGGCCTCTTTTAGGCTTGTTATAAAAAGAAAATAAAACCTGTACTCCGAAATTGTCCTTGTATTTTCCTGGAAAACATTTCAGAAATATCGGTATCGGTACTCGGTATCGGCAAGTACACAAAATAAAATACTCGTACTCGTATCGGTTTTTAAAAAAGCGGTATCGCTGCATCCCTAGTTCCCGGTATAACTTCATATGGCCCAACTCTCCCACCCACAAGTGTCTCAGCTCTCCCAATGTCCACCATATTTATTTCAGTGACGATTTTAGCAAAGAAACATCACACAGATTTGGCCAATACCTTGATGGAGGAGGAATGTCACCGCTATCTTGTAGAATAACTAAGGACAGTATACTGTATAGTATTGAAGAGATTTAAAAATGCTTACCGTGAATTCCAGTTTTTACTCTTTTGAGTCAAAAATGCACTTCTCTGCAAAAACACGGACAAACTGCCAAAACTTCTGCAGTCCCTGATGTCAATAAAAAGATAATGCCTAGTACTTCCATTAGATGGCACCACCTGCCCAATACAGTTTCCAAGTTCCATGAAATTAAGGGTGGCCCAACTCTCCCTGTGGTCCAGCTCTACCAGCCTCCCCTAATATTGATTATGTATATGCCGTGATTAGAATGGGCAATGTGCAAATTACTTTTCAGATGGCACAAAGGTAAATAATAGCAAAACTGAGGTAGAGGATCTTACACGAGTGGGCGTGTCATATGAAAGTTATGAAACGAGTTGAGTAAATTTAGCGTTTGTTGGGAGCTTTAGCGAGCAACGAACCAAAAATTTACTGAACGAGTTTCATAACTTTAATATGACACGACCAAGAGTATAAGATTCGATTTATCCCTTAACTGAATTGCGTAATTTAATGGAAAACAAAAGTAATTTCTGTTGGCGCCCATTATATGTTAGCTCTGAGCTAACTCTGTCGCGCTGCTAATTTTAGTCACTGAATCTCAGGCATTCGCATTTCAACCAGCAGCGGTTTGTAAATTCAGCCAACTGAGTGGCTAGCTAACGTTAGCTCCCTTGCCAACAAACCATTGTTAAATAATGGTTATGAAAAAGTACTGAGTGCACACTAGCTAGCCAGCTAAGTAACGTCAGTTTAGATAGGTGAGTGTCACTTCACTCGCTTGCCACAGCGCTGAGTCATTCCAATTTAACCGACGTAACGTTAGACTAGCTGTTCAGTTTTGCTAAATATTAATAGCGTGACTTAACGCAGAGCGATTTTCCCCCCAGCTTTCTCAGCCAAATAAATTTTCGCAAAAGTGATATTACCCAAGAGGAATATCAAAAACGTCATGAGGTGAGCTATGGGAAAAGTACTGCAGTTATGTGACTGAGAAAGATGGTAGTTAGGGCACGTGCAAATACATTCCTCATTTTTGCACACGTATTACTGCCACTCCCCATTAAATTATTCAAGACAGCTATAGCCTCGGCAATAAAAATTGTGGAAAGGCTGGTTTGCGAGCAGTCAGTGAGGGGGAAATGAGGCTGTGTTGGGTTGGGAGGTTCTTTGGGATTAGAGATAACTTGGTAGCACAGACTGTCTGCTTTTCGTTTTGCTTTCCTTTGGCTCTCCTCTAATATGGTTTCTTGTGTGTTATTCCAGGTGGGCCTAGACTTGCTAGCGGACAGCTCTACAAATTCAGCTATTCCACTGAGGTGCATCTGGACCAGGCCCAGAAATCAGCAGGGGACAATGCTGGCTTTAGGCTTTTATCTACGGTGGACATCAGTTTAGCGTGGAGGAACCCCACCAGCAAAGACGACCAGCTTCTCCAAGTGATGGTAAATTAGGGTGCTGGGCAAAAGGACACTGTTAACCGAAAATGACTTTACATTGAGGCCTCAAATTGAGGTGTGGAGTGTTAATTTTAGTTTTTTAATTTGGCTGATATTTACATCCGGGTCATTCTGAATAAAATCAACCAATTCTGAAAAAAGTTCCTGCCTGATACCTTCAGAATCAGCTATTTTAATTTTTTTTAGTATATTTAATGGGACCATGTAAAATGTCACCTTCATAAGACCAATATTTTCCAAGGTATACTTTGTAGGTATTGTATACATGCATAGTGCTCCTTCACTTAGCATTATCATGATTTTTAATTCCTTGAGTAAGAAGAATTTCAAATTTTTACATTTTACACAAATATTTTCCAAGGTATACTTTGTAGATATTGTATACATGCATAGTGCTCCTTCACTTAGCATTATCATGATTTTTGATTCCTTGAGTAAGAAGAATTTCAAATTTTTACATTTTACAAGTGTCAAAATATGCCTATATTGGAAAATTATTTTGACACAGAGGGAATCATAGCTGGAAACAGAGCCTGCTAGTACTATGTTGTAAAAATGAGACCTCTCATATGCTATAACTTGCTTCGACCAATCAGTTATCCCACATGGTGACATGACCCTTTAAAGTCATGGGCCTGGACCTGGGCCAATAACAATCCTAAAGCAATGCATGTGGGTTACAGTCTACTTCCAACATTATTTAATGCAGCATTTTATGTGACATATTTTTACATGCATATCATATGTCCAGCTGCTTCTGCACTCACTACAAAGGCAGCCTTGTAGTCTTGGTGTGTGGGGGATTGTGGTGAGTGAGTGGCGCATGGACTTGACCTCTGGTCACATAACCTTTGACCTCTCTCAATAGATCAGCGATGTGAAGATAGAGAATTCTAGTCCACGCGCGGACAGGGACAACATCTTCCTGGATATCCCTACGCAAAAGATTTTGGGAACAGCAAACCTGGCTGCCTTGGAGAGGCCATTCCTGGTGCACTTGAAGCTGGGGAAGGTAAGAGATAAGAAATACTATGTGTTTTTTGACGAAGGCTGTATTTGCAATCGCAGGAAGAACATAGATTGCTATAGATACCTAATCAGCAGCGCTTGTGAATGATGGACTAATACCTCTGATGTTTGTACTCTAGAATGTGGGCTGATATTTACAACACATCCACCATAAAGTTCTACACAGTTTCAGTATTATGCTGGTGTTACACGCCTAAAAGTAAATGCCTCTCTGCATTAGGATTGCAATGAGACTTCAATTTTCATTTTCTTCTCTTGACTAGATGATGTTAACCTGTTTTTAATTACTTATTGTGTGCATAAAGAATGAGGTGTCTGTAAGGGTTAAAAAATGTGAGCTGTAACAAGTATGTGGTGACCACGTGCAGTACAGCATTATTAAATGAATGTACAACTGTATTGCTAGTGCTGTAAATAGGAGTTATTGTGTCAGATTAGGTCATTTGAGATAGAGCGGTACCTCCTCTTCCATTCAGATGTTTGTGTGGGGCTGTGGGTGGGACTCCATGGAGGTTCAGCCCAGTACAGTAGGTTCAGTATTGTACGACACCCAAGTTATTGTGTATGAGAATGAGGGTGCAGGTTACAAGGGTCGTTTTATCTGTTTGGTTATGGCAGGAATGTATGTGCGCAGTCTTGTATGTCCCTGCTTATGTTTATGAATTATGTGTGTGTTTAAGAGACTGTCTCTCAGCGTTTGTGTTGTGAGGGAGAATTCCAGATAGCTTGAACATGTGTACAAAGGTCAAAGT
The DNA here is from genome assembly GCA_029692085.1 of Gymnothorax javanicus. Classification (NCBI taxonomy): domain Eukaryota; kingdom Metazoa; phylum Chordata; class Actinopteri; order Anguilliformes; family Muraenidae; genus Gymnothorax; species Gymnothorax javanicus. Next base: position 14,526,523 of record CM056209.1, on the reverse strand, counting down.
ATTTAGAATAGAAGTGGCTTACCGGATCTTTCTGGAGATTCAGCTGTTATCAGATTTTTCTCGGCTGATTGCTGTGTAGTAAGGGAGACGGGGGTGGAGGGTGTTTGGGTCAGCAAGCTGCTTGCATTATTTTTGACCAACGGGCAGGAGACCTCCTGTCACCACAATCAGGAGACCTCACCTGACCTTTGACATCTGACCTCTGTTGGGTAAATGGATGCAAGGCATTGGCCCATTCAGTTTGATAGCTGAACAGTAGTTTTTACCTTGGGGCTTGCTTCCTGCGGCAAAGACATCGAAATAGTGTTATTATCATTCTGTTCATGAATGTGAAATGACTTTTTATTTTTGTTATGTTGGTTAAAAGGTTCCAACTTGATTTCATTGATAATCCTTACTGAAAAAATCCCCAAGTGAGTTACTTTTCAGTGGCTTAAAATGGGAGACATAAATGCTATTTATATGTTTATTTGTTTTTATAATGATTTTTTTTTTTTGCATTTTTATTTATATGAAAGTTTTTAGCAGAGGAGGTGACTGTACAGTTACGGCTATCACACAATGTCGTTTTAACGTGAAGTAATGATGAATGAATTCTTTCTTTATAATTTATCATTGCAATAATGTCTCACTAATTTATAGTTAACAAGTACATACATTAGGGCATTTTTCTCAATACGGGCACTTTTTGGATGGCATTATTTTTTTTTTTAAGTTGTCTGATTCTGATTCTTTTTTTCCCCCAGGGGTCGGGTTGTTCCTAAGGTACTCAAAAAACCACGAGGCAGAGCTTAAACCAGGGCAGAATGTTTTGGGCAGGCCATTTTAATTTTGCCATGTCCTTGGATCCACTCAACTCCATTACTTTTTCAAGTGAGGCTCTCTCCTGGTACATTGTGATATACCAGAGTTCTGAAACTGAGTGAATATCACCCTTTTCAGTGCCTCTGATTGAAACTGATAAAGCATTACCATTTACCATGGAGTTGAGTGTTTTCAGAAAAGTGGAATTTTCCATGCACCAGTGCAGTAACTTTTTATGCTGCCTATGATACCATGAAGGGTTTTGCACAAGTATTATCAAAAAGCATAATTAAAAATTTGTCCTATTGTTACCATGGATTTTAATGAAGGTAACAGAGTGGAGTTTAAAAAGTATACTCACCATAGGATGCCAAAATTTTGAGAAATATTGAAATAATCATAGAGCCATTTTGAAAAAAGTCCACATGGCCACTACGGGGGTCACACAAAGGTTCTGTGTGCATGGGCCATATACTGTGATTTCAGCCACTGTCTCCAGGGGGAGTCTGTAGTGATTGTTATGGAGTTGAGTGGGTTTTTAGACACCCCTATTTTCAGTGATTTTTCTCAGAAAACCACCACCTTTGATTATTTTTGCTTAGGATATTTATCACACAATGTCTTTTAATGTATGCATACAGTTTCCAGCCAAAGGAAATTGAAATCATTGGAGTATTGTGAGTTTCAAAAATATCATCCAGATTTGGGACACTCCCAAAATGCCCCAAAATCCACTTTTTTGACCCCAAAAATGATGGATAGAACGAAAATACACCCATGATACTTAATTTCCAATTAGTAAGGACACACACCTATAGTTTAATAGGTGAAAAACTAACCCTGTGGGGATTTTTTCAAAAATAAGGGACCCGGACTCTGCGTTTCACTAATAGTGCCCATATTGAGAAAAATACCCATTAACAAATGTATCAGTTAATACTGGTTTTACATGGACAAAGCCTAGGATAAATATTTTGATTACATATCCATCAATAAAAATATTTAGTGTTATTCATTCCTTTATCAATTCTGGATGTTAAGTTGAATTTACCAGATAACACATTGGCTGAGTTAAAAGTAAAACAAATTGTATTGACCTTTTGTAGACTTGGTCCTGGGGACCCACAGTGTGTGCACTGGTTTTCATTCCTACCGTAATTGCAAAATTATAATGACTTGCTCAGTTTTCTTAATTACGCTACTTAAGATTATAGGGATTATTTCTCATTTTAAGCCACATTATGTCAGAAATAGTTATGCATGCCCTTAAGAGCTCCATATTAATATTGTTCTATATTACACACAACTCTTTAATGTAAAGGAAAAGGGGAAAAAATTATTACTCTTGAAATTGAAGAAAGAATTGGCTTATAATTGTTGACATTTTGGACACATGGGACCCTATCTTGCGCCAGAGTCCCTAAACCCGTTATTTGGGAATTTAGCATTGCGTAAGAGGCGTTCCCCCGCAAAAGTTGCTATCTTGCACACCTGCCTATATCCCTAAAACACCTGCGCTACCCGTTATATTATGCATAGGCGTGGTTTGGGCGTTACGCCAGTTAAACCAATCAGTGTGCTAGGTGCCATTGCCTTTAGGAGCAGGCTGCGCTATCCCAAATCCTCAAACCGAAACCCGTGATGGAGAGAGGAAGGTCGCCACGTTTCTCCGAAGACGAAGTTAAATTGCTCGTGCATGAGGTCAAATCCAGACAGGGGAGGATCTGTTTATGTTAAGTTAATCATGAATTGTATTATTTTATTATTATTATTATTATTATCTGACATTGACATATTGTTTAATGTTTGGTATGTAATAAAAAAACATCAAGCCTACCCCTTTTGTGATTGAAACTTCAAAAAAAAAGAAAAAAAAAAATGTTTTCACCATGATTGGGTCATGCCTCCAATTGAGCTGAGTGGGTGTTGGAATGACCCACTAGCATAGAAAAATAGTGCCACAGTAACCCTAACAGCAACGGGCAAGGCATACGGACAGCTGGCAGCGGTGTATACATCATCTGCAACCAGGTGGCATAATTCCGTCACTGCCTGACGGGAGAGGCGCAGTTTTGCCACGCGTTCTCGTTCTGTGGGAAATAATACTCAGGGCCGGCGCTAGACCTGAAAATTTGGGAGAAAATATCCTTCCCTTTATTGACTACAATTAGTCCTGGCTACTTCTAGATGGTTTTCCCTTATTAACACGTTTTCCAATTCAAGAATATTCAAGTGGCAATTGAAGACACGGCTTCTCTCCCCCATGCGATCTAACAGCGACAAAATAATGGGCTACATTCAGTACAGAAAAATAATTTAATTATAAATAGGTCTATGCACTGGCACTCAGCAACGGTATTATTTTTCCAGCGAGAGCGGCATTTCAGAATTCTTTTGCGAATGAAGGTAATTTCGGTGACAAGTACGCACACCTGTTTTTGCAGCACCGTCACGCAACTTGCTGTAAAAAAAATTGACAGCTGTCCGATTGGAAAATGTAAACGGACGAAACCACGTACTTGTCACCAGAATTACCTTCATTCGCTGAAGAGTTCTGAAATGCCGCCTCGCTGGAAAAAAGTTACGCCGCTGAGTGCCAGTGCATAGACCTAATTATAATTAATTATTTTTCTGAACTGAATGTAGCCCATTTGTCGCTGTTAGATCGCATAGGGGAGAGAAGCCGTGTCTTCAATTGCCAAATGGGTGGCGGTGGTTTGAGGACCCGCTATACGCTTTTGCCTAACCTGTGTGGTCAAGATAGCAATTTTAGGGAAAGCGCATAAACACGCCCACGGGCACACCTCCAGTCGCAAATAAAGGATTCGGCATAATGTATAGCGGGTAGTGTGGCCGCAAGATACCGATTAGGGATAGTGGAAGCTGCTAAATGCGTAATTCACGGGTAGCGGGTAGTGGCAACGGGTAGGGCAGTGTGAAAGATAGAGCCCATGGTCACTGAAACTAATCATTTATTACATAATTAAACCCTACTGTGTGGAATGAGAGCGAGGGGGGAGGGGTGAGGGTGCGGCCAGTGGTACAAACGGTTTGTCCTAATTTGTGTGTTTGTTTGTTGTTGCTGCTACAGGTGAGAGGCCTGTATTCATACCAGAATGAGCTAACCGCCATCAGAAACCTGAAGAGAGGCCTGGTCAGCCTTCTACAGCTGCAGCTGACTTCTGGGAAAACGCAGGAGGTAACAAATCATTCCTGGAAACAGGCTTTCATCCCTATTTGATACAATAGACATTCATCACATTTAATAAAACCAATGTTTATCCGAGGAAATGGACGAAAAAATGTATTCCAGGCTAATGAAATAAACATTTAGCCCAGGTTATAAGAATTGGCACTGGCCATCTGTTCATGGAAACAGGTGGATGCGTCCGGCAGGTGCTTGGTGGAGTATATGGTGAAGGAGGATCGTGTAACTCGAGTCAAGGCGCTGGACACCTGTAAGACCCTGGAGACGGGTTTCTCCACCCACAGTCAGGTGAGAAGCCTCAGCCAGCGGAGCTGTATCTTTCCCAGGTTGAGCCCCAACTTTGCTCATGGGGCGGGGGGGGAGTTGTGATTGGGCAGCAGAACCCTTCTGCTCAGGAGCAGGGGAGCTGCAGGGTGGGTTATGTGCTCTGTTTGGGGTGTTTGTTGTGTGGTTACCAGATAATGGAATTAAACTGACCTTCACAGAGGTTTGATAGGTAGAGCAAGCACACTCGTGCATTTTCTGTGACACCCTGATAACGCCCCTCTCCTCACGTGCTTGTCTTTGGACTGCAAAAAGAAACCAGGATATATCGATATCTCCCAGATGGCCAAAATAAAATGCTGATGCATTTTTAATATTTGGGGGGGTTGGCTATTAGTCCAATGCAAAAAAAGAGAAATTTGTTTGTGGAAAAAAATTGTTGAGCAAGTATGTCAGGATTTGGAGCATCTGTTAAAAACATAACTGACTCTAGTAACAATGCATTTGTGACTTTTTCAAAAATTCAAACTTGGTGAAGATGAGGCTGGTCAGCAATCTATAAGCAGAGCAGTGCTGCTCATTGGGGACTCTGGTATCGTTGGTACCACCCAGTGCTCTCCGACCCCCCCTAACCCCCAATCCCTCTGGTGCTCAGGTCCTGGGAGTTACCAAGAAGTCATCCTCCATCACTGTGTTCACTCTGGAGGATGGCTTTATTAAGACCGCTGTTTCCAAGGAGATGCACGTCCTGTCCCTCAACACTCATCACTCTGCTGCTGCCAAAGTCGTGTCCAGGTGAGATTATCACCCCAGTGACTAAATAAAACAGCATCACTATTTTACCTGCTATCTCCGTTAGGGAGGCTAGTTTAGGATGCTAACAACAAAAACAAGGCATGTCAGAAACTGCCTCATCACAGTGGCAACAAGACCAAACTGAGATTTAAAACCTTCGCCAGGGCTGAATAATCCCCCATTTGTCAAGACCCCTGCAAAAGATTTGCATATTTTCAGTTCTTTTTATGTTGTGGAAATCTGTATTATCTCAAAAATACATTAAAGATGGTTGGAAATCTCTATCTTTATTAGTTAGCTACTATCCAGCTGGGATGTATATGTACGCACCCCAATTTTGCATAAGTTGAGTCCGTGGATTCAGGGAGACATTTGGATCCAGGTCAGTTTGTGATATTTAGTTGGGCAGAGATCCACCTCTGGTGAAATTCTCGCGCAAATCTGTTCATTAATTTTTAGTATTCCTATTAACTAACAACAAACAAACAAAACATAACCTCCTTGGCCAAAGTAATTGAGAGATTTTGATCCTTGAAATGCCGGACTGGATACGAATCAGATAGCAGGGGCTCCATCAATCCTCATTGTCTGGAGAATTATTTTTTTCTTTTTATTTTAGTTATATAATTTTTACTGGGCTGTATTTCATGACTGAAAACTAAATTTGCTTTAGGATGTTAACTGTATTCAATTACATGCAGTTCTTATCAGGTGGTAGTGGGTGTATTAGTGTTTGTTTCTGCATCCTTATCTGTCAGTCTGTGGAATGACAGCTCAGCAAAAGACCTCTTTTTGAATTTTATGATGTGAAGCCCTAGAGTTGTGGTACTGAAATGTTTTTAATACAGGAACTGAAGGCATTGTCTTGCTTTGTGTCGTTTTTCCAGACAAACTTTGACATTGGTGAGCAAAGCGGAGGGACCCCAGGCAACGGATGGACAGGATGTCCCCTCAGTTGTAAAAGTGCTGGACGACAACTTTGTTGCTATTTCAGTTTTACCAGAAAAGGTCAAGACCAAGTGCAAGAAATGCCCAACGGTAAGCAACCTGGATAGGTAATGTGTGTGTGTGTGTGTGTGTGTGTGTGTGTGTGTGTGTGCGTCTTGGCGTGCGTGTGCGTGTGTGTGTGTGTGTGCTTATTGGACAAGTATTTGCTTATTGTACCCTAGTTCAATATAAATTCTATTATACCCCATTCCTTTGGTTTGCCAGAAACTGATTGTTGGTAAAAATGCATTATCTGATCTTTGTCTAAAAACAGAAGTTGTTTCCTCTCCAATTGTCTTGTGCCTTGTAAGCATTTACAATGACAAATGGTTTACCTTGGCCTGGTGTGGCCAGTGCAAAAGCAGTACTCTATCTGACCACTAGAGGGCATTTGATTTATACTGCCTGATTAAACGTGATTTGGTGAACTTGTGAAATTGACATCTCATGCTCCTAATGTGTTCCCCTACAGCTCTGGCAGCACTGGCGAGCTGTACACAAGCAATTTGAGCCCGCGAGCCTGTCAAAGGCCGAGGCCTCGCGCAACTTCCTGTCTCTCATCCACACCATCAGAAAGGCCACCAAGGAGGAAATCCTTCAAGTGATGAAGAACTGCAGCAAGACTGCCCTGTAAGCCACGACTGCCCACATTTCCCAAAATGCCCTTCTTTGTGTTGCAGATGTCAGTACAGCATGTTGATCATCCAAATGTAATTTTTCTAGTACCATTTATGCTGGCTTACTCTGTTTTTGCCACTTGAAAAATTAAACTGACTTTCTTATTGGCTTTTTTGAGTTTCTGCGAATATATATATATATTATGTATATGTGTGTGTGTGTGTGTGTGTGTGTGTGTGTTTATATATATGGGTTGAATACATTATACATTACATTGCAGTGCAGTCAGTGAGCAGATGGTGGTCTTTTGGTCTAGATTGATGCACAGAAATACTGTTCTACTTCACTTAGTGCAGGAAGTTACTGGATCTGTTAAATTAACAAATTGACGGGCCTGGAATGCAGCTGACCGCCTCCGTCATTCCCCACTCCATCTCTCAGGCCTCAGATGGTGGACGCAGTGTCTGCAGCACAGACCCCTGCATCTCTGGATGCTGTGCTCTCCATCCTAAACTTCTCTGACCCCGCGGGCCTGGTGCTACAGGAGCGCTTTCTGTATGCCTGCGGGTTTGCCTCGCACCCCACCGAGAGCCTAATGCAGGCTTTTCTGGTGAGCTGCCCTGCCCATCCACCATGTCCTGCTCTTCTCAACACTACTCTGCCCGACCATTAGCCATATCAGTGTTCTATCTATAGCAAAAGTGTTAACTACTACAAATGAATATAATTGCGATGCAAAGAGGTTAGAAATGAGAGTGTGACGGAGAGCACATGAGCCTTTCTCACTGCTGGAATCACAGATTTGAAGTAGTTAATAATGGCTGTGTTATGGAGTGAATGTGGACGATGCTAACTCGCCCGTGTAACTGTTTGTCAGATTTAAACTGGTCATCAGTGAGTACGTGCGGGACTGGGGGAAGTTTTGACTTTACATGTCTGTCTGTGACAGGGCCTGTGGAGGGGTAAGATTGGCAGCACTGAAATTAGGGAGTCAGTCATGATCATCATGGGGGCTCTGGTGCGCAAGCTCTGCCAGAAGGGAAGCTGCGAGCTGCCGGTAAGTTCTATGACGTTTCAGTCAGTGTGGGGTATTGGTTTAGCTACATTTTTTAAAATTTGAGACCACGTGTTGCCAATATTGTGGGAAAAAATACATTAGTCTGACCTTTAAGGGTGTTTATTTATCACAGGTTTGTTGTGTACAAGAGAAAAGTGAAAAAAAAAACCAAACAAAAAGAGAGCAAGTATTTGTTGTGTGTGCACTTGTGTTTGTCTGCATCACTCTGTGCGTGTATGTGTACCTGTGCGCATACATGCCTGAGCCTGTGTGTGTGTTCTGTGCGATTAGACGGTGCTGGAAGTGAAGAAGCTAATGCTGGAGGGCCCAGACAGTTCTAAGGAGGAGGAGAAGGTGCAGATGTACCTCTTGGCGCTGAAGAACGCCATGCTGCCTGAGGCCGTCCCTCTGCTGACCAAGTACTCCGAGTCTGAGGTGGGAGCCATCAGCACAATCGCCATCACCGCCCTGCAGAGATATGACATCGCTCTCATCACTGCTGAGGTAAGTATTTTTGCAGCCATAATGAAAAAATCCAATGAGCACTCACATTTCTGGCTAGGATTTACAGACTGCCAATCAGAATGAACCTTGCTGAACAGCCAATCAGAATAAGCCTTCATAAATAGGCTATCACCACATACCTTGCATGCGGCAGTCCTCAATAAACTAATTTGAATACACTCTGGAGGCTTGGCTACTTAAATAGGCAATGGAAACACTTTCTGTTGTTGGGGGTTCTCAAACAACCAATCAACTGATGCCTTGCAGACGAGGGCAGTCAAACAGCCAATCAAAATAAACCTTAATGGACAGGGTTCTCAATCAAACAGTCACCATGTACCTGGTTTATCTATTATGGCTTAAGCTCCATACTGCTCTATCCCTAGGTGAAACAGACTCTAAACAGGGTGTACCATCAGAACCGACGTGTCTATGAGAAGAACGTGCGGGCAGCAGCTGCTGATGTCATCCTTAGCAGCGAACCCTCCTACATGGAGGTAAAGAACCTGCTGCTGTCCATTGGACATCTACCTCATGAGATGAACAAGTACATGCTTTCCAAAGTCCACGACATCCTGCACTTTGAGATGCCTTCCAGGTATGTTGTGGAAAATCTGGGCCTGTGAAAATCATGAAGGTATCTCAGAAACGTAGATGCCATATTATAGCTACTTTTAAAAACCAACTGAAGATGCATCTCTTTGATATATATGATTCATCTTGGTGAGAAGAAGTTGTTATCTTACTTTTTTGAATTCATTTTATGGAATTATTTTCCCACTTAAACCACATTATGGCAGAAATATGTAGCTACACTGCTATGAAAAAGTATTTTCCCCCTTCCCGATTTCTCACGTTTTTGCTTATTTGTCACACATAAACATTTCAGATCACAAAATTAATATTAATAAGAGACAAAGATAACCTTAGAAAACACAGATTTCAGTTTTTAAATGTTGATTTTATTTATTGACGGAAAAATGCTGTCCAATCCTACCTGGCCCTTTGTGAAGAAGTAGTTGTCCTCTTATTTACAAAGTCAACCAATGAAACAAAATTAATTGATAATTGGGTTAAATTTCACTACATACACCCAGGCAGAGTTGGGTCCAAGTACTTTTGAGAATTGTATGCAAGCATTTTTTTTCACATACCATAGTGCTTGTATTTGTATCTGAGTACTACCTAATAATGCCTAATATTAGGCGTTACGCCTAATAATATTATTAGGCCTAATGCCTAATAATACCTAATAATAAGTACATGTACTTGTATCCAAGTACTTTTCAAGTACTTGACCAATCTCTGTCAGCACTTAGGAGACAGATTGGTCAAGAACTTTGAAAATACTTGAATACTAGTACAAGTACTTTAGGCATTAATAGGAAGTACTCTGATACAAGTGCAAGCACTTTGGTATTGAAAAAAAACTACTTGCATCCAATTCTTGAAAGTACTTTAACCCAACTCTGCACCCAGGAATGAATACTGGCAGCCCTGTGGAGTCTAAACATCACTTAAGTCACCGTTAGGCTAAGGAGTTTTTGTTTTTTGTCTCTTATTTTTTAAAGAAACAATTATGTGCTAATTGAATTGAGTACCCAAACACAAACCCGTAATGTGGCGTTCTGGGAGTTTGAGACCCCTGCCTCAAACTTCCTAAACTGATGCTCCATTTCTCCAGTGCATGTCCCTTTGATTCCTCCGTCCTCTTCTTCTTTGATCCTTTCATCTGTTGAGTGAGGCTAAGGAATGAGAAGGGAGGAGGGGATTGGGGAAAGAAGTGAAAATAAGTGATCAGAATTGAATATCTGTAATTAATTACGTGTTGATGCCTCCTCTGCTTTGGGTCTTCTCTCAGTACCATGGTCCGCCAGGTGATGAAGGACATGCTCTCTCACAACTATGACCGCTTCTCCAAAGTGGGCTCCTCATCTGCATTCTCCGGCTTCATGGCCCGTACGTCACTCCGGTCTCCCACCCCAAACACCCCGCTCTGCTCTCTGCCTTACTTCCCAGAGACCCTTAAGCCCAACGCCCACTGGCCGCGAAGCAAAGCGTTGCATCAAACTCTGAACTCTTTTAAACGCCAACTGGAAGCGTCAGTAGCATCAATATTGACGGATGACAACAGGACTGAGAAGCAAGCCATGGGTGTCACTCTCAAAATATTCAACAAGACAACGTTTAATTTTGAAAACAGCGACCGGTAAAGCTTATTTTAAGTGATGGCAAAGTGCAACGTTCAGGTTACTGTGCACTATATGTTATATATAGGCATAATTTTCCTCCTAAATTTAGTCGTCTGGTAAATCAAGATTAGTCTATGTTTTACTTAACTTCACCCAGTTGACGCTTCAGAAATTGAGCAGTGGCGAAAAGTAAAATTCTGACGCGTGTCGACGCTCGTCACACGCCGCCAGTGGGCGTTGCTCCATTGAAATGAATGGAACCTATTTTTTGACGCGCGCACACGTCTCCAGTGGGCGTTGGGCTTTAAAGAGCACTGGCACTCTAGAGACCCATCTCTCAGTTCTGTGTGGGACCATCCAGTTTGAGGTGGCACCTGTTTTGTGATGGAAAATGTTACCCTTACATCTCAGGTTTGGTGTCCTCCGTCTTACTCAGAGGAGGCTTATGTGGACGGTAATGGATTCTGGTGATCAGCCACTGGAGTTTATGTTGCAGATCTTGTTTCAGAGCATCAGTAAAAGCATGCACCACGCCAACCCCCTCTGATAACTCTGGGGACTCCTTCCTTGCTTAAGTTTAAGTGGCTGACGGCATGTCTGTGTTTTGGCTTCAGGTGCGGAGGATGTGACCTCCACTTACAGCCTCGACATCCTGTATTCGGGTTCTGGAATCCTCCGCAGGAGTAACATGAACATCCACGCGTTCAGCCGAGGGGCGTACATGCATGGCCTGCAGGTGAGTCCGTGCCCCCAGATACACATTGCTCAACTATCTGTATGCGACAGTGTGAAACTACCGGTTTTCATAGTGAACAGGTTTTCTTATCTGTATAAGATAGCCTGTAGCGCTCACATGGCCCTATGGGGCCTTAGTGATAGAGCAACACCATGGGGCCCCAGCTGCTCGTAGTGACTGTGACAGTGTGGCGTTCATCTGACCTGATATTTCCGATAGTGGCCCTGTGGTCCAAGGTCGTAATTGGAACTGCAGCAGGAACAATTGAAGACCCAGTGCTAAAAGTACCCAAGTCACAAAATTTCCATTTTGAGAAAATTGAGAAAATCGACTTAGGAGACCATAAAAGACATTTTTGCAGACACACCTCTCGTTGTGTGAAAATGTGACTTAAGCACTTTTAGCACCAGGCTCTTCAGTTTAGCGCTCATAGCTCCCCAGGTTTCCAGTGTGACAGTATGAAGCCCTGGAGCCCTAGTGGTAACAGTGGAAGCTATGTTTTTGATGTCGTGCCCAGGTGGCGATTGAGGCACAGGGCCTGGAGTCGCTCATCGGGGCCACAGCGGACGAGGGCGAGGAGGACCTGGAGAGCTTCGCTGGGATGTCCGCTGTGCTTTTTGACGTCCAGCTTCGACCTGTTACCTTCTTCAAGGGCTACAGTGACCTCATGTCCAAAATGTTCTCCCTCTCCTCTGACCCCATGAACGTGGTGAAGGGCCTCATCCTGCTGACCGACCACTCCCAGGTGAGCCTCGCCCCTGATTCCACTCCACACACTCCTGTGATTCCGCCCCAGACACCGCACCTGGAAGTAATGTTTTTCCAGGTTAATTATGGAAAGATTCATGAATAATCCATAGGTGCTTGTTGATTAGTACTACCATGAATCATGACTTACATGAGTTCCTTATCCTCCCAAGTGTTTGCAACTGCTTTCAGTGACCCTACTATCTCACATAATAGGTTTAAAAAAATGCAAACTTACTTTCTCATTCCTCATTTTGTGCAAAATGTAGACCTAGTTTTAGAAAGTTTGATTCTACCTTCAAAATATTTGGTTTGGAAAATGTGTTTCTGGGATTAAAAAGAGGAGTCATATATATCAAAGAACAAACATATATATATATTTAGTATTATTTTGTTTAGACATGAGATTCATCTGAGAGCATTTTCTCATTGCATGTATATAATGTATCGATTACATACAGCTGTGCCTGTCTGACTGAAGAAATTGGTTCCCGGTACAGTCAGTATCTCATGAAAAACTGCATTTTTTTTGGGCCAAATGTCTTCAAAAGGAAAGTAGATACAAATTAAATATCTCATGCAGTTGTGTACACTGAATTACTAATTAACTAAGCACTAGTTTTCGAAGAATTATCTCTTTTTCTTAGAAAATAACGTATATTTACCTAACATACCTACCTAAAGTTTATTTACCTAACATTCCTACCTCCTATCAAACATTAAATGGCTCAACCAGGAAAAAGGATGTGAGAATGAGGTAAAAATTTTCAGGAATTATAACTTTATTACCTACCAGCATGATGAAAACAGTTGCTTGCTTTTAGTTGCCTAGGAGTTATATTTGATGGAATGATATTATCTTTCAGAATTATTAGTGACCTGCATTTTTTTCCCCGGGTATTATACTCTAAATTATTCCAAATAATAATTTGAGCTCATCAAATTACTTCTGTAGTGTTAGCACCTAGGTGTTACTTGTCTGTTATTTTCATTTGGTTGCAGTGCTACACCCTTCATCTACAGTGTATTGGATGCCTGGAGGGGCCACAGCTTTGAAAATTTCCATGAAAGACTGATTATTTCTGCATTTTACAGTTTTCAATCTTTTTTGTGCTGATTTGCTTTTGTGAGAGTAGTATATTGTATTGTATATTATAGTGTGTTGTATATTTGACTTCCTTTCCTGTGATTCAGCCATATTTGCACTTATGAATTCCAGTGGCTTGAATCATGTCTGCAGTGCAATGCCCTTTTTGGGAAAGTGCTCTCGGCCTGCTGTATAAAAACTGTGCTGTATAAAAAAAGTTGATTATAATAACAGGCCGTCTCCCCCCAGGTGATTCGGTTACAATCAGGGCTGAAGGCCAGCGTGGAATTCCAGGGAGGCTTGGCCATTGACATTTCTGGTGGAATGGAGTTCAGCCTTTGGTACAGGGAGTCCAAGACCAGCGTCAATAACAGGTACGGGCAATCAAGTGACTAATTTTTGGACTGTAGGATTTCTCTTTCACTCTCTTTGTCCCTCCGTAACTCCATTGCAAACCAGTATCAAAGTCCTTCCTACTCAGGCTCTTGGGGGGGGGGTTTGGGGGTTTCAATTTCATTTCATTTCAGAAATAAGTTGAAATTAGCAAATTGAAAATATTTATATCTCACATTTCACACATAATTGCCACCCAATGCTTCATAGAAACCCCCTCAAAAGCAAGCCAAGGCCAACAGTGGTAAGGGAAAATGTTCTGTCGAACAAGTGAGCCAATGTTCTGTTTGCCATGAGTTTGTGGGCCACCAAGTGATGATGCCTCTATGGTATTCTGATATAGCAGTGCAACCTGCACAGCAAAGCATGGTATAATTAGTTTGTGTATACATTAGCTTTCATTTGGTGTAGAAAACCTTAATACGAGGATAAAACCTAGTGAACAGTACAACCCTGTTTCCTTAAAAATTGGGACACTGTGTAAAATGTATGCAACAATGCAATGATTTGCAAATCATTTTAACTCTACATTTAGCTGAAAATAGTGGAAAGTCAACATATTAGATCATGAAAATGAGAATTGTTATTGTTTTTGAATAATATATGCTCATTTGGAATTTGATACCAGCAATGCTTTTCAAAAAATTTGGGAGAGGGGCATATTTACCACCATATTGCATCACCCCTGCTTTTAACAACTCTCTGTGAGCATTTGCTATTTGGGGAGACGTATGGCTGATGTTTTGAAGGAAAAATGTTTTCCTATTCTTGGTTCATGTGAGATTCACCAGCTCAACATTTTGCAACCTCTTTTGTCAAATTTTTCATATAATAATGCGCCAAATGTTTTCACTGGGTGACAGGTCTGGACTGCAGGCTGGTCAGTTTAGCACCCAGACTCTTTCACTACGGACCAATGTTGTTGTAATACGTGTAGAATGCGCTTTGGCATTGACTTGCTGAAATAAGCAAGACCTTCCCTGAAAAAGACATTGCCTGGATGGCACCATATGTAACTCCAAAAGCTGTGCATATTGTTCAGCATTAATGGTGTCTTCACAGATGTGCAAGTTACCCTTGTCATGTGCACTAATGCGCCCCCAAACCATCTCGGATGATTAGTTTTGAATTGTGCTGTGATAACAAGATGGATGGTCCCCCTCCCCCCCGCCCCCCTTTAGGATTCTGCGTTCATGATTTCCAAGACAAATTTCACATTTTGATTGGTCAGACTGCAGGACAGCTTTTCACTTTGCCCTGGTCCATGTTAAATGAGCACAGGCTCAGAGAAGGCGGCAGTGTTTCTGGATCTGGTTATATATGGTTTTACCTTTAGATGGTACAGCTTTAACTTGCATTTGTGGATGAAGTGATGAAGTTTGTATACTGACAATGGTTTACAGAAGTGTTCCTGAGTCAATGCAGGGATATGCTCCACAGAGAACTGTCTGTTTTCAATGCAGTGCTGCCTTAGGGCTTGAAGATTATTGCCATTCGATATCGGTTTTTGGCCTTCTATCTTGTTTACAGAGATTTCTCTGGACTCTCTGAATCTTTTGATGACATTATGTAATGAATTCTTTGCGATTTTACATGGATAAATATTATTCTTAAACTGTTGGACTATTTGCCCATGCAGTCTTTCACAGAGTGGAGAAGCGTTCACCACCTTTACTTCTGAAAGACTCGGCCTCTTTGGGATACTCTTTTTACACCCAGTCATGTTACTGACTTGTTGCCAATTAACCTAATTAGCCTTATTACCACCAAGAGTATTTTTTTTAGCATCTTGCAACTTTTCCAGTCTTTTTTTTTCTTTTTTCTTTTTCGCTCCTTTCCCAACATTTTTGACATGTAATGCGGGCATCAAATTCAATTGTGCAGCATTATAAATATGTTGTCTTTGTACTATTTTTGGTTAAGTGTAGGATTTAAATGATTTGCAAATCATTGCATTCTGTTTTTATTTACATTTTACACAGTGTCCCAGCTTTTTGGGAAATGGGGTCGCAATATGTACAAATTAATTTTTAAAATTTTCTGGATTTTCATAAATTTGGTATTTTTGAGTTTATTCAGCCTGCTCCTTTATCTGTGAGGTGGGTTGTTGTTCCTGGTTTACGCGAGTGGATTTGAAGGCGCTTGAGTCAGGAATGTGCCCCAGTGTGTGTAGCTTTCATGGAGTTAGATATCTATGGGGATGACATCAGCTTTATTTGCTCTCAAGTTTCAGTCACTCTCCCCCTCTCGCCTGTCTTTCAATCTCTCCCTTTCCCACACCTCATCCATCAAGAATCTCTACTAGCTCCCCACAAGACCACAGCTGGTGGTATTAAACACCTAATCTATGGGTAAAAAAAAAAAAAAAAAGATTGTTGGTGACAGCAGCTGTGGGCCTGATATCACAGGAAAAAAGGATGAGGTGTTAATGTACATTGCTTAAGTGAGCTGAATCTCTTGGACTACTGTATTTAAAACTTTAACCATGTCTGTTTTGGGGTTGCGGTGGAGACAGGTGCATATGTATTTGTACAGTATGTACAGTTTGCATTCAAGTGAGTTTTTAGGTGTATGTGTTATGTACATCCATGTGCGGGTGCATTCACATTTCTATATATGTGTGAGCTTCTGCACACCAGGTTTTGATTTGGTGTGAGGACCGACACAACTCTGTACTTACTCCATAGCCATTGAACAACAGGCTATCTATATTAGCGTTTCTCAAACTATGGTCACGGACCAGCACCAGGCCTTAGAAGGCTGGAGGGCCACGAGCCCATTTCCAAAAATATATTTGTTTCAAAACTATATTCATTGTGATAGATCATTCAGAATTCCATCTTTGCACCACTGATTCTACCTGAGCAAATGACAACATTACCCAGCAGTTGCAGCAAAAATTCTATGCTGTCATGACAATCACTCGCTCTGACTGACCTTTGTCACTGCGTCTGTTTGCTTGCGCATGTCCAAATTTAGCTTGCTTTTGCATCAGCCACAGCCTACACCAAGCAATAACATCTAGACATTTGTTTCAGCAAAACAACAGTAGCCACCCACCAGCAATGATCCAGGATAACCTGGATAACTAACTCACGTCAAACACATAGCCCATTCAATCACAGGTACGACCGTGCATACGTACGATTTGGCTTCACTTGGCGGCTGCCCACTAAAACCTAACGTTATGTGACATCTGTCAAGTGTGTTGGAGTAATGTAGCCATCAAAAATGCGCAGCCATTTGATGAAAAAAGTATGCACATCTCAAGGATAAACCTAAAGATTAGTTTTAAAGAAAGAAAGATGGACTGACCAATCAGATTAAAGTTAAGCAAACTAACCTAACTGAAAAGGCAAAAATCAGTTAAAATGTCTCACCTTCTGGTCCATCACATCGAAAAATCTAAAGGTCCATTCATGATGAGTGAGAAGTTGTTGATGCCTTCAGTTGTTGTGATGTCATGAGGCATTAGATGCAGCTGCTGGAACCAAGGTCAGTCAAATCTCCCTGTCCATTGACACCTTCGCGTTGCAAATCCGAGATATGGCAGCGTAACGTCAGAGTCTTTAGTGTTGGAAAGGGATCGTAAATTAATATATTTTGGCCTGCAATTAGACGAGACCTCTGACATAGCCGACACAGCAATGCTGCTTGTTTATTTATCTCATGTGCACCATGGAGATTTCCACAATGTTCTCTTTTGTAAATTGTTTCCAGAGAGCACGATATTTGAGAAGACCATCTGCGTAATTAATGCCATGAAAGGCAAGTCCTTTTCACCTGTTTTCCCACCCATTTGGCTGGGCTCCTTTCTGTGTTTCCCTGATCCCACCCTGAGAGTTAAAATGTGACCACTTTAATTAAGCCATTGTTGATCTGATGATACATTTTTGACTATGCTAAAGTTTTGGTTGGCTATTGGGAAACCAGTGTATAGGGCCCTCCTCTCCTATTTTCTATTGTTATTTAGTTTTTATTTTTATTTATTTATTTATTTAATTGGACTTTAGAGGCCCCTGGAGGCAGAGGTCCATACACTACTGGGCTCTGACTCAACAAAGTTTGAGAAACGTCGATCTATAGGATCTAAAGATGTGATTACTAAGTGGAGATATGCACTGAAATTGAAGTCCTCATTTTATGCAGATCATATTTTTAGAATGTTGCATGTCAAGAATAGTAAGAAGATGTAGAATAAAGTATTAAATATTAAAGTTTTTTAATATTTGGTTGCATATCCTTTGCTTGCATGACTGCTTGAGGTCTGTGACTCATAGACATCACCAGCCACTGGACATCATAGTACTTCTGTGAACTATTGCACTGGCTTGCTCTTTCTGCCATTGTGGTTCGTGGACGCGCCCCAAAAAGTCACGACTCGGGTACTTGGATATCACAGAAAAATCTTTGCCTCCCACTTGCAACGATAACTTTGTTGGGTCAGTACTGCAAGCACATTTCTAGATATTATGGGCTCTATCGTTCACACTGCCTTACCCGTTGCCATTACCCGCAACCCGTGAATTACGCATTTAGCAGCTTCCACTATCCCTAAACGATATCTTGCGGCCACACTGCCCGCTATGCATTATGCCGAATCCTTTATTTGCGCCTGAAGGTGTGCCCGTGGGCGTGTTTATGTGCTTTCCCTAAAATTGCTATCTTGACCACACAGGTTAGGGAAAGCGTATAGCGGGTCCTCAAACCACGCGCTACCCGCATTTGGGCTTTCACAAGAGCCCTATGCACTAGCACTCAGCAACGGAAATTTTTTTCCAGCGAGAGCGGCATTTCAGAACTCTCTTGCGAATGAAGGTAATTTCGGCGACAAGTATGTACACCTGTTTTTGCAGCACGGTCACGCAACTTGCTGTAAAAAAAAATAGACAACTGTCCGATTGGAAAATGTAAACGGACGAAACCACGTACTTGTCACCAGAATTACCTTCATTCGCTAAAGAGTTCTGAAATGCCGCTCTCGCTGGGGGAAAAAAAAAGTTACGTCGCTGAGTGCCAGTGCATATACCTAATTTTATTTTTCTAAAATCGGATTTTGTTCTATGCTTCATTTCAGACGGGAGAGGGAGTTGGAAGTGCATGGCGAAACGCTCTTTTTTTTTTTTTTTTTTTTGAAGTTTCCATCACAAAAGGTGTAGGCTTGATTTATTTATTTTTTTTTTTTACTACATACCAAACATTAAACAATTTGTCAATGTCAAGTAATAATAATAATAATAATAATAATAATATTAATAATAATAATAATAATACAATTCATGATTAACTTAACAAAAACAGATCCTCCCCTGACTGGATTTGACCTCACGCACGGGCAATTTAACTTCGTCAACGGAGAAACGTGGCGACCTTCCTCTCTCCATCACGGGTTTCGGTTTGAGGATTTGGGATAGCGCAGCCTGTTCGAAGGCAGTGGCACCTGGCACACTGATTGGTTTAACTGGCGAACGCCCAAACCACGCCTATGCATAATGTAACGGGTAGCGCTGGTGTTTTAGGGATATAGGCAGGTGTGCAAGATAGCAACTTACGCGGGGGAACGCCTCTTACGCAATGCGAAATCCCCAAATAACAGGTTTAGGGACTCTGGCGTAAGATAGGGCCCTATATTTCCAAAAGTAAATGAAGGCAGAAATAAACTACTGAGTGAAAAGCTCTCATCCAAAACTCTTCAGAGTTTTCCATAATTGGTGGAATCCCTGTCACAAAATTTAGAGAAGGAACCAGGTGCAGATCCACAGAAAGCCGTGAGGTAAACTTAATAGTGGAATTCACAGCCGCAATTGGCACAAACTGAAACATATGAACACAAGACGTGCTGGGGCTCGAGGATGGTCAGGGGTGGTCCGGGTCCGGAAGTGGGCAACCAGGCTTACTTTGGAGTAGTAATGTTCGCGCTCCAAGATTGAGAGACCGAGTGCGATTTGCTCAAAAGTTGCCCCTGATTGATCGGTGACAGTTCCTAATAAACTGGTCACTAGATATGCTTTGTAAGTGCCGAAGACAGAAGGATTTGCTCAGATAGCTTCATAGGAACAGAGGAACAGGCTTAAAGCACAATGAAGAGCTCAAGCATGAAGTTAAGAAATGCACACAACACTAGACACTGACCCAGCAAGGAGGACACAGGCACTTAAATGCACTGAGACAACGAGTAACAGTTGAGGGAAAGGGAGTGCGGAATGCATGGGAGGAAGGAAGAGGAACGAGACAATAATTTAAAAGCAGGGATCAATTTATGAAAAAAGGGCCCGAAACAGACAGACTGATGGTGCAGGGAAAACAATTTACATGAGGAGCGGGATGCTACCATCCCCTGCTTACTTCTGCCAGATGAAATACTTCCTCACGCTTGCAGGCTTATTCTGGCCTCTTCAGCACTAAGCGTGGCAGAGTGGTCTGCATTCTGAAATCCCGTCAGATTCTGGGATGGACCTTGGAGTGTGGAGTTATGTCTATTACCTGTGTCCAATCTTGGCTGTGTTTCTGATTATTGTTGTAAGGCATGTGATGGATTTCTGAAAAGGACAATGAGCAGGGTGATCAATAACTCAATATTAATGGGATGCTCCCAACCCCTCTACTTTTAAAAAACCTGTATCCCAGTGAGGTAATGCAGTAGAGGGGTGTTGCCATCTCTTCTGCCTTAGAGGGCTTAGAGCGAGCCGATTTTCATTCCAGCCATTACAATTAACATCCCTCCAGCTACCAGAGGAACTAACAAGTGAAACTAGCCAGTGAAGCGATTGGTAGGAATTAAAGTCTACTAGAACATTATCTTGACACTTTGCTGCTGGACTGAGCACCAGTTGAATAGAGAGCTCCAGAAAGACAGCAGGCTGATGGCTCCGCCCTTGCTTTTCCTATTTTTACTTCCTCTCCAGGGGAGCCCTGGTGGTGGTGGGCAGTATTACTGTGGATATGGATCTGATGCGTGCAGCGGTTGAGGTCAGCTTTGAGACGGAGTCCTCACTGGACTTTGTAACCACTGTGCAGTTCTCGGAGTATCCGTTCCTGGTGTGCATGCAGATGGACAAAGCCACCTTCCCTATCAGGTACCTGACTACAACCGCCTTCACTAAGCACCTGCACACTGGATACTGTTGCAAAAAAAAAAAAAAAAAAAGGCAAATCAGTATATCATCATTTAATTTTACAGGATTTGTCCCTTAAATGTGTTATAGCCTCATATTTACTGTATATAACCTATGATACATACTGGCAGTCAATTTTTTTTAGCGCACTCTCAATTTTGAAGCCGTGGCTTTAATAAAAATTTCATATATCTTAGATCAATCAAAATAAGCAATACAGTATCTCTCATCATAATTATGTAGCATATTTATTACATTCTTGCAACTAGGACAGTCCTGTGGTGCTGAATGTTCACATCCAGCATCACTGTGGATGTTTCGTCAGGTGTGCCTCTTGACATGTGTATTCCAGATGTAAAGCACGGCTCTTGGAATTTGGTGTTCTATCACTAGTGATTTTGTTTTGCACCATTTTGATGGCTGCTGGTTGTAGTCCTCTGCATTTTTCTGTTGTGCAGCCATTTAACTTCTTCTGTGGTTTAATGTTGTGTGCTTTACATACCTTTCTGCTAATGAAGTTCTTTGGGGGGCGTCTTTGCAGGGAGCATGTAGTGAAGCAGGAGAGCTTGTGGTCCGGGAAGAACTTCCTGTCTCGCACAGGAAGAGAGGACCTAGTTCCAGGCTCTGAGTTCCCACTGCACCAGGAGAACTCGAACATGTGCAAGAGAGTGTTTGAAGAATCCTGGTAGTCCGCCCTCTGGTGGCAAGGAGGGGGTGGTGCATCTCTCAGTGTGATTGCAGATCGCTGAGGAATCCAGCTCGTCAAAGGAACGATTTGGGACAAAGCCCACCCCCATCAAGAGCCCCCCTCTCCCAGTTTTGGAACTATTTATTGTACAGGAGAACATTGAGGAATATATTCATCAGAGCTATAATGTCGAAGGTAAAAAGAGAAAGAGTTTTTTAAAACACGAACAACATGTTTACAAACTTTAGGCTTTATCTAGGATATAATTATTTAAATAGTTTTTTTCAGGCAACAAAAGTCATGTAAGTTCTTTGAATTAGGGGATTTCATAAGTGGCTTTTTTGCTTCTCTGTGATATTTTAAGATCGTTTCACACACGCGCACATTCTGACATTTTTAAGCCCAATTAGATTAAGCTCAAACTTTTTCAGCCTTCAATTTATAAACATGTAATTATGAAGATGACGCATAAAGGGTAGTGCTGTAAGAACATGAACTGCCCTAAAGTTACGGTCCTGCTCATACCACAATCCATTGTGCTAAATAATATTTTTTTTTTTTTTTTGATGGAAAAGGAATTTTATTTGACGTGAAGAGACATGAGTTTTCAGTGCTCGTGATTCTGCCATGGCTGCCTTGGGAGAGCTTTGATTATGGGCTAACTTACACAGGGATTTTTCAGGTCTGAAATTAGTTCATAGTTGTGGATGGATTCTACCAGTGGTGCAGTGGCCCCTGGAGGAGAGGGGAGATTGAGATTGAGATTGAGAGATTGATGGGTAGATCACTGAGGGGAAAGTGAATCTACTCCTGTATGTATTTCAGTCGCTTCTTAGCTGATATGTGGCTATACTGTATATTGACAGAAAAAGGGATGGAGGTACTTTGTGTTCCTGTGTATACCCTCCACCTCCACTACACCACTGGATTACCCCCCACCCCTAAACTCCCAACCTATCTATTGTTTCTTGACAAATCACCGGAGAACCAGGGTGCCAGAATGTTTTTAGTTTATTCCCAAATGTGCCTTGAAAATATTAATTGTTTTGAAGGTACATTCCAAACCTATCCAGGATTACCACTTGTGCTGCATGTTTTAGATCTCTTCCAGGCAGCTCCAGCACAGGTGATTCACATTATACGCTTACTATCGAGCTGCTTAAGGAGTTCATATCGAGATGATCATTTGAATTACTTTTGCTCGAGCGGGGAGTGATTTAAAACCTGCAGGACAAGTCTCCTGGAGAGATTAGGGGAACACTGGTAAAGAGTATTGTTTTGGATGCTTATGAACAAATTTATCTACTTTAGCCCCTCCCCCCATCTTACTTTGCCTTACTGCATATCGCACCCTTGTTTGTCCTGATGGTCAGGTCTACTTGCTTATAATTTTTCAGTTCAGTTCCTGATGTCAGACGTTAGCCACAGAATCTTGGGTTCTGCATATATGAACAAATGATGTGGGTTCCACAGCTGTAGAGCAACTTTTTATTTATGGCCTTTTCTGACCCATCTTCCATTTCTGAAAGCGTAGGCTGCATCCTTCAAAGGCTGCATTTGTAGGCTGCTACGTCATTAGAGGCTGTTCCACTGTGAAGGCGCTTTTCCATACAGCTGCGAAATGCAGCTTTCATGTTGCCCGATATCAGACGGAATTGTCAACATGGAAACGGAGTGTAAACAAGCTGACATTTCCGTCTTACATCAGGCAAGACGAAAGCTGCATTTCTCGACTGGAGGCGAAAGCGCCTTCTCAATGGAACAGCCTGCGACGACGCAGGAGCCTAAACATGCAGCCATTGAAGGATGCAGCCTAAGTTTTGGGCCCTGGGTAGTTAGTTTCTCTGTTCCCCCCCACTGTGACACTCTCGTCCACAGTTGCTGATTTCTCCTCTTCCTTTCTGCCGTGTGTGCGAGTGCTAAATTGTTTTGTATGTTCCTCCAATAAACTTTTGCTTTGGAAGCATGTGACTGACTGACCCTCCTTGCACCTGTGTTTCGACCCAAGTTTATTTGGCTGTTCCTTTCATATCCATGATGTGAAAGTCCTGCATGGTTACTTGACGGGAGTTCTAGACCATGATGTCTGCTACACCAGATGTAAGTTAATATCAGTTCAGTTGTAAGCTGCCAGTATTACAACGGGTCTGTCTTCTCTCAGGTGGCAGGTTAGTACAGTGGTTAGAGAGATGTGCAAACCTGCGGTTACAGGTTTGTTTTCCATTTATGTTACTACTGTTGTGTCTATCTGTGTGGTACCCAATTAGTATATATCCATCTAAGTAAATGGATATTTGTTATGATCTAGACAAGGACCCAGATGCAGATTCAGGGTACAATCCAACAAAGGTGTTTATTTACAGGAAAATCGTGATGACGGAGGAAGGGCCAAAGCCCAGAACAGGAATGCACAGTTCAGCCTAGTTGGTAGGGAGTGGTGAGGGAAGTGGGGGCATCGGTGCCCGTGGCGTCTCAGAACAGAAGCCCGGTGGCATTAATCCTTATCGAAGCAGGACTGTTCGATGACTGGTACAAAAGGTTTAACAGG
This sequence comes from Gymnothorax javanicus, assembly GCA_029692085.1. Classification (NCBI taxonomy): domain Eukaryota; kingdom Metazoa; phylum Chordata; class Actinopteri; order Anguilliformes; family Muraenidae; genus Gymnothorax; species Gymnothorax javanicus. The sequence goes on along the minus strand of CM056209.1, from coordinate 14,502,780 downwards.
AATGCAGTGCCAATCCTGGAGGCTGATGGAGATGTGGGAGGGGTTCCTAATAAACTGGGCTGAAGAACAAACTGGAAAGGCGGGACCAACACCAGCTTACTATAATTACCAGTTTTGATGCCGGTAACACATCTCAAAAAAGTCGCGGCAATGCAATGTTGAGGAATGTTCAAAAAATAACGTATGTAAACAACATCCAGAAACGCTGCCAACTTCTGCAGGCTGAAGCACATCTGAGATGGACTGATGCAAAGTGGAAAAGTGTGCTGTGGTCTGATGTCTCTGAAACTGTTTTCAGAAATAATGGACGTTGCATTTTCAGGGCCAAAGTGGAAAAGTACCATCTTGATTTGCCCTGATTGTGTAGTTCAAAAGAGAGCATCTGTCAGTTATGGTGGTCTGTCAGTATCCATAGCATGGTCAACCTGCACAACTTTTAAGGCAGCATTAATTTTAAAGCATAGATAAACAATTTGGAGCATGTGTTGTCATCAAGACTTTGTCTTTTTCAAAGATGTTTTCGCTTATTTCAGCAGAACAATGCCAAGCCAAACTCAGCGCGAGTAACAACAGCATGGCTTCGTAGTCAGAGAGGGGAGGTGCTATATTTGCCTGTCTGCAGTCCAGACCTGTTTGCCATTGAAACCTGGTGGCACATTAGGTAGCACAAGATACGATATTTGAGACTCCGGACCGTTGAGGAGCTCTACATTTATATCTAGCAAGAACGGGAAAAATTCCACCATTAGAACTGCAACAAATGGTGTCCTCAGGTCCCCAATGACTGCAGAGTGTTTTTAAAATGAATGGTGACCTTAGACCAGTGGTTCTCAAACTCGGTCCTGGCGCCCCACTGTGTATGCTGGTTTTTGTTCCAGCCACAATTGCAATTCGAGAATTTTAAAAAGCTGTTACTTTGTCTTAATTAGCAGCATTCCATGTTTAGTAGTTATTTACCATCTTTAGTCACATTTTGATGGACATATCCATTCTACCATGAAGAATAAAAACCCTTGAACATGTGCTTGATTTTCAATATTGTTAGGATTTTCAGGTGAAAACATTTTTAAACAGATGAAATGAGACTGAGAAAATCAGTAAGCTCCAAATTAGGTTTCTGAACACAGGTGTTTTGAGTTTTTCCCAAATAACCTGCCTGAACCAAATAAAATCAACACGAAACACAACACGTGTGACCCCATTGTTTGCCAAGTAAATTGTTGGGTTTTGCCACCAAGTTTCAAGTGTTTCACCAATGAGGAGCGTATTGATTGTTTATGTTGATTAAATGTTTGGTTAAATTGATTCCTTCTGCTGATATTTACAATATATCTCAATGTGGATATTAGCATAAATGCACCTAATTAAAACAAATCAACAGCTTGTTAAAATCCTAAGATTGCAATTGTGGTTGGAACAAAAACCAGCATACACAGTGGGGCGCTAGGACCGAGTTTGAGAACCACTGCCTTAGACAATGGTAAATATGCCCCTGTCCCAACTTTTTTGAAGTGTGTCGCTGGCATCATATGCATAACATGTATATACCGTGGAAAAACATAAAAGTTGATGTGTGAAAAAATTAATAATCTACCTGTGACCTGACTTTAATGTAGATCTAAACAGATTTGTGAAGCATTGATTTCTGATTTTATTTTAGATTTTACAAACTGTCGTAATTTTTTTGGAGTCAGGGTTGTTCAAAGGAAAATAAATAAAATTACAATATCTTACTTAAGAGTGTATGCATAGATTTATGACCAAATTGTTTGTTGAGATAATTTGTGGGGTTTCCTCACGCTGGAGGGAAACGTATCTGAATCCAGTTCGCACACCAGACTCTCATGGTTAGGACTGTACCCCCGCGATGGCACCGGGTGTAACTGGATATGATCGTGCAGGTTTCCAGCTCCCCGTTAGATCCCAGCCAACAGCTGAGCTCCAGCACCGCAGTGGTGCGTAACTTCCATAGGAGAGGCGCCTGATGTATTTTCATACGTTTGGCAAAAGTAAACTGTGTGGCTCAGTTTCTGCCGCCAGGGGATTGCTGGCATGGCAATGGCAGTTAGGGTCGGCCTCCCAGACAACCTTGAATGGCCAGACGAAGCGCATCGTGGAAGTGGCTCTTTCTCATTGGTTTGTGATTTGCTCTTGAGTGCCTCTAGTGGTGATACTCTGGCACTGGTAGGTTGATAGGCGCCACTGGTTTTGCTCCAGGGGGAAGGTGATACTGCGTGAAATTCTGGGCCCGGATGCAAAGGTGTGGTGTGACGTGCTGGACTAAGGATGTAATCCCGCTCCCCGATTAACACCAACGATCGTACGTAATAAAGAGAAGAAGAAAAAAAAAATACTGCTCTTTCTGATAACAAGGAGGAAGTGGCGGCAGCTGAGCTAAAAATAAAGGAGGCACAGAACATCCCTTTTAAGTAATGATTAGTCTCACCTAGCATTTAATCATTTTTCCTTATTAACATGATTGTGCTTCAATGCTTTGAATAATCCAGTCAAAGGTGAACTCACAGCTCCTATCTTCAAACAATTTTAGGGTGATTAGATTCTAAATTCAAATTTTTTTTTCATTATTTAAAGAAGGACGCATACCAAGAAAAGATACTCTACTCTGTTGCCTTCCATGTTAGCCTGTGGCATATACTTTCATGCTATCTTAACTGGATGTCATGATTGTTTAAATTGAAACAAAGCAAAAAAAAAAAAGATTAGCTATGTGTTCAAAATTTTGAATGATGTTAATGCACAATTTAATCTCCAAATAAAGAGACTTATTTCTCATCTTACCATAAGGAGGAGAACTGACTTCACCTGATAGGAAAGAAGAGGTGCTTACAAAGGGCCAATGGAGCATTAAGCTTGTGCAGCCTGTTGAGGAGTTTTGTACAGGGGTCCTGTCCTGTGTAAAACTTGTAAAGTGGATCAAGGATAAATGGAGCAGCCTGTCGAGGCTTATGCAGCTGGGACTGACTGAGCCTTCTCTTCTTTTAGTTAGCTGCACTTAAATCTGTTAATTTAGAATTTTAAAAATACGCAAAGTTAACGTATCGTCAATGAAGGAACATGATTGAGAAGACTTGCTATCAGTTGATGGAGATGTTTTATGCCTCTCTATTTTTAGTTTAGCAGCCTCCACTGTGAAGTGGGAGGGACCACCGATGCCTCCACTGTCGTCTGCAAAAGCCCAGTCACAGTGAGAAACTAACCACATTGTGCAATAAGAGTCATCTTTACAGGGCTATTGCAGTGGTCAGTCAGTGAGGCTTCTACAAACCATTCTTAAGAAGAGCTAGAATATCCATGGAACAGTAAGATTATCAGAAAAAAAAAGTGGACTGGAAATGCTGATAGGTACTGGTAATGCTGGCTGGTAATTCTTCTAGGTATTGCACATGTCATTAAGCAGTGGCGAGATGTTTATGCGGTTGCCATAGATAGTCCTGCCACTCTCGGAACACCCGCCCAAGTGTTGTATTTGGAGTGCTTGTTATGGATCAGAGAAATGAACTGTGGCTGTCCATTTGAAGCAGACAAATGCACTCAGACTCATTTAAAATGCATGAATGCTCTGAGACTCCTTCCACATGGAGGAATCCACTGGAAGTCACGTGAAAAAAAAAAAAAAAAAATGCAGAATTATGCACAAAGACTCACCTGAACTGAGAAATGCATTGACTAATTTGAAGCAGAGTAATTCATTGAGACTCATGAGAAGAGGAGGAAAGCAGTGAGACTTTTTTGAGGCAGACTAATGCATGCAAAGTCATTTGAAAAAGGGATTCACAGAGCCTCGTTTGAAAACCAAACATACATGGAGACTCATTTCAAGTGGAGGAATGCCCTGATACTAACTGGGACCAGGGGAATGCACCGAGAATCGCTCATCTGGGGGAATGCACTAAGACACGGGTCAAGTGGAGGAGTGCAGTGTGACTGAATTCAAACATAATAATGTAATGGGACTCATTTTAAGTGGAGGTCTGTAATGAGACTCTTTTCAAGTAGGAGAATGCAGTTAACCTTGCCGTTTGGCACTGGATTCTGCTTCTGCAGCACTAGTGACACCAGATGCTACACCCCCACCCCCTCACTGTGGCAGTTGAGCATAGCTGGGATTAATGTGGATTCTTCAGGAGCGGTGTGGGGGGGAGGGGGGCAGCGTGGATGGAGCAAGCACCTGTCCGTCCAGCTCCGCAGCCATGGCAACCGTGTAAACATTCCCCCTCTCCCCACTTTGACCGTGGCATTGCAGGAGCTGATCGAGAGCAGGTGTGGTCGATTCAGAATAGCTGTGAAGAAATTGACTAGTTTCCAAGTGCCTGTTGGGATGGACAGAATACTTTGGCATAGATTCATAACTCTGTATGTTTACAACAAACACCTTCAAATGAACCTTTTGGCAAGTATAATAAATGAACCTTTTGGCATTGAAAAGTAATATAACGTGTGATGTAAAATTTAGGTCCAGTTTTTGATAAAGTCTTATTGATGTTCATCAGCAGTTCATAGATAGATTAAAGGTTAGATTGGCTGAACTGCTCTTCTGCATTTTATGCTCTTATGCTCTAAATGGGCTGAATGTGGTGTTGTCTTTTCGTGTTCTGAGCAGGATAAAATTACTCCTTCAGATTATTGACTCCATCAAATAACAATGCTCATTTTGAGTAAAATAAATTCTGTAACAGTTGACTGATCAATGAACATTTTTCAGCATGGATCATTATACTTGTTTTTCCAATGATAGCTAAATGTTGCATTCATTAATTTATTTTTATATATGGTCAATGTAGATGAGTAAACACTGCTATAAATGCACTACAGTTAGCCAGTGAGTCAAATTTTCATTGGTAGATCCTATATCACGTTTTTGGCTGTGGAAGAAAACCCACACGGACGGGAGAAGCAGGCCATCCATGCGAACCCCACACAGACAGGGCCCCTCAAAGCTTTGAACCATGACCTACTTGCTGCGAGGCACCGGTGTTACTCTCTCTGTTACAGTGCTCGAGAGGCAGTAAGATGCGCAGTACGTAAGCCTATGTTATTCTGTGAACTTTAAAATGATAATCACTTACAGGCAAACATTGAAACCACATTGCAAACTAGAGGCACTCCGAGAGTGCAAACCTCCGCCAAGGCAGCACAGTCCAAATGTTGGTGAGTGGGAGCAAAGTTCAGTTATGGCGTGTCATAGGATTTCAAGATGGCTGCCGTGGCGGCCATATTGTTTGACTGATGGTGGCCAAAATCAATAGGGTCCATACCTGATGTAATGGCGACCCACCCACAAAATTTCAGAGATATCCGTTAATTACTTTTTGAGTAATCTTGTTCACAAACAAACAAACAAACAGACAAATGGCACCCATCACATAACCTCTTGCCAACTTCGTTTTGCGGAGGTAATAATAAATACATCACAGTCACAAAAAAATAGGTGTAGTGGGTTTCTGCTTGCCAAAAAAACAATTTATTTCACAATATGAGTAGTCCATCATTTTACAGGTAATCTCTCCCTCTCTTTCCCTCTCACACTTCTCTCTCACATTCCCTTTTGTCTCTCTTCCCTCTCTTTTTCTTTTGCAGTCTTTCTTGTTCTCTCTTCTTTCATCTCCTTTGTGTATCCCGTTGTGTAACTCTGCTCAAATAACACTCCTGTAGCAGATCCTTCTCAGACTTTCTCTTCACCATCTTGCAGTCAGTCTGTCTGTCTGTCTGTCCACAGCAATTGGCGGTGTTATAACATTGACATTCTGTAGATGGAAGACCAGAATTCCAGCCCTCACAAGCCACCTGCCGTATTCCTGGCCTGATGGCCTAGACTTGCCCCCCACATACCTCTTCATGACCCTCTACACAATGCACACATTCTGACTCTATTCCTTCAGACATCTCCAAAGTGAAAACCAGGGGTTCCCAACTGTGCTTCTGCAGACCTATACAACCCGCACAAAGCAAATCTAATTCAACTGCTAAAGATCTCATTGAATTGCTGAGTTGTAAAGGGTGTGTGCCCACGTAGAGTGGCTGAAAGCCTACAGGACGGAATAACTCCAAAAACAGAGTTGGGGGGCCCTGGCCAACACCTTCCTGAATCAAGCATTGACAATGACCCTTTCCAGAACTCACCCTCCTCCTGGCTTAAAACCCAAAAGCAACAGGTCTTTTGCTCTTATCACCAGGGGTTAAGAGGGGGTGAGTACAGGAGGGGTTAATCTGGTTTTTTAGTGCAAAATCCTGAAAAAAATCCAGAATTCGGACCTGAGAATTGGAATGTTTGAATGCAGACAGGACAACACAAGTACTGTGAAAAATACAGCCTCTCTCAGAACATAATCCACATTTAAAAATATCCAAACTGGATAAAAGATAATCTCTCTTTAAATTTGTTCCATTTTGAGGAAAGGTTATTGCATATGTAAATACAGCTCACATCCCCAGATTTTTTCTTGCACTCCACGTTCCAATTCCAAGTTCCCAGCTCTGGGTTTTTTTTGAAAATCATATCAGGCACATGTTAGCAGAGAAGAAAACGGAAATTTCCGGCAGAAACCAAAGTCACTCCTCACTGTAAACAAAATGATCTGTTCCAACCGGAGTCATTAGCAGCCCGAAAGCTTTGAGAAAATGTCATTTTGGCTGTTGGAGTGACATACTATTCCTCTTAAATCCATTGTTTGAATCTCCGAGCATGAAAAATGGCAAGACATTCTTTGACGTCATTATGGAAATATTTTAAGTGTGTGTTTGATGAATGTATTAATTGAAAACAAACACAACCTTCTGCCCAGAGTTGAGAAATCTTTTGATTGCCCAGTAATCGTCGAAGTAAAATTAAGGGGCTTTGTACGAGACAAATGGCAGACTGTAATATTTTGAGATATCTGATTGATTGGCCACCATCTGTTAATGGTCATCATTGTGATACAACTTCCGGCAAACAATCATTGTGGCCATGCTAAGCAACAATAGGCATGTTTCTGCATGGATAGCATTGCAATTTCTGTTATTTGCACTAGTGGATGAGTTAAAGCATTGCAATTTCTGTTATTTGCACTAGTGGATGAGTTAAAGCATTGCAATTTCTGTTATTTGCACTATTGGATGAGTTAAATTTTGTACTGGCAGAAAACAATCAATCTAAATCTGGGTTAACAGTCATTGAGCCTGAGAATAAGGGGTTCATCCATTCATTCAGTCCTTATTAGTTTAACATTCACTCAGAATTCACAAATACAGAGTGTGGATTCACAGGCCATTTTTTATGAAGAATTCTTTCCTACCTCAGGATAAAAAAAAAATAAACACAAAACACAAAACACACACACACACAGAGAAAAAAAAATCATAAACAGTGCAGGTTAGGGCAGAAACAGAGAACTGTCTCCATCAGACAATCAAATTTAAAAGTTGCACTAATTAACATAATCACGAAAATAAGAAAAAGAAAGAACAAAAATAAATTGCACTTTTTAAGGGCTTGTGGATGATTTTATGAAAATAGGACCCCCGGTAAAAAGCAATGATTTACAAAATAATTCAGTCAAATGATGGTTGTGTATTGCGTGCATATTATGCCCAATGAAATACTTTCCCGGGTCTCTTTCGCATTAGAGCATTCTGGCATAACTTAAACAACTAAATAGTCAATGGAAACACTATTATTTTCTCAGATAACTATTTAAAAGGTTAATTACTTAGCCTTTTGAATAGTTTTACCTCTCATGAATGTTAGGAGCAGAGGGACACACTTCATCCTGAGGGTAAAATCATGCAGATACATTTGGCCTGGCTCCTCCACAGCATAAGATGATATAAGTGCAATTGTCAGGCGCATTTCTAGACATTTTTTGTGTGTCACATGAAGATGGGATAGAGGCAATTCCAGGAAGTAGTGAAATCAAGTAATTAGAAAGGTTTGCCCAATTCAAAGAGTTAAATTAAGAAATCGAGTCTTTCCTGGTGGAAAGCATTACCTTATTTGTCAGCCAAACTGACCATAAATAATTTGTACAGTTAAAGGGGCCAATTTTTTCACATCTTGTTCAGATATGTTGACAACATTTGTCATCTTCGTTTGGCTAACAAATGAGGTCTCACATTCTTCCATCAAAAAATCTCTGCTATAGTGAACCCATCCGATGGGATACCACTTCCAGATATCCCCTCTATCCCAACCAGGTGCGACAGATTTTGTGCAAACCCACATGTAGCGCTACAAAATTTGCTGGAAAAGGCACTTGAACAATTGATGTTGCATTAACAATTTTCATTAACGTGTCATTGCACAGGTAACAGGTTCTCAGACTGACCAGCAGTTCAAGAGTACCTCTACTTCAGTATAACAAAAAGCAAACTAAATACCATTTCCCATACATCTCACAGGTTTGTTAGAAAATAATCTACCAGAAGCACCTCTACTCAAAAAGAATCACCATACAGAGCAGTTGAGCCTGGCTCCAAAGTAAATTTACAAAGGTAATGAATAAATAAAGCAAAACAGAAAAGATTAATGTGGATATTTTCCAGTTTACTCATTTTTATGCCACAATATGTTTTAATAACAACAGCCCTAAGTATTTTTTGTTTGTTGGAATCCAAAAAAATTTACCATAATGTTTCTTACTTCAAAAAACTTATCCACTTAATATAAAAAGTGCCATTGAAAAAATTGGTTGAATAATATAGAACTTTTTTTTGTGGGCCTACCAAGGCAACTTGAGCCTAAATTCTGAATGAGAAAGAAAATGCATCAGAAAAATATCTTAGGGAAGAAATGTACCACTTCTCAAACATGTTAGATTAAAAACACTCAAAACTCAAGCTGGATGAATATTGACCAGTCATGACACACAGTTTGACAGAGGGAATAATAGTAATTGAGGTTAGTCTGAGTTTCTGGATAAAATAATTTGGACATTGCTCACTAGTGATGCAACGGGAATGCTTTCTCGGAGTGTGTATAGCGATTGCCTACCTTCTTCCCTGTCCAGGCCATGTCAGTTTATATAACACATTTGTTTAAGGCAATTTCTGTAGCTATACCTTGACAAATAACATTATTCCCTGCTTTTGAATCCAAATAAATATAAAATGCATGTTTTTTCAAAATATTTTTTTCATAGCTGTCCGATTGCTACTGTAAAATTCTGTGGGGGTGATGTGATGGGAGCGTCAGAATTTCATCAGATCACTAATGGTCTGTGAGGGTTTAACTGCTGACCTGAACAGCCCCTCACAACCCCGCTCTGTGAACTGAAGCAGAGTCCGGGTTTGAGCCTCTTCCCCTGGACCCTATAGGAGACAGCAGCATTACATTTTACATTGCACTGAACAGCAGGAGCCACGGCCAAATGAACACACAAACACAAACAGACACCAACATACACAGCAGTGTTTCACCTCAATTACATGAGAGGTGAGACATTACAACTGAGACCAATAGAGGAGGTTCTTCCACTAAAAAGTCCCACTTGTAGCCAGCGCTCCGTACTCCTGGCTACTCCAGAGAATTCTTCCGGAGTAGGCCAAAGAGCCAGCCCCAAAACTCAAATGTTCTCTGGGGTCCAAACTATTCTGAAGTAGCTGAGACAACGCACGCCCTGGCATGGTTTTCTCAGCATTCCTTCGAACATAAAAACATGAAAACTCGCAAACAAAATGCTAGCACGGGGCAGTAGTAAGCGCAGCTATGCACAGTGCAGTTTACTTGTGCACTAATGAAATGCTTGCACAAAATGGCAGCGAGCACAGACACAACGGAAGACATCAGGACAGTGAACTGTATAAAGCAGCTCTTTGTATAAAACAAGGGATGGCTCCTTTCAGGGGAGTGGCTTTTTCGGCACTGGGCTTCAGTTCATGCCGCAGGGAAGGAGGGGCTGTCTCGGTTCTCCCAAAATTTCAACTGGAACCTTGCTCTCAGAATCAGATGGTGGCCCATTTTACTCTTGTAAAAACATCCTAACAAATTCCTGTATCATGCAGCGAACTCTTCTACCCTTTGCAGTTTTCTGGGAATGTTTTTACATTACATTAGATTAACTTCAAGGTCTTTCTCAGACAGGAAAAAATAAACAATATAACTTTTGTCTCTAGGTCTACCTCAACCTTCAAATCTGTAGTCGTTATTAAATCAACAACCACTGAAATTCTTAAACACTGAACTTCTAACTCTGCAACTGATGAAGTTGTTTCAAGATAAGTATCAGCAGGACTATATATTAGTAAGGTTTTTCCAAACAGGCTAAACTGACAGGGACAGAATATGGAGGACAGGCAGAGAACACGATGACAGAATTGAGAAAGGTTAACCCATTTAGTCCCATAAGGGGGCTTCCAATTTCACCAAGAATCTGTTGAGAAAATTGAGATACCATGATGAAAACCTCATGTTAAATGTCCTTGTGTTTGAGGTTAGGTTAAACACTGGAGGTTGTCATATACTGACTCTAGTACTGACCATCCACATCAGAGACGATTTGACTGTTTTGCTTGACCAGAGGAGGGGCAAAGAGTCCCAAATTTGTTTTTATTTTAATTGAAAAATTTCTGGCCTCAATTTAGTCTTGCTGCCTAGACAGCTCACTGCTTCCCCAGAGATGATCGCAGATTCTGTACCGTATATGACCGTATATTTGTGCAATAGCCATTTGTGGAACAGATGGCCCAATCTTTACAGCATCATACTCAGAGTCTTGTGGAACACATCTGACTTGATATGACAATAAGCAGCTCAAGTGAAATTTTCTCACAAATGTTTAATTCATTGTTTTCCAAAAGCATGATGGCTGATGATAGCATCAGCTGAATGTCTCAGTTTAAAAGGAACAGTACTGTACCTATTAGTAGCTGAACTTTAGTTATTTTTGTGCCATGAAAAAAAAAAAAAAAAAAAAACAATGTCTGAAACATGGTCTTCTTTGGTTGTTGCATGCATTAAATGATATGAACATTGCAGTGAACTTCCTTGGTTTAAGTTAGTGGAAAAGGAAACGTAATAGTTTGACAAAGTGGTGGATGGCTCTTTCAATAGAGACAGAACTGCAGTGCTGGACTTCCTTTTGAGTTTATAGTAATGCTGGTTGAGATGTAAGCTGTGCTGAATGCATAGATATAAGCCAAATGATAGTACAATTGAAGAGGAGAGCAGGAGTCTCTCAGGCCATGGTTAAAAAATATATATATATAAGCATGCGGCAAAGGTTAAAAACAAGCTGGAAGCTGGGTTGCATTGAAGTGGGATTTGAGGCAAGGTTATGGGGGCAATATAAGTGGCAATATAGGTATTCGTGTGTGTGTGTGTGTGTGTGTGTGTGCGCGCGCGCATGTGTGTGTGTGTGTGTGTGTATTGGGGGGAGTAATTGGGAAAGTGAAGGTGTTCCGATGGTGAAGGTGACTGGATAATTGGGTCCTGGTTGAATTAACGTTGTGAAAAAAATGGATAAAAATGAGCCGATCTGGGAAGGAGCAAGAGGGCTTCTCAAGGGCCAATCCTGTTGAGAGACAGAGAGGAAAGAGAAGAAAAACAAATGATAGTGAGTAAACAGGAAAGAAGAAGTGGACTTGGCCTCATTTAAATTCTACATTATGATGTCACAGATATCTCAATCAACATCACTGTTGAGCCTTGCAAGATTAAAATTCAAAGATAGAATGAGAAGCCTCCTCCTAAAAGTACCTTAGTAATAAAATGTCTATTTTTAAAAAAAATAAGGTCTAAATATATAACAAATCCATAAAATTTGCCAATTTAAATTCTGATATTTTGGAGCATTACATAATAATCCTTGATAATTGAAGTTTATGCATACATGTTTTCAGCTTTTGAAACTACAGCGATTCTGAGTTTGGGCCATTTTTGATTTTGGACTCTTGTACTTTTTGCACCTGTCTAGGGTCTGGACTCATCTGGCTTGATGGCTAGGAAAAACTTCATCAGAGAAAGTGCTTATGGAAAAATTTCTCTAACTGAATGAATTTATGCCACCTTAGAAAACCAAGATTTTCAGCAGTGTAAGCTGTGCAAGTTGAAAGCATTTAATCATATGGTCATAAACATTATCCTAGGTCGGTCGGAATCTGAACAAACAAACCATCACGCAGGCAGATATTTTGCACCTTGCGGTGTTCCAGGGATGCTTAGTAATAAAGCTATCTCTACCAGCCACATCAGCTTAGTGTAGCATTTACAAGAGCAGCTAACAATGCGCTGAAATGTCATTGTTAAATCAGGTTCCGCAGAGAAAGGAAAATACTTTTGGTTATATTAGGTTAATACGCATTGCATTAGAAAATGTATTAAAAAATATATTGCTCGACAGCTGCCGAACAAAATAGCCATCAAAACACTGCAACTGCAGCGGGTGGTATTGCTTTCCCAATAAAATGTGTAGAATTCAGTTCTAAAAGACATGAATACAACTCAAAAGCTGATATGGCCAAGCAAGTGTTGCTCCAGGATCAACAAAACAAAGCTTGCCCAGAAGTAACATAGAAGTCCGCCAATGAAAAGCAGCTCTGATGCTGAGTTTATCTTTGCAGAGCAGCTATTCATTGGTGGAACGTAATGTTACTCCTGGACGAACATTATTTTTTCGATTCCTGGAGCAGCACTTACACGACGATATCAAATTACGCTACGCCAACATGTATAAAATCTATGCATATGTAATTACACTAACAGTAAAATGGAACTAAAATGTAATGAAATTTAACCTTCAGCCTTTTAAATAGAAGTGGTCCAAGAGCTTCTGAATTTTTGTCTATCTTAGACAGAAACAGAGAGACACACAGATAAATAGATCGGTGGCGCAGTAGTTAAGTGTGCTTGTCTTCGGACCAAAAGGACCTGAGTTCAAGTCTTTTCCATGGCCTTTGCAATGTGTCCTTAGGCAAAAACACTTCACTTCCACAGTGCCTCACTTCATCCAGGTGTATAAATGAATACCAGCAAATTGCAAGGGAAACCTGACTTAGAGCTGGGGAAGCTACTCCCCCCATCCAGGAGGGAGTAGCAATACTTCTAGTCACTGCATGCCACTGGAAACTGGGGTTAAGCAGCAGCCTGATGGGTCACTAGACTAGAAACAGATTTACGTTTTCTTTCTTTATCAATTTGGAATAACACAATGAAGACCTGCAAGCCTATTGCACTGAATTATTAGACTTCTAGTGCTTCTAATGTGTCAATATCAGCCACAGTATTATGACACATACATATCTACAGCATGAAAAACATATTTATTGGATTTGGAATAGCGTTAACAAATTCAACCTCATTCTTTTTCCATTTAGCAGAAGTTTTTCATTTCTTTATGGCTCTTAGATACACCGTGACAAGGCTCTCAACTGTCAGCCAGTTTGTTGTTAATTTAAACATTGCAGTTGGTCTTTCCAGACTAAGGTACCCCAGCAAACACTGAGATGTTGAATGATGGGTGATTGAACGTTCAAAAAAGATGTCCTATTATTGTAAGGGTTTTGCCTTGCAGTCCCTCCCCTTCCTGCTGTCGTCGCCTCCACTTCGACCGACGGGCAACAGGTGTGGCTCGTTGAAGTGGAGGTGAAGGCAGAGTATTTAAGCACTGCAATTGCCAGAGGGTAGTTGCAGCTGCATTCTGAATTTTAGCTCTGCTGTTTTGTGCTGCTGCTCCCTTTGTCCTTTTTCCTAATATTTATTAAAAGTTCTTTATTTTTTGTATCAGCCTGTGCCTGTGGGTCCTTTCATCCTGCTTTTGGGCTCATGGTCCCAGTGCCCGCCGGATTGCAGGTTACATCTGGCGGGACCAAACCATGACAATTATTGCTCAAAAATAGTTCAAGAATTAAAGTTGTCTCGATGTCTAGGATTTTACCTGGCCATCAGTTGGACGTTCTTGCTGGGTATTCTAGCCACATCCAAATATGATGCTACTCCGAATGGGCCTATTCAGATATTCTGCTAAAGTTTATGCATGCAGCATGCGTTCAGCAGCTTTATACATCTGACACACTGAAAATAATAAGTCAACTAAGTCTAAAAATAAAAATTCAACATTGCCCTCCTGTTTCCCATGTGACATGACCCCTGGAATCCTGGGTGAGAGTCCAGTATTTAACCCAATCACCTACAACAACTTCCTGGTTAAGAGGACTTTGTTGCAAAATGTGTGAAATCTGGGATCAGAAAGTAAAAATCTGGCCATGTTTTTTGTTCCAGCCGTAAACTCATCTAGCTGTTTTTTTTTTTTTTTTTTGATTAGTTCTGCTTCCTGGTGGAGGAATTGTGCTAATTGGCAAATCGAGGTGACTGCAACAAAATTTTGGGGAGCAAATTTACTTCCTGAACCTGGATTTTACACCTGTTTGTCACTCTTTTAAACTATGTCATCTGACTTTTGAGCTAAAAGCCCTGAAGGCAAACTTTAAACTGGATTGCCCACGTCAGTGATTAATTCGTGCATTTTTGCCATGCTTTATTTTGTTTTCTCTTGTTTCTCTTTGTTACTGTGTTCCTCTTTTATTTCTGTCTGCATGTGTTCATGTTTACCTTTCTCTTCTGCCTGTCATTTCTGTCGACATTCCCTCCCTGCCTGAAGAGGACGTCACCGTATGGCTGTCTGACCTCAACTACTTTACAACTACATCGTCAATCAAATGTTGTCGAATTAAATAATTTGTAGAGGACCCATACGCTTATTTTTTCATTGCAATAAAATGGTCTGTAGTTCCTGGTTTGTAAGCAAGGGTCTGACTGGACCATTTTTGGACGTGGAAACAACGTCACCATCTGGCCCTCTGCCTCATGAGCACGTTGCAGTTTTTGGCGTCCCACCAGAACTATTTCTGGCCAGGGACACAACATCACCGTCCAAACAATGTTTGCTGAGACTTTTAGCGCCAAAGCACCAGAATTAGGTACTTCTTGTGTACCAGAGTGAGATTACGTGTCATCTCCATCTTGAAAAAAAGACCTGGGCACCTTTCCTGTTAATAATATTTATAGAGTAGCCTTGGCCTTGGCTACACAAATACAAGATGTTTTCATTCTTAACTTGAATTGTCCAAAAATGTAATTCAAGTACTTTTAGTGCCCAGGGGTCTTTAGTTGAAATTGAGGTGTTACATTTGTACAAAGACTGGCTACATTTTATTTTCATGTGTGTTGTTCCTGTATGGATGCCAAACAGAACTTAATAAAAAACATTGACAAAAGAATATTCCTAAGTGGTAAGTCACAAAAAAAATGCTTGAAATTTAATGGCTACAACACTAAAACTATATGAATAAAGCTGATTTCCTACATGTTATAATAATTCCTTATTTGTCTTTGATGTCCTCAGTAAAAATCTAGCCAGTTCACATGATTTCCTGTCAGAACAAATAGCGTCAATGTTGAATTGTTGCAGATGCAGAATAACTGAAGATACGGCCTTTATGATAGCTAGTGTTGTTTTCCCCTCAAACTAGCAAACTATATACACATTTTCTCCTGATCCAGGCAAACAGGTTGCACAAACCATAAGGGGATGTAGGTTTTATAGAGGAGAGTGTTGCATGTTGGCATTCTATGATAGAATTATGAGGGTTATTTCTGTCAGAATGTAAGTGAATTTGGATAAAACACACATTTTCAAATATGCTAATTTCCACAAGCTACTACAACCACTGTTTTGTTACATTGTTAACTCAACTGGTTGCTGACTCAGCTGATTTATAAAGATTGTTTAACCCCTTCCACTACCGTCCTCTGTAAATTAAACCTGTAACTCTTAGAAGTCAAAAATATTAATCAAATTTGAGAAAACTTGGTGTGCAACATCATTAACGCACAAACTAATTTGGGATTGCATTTCAGCCCTGCAGCCCCAAAAGTGGGCATGGCAGAGTGGTCAAATTGAAAAACTGAAGTTGTTCATTTTAGACCTTTCTAACATAAATAAAGAACCAAAACATGGTATATACCTATTATACAACATGCTTCAACATATAAATGACGGGTTATGATGATTTATGAAAAAAGGCTGTTTTGTGACCTTTAACATTCTGTCACCCATGAAAACTCATATGACAGTCTTTTACCCTCTAGTGGTCAGAAATATGGATCAAATTTGATGAAACATTGCAAACAACATCTTTAGAACATAAACTACTTTGGCAATCCATTTCAGCCTTGAACCCCACTCCCAAATGGAAATGGCAAGGTGGCTGGCCAGTTTAGGTTCAGGTTCACTAAAACCTCTGGTTTCATGATATATAAAATAGTTTGTGATGTATTTACATTTTCCTCTGCTTGGTATTGTAATCAGGGCCTCCTTGTAAAAGAATCAATAGGATTCTGCTGTATAAATATCAAAGATTCCACCAGCAGCTGCATACATGTGGACATGATATGAAGCCACTCTTAAATGAGAACACCAATACAGTCATGCTCCGATGCTGATGCTGTAGAGGATAGAAAACGCTATATAAGGCTGTTCTCCATGAAGGCTCAAATGAACTCAGATCTGGTGGCTGACAAGGGAATAAAGATGACATCATGCCTGTCACTTTTCTCTGGGGGCCAATTAAAACTTAACCAAAAACATGAAGAAAAGAATATATAAAAAAGTAATCATAGTAAAATAATGAAGACCTGATTCAATAATGCAATCATTTGGTTTCCCAGTAAGAGAGCAACACTCTAAAGTAGTTCGTGAAACGTTTCTTTCTTCATAAACCGTCAATGGTCAGTTGCATAAAGTGCAGAATTCCCGCTGGCGCTCGTCACTATCATCATTTACGAACATAATCCACCAATGATGAGGAGAAAATTACTAACAGCAGTTAGAGCGGTGAATGTAATTGTTTTATGACAAATAAGAATTCAGAGACAAACAGTGGTGTCGCCTGGCAAAGGTATTGGAGGCTGTAGCCCTGAAGATTTTTTCTTTAGCCTCGAATAATACTTCAACCGTGCGCAGCTCGTCACTACGTAACTGAACTGTCTGTAAAACAAGACGGTGGTTAAAATTAGTATAGCTCAACGCTATAGCAAGCTAACTAAGTGCCACTAACATAACTAAGTTAACGTTATTTAGCTAGCTAGCTAGCTAGCATGCATGCAGTTTTATTCCATAACCATTATGTAACAGTGATTTCTAGCGAGCTAACGTTAGCTAGCTGTTCAGTTAACTGAATTAACAAACCGCTGCTAGTTCAAACGTGAATGTCACTGTCTCCCTGAGTAAGTGAGCAGGGCGATAGAGTTTACGCAATGCTAACATATAATGGATGGTCACGTAAATGACATTTCTTATCTATTAAATTACAGAATGCAGTTATGTGATAAACAGAATGTTATACTCTTGGTCGTGCCATAAGATGGCAATGACACTCGTTGGGTAAATTTAGGGTTTATTGCTAGCTGTACTCATCTCTTTTCATAATAATCATATGAAACGCCCACTCGTCCTATCTTCAATGAACAGAGGCGAGAAAGACCAATCAGAGAGGGTTTATTACAGGAGAATACTGTCTTATTGGCTGACAGATCTCTGGGGTTACTATGCCAAATAGTTCTCACAAAGTCAATCAGTGAGTGAACATGAATAGCCTATACGCAGATTTTTTTTTTTTTTTTTTTTTTTTTTGAGCACGAACGCACTCATGTTGATCCTAGAAAACAAGGTGAGTAAATGTCTCTAACAGTTCCAAGTAACGTGAACGTGATATGAGCAGAGCATAAATTATATAGCTAATGCATGCTGTGCATCCCCTTAGCCAACGACATCAACCTAGGTTTATATCTTGTGGTCACGAGATGGCTAAATCGCGGGAAACAGTAACTACTTCGTGGGAACAATTTATATCTCGCGACCACGAGATACTTTTTTTATGACTCTGCACTTCCAGTCTGCAGTTCTGTCAACTGAAGTAGTTGCCCACTGGTGCTCCGAAACGGGTGCTACAGGCAAGAGAAACTAGGAAGCAAGCTAAATGAATTCAACGCGGTTGTATTATTTCTGTGCTTTGTCATTTCAAGAACAAATATGTACGAAGTTACACTTACGTTACGTGATCGAAATAAGTTTTGTTAACGTTAGATCGTCCGTCCTTTCCACCTTTTTCAGTCGATGTATGACCCAACTTCAATGGCCACACGTTCTCTCACATGCTGACAAACCAAGTGCATCTATGTCAGTTATGTTTAAGTTTTCGAGACGAAGACTTATCTCAATGCGTACAGTTATGTCATTTGCAACCATATTATCTACAACGATATGACTTGCAATTTATGTGTCATGCGAATGGAGGTACTCCCAAGTCCGCTATAATGGCAGAAGACGGCGCTATGCAACCCTGGCCTCATCGTGAATAAAGAACAAAACTACAAATTGACAGCAAATAGATACTGCATGGCTGGGTAAGCTGTGTTTGAACTAATCGCTGTAAAACGTATGTTAAGACAAATGCGATAGCTGGCCTGTAGATACACAGCAGATACCCTTAAAGGGTGTATCCCTGATTAATTTGCCCAAAATGGCTATACTGAAAAAACTGTTCTAAAAAAAATTAGGAAATAAAGGGTTCCAAGGGATTCCTAATACTTCCTTTGAATAAACTCCATGCTAATAGCTCAAAAGGTTTAATTTTGCATTTATGGTGCACAGGGTGCCCATTATTAGAGCCTGGACCGGAATGGAGCCGAAAATAAATATTATATACTGTCAAATGTATAATGGACAGGCCTGTTTGTGCACAAATATTTGAGGTTTAACCTTTTCCTTGAACATGTTATGGGCACTTTGTTGGCTTTAAAGGCTTTTTGTAGTTATGTAAAATCAATGAGTGACTAGGAAAAAAATAAAGACTGAGATAAACTGTTATAAACCTGCATCTTTTTGCCAGTTAATTTAACTGGCACCTTTTTGCCAGTTATTATAACTGCAATTTTACAATAAGTTTACAACAGAGGTTCCGTGAATGTTAACTGCAAACCACGGTTAAATGAGCGCACGACTCCAATTAAAATTAAAATAACCAGGAAACTGGAAATGCGTTAATTTAACTGTAAAATTCAGTCAGTATATAACAGTGAGGCTTTTATGTCAGCTGGTCTTATTTTGCCATCAAATTAGTAAACAACATATCAGGTTGTCAGCAGATTTTAGATCTTATTTTCTCCTAATCCAGGCTGAGATGCTGCACCTGTCACAAGGAGATGCAGGTTTTATTGTGGTGGGTTCTGCGTAATGGTGTATTATGGCAAAATTATGAGAGTTATATCTGTCAGAATGCAAGTGAATTAATGTAAAACACGAATTTTCAAGAATGCTGATTTCTACAAGCTAAAGCAAATGCTAGGTTTTAGCTAAATTAAATTGTTTTATCATATATAGTAAATCCTTTGTGGTGTATCTACATTTACTTCTGCTTGGAGTTTTATTCTGGTCTAGCTTGTAAAAGACTCAATGGGATTCTGCTGTATAAATAAAGGCTATCATCAGAGATTTCTCCAGTAGCTCTACATCTGTGGGCATGATATGAAGCCACTCTTAACCAATGCAGTCATGCTCCGATGACTGTGAAAGGAAGGAAACACCATATTAGGCTGTTCTCCATGAATGCTCAAATGAGCTCAGATCTGGTGGCTGACAAGGAAATAAGGATGACATCAGTGCTGTTCTCCTTAAATGATTGGGCCACCACTATTCACGGGGGGCCACAACATCTTAAAAGGTCCCTGTTTTTGAAGGATTGAAATGCTTTACTATAGGGGTAGATGATCAGTTCATACCATTAAGTAATGGCTGACATTGACATTGCCCTCTAAGGATGCAATATGAGTGCGCAGGGATCAAGCCAGGAAAATGTGCCCCGCGGCATTACAGAATTACAGCTGGGACAACATTACAGAACCACCAGAACCATCCAGTGCTGAAACACATTGAAAGGAACACCAGAACAATTCAGTGCGGAAACACATTTACAAAACCACCAGAATCAGGAACAGTACAACATTTCCGTCTTCGTTCATCTAGCGTTGACGCAAGCCAAGGCAGTATAAAGAAAAACATGGTATGTACACAGAATAATCAGCTGTCTTACAAAGAGGCATGATTGGTTTGATGTAAGCTATAATAACATTCCGGAGAACACCCAATTCACATATGGAGAATTCAGTTTAACAGCACATATATATTTTCACTGTCTTATATTAGAATCCAGAGAAATACAATACATTCCGGCACACTGTACATACACGTATTCTAGTTAGTGAGCATATGAGGTCAGTTTATTATTGCATTGAACATTCCAGAAATATTTGCTGTCAGTCTTCAGATAAGGAGAGACCCAATACTGCAGTCAAAAATAACACTCACGGACCAATCTTATGCTTATCTGAAAACTACTTCAGCAGATTTAGTTGAGCATTAATTCATTTGTTAGAAACTTTTTGATCCATTTGTTATTATAATACTTGAATACGCCGGCTTTGTTTGATTTCCAACCAAATTATCTTTCTTTTCAGGTAAAAAAAAAATATACTTATTATGACAACTGAGAGCTGTAATGGTATGACAGCTATGCCATTCAAGTGTATGGTATGAGAACCCTGATAACCTTACACTCAACCAAGTCAAATTATTTGGAGAAGTTTACAGTGCATTTAATGATAAGACCCTTCAACCTGTCTGTGAGAAATGACTATATATTTGTTTTCATTAATTAAGAACTATATTTAAGGCCTGAATGAAAGTTATTTTAATAGCAGCAGAATGACAACAGATGCAAGTGCTACACACCCACACAGACAAGTGCGCGTTTAAGAGCGGTGAGGTCAGTTTGCCGCAGCCTCCCTAACCTCGACCACACGCAGCCCGTTCTGTTTGCGTAAGAGCAGGGTGTGGGGGTGGGGCCATAGAGCGTACGTCTCTCTCACTCTCTTTCTCTCCCTCTCGCTCTCTGTCTCTCTCTCCTTCCCTTTTTTAAAAGAGTGGCAGTCTATAAAAAGCTGACCTCCCTGCTGCCCTGCGCTGCGGCCGGGGTCTGATATCTCATGGCAGCTGAGCTCTCCCTGTATCAGCACAACAAACACCGCGCAGTGTGACCTTTTCCGACCGCGGCTACCGCTGCTGCCACGCCACTCCCCCTCGCCCCCCCCACTCTCCCTCCCCCCACACCCTGCCTTCCTTCCCCGAGACATGCACCCCTCACTCCATCCACAGGCATACACACCAATCCACCAATACTATCAAGCTCTGGTTCAATTTCGTTGCCGCACCTCTTTTTCTTTTCTCATAAATTTTGTTTTTTGAACCTACTGTGAATTAGGAAAATGATTCCAAGGAAACAAACTGACAGTCTTTCAAAACTATTTTACCTTAACTTGTGTCATTGTGATAAGGTATTGCATTTGTGATACTTGAAAATAAAATAAAAACTTTCCACATGAAGTTTTTTTTGGAAATTAAGTGCTTTACAGATTACAATGATTGGAGGTCCTCTCCCTGAAAAGGGGGCATTTCTATAGTTTTGTTTGTAAAGCATATAGGCACGTCTTATTGCAGGGTGAAAGGGACCTTGGAACACTAGATTGCACTGAGGCAAAGAACGATTTATTTTTGCATGTCGGATCTAAAAGTTAATTTTAACTGTCCTTTACTACATCTTTCATAGAACAAATATAAGGGCGAGGACACAGGAGTGTTATCTGTTGGCTAAAAATGGTTGACAGAGCAGGCAATTAATTTGATGGGACTACTTGCACAATATCATTAGGGTTGCCAGAGTTGGGGTTTACCCGAATATGCAAGGGATTTAAAAATTTCACGGGGGAAGTTCTACGGCAAAAATATCATATCTTCCTTAAAAATTAACTTCATCTTTGAATAGTCAGAACTACAATTACAGGTGATTCACTAAGATGGTATTTATGGCACAGTTTCTGGTGTATAATAACCTTGTGTATGGTTGTCAATGACTGATGGGTTGTAGAGGCGGGGAGATAATGAAAACATTTTACCAGATGAATTTGAAGATGGGGGTTTTTAGGACATTTCACGAAGGAAATAATTGAGAAATCTGACCATTTTTATGCTGTGTGGAGCAGCCAGGCCTACTGCAACTGTTTACTAGCCCCGTTGCTTGCCAACCCTGGCGAAAATAAACCTCTAAACACTCACTCAGTTTGTGGCATCACAAATAGCCCCCTTACGGCAAGATTAGAGAGCTGTTCTGACGTCTGATATCTGGATTTGACCAAGGTTAAAAGCGCAGCCTGTTCACAACAGACACTGGGGCTGCCCGAATCAGATTCCCCCCAACTCCCAGCAGAAAATATGCCAGAGGTCAGCTAATCAAGCATTCATAAACTTTTAATTTGCCAGTCAAGTTAGAACAGCTACAGCCTGATCAGGAAACGTGAATCAAAATTGGTCTGACTTCTTTGTGAATGGGGGCCGACTAAAATCTGAACAGAAAGAGACAGAATTCTACATGTTTCACGGATTTGAAATAATTAGTAATTAGGCAGGTGTACCATTGACCCCTTGCGGCAGGCAGGTGTCTACAGCGCGCCCATTTTAGGAGCAGTTTCTCCTGAAAATGTAGGTGTGCCATCTTCCCGTATTTTCCTGTTCTTAGCTCCACCCATTGGAGAGAGAAAAAAGTGAGGAGAGGAAGTAAAGACAAGTAATCAGAGCGATGTGAATTCATGAAATGAGAGGAACAAGATCTGTCAGTTCAAAGTGGCGTCAGCACATAGCGTCAGTTTTAGGTGAGTTATAAGTGCTACAGAGTGGGATAGATTCACTGATAAATGATGTACAGTACGTGTCAGGCAAAATACTCCCGTATAGGATGATCTTGTCTTTCCTTGCTGAAGACATCCTTAGGAAACCTCCTATTAATTTTTCCTGATACATTTAATTTTTTGCAATCTTTTTCTTGCCATTTTCTGAAAACATTTTGATAATGTTGGGGTGCCTGGACTAATTGGATTTTTTTAGGTGTTCCTATGTGTTTCTATTTCAGAGCACGAGAGTTTCTCAGGAAACCAGTTAGCATAGCACCCCGCTGGCAGGGAGGACCAGCTCGAGCAGTAATCCCGTTTTCTGCACTTCAGCGAAAAAGAAGAGGCAGTAAACGCTTCTTGGCTGGTCACATTGTTCTGATCAAAAAAAAATTTTAAAAGGTCCCTGGTTGCTCTCCAACAGCTTGACCTGCCCCCTCAAATCTTCATGCCAAATATCTTTCTACTGCTTAAGATATGGTTTATTGCATCTTGATATTCATCCAGATATACATCTGCAGGTTAAACCATCTCAGAAAAGCAAGCAAAATGTTGGCATACCCCGTTTTCTTAATGCATGTCTTAGGCTGCTTGGCTGTCAGTGACTAAGCAACGTTTTCACAAAATTAAAACATCTGAGGATTTATGGGCTTTGTTCATGCATCATATATGTACATTGTACCTTAGGTACACACATTCTGATGTGTTACTGGACATAGATATGACTTTTATACTAGATATCACAGAAACTTAAGAAATGCTGACCTCAGTTGCGATGCCAGTAAATCAAGGCTCAGATTATCCTTGCAGAATATCACAAGGCTGGCACAACTGATAAAAGGTTATCAGAGGTTTCCATGTGGAAAGATTAAACAAAAACAAAAGTAATGGTCCGATCTACCAAGATTTTTAGCGTGCGCTAAAACCTCACATGAAAAGGTGATTACATGACGAATGACTGGTGAAAAATAAATATTCCAGTCAATCACCAGGCATGTTATTGATTTTGTGTGTAATAAGTTTGTTTGCTCTTATGGTTCTGAGGTCATTCATCAATACAGCTTTGTTTTCCACAAAACAGACTGCATGCAGTAGCAAGGTATGTTGACAAATGAGGGTCAGGCAAAGTGTTGATATTATTGCTGAAAGACAATCACAGATGTCTTATGCTTTGACTAAGTGGTTCCCAGTCTTTCATCCCGTTTCCCCCCTGTCCACCCCCCGCTATCATTCAGTAATTATAGCAACCCCATCTGTGATCTCTTCAAGGCAGATAGTGAAGTCTATTCAATTCAACCTGATAGAAGGGTGAATGTGATTTTTACATTCTTTGTCAAGTAAGTAAAAGTCCCTCTTTTTGACAGTTCCCCATTCATAGACAACATATCAGAATGCCATTCAAAAAAAAATTATTATATTTTTGCACCATTCATTTCTCATATTATCTAAGTAATTTAGTTCAGTTAATTATGACGAAGGTCCTGATTTGAATTATTAATGTTTTGTGATTGAAGCAATCAATAATTTCCTGTCCTCTCAAGGCTCCCCAGTCTGCTATGCTCTGGTCTCTGTGGGAAGTCACTGCCTGAGATCACTAAAAATGAGTTTGTACATGAACTTCTGTTCTCATTCACAGTTATGTACACCCTGCCACATATATCTACTCCTAGCACATTTCTGCCTAAATATTTGTGGGGATCTCTCTGTCTGTTCCATCTGAATGCATGTTATTATTATTATTATTATTATTAGTAGTAGTAGTAGTAGTAGCAGTAGTAGTAGTAACAGCAGTAGTAAATTGTATTTAAACCCTTATTATTCATCATGATATATATCTTAGCTTGACTACTCATTCACATAAATTGATTAACTTTAGGATGTACCGTAAACTGCTGAACACACAATGTTGTAAATGTCTGAGTAAATATTATGGAGCAATACCAAATATTACACTGATTCACAATTTTGATGCAGGAAATATACAGGCAGTTTTCAACAAAGAGCAAAATTTCAGAGCTGGAAACTACATAATACCCTTCATTATAGTATATTTGATCACGTTTGCCGTGTGACACTTAATGCCCATTTGTAATTTTGAATGGTGAGCAGAAATTCTTCAGTCAAGATATTGTAGATTAGCAAAAAATTATGAAATATGGAATGGAATTTTTGAATATTGCATGGGTAATAAACCAAAGAAACCAAATCATGAGTATGTGTAACAGTTAGCCCAGGCTGTTTCCATTAACTGCTGCACAAACTCTGTGCATTACTGGTGGCCAGGATGCTTCTGGAGAGCTGCAGGCAACCTTTGTTTTCATTTTTCACCTAAAAATCAAACTTAAATCTAATCTAATTAATTTAGACCCGAGAGCCAAATATACGCGAGGTATCCTCATAATTCACTGATTTGATTGATTTTATTCATTCAATGCTGTTACGGAAAATAAGGCCACTCTCCAGACAAACCTAACTCTGCTGCATGCCATCTATTGATACAAAAAAGTGAGAAAGCGAATCTTACCTGCCCTTCCACCCTGTGGTTTTTACCTGTGCTCCACAACAAAGCTCATAGTCGTTCCATCGAAGGAGGGCGGGGCCACAATTCGGGGGCCCTGTTGTCGGGATGAGATGCTGATGACAGGCTTGCTGTCGTGGGCGCTCCCACACTCCGAGGTCCGCTGCGGGGACTTTGCTGGAGGGATGTCCGTGTGGGCTGAGTCACCCTGAAGCCCTGCCACCGGCTTCACATCGCCAGCACTCCCGCCTCCATCACCGCGGTTACTGTCATCTCCACCGCCCTCCGAGTGCACGGACAGCCGTGAGAGAGGAGTCCTGGAGGGTGTGGCGCTGATGGGGCAGGTAGGGGAGGGCAGGAAGCTGGGGTAGATCACGTAGGTGGGGGTGGCATAGGGGCTCGGGTTCAAGGCTGCTGCAGCTACTAAGGGGGAAAGGGGTGAGAGGGGCAGGGAGACGGGTGTGGCGGGTTGGGGCGGGGCGGGCACGTCCATGAACTGTCCCGTCTCGAGATCGTAGAGCTTCCGGATTGCTGGGGAAATGGGTGTGTCCACCAGGTAGTACTGGCCGGTGGTCGGGTCTAGCAGCATCTTCCGCTGTGTCTGTAGGGTGGGGTCGGCTTGTTGCGGCACAGGCAGTGGAGGCGTGGCCTGTAAGGGGAAGCACATGACCTGCGGCAGTCCAGCGGGTGATGCCACAGCCAGTGTTGGCTGATAGACAGGGGCAGAAGAAGCATCCAATCTTTGCGTTTCCACGCCGAGTGGCAACCTCACCAGACTGGGGGAAGAAGCTGGGTCAGGGGCGCCACGTTTGCAGGTGGGAGATGAAGTTGTACGTGAGCTTGTCAGGTCCTGGCCCAATTCAGCCACCCTTAAATCAAATTGTTTGACGTCAGTGATTTTGCCTGTGATGGGTATGGTTAGATAGTTCCCCCCCTGGTCTGTGCCAGTCGACGCCCTGGTCGGAGGTGGATCTGAATTATCTGCTTCAGCATTGCTAGGTATGCCCCGCTCTTCCACTGCACATTTAGGGTGAGATATCTGTGATGACACTGGTGGCTTAACGGGCGTGGACCCCGAGCTCTTTGTAGCTGAGGGCGCTGAATGAGGCTGCGGCAATTCGCAAGCAGCTATGCTGGTGCTGGATGGAATCTTCTGCCCACTTCCTGGTTTGACTGTGTTCTTGCTACAGAAAGCTGCACTTTGCTGAGGAGGTATGTTCACACCTCCTTTTCCTTCTTGGCTGCCTGGAGCATTGACAGTTTTCAGAAAAACTGTTGCTTCTTTCTTCGTGGGTGACCTCGGTGCCGGCTCAGCAGGGTGCGATGCGGGCGATTTGGTTGCCCTGGTAGAAGGCGTATCAGTTCCTGTTGCTGAGGGGCTGGCCAGGTTACTGAGCAGGTCGGATTCTGCTGCCACCGGGCTGCTGCGATCTTCGCTGGTAATGATGGGCAGCACCTGGCTGTCTGTCACAGGGTGGGGGGCCTCGGTCCGTCGTTTCCATTCATTCCTGTTGAACACGTACAGCTCTTCCATTGTCTTTACAGCAGCCTGCAGTTTCTCCAGGGCCACTTTATTTGAGGCCTTGGATTCTGGTTTCTTTTCAGTGTTAGCACTAGCATTGCTGCTGGAGACAGAGTCCTGCCTCAGCCTCTGTTGCGTCTCGAGCAGGAGGTTGTTTGATTGTTTGGTGTTGGAAACTGTTGAAGGCTGACTTGCTTTTCGTTGGGGGTGCTCAGAGTTGTTTAAGGGATTGTCTGCAGGTGGTGGAGGGGAAGATCTTTCAGGTTCCAAGGTTTCTTTTATTGTAGGAGGCCTGTTCCTGAATGCCTTGAATAAATGTTCAGATCTCTTTATGTCTGGCTTGCTATTTGTGTTTACTGATTGACACTTTATGACCATGGGGGAAAACAGTGCCATGTTCCTTCTTTCAGGACCATGCTTGCTGGCCTTCTGCTTTTCACTGTCAGCACTGGTATTCTTTCCCTGGTTTTCCAGGGAGACAAAATGATAGGTACTTTTAACCAGTTTGCGTACGTCTCTGACTTTGTGAATGGGCGTCAGCAGTTTGTATTTGTTATCCCGAACGTCTCTAACCATGAAGTGTGGCGTGCGTTCCGCCCACTCTCCCGTCAGTGACGCAATGAGTGCCCTGGATCTGGAGCTGTCGCCTGGCCTGACCTGATTGGCTGAGCTGAATTCAATGTTGGGAGTCAGCAGGCTTGCGATGTTAAATGGTTTAGCATTGTCTTTCATGGTCCGCAAACTAATTTTGATCTCGGGTGATCTGAGTGTTATCCCCGGTTTGTAGCCTGGGCCACGTATTTTCCACCATCCTCCACCTTGATCCGTGAATACATGCGTGGAATTATTATTGTCGGGGACCTGCTTGCTGGGTTCTTGCCCTTTTAGTTGTGACTGAATTTTTGGCACAAACAATTGAGACTTTTTATTACACTTGCCGCTCCCCGCTTTCACGTCGATAAGACTTTCCCCTGTGTTTTTGGTTAAAGAGGTGGGCTTTGCCGTGGCATGTGTTTGGTCAGCCTCTCCATTCTTCCACGTTGTAAACGCACTGTTTTCACTTGGTAATAAAGAACCTCTTGCAGCATCCGAAATGGCTTCATTTCTCTGCTCCAGTTTGGTATCTGGTGCACGAGCCGAAGTGTTCTGTCTCGAACTTTCTTCCATGGGAACAGGCTCAGTGGTTTTCGAGTATTCTTTCTGCGAGTCCTGCGACTCAGCAGCTGCCAGTGTCTCCGTGTTTATCTTGTGATCCACAGTCTGTGTTCCATCCATCTCCATTAGTTCTTGCTCTGAGTGCATTTTCTTGGATAGAACATTTTTTAGAATACTCGATGCAAATATTGCATTTTTGTTAGAACTGTCCTTTTCATCCGCAGTTTCACAGGGATAGGTGGTGCCTGCAGTACCCTGTTCGTTTGGCGAGGCGTCGGTATTTCCATCTGAGTGACTTGATCCTCCCGCCTTATCTGCCAATTTCGCATGCCTTTCCCTCTCAGCAGCCCCTGTGTTTGCCTTGCAACCAAAATCCTGGGTTTCAGCCGAAGTTGACACCGCATTCTGTTCTTGGCCAATCTGACCCTCGAATTCGACCTTTTTGATGGTAGCTGATGCTTTGTGGGCTTTTGAAAAGCAACCATTTACTGCAAAGAGTGAATTTAATTTCGCCTGGGTATATCCAATTATGCCTGTACCACCAGCAGTCTTGGTCGCTTGAAAAGTTGACGTCAAAGTTTTTTGTGAGAATAACCTATGACCCCCTGTGTGCGCTGACCAGTTGTTGACGCCTTGCCCGCACTCTGAGACAGATGAGTCACTTGATGCGCTTAAACTGATGGCATCGAAGTAAGGGCAAGCTAAACTCTTGAACGCCCTCGCAGTTAGATTGCGCACTTCTTTATCGGCATCATCCAGCTCACTGACTGAACTGGAGGCCCCGCTGGAGTACTCAAAGTCCCTTCCCTTTAACTTTCTGCCAAAATGCACGCGGCCCGGGGCTGGGATAAAACAATTCGCTGTGCCGCAAGTCCCATCGCCTTTACTGTCTTTGGTTTTATAAACGTAACGGCTCCAGTCCTCCTCGTTCTTGACAGTATAACTCGTGTTTTCTGTTTCTTTGCCGCTGGAGGACTTATTTATAGCTCTAGAAGTTGTTTTGATTGACAGTTGAATCTGTCCCGCAGAATTACTATTGCCGTCTTGAAAAGCCTTTGACAGACTTTCATCAGAGCTGCCGCATTTGTCCGAGTCCCCCTGATCTTTTTTGTGCTTTGTGCTGACCACTGGCGTGCTCGCAGGGCACGGAGCTGTGTTATCTGACAGCGCCTGATCACTGCTGACTGGCGCTAGGCTCCCGTCGTCCTCTATATCAGCTCCGATTGTCTCGTCACTGTCAAAAGAAGCGTAATCGACGAACGAATAGACTAAGTTGTCATCTTCGATGTCGACGCAGGATTCCTGCTCAAAATCACCATCGACTTCGTGGTCTAATTCTGTCAGCTGTATTTCGTGTGTAGTAATAAAATGGGACTCGTCCTCCGTTCCTGGAGCGATATGATCGGATAAAACCACGCTTTCGCATTCCTCTGATTCACATGTTCTGTAAAGATACATGTCTGTGTACTGTAGCTCTTCGATCTGTGAAGGATCATCTCTTGAATGACCAGGATCTTTTACATTTAAGCGCACGATTTCAGTGTGAGGTCCTGTTATGGCTTCGGGACCATCTGAACAGCCCTCTAAATCGCCGTTACTGTTGTGGGCGACAGAAGGCTCTGAGTAGCAAAACTCGCCCACGACGCACACGTCTGTTGTAACATCCTCTGAATATTTTTTCGTATCGGATTCATTGTCTTTATTGGGGAAATTTGTTAAATTCAATTCACATTCACTTGCACTTGTATGCGCCGCAATAGATTTGTCCCCCTTGCTTTGAAAAATTCCTAGATGGTTACTGTCGCCGGCAAGCATTACCTTCAGAGTTCTAGCTCCCTCCGACTTCATCTCGAGCACGTTGTCCAGTTCTACGTAGCTCGATTCGTCTTGTGTCCCATAGTTGTTTAGATCCTTTCCCGGCAGCAGCTTCATGTACGGACCGGTGTCTCCACTGTTAATGAGAGCCGTCTGGGTTCCTTCCATTTGTCTTTTCCTGCTGTCACAAGTTATTAATTATTTGCGGTATTATTTCCGACCCGGGACAGGAAAATAGCAAGAGAGGGAGACACGAGTCCCCAGGAATCCCCGTCTCACTCCCCGGTGTCTAGTTTACCAACCAGACTCTCCTAGTGGAGTTGTTGCTCTGTGTTGCAGTTCTTGTCGACAGTTGTTTGTGTGGCGCTCGAGTCTGTCATTGCAGATGCCATTGGTAACAGAATCAGAAGCGACATTCCTCCCCCCATTTCATAGATGATAGTGCAAAGCATGTGGAAATGTGCACTTCTGCTGGCGAGGGAGGGCACGTCACCCCCCAAACAAGTGTAAAAGGAAATGTAAGGCTCATGTCACTAAAATATGTTGTATTGGCGCCGCGTGTGAATATCCATAAAGCACGTAACTCGGTTTACTCGCTGTTTTACGCACGCAGACAATCAAGCAAATGTTTAAGCAGTTTAGGGCCAATGCTAATCAGTTGTTGACACGGTTTTAAAATCTCTGAGAAAACGAAAGCGTGCTTGCTGTTTGAATTTATTTGTGTGTAGCAAATTCGATTGCGGTGATCAAATGCATATAATTTGGTGAGAGGCTACTTCAAGTTTTCGAGGAGTAAATATTCGGGAGCAGTTATTCAGTTCAAAGTCGCCGTTTGACAGCTCCAATATTTTCATTTTACAGTAATGAATGTAACATTTAGCTTAAAACAATGAAAATTATAATTGTTCGAACTGAGTTCTCTTGACCGCTAAGTATCCCTATAATTCTAGAAAATACTTTGGAAGTTTAATTACACCCAAGGCTTCGTTTTGACCGTTAAGGATTGGCAATGATTAACAAGTCGTATGTTCATCATCATGTACTGAACTCATACGAAACAATTTAAGACTATGAAGAGGAGAAATTTTCTTCCATGAAATGAAATAGAAAAGTATGTTAACTTTTACTGCGTGAAAGGGTAGGGGCAACATTATCTTATTCAATTGAATGGACTCGTGCCAGAAAATTCTTGACAGTCAATGAATTATACTGTAAATATATACACCTACAGATACATGTCAAGTTACACTTATTAAAAAGTTACCTTCCTGTTTTTAATGTACTTTAAGCTAACGACTTTACATAAAACAGACTCTTAGTCAGCGACTTGTTCGAAGCAAAACGTACGTTTTGGCTGATATCACGTTGCAAACGAGTTCAGCACCTTTAGACAGAGAACAGCTCCCACTTTGGACAAAAACGCAGTTTTTCTTGTCTATTTTTTCTCTGTAATTTTCTTTTTGTAAACCCGGAATTCACGCGATTTACGCAAATATGTGCGTGACTATACGAAAAAATGAATTAGTAAGTTAAACTTCGGCGTTTTTTATGATTTTTAGCCACTGTTCTCACTAGCTGCATCATTAGGCTATTATTAGGGGTCCATGCATGAAGTGCAGAATTCCTACTATTTATTTGTTTGTTTATTTGTTTGTTTATTTTAATATTGTCGCCAACATTCCTCATAGGGCAGTCCGGATCATAAACAGAGCGGACGCCAAATTTAAAGGGGATGTATGAAAGGTGCGAAATGACCTGCAAACGAGAATTGACGCACATCCGACGATAGGGAGCGCTATAATTGGCACTGAAGCATTTTTCTGTAACTCGAGAACCGTTCCTCGATTCCAAAAATTATTTGTTTCAAGCAATTTGGCCACGGGGTAGAATTGTACTAAGCTGTTTGGATCCCTTTCATAGCTGTTTAGTTATTATTATTATTATTATTATTATTATTATAACTAGCATTATTATTGTTTTTTATTGTCCTGCTGAAAACAGATACTAGGAGTGCATTTTGCTTAATGTATTGGAAATGTTTATCTTGACTTAATATTTTTTACTCTAATTTCACTCCTGCATGCAATTTATAGTGCCGAGCAATAGAGCAGTAAAACAGATTGCCCCCTGCTTGTCTTTATAATTCCTAACTTAATGTTCAGTTGTATATTCTTTCTGATGGAGCATATTTTACTCTGTTTTTGCACATTTTATCCATATTACCAGAGGTGAATTAGCATAGAGCCTTTTGCTGTGGAGAGAACAAAGATGTGCTCAATTATTACCCTGTTACAGGTTTAATCGTACCCCTCAAACATTGCCTTCTATCACACAGGCGCTAATACAGTTATTTTTGTAAATGATTCAATGCCACAGATGGAAAAAATGATAGGTATCCCATGTCCGGCGTAGTAGAGTGTGAGATAACCGGACAGATTCAGTTCACTTGAAATGGAAAATCGATGACCTTGGCTACGCAGCAGTGCCTTAGGGTCAATATGGGTGGTATGTCTTGCTAATGGAGCTGCATGCGGGATTTGCGCCAAGATATTTCATCAGTGAAGCGGTTAGCAAAGGTTGTGTGGATGGATTTCCTTTGCATGTTAAAAAGTGCACTGCATTCGTATCAGTTTCCATTGTGCCCAGAGTAACCTTGCTTCCGTCGCTTGTGTCCTAAAATAGCAAAAAAAAAAACAATTATTGTGGCTGTAGACCCTCTTATGCTGCTATCCAGGAATAAAATGCACAGATTGATGGTTGAGTTTTGCATATTGTCAAAATATAGCCTGAAAAATACTTAAAAATTCGTCACCATGCTATTCAGTCCACTTGTCTCTTGCTGTTTCAGTGGTTGAACAACTTTGTGTTTCTGAAATTCTCTGCATGTAGTATATAGTATAGTGTAGGTTAATGGTTTTCCTCATATATTTCTGTCGGTGGTGCACCTCTGAAAGGCCCAGATGGTGACAGCAGCTATAAACAACTTCTTAGAAATTATGGGCTATGGAACAAAATGTGCCAAAATATCACTGACCTGGGATCACCTATTCCTTTCCTGACCCTGGCCTATCAGGAAGTTGAAAATGTGTAAGATAATCCTGGTCTACCCATCTATCTGTGCCATACATTTTGGTCCATGCTGCAGCCAGGAATTTCATTTTGCTTCCGAATTTAGATTGCAGATGATGTATTTGCTTTGCAGATGCTCTTTTCTGACACATATAGCATTATATATCTGTCTGTCTGCCAGTCTGTCTATCTTCTGTCTGAGTTACTATCTGTCTACCAGTATAATCAGCTTTCATTATTTCACAGAAGTGCAAAAACTGTATATGAGGTGACAGTATGGGTCATGGCCCAGAATAAAGTTTTAAGTCTGAGTTGATCGAAAATTCACAGATGCAATACCCTTGTCATTTTTTATTTGTCTGAAGAACTGAACATTATACAGTGTAAAATTGTATTTGAAATTACTTTTTGAGCAATTAATTTACTGGAATATACAAATTTTTCAATGGGATGCTCAAGGGAATTATTCATTTTTTTTTGCGTAATAAAGCCAATATTCTACTCTAGTAGAGAATGAATCAGGGACAGATTTATGACCAGTGAGATGTTTTCACAGTATGCGAGCAAATGGGTGTTTTCACTTTGAGTTCTGAACCTGATGTCTGCTCACAATTACCTAGTGAGAGCTTGAGCTGAGGAATTTAAAATATGATTTTAATCTCTGCCTTCATTTCTAAAGTTGTTCAGTACATAATTAGCAGCAGCTAATTTACCTCCAACAGAGTTTTTTGTCAGTCCAAGAGAGATTCAATGGTTTGTTAATACTTTACGCCCGGGGAGACACGTCAGAGATAACAGTTGGTGAAGATAAAGGTGAAGAACAGTCCCTACAGCTGAACGTTAGAAGAATGGCCTTACTCAAGAATCCTCGGCAGATGCTGAGCCTCATCCCCGTGGAAACAAGCCAGTATCCCTGTATTTCCAGCAAATGCTAAAACTAGCAAATTTAAAGTCACCTCTTGAACACCCCACCAGATTCCAACTGAAGTCAAATGTACCAGTCAAGTATGGAGATCAAATATACTCCATCAGAGTGAAATATACCCTTTTGGTTGATTAAACATGGCCATTTGACAGTGTATAATGTTACCCTGGTATATGGCTGGATGGCTGTATTGGGAAACTCAGGCTGTCCCAATGGCTGCATTCCTGTAACTGCCTCACCGCTGAGGGCCACCTATGTGGATCTCTGATGGGCTGACTCAGGATGTCTGTTCTAATGCTCTAGCTGTTTTTCCACTTTCCTTGCAAGGAAGACAGATCTGTCATGGAGACTGATGCTCTTTATAACAGAATGACATCATACGTTCCGCGCAGGGGCAGTGTATTAACTGATCATTTGCTCATTTACCCTGCTCCCCTACCTTGCAGGGTCCTTTCACTTAGAGTTTATCTTACGGCCCAGACCAGGAATGAAGTGGGGAGACAGTGTACAAACCAACAGATAGTTTATTGACAGTTTATGTGGTAATAAAGGGGACGGAACCACTGGGGAAGAGGTGGGGACAGCACCCCAGATAGTGATAGCATAGTTCAGAACAGATGTTATAGACAAAGCTAAGAACTGTCAATCACTGGCCAGTGGCTTCAAGAATAACAGCTAGGAGGAAAGCGCACTTCGCCAGCACCAAACTGTCCCACAGGAAGATGGAGTAGCTTGAGTGGAATTTGGTTCTAATCCTGATGACTGCAGAAGGTTTAGGAGCTTGTTCCTAACAAATTGGTCAGAGGAACAGACTTGGAAGGCTTAACGAGAACGCAGTCCCAATCCTGGACCCTGCTTAGGCTTGGGAGCTTGTTCCTATTAAAGTGGACTGACGAACTGACTAGAGCTCGGTTAACTTGAACGAGGTCCCAATATGGACCCTGATTAGGATTGGAAGCCTGTTTGAATTAAATAAGTTACAAGAAAGGTTTACAGGAACTACCGTCATTAAAGTACACATTGCACTCGACAAGGACAAAGAGTTTTCACTAATGATACTGACTGGTTCTAGAAACAAATGGCACATTACTATCCTGTAAGTTGCAATGCTGAGCGGAGGGCTTAAATACTTGTGACATGGCTATCAGAGGTTAAAGATGTAACGAGATGCAGCTAAGGGTAGGGAAGCACACAAGGCTTAAACCGATCACAATAGACATACACCTAACAGACACGCAAGTTGCTGAACTGGAAGAGACACAAAAGCAATTCACAGGGTTTTGACAGTTTATTTAGTCTGACATGCGCAACTAGAGAGAATAAGAAAGAAAGAAAGGCAAAAGAAAGGCGAAGAGTGGTGGAACACGGTAAATGAAAGAATGAGTGCAGTAGAGAAAAAGATTAGCAGAGTGATGGACACCACTGCTCCTCTATCTTGGGCTGCTTCATTGACGGCTGTCGGCTTCAGCTCCCACTCACTAAAGGCACTCTCATACAGCTGACCAATCACAGATGGCAGTGAGGGCGGAGCATGGCTTGTCACACAAGTCAAACTCGTGTGGTCATATGATCCTCAGGATACAGCAGTTGTAGAATGGAAGTGGGGTGGAGCTTGACTTGACCATAGGAAGAATAGGCTGTTTTGGAATGATCTTTCAAAATCCTAGATTCTAGATCGCCTTCGTTTTCAATAATCAATTTTGATTTTTCCATCATATTATAGTCATATACACTGCAGTCCATATGTATTTAAGCAGTAACGCAAATACAATTACTTTTGTTTTGACTGTGTTCTCCTGAAAATTGAGATGAAACAGTGAAAATGAGGTTGAATTCCAAACTGTTAACTTTAATGTTAGGGTATGTGCCACCATATAAGAATTACAGCCATTTTTATGCATAGTAACAGTCCATAAACTGGCTGCTATGTATCTGCGACCTCAGACCTTAAAGGGTTAAAGCTCAGAACAGGCATGAAAGGGTTAATACACTGTCCCCAGTGCACACCCTCTACTCATTTTTTTACCAAACAACTGGCTGATGGCTCCTTCAAATTTCCCCAGTTGGGCTTTGCTGCTCAGTATTCTGCAGGCCCCTCCTTTCCAGAATTACTGACACAGACAAAAGGAGCTTAGATAAAGCGTTGTCAGTGTTGCAAGTGATAGTCAGATTGTGGCATAAACCAATACTCATTTCATAACTTGCTCATTACATATACCAATAATAAAACGTGTAGTGCAATGCTAGGCGCAAGAGTCACTGAAATCTGTTCAGTACACTAAGAATCCCATTGGTTCTCAAGTGTATTCTTATGAGAGGCTGAATTCAGACTATTATCTGGTCCAGATGGAGCACTCAAAATTTGGCATAGTGAGGGGAAAAATAGCCAGGTTTATTTTTACATAAAACAGATGAGCGTGCATATTTCTTGAACCAGAGGTGTACAAGCAAAATGGAAGGTATGGAAGAAACTAGAGTTGTGATGGTTCTGTCAGTACCTTTGGGAAGATGGCAATAACAAAGCAATTAAAAATGCATGGAACTTTTTCATGGGTTTGAGACTTAGTAACTTGTTGGATATTCCATTATTTTGGAATTACTCTGACCTCTCAGACTTTTTCACTGGTTGATCAATCATTGCAATTTGCTGGATAGTGAGAAAACAGGCTCCCTTGCTTGTGTTATAGATAAATTCCATGGATGTGCTCAGCATTGTTCATGGTTAAGATGGTCTGTTCATCTATATTGTCCATGTATTTTAGAGGGTGTAGGTGTGTGCCTACTTGCAAGTGGGCTACTTTGTGAGTGTTTGTGTGTGTGTTTCTGTGTGTTTTTGCAAGTGCAATACTTTAAGCTCCCAATGATATACTTTTATTTATTAAAACATCTACATTATAAATGCTTCTTCCTCCATCTGCCAGCTTAATGTGAAATATTTCAATTTGGTGTGCCATATTTGATTAAGAAAAGCATATATTAAAACAAACAAGTAAGTTTGTGAAAATGGGTTTGGGGTAGCAAACTGTTGGTAAATGTCTTATTTTAAAATCATAACATTCCTAGCTTCTTACAGATTTATCTGAGGGGTGTGTTCTTGTATAAGCAACCTAGGGTTTATAACCTCACCTGCACTGTCTGCCAAATGCTTTAGTTTGTTTCACTTTATAAAAACCCCAGTTAACTGCAACCAAACTTAACAAATCTCAACCAATGTCACGACACAGGAGCCGAGTCGACGAGAAAGTCTGTAGAACCAACCCCTGTACTGAATAAGACAGGTGGGTGGAGCCATAGAGGGAGAGCAGCTGTCAGTCTCAGGCTAGATGAGCTCCTGTGGCTCCGCCCCCTTCCTTCAGGAAGTCGTGCATGTGGGGAGATGCAGCTTTTCCTGCGTGGTTTTGGTATGCACCCCTCTGTCCCCTCGCTCTCCTCACAGTCCCATAGCTGCACTGTTTTCCCTTCTCTCTCAGCAGACGTGTTCAAGGCCAGGTTTAAGTGTTCTCTGCGTGCAAGATAAATTTAGGGGGCTATTTTAAACAAGGGGCCTGTCTGTGCAAGTAGGGGGGAGGGAGGGGGGATCAGTTACTTGGAGTGGCCACATTAAAACAGCAGGTGCTAAATTATGGACACCATTAATCAGACCTAAAGCACAGGCCAGATCAGGCCTAACTGAACTCACGAATAAATACAAACACGCAGTGGGACAACGCTGGCACACACTTACACAGACACGTACATACAAAGACATACATGCACACATACATGAATATGCACAAACACATGCAGAAAAACATACACTCTCTCTCTCTCACATACCCCATTCCTATACTGATGCATGCAGTCTTGGTCACATACTATCACATACATACATAACTAACATTATGCCCATGCACATGTGTGTACATGTATGCAATAGGTGCAAAATTTACTGGCTTCCTTGATAAAAATTATAAAGGCGGAATA
This sequence comes from Gymnothorax javanicus, assembly GCA_029692085.1. Taxonomy (NCBI): domain Eukaryota; kingdom Metazoa; phylum Chordata; class Actinopteri; order Anguilliformes; family Muraenidae; genus Gymnothorax; species Gymnothorax javanicus. Next base: position 14,465,045 of record CM056209.1, on the reverse strand, counting down.
AGAAAGTTAATACTTCATCTTAAAACACAAGTCACAACTATATCCTTAATGCATTTATTCTCATGATTCAATGTTTTTCATGGGACAGTCTCATTTTTAGGAAACCCATTGATGACGAAATTATTGGCTCCCCTGATTCAGCAAACACCCTGGAAAAACACCCCGGCCGAGGCCGGGAGCCGTGTGTCTTATCCTATAATTTCCACCAAGGTCAGAGAGAGTGCTTCTGTCAGGTTGCAGACTGCTGCCCCTGCTAACCAATCACACTCCAGCTTCTTTTTTCTTTTTCAGGAAACCACCTACCTCAAGGAAAGAAGGTTCGCGTGAGTAAAAGTCTAATTCTCTTCAATGACAATATCGCACAGAAATTCACAAAATGGAGGACACCACATTTCTTCCAATCGCTGTCTTTTTGCTTCTCACTTCCTCAACCCACACTGCCTCCCCTCTCCAGACTCTCCTCCCATGGCGGAGCTTGCACAGGTAGGCAATTCACCCACAATGTAGGACACTATAAGCTGGTTCTCTCCCACACGCCTCACACTCCCCACTCCCAACTCCAGAGATATACACAAAACATGAAACTAAAGGAGAGATGTGGATTTGCAGTTCCTGCTATGCTGGGCCCAAAAAGGGCCCGAAATGAAATACTTACAGAAAATAAGAGAACACCACACATCTTTATGCACTGGCCTTTGCTTCTGAAGCCCTCTGGCTGCATCCCGGGTCATACCTGCCCTGGCTGAGGCCCCCACGCGTTGTCAGCTCTGAACTGGAGTAATGTCACTACTGCTCATCTCAGAGGAGGGAGCAGACTCTGGCTCAATTCCCCAGACCCCACATCCACCCCAGGCACAAAAATGCACAAATTGCATCGGGCTGTATTGGCCTCTTCCACCTCCGCGGAACATGTTACCCCCTACATAACTGCAGAAGGTCAGAGGGAGGCAGAGGGAGGCACCGGCGATGCCTCTCCTCACCCCCCCCCCATCCCCTTCCCACTGATACACGCACAGCGTCTTTGCAGGTGGGACCCTCTGCAGGTAAGTTTCTGAAGCCTGGTGATGCTCAGCTCTAAAACACAGACAGGCACAAGCCTCAACACGGTCTCTGAAGAAGGGGTCATCCACAAAAAAGTGAAAACAAATCAAACTTTAACAGAGGAGAGGGAAGATAAAAATTATTTTTCTGATACTATTAAAAAGTGATTCAAATGGATAGGAAACGCGAGAGGACAAAAATCTATGCATCAATCCATCATCTATATTGCTTCTCCCTTCTTCCTATCCTAGCTGACTATGGGCAAAAGGCAGGGACATGCCCTGGACAGCTCACCAATCCTTTGCTGGGTGCACGCACCATTCACATACCATTCGCTCACACACTCATTCCTTTGGGCAATTTATAGTCTCCAATTAGCCTGACATGCATGTCTTCGGACTGTGGGAGGAAACCGGAGTCAATGATAATACTGACCTTGGAGGGTAGGGAGCAAAGATTCAGCGAATGATATGCACCAGAACGTGATGTGATCAATGCTATTGAAATCAAAATCCAAACTGTGTGGATGAACGTGAATAATCACGGGCACAGTGCACAATCCAACAGGAAAGTGTCTGAGAGACAGTTTGACAATTACTATAAAATTAATCAGACACACAAGGAACACATACAACCGTACGGAGAAAAATACAGTCAATCAACCATCAACAGCCAGGCCCACGGCTGCAAAACATCTAAAAATATGATTTTTTACGAAACATTTGAGACATTATTACTACAAAAGGACAATGTTTCTCCTCGCAGCTCAGTACTTGATAAATTCATCTTCGATGGATGCAGGTTTTCTTTCCTGGACATATTTGTGTGACAGTAATGCATCAGCACAGTTCAGCCTTCCTTGCCCCTTTGTGGACCTTAGATAATCTGATTGTTGATTGTTCTGGGTTATTTGAATGAAAAATTTGTCCATTCTCACAGTTCATTTTGTTCATTGGAAATGCTTCAAAAGCTTTACATTTTTGTTATAAAATATTTTAAATTAGAGTTTGCATTGCACATGCTGACGTGAACAATCACATTAACCCTTTGACGCATAGAGTACATACAAATGCCTTGGACCATTTGTTGGGAGTTGGTGCAATTTTTTGTGTGTGTGTGTGTGTGTGTGTGTGTGTGTGTGTGGGTGGGGGTGCAAGTGGGTGGTCTGTCTGTCCATTATTTTGGACATTATGCTTGTGGGATGCACACTGCCATCCAGTATTTTGTACATTATGCATGCGGAGTGACAGAAATAATGTGAAGTTGAAGAAACCTGGTCATTGATATGCATGATGATCTATCTGGATTTTGGACATTTACTCAGCATGCATAATGTTCAATATTTTTGACAGAGGATAGACTCAGATGTATTCCAACAAATAGACATGCATTACATAGGTTATGTGTTTTCAGTTTGTGCTATATAATGTATTTCCATCCCCCAACAGAAAGAAGTCTGATCAAAACTTGAACAATATAAGACTAATTCTGACTTTCGTCAACTTACCTCTTACTTGTGGCAACCATTGTGATTGTTTGTGGTAAATCGTGACTAATCAGAGAGGCACCTATTGAGGAAATTATTATCTAGAAATATCCAGTAAAATGTACATTTTGTGTTTTCAGAGTATCTATAAGCTTAGAGAAAATAAACCCCACTAAACTTATGTCCAAAATATTGGACAGCATGCAACAAAGGGTTAAATCAAGGGCTTTCCTGTGACACTTAACTTTCCCTGTGGGTGCTTGGGATTCCCCGTGGGTGCCTAAAACTAAGACTAAACTAAGCAAGTTACACTGATGCCCACTTTACTGTAATTAAATTTATCCCACCTGGGCCACTTAAAGTGCGAACACAAATGCTGTGATCAAAGTTCTGTAATTCCATTAAGGGGGACCAGATAGCCCAAGAATACCCAAATCTGACCAGTAGAGCCAGTGCAATGGCTTCTCTACCGGATAGTTAATTGACTGAATGTAGTAACCATACTGTTGGCCTCTAGGGCCCAATTTTAATGTAGCTTGTACAGTACCAACAGAAACAGCTTGTCGAAGAAATGTTATCAAATGACATCTCCCATGAAGGTTATGTAATGATGTCTGTCGTACCCTCTGTCTGGCCGGATTGAGATTAAATTTTCTGCCCATGTTCTCATTCCTAAGAGGATGAACCTATTGACTTCACCTCTCTTCTAGTGCCCCCATCAGGCTAAAATGTCTCAAAAAGTAATGGCTGCAGTACGAAGATATATTCAGTATACAGTCAAGCAGAGGGAGACTGTCACCTTGGCAGCAGTCTGCAATTTAAAGGTCTTATATTATGCTTTTCTTCCCAAAGTCATGATATACTTGTATGTATTAAATGTAGGTTTATGGAATTTTTGGTAAAAAAAAAAAAAAAAAAAATGCCTGTTGTAGAATGTCATTCTCTCCCTTCTGGAGAACAGTTTCTTTTGAGTGATCATGCCTTCGGTGGTAATGAGCTGTACTCTGATTGGCCAGTGGACAGAGCTATCAGCCCCCGGGTGCCAATGGACTAATACCTTAAGGTTGAATAAGGTCATGGATGGGAGCAGGGAACACAGATAGAGGCTCATAGGTGTGACCTATTCGAGAGCCAGTCGGTTTTTGATTTATAAAACAGTAAACACTGTCTCAGACACTGAAATAGAAAATAGCTAAACTGGGGGCTTTTCAAATTCAGCTTCCATCAGGCTGTTGTTAGATACAAAGGTGACTGCTGCATAGGTGTATTGAACTCAAAAAGAATCTTCTATAAAATGGCTCTTTTAATTAGTGAAACTTGTTCAGTTAGAGTCAATTTGTATGTCTTTTGTGTTAAAAATAATGTATTTGATCCTATTTTACAAGGGTTTTTAAAATGAGGTTCTGTATGCTGCCCAGAATGATCATGTAAGACAAAGTGTAAGGCAACAGTGGTTCTCTAGGCATTCTTATTTCTCTAAAATATACTACAGTTTTAAGAATCTGCATTGGTTTCAAGTCATGGCTTTGTATTGAATGAAATGGAGTTTGTAAGGACAAATATTTGTGGATGACCTGTCACCACAGATGTTAACTGATCTACCGAAATGGAAAAAATTAAGGTTATACAATGGAAGTCCTGATTTGCCATTGCCAATAATACCAACAGGGGTCTGTCGTATTTTTGATGCACAGATAGGTTGCAGAGGTTGAGAGCCAGCTAAGGGTGTCAATTGGGGTGAGTCACTCTGAGAGGCAGCACCCCAGGTGAAACAGGAAGGAAATAGTGTGCCCAGAAAAGTCATGTCACTAAAATGTGTCCAAAAGTCTTTGCAAAGACAAAGTTTGTTATGCGACAGAATGTACATGTGTTTGTAACACATCAGAAGGGGTCGATTGTGCTGTCTGATTTGAGTCTTGGGCTTAATGTACAGCAAATGGGCTCAAAAGTGCCCCCCACAAAGTGTCTACAGACGCCTACAGTAGACCTACAATATTTGGCAGGCGCATGTTACATCATGAAATTCAAAGGAAGTGTTTTGGTGCCATGACATAAACCAAATAGGAAATCAGCCATTTTCAATTTATTGTGTGATTTTTGTGCTGTTTTTGCCATTTCCAGGGATTGTACTTTGGCAAACATCTCCTAGAGGTTTAACCCGAATGACGTCAAATTTGGTTTGTGGGATTTAAAGACCTTTGTGACAATGAATATGTCAGTCTTTCGAGTTTTCGTAGAATGACCTTCCTGTGGTGCGGTGTTCAATTTGCATATTTCACTTTGAAACAGGAAGTTGTTGTAACTTGAATGTTTGGTGTCAAATCTGCCCCAGACTTCACCAGTGTGATGACTCCCAGCCTCAAGATGTCATGGTTCTGGATGTTTATGTGTGTGTTTTGGACTTTTCTTTGTGGCTCTCATCCTGGGACGACATCGAATCAGATTCTTTACCCAGCTGGCTGATTGAACTGGGCGGCGCTTCCCCGGATTCTATATAAGCCGGATGTTCACCACGCGTCTTTGCTAGAATGTCTGTTTGTAGCTCAGCACTATAGCCGAAGATATCTGTAGTCAGGTTTTGAATGACTTCCTATCTTCTAATTATTGGAGTTTCTTCTCCCTTTTTCTATCTCGCTTTGCTTCCGTGGTTCGGACTATTATACATCCTTTGGAAGCGCGAGTACTTTCATTTGGTCTGTATTATTCTCTGTGTTTGTACTGTGTCCGTGCTACTCTCTTTCTCTCTGGTCGTTTCACCTGGCCTCTGTACTCTACCGCCCATTACACAAGATGTCTCCAAGCCTTTATTGGTAACAGTCATAGGGCCACCAGCTTGCAACAGGAAGTAAGCCTTGTCTGCAAACATCAATTAAATTTGCCTTGTCTGGCCACTCGATAAACAGGAATATAATGCGTGTTTGGTGCGTGCTCTCTAGTGTCACATAGTGGACCCAAGGAGTGTTACAACATGTGCAACCATGTCCTCTGCCCACATACCATGCAGAAAATAACTTCTTACTTGTTTGCATAGTGTCTGATGGTTGTGAAAGTGCACAACTGTGCCACTCAGCATCCCACTAGCACCTTGAATGTGCCCAAAGGTGCTAGGGCTTGATAATCACCGCTTGTGGCTATATTTAACTAACTTGTTTTTCATTTACTTGTTTTTCATATGGAGCCTTTTTTCATTTTTCCAAGCATGTCAATTATGCTGCATCTCAGTCCGGCCCGGCGCTAGAATAGGGAATTGGGGGGGGCACAGACACGTCCCTTTATTAGTCCTGGCTAGTTCTCAATCATTTTCCTTTATTGACGCGTTTTCCAATTATCGTAATTGGCAACTGAAGACACAGTTTCTTTCCATATGTGATATAACAGCGATGAAATTATGGGCTAAATTCAGTACAAAAAACTTATTTACTTATTAATAGGCCAGTGCTTTGCGTTGATTGAACTGGTCTGCATTCCAATGAAATATCGCCTTCTCGGTATTGCGTGGGTTGATTAAAAAAAAAAAAAAAAAGTGGCACTCGGCGGTTAAATAGGCTATAACAAGCATGCGGCTCAAGCTATTTGCGCAGGTATGCAATTTTGAATAACATTGATTTAAATACAGCAAATATGCGTCCAGATGAATGATTGTCATCTTACCTAATCGGGGAGAACAAGCAGCACCTGTTAAGTGTGGAGTGCTCTCGGAGTGAACCTTCTGTTTATCATGAAAATGACTGAGAACAGGTCAGGACTAATTACTGTTTTAAACAGATGTTTTGTGCACCCCAATTATCAGTTCTGGTTCCGCCACTGTACTGAATTTAGCCCATGATTTCATCGCTGTTAGATCGCATATGGAGAGAAACCATGTCTTCAGATGCCAATTACAATAATTGGAAAACGCGTCAATAAAGGAAAATGATTGAAAACTTGCCAGGACTAATTCTAGTCATAAAGGGACGTGTCTGTGCCCCTCCAATTCCCTGTTCTAGCGCCGGGCCTGATCTCAGTGTATGTCTATTCATATTTTTACAGTTTCATTGTGAAAATCCTGCATGGTATGCCTTTAAATACACCCTCTATCTCCTGTGTCAAAACCACCTAAAATAATCATGTATCCTCAATGTCGGTGGTGCTATTTCTCCCACATTACCCTGCATGCTCTCTTTCAAGGGTATTATTATCAGAGATTACTCCATGTGCTGTGAATTAGCCTTATTATCACCCCAACTTACCCCGTACCCCATGGAACTTTAATTTTAGGATAACCTTAGATCACCCCCGGTCCACGGCTGAGAATCATTATATTCTATCAGCTCCTAATTGCCATTTAAATTAGATACCGATGTTCAATATTTACCATTCTGACCGATGGGGAAATCTATCAGTTATTGCCAGTAAATGCTCAGTATAAATAATGACTGTTAGTATTTCTGGTGTCTGTTGGTCTGTCATATATGTCATATAACAGCAGTTAAAATGCTAGAGAGGGTTGTTGGAATGCGCAATCACCACCAAGCCCATTTTCATATGAAGAGCATCTAAAACCAATCTCCTGTTAAATGCTGCAGAATATTTTTAGTGTTATGGATATCCCAATGGCTGTTCCCTGTAATATGCCTAGAAAAGCTGATGAGACATTCTGTGCATTTCTTATGTCATCAGCAGTATTGTGAAAATAGCCACAGAATTTGATTTGGGTTTCCTTCCCCAAGCAAGGAAAGAAACTTAACGGTATATGGTGGTGCATCGAACTAATGCACATGTGGTCATACATTGAACAACTGCTCTTATGCAATGATTTTAACATGTTTTAAAATGTGAAATTGATTGGAACCATTTCCTCTATTTTAGAAATGACTAAATGGAGTGTGTCTTCAGTGGAAATCTCACCAGATTTATGTGCGACAATCAGGAAGAGTTTTTGCAGGAGGGATGATGGATGATTTTGCGCAGGACAATGCCAGGTCAAAGAGGACATAAGAGCCCAGCTGTCTCTCCGAGCTCCCCACCTCCCATAGGCAAATAGCTGGTAGACTGTCACAACACGGGCCTGTGTGTCTCTCAAGCCCAATTAAAAATAGATAGCAGCTTACTGTAGCTTACAGTGGCTACTTCTGTGCAAGACCCCAAGCTTTGGCTTGGCTTTCCAAAATAAATTTGGGCCATGGACAAATTCAAATAATAAAAAATTATTATTATTAATAATAATAATAATAATAATTATTATTATTATTTTATTTTTTTTTATTATATTCTTTAGAGAATCTCACAGAGATTTTCTCATAGCATAGATATTATGTTTATGCAGACTGAATTTTTTTTTTGTGCTTGTATCGACACAAGTGTTTTGTGTTTGCATCAGACTTTTTCCAAGAAGACAAGATATTTCTAAAATAGATTATGGTGCCACTTCAATGGCATCGCATAGTATGGAACATGAGATGTGCAGAAATAATGTTAGTCGTGCAGTCACAGTGATCTAGTGAATGTAGTTTGCCAAAAAGAAACGGTGTAATATTGTTTGTGTGTGAGTATTCATGTGTATGGACATCCTTGTGCGAGGTTCCATTTGAACAAGACTGAATTTGGGTATGTGCAGTCAGTGTGTTTCAGTTAGATACAACCCTAACTCAAAAAAGTTTGGAGAATATGGAAAAAGCAGAAAGCTTTGGCTTGCATTTCATTGGAGACAGTTTGAGGATAAGATTTTTGATGTTTTGTCTAAAAGCAGCATCTACAAAAGGCCCAGCCCCTGAGGAACAATGATGGGCTAAGAATCTTCAATTTTCCCTCAAACATGTGAAAAGTTTAAAAAGCGATGTTCCTCAAAGAAAGACAGGAAGGGATCTGGATATTCCACCCTCTATTGTGTGCAACATAATTTAAAAATTCAAGAAATCGGGAGGAATACCTTTGCTCTGATGAATCAATTTTCCAGGTCACGTTTGGAAGAATTGTACGCGGCATGCTCCAGACCAAGGAAGAAAAGAACCATCCATGTTGTTTCCAGCAACAAGTCCGAAAGCCATGGTCTTTCATGGAGTGGGGTTGAATCAGTGCCCTTGGTAAGGGTAACTCACACTTCTGTGAAGGCACCGTTAATGCGTTAAAGTACATTGAGATTTTGAAGCAACATGTGCTGCCTTGGAGACAGTTTCTCCAGGGACAAGGTTTTTGCAAGGCTATCATTTATCACATGTTTATGAAGGTTGCGGTTTTACCAAGAATTCACAGTATGTGCATACTTGTCCCTCTGGTATGAGTAAATGGTGTGTTTTTATGCTTTACCATTTAAACACTTAAACATCTTGTTTTTCCAAGAGATTGGTAAGTGTAAATAGCAGCCAAGTGAAAACTACCTAAAAAATGAAAAACGCCTATAAAGGTGTAATGTGTGAGATCTAAAATAACTGATCCAAACATTTTTAGCTGAATATTGCAATGCTGATGCAAAAATCATAAAATTTATCATCAAAAACCAGATTTAAACAGGGTTGATCCTAAAAATACTGTGTTCGTGGAGCTCTGTGCGTGGTTGAATGGTGGTGGCTGGTGGATTATCTCACCCAACTGAAGGGCTATATTTGGGGTGACAGGGGAGGTAATTAGGGTCAGAGTGCTTGTTTGGACAGAAATGTGAGTTTAAGGCATTTGTTTGGAGAGAGCTGTTTTTCAGGCTGAGAGCTTTGCGTGATGTGAACTGCTGATCCCAATGTATGTAGGAGAAATTGAGAATCAGCTTTTTTTAACTTTCTGACAACAACAAAAAAGGATATGTTTTCATGTGTGTTTTTGTGTGTGAGCTGTGAGTGAGGCTAAGTTGCTCATATACTATTAAAAGTACAGCCAGCGCAGTCTCATTCAGGATTATGATGTTCTCCAAACGTCTCCACCAGCCTGTCAACTGACGATAACATGGTTTGCGCTGTGAGCATATGCGACTTGACCTGATATCTGTGTCCAGTCTCACCTTTTCATACTGCACTCAAATAGTCTACCGGTCTCAATGTGGGGGTGTGTTCAGAACAAAAAAGACTTCTGGGAGATTTTTTGGGGGGGACAGCATTTTAGAACAGACATTCTATCTCCTACTAATTGCGAAACATGCTTGTGTTTAGGGTTAAGAACAAAACTGGGTGCAACCATGGGGCCAATACTTTCCTGATATTGCCGGCAGTCTCTCTTTCTGCAGGGGTGAGGGGGGGCATGTGTCTCAAAAAAAGCAAGACGAGATATGAAGCTGTCATCAGTGCTTCAGGCGATTTCAGGCATCTGTGAATGCTGCCCCTCTGTCTGCAATGTTCCTGCGTCTCACACATAAGGCACTTCACGAAGATGCATGGCTGGCTCACACACAGAGATACGTGGTTAGTTCGCACAATACAAACGATACATGGTTGAAACAACAAACTACCAACACTCACAGTTAAATGGTCTTCTCCTCAGTATGGGCCCCTATTAAAGAGAAGACTATTTAACTGTGAGTGCTGGTATTTTGTTGTTCTGATCTTTGCCTGAACCAGGCACTCGCAACCACCATTAAATCTGTTGTGTTGTGCACACTTTTTCACTTCTTGTTAGATACATGATTGACACATGCGGAAACTTCCCTCCCCTTGGCCCTGTCTGAGGACAGATATATGGTATAGCTGGGGTTTCTGGAAATTCACAATAAATTGCTTGTACGCTCCCCCCATTTCTCATTTCTCAATAGGCTTTAAGCAAGGGGAAGGTACTTCATCTCAGCTACCATTCGTACATATGACTTCATTCTCATCTTCTCATTTGAGCTTGTGTTTTGCCAAACCCTGCTTGGCTTGCAGCAGAGAGAATGTGATGTATTATTATATTTAGCTTGATAAAGGTGGGTGGGTGGGGGTTGACTTCACAGATGGAATTGCCTATTGCTTGATGTAAAAAGCTCCCTGTGTGAAGAGGGGGTATTTACTGCCATCTGCTGGCCAGGACATCCCACTATCAACAATTAGCTGGTATTATCTGGAACTTAGGCATTCTGTGTGCCATCCAAGGTCTGGCCCTCAGGCTGGAAAAAGGTGCTTTGAGGTGAGGGTCCTGCTGAATGAATTAAAATACTTTTTAAAGTCTATACTGCATGAAATTTTGTTTTTTAAATTCTTGTAGGTAGGAAGATTAATGCCTGCTTTTTTTATTGTATATGGGAATGTGATGAGAACTGTCTGAGAGATGTCCACTGTATGTGTGTATTGCTTGAATGTCTGTGAGTGGATGTTTGTGAGCGTGAGTGAATGTGTATATGGGTGCTCTAAATTATTTCCTTGTCGATAACAATAAATAATCCAGACATACTCCATCAGCAGATAGTCTTTATTCTTGATCAGTTTAATTTCAATTTTTTATTTATGGCTAATGGGTATAAACCCAGATTTGCTGCTCTTAAAATACAGCTGATTTAATGGCTAACAATTTTATTTACACCAGACTGAAATGTTTCCATTTCCTGTCATAAGGTTAGCTACAATATACACACACATACAGTATACAAACACAGAGCAAGCTGAATCGCTGGTGCTCATTGAACACACCAGCAGCCCAACCTTCTCCCAGTGTGTAATGTGCAGGCTGCATATATGGGCAGGTGCTGCTGATTGATTTGACTCATGAATAGCAAAACAACAAAATGTCTGATCTAACAATAACTGATTGTTCACAGCTGATGGTGATAAACACAGCTGGTGTAATTACGCATATCTGTTGCAAGCTGTAAGCCACAGCTTTTAGTCCTGGATTCCGAACAATGTGTCCCATAATTATAGTCCAACACATGTAGTAAGCACTGATATCAACATTTCAAAGCCCTTGGGCTCGTAATAAATGGGTGCACAAAAATGACTTGTTGCGAGAGCATACTGATCAGTGCACACAAAGCATGTTCACACTGTCAGCAGAAACATAGTCTTGCACAGAAGAGATGCCCATCAGCAGTAAAAGTCTATTGATTTCTGTGAATATTTAATGCAAATATTCTAGCTGATGGAATATAATAGCGTCTGAAGGACTAAGTGATTTATGTTAACTGCCTCCATAAAAGGGTAAAGGATTTTCTCCCATTTACTAACCAAGAGGTGTCCATCCTCAGCAGTTTGTTCAATTTATGGCCTTTTGTACATACGCACACCCCATTTTTCTCAGTACTCCCATCTCATACTGGGTAGGATGAACATTTGCTTCCAAAGCAGTTTGATTTCCTGAGGCATGCATACAGTAAGGTGCTGGAAACATTTCGGCCAGACTTTTGTCCATGCTGAGTTAGCATTGCCCAGTTTCCACTGATTTTCTGGACACAGAACACAGGTAGTAAGCGGCAAATTTCCTCCTCATTTCAAAGGCGCTCAGTTGGACCGAGAGTTGGAAGCTGGGCTGGCCACTGGTGTAAACTGAAGTAAAAATGATATTTGTGCAACATGTTTGAAATTTTGTGCTTTCTGACCACAAACTATACATTAATGAAGTAAACATAGACTCTGGCTACAAGAGCATGTACTGTATTTCATCATTAAGAGTGCTTTAGTGAGTTGTAGTATTCAAATTATCATCGGTTGATATAACAGGCTTTGTGTGTGTCAAGAAACCCTACCACACACCAAAGCACCACCACCGGCTAACACCACTGAAAATACCGAATTATGGCAAAAGTGGGTCAGTTTATTAGCCCTTTAAGGTATGAGATCACAAGTGAGATCACGAGAAAATGTCGGGAACAGGTCATTTGGACCCTGTACCTGTTGGACCCATACAAGTTGGACCCTGTCCAGTTGGACCCCTGACCCTAACCATTTGGACCCCAGGCAAGTTAGTCCCTAGACCAGTTGCATTAGGGTTAGAGTTAGGGTCTGGGATCCAAACAGCATGGGATCCAACTGGTCTGGGGTCCAAGTGGTCAGGAGTCCAACTGGTTTGGGTCCTAATGGTCTGGGGTCCAACTGGTACTGGGTCCATTCAGTTAGGGTCCAACTGGTATGGGTCCAATTGGCATGGGGTCCAAATGGCCTATACCCAGAAATGTCCTTTGACTGGTAGAGCGGTTAATCTACAATTTATAAGACCACTAAACGTAAAATTTTATCCAAGGCGTTTCTGGTGTAAAAAAAGTAGCAGTGCCAATTAATGTGAATTTCAAACCACAATCAAAATTTGCAATTAATCCACGGTTAACATGTGAGCCAGTCCAGAACCTATGGATCATATTACACCAGATCCGGCTATGCTCCATGATCAGAAACGAGCATCACTTATATGGAATTATAGGAAACAATGTGTCATTTCTCTAAAAACATATTTCCTTGATTCTTCTCTCCTTGCATGGTTTCCTTGTGTCTGTCTATGCATTATTGGTGGGAGAGACTAAGATGCAAGAAAAGACGTTATTGAGAGTAACAAGAATGCAATTTAGGAGAATTGAAATGCACCCTCAAACTAATGCCTAGGACCTCGCAGGTGCTGGTGGAGGGGTATGTCAGATTTGCAAAATGAAAATGACAGGATATCAGACAGATCCATGCGACTTCCCTCAGCTTTGCACTTGGCTATTAAGTTAAAAAAAAAACTAACCACAGGCAGATCTATATTCCTTAAATCATCCCTTTCTTGATAAAATTTTGGTACCTTTCATATCTTTTATATCCTAAGATCCCATTGGTTAATCCAGGAACATTTCAGCTTGTGTTCACTGTCCAAGCTGTCAGGTAGACCAGACTTCATGCAGCACATATTTAAATATAATTTTTTGATTTTTTTGCCTGGTGTTCTGTTATTTGGAGGGGCCTACTGTTGTGACTTGTGGGGGGAGGGGGGATCCTCAGATTTGCTGTGCGCTACTGATTTAACCAGGATATTTAATTGAATATAGTACATTTTATTGTTTTATAGAAAAAAAAATCTGCTCATTTTGAATTTGATGCTAACAAAATGCTAAAAAGGTCGGGAGATGGGCAAAAAAAGACTGGAAATGTTGTGTAATGCCAAAAACTTGCACCTGGTGGAACATTTCACAGCCAATTTGGTCAATTGGCAACAGGTCAGTAATATGACTGGAAATAAAAAAGAGCATCCTAGCGAGGCTGAGTTTATCAGCAGTAAAGATGACAAGGCTTTATCACTCTGTGAAAAACTCAGTGGGAAAATAGTTCAACAATTTAAGAATAACATTTCTCAAAGAAAAATGGCAGACAATTTGGGGATTTCATCATCTATGGTACATAATATCTTGAAAAGATTCCGCAAATCCAGAGAAATCTCTTTACACAAGGGACAAGGCCAGAAACCAATATTGAATGGTTGTGATCAACAGGCCCTCAGGTGGCACAACATTAAAAACAGGCAGGATTTGGTGATGGAAATAACTGCATGGGGTCAGGAACACTTCTGAAAACCACTTTTAATGAACACAGTCGGTTGATGCATCCACAAATGCAAATTAAAACTCTACCATGTAAAGACAAAACCGCATATAAACAAGATCCAGAAATGTTGTCATCTTCTCTGGGCCCGAGCTCATTTAAACTGGACAGAGGAAAAGTGGGAAACTATCATGTGGGTCTGACTAATTAAAATGTAAAATTCTTTTTGAAAATCATATATGCCACGTCCTCCAGACTAAAGAGGAGGGACCATCCAGCTTGTTATCGGTGCACAGTTCAAAAGTTAGCATCCATGATAGCACAGGGCATGGGTAACTTATATATCTGTGAAGAAACCATTAATGCTGAAGAATATGTGCAAGTTTTGGAGCAAAATGTACTGCCAGCTGGACATCTTTGCAAGACAATATGCCAAACACGTATTACAACAACATGGCTCTGTAGTAAAAATGTTTGGGTGCTAAACTGGCCTGCCTGCTGTCCAGAACTGTCACCCACAATATAACAAAGTCAGCCGCGAAGTGTTGAGCACCTGAAATCGAACAACAAATAATTGAGAGATGTTGATTTTAAAACTACTGCAGTTGGTCTCCTAATTTCTCAAATGCTTATAAAGTGTTGTCGAAAAAAGAGGTGATGTGACACAGTTGTTAACTTGCCCCTGTTCCAACTTTTTTTTTTAATGTGTTGCTGGCATCAAATTCCAAATGTGCATGTATTTTCCCAAAAACAATTGTTTTAGTTTGGTAATGTTGTCTTCGCACAATTTTCAATTAAATATTGAGTTTAAATTATTAGCCAATTGTTGCATTATGTTTCTATTAACATTTTGAGTAGCGTCCCAACTTTTTTTTTTTTTTTTTGAAAAGGAGTTGAAATAATTTTGATTAAAATGCAAAAACTTTATTGAAGGGTAAAATTGATGGTAAACTAATCCCAGGCAATTTTTCGATTTAAATCTCTTCACTGAAATTATTATTACAGAGGTCTTCCAAACCAGGCCCCATTGAAAACAATAATGCTAAATCATAAGGACGAATGTCGTTCGCAGAACTAGCTAATTTTCAAAATACTTGCAGAGGTATTTATCAACTCATTCAGACCCTCCCCGAGGTCCTACGTTTAATAAATAATGAATTCGCGAAGAACGACTGGAGACGCTGAGGTCAGGGCTACGTTGCAGCATTTTACGCCGCAGCCTGAGCAGGGTAGACCGTTTTCGCGGTTCAAACGCTCTACAAACACACATGAAGATCTGGGACTCGACATGTCTGTCATTAAGTGCTGCTCAGTATTGTCGCTGATGTTGCTGTGGCTTACTCCTCAGGTCTGTCCTAAAAGAATTTTTAGATGTCCTTCTGCCTGTTCTTGCTCAAAGGAGTCTATCATTTGCGTCGGCTCTTCCTCTGTCCCGCGGAATATCCCGAACGACATAAACTCGCTGTAAGTGTTCTGGAAATTTTTTTTTTCAGGGCGAGAATAATTCTGGGTTATGATCTCTGATTCGTTTATATGGGTTCGATTTAAACGATTCGTATGCCATTGACAATGTTTGCATTGAGCCATTGAATGAGTGACGAGTAGCCTATGAATAAATTGGCTATTCGCGCATTCTATCGATAAGGGAAGACATGAGCTGGTTTGAAATGTTCAATTGTGTTTTATTTGTGCCGACTGTAAAAGAATGCATACACGTGTGTGCGTCTGTGTGTCTGTGTGTGTGTGTGTGTGTGTGAGAGAGAGAGAGAGAGAGAGAGAGAGAGAGTATGTGTGAAATCCATCGCTAGTTTGCTTTATGCATGATTGACTGGCTGCGTTTCATGTGCACTAATCCTTTCCTCAGGAGCATTATAAATGGGACCTTCTCCGAGATTAAAGAGGCGATGTTTTCTCATGTTCCGTCTCTGCAGTTATTGTAAGTACTCGTTTCGCGCGTTGCAATGCGCAAACCTTCACTTATGTGTAGGGGAGACTGGGGTCCAATGAGCCATGGGGACCAATGAGCCATATCACTATTTTGCGATCAATCGATGACAGAGCTGCTTAAAATAGGCAAAATATTTGACCATTGACTGATGAGTCATGGGGATAAATGAGCCATATCACTATTTTGCCGATTTTAAACACCTTTGGCATCGATTGATCGCAAAATAGTGATATGGCTCATTGGTCCCCATGGCTCATCGGACCCCAGTCTCCCCTATGTGTTGTGAATATTGTCAATCATTATGTGAATCACGTTGAGAATTAATTTGGCCAAGCTCACCTGAAATATTCCGAAGATCGAATCCCTGGGTGCGGAAGTACTGTTTCAGCATTTAGCGCTGCGCAGAATTGCTTCATTAATTGGGGAGTCTTATCTTATGCATAAAACATCAGCTACAGTATTCATTGTGCTAATAAAGCAATATAAAAGAGTGACTGTGCAGTAATCTAAACACATTATGGAATGGAAACAGGGTCTGAATTTATAAAACATTAGCTGATGCTTTGTGAATACTCCCCTGCTAAAACCATCAGAAGTTGGCCAAGCTGATTTATGCTGTATTTAAGATGGTTGACGCAAGATACAAACCTCCACAGCAGGGTACTTCAGTGCATTTCTATGGCACAGAGCTTTGAGTAAGCACACCCTAACCTAACCCTACCCCTAACACTAACCCTAACATGTACCCAAGAAGTTGTGACGTGAAATTGCAGTGCTCTACCCTGCTGCAGAGTGATTCACCCTGCTGCAGAGGTTTGTATTTAGTGGCAACCGTTTTAGATGCTTGAAACTAGTCAACCAGCTAGCTAGTCTGTACAGTTAGCTTGTCCACCATCTTGCTCTACCAGGTAAAGCTGCTTAACTAGCTTTACCTTGCAAGATACCTCCTTTGACCACCAACAGACTAGCTATAACCAAGAAGTGTCTACAACACAGCTTGGAACATCATGAACCAGCTTCGGACCTCAGCTGTTCGTAGCTGTAACCTTAAGGAGGGATACAGATTTCTGATTTGTCGGAAGTAATAATTTTTTAAATATACTTGGGGGCATTTTGGCAGTTTCATATGATATGAATGTAAATAACCTACTGTGCTGAAGTACTGAACAAAAAAGTAAATATTGTGTTGCTGTCCAAACACTTATGGACTGCACTTTTGTAACCCTGTCCATCACGTGCCTTGAGAAGATATCAATGCCTGCATACCAACTGTAGTATGAAGTATGGAGTGCCAGTTTATTGGTGATGACTGGAGACAGTGTATATTGGCTATCACTGTGTTTCAGAGTTATGAAGTGCTCTGCAACTTGGGCGGTCATTCTGACTGGCTCCTGTTCAAAAAAACAATTAACCCCAATAAATCTTGACAACTTGAATATTGTGATGTCAAGACTGTAGGTCAGGCTGTATAAATTTGGTTGGTTTTCATATCTGCAGTGTTTTTATCATATTACTCTCGGCTGAATCTACGGCAGAATTCTGTTGTATGAAATACGATATCAGTCCCAGCAGATGCTTTTAGTCAGTCAATAGACAAGTTACATAAAATGTAAATGGTAAATTTATTTTGTTTTTATTGGTCTTCATTCTGTTTGTTGTTGTTGCTCCAACTCCTCAGTGTCTGTATTTGGAACAATTATTGCTTGGGAAATGCATGTTCAGTGGCTCAGTTTGATCTCAGTTTTTTTTTTTTTTTTTGAATGAACAGACTGCTAAATTCAAATTCCTTCACAACCATAAGAGATGATGCATTCTCGGGACTTCCACACCTGGAATACCTGTGAGTTTATTTACTATAAATGTGGTTATTATTGGTTAAAAATCCACAGGCTTGATTTTTCTGTGCTCAGGACCTCAGCTTGAAAGCTATATCAGGTGAAATCAATTAATTGAAGAAGATAATGAATGGGACACTATAGAAGGCTAAAAAATTTAGAATACCACAAGCAGTCAAGGCCCTGACTGTGGTCACTGTGCAGTCAGGTCCGTAAGTATCGGACATTTAGCTGGATCCGGTATTCGAAGGGGAGGAGGGGGGAGAGATGATGGTGCGAGGTGACCATGTGTTGGGGGAACTGAAAGGTCTCCCCCAGAAAAATTTTGAATTAAGAAGGCCAAAAAATGCTGCTTCCCTGCACCTGTAGAAACATATTGTAACAATAATGAAAAGGTGGCAAACGACTTTTAATTATTTAAAAATTCAAGTGCTGTATGCCTAGGCTGTACATACGTGATTTCCTGGGACATGAGAACAAAATTGGGCCTCTTTATTCCAATAAAAAATTAGCATTTCACATCCAGATGTTGTGGCCTGTTTGGAAGGACAGAACAAACACGCATCTTGGATGAAAACTAAGGTTGTATTTATTATTCATACATTCAGTTTCATCGTTCTTGATGTTTCATACTTGTAATTACAAGTGACCTGTAGCCTACAAAATTTTTTTGTGGTAATCCGTTTTCACAAAACATTTGAGTTCACCACACCATCAGGGTTTACACTGTACGACAAGCTTCATGAGGACAATGAAAACCCCATATTTCTGAACAGCTGAAGACAAGCCTCAAGGAAAAATGCGAAATATACTGTTTAAAACTAGAATAATTGGTGTCCTCCGTTCCCCAAAAGGTTATTGCGTGAAAAGGAAAGATAATGTAACATAGTAGTATACACACCCCTGTGTTTATTAAGTGTGTTTATTTCCAGGGACAAAAGAGGAAGAAATGCATTAATTATCTTGTCTTTGCTCTGTTTTCAGATTAATTCAGGTCAAGGATAATTTACAAATGAGTTTCTTTAATTTATATTTTCCATCTTGTTCAAATTTGTTCAGAAATGGGGTTGTAAGGGTTAAAGATATACAAAACGAATGTTCCATGCTGTTTATTTGAAACTTGAATGTAGGTTGTTGTACAGAACATTTGAATTATAAAGTTGTTAAGCATAGAAAGTATTTACTTTTGATAAATATCAGTAAATACAATATTGGTGGGATGCAAAGAGCACCAAAATTGTGGAATCACCCATCAAATTGTAGTGAAATACAAGCTATGTAATTCTTTTCATACTGTAGTGATCACAGGAGCTCACAGCACAGGTTTTAAGGTAGTCTACTACGCTTGCAAGAATATCAAACCAAGTTGATTTTACTCCGGGTCTTTTTGCCAGGGATTGTGTGTTTTTTTAAATCCCATGTGCCTCGATGAATAAAGTGCAAGTGTTCCTAGGATTGAATTGCTAGAACTTTTTTTATAAGAGATGGTCAGTAAATGTGGGATGTTCTCTATAGCTTTGTTCCTAATGCAGTACACTGTGTAAACGTTGCGTTGCGCTTGTAATGCTTTGTTGCTATAATTTGAGCATTTGCTGAATCCTTTAATGTGTTAAAATGGTTTGATACCTGAAAATGAAAATGTTCTGCCTTTTTCTTTTCCTCCTCTCATTTTTTTGATTGGTTGATTGTTTGATTGATTTCCCATTACTGCCAGTTTTACAATGATATCTGTATCATTCACAGGTTCATTGAGAACAACAAGATTGTGACAACGGGCAAACATGCCTTTAGAGGACTCAGGGACCTGACACATCTGTAGGTGACCAGCAGTACTATCATTGTTATCCTTTGCAATACTGCTTAAGCTGATTGGCTGCTCTCTCTGTCACTCTGGCTGCTCTTACAGGTCATTGGCCAATAATCGCATCAAAGCTCTGCCTAGGGACCTCTTTGCGGATCTTGACTCTCTGATAGAGCTGTGAGTATCTTTTTCCATCAGTTTTGTTTCAGCAGTACATCTAAATTCTGGTTTGGAACAAATGTCGTAAGCCCGTTAGGAAATTCTGAGATTTTTTTTTTTGCTAATATTCATGTTATGTGTCAAATGCTTTACTGGAGTGTAAGTGTCAGTTTTAAAATACTAGACTTCATAAATGCACGGTATATGTGAGGCTTATTTCTTAGGTTTGGACGGCTGCTTCATTCATAATGCATGTTGCAATTAACTGATTAGGTTTTTGATTATCTGTACAAACTGCGGTCTTGTCTCTCAGATTCACCATGGGGGGCTGAGACAAACTGGGAAAAATTCAGATCTAGAAGAAAAATCGGTCCACCAATTCTGATCGCTTCTCAGATTGTGATTGTTATAGGAAGTGCTATTGAAATTTTTAAACGTCTCACATTATGAGAAGGTTTCTCCTTGCCCTTGCATGCTATTTTTGGTCTTTGTTCTGCCTAAAACCTGACAAGTGAAGATAGATCTGCTCGACCTATTTGCATCTCAGTATCTGGTGGTTATGAAAAATGTCTCTTAATATTTTTAAAGGTCCCTCATTATGACAAGCATGTTTTCCTTGCCCTTACTCAGATACTATAAACATATACAGTTAGGTCAAGAAATATTTGGACACTGGCTACATTGTTATTTAAACTGTCAACCATAGAATATTGGAGTTGAGATGAAATTATAAATATCAGTTCAAAGTGAGGACATTCTGCTTCAGTTTGAGGGTTAACGCATCAGAAACTGGGTGGACGGTGTAGGAATTACAGAATTTTTAAAAGGTTTTCTCTTTTTTAGGGACTAATAGTATTTGGACAATTGGATGCTCAGCTGTTCCATAGCCAGGAGTTTTTTTTTTTAATTCCCTAATGATTTCATTTAAAAGTGAAAACATAGCAGGTGTATGGTTGATTTCAAGAATTGCATTTTCATTTCGCATCGATTAACTCTCAATATAAAATCCAATGGAGCTGTCATTGCCAGTAAAGCAAGCAATTATTGGGTCGAAAGATCAAAGCAAACCCACAAGAGAAAAAGAGAAAGTATTAGGTGTGGCTAACTGAACTTTTTGTTATATTGTTAAAAAATCACTGGTGAGTTTAGGAACACAAAAAGGCCAGGAAGAACCCAGATAACAACGGTGGTGGATGACAGAAAAATTCTTTCCCTCGTCCAGAATATTCTCTTCACTTTAGTTGGTCAGATCAAGAACATTCTCTTGGAGGCAGGCATATGCAATCGAGAGAAGACTTCACCTGTGTTAATGCAGAAGGTTGATTTTAACATGTGAACTATTGCTAAGGCTCAAAAACATGAAACTTGCCAAGAAAAATCTAAATACGTCTGTATAATTCTGGAGCAACATCCTATAGACAAACCAGACAAAGATCAATTTATACCAGAAGGATAGAAAGGAAGGATATGGGGAAGGAAAGGAGTCACTCATGATTGGAAGCATAACAACTCATCTGTGGTTATGTATGGGCATATATGGCTGCTAATTGAGCTGGTTTCCTTGTATGTGCTGGTGATGAGATTGTTGACAAAACCTGGAGGATAAATTTTGATTTATATATGGGTATATTATATGCTTAGATTCAGCCAAACGCATCAGAACTAATTGGAAAACACTGATAGTTTAGATGGACGGTAACTTGGGAGCATACTGCAAAAATAACACAAGATTATTTAAGGTGAAGAAGTGGAATGGACTTAAAGCAATTCTTACCTTTCTGACATTTTTACACTTTTCTTTTGTAATCTTAATATGCTCCTAATAAGCATATGGCACACTAAAATGTAAAAGAAATTCACCAGGTGTTGAAACTCTTCAATATTCAATTCTCATATATTTTTGATAAAAGTCTGAACAAGCATTTTCTTCGGTCCGAATAAAATGATTTGCCGAGCTTCCTGTCTGTCGTCCGCCGCCGCGCCCCTTCCAGTTTCCTACTGCTGTCACCGCTTGCGAGTCGCGTGCCTCTCTGGCAGAAAAAAAACCGACGCATTTGACTGTAAACAAACGGGTGCTCAAATGCTATAATTACGATAATAACGTTAATGGTAATTCGTCAGACTACAAAGTTAACTAAATGTTAAGAGGGCATTTTATTTTATACCACATAACGAATTGAGAATTATGTAATTACTGTTGGTTAGTTTTGACTTACCGGTGCCTCTGAATCTGACTCCATTGACCCGTTTCACTCTTCTACGAAAAAAAATATAGCATGCAGCGCAAGGAAGTGAGCAGCGTGAGTGAATCGGGTCAATGGAGTCAGATTCAGAGGCACCGGTAAGTCAAAACTAACCAACGGTAATTACATAATATTCAGTTCTATATGTGGTATGAAATAAAATGCCCTCATAACGTTTAGTTACCTTTGTAATCTGACGAAGTACCATATATTAGGTATATTTTTTTTCGTAGGAGAAGAATGGGAATCGGGGGAAAGAGGGTGGGACTTTGGAGGGAGGCGGAGTTGTTCATGTTCAAATTTTTACTAAGTGCTGTGCGACATGCCAGAAAGGTAAGAATTGCTTTAATTCCTTAAAAATTTGTAAAATATAGTACTGTAAAGTAACTTTATAGTGTCACTGTTGATCTGAGGGAGTCATAATGTCCCACACCTACTCACTCTCTTTGAATAGTAATCCCTGCCTGGTATTGAGCCTGCCCTGTTCTTTGTTACCAGGGACCTGCGAGGAAATGCATTTGAGTGCGACTGTCGGGCCAAGTGGGTGATGACCTGGCTGAAAAGCACCAATGCCACGGTGTCAGATATCATATGCTCAGGGCCTGAGGACATGAAGGACAAGAGGCTCAACGACCTCCGAAGCCTGTCTAGTGACTGCATCTCCACCGGTACACAGTAACATCTTTTCCACGACCATGGGATACGTCTTCCAACATGGTTGTTTAAGAAATTAGAAGTTACACACTGCATCAGTTAGGGTTTAACAAATTGTAGCCAGCTAATCACCGCAATGATTATTCGGTCAAAGGCGCTTAAGTATTTGTTTATTTAAATCCGAATGGGGACTTTTCATTGACCAGGCAGTGTACGCGTGTATTGTTTTTTTTCAGGGAGAGGTACATTTGTGCTGTATTATTTCCTTTATTTCATTAGTTTATAACCCTTCTCTCCCTCAGACTTTACCTTGCATCAGTCGGTGGGGGTTCAGTCCCTGTCAGTGGACACATTCTCCTATAAGAGTGATGTCTTTGTGGCCATCGCCTCTCCCAGTACCGGGAGCTGCATGGTCATGCAGTGGGACCACATTGAGATGAACTTCAGGACATATGACAACATCACAGGTGGGTCAAAACTTCAAGTCCAACTGAAATGAAAAATGCCTTTTTGACCGTTTTAGATCACATTCCTGGTCATACTGTGCACCAGTTCGTGATCCGTGATAGCAAAATGAGTCTTAAGTTGCACCTATGCATTTCCAGTGAATGCCAAATATGTGCCTGAGGGCATGAATTTTGAAAAAAAAGTTTTGTCTGTTTTTAGCCGCTTTATAATGTTAAAATTCTGTCTGGTACACTTTCCTGGTGAGAAAACATTGATAAAAATGGGCTACTTGTTAACAGTAGTTCACTTCATGATGAAAAAAATAGCCAGGACCAAAGCCTTAAATTAATCACTTTCATTGATAAATTCATCCCCGTTTTTTGCCAGGAAATTCCCATCATCTATATACCAAAATAACGTGCAGAATTCCCACTTTCCATGTATGGCATTCATTATAATATTACACTTCACCAGCAGCCAACAGCAGCCATTGAAAGTTGTAAACAAATTAGCCTAGTTGCTATGCTAGAGGTTGTGACCCCCCCATTGTGGCAGCTAAACACCACTGTTTCATCTATACGATGGTGTAGAGAACTCAGTTTAGAATTTTAGGTCATTAAAATTAATTTTGCTATCACTGGTCACATTTAACTACATATGTTAAATCAAATACAAAAAAATCAATTTCTTTGTATTCTTAGATCGAAATCTGACCATTTTTCTTCCTGGAAAACAAAATTTGACGCGTGCTTATGTAAACCTGTACCAAACCAGCTTCAACCAATAATACACCATCCACGTATCAATCAATCTTAAACTTATAGCGGCACATAGCTAAGATTATTTGGTTTACTTGCCAGCAATGCCATGGTGTGGCAATGTGTCTTCGGGTGTTCACCACCTCAGCCTTTGCCCAGTTTACCCAACGAACCGCGGTCTTGGGTTTGCTGACTCAAATTTATTCACTTTGAGGAAAGTGGAATTTGTGACAGCTCCAGATTATGCGTAAGGTATTTTACATAGAACTGCTTTAGCAGCTACTTGGAACATACGACAGGCTGTCTCTTTCCAGCAGTCATTGTAATTCTCCATGTTGTTATGACATGCCCACTTTCCAACTTTCAGATCAGATCCCTCCCAACGTTGTGTCCCACCTTCCTATCCTTTTTCACTCTGAAATACTTCATGATACTGAAGCTAGATTCTGTCAAAAATCCATTTCTGCTGGATTTAAACAGCAAATGACATCACAGGTGGGTCCTCGGAGATCATACAGGGAGGATTGTAAATATATAGATGGTAATGCTATAAAAGGCCAGGAATTCCTGTTGTATATAATTCACCTGATATGGATGTAAACACACAAACTAAAGCCGAGCCACTTTATGTCAACCATGTATTCAATGTTTATAAATGCAAAATACAGGAATATAGAGCCAAGAAACAAACATGTTCCACCGTCAAATACCTATGGACCTCAGAGAATGACAGTATCACTGGTTGGGACTAACTTCAGAATATATGGCAACATTGGTGGTGGATCCTCCCTGAGGGACGCATAACATCATCATTTTTCTCGCTAGCGTTCTCATTCATAGCTTTTCACCATCAATGCAGTCAGTGCTTGGTTAAAGAAGTATTTACACAAGCAAACCGTGAACATGCAAAGTGATTGACAATCACTAACGCCCTCTTCCTGGCTGTGCCCTTTGGTGATTGACTTATGAACTAAAGAGGAAGGAAAGAAAATGTCATCTTTGACCTTATAGAGCCCAGAGGGAACATGGGTATAAACACTTCACATCAAACAATCCATTCTTGATGACTGAATCTTGCGTCATGGAGCTGTAAATGTCAAAAAAATGTCCCTGAATGCACCTTTAAAATCAACACCACCTTATGGAAAGTCATATTCACAGAGGGATGTGTAGGATTGTGAGGCATTAAGCGTGGTGCATATAGCTTTGTTAGTTTAGCAGAGCATCAGATTCATCAATATTAAAACTGGATTATGGTGTTGATGAAACCTGGTACATTTGAAGTATTTCATTCTGACCATAGAAGTAGTTTACACAGATTTGTGAAACCAGACTTTAACATTCTTCATTTATCTCTGCAGGACAGTCAATCATTGGGTGCAAGTCAGTGACAATCGAGAGCCACGTCTTCATCATCGTGGCTCAGCTGTTTGGCAGCTCCCGAATCTACAAGTTCGACGAGGATCAAAACAGGTTTTCCAAATTCCAGGACATCAAGGTGGACAGGGTCTCCAAGCCTAATGATATTGAGACTTTTCAGATTGCCAAAGAATGGTTCTTCATCATGGCTGACAGCGCAAAGGCAGGGATGTCCACACTCTACAAGTGGACCGATCAGGGCTTCTACTCACACCAGTCCCTACACGAGTGGTTTCGGGACACCGACGCTGAGTTTGTCAGCATTGAGGGAAAAGCCAGGCTCATACTGGCCAGCCGCTCTCAGGCTCCTGTTATTTACCAGTGGAACAAGGGGGCGCAGAAGTTTTTGCAGGAGGGGGAGATACCCAACATGGAGGATGCAGTAGCTGTCAAGGCCTTTCGTATCAAGGAGGACCACTACTTGGCATTAACCCGCTACATTGGGGACTCCAAGGTTCTCAAGTGGACCAGCAAGGATTTCGTTGAGGTTCAGGCACTGCCCTCTCGTGGATCCATGTCCTTGCAGCCTTTTTCTTTCAAAGATCGACACTACTTAGCCCTGGGCAGCGACTACACCTTTTCCGGGATCTACTTATGGAATGAGGAAACTGAGGCGTTTGAGCTTTTTAAGGAGGTCTACATCCACGCACCCCGTTCCTTCACAGTGGTGTCCACGTACCGCCGCGATTTCATTTTTGCCTCCAGTTTTAAGGGCAATACTCAGATCTTCGAACATATCATCATTGACCTGAGTTTGTGAAGCAGGCTGGCTCATTTGCCCAAGTGTGATGAGGAGCCATAAGCCACAAAAAATATTGCAAGAGAAAATCAGAGAGGAAGAGGTGTGGTATTCTGAGTTATTGCTTCATATTTATGCATTTCAAGCATTTGTATTAAGGTTTTTTCTCATTCAAATAACTCAAGATAACTCAAGTTACCACGGCGCTTGTCTGTTTGATGAGCTTTAGTAAAGAGAGCTTCTGGCTCCATCAGGGCTTCTAATCTCCAACAAAACAATAAAGTCATAAAGGGCTGTCTCAAGAAAACTTGGCTGCCTTCTATGTTGGAGAACTGTAGTATTTGTGAGAGTGGCAGGAATTGTATTTTACATGTGCAGTGGCTATGTATCAATCCTTGTGGCATTTGCATTGTCTGGACATCTTTCACATTGGTGAGCCAAATTATATTTAAGCATTTTGGCAGCTTGATGAAAAATGATGATAGCCAAGGAAAACTCAGCAGACAGAGTCCTTTAAATAACCAGCTTCAGAGGTTATTTGTGGTTCTGCAAATACAGCAAGAGGTCAAGAGCCAATCTTTTGGCTTCACTCAGAAGCTGTATTGTGCCCTATCAATTTTAGACAGGAAACACCTATATCTTTGGGGATTCAAAGGAATTAAAAAAAGTGAGGGATAATATACAAAGAGCCAGTCAGTCATGCAAAATAAAAGCCTGACAGCTGAGGGGTCTCAAAACACTCTGAAGGGATCTTTCTGTTTTGCAATAATGACCCGCTCGCTGTACATTATCCTGCTTATTGTATGGTTACTTACAAAAGAACTCAATAATTTGACACAAAATATTGATTTAAAAAATTATTTAATTGATTTAAAAATGACCTCTGCTTCTGCTTAAAAAATAGCTCCTTAAATTCTGCGGTTGTAACTGCATATACTGCATAGCATCGGACGGTTATTCACAGTAGTGTTCTGCTATTCAGAAAGAATGGACCGCTTCCCGTAATTGACTAATCAGAATTCAACAAAGCTGCATAATAATTTACACTGTCTGACTAGCAAAACTCCAAAAATACTAATACAAAATTATTAAAAGGGTAACCTGCTGAAAAATGTGTTGGGTAGAGATGGATAAGTTAGGCATCATAGACTCCACAACAGCCTGAGCTACCATGAGCTCATACTATTTTTTGAATCAATCAAAACAATTTATCCAGGACAGTATAATTCAATTATTGGCTCGCCTCTTGATGCATGTGATAGGTCCTCCCATATTATGTTCAATGACAAGACTGGATGGGGAAATTATCAAATTTATAGTTGTACGAGAGGAGGAAATAATTATACAGATATTAACTTAAGTCCCACCCTTGTTTTAATACCGCGAGTGCTGGTTTGTATACGGCGGAAATCGCCCGCATTTATTCATACAAAATGCATCACCCGGTGAATCAACCTCTATTCCCCCAAATGCCTGGACTCATCACTACATTGGGCCGCAGTTCTCAGTGTACCGAAGCTGGCGGTAAGGCAAGTTTTGCGCTCGTTCTCCATCAGACAAAATTGCCAGTTTGCTATTGCATTAACACGCTGGTTTTTAAAGGGAATGACAATGGTTAATTTGATTGGTCTTAATGGATCCAAACCCTCACCAATCACATCAATTCTTAGTCTTACCCTTTTGATAACGTCACTTCAGCTCTGCCATCACCGCTTATCACGAAATTGCCAAATGGAGTGAGAAACGCCCAGTTTTGATCTGCGATACCGTTTGCGCTTGCATTTGCTGAGTTTAGGTTGTAAAAATAGGGCCATCTGTCTCAAATATTATACTTACATGTAGTATTTTATATCATTGCCCATCTCTCAACATTGTCTATGAGCAAAACTGCATTTGTGAGGTAATCACGAGTACTGAGTTATGTAAATATATATAATCTTTTTGCGTTCTTAATGGTCACGAATAGCGTACTTGATGAATAAGTCACGTAGTAATCCGGTTATAAACTGAAGTATAAGACAATGAATCATCATATGACTTTACAGCGTAAATGATTACACTTCATTTCTTACAAGTTGATAAACTTTTTCATCTTTGCTTGAATTTGCCAAACTACAGTAGGTACCCAAGCTTTTCCTAACAGTGCCAATCCTGAACAATATGTCTACCCTTAGAGAGCTGAAATATTAATTTAAAAAATAATTAATTAAAAAATATATATGTAAATTTAATTATCTTTTGCTGTTGATAACCTATCATGTGACGGCTTGTTGAAAAGAGCTTCCGCAGGGGAGCTCTTTTAAACAAGTCGACACATGATAGGTTTTCAACAGCTTTGAGTTTTAAATTTTACGTCATTGAGTAACAGTGGTTGCATTTAGTGCGCTAAGGGTTTATACAAGCAGCTAGCTTAAATCTTACAAATTGTCTGTCTGCATCATGTTTTTTGCGTACAATATAAAATGTACCGCTAGAGCAAGAAAAGGAATGTAAGTTAGTGAAGACACAACTTAGTCTCATAAGATGAAAGCCCAATATGTGTTTACAAACAATAAACGATAGCAAAGAGACCCTTATTTCAGTCTGCCATGCTACTTTGAATGTCAACAATGCTTGTGGACAGCCTGAAATTCTGTTGCTTAACAAAGCATGTTACTCAAGGCTGTATGTGCAATCAGTGCATGTTTGTAAAAACAATGAGTCGAGCAATAGCCTGCACTGACATGCATATTTCTATTGTGACCCTCTGGCATTGTATGAGTAAACCCTTAGTAAAATATGCAACTTGCAAATGAACATTTTATACCATTGGAAATATATTTGGATTAATGCCCAATGAATGCAAAGAATAAAAACTCTTCAAGATGTCAATAAAAATATGTGTGAATGACCTGTTTTTTTTTTTTTTGCCAGGAATGGAAGCTTTTTTTGTGATTAAAAGGCTGCTTTCTTTTTTATTTGATTCCCAGATACAACGCTGTAATTAAATATGGAAGCCCAATGCTGGACTTCAAGCTTGTGGTTAATATTCAGCTGCAGAACCAAGTAATGAGGAAACAGTACTGTTGATGCTGCCAGCATGACAAAATGATCTTTTTTTTAGGGAGATGAGACAGCCATCTTAAGCCTTTTTTATGATTTGTGTGAAAAAAGTGATTGCTGAATCTTTTTTTTTTGTACCTCAGTCAGCCAAAGAATGAGCCTGAAGGATGATGCTATCTGGCAGGGAATTCAGCCATTTACAACCATGCCAGAAAAGATTTCAAGGAACATACTCCAATATGATTTAATGCGCATATTATTGTTATTATTGTTCTTTATTGTTATAAAACAGGTTTATAAAAATGACTATTAATGAATGTGTTGACTGCAAAAATGAAGAAAACACTAACTAAATAATACATTCTGTACAGGATGGTACACCCAACCATCCTCGTCAGTGATGCCATGAAAATTAGATTTGCACCCTAAAATGTTGTTTCAAATGTGACAGAGCATCTATGAGTCCAGTTAGGAGTTTATTTTACACTCGCGAAATATTTCTGTGGCAGTTGGCCTATTTACGCCGCTTTTTCAATTCAATTTATTTGTATAGCGCTTTTCACAGAGACTGTCACAAAGACGCTTTACAGTGAGAGATTAAATAAATGAAAGGGCAGTGCCCAGCCTATTCCTCACTACAGCAAATGAGGCAAAAAACTCCCGGTAGGGAGAAAAATCCTCAAACAGTGGTGAGAAAAAACTCCCCAGTGGGAAGAAATCTCAGGAGGAACCCGACTATAGTGGGGAAGCCCATCCTCCACGGGCTAGCTAATTAATAACAAAATAAAGTAAAATAGAATAAAATGGCAAAAGTGTTCCATTTAAGTCCATCTGAACAGTGGCTTATGTACCTCAGATGAAGTTAGGCTAGGTTACTTACATATGGGCCTCCCCCAGTTTATATAACAAAAATTGAGCGCTGCGGTAGTTCAGGCAGGTACGGAGTCACGCCTAGCTCTCAAGCCTACCTTCACTAATAGACCGATCCAGAGAACAGCCCACCCAGGCCTATCCAGCCAGTGAGATCCAGGGCTGCAGTCATGTGACTGCACCCAGCTCGCGCCCGCCATAACCTCGGACAAACACTTATCCGAACTGCTTTCTCTATTGGAAAGAGTGCATTCGCGCTTTGTTTTCAAATTTTTGTCATTATCAAATCTCACACAATGGTAAAGCGGTGTTGTTACGGTGAGCGTAAATCGGACACGAGATACCCAGATAGGGTCGTAAACACTGCTTTCAGCAGGCTGGATATGGCAATTAATCTGCTAATAATTACGCATTATTCTGAAAGCTCAACTCACTTTGTTTACGAACAATAACGCTTCTGGATGGCTTTGCACTGGGCCGTAAAAGGGTCAAGAGGCTGCAGGTTTTCATTCAAACAGAGCAGAAACACACCTGATACGATTAATGCAGCCTTCACACAGAGCTCCGTTTCAATCAAAGACTGTCTTGGGCAATAACACTTGGGTGCTCCAGAAAAGGTTTACGATCTTATCACACCATATGTAAATTGAATGCTACGTACCCTGCTTTGCAAGAGCACTGGCCATGAACAATGCTTCTCTGTTCCTTGTCGATCATAATTATCAATGAGTGTGGCTTCTGGGACTTCAACATTGAGTGATAGCATTTGCATTTCGCTTCAACTTCACGGGCGTTTATAACAGAAAATGACATTTCGTGAATATACCCAGATAAAAAATAGCTAATTATAACCTTTGTCTTTTGCTTTTTTGCGATGTGATCCGTTTTTAAAAACTCAAGATTGATGTTTTCAGGAAGCGCTTCCAATGAGATTATAAGGGACATTGGCACCATCTTCAGCAATGCTTGACCGAGGTCCAGCCGTTGCTATGCGTAGTTAGGGGGTGGGCGGAGCTATGGATCGGTCTATTGTGGTTCAATTGTAAGCTAAGCCCACATCAGCTGATACTCTGCTGATTCCCTCCAGGCACTCAATTGACCGATCCCAAGCCCCGCCTCCCATTGTTACTGTTGCTAGGTTGGACAACTAATCAGGAAACTTCAGCCTTGCCGGAGTTCAAAACAACAAGCATAGCTGCGCCGGTTCCGTTCACTGATGCGTTGCATGCGAGTCGGTGTTATTTTGGCATCGACATTTTGTCTCCCTAAATATGTGCTTTTTGGAGGATGAAAAGCGGCACACTTACTAATGGGAAGATCGAAATGTGACTCGGTGTCAACATTTAAGTGCGAGCAGAAAAGTTAAGTTTACATGACCGAGGCTTTTAATGACCCTCTAATAAGATATGTGCTTGTAAGTTTTCCCCGTTATAAGGAAGGTCGATGAATGTCCGTGTATGTCATCAAATTACTCTCTGGTTTCCTCACTTCATTGTACCCTGGTTGAGCATATTTGCCGTCAACCAAATTGTTCGTATTGAATCATATGGCTAATGCCAACGTTGTTAAAAGGAAGCGCTAGTTAACTCTGGCTACTCCTTACCTCAGCTTCATCTTTGCCCCGTCCCGTTAAAACACTGCTCTCAGAAATGATCACTGCACAGCACGGATCGAGGGGACAGAGAAAAGTTTTTTCTCTTGATTTCTAGCTAACAGCCAAGCCTTTCTCCCCACCTTGTCTTTTTGAACTCTGTATAAACAGACAAGGCGACTTTCCTGGGTTCCAGAAACCCCCCTGCCCTGAGCATGTACCTTCAAAATAAGCAAAAAAAAGCAGGGGAAAAAAAGCAGGGGAAATCACTGATGCTACGCCAGCCTTGAAAGTTACTTCCCTTTGTTTCACCACTTCCGACCATGCGCTTTTTCACCTGAAAAACAACATAGCCTAAGAGTTGTTTTCAAATTCAAGTTGTGAGTCCGCAAGAACCATGCCAAGGAAAAAACCACAACGAAGACACAATGAACCTTTGCTATATTTTTGTGCTGAAAGACAGGAGCTCAGTGCACATTTTCTTGCATGATCTAATAAAAATCATACTCTCTTTGAACTCAAGGTTTGAAATTTTGTTGTTGATTTTTGATGAGGCTTTTACATTTAGGATATTTTCTCAGTTGCATGGGTGAAGACATATGATCTTGGTGTAGA
This sequence comes from Gymnothorax javanicus, assembly GCA_029692085.1. Lineage (NCBI taxonomy): Eukaryota > Metazoa > Chordata > Actinopteri > Anguilliformes > Muraenidae > Gymnothorax > Gymnothorax javanicus. The sequence goes on along the minus strand of CM056209.1, from coordinate 14,433,022 downwards.
TTTACTGTTAAGCTGAATGGGTACTTGGTTTAAAAGGCATTCCGGTTGGTTATTAGTGACATTTTAACATGATCTATTTTGGTTGAAATTGGATGTAGAATGCCTGGAAATGGCTAGATTTTTGCCTCAGAAATAGCTAAAATGCAGGATTTTTCGGGGGCTACGTCCCCTGAGCTCCCACAGGGGCGCTACCCCTTGATCCCGCCAGGGGGCCTATGCGGTCCCCTGGACTCCCGCCAGGAAACCCCCCCCCACAACTAATTTAATCGGGCCCTGTAAAAACACTTAAGTCTGATATAAATGCAAATTCAATTGTTCACTCTGCAATTCACATCAAAACTGAAACCCAAGTTTTTTGGTACTGCACATATATTGTACCAAAAAAAATTATAGAAAAAAGTGAGTAGATTTGTTACAGACCATTACATTCAGAGTTTTCACTGTTCTTCAAGATGTCTTACTTATTTAAATGAGAAATATTATTCAATTAAGTTTATGCGGATTACGGTCAAATGTAATATTCATAAAACTTGGTTATGGTAAAAAAAAAAAAAAAAAAATTTTTCTGGTCTTCTGACTGTGAGCAATACATTCAATTTGTATCACATTCATCCATCACTGAAGCCCCGAAGATTTTAAACGCATGCATGTCTCTTAACTCTTATTCAATAAATGATCCCATTTTATTTTTGTTCTCTTTCATATCTCAAACGACGTATTTTGCGCTCTATGTACATCTGGCATTGAGTGTATTTTTTGCTCATGTATAGCCCGTTTTTTTATTTATTTATTTTTTTATTATTGAAAAGTACTACAATACTACATGTATATTGGTACATCCAAATCCATGTAACTGCCCTGGATCTTTAAATAAAGTAAATATGATGACGAGAAACGAAGCTCTCTTTTCCGAGTGCAAAGTTAAGCCCCTCCCGTTTTACAGACGTCATGACAACGTGACCGCTGGATTGAGGGAACAGAACTAGGAGATTGTAGCTGAATATAATCGCTGTTCTGAGTCTTAATTCTTGGGGTTTGTTTTACTGGGTTCTCGAAAGGAAAGTGTGATGTCTTCCAGAAGAAGCGAAAGTGACTGGCAAGGCTTGGTGAATGAGGTAGGCATATGTTTATGGCCTGGCTAACGGTATTGCAGTATTGTCAACTGTCGCTGATGATGCTCCTGATCTCAATTCTGCGTGGGATCTGACACAGTTGTCTTGTACTAGGAAAATAACCACGCAAATAAGGTGGTGATGTTCATAGCCAGTGTAGCGAATGAGTTGATGTTTTATTTCGCTCGCGGTGGAAAAGCAGGAAATAAATACTTCCACCCTTCAGCGTCAGCAATGCATGCAATTTTGTGGCTATTTTGAAGGTTAAACTATAAATTAATTTGGGAAGCAGTCTCGTTACCCAGCTTACACCGATGTAGCTGCCGCAGCCCATAATCCGTCATCGTTGGTGTTCTTCTAAGTTAGGAAATTCCCGTCACGGGCTATATGTGAACCAAAGTAGGTTTATCGCCGGGGTATTTAACCAGTTATGCAACCGTATTGTAATGGACATATACCTGGAGCCATGTGTGGTCACCAACGCTGGTAATGTAAAGTCTGTAGTGAGAAAGAGAATATTCAGTATAATCATGAAAACCATCATTGTACAGTTTTGCTAGTGAAATTGCTTAACAATCCCTCTTTTCATTTGAACTTGCTTGCTAAAGGCATTTTATTTACGTTACCCTCACAGAAGGCCCCGTTACAGTTGTTCAATTTTTGCATGATATAGCGCGGTATATATATAAAAAAACAGTAAAATGCGGCACTTTACGTTGCAGTAATTTACACTAGTGCATTATCTTGATTAAGGAATGTACTCGTGGCGAAATGCATTCATCGATCATTGCAGGAATGGCAAACTTAATATTATATGGTACATGGAGAGGGCTCTGTTTTGTCAATGCAAATATGTCATTTGGAGGCGTGTGTTTGGAAACTATTTAGACTAGAGCTCTTTGGCAGTTTAGCGAAAATGCATGCTTGTACCTCAAGGTGGCGTTTGTTTCTGGGGTTGAGTCGTGGCCAGTGAGTAGGGTGTCCCTGCAGGCAGCAGTTTCAGGACCGCACTTTCAGGACCGCAGTTCTAGGATCCTAACCCTAACCCTCGATAGGTGGCGCTGTCGCAGAAAATCTTAGGTCCTAGAAATGCGGTCTCAGAACTGCGGGTGGGTCTGAATCTGCAGCCTCCGGGTCTGCACAGACATACTATAGTGGCCAGTGGCCTTCTCTTCGGAGGATGAGTGTTCTCCCATGTTGATGTTCTTGCGACTGATCTGTGAGACACTTTTCCTTGCGATAGCGGGATAATGTGGCCATAATGGAAGTAAGTGAGTGACTGAGTGAGATTCACAATCCTTTCATATTCAATATCTCAAGAATGGCACTAGCCATAAACTTCCAACTTTGCACATTAGCTAACAGATACACTGTAACAGATGAGCTGATTAAAATTTTGTTGAATTAGTGAAGTTGCATCGTACTAAATTAATATGCAAAATCGCATCGCATGGTCCTATACAATCCTGTAGGACTTTTGCAAGCTAGCTAGCACGTTAATAAAATTATTACTAAGTCAAAGCTTGATAAAGGCTCGATTTCACCAATAGTTATGCTAGCGATGTTTGTTTTGAGTTTCTGGCTCAGTTGAAGTGTATTGCAGGAACGTTACTTGCACATAACTTCATTTGACCTCTGCAGTGGCTTACTAGCTACAGAGTTACATGAAGACTGTGGCGTTGCATAGCCTGTTATTCATGTAGCTCTGCAGCTAGCTAGCTGGCTACTGTGGACCTAAAATTATGGTGGCTGGGTAGGAATAATGATGCATTACCTTGACAAGCTAGCTACTTTCTAGTCTGAACAGATCCTGAGTTTACAAGCGGCATTTCCGTCTCGTTGCATCATACATAATTAATATGCAAAAATACACCGCATCACAGGGTCTTGTACAATCCAGTAAGATTGTACGTCCCTTGTGTGCTAGATCTGGAGATAATAAACTGCCTGTTGGTATGACTTTATTCATTAATTTTATCTGTAGCTCGGTCTCTCAGCCCTGCTTCTCATATCGCCAGTGCTCTCAACCCTACCCTTGTGAGGCTTGCACTTCAGGGTCATCTCAATGAAATTTGTCTGGATTTTTGTGTGAATCATGTATTCCTCAAATTCTCCATTCTCTGCATGGAGTGATTTTGCATGTATATAAGAAAGATCAAGCCATAACCTTGACTTCCTTTGAAAATGAGAAGCTGTTGGTTGATAATTTACAACATATCTGAACTTTCTGTGAAATGTGCCTGATAGTCTAATCAGTAGAACTGTATTGGCCATTGCAGTGTATTTTTCCTTTTTTTCAAGGGTTGGCTTGAAGGGGAGATGACAAAACAAAATTTGTCATATTGGAAGGAACCTCTGGAGTACCTCCTTATAGCAAACATGTTTCTGATGTGTTACAAAATGTAAGAAAAGGTTTCTTTTTACTAACGTATTGTTCCAGAATGCCCTCCCACTTAGCAAACAGCAAACCCTGCTGTGTTGACTTTTGTAGGTGTGTTTACTTCTGCAGAGGCCTGTAAAATAGTAGGGGTGAACTGTTACAATTGTGACATTTCTCACATCTTACTGAATTACTCCAAGGTAAATGAAATTAAAAAGCTCCGAAATGACATAATAACATTCTGTCATGATAACATTGTCTTCTGCAATAAGCTACATTTCAGTTGACTCCTGACCCCTGCCTGGAAATTTTTAAAAACACAGTAAAATAAATAAATAAATAAATAAACATTATTCAGAGACTCTTCATGTCAAGATCCAAGCGTGTTGTATTTCAATAATGTACCAATACAACAAACCAAAATCAGACTTTTATTTTATAAATAGACAAATTAACAAAAATGAAGATTTCGCTATTGCAGGCTGTCAACTTCCTATGTTTTTTTTTCCTATTTTTACCTATTTTTAGGAGCAATTCCTATGTATTCCTAGTTTCCAAACAAATTCCCATTTTTTCCTATATTTCACACTGATCATGAAAAATTGCATCCATTGCCGATATACACTAATCAGCCATAATATTATGATTACCTGCCTAATCATTTGTAGGTACCCCTTTTGCCGCCAAAACAGCCCTGACCCATCGAGGCATGGACTCCATTAGACCTCTGAAAGTGTGCTGCGGTATCTGGCAACAGGATGTTAGCAGCAGGTTCTTTATGTCTGGGGCCTCCGTGGGTCGGACTTCATTGTCCAGCTCACCCACAGATGCTGGACTGCATTGAGATCTTGGGAATCATGATGCCAAGTCAACACCTGCTTGAACTCATTGTTGTGTTCCTCAAACCATCCCTGAACCAGTCTGGCAGAGTGGCAGCGCTCATTATTCTGCTGAAGTAGGCCACTACTATTAGGGAATACCGTTTCCATAGAGGGGTGTACTTGGTCTGCAACAATGTTTAGGCAGGTTGTACATGTTAAAGTAACATCCATAGAATGGCAAGACCCAAGGGAACCCAGCAAAACATTGCCCAAAACATCAGAATGCCCCACCTGGCTTGCCCTCTACCCATAGTGCATTCTGGTGCCATTTCTTCCCCAGGTAAACAATGCACCTACACCCAGCCATCCACATGATGTTAAAAAAAATATGATTCATCAGACCAGGCCACCTTCTTCCATCGCTTGGTGGTCTAGTTCTCATGCTCTCATGCCTGTTGTAGGCGCTTTCAACGGTGGACAGTTGCCAGCATGGGCACCCTGATTGGTCTACAGCTACACTGCTCTATACGCAATAAAGTGCGATGCACTGTGTGTTCTGACACCTTTCTATCAGAACCAGCATAAAATTTTTCAGCAATTTGAGCTACAGTAGCTCTTCTGTTGGATTGGACCACACAGGCCAGTGTTCGCTCCCCATACACTTCAATGAGCCTTGGCCGCTCACGAACCTGTCGCTGGTTCACCAGTTTTATTTCTTTGGACCACTTTTGGTAGGTACTGACCACTGCAGATTGGGAACACCCTACAAGAGCTGCAGTTTTGGAGATGCTCTGACCCAGTTTTCTAGCTATCACAATTTGGCCCTTGTCTAGGTCGCTCACATCCTTACACTTGCCCGGTTTTCCTGCCTCAACACATCAACTTTTGGGACAGACTGTTCACTTGCCACCTAATGTATCCCACCCACTGACAGGTGCCATTGTAATGAGTCAATCAATGTTATTCACCTCAGCTGTTAGTAGTCGTAATGGTTGATCAGTGTATGTACATGTTTATGTTGCAGGTATTTTTACGTCTTTGTGGGCAGTTTTGAGTCCGTATGGATATTTTATACGCCGTGTATGTTTTGTAACTGTGGGACCATTGTGAGCAATGGACTGTATATAAAGATGGACAATGGGTATCCACTTCCTAGCACTTTATGAAAGTGAGGCCAAAATATTCTTTGTATGTAGGCTGCCATCTTGCACATTTGGAGCCAGAGTCTACGCTGTAGCGATCGGGGGGTTCAGCCACGGTATCAAGGTCCTGCCCATACACCCATACTACTCAGTCGCAAGCACATCCCTGAAATTTTTATGAAGCCAGACTGGCTCCATCGGTGTTAGACTCGAGACTGAGGGTGATATACGCCATATTATCTTGTTAGGTAACCTAACCAAAAGTTTGGCCTATTGAAAGCACTGCTCTATCAAGACTGAAAGCTTGTTAAAGGGTTAGCTAGTTTGGATTTTTTCCAAGAACAGCTTTATGATGCTAAATACGTTTGCTGCTTTCCTCGTCCCTGGCAGTGCATTGCTTGGCTCCCATACCAATATTTGGTCCTCCTGCTAACCTCTTCAAACTCATGCCAACAGCTTATTATTTAATAGCTAGATGGCTACTACATTGACTATGGTTAAGTTACCTCATGCAACCCTACAAAATAAAGTTGCTAAATGCTGTCTGTGGGTAAATGGACTCCCTGCTGTTGTGCGTTTTAACGTTTGCTCTAACTAGCTTGCTAGCTGGCTAACTAATTAGGTTACCCATTACTGAATCTCACTTTAGTAGTTAGCTTGCTAGCTAACTGTTTTTAGCTGGCTTGCAAGATTTTGTGATAAGTCACTTAAATTGGCAATGAAAAAATTGGCAACTGTTCCCATCCCTAGAACTTATTTTGTTTGCATAGCTTGTGAAATGCACTTTCATATATATGTCAGTTTTTGAATTCAGTTTTACTATTCGAGGATGGAGATGAATTTGCCTCGCAAACTGTAACATGTGACCAACTGTATGCATCATCTCTCCTCCTGTCTTTCCCTTTAACTTTCATTCTGTCAGTTCTTGGTGGTTAAGCGTAAGTTGGACAGTAAGAAGGAGGCCCTGCTGATTCTGTCCAAGGAGTTGGACACCTGCCAACAGGAACGCGACCAGTATAAGCTCATGGCCAATCAGCTGCGAGAACGGCACCAGAGCTTGAAGAAGAAGTACAGAGAGCTCATTGTAAGGAGCCAATCACCCTCTGTGTCTCTCTTACATACATTCTTGTTCTTCTTCCTGTCTGTCTCCCTCAAGGAACAGTATTGTGTAGGATTGTGTTTTACACCTCTTCTATGTGATAATATTTAATGAGTGTATGTGTCAACTGCAGAATTATTCGCACCCGTGATAGAAATGAAAAAAAAATTGCTGCATATAAAAATCAACACTGTTAAATCCAGGCGATGAGTTCAGACATATGCAAAAAACTTTATCCTTTTATTTCGAACCATAGCCTCTTACTGTACTTCTCAGAATTTTTATTAAGCTATTACATTTTTTCTGAGAACCATTAGTTCACAAATTATTTGAGCTGCTTACTAATTTTGGCAGTAAAATCAACATTAAATTGGCTGTGCTTTTCCCATTAGCAGGTAATGGGGAAAATTTGGTTGTTTTTCAGGTTGTAGCTTGAACTTCCTCATTGATTGAAAAAACAGAAAAAATCTGTTCAGCAAATGCCATCTCGGTCATCTGGCTTGACCCCACTGAAGATGTGTGACCTCGACTAAAGGCAGTTGGGGATGCCTATAATTCTAACTTAAAGAAATGCATTGAAACATGGGAATAATTGGATTGGCATTATAGGATCTGGTCCCATATGTTTGAACTCATGAATTATTCACTCGGTTGTTTTTTACATGCAGCTTTTTTTCTTCATTTGTATTGAGGATGCCAACACTTCTCCTTGCATATATTGCATTTTTAACAATATATTTAAGGTTAAGGGGTCAGTACATTTCACCATTCCTTTCATTTTGCAAAATTAATTGAACATTTTTTTGCATGTGTATAATTCTGTTCCTTAAATGACCAAAAAAAAAAAAAAAAATAAATCTGCACAGCAATCTGGGTTTTCCTGAAATGACTTGCCTTTCCAATTATCCTCTGAGAAATGGGTCCCTCACAGTTTTTTGGCGAAACAGTTAGTCCAGCCCCTTTGGGATCAGTCAGGAGAACGTTACTTGTTTTATGGTCGCATAGATTAATTACTCATCAAAGCAAAATTTACTCGCAGCTCAAATGTATTTGTTCACCTCATGGCATTATCTGAGGCTGTGGTTTCAATAGAAATGCCCTCAAATCTGTAATAATTCCTGATGCAAACATTTCATTTTTTTAATGATATTTAAGCATTTTGATTATTTAATTCAGCAATACAAATTTAATGGAGCCTCTAATAGTAAATAAGAAAACACCAGAAAGCTCACAGAGGTCTTGCATCAGACAAACGTCATTTGTGATTTGGTTTTAACTGTCGCCTCAGTGTGTGCTTGAATGTCATCCTCGTCGCTTGAGTGTGTGCTTGAATGCTGTTTTTTTAAAGTATGTCAGCAGAGTCCAATCATGAACGGAGGTATCACAGCTAACTCGGGTAGCACAGATAACCCCGGTAACATTAGCAGAGGCGCTGGTACGCTGTAGACCTCAAATAATCAGGATGAATTCACACGGAGTAGGAGAGCCTGACAGAGTTTACTCCTTAGCACCACCCTGTGTGAATGTGTGATTACTACAATTTAGTTTTTTTCTGCAGGATGGAGACCCTTCCTTGCCTCCTGAGAAAAGAAATCAGGTACACGTCCCCTATTCAAGGTTTTTTGTGTCAGGGTATTACGGCTCAAGTCAGCCCAAAGTAATAAGTGGGTTCCAGAGTGAAACTGAAACTGCCATCTGGCACACATTTATCACAAATACATGAAGGGGAATTGGCAAAACATGGACACAAAATGATGGTGGGCTGAAAAAACAGAGAGAGGGATGGCCGTACAGAATAGGGTCTGTAAGTCTGTACGAAGAGTACGCCTGCCCCGTGGCAAAGATCTTTTCTGACTACGGAGCCTAAAGAAAGACTGGCAAGTCTTCTGGGAAGCTTGCTTTCCTGCTCTGGTCTCACCTAATAAACTTTAAGTGTGGAAAAGATTATAATCATCCGATGTCTCAACAGCAGAGAGAAAAAAACAAAAGCCAGTAAATAATAAACACAAAAGGTGAAGGTGAGAATGACAGCTGGCAGCGTGCTTCAGGCGGGAGAGACAGGAAACACCACTAGGCGCCGCCATTTCACATGCAGCTTTTTAAAGGGCCAGACAGGAATCGGGAAAAGCAAATGGTTCAGCACCGGTGTAACCCATTATCGGCTCCTAGACTGAACGAAAGGAAAAGCATGTGAACAGTAACAGCTACACTTAACACAGAGGAGTGTTCTTAGTTCCTGTCATAAACCATTCAATTCAGCTTTATTTGTTTTACAATTTTACTGTGACACCATCCTAAAGGTGCTTCACAATGTTAACACAACACGTAATAAAAGTCCAGATATTAAACAAATTACATGAAACTTCCCCTAAGAAGAAGAAAAAAAAGCTTCAGAACTACCCAGTGGGTAGAAATTTTTGGGGGAAACCTTTGTATTGTGAGAGAGCCAATCCAGCGCTGGCTGGCCCAGCATAATAAAGATGGAACAAATGGTAACTGGAGAGTAATGAAGGGAACTGTTTCCAGTATTGACATGGCTACATATTGGAAAAAGCATCCCGGTGCAGGTTCAGTGTTGTAAACACATTGTGAGAGTGAAATGGTGGGGATTTGGGAACCAGGGCATCCTTTACCCCTCTTACACTGCAGAAACTTCTGCTTAAGTAGGCCAGATAGTTAAGTTGTAGAGAGTTGATGACTTTGTGATGCAATGTATTGCATTGGAAAGTGTCTGAACAACAAATGTTGTAAGTACAGTGAGCATTAACTGGGAAATGTGATCTCAGGTAGTTCTTTCTTCCTTTCATTTTTCCCCTCCGTCTTCTTTGTTTCTCTACCCCTCTCAACTGTCTTTCTATCCATATCGTTCCTCTTTTCAAAACTCTTTTCCTCTCTCCTTTTCTGTCTTTCTCTTTTTTCTCCCGCTCCTTTCTTCTCTTCTGCTCTCTCCCTCCACCTTTTCCAATTTCTTCCTCTCTCTTACTCTGTCTCTCTGTTTCTTTCCTTCTCTCCTCCTTTTCATTCACCTCACTCCTTGTTCTTGGGCTCTTTTCCTCTCTCCGTACTCCCTCTCTCCAGGTAAATCTGGCTCAGCTGCTAAGGGACGCCAGGGAAAGAAATAAGCAGGTTACCGAGGAGCTGAAGGAAGCCACTCAGAGGCTGGCTGAGGCTCAAGGGGATAATAAGGTAACCATGGCTACCGTCCATGTGTGGGCGCAAGCTTTCCCAGAGAAGGTGGAAATATAAAGAGATGTCGCACTGCCTCACTTTACAGTGGGAAATATTTCATCACTAAAGATGGCGGCATGTCAATGTAAAACTAGCTGTCAGCCAGATTATGCTCAACTGCACAAGTTGGGAGCTCAACAATGGTTCAAAAAGTCAAAAAGTGATTGGAGTATTTTGGCTTAAAACCAAAAACTAAGAAGAAATTTATGCTGTAAAATGAAAAGATATTTAATTCTGTTGTCTGTTTAGCGCTAATGACGTACATGAAGTTGATCCCTATTGTATAGCCAATCATGGGTGAAGTAACCATTGATGCTGTAGTTCACATTTGTATCTGTGGCTAAAAATCATCATCATAGATTAATGTCAATTTAAATAGTGTATGCTCGCTGCCACTGATAAACGTGTGATTGTGATAGCTAAAAAGCAATATAAAGCACATTGGTTTCATGTCCGATATATTAGTTACATGAAGCTTGAGCTTGCTAAGAAGCATGGTGTTTGGTAGATAATACTGGCGCTCAGAATAACTTCACTTAAGTGACATTAGCCAATTTTGCTCTCACCTCAGACCCCCATACTCAGTGCCTATGCATTGAGTTGTGTGTTTTTAGCATACCTTGGGCAAAAAACTATACTCTTGGTCATGACACTGTGATGGTATGAAAAACTTTAAAACGGTGAACTCGCTAGAAAATGCAGCGATAATGTAGTGATAGTTGTATGCTGCATTGTTGGCCTGCACTTTGGATAAAATCGCTGAAAATCCAAGCCCTTTAATGACCTCGCTGAAAATTGCAATGAACTACAATTAAAAATGTGCTATAACCAGATGGTCAAGCTTTACATGAAAGGGTAAAGCCCTCTATGGATGAGTGATTGTTACGCCGTGACTGCTGCTTCCGTAGAAATTTCTTGTGAGTGTTCTAAAAATCACAGTACTTTACGAATTCATTTTATATTTGGTATGGACCTTGTGTGTGGTAAGGTCACAAAGCCTATCGATTTTGGGAGTGATTGCTTTAGGGGGTCCGGCGATACACGTCGGCCTGCGGGCAACCAACTATCTAGGTTCTGTTTTGTGTGTTTTTTGGTAACTGGGTTGTAAATGTGACTGGAAGACCTTCATTTGGTATGAAAAGGTAAATGTTTCTCTGTTGTGGTCCATGGAGAAATCTGGTGCTCTGTAAACTGACTGCCACCTCCCTCCTCCCCCCACCCCCCCGCCCCACCCAAAGCTCCTCAGAATGACCATTGCAAAGCAGCGATTGGGAGATGAGGAGGTGGGAGCTCGACACTTCCCGGCCCATGAACGGGAGGACTTGGTTCAGCAGCTGGAGAAGGCCCGCGAGCAGGTGAGAGGGTGGAGTCAGAGGTACAAGTCTCCTGTGATCATTCTGGACCCTTCCAGGCCTGTGGAAAATATGTATTTATCACCAAAAACTGCATTATTAGTACTTGTAGAAATTCTTTGGAGCAACGTCAATGCAGACAGATGCCTGATCTGTTTAATTATGCCGCCGCCGCACACAGTGGGTGGGAGGAATAGTGTTTTTCTGTTGTCAGTCTGGGCATGCATCCTTCACGCCGTCTGTCACTAATGTCTTGTTCTCGCTATATCTACGAGAGGAGGGGAAAGATTTTCACTAAATTCGGCATGGTTACTCCCCACTCAAGGTACTTTCGGTGAACTGATTAAGTTTTTGAGATCATCGGATTAAAGGTAGAAGTCGCATACGGTCCTTTTTATTTGAGGGCTGAAGATCACCTTTTAGGGCGTATCAAGCGATGTCAGGCGAAGGCATGGCAATCAGTGCTTTGCGTTGTGTTGTATCCTGTTTGTTTTGGCCTTACGGCAGGGGTGTCCAATTTTATCCGCAAAGGGCCGGTGTGGGTGCTGGTTTCCCTGACAGCCCAACACTAATACACCTGATTTTACTTATCAAGGTTTTGATTGACCCCCACGATTAATTAATCAGATAATTCAGGTGTTATGGACTGGAATAGAATAAAAACCTGCACCCACATCGGCCCTTTTTGGATAAGATTGGACACCCCTGCCTTATGGTGTCATACTGTAACCTAGTGTTTTTAGTTGATAATAACACTCATCGCAAGATCATTGCAGTTTTTGCCCTACACACCACAGTGCATAATGCATTATGTATCAGTGGTCAGTAGGAAGCGCGTAAATTGCATGCTACGGACTGGGCAACAACTGCTAAAAAAAAAACAACTGTGATTGAAGTTTCAGTACTATGCAAAATTTTAGGCCTTTAAATTTTTTTAATGTAAATTTGGTCTTGCATGTTTATTTTATGTTTTCCACAACTGGCTCAGAATCCTTTTCTCTTCCCTCATTACGTCTGAGCGATTTACGCACAAGCTTAAATTTTTGGGTTTCACTCAAACTCAATTGAGTGTACAGCAACGAAAGTATAAAAACATGCATATATCTAAATAACTGGCAGAGTAGGGTGTTTTATTTTGGTATTCATTGAATTTCCATTATTTTTGTGAAAAAAAATTATAATTTACGAAAAAAGTAATTACTTTATTGTTTTATGGATATCCTTATGTGTACTTTATAGTAATAAAAAGTAACTTTGCCATTTTAAAATCTGTAAATATGTCCCCGGCAAATGTGGTCCTGAAAGAAATGTAGTTGTAGTTGGGAGATGATGAGTATCCAAAGTCGGTGTTTTACTTGTGAGAGCTGGCTAATGCCATCTTTCGCAGTCTTTATTTAATTAAAAAAATGTCTGAACTTTGTCAGTGCTGGTAAAATTAGAGGTTTTAAAATTAGAGGAAAATTTAAGAATGTAAAACTCATAAAAGCACTCATGCAGATTCTCTGGGGATTGTTCCTTTAGATCTTTCTTTTATTGATCTATCATTTAGTTGGCAGGGATCTGACCGAATTAATCGCACTGCATTATTACTAAATGTATCACCCTCTATGATGTGCAGGAATGCATGTGGGTGTATGTCTGTCAGACTGGGATTGTATTATTATCTGCGATATTTTATCCATGTCCATAACTCATATTACCTGCCTTTGTTATCGTGCAGTATTGAAAGCCAAATTATGTGTTAGATGAAATCTCAAAAAGGTAGCTTTCATGACTATGGAGAAGGTAATGGCTCATTCATGATAACAAGATATTCATCTATTTGAAATGGTGCTTGAATCATTAGTTTTCATGATAAACATTTATTGTTTCATATGGGGATCACCTTTTTTTGTATCTCTGAAATATCAGAGAGCAACTAAATTATATCTTGTTTGTAAAAAAAGAAAAAAGTCTCAGCTTTGTGAGCTTGGCCTTGGCAGATGTGCTGTGTGCTAGGAGAGAGGCAAACGTCTAGCCGCATTGGCACTGCAAGTTTCTTAACACTGGTTGGTGAGTAAATGACAAATACCACATGCAAGCAAAGTCCCTGTTCACAGTAAATTAATCCTCATTAGAGCTGAAAGTATATGTCCCAGAGCCTGTGCTTTTTATTTTAACCAACACCCATTGGTTCTCATCAGTCCTTCCATTTTACATTTAAGCTTCTCATCTCCAAGAACTGAAGGTTAGGCTAAGGCAATTTCTGTGGAGTAAAATGAAGCTAAGATGAACTTAACCAAGGTAAGTTGAGCTTGTGTATAGCAGAACTCCGTACTTAGACCATTTTTTTCAAGTCTAGCTGAAAATCAGGAGAGCTGGAGCACTCAGAGCTCAGAAAATAGCCACTTTTAATTAACTATTGTTATGAACATTAAAAGTGACATTTTTCTGAGCTCTGAGTGCTCCAGCTCTCCTGATTTTGGGCTAGTCCCTGTGAAATGGTTGGGGTGAGGAGTTCTGCTGTACAGTCTTACTATCCATGCTGTTTAGGACCTCACTTGTCCTTTTTTATTATAGCGGGCCCGTGCTGCGGCTGGTAACCGTTTTCATTAACTCAAGCTAAACTGCACTGAGGGAAATTATGATAAAATAAACTAGCAGGTAAACTAAACTTTAATGTTAAGCTAGCCGAACATAATCTAAATGACCTCAGATAAGGGCAAGAATTAACTTGTGAAATAAACCTCGAGAAGCAAATTAAGTGAAGCAATTGTAGGTTTAGTTTAGTTTGTGTTTCTGCTCTCTCCTTGGAAGAACGAGGAGCTGGAGCACAGCCTGAAGGCGGCGACAGATGAGCTGCAGGACGTAAGAGCCGAGCGCAACGTCTTCCAGGAGAAGGCCAACCGGCTGAACCGTGAAATTAACCACATCTTGGGCGGCCATGACAGCCGGATCATTGATGTGGACGCGCTGATGCATGGAGAACAGGTGTGTTTCTGGTCAAGAAAGATTCCAGGGACTGGTTCTCACACATTGTATTAACCTCTAATTTTTCTGAGGCTGTGAGGCCATTTTGCAGAGATGTAGCCATTGACTGATTTTCAAAAACTTCTCAGTTTCTTGTTTTTTGCTCTTTTATGTAATGGATTTTGATTATGCCCACTTCTACATTGTTTTTAATTGAATTTACGTCTCTTCAAGAAGAGACCTCTTGGTGTCAGAAGTCAAAGCTGTTATCACTGGTGAATGTATAAACAGTCACCTCACGGCAGTGGTGGAAAGAAACTAAGTGCATTTTTTTAAGTACTGTACTAACGTACAATTTTGAGGTACTTGTACTTTACTTGTATATTTCCATTTCATACTCCTGTATCTTTTCACTCCAGTTCATTTCAGAGGGAACTATTGCTTTAGTTACTAGTTATATTTAAGATGAAGATTTTACAAAATAGGTCATACAACAAGCTTTTTAAAGCAACACATTGTTAAAAATTAAACCAGTGGTGTCCAACCTCCAGTCCTTCTTGGCCACTGTATAGTGAGGGTAACATGTCAGGGGTTTGAGTTGTTAACGGCTTCACCAAGTAGTGATTTTTCCTGCTGAACATCACACCTGGGTTTATTACAATTAATGTTAAAATGATCCTACACCTCATCAAAAATCAATAACAATTGTGGAGAGTGACAGAAAAATTCTTCCCCTAGTGGCAAAATGCCCTTCACAACAGTTGCGCAGATCAGTCAAAACACCAGGATGAACTCTGAGTTGTATGGGGTTAGGCATTTGCTCAGATTTGGCCAAAAGTTGCAGAACCCATTGGACATTGCTTCTCAGTCCAGACGTACAATGTCACATTCTAAGAGGGCAACCAATGATTTGTGGAGTGAGTTTTATCATGTGACCACTGATTAACAAAATTATGGGAAGGAGTTATATCTCATGGCCACAATATATATTTTTACTTCTCCTTGCACTTCCCAAGCTCCATACAATAAAAATGTTAGGTTGTCAAAAATTCCTGCAACACATGGGGTCTAGCCTCACGGCACACCATTTGGGACCTCTAGCATAGAGAGCCAAAATTAAGAAAATTTGGTCACTGTCTAGATCAGGGGTGGGCAATCCTGGTCCTGCAGGGCCGGTATGTGTGCAGGTTTTTATTTCTATCAATTACCCTGACTAATTGAGCTAATTGGTTGCAAATGCAAATATAGATTTGTGCAAGGATTCGATAAAAAAGAAAAATGTTTTATGTAGGGGGACAAGAACAGTCTTTGGTCATTCATGATAATTTAAAGAAATGCGCCTGAAATGTCAGATTTCATAAATAGTTTGTCAAATTTAGATAATGAACTAATTAAAGGCCAGAAGTTGGTGCGAAAACCAGGGACAGATACGGCCCTCATTGCCCACCTCTGGTCTAGATACTTATTGACCTTACTGTGATTCTCTTTCAGATATTTGCATGACAGATTCAAGCAGCTACAGGAAGAAGTGAACCTGCTAAAAGCAAATGTTATGAAATACAAGGTATTGGACGTGTGGTATGAACAGGTTCTGATGATGTGTGATGTCACCTGGGTTTGATGAAGTGTGATGTATGTAGTGTGTGAGCGTGTGTGTAGGTCCGTTTAAATGTGAGTATGCGTGAGGTTGTTTCTTTTTAAGTATTTTGTCATGTGTAGTCATGAATTTAGTCTCATTTGGTATTCTGTGTTTCTGAAGACTGCGTTGGAGAGAAGGAAGAATTCCAAAATCTATGGCAGGTCCAATAGCAGCGCTCTTACAGGGGTCCTTTCTGCTAAACAAGGTAACCCTTAAACATGCCTGCCTGGTTTACCCTACAAAATCACCCATGCACCCTCTACCCCTGTTCTAAGCATGAATAATTAACATGAAGAAACGAGAGATTATTAACCCACCATATTACTGCTTATTTAGCTCTTGGCTTGCAGGAACCAATCTACGTTATTCAGTGCTGTTTTTTTTTTTTTTTTTGCTGCCTTCGTGCGTTCAAGTCAGTAGTATATCATTCAATCACAGCACTGTATACTTAAGAGTGGTGTTAAGATTTAAGATTTTTCAATCTCTATCTCTGTCTGTTGCTTACTTCTCTTTCCCTCTGTCTGTTTGCAGTCCAGGAGCTCTTGCTGTCAGAGGAGAGTGGATGTAGCTTGCCAGCCACACCCCAGTCCATCTCAGATCTGAAGTCTTTAGCCACGGCACTACTAGAGACCATACATGAGAAAAATATGGTCATCCAGCATCAGCGTCACACCAACAAGTACAGTGCCGATCACCTCAGTCTCTCACTCTGATTCGCTGACTCTCTCTGTGCCTCTCACAGACTGTTTCTGACTCTCATGGACTGACTGTGAGTCTTACTGACTCTCACTGATCCACCGACTGTCACTGCCTCTCATTGACTTTATTTTTCTCTCAAAGATTCAGTAAATCACTCTGAAATAGTGACTTTCTGACTATCGCTTCCTCTCACTGAATCTGTTTGACTCACGGATTCTCTGACTCTCTCTGACTCTCACTGACTCAGACTCACCAAATAGCTGCCTTAACTGCATTGTGTCCTCGCTGTATTCTTCTTTTCTCTCGTCATCTCTCTCTCTCCATCTCACTTCTCATCATGTCTTGGTCTCACCTCCCTGTCTATCTGCATCTGTGTCTCCTCTGCCTCTATCTGTCTCTGTCCTCCATCTGTGTAATGAAATTGGTAAATTGAAATGGAGGAAACTGGAAATCATATTTTCTGTGGAGAAGTTCAGTCAGCATGTAGGATGTAGCCCAAAGGAAAAGCTCCTGCTAGCACTTGTCTGATTACATCTTCACTCTGCTCTCACTCCTCTCACAACACTAACTGTCCTCTTCCATTTTGATCATCCCTTTTCTCCCTTTCTGTGACTCATTTTCTTCCCTGCCTCCTGCCTTTTTTACATGAGACTCCACAGAACAGAGCGTGTTCCATTTCCATTTTAGAAGAAAAAAATGGTCCGTGGAAAAGGGCAGCTGATTTTGATAATTTAATGCGGACGTGAACAAAACTGTAGGTCGTTGTTCCAGCAGGATTCTGGGAAATCGAGTCGCTGAGCTGGAGAAGAAACTGAAGACCTTGGAAGTAGCAGGATTGTGGAGCCTGCCTGGTAAGCAAGGCCCTGCTGATCTGCTCAGTCGGCCAATCACACTCATGCTCACAGACACATTCACTCACACAGTTACTCACTCACTCATTCACACCCATTCATTTGCACATGTACATATGCAAACACACTTTCTCTCCCTGTTATGGACTCACAGCTCAGCTCTGTTCCTGGAGAACAGCTGGATCTGCTGGTTTTCATTGTTTTAGTGCTTCACTTATAAATCCGTTTATGATCTAGTATGCTCACCTGACTTTGTTTTTCATTGGTTTGATTGATTGATTGATTTTACTTTATTTGTTCATTCACTCATTTTAAGGTTAAAAACCTGTAGCCTTGTGACTGAAGTACAAATGAACTTTGATGGCACCTCTTGTACGACACTGAGTTGTTTCTTTAATCAAATCTTGTTTTCTTGCTCTTATTCCCTGTTCTTTTTTCTCTCCTTCTCTTCTCTCTGCTTCTTGAAGGGCTCACCTACAATGTGTCCGTGGGATTTGGGAGTAGGTGTCCACTATGATCGTTTTCGTTTTATCTCTTAGATCAACATATACTCACCTTTTGAAGTCATTGTCAGACAGCTGTCTATCCATCAACAATTTACAATTTGCTGTTACGTCAGCACACTCATGCAGCCACCATTGCTGTTTGCTGATGGCATGACATCAGGCTACTAGCATCACTGTGACCCGCTAGCAATATTTTCGCGGTCTGCTAGCATCATTACACTGGTCTGCTTGATCACAGCTCAGCTGGCAGTTACTCTGGTGCACTGTCAGCATTACAGCAGGCTATCTGCGCCGTTCGCCAACTGCTTTGCTTTAACGGCTGATTTATTCACCTTCGCTGCCTCCCCTAAGTTGCTAGCTGGTGGACAGATATACCGACACTAGCCTGCTACAGCCTATTGCTCCCTGGGCTGCTTTCCCTACTGGAACCCCCCACCCCTGCCAAAACTGCGTTTCTTCCAACTTGCTTTGAAGGTCCCATGACAACCAAATAACTTTTACATGTAAAGAAGTGTACCTAGTGTTATTTGCTATGCATTTTGATTGTAAAATCACTTCTTTGAGAAATAAACAAGATTTTCTGAGAACTTTAGTGCATTTACTGACTTGCTAAGCCCAGTCGCTTGAAGTTCATTTTCCACAACCACGAGTTGCTTGACTGTATTCGTCATCTCTAGAAGGGTTGCTTATTAGTGTAAAGTCAACGTATCGAAAAAGTGCATCTAGGTTTCTTTCTTCTTTGTAGAATATAAAGGTAGTTTTTGATGCTTATCTGCTGCATAGGTTATGGCATGAAACTACTTAATTATTTCTGCAGGCCATGCTGTAGTTACACGTTTGTTTTACATGCGAGAAAAGTCAGACTGCATAATTTGAGGCGCGTTAATTACATTACTGTGCAGTGAGAAGCAGCTGGCGGAAATCGCAGTTTACGGATAATAGCTACGCTCGATACAACTTTGTAAATCAAAAAATGCACCCTCGCATATTAGTCAGCAGGAATAAGCAATATCAATGCCAATAGTGTACTCTTGTGAATCTGAGCAAGCTGCAGCTGGCTACGCCATCGGCCGTGGTCATCCGAGTAGTGCTTACTGTACGCCACTGAAGGCTGGTGGAATGAAAATTGGTGAAGCGCAGAGTATCCCTTTAAAATAATGATTGGTCTTATTCTGTTTTCTATCATTCATTTAAATTAACATTATGTAAACTCCGAAAAACACTGAACATTATCTGGTGTGGCCAGTTTTCCTCAGTAAGGCAACACGAGAAAAAAAAAAACGCACCATTTAGACACAAAGTTGCTTTTCAATCAAAGTTATTCTTTTGTTGATTTTTTTTTGGTTAATTTTCGCTGTCTTTATTATAATTAAACAATCATGAAGCTAAGATTTGACAGAGCAGGATGTGCTTAAAGCAAACATGGAAGTTAACGTCCTAGTTAATCATTTTGGTGAAGTGAAAAACATTTTCTCTTTTATTGACCAATCATTATTTTGGAGGGATGGTCTGTTCTTCACCAAATTTCAGTTCATTAGGCGCCACGGCTGTACACGCCCCCACTTTCGCCAACTGGATAGCTCCATAAATTAATTTATAAATATTCACTTTGCGCCACATTGACATCATATTGAGTTTTCGTGGCCTGCTTCCACCTCGGGCCCACCTTGAATTTCATGATCTTCTGAGAAATGGGATATTTCTGCATCAGACTTGGTGAAAAACAAATTTTCTCTCATCCTCACTACTGCTGTTTGAAGAGTCTCTAATGATTTGAATTGAATTTGGGAGTGAAAAATGCAAACTTTTAGCTGTCAGTTAAGAGAAATGTACAGGGTACTGCATGTAAAACCTACTTCCCCCAACTCTGCTTACAGTATTGTCCTTCTGGAGATGACGTTACATGGATTATGTAATCAGACAGAGCGTTTTGACTATTTTCAAGGGACATTCCTAAATATAATTTTTATTTGGATTTTACACTTCTCATGAATATAATTATGGAAAAAAACAGTGTCACATTTAGATTCATGTGGTAAAAGGGTCTAAAAGAAATGTTGTTGAGATTTTTGTTGTCATGAGACCTTTAATGTGATTTTGGGCCTGCTTTCTCCCTTACTGTGTTTGTAGTTTCCTTGACCATCCAAATTTCCATACCTGAGGAATTTTTACATTTTGTTCATAACGGTCTGAGGATTCGATGATGGAACCCATTTTGTGTCGCTTTTTAAATGTATATGGAATTGCAATTATTAGTTTGCTGTCTGTGCTTTCCTTTCTGAAGTGTATGGTCCATCAAGAATGATGACTGGGATAAAATATTTTTAGAAACTATCTTGCCTTCAGTGAGCCCCGGTCTGGGTCCACTTGTGAGGACAACATGCCTGCAGTATAACTGCCTGGTATGGGTGATATTAGTAGATAGTGAAGTTAATTAGACGTGATAAAAAACAGGGAGCAGTTTGGTGCTTTGAAGAACTAGGCTGGTAAAGAGAAATGAGTGACTTGTCCAGCAGAGGGCACTGCTGCACATAATCCCAGTGCGTAACCACAGTGCTGCTGAAGTAAGTCTGCTTGTCACTATGAAGAGATGGTGCCTACAGAAATGATCACACCTTTGTTTGGGATTTTTGACTTATGCATACAGGCAGGGAGAGGGCACTCTAGTGCTGTTTCTTCTCTTGAAAATCATCTAACATTTATATTTTTTGGGGTGTTTGATTGACCTTTGACCTATAGGGGGTAAGGATGCCATTGGCCTGAATGAAGGCCAGACATCTGGATCTCCTTTATTGGGGATCACCCAGGAACCGGAGCCAATGGGGCTGCAGCAGCATAAAGGTGAGTTTACCTGCATGCGTCTGCGAGAGAGCAGCACTCATTGTTAATGCTTATCTGAGTGTTGTACAATTCTGAAGAATTCCTCTGATGTGGAGAGATGTCCATCACATTTAGATACAGCATTCTCCAAGAAATCAGGTTTGAATAGTATTTTATGTAGAATTGGGGAGTAGTAATACTCCTAGTCGCTTCATGCCATGGAAACCGGGGTTAAGCACCGGCCCGATGGGCCACTAGGCTCGTAATAGGTTTACTCTGATTCATAACCGCTGACGTTCCGGCTTTGAAAGTGAGAGGTTAAAAAGTGACCAGATAATTTATGGGTGTCAACTATTTCCAGACCTGATATCTTGATTGACATTATGACGTAGAGCGAGGTATACTTTTTTACCCATCACATTAGACTTAAGAAACCAAATGAGGTGAGGTAACCATGTAATCAGCTGCTTTAATAGATTAATTAAATCAAAAGTCCTGAGTGACAAAAAACAAGCTGACATTGTGGCTCCTCAGGAGCAGAAATGTTTGTAAAGTTTATTATTTATTTATTTATTTATTTATTTATATTTTTAACCATTTTTTATTTTCTTTTTTCTTGCCAAAATGATACAGCCTCAGTCCCCCTGATTGTTTACTAACCAGACTGCATGACCTTGGCTGCATTGTCGATTAAGTCTGTGAAATTGATCCTCTGTCCGTGTCCGAGTCCTGGGTCCCCGTTTTGTCACAAAAACAGGATTAAGTGAATTTGTCCTGCATTTAGTTGAAAACAACCCAAAAAAAATATGTGAAGCTTCACTTAAGCAAGTGTATTGATTTGTGTAAATATTCACAAATTCCAATTTCGATGCCTGAAGTAAGTTCCTAAATGATTGGGACATGGGAAGGGGTAAAACGAAAAAAAGTTGAAAAATCGCCAGAAAAACATCTGCGTAGAATATTCTGCAGGTAAACAAGTCATTGACTTGTTTATCCTTGGTGACTCAGCTATCCTGAGGTATAAATCAGCAGTCGCAAAAGGCATGGTCATTTACTGCCCAGATGAGTTGAGATTCTGGCCACTTGCCAGAAGCTGTGTGAGAAAATTCTCATTTTAGAATGTATGATTGCACTAAATTCAGGAATGTCATTGTTGACGTCCATAATACAGTGAAAAAATTCTGAGAATCTGTTGAAGCTGGAACAATGCCCCCTCATAAAAATAAGGCTGAATACCAATATTTGGTGCTTCTGTAATGGGCATAACCATATGGGCTCCTAAGTCCTTCAAAAGACTCGTGTTAGTGCCTGCCGCTCCTCGTGGCATCACCAAACCCAAGTTTAGACTCTGTTGCGTAAAGAAGAAGCCATATATCTATACCATCCAGAAGCACCACCGACTTCTCTGGGCTCAGGCTCATCTGAAATGGACTGACGGGGAAGTAGAATAAAATGCTGTGGTCTGGCGATTCCATCTTTCAAATTGTTTTAATTAGAAATGATGGATGTTATGTTCCCAGGGTTAACGAGGAGAAGGACCATCCTAACTGTTTTCAGTTACATGTTCAAAACAATCTGTCAGTCATGATCTTGGGCTGCGTTATCGCACTCGAGATGGGCAATTCACACATCTGTGTAGGTAAAATTTAGACAGAAGGGTACGAGTGCATTTTAGAACAAAATTTGTACCTTTTTAGATGTCATATTTTTCAGGGATGCCCCTGCTTGTTCCAACAGGATGATGCCAAAGCACACTGTGAACACATTACAACAATGTGGCTTTGTAGTCACAGAGCGTGGGTACTGCCTGCAGGTTCAAAGGGATTTACGTATTACTGCTTGCTGTTTTTAATTACTTTTTACGCTTCATCCCAGCACTGGTTGTAGTGTTTTAATAGATTATGATATAATGGCTTTGATTAAATCATTTCACAGTAGTAGTATACATTAGGTATTAAAACATGTTTACAGTTTTAACAATGTGATCTTGGGTGTATAATTACTCTCTAACATAACACTGCAGCAGCTCGAAAGTGAGTTTACCTGCATGTTTTGGCTCACTGAATGCAGCGTTGCAGTAGCACAAAGGAGGGTATATCTGCACATGCCTACTCAAAAATGTAGCCTGTTTTAACAAGGAAACTAACCAGATATGCCACCCTGATACTTGCACGATTTTCGTTCCCGCAATGCCACGCAATGCGTCGTGGCAATGATTAAAGTCTTCGGGAACGAGCGTGAGGAGTGTTTGAAGGGTGCGGGGGTGCGTGCCATGTCAGAAAGAGAATTTTGAAATGTTCAAAAATTCGGCACGCAATGTTCGTGCCATGTGCGTGCCACTTGCGTGAACCATGCGTGAACACTATGCGAACTTGGCGCGAACACTGCCGATGGTGTGTGTCAATGCGTGTCGTGTTAGGGTGTTGTCACGAGTTGTTCACGTGATCATGGCACGCCCAGCTCACGCATAGTTCAGGCACGTCACAAACCATTCGCGCATGGCATGAACTTCTCACGCAGTGTTCACGCATTGTTCATGCATAGTTCAAATTTTTGGCCGCGCATTGCTAGACAGTGCGTAACTTATGTGTGTACAGTGCGCGAACAGGGCGCAAACAAGGCTCCGCTGCGACCGAAATGGCACGCCTTGCGACGACGCATTGCGCGGAATTGCGGGGGAAAAATCGCGCAAATATCAGAGTGGCAATACTCTGCTCTTGTGTTCCTTCCATCCAAATGGCTTTTTTATTGAGGGAGGATGTGGTGGAATGTGTCAGTACAAAACACCTGTTGCCTTAGCATTACATTCTGTTATGTGCTGCTTGAGTGAATACTCCAATGAAGTACGGAAATGGAGTGTCTCTCTGTTCACAGGAAAGTGGCATAAATGAGTGTCAGCTGAACTTCAGCGTGTGTTTCGCAATTTAAAGTTGAGTTTATTGGTTTGAAATTGAATTTGGTCACTGTTCTTTTCAGATTTGGGAATTCATAGTTCAGTTGCTCTCAAAAGTTATTTTGTTATTTTATTACAGTTTGCTGTTTTACACTGGGATAGTTTGAAAAAGCAAACTACCTGAAAGGTTTAGGCGGACTGCGAACACACGTTATGTGGCGGCCATATTTTTTCTGTTCTTTTTTGATTTAGCAGCTGTAGCATGGAGGAGAAGCGGCCAAACTCACAGGCAGGCTACATACTCCCCCAAAATATGCCACTGTCATAGGTACAATTCTGAGCACTGGTGACCATGGGAGCGTCTTACTATCAAAAAACCAGAGGAACAAAAAAGAGAAAAAATTAAAGGAAGCACCCACTAGGAGGAGCAAGTAGCATGCTTTAACCCAGAGGTGTGCCAAATCAGTAATGTTTGAGGGATGCAAAAAAAAAAAAAAAAAAAGGATCAGCAGTCTACACCATTTCAAAATTATTCTATGAATATGAAATTATGTTCTTTTTTGCTCTTTGAGTGATTATAATTCTGAGCGCAAACCTTACATTTGTTGAATTTAGAACTCCAGGCCTATTGTAGAGGGAGAGACCCGCGAATAAATTCAGAGCAGAATATCTGGTGTGTCTTCAAAATCTATGGTGCCACTTGCAAGCTTTCATCGCATTTGCTGAACACAGTAGTCGGGGGTCTATTCCATTTCAATACAGTCAATTAAGACAGAGGATTGACTTTCAATTCCCAAACTTGAAAATGGCCTCCTTAATGTTCTTAAGGGATTTTTTTTGATTAATTAATGAAATGAATTCTGTTCATTTCCCTTAATTGACAGCATTTAATTGGCCCCCCATAGCTCCAGGGTACAAACAGCTTTGTCAACTTTCTCTGCTTTTAAACCTCCAACTGTATTTTTTTCTTTGTGGTTTTTTTTATATATAATGGAAAAGTTTCATGTCAAGCAAATGTAGTTTTCTGACCAGACTGATTTGTTCTTTGCTACCCAGTTCTATAAATTGTTCATTTGCATGTTTACTGTAGTTGTTGGGCAAGAAATCTACTGTATATTAAGGTATTAAATAAGGTAAACATTAGGGTTAGGAAAATTGAACATGGTCCTGTGTGGTTTCTGTAAATTTGTTTTTGGGAAATGTATAAATCAAAATGGGATAAAAATATAACTTTTCATGTTAAGAATTTCAGTATTCCTGATCATTAAATGACTCTTTCTCTGATTTTGTAGGAAATGGTCCAGGAATTGACCTTGTGGCTCCATCCAGCACTGGGCCTGACGGGAGAGGTGAGGAGATTGCCCATGAGCTCAGCGTGGAAGGCAGGGGGGTGGAGCCTGTGTGGCGGACCGGAGCTCATCTCGAGGAAGTAGAAGAGGCGGAACTTCCTCTGTGGGAGCAGCCCTCTTCCCCACTGGGCAGTCCAACTGAACACTTCCTGTCACAGGCTCCTCCCACTGCATCTGAGCTAGGCTTTCCAGTGGACGGTCTCTCAGACCTGACCCTCCCACAGGCCTCTCCCTATATGTCTGTCCCAGCTTCAGAATTGGACAGCTCCTTGGACCTGACCATCCCACAGGTCTCTCGCAGTATGAGTGACCCTGCTTCACAACTGGACAGTCCCAACGAACTGGCACATCCACAGTTCTCTCCTACTACAACCGGCACAGGAAGTCCCAGTGAACTGACCCACCAGCAGGGCTCTCCTACTATAACTGGCCTAGCTTCACAAATAGAAAGTCCCAGTGAACTTACCCACCAACGGGTCCCTGCTACTATAACTGGCCCAGGTTCACGATTAGAAAGTCCCATTGAACTGACCCACCCACAGGTCTCTCCCACTATAACTGACCATACTTCACAATTAGAAAGTCCCAATGAACTGACCCAACCAGAGGTTTCTTCAACTGAACCAGCTTCACCCCTGGACAGTACTGCAGGACAGGCCCCTCCCACGCGAGGGGAAGGTCCTCATTCAGCCCCCGCCGTAGAAGAAGAGTACCAATCAGACCTGGCCTCAGAAGAGGAGCCTTCGGATGGCGCCAGTGCAGGAGTCTTAAATTGTGAAAAAGCCGCGCCTACGCCCACTGAGACCCACCGACCCCTAACCAACAGCCACTCCCCAGCAGAGGAGCCCAGTCCAATCACGATAACAGACTCTGGGGACGGACTCTCGCGCGAAAGCTCCATAGAGACCTCACGCTCCCTCGCTGCTTCACCAGGCCAATAAAAAGATGAGCAGTTACTACCTTTCTGACAGAGGTGGAGATTCCGAGGGTCAGGAAGTAAAAAAAGACCTTCCATGTTTTTCCTCCAGCCATGAACTTAGTCAGCTGATGTCACTGATCAATTCAACTTCCTGGCTTTAAAATTGAGTTCATAAGAACATCCAAGTGGTTGGAACAATGTACTAGGTAGGACTTTCACTTTGTCAACCTGGATTTTCTACCTCTGCTGTTCGGACATCTGAATTTCATCTCTCCTGCCGCACCCAAGATCCCCATGTCTTCATTTCTCAACCCCTTTAAAGGAAAATGATGATGATGATGTATAAATTGAGTGATCAGCTTAAAAGAGAGAGTCAGATGGGCCTACTATATGCATTCCTTATGTTCTCACTTGTCAGTAGTATAGATGACGCCTGGTAAGAAAATTAAAACTGCAATGGGTGGATGGGGCAGGTGGAGGGATTGGCCCTGAGATACCAGCTTTTCCCCCTCAGTGCCCCCACCCTATACCCACTGATGGGACTAAACATGCGCAGAGCAATACTGTATATATTCATACATGTGCATGGAGGTAAACCATAAATACTCGTGTGTGTACACACAGGCGTGTGCATTTCTCATCTTGGAGGGCCAGTATGCTTGTTCCTGACCATTCTTTTGCAGCTTTTCCGAGCCACTTACCGTATGTTATCTTCTTTTTTGACGGCTCTGTTAGCTCAACCTGGTTCACTCCAGAGCTTCAGTGAAATCTTCAGGATGGACTGGCAGTGTGTGACTGCTGGCGGTGCTTATACGAATGCCAAAATGAGAAACGTTAGAAATTAGAAAATGCATTGGCCGTTGTTGTGCACCCTTCCCATAGATTCTCACTGAGGAACACCATATTCATATCATGCACTGAGAGGAGCAATAAATATTTGGGAACACTTCATTAATATTGGTTTTAAAAATTTTTTTACTTTAACCGCCTTTTTACCCGGAGGATGCTTGAGAGCATTTTTGTTTTTATCCAGGATATCCTGGCAGAAATAGCGAGTCAAAAAAGTTGTAACCAGGAAGAGAAACCCAGAAGCAGTTTGGGGCTGAGGTAGAACTGGTCGATGAATATAAATTGTACCATTTCGAACTTACAAATGACGATGATTCAAATTTTCTTCATGCTTTGTAAACAGTAAGTGTTTGGACAGAAGAGTTTCTGAGCTTTGGAACGGTGAGCTGGTGGAGCAGTGATGAACAGATGTGGTGTACTGTATGTGCTCTCGGGCTCTGAGCCCTTCGCCTGAAATGATAGCTGAGCGTGTGGCTCAACCCCAGCTTAGACTGCAGGAGGTCACTAATTCATATTGGAAAGGTTCAGTGTCATGCATGGTAGGGATGTAGTATAATTTGGATTAGGGGTATTTAGAGTCAGTGTAATTGCAAATTTTGGGTTAGAGGGAAGGAGGGGGGTAGCAATTGCAATTGTTACCTCTTTTGGGGACTCTTCTTTGCAGATTTTAATCAAAAGCTGAGGAGGGTGGTGTTGTGCAGGAGTGTTGTCGTTCTCATTCTTGATGTCTGGCCAGTAGAGGACAAACATCCTGTCACGTCAGCCCTGGCAGACTTGCAACAAGCTATTGCCTTTCCCAAATTTTTATCAGCCAGCTTCTGTTTTGCCGAAAGTTTGACTTGTTAGATTGTGGTTCTTGGAGCTACAAAGTTTATTTCCTTTATTTTTGTGTCTCAGTAAACAGTTTAAGATCCTCGCACAAAATTTAATATACGATGAGAAGAACCTGAGGAAATTCCAAATTTAGAATTTAAAATATGATTTCATTTGTTGAAGGAAAATGGTTTTCCAATACCTATATCACCTATGTGCAAAAGTAAATGCCCCCTAAACTTAATGGTTGTGGCACCTCAAGCAGCAACAACTGCAACCAGACACTTTTGATCGCTGGAGATCAGTCCTTGACATCACTTTGGAGGAATATTGGCCCATGTCTAGTTGCGGAATTGCTTTAGTCTGGGTTCTTTTATGACCTCCTGAATGAGTCACTGATGCACTCTTGCAGGAATTTTTGGTAGGTTGGCCTCTCCTGGGAAGCTTTAGCACAGTTCCAAGTTTTCTCTATATGTAGATAATGGCTCTCATCAAGGTTTGCTGAAGTCCCAGATACTTAGAAATGGCTTTTTAACTATTCTAAACTGATAGATGTCAGCGACTTTGTTTCTCATCTGTTCTTGAATTTCTTTAGATTGCAGCATCATGTGTTGCTTTCTGCATTCTTTACATTGCCAGACACGTTCTTAATAAGTGATCTTTAGATTCACCTGGGCTGGCTGTAGTCATGCCTGGGTGTGTCTAGTGGAAGTGAACCCAATTATTAATTGATTTTTTTTAATTAGTTGATTTAGTAACTGAGGAAGAAATGCATTTTTCACATTGGGCCAGGTAGTCGTGTGTAGCCTTTTTCATTCAATAAATGAAATCATCATTTAAAAACTGCACTGTGTTTCCTCTACTTATCTTTGTCAAAGAAATTACAATTAGTTTGAATATCTGAAACATTTAAGTGTGACAAATATGCAAAAATAGGAGAAATTGGGAAGGGGGCAGATACTTTTCCACGGCACTGTATAGATTATGAGTCTGGACAGGTATGGATGTAAGGCCCCGTAAAAAATATATTAGTTTATCATCCTTTTAATCTGAAAACATGACCCAGGCAGACAGATTTTTTTAACAGGTAAATATATTTTTATAGAGAGTTTACTTATGTGTTCCTGTTGTTTTTCTAGGTTTCTAGACCTGTTTATTTTCCGGTACGCGACTGAGAACAACACAGGAACAAAACTTTTTCAAGTAAATGGCTTAAGTGTCCGTCTATTGGTACATTCGTGCTACTCAAGCTCCTCGCAATTTTGCCGATCGCCCATTTTTTGATACTAAAAATGCTTAAAAGAAAAAAAAAGTGATGTGGCCAGGAATCCGTTGCGGGCGGGATTATAAACTATGATATTTTTATGGGGCTTAAACTGCAGCTTGGGATACTACAAAAAGGCAATGATTGTAGTTTTGTACATTTGAGACTATTGTTTATGTTCCGCTTGGTCAGCAGTTTTTGTTGACTTGCAATCTCCCTATTGATAAAATTTTTGGTGGAGTCCTAGGACTTTTAAATTGGCATTATAACCCTTTCAGGACTTCAATATTCAAAAAAACGTTCTCATCACCTCTAGAATTTCCTAGTGTGCTGCATGCGGAGACCTTTTTAGCCCACTTCAGATTGCTCAAAAGGTTCTATTTAAATAACATTTAGATTCAACAGGGCTTGCAGGTGTCAAACCTGGATGTGTCTAGTCTTAACTCAAGTATGAAGTATGAGTAACCATGGGGGCAATTTTTCACTTAAAGACTGTAGGTGTTGGATAAGATTTATTTCCCTCGCAATGAAATTTTCATTTAAAAACTGTTGATTTAATTTACTGTCTTATACCAAATTTTGTTTGAACATGTGAAACAAAGAAGTATGACAAATATGCAAAAATAAAAATCAGGAAGGGATCATATGTTTTTGTTGTCCCCTGCCGCGGCACGGGACATAGTATTCACGACCGCTTGTTGGTACGTACGTCCGTGCAGTCGACTTATTGGCACGATATCTCAAGAACCAGTGATCCAAACTTTATCAAATTTCACACCAAGGTCTAGTATGAGGATCCCCTAACACCAGTCGATTTTGGTGACCTTGACCTCATTTTCTAGGTCACAGTGCGGCTTGCGGCGGGGGACATTGTCACTCTGTGACAAATACTTGTTTTTCATAGCACTGCTGAATTACAACAGGGAGAGAAAATTACGTGTGCTTATTCCAAAGATTGGTACGTGCTGAGAAGTCACCTGCCAGACCAGGCCGGATGTGATTGCGAAAAAATGCCAGTGTTTTTGATTAAAGCTCTGCACTGGTATATAGTCCCTCTTGTCATTTGGGTCAGGAATTTGGGAGTAGTTTCTAGTGTACAATTAGCCTGTTTGACTGACCAAAAAATCTGCCTCACCAAAAAATCTTATTTGTTTGTGGCAAAAATACATCCAAAACAAGATTTCTCATGTTGGGGAAAAAAATCATAAAAACCTAGTTTTTTAAACCTTAATCTGCACAAAGACAAATGAGTGCATAGAATATTAATAACAGATGATTTAACTAAATGTATGTTGATTGAACACTCTCATCTGGTAAAGAAAAGATAATGATGTTCAAGCATAAAAGCAGCCAGAATTAGATAGCTACTCTTCAATGGTTGAACACTTCAATGGTTACTGGATAGTGGCACTTTTTCCCATGAACACTACCAGTCAGAAGTTTTAGAACACTTTGTTTATCGTTCAGTTCCTCGTTTTAGTGAAATATTAGCAGTTTTAGGTCATGTAAATAATCTCAAATGGCACCAGGCAAGAATAATGAGACGTCAGAAAGAGTGCCATTTCACTGGATAGTGACATAAATTTTGGAGTTAATTAAACATTTTTGATTGGTGAAATAAATACACACACTAATTATTAAACTAAATAGTTCCATTTTCCAATATAGGATGTAATATCAAGAGATTGGTGCAAATTGGAGAGCTAATTCCTTGGGAAGTTCCAAAG
The DNA here is from genome assembly GCA_029692085.1 of Gymnothorax javanicus. Classification (NCBI taxonomy): domain Eukaryota; kingdom Metazoa; phylum Chordata; class Actinopteri; order Anguilliformes; family Muraenidae; genus Gymnothorax; species Gymnothorax javanicus. Next base: position 14,402,610 of record CM056209.1, on the reverse strand, counting down.
TTGTGATAGGTGTAAACCTTTTGATCCATATTACTCTTTACAGGAAAACAATGTAAAAAAAAAAAAAAAAAAATCCATAAATCTGCTGGGCAGCAATTGCAGCAAAAGTTGGCCTCTTTGATCAAACTAAGATTTAGATGGACTTTTGTAAAACAAAAAAATTTTGAAAATTAATTTTTTTTCCAACGCTGACTCCTTGAAAATTGTTCTAAAACTTTTGACTGTATCTGTGGTAGAACTCAAAAAATCTTCATTGGCTAGTCAAGTAATTCACTTTTGCCAAAGGCAAGTTTTGAATTTTCTTTCTTGTTAAATCAGACATATTCTTTCTCGGAATCCAGTGAGTGAACAAGTATATTGTATCAATTTGTTCTTTGTTCCCATGTTCTGTAGTGCTTGGGTGACTTCTGTTCTCTCTGGAGCGGTATTTTCTGTCAGTGTTATGTAAATACACTGTGCGCTAACCATAGAAATATATAATAGAACCAGAGAGACTGAGGAAGTACCTTTGCTTCAGCCAGTAAGCATGTTAGCTTCCTGCTTCCGCGTTTCCCAAGGATGCAATTTTGTGGCCAAAGACACTGAAGCTCCATAGACACCAACTGAAAAGTGTGCATTTTTTTCTTGCCAAATAAAGCGAAAACAAAAGAAAATGTCTTCGGTAATCCTTCATTATTTTGCTCTTTGTCTGACGCAACTGTTCGATGTTTTCAAGAGGGCCTGTAAAATAGGAACTGCTACTTAGAGCTTGATGACAGCTCGTGCACGAGTTTGGTTGTCCAGCTGTTGCTCTGACTGCAGCAGTTCAGCCAATGAGTGTATAGTGCGTGCGCGTTCCGGGTTAACAGCGTTGCTCGTCATTTCCCCTCGAACTCATTCGCCAAGCCGCACAGATGACATATTTTCTCGGACATTTGTGCTGTGTAATCAGATTGGCAATCTTATGAAATGGTGCCGGAAATAAGCACCCATGGAACGCCATTTTTATAGATGGCGTGGTCAATTCCGTACTTCCTGGGCTGAAGTAGCTAGCCTAGCATCTCCCATTGAAAGTAATAGGGGTGGTACTTCCTCGCTCTCTCCAGTTCTATTATATTACCTCCATGGTGCTAACTGAGGAGTAGATCAGCTCTTCCTGCATGAGTTCACAGACTGTACATCTTTCACTGTGTGAGTTGTCTCCAACCTCCGCTTGGTTGGTCACTCTAGGTTTGAATTCTCATGTAAACTGCACATGATGCAATTTTGCTTTCATCACACAAATGTAATATACTGCAGTATATTGAAAACAATGTGTAACACGTAAAATCCAGAAAAACTATAGGATGCATGTTTTATGTGTGCATATGGTGTGCTGTTTTCCAAAATGTAATGTACTGCTGTATATTCCATTACTAAGAGGTTACAGCCTATGGTATTGCTGTTCCTCACCCCTTTGATACAAGTTCCACCTCTACTGGCGCTTATTGTTGCTGCATTCTTGTAATGTGGATAGCAGACTGGCCTGCCAGCTGTGTTCACATTTCCTATTTGGCAGTGTCAGAAATGCTTTCCCTACCATATAATTTTGCCCGCGATGAATGTGTTTTCAGAGAAATTTGACCATTTTCAGAACATGTTGACTTGCCTCATGAACACAAGGTGCAATAAGTCACACTCTGACACTTGATACACACCTGCGGTCAGTGTCTGGTATGCAAATGACCTCACAGAGAATGTTGTGAGAAAATGGAGCAAGATTAAATGTTCAAGTAAAACAATTCTCTACTTGGTGCCAAATTATATCTAAAGTTGATGTAACAATCAATTTTATTACAGTCTGAGTTGAAAAGGATATACTGTTTCTACCTAAATGCACATTTTTTTGAAAACTATATTTGTATTGTCGTAGGTCACTAAAATTGGAAATTGTATTTGGTTATTACTCTTGATAAAAGACCTGATATAGTTAAAGATGAAGTTGGTCACCTCTGTGCGGTGGCACTTCCTTGTTGAGAAGTTGCATGTTTCTGTGTAATATTCAGATTGTAAATTTGAAAGAAACTGAAGGCACTCTAAAAGAAACGCTCATTTGCAATCTCTGAAGTCGAGGTTTCCCAAAAAAATAACTTTGGTGTAAAAATAATTTTTAAGCGTTTGTTGTAAATCAAGCTTTCATCTTTATGGTCTTTATATGTAGGATAAATGGCATCATGCTTCCAACCATGTCTTGAATTTGAAAATCAGTTTTATATTTTACCCCATCTCAGGAATAATTTATTTTTGTACACTATCAGAGTTTTAGTACACAGTAGGTCCAATGTTAAATTACATTATGTGTGACTAGAATGTTATGCATAGGTTTGAAGCAAATATATTTCAAATGGTTAATATGACAATGTGCGTCTTCGTCCTCATCTACCCATTGTTTCATTATGAATGTACAAATAACAGTCCTTTTGAATAAACTGTAGTTTTTCTGATGCCTTCTGTTGCACATCTTTATTTAGGCCTGCATGGGTTTATCCTCATGGAAAATAACCACTCATGGATATTGTATGACTGATAGCTGGAAAATGGATTCATCTCACAGGAAAATCTGTTTACTAGGAACTGTTTATTATTTTGGGTTTTTTTTTTTTTTTTTCCTTTGACTGACCTCAGATGCCCAGAAATAATTGATTTTAGGCAGACAAAAAAAAATTAAGTTAATAGGCTAAAACACAAATAATTATGATTTTTAATAGTTTTTTATTCTACCCCAAATTTATCTGTCTGAAATTTCACTATCATGGATTAAATTTATAATAAGCCAACCTGATGACACAGTGAAACCCAATGGGAGCGATCGGATCGGTGTTGTTGTGTTGTGATGACTTAAGTGCAGGTGATTTTGAGATTTTAAGAGGCCTAGCGTGCAGGCTTGATTTTGCTCACTCCAATCAGCCTTGCTTAATTGGTCTGAGAAGTTAATTTGCTGTGTTCATTTATGTTGGCACATTTCCTGACTGATCTGCTGCTGCGTTTTTGGCCAAAACAACACGCGCAATCTTTGGCTGTAATGAGCCATTTTATGGACAAACGCTAAACCCTGTAAACATTTAGACTAATTCAGGACCAAAGAGCTGGCAGTTTTAGCTTCAGCAACCTTGGCATGGCTTGGTTTATTATGTATCTAATACACTGACTTTATGCCGGTATAACAAGGAAAAACTCACGCAAGACCCTTGAGAGAGTTGAATTGAACATTTTATCTACCTGAATGCTCAAATTCATGGCAAAAACTTTTTTATTGGACAAAAGTAGCACTAACCTCTACACAGTAAAATTCTCACTGGTAATTGAGTTCTCAGAGGTTGCATTCCATCATAGCTTATTTGGCACTTTGGTGTGCATTGATTTTCTCAGCTCGCAAATTATTTGTAGATCAAAACATGAAAATATGAGATTAAAATATTTCCAATATTTATTTGCCACAGGTTATAAGCTTGAGCAGACTTCTAATAGGTGAAGCAACATCTCAGAAACTGTGTGGTCATGAGAGGGAAAAAAAACCAAGATAAATCAGGCCTCGGCAGTCCTGTCCTGTTACCCTCGGCAGTCCTGTCCTGTTACCATTTTGGTCAAAGAAAATGAGACGGAAGTCCAGCCAGTTACATTGGTGACGCAACAGGATGATGCAGATGGTGATTGGTTTATACTTTGGTGGTCATGCTGCAATCATAGGGGGAACGATTCACAATTTGGAAGAAAGTGAACACGTTCCATTATTTTTGATTGGCAGTGTACCTCATTAGGTGTAGTACGATGAACACATGACTGTCTTTGATTACATTCAACAAGAGAGAAAGTTACACAAATTTGATTTTGGCCTAAATGTGACAGATTTTTTCTGACCCGGCCATATGGACACAAAAAGGTGATTTTTTTCAAATAGGACTTCAGACACTTCCATATGTGTTCCTAGACTGGATGCACAAATGCTTTTTTTTTTACATGTTGCACTTTAGTGTGCCGGTGTTTATTTTTGTGGATGGCCTTGCAAATATGGTGTATTTTTAACACATTTGATGTCTTTCTTTTAGGAGCTTAAAAGCATATCAGTTCAGCAAATAGGATTTTCTCACTGATGGCAGCTATTAGTCACATGCAAAGGTGAATATTAACAGTCAAATCGAAAAGTTTGGAATTGAAGGCAGAGTTATATGAATGTTGTCTTGCTTGTCTTATCCCCAGATGAAGGAAGGGGAAAGGGGGAGAGGCAGGAAGAAATGCAGGGAAAGGGGGAAGGAGGGAGAGTGAGAATCCGGGAAAAAGAGGAAAGATGCTCCATCTGGGTTTCCTGTCAGATCTCATGACTACCCCTGTTACCCGGAGGAGGTCCTCAGCTGCAGTCGGCTGATCCTGTTCCACAGTTTTGGGGAGCTGATCCCGATGACGCAGCAGGCTAGCCTCTGCCCCGCATTACCATGGAGAAGACTCCCTGCGTCGCCCCCCCGGCCGAGGTCGTCTTTTCCCTCATGGATCACCACGGACCGCCCCAGCACCGACATCCCGCCAAAAAGCGTGGCTCCGCCTCCCTCCACAACCCTCCGCTCCCGGATCCGGCCTCCCTGCGGGGAAAAGTTCCCAAAATCCCCCGGGTGGGCGGGGTGGGCCACGCCGTGCGGGTTGTAATGGCCTCCGGTCGAGCCACACCCATCGCTCAGATCACCGTGCTGGTGCACGTGGATGGCCCGGACTTGGGCACTGCCAGCAGGGAAGCCATGCACGTGAAAAAGCACCTGCAGGGGTGCCTCAGCACCGTCCTGCCTGAACAGCACGTGCCCGTAGATTTTACGCTGGCCCTCAAGAATTTTTGCGCTGGGCCTCACCTTGCAGGCACCGTAGAGGGTCCCGTTAAATTCATCCGCTTCTGGGGGGGCTACGTTTCGCGATGCAGCCTCCTCGCTGTAGGAATAGTGCTCGCATCCACATCTGTGGAGTCCCATTAAAACCAGGAGCAGCGGGAGACTGAACGGCAGTGTGTTAAGTTCACAACCCATGGTGCTGCAACAGACAGACATTATAATAGAAATTACACAAGCTAGCATTCCACACTAGCAGAAACAGATGTTGCCCCAGATGGATGTGGGATTGTTGTTTTAAGATGCAGAGACCTAGCTATTCAGCGGATAGCCTAGTTGATTGGATGTGATGCTCTGTTGGCCTCTTGGTCACAGATGGGCTGGGAAAAGGTATTAATCCACCTGTTTGGTAAAATAATAATGAGCATTGAACTGGTGGATTAATAATTTTTTCTGGATCTGGTAGCTGCCTGATGCACAAATGTTACTTATCATTCACATCTGGACATCAGGTGACTACCCAGACTGGTAAATCAGTGTCTGTTATCTTAATAAAGTTTCCTGCAATATCTATGATTAAAATCTGTTGCTGCAGCAAAGCATGCTGCTGTAGAGTCAGTGCTTTCTGAAATACTGCATTGGCAGAACAAAGACCGCTATAATGAGAGGTTAGGGTAAGAGCTGAGGACACAGGGACTGAAGTGGTAGAGGAGTTTTGAGTCTGGCAGGGTTTGCAGAAAATTTCAGGACAAGAAGTGAAGGCAAATAAAGCAGTTGATTCTGCCCAGCAATCTCCATGATGTCATTGGTCAAAAAATACATAACATGCACAGGCACTCAGTAATAAATACCAAATAGTATTTACTTTCAGTACAAAATCTAATATGCATGCACAGATCTTGTTGCCACGTGATTTAACTCCTCTATGCTTGCCATGCAGATAAACTACCCTATGTGTTTATGCACTGAGCACCAAAATTCATTGGATGGTGAAACTTCCTTTTTTTGGTTCTGTACTCTGGCCCTTTGAGTTTGAAATGATATGATGATAAGGTTGAAGGGCAGATTGTCCGCTTTAATTTAAGATAGTTTTTATACCTATTGGATGAACCATTTAGAAAAGAAAGCACCTTTTATACGTAGTCCCCCCCATTTTCCAGAGCATCAGAAGACAGTTCAACATAATCTTGAAACAAGTGGTGCCAGGCGCAACAAACCCCGCCCCTCGCACATACTTTCACCTACTTGTACGAAATTCAGTAGGGATCTATTCTGGGTCAGTGGCAATCCCTATACCGAATTTGGGGTGAATCTGGCCATGAGTTTTGCCGCCAGAGTGTTAACAAACAACCAAACACAGAAACAAACCGAACCAAAAACAATACCCCTTGCCCTCACCTTTCGGTGATTTATAAAATTTGGTTACATATCCTGTGCAGGCATGCAGTGACACCGTCAGACTCTAGATATCGGACCGTTCTGAGGGGCCACAACAAGTACTATGCACGCATTAAACCGTTTCTCATTATCATTGAGCCAGATAGGCCACTCCAAAGCATGCAGTCAGAGAACACATTGGTCGCAGTACTCTGGGTGAGAAAGATTTTAACAATTGGCACACAAAATGAACTGGTCGCAAAGTATGCCAAATGTTTTTAAATCCGTAACTTGCTTAGAATCCCTGGATGATACAAACTTCATATTTCCAGTGCATATTTCTAGTGCATTTTGGAAAATACTTTCGTGAGGTATTGCTCAGGAACCAGTCGCAAGAACCAAGTAATGCAGTAAAACTGGATTTTATTATGGAAGGGGGAAAACCTCGCAGAGCAGGAGGCAACAGTACAAAGTCCACAATCCAAAAACCAAAAATCCAGAGGACGAAATCCGAGTCGTTAACAGGGCAGCAAACACAGTACTCGTAGTCGGGCAAAAAGGGTTCGATACACAGATGCAGAAGGTAATCCAAAACCGAGCCAAAATTGTAATCAGGGACGGTCCAGTAAGAAGTGAATCACAAAGAATACGAGGCGAAACCAAGCGTAGCACAAGGGAAACGTTCTGACGGGGAACTGCTGTGAGAAGACTGCTTAAATACACACAAGGGAAGTCACATGCTATGATTAGGGACAGGTGAATAGGATCAGACTAATTACGAAGGAGCAAACAGGAGGGGAAGCCTATTCACATGAAATTGGCAAAAGCCAAAACGCGGACAGGGATCACGAGACAGCCTATTGACAAACATACAGCTCCGGTTAGGGAGTTCTAACGTGCACAGATAATGAGAGGCAGAACAGAGTTAAGCAGGTGCAGAGGATCCGCTGAAATGCAGCAAAGTAGATCGAGTGAAGACAAGAGGCGGAGACTAGAACAGGGCGAGTGCTGAGAGCTTGTTAATCAATTAGTAAGGTGCAACTATACAATCCATAGTGCTCGTTAGTAAGTTAGTACTATATACAATGTTAGTCAGAGTTAGTAAATTTAACTAAAACAACAAACTGTTAGTATTGGTTAGTAATGACAGAACAGCAAGGCGAAGGAAGCAAACGAGATTAGAAGGAACTATTGAAAACCCAGAAACCATGAAATCACCTGAAAGCGTGGCACACAATACTGGGGAAAATAAGCTGTCACATAACAAAAGACCAGACAGGGGAGACAAAGTGCAATGCATGGTAAAATACAAAACAATGACGGGAATCTAACTGGGGAAATGGACTATGGCAGGAAAATACAGAATAAACAGAAACAAAACATGGCATGGAACAAGGCATGGCAAAACATGAACAGAACATGAGCAGAACAGAACAGAATCATAACAACTTTTCAGGCAATGCAACAGAGACGGGTTCAGTCAATGGCAGATAAATCACCAAAGAGAAGGCTGGTGCTTTTTATATGGTGCAAGGGTGGATGCTATATGGTACTCCAGTCCTACCATTATAGTACGGATTTAAATTGCACAAGTACAATATGCTCAGTATAAAAAGCAGGCAGTCTTCTGGATATTGAACATACAGTAGTTTCAAGTATGGCCATGCTCAGTGAAACCATGGCAGCATGTGCTATGTCATTTTGGAACTTCAAGTAAGTGTAAATCCAGTGGACTGCTTTAATGAAAGCAGTAGTAAGCAATTGAGCGGTATTGGATTGAAACCCAGTGTGTCTTAAAAATAACCAGGTCACGTGACCAAGGCGGATCATCCATTCATCATCTAACCCATCCATTAGCAATCTATTCTGATCACGGTCGTGGGAGGGGTGGCCACCAATGACCGAGAGGCAGAAACACACCCAGGACAGTTTGCCAATCCATCGCAGAGATCACACATCCACTCAACACTCATACCTAAGGGCAGTTATTCCCAAAACCTTTGTCCTGTGAGGCAACCGTGGCGTGTGAGTCCAGTGAGGCTCTTGTGCCAAGAGAAAAATAAGGAAAAACTAAAAAATTTCACAAGGCACTCCCGATATATGCGCTGTTATTTCTAAGTCATGATGTTTTTTTGTAGCAATGAAAAATGGGATAAATGTAATCTCGGAAACTTCACTGCAAGAACGTATCTGCGAAAAAGTACATTTGTCAAACAGAATGCGCAAGACACTAACGAAAAGACAGAAGAAATCGATTATAAACTTGTGAATACATATCAAAGAGGATTTCGGTTATTTGCTCGCATCGCCTAAAATAAGTACGAATTTTCTTTCATCGGCATCGAAAATAGGGCGAATAAGCATCAGCCGTAACCAAAGCTGTGTGGTGATCGCGCGAACGGCAGCAGTTGGCTTACCTTTTTTTGAGGAATTTTCTAATAAAAAATATTAAAAATGGGAACGCCAACTCAGTAAAAAAATATATATATATTATTAAAAATGTTCCAGACGACCAGAATTTGTCGCGGGTCACTCGCTGATGTCCCGTGACTAACCGGACAGCTTGGAAGTTTGGACATTACTCCAAGTGGGCGGAAATCTGCTCGTAACAGTGACGAGACGCTGTTTATGCACTTATATTAAAGTACGTGGAAACCCTTCAATAAAAGGCAAGATTTCAATACTAAATTAAAAGGTAATTTTTGAAAAGCTAGTCCACGTGACCGAGGTTTGCGTGACATTTCTCTGTGACTCAGCAGGACATATTTGGGGTCGTTGTAAATCTTGGGGACTCCACTAATATTTAAAATAGGCTTGAATTTCTAAAGGTTTGAATAAAGCAGCCGCTTAATTTTTATGGGGTTAACTGAGCAATTACTGCAACAAATCGGCCAGACTGACTTTACTCCTGACTTGGAGATAAAAGGTGGGTGGAAGAACCAGCAGTTCTTGGCCCTAAGGACCAAGATTTAAAAAAATAAAAATAAAAAAAAAAGATACGAAAGATAGTTAAGAAGAATTAAATTATGTATCTCACAGATATTGAGAAATATATTCAAACCCAGGGCGTCATGTTTTTATGGCTACAGCATTACATTAAATGGAAAAATATCTAGGTCTTGCGCATCATTTTATGCGCATTTCTTGATTATATTACAATTTGAAGTTTTGTTGCTGGATTTGAGAAAAAAAAAAAAAAAAACTCACACAGGGGGAAGCCAGCTCCACGTTTCAAAAGCTCCAATTTATGATCAATGTGCATGCATAGAACCCCTTTAATCGTGTCATTGTACCCTTGAGCAAATAATGATTCAGAAAGATTAGTGTATTTCTACGACTCATTGTGTTGCCCAGCAATCCACACAAGCACGAAACATGTAAGTCTGAGGTTAGGCAGCCATTAAATGGTAGTTGCCATTTATAGTACATTTACTGTTTGTCTGAGGCCCTAAGCAAAAAAAAGCTGAAAAGCAGAGGTTTATCCAAGCAGTTATATAAATAGTAAATTGTACGGACAAGTTTGGGCACATTGAAAACTGCTAGAAATCCTAAGGAGGTGATCTGTAAAGTGCTGATCATAGTGAATGAGGACTGTTGTTTCTGCTTTAAAATTATATATCTATGTCTCCTTCTAAATGGGCAGGTTTGTTTACTCAGGACTCCAGCGGCCCATTACTTTCCACCTGAACACTATTTTTAAAAAAAATTACAATCTGTTGTGCCAAGCAAATTAGCCACAAAAACAAACAAACAAACAAAAAAAAAAACATACAAACACACACATAGTGCATATTCTGAACATCTGGCATCAATTTTAACAAGACTACACATTTTAATCACTCAGTTTGCTTGCATAGGCTACTAAATCGTTCCATTTTAATTTTGAACTTGGGGAAATTTTTTTTAAATTTTAACTCCATAAAATTATTGTCAAACTCTGCAAAAAGATTGTTGGCATGACCTTGAATCATTTTGGAAGACCCTGACCACCCGCTTTATGGACAGTTTAAACTTTTGCCAGTAAGGAGGAGGTTCACCCATACTAGGAGGGCAAAATCAAACCAATATCTCAGGTCATTTGTCCCATCAGCATTTAGGTTTTTAAACAAGCAGTAGTATTTTTTTTTTTTTTTAATTTTTTTTTTTTTTTCTGATGGTTCCTAAACCCAGGACTTCTGGGCTTTGTGGTCTTGTATTCACTGCACATCAGTCATGATGTCATCTATAGGAGTTGTGTACTTCTATATATGTGTTGTGTTGCACGTATTGCTTATGTGAACTACTGTTGCAAAACAAATTGCCCCTCAGGGACAATAAAGATTTTCCAATCCAATCCAATCCAATCCAATCCAAACCAAACCATGGGTCCGTCAAATACAACTAAGTATTCATACCCCTGGAACTTCAGTCCTATTTCAAATTCTCGTGGAAATATGTCCTGCTTAATTCTGGAGAAATGTGTATAAAATGATGTACAAAATCTAGATGTTTTCCATTTTATGACATGCTGTGGCCAGGGTTTTAAAATTTGTTTTAATATAAATGTTATGAAGCTTAAATGAAGCGCTGAAATGAGCAGATACGGAAAGTTCATGTGATATTGTCCGACAATATGAAAAAGTGCTTTTTCTGACTTTGTACTGACTTAAGGGAAAACTTAAGTGAAAAGTTAGAGTTTAAGGCATTAAGTTGAATTCAATTCTTAAGAAGTTCTTTAAGGTTCAATAGGTGCTGCACAAAACACCTTTGTCACCAAAATGGGAGTGAAAACATAAGGTACCTTCGGCTCGATCATACCAACATGACAAAGTTCATCTTTATTGACCAGGAGGATGAATGTGTCTGACGAAGAGTCTTTCACAATTGTCCCAATTCACAATTGCTCCCCTGATTTTCTAAGTACCGCAAATACCATGCAGCCCAACCTGGAAACTAAGGTATAGTTAAGGCCCACTCAGTGTCATTATTTCTTCATGGATTTAACACTTTTACCTAACCTTTTAAGTCCCTATAGCCCAATATGCTACTACCCCACCAAAATGGCACAATGGGAACTTATAGCATTTACTATAAGACTAAAAAGGTATGCTTTGAGCTAGCACCTGAAGACAAAGCATCTGTTTAAAGCCTGAATGTGTATAGGGAGATTATTCCGTAATAGGGAGCTTCCTCCCCCCTCCCCAGAGATGGCTCTACATGCCATTGTAATTCTGGAAATGTTTGGACATTTTTAGTAGCCGGCATCATGAAAGGCAGAAATCTTAGAGGGGAGTAAGTTATGAGTACTCAGAGATATTCTGACGCCAAGCCATAAGAAGCTTTATGCAGTAAAATTTGAATTTGAAAATCAATTCTGAAACTGACAGGGAGTCAATGGAGATTTTTGAATGGATTTTCCAGTCAATAAAAAGTTACAGTATTCCACCCGGGAGGTCAAAAAAGCATGCTGGAGTGAGATTTTCCTCAGTTTATGTACATTATCAGGAAGGAATTCACTTTTATGATCTTTGAGATGTGGGCCAGAAAATAGAGCACCAAATTGAAAGATATATCGAAGTTTTTAATAACAGCTTTGGCTAAAACAGAGAAGCCACCTACAGTTTGAAAATGATTTTGGACCTATTTCCAATATTTCAGGCTTGACTGAATTTGACAAGAGGAGATTTAGAGGCTGTCTCATTAACCTCTTTTTACTTCATCTGGCTTGAAAGATATGTGCATCATCTGGATAGCAATGGTATCAAATGCCATGTCACCTCATGATGTCTCTAACAGGGAGCAGTAACACAGATGTGAGAGCAAAATTATTGCGCCAAATAATTTCTTTGCTGGATACCAACAATACAGTTTACAGTTTGGCAAGATACTGGGCCTACTTTGTTAAGATCAATCTGAATGCAGTGACAGCTGCTTGGCTGAAATTGGAGGAAGTACAAAAAATCCCTTGAAACTAATATGTAGTGTTGACCTGTTTTCAGTCATTCTCCAAAAATCCATTAGCAGTTAATCACAGAGCTTCCTTCTTACTTCAGTGCTGTGGTGATTAAACAGTAAATTCCAATCAGAGAAATGTTTTATTTACTTTCCAAAAAAAAAAAAAAAAAAACTATAACCTGCTCAGGTAACTTCTGTATTTACTTTTAGCACCTAGCCTGCACCTTTTGATCATTTAAATTTTGAAAAAGAAAATAAAGATTGACCTCAAGCATACACAATTTTGAATAATGTTGATTGAAATGCAGATTTGAGTTGAAACGCCACATTTTATTTCACATCCAACAACCCCTGATAAAAATTATGGTATCACTACACTAAGAGGATGTCCAGCTTTTTTACTTCAAGGCGAATAAATAAGTCACAGATTTTTGTTAATTAGCTTAACATTCAGGCTTAATGAACATGCCTCAAACAAATTAAATTATTTTTATTAATAGCATATTTTTTCATCACAAAGTAGAGGAAAAATAATATGTAATTGCTCAATGTTGAGGAAAAAAATAATGGAATCACATTGTAACTTGCATTTCTTAAAGAAATACAGCTGTAGTTTTTGATAGTACAGTATATCATTTGAAACGATTTCGTTATTCACTAATAGTGCGCATGTGCAGTGGTCCTCGCAATAGCTTCAATGCAATTCAAAACTTCAATCCAGCATGTGTTTGGAGACATCTTACAATTTCAAAAACTTCAGAATTCATTGTGACATAGGGCATAAAGCTCATTGTCTAATTAAAATGATTTTACAAACATGATGTTCATATTTGACCCGTGAGTAGTCGATGGCTCTGAGTCGGAGTAGTTTTATTCTGAACTTTAACATGTTCGTTCCTGGTTCGTTCTTTACTGGGGAAAAAAATAGAAGAAGTAGGGTTTTCCGGTCGCCATTTTCGCGCTGTCTCTGTCCTTCCTGTGTGGAAGAACAGCGGTGTTTTGACTGGGCCAGGCTAGTTGTGTGCGATTTCTTATTTTAATCATTCGTATATGTAAAACAAAATGTCGAAAAGACATCGTTTGGATTTAGGAGACGACTATTCTTCAAGCAAAAAAAAGATCATCGGACGGGTAAGAAAATGAATTGTATGGTAAACGGTGCTTTCCCAAGCAGTTAGTTAGCTTCCACTAGCTAGCTAACCAAAATAACGCCGGCTGCTTGACACTACAGTTCAATCTATCCCTAGCACGGCTGTTTGATCGGCTATAGATGCACTTACCAGCACAAAATTTAAATAAAGCATCCATCTGTATTGGCGAATGATTTTCGCTGCAAACAGACAATTATTTTAATTCTATCAGGCGAACATGGTAGTCAGCGAGCGTCACTCATTTGCTATATGTTATACACGTGGAATCCCCTGAGCCGTGGCCTAAAGCCGCTTTCACACTGGACGCGAAACGAATTTTTCGCACGACAGATTACATTCAAAGTCAATGCAAAGACGCGAATACACGCGTTTTGCGTGTATTCGCGTCTTTGCATTGACTTTGAGTGTAATCTGTCGTTAGAAAAATTCGTTTCGCGTACAGTGTGAAAGCGGCGTTAGTTGGGTGGCTAGCTAGCCATCTGGCTACTTGATTGGTTCAATTTGGTGCATTTTGAGTTTTGAGTTGTTTCATGTTGTGCAGTACTGCATATTAAATTAATTCAGCGTGGATTTCTTTTTATGAACATCCGCTAGATCATTGTTTTTGAGGTCTTGTGCGGTCCTGGTGCAAAATGGCTTGTTCGTTCGAGCTCAGGAGCTAGAAGAATGTAGCATCACGTTAGCTGACCAGGTACCGGTTAGCTGGCTAACGTTAGCTAGCAACACTGGACACCTAATTCGAAAGCGGTAGTCTGCGATGACGGCATCACAAAATTTCTTACTGAGAAAATACCCATAGACAGCAAAAGATGTTACCGAAATCTTTTATTGTGGGTACATATTAAACGGGTAGGGCTAATCTTCTGAAAATATTCTGTTGAAAAACTACAACCATCTATACTTTCCTTCATAATTTCGTTATTTCTTAATATATTGTGATGAAATTTTCACCAGTTATTCTTGAGATGTATATCTATCAATAAGAAATTATGAAAGAAAGTATAGATGGTTGTAGTTTTTCAGCAGAATGTTTTCATAAGATTAGCCGTACCCATATTAACCGTCCATCATTTCAGGTCAGCGGATTCGACGCAAGTGGAGAACTATCCTCTAATTTCTTCTTACCTTGAAGATTGCGCGACCTGCAAGCGTTGTTCTTCTATTACTGCAGCACAGTTGGCTAAATCGAAAACCGTGAACCACAAAAGTAAAAACTGACGGTGACACTTCAAGGATTCAATGCAATAATTTGATACATTTTGAATGGTATTACACAGAATATACTCTGACTATGTACCAGTGTTGTGTTCTGGTCAATGTTGTGTACTGGTTAGAGTGACATTGTAAAGCACATGTATTGTTGTAAAAAGAAAATAAAGCAATATTCAAAACCATCCTAATGTTGATTTCTGTAAAATTTGCGCAATATATCGTTACTGCACTGAACCCTTCACTTGTGGCCTCCTTTAAATGCTTCCAATGCTGCCACCGGTTCCTAAACTGGTAATTGTACCAATCAGAGTTGCAACTGCAGAATTTTAAAAATCTGTTAATTTTTTTTTTTTTTTTTTGATTGGATCATTTTTAGAGGGATTGTTTTGGGGGTCTTGTAAATTCATGGCAAAATTGTTATGCATTCCATGAAGAATAAGGGCCCTTTTTTGTGAATGTTGCTATACTCCTAAAAATTGTGTTATTGGAAACATTTTCCATGCTGGTGGTGAATCAACTGCTAATTAGATTTCTGAGCACAGGTGATAAGTACATGTGAAAAAACACAATAGTGACTCCATATAACTTCGTGTGATTATAATTTGCATTGTCTTTGTTTGAATTCTTAATTATCCAATGCTATTTGCATTTAGTAGCCATGTGTCGACACTTTCACAAATTAAAAGCTGATTCTTTAGTTTAATCTGTGGTTGGAGCAAGAGCTGGTAAATACAGTTTGTGTTCCCCCAGGACTATATTTGAGAGCTGGTAAAGGGCAAATTTAAACAGGAAAAAACAGTTTGCAGATGATGATGTGGTTGGTTGGATTGAAATTTGCTGCCCCTCTGCCCTAGTACAGACCAGTTTGACATTCCTACCTTAGGCAATAAGTGCACGCCTTGCAGATGGTTTTGAGGTAACATGAATCAAATGAACTGTCTAAGAGTAGCGTTAACAGTAATACGTTTGTACTATGGTGCTTACTAATCCAGTCAGACATCATCAGTTGGCGATGTAACATGTAGCTGACAAATGCAGGTACTTGCATGCAAAAAATGGAAACTCCGATGATGGTATAATCCATCCTTAAGAAAAACTACCTGTCCTGCTTTACATGTTTAGTAGGCAGAGTACCGATGCAGAAAAAATGAAGTAAAAACCTAGCGGTTTCAGTTTGATTCTTCATTCTTCATATCCACCCGCAAAATTGAGGACAGTGAGTAGAAGGTTGCAGGCTAATGGGGGTCATTTTTGTATTGAAAATGTTTTTGGGCAAAAATGCATTTCTGTAACATTTTCATTATTGTCTCAATGGATATTGCACTGTTCCTGGTGAGTGTCTGTATTGTTTCGTTACATAGGATGGTGTGATAGTGCTTACATTTTCCACTTGGCTGAAATATTTTGCTCTGGGGTGCATTTAAAGGGCATCAAAAGTCGATTCTCAGACGGGAAGTTGAACGTCCAATGTTTACAAACAAATCACTTTCTTTTGTTGACATCTCTTGCATTAATTTGTCACATGACCAATTTCATTCATCAACCAATGTTTTGTGTACATGCGTAGATAATCCTATTTCGGTTCGTTTGCGCAGATGCGGCTCGCTGATTGGCCGATAAACAAAAACAGTGGGAATCGACTTTGATGCCCTTTAATAAGTGAATAAATTAATGTGTTTGTGGTGGTTGGCACATTATGCAGATGCCTATGTGATGTTTGTCATGCGTTCCTTTAGCTTACACTTTATTCTTTAGATGTTCCAAATTTTTTTGTTGTTGCATGCTGTCTCAATGTGCAATTTAAGCCCAGAATTTCTGTCAGCCAATGCATAGACAGCTTTAAATTCAGCTGTATCGTTTTTATTTTATTATTTATACATTTGATAACTTGAATAAAAATGTTGGAGGGAGCGATGATTAATTGTTATTTTAAGTTGGTAATTAAAAGGGTAAGGTAATTCAAATTTCTGTTAAAAATAATGTGTTATTCATGCTGGCATTCGTTTTATCAAGGTTATCTGCAAGAGCATGATTTTCTGTTCTTTTGGCTGCAGGAAAGACAGAGATCGAGAGAGAGACAGGGATGACAGGCGAGACCGCGACCGTGATCGGGACAGAGACCGCGATCGCGACCGCGAAAAGGACGTCAAACCGCCAGTCTTTGCAGTGAATGCAGGCATGGGAGGCGGAACTGTGCCCCAGCTGAAGGTTCCCAGCATGCAACAGCAGATTAACCCCTTCACCAACCTTCCACACACTCCCCGCTTCTACGAAATCCTGAAGAAACGGCTGCTGCTTCCAGTGTGGGAGTACCGCGAACGCTTCAGTGACATCATCGCCCGCCACCAGAGCTTTGTCCTGGTGGGAGAAACTGGCTCTGGCAAGACCACCCAAGTAGGTTCCCCATAATCTGTTACACTGCATTTCTAGACGTGGCATTACATAAAGCCTAGTTGTTTTATGTTGCATTATGTAACTTTTCATTAGGTACATAATGCAGTGCTCTGTCCTATAAAGTACACCTAATTATGTCCCCCCCCGGAGCAAGAGGGAGACATATTGTTTTAGGCTCGGTTCGGGTTTGTGTTTGCGTTCACGTTCGTGTTCACGTCGGAGTTCCCACTTCGTTTCCGGACCGTAACTCCTAAACTGTTTGCATGATCTTAACGAAACTTTGCATGCTTACTACTCAGGTCCTGCACTGGTGCCTTTTGGTATGTGTCTGTCTGTCCGTCTGTATGGTGGGTTAGGCAGGGAAGGGGGCCGGGGGGGATACGTATGTTTTTACAAGTAAAAACACATTCTAGTTATTCATTGCATTCCTTTACTGTACCTTATGTTTTCACATTGCATTACTCAGTCCTTTGAATCACTGTGGTGTGAAGCACAATCACCATACCCAATCAAATAACATCTCTTAAAAATAGAAAAACAATACTTTTGGCCTATACAGTATCACTCAGTTTTTAAACCCCGAAAATCTTTTAAAATCCTTGTAAGCTTCTCTTCCATAATGAAAAAAACAAAGTCAAGAAGGAAATGTCTGGCAATTTTCATGAGACACGGTATTTTAACGGATGACGCGCAACAAATTGCATATTCCCTACGTACCCATCCTGGAATATAATCTCCAAAGAATGATATGTGGGGAGGAAAGAGTTTTTTTTTTTTTTTTTCAAAAAGAAATCATGGCATGTTTGTGATATAATTCACATGGTTTAAGACCATTTATTGGCTGCCTCCAATTTGCATGGTGAAAATCATAAGGACTCAGTCTGAAGTGAACAGTTTCGTTGTTTTTAAAGCTGCGATATCAAAGTTTTGGAAGTGACAAGAGAAACTTGGGAGCATATAGATCTTCAGTTTGAAGGTCCATTGTACTTAGTTTAGATCAAATGGCCTCAGGAAAAGGTAAGTTGGTGAAATGCATTACTGCATAATCACGTTAAAACAGAGCGATGTTGAATTCTCATTTTTCTGTTTATATTCAATGTTTGCAATTGATTGTTTGCCAAGTTAAAACTCAGGGTTTGAGTGTTAAGTTATTTTGTCTGTACGTTAATACATGCATGGTATCAAAATATTTTTGAAGAGATTATGTTGAAATCTTTAACCATTCAATTTTTAAATGTTTTCAAAATGGAGAAAAGAGCCATTTTCACCAGTTTTTTAACTTGGAAAGCCCAGTATCTCAAACATTATTAAGGCCAGGAATTGAGTTCAGTGCTTTTTTAAAACTAGGGAAACCTTTATCACAGTATTTAGTCCAGTATCAGTTATTTAGTTTCAACAAAGTATGTACATTAAACATGAACCATGGTCAAAAAAAGGAAGCCTTTTTGTGACATTGCACAACATTTGATCTTTGCCATTATTTTTGTTTTCTATGATGACAAACATGCCACGTATATCCAGTAAAGACATCAATATCAGTATAGACAAATGGTACTCTGTCCAAATATTGCTCTTTGAAACTAACATCAATTTTGACAAAAAAAAATGTTATACTTGGAGGGGGAGTTGGGTTTGAAGAGGTAAAGCCAAAAAAGATGGATTTTTTCCTGCCCACCCCAAATGAGCATGGTGATTGTGCTACACATCGCTGCATTACTCATAGCGATTTACATATTTTGTTTTGCTTCTCTGGCTCAGATCACATTGCATTACAGATTTCATTACTTTATATTGCGGTACATGACAATGTATTGCACGTTGTCATATTTTGCTGCATTGAATTTCATATTGCTTCTTTGCATTCCAGTGAATGGAATAACAAAAAAAATCAAGATCAACCACAGCCTACCCAGGGCTATCAGTCATTGTACCAATTTCATGACCATCTGCCATCACCAGGATTTTATCTAGTAAAAAAAATGTAGCCCAATTATGTTTATTGGCTTTTCAGAAGTGTGATGCATCTCTTTTGCATCAAAAAGTGCTTTTGGCCAGTATTTCCCCCTCATTTATTCAAGTGTTTGCTGCATTTGGATTGAAATTTAAAGCCTCAAGCCTGTGGAAAGGGTTTTATTTTGAATCGTTTGATATTTTTTTTTATGTCTTGTTATATTGTCATATAAAATTTTAGTTTTCTTGTAAAAGTGTAGCTGCCCTGGGATGAGTGAAGAAACTGGAGTCTGTGCAAACAGCAGCTCCCATTTTGCAGTCCTCATTATTATTTAAATCTTTTGAGAGGCACATTGTGTTTGCCCTGTTATTTATTTAGTTGTCCTTATTGTCTTCCATTGCTCACTTGACCTGTCTCTCTTCCTGGGTGTTTTATTTCTCCTCCCACAGTTCTTTCTGGGGTCAGCTCATATTCATCTTATTTGATTGAGTTATTTTCACCATATGTTATCCTAATGTAAGGATCTTTTCCCTGTCTGAGGACTGAATCTGAATGTCTTCTGCTTCAAGTGATTTTATTTGGGAACAGTGTTTGAAATTTCCTCTGGTGACTGAGCCTCTCCTCATTGGCTGCTGAGAAGGAGTCCACACTCTAAAGTTTGGTTTTTGAGCTATGAAGCCCTCATCTTTTCTTATTGGCTTATGACGAGTGACTCATCTTTTTGTCTCCTCCCTGCAGATTCCTCAGTGGTGCGTGGACATGGTTCGGGCATTGCCGGGGCCCAAAAGGGGCGTGGCTTGCACACAGCCTCGGCGAGTGGCGGCCATGAGTGTGGCTCAGAGGGTGGCGGACGAGATGGATGTCATGCTCGGACAGGAAGTTGGCTACTCCATCCGATTCGAGGACTGCAGCAGCGCCAAAACCATCCTGAAGTGAGTGCTGGACTCCACTGGTCGTAGATTCTCAGCCCAGGGTGACGTAGAATGTGTGTTATTCATGCCCTACCTCCTTCCAGTGCTGCCTTTGCCCTGTCATCTCAAACACTGCTGCTCTGAAGCCGCTTCATGAGCTGGGTTTATAAACTCACTCCTTTTATTTTCAAACACAGTGATGACTCGCCATTTTCTCTGTGCTTCACCCGAACATTGAATTTGCGCGCATTTAAATGTCCCTCTGGATGATATCTGTAAATATAAGTGCAGAAATAAAATGGAGATTTGTGATTTTTTTTTTTTTTTCCTCTGGTTTATTGGGCCCTGGATGTCTTTTGGGACCACTGGCAATTTGGCTTCAGTGCAAAACATTCGCTCCCTCCTACTGTCGGTCCATAAGCACTTGGTGTATGTGTGTGTACGTCTGCGGGTGGGCGTGTGTGTTTCTGACACAGTTGAGCTCCTCCACTTTTTTTTTTTTGAGATATTTAGGATCTGCGCGCTATGCGTTGGACATGCACATTTTGCGTTTTTCCTGCCTTAAAGAGGCATAAAGATACACAACAGGCCAAGCCTGACGGAACGCCCTTTTTCGCAGGTACATGACTGACGGGATGCTGCTTCGCGAAGCGATGAACGACCCACTTCTGGAGCGCTATGGGGTGATCATTCTGGACGAGGCTCACGAGCGCACGCTGGCGACGGACATCCTGATGGGCGTGCTGAAGGAGGTGGTGCGACAGAGGTCGGACCTGAAGGTACAGCCCCCACCCCCTCTCCTCTCGCCTCTTCTCTTCATCTCCGTCCACTTTCAGCTCGCGACCTCAGAGATCTGACTTCAGAGCAAGGGTTTTCAGCACTCCCTCCAATGGGTTAGGTGTATATTTAGAAGAAGTTATCCATATTGCAAATGACATCTGGCCAAAGAGCCCCGTTGAGCAGAGTTTGGCAGGTTGGTTTATCCTCAGGGCGAATGGTTGGCACTCCAGGCTGTAAAAATCACATTTTTAAATGCAGCTAGTGTGAAATACGGGTGAATTCGCACAGCAAGCCTAAAATTTAATTTGTGGCAGTTTCATGAGAACTTAACTTTGATTACAACGCTTTACCTCATGCAGACCAGTTTTAGGTTTTGTGGTCTGGTATAAATGCGTTTGTGCTCAAATTGCATATAGTCTAGCCAGGATGACTAAACTCAACTGTTTGCAAAAAGGGTATCCAGTTATAAGTCCCCCTGAGATTTGATTATCATTTTGTGTTAAGCTGCTTTGTCAGTGTTTTGGTTTTTTAGTTTGTTTTTTTTTAGCTCCAGTGACTGTCTATATACCTGTCAAATCCTGTTCCATTGCCAGAATTTTGTTTTATTTACATTTATGCCTCATAATTTGTCAGCCAGCTGCAAGTTGTGGTTTACCTGCCAGCCCTTTGTGGGAGGAGCTAAACTGAAAATGGTTTGAGCTGTTTTATGATGTGGCATTTCATTTGAAAAGGGGTAAAAGGTGTCGTTTATTTGCAAAACTGTATAAAACTGAAGGCTTTTTGGCAGTTCAGAAAGTATTTTCCGCCGGCCGGTTTTTACTTTCTGAGCCGTTTATGGCAGATTCCTGCCCTGCAGTGAGAGGTGTAAAGTTCAGAGGTCAGAAATGTCAGAGTCCTGAATGCATGTGCATGATGATGCCAGTGAATAGCCAGCTGATCTCGCCAATTCCTCCCCTGACTGCAGAACATAAAGGGCTTGTACTTTCTCATCCTGGTTGAGCTGTTATACTTCTAACCTCTGCATACAAGGACTCTCTCAGAGCCTTTTGTGAAAACTCAGGTCATGGAGTAGGGGTGTCCAACTGTAGTCCTGAGGAGTCTTGGTTTTTCTCCGCTGTTCAGCACCAGTGTTTGATTTGTGCCTACTGGGAGCCACAGGCCTCTCACTTGTCGTGTTTTCCTGCGTGTCCGGGACAGGTTATCGTGATGAGTGCCACTCTAGACGCTGGGAAGTTCCAGGTGTATTTTGACAGCTGCCCCCTGCTGACCATCCCGGGAAGGACGCACCCCGTGGAGATCTTCTACACCCCCGAGCCCGAGCGGGACTACCTGGAGGCGGCCATCCGCACCGTCATCCAGATACACATGTGTGAGGAGGAGGAGGGAGACGTGCTGCTCTTCCTCACCGGCCAGGAGGTACGCACTTCCTCACTTGCACGCACTCCTCCTGGTGCTGTCACGAGGGGCATGTAGTGTTCGCCTCGCCGGCCAGAACATGCATCCACCGGCATGCTCATGTGCGCACACTCATGCAGTCACGCTCTCGCGTGCGCACCCACACCTGCTCCCTCACGTGCATTTTCTCTCACGGTCAGGCATGATCGTGTGCTCACATAGCGAAACACACACAAGCACGCACGCACCCATGGTCAACTGCTTTAGAATAACAATTTTTGAGCAGTTGGAGATGGGAAATGAAATTTAAGCTGATTTTGTTTAACAGAAAATTTTTAGATTTTTCAAAGTTTTACAAAATAACTGGAAACCAGATTCTCAGCTTTTTTTCCCTCTGAGGACAGTCATACGGTTCCAAATGTTTTCACAACTCTGGAAGTTCCCTAGTGGTTTGCTCTTGATTTTTTTTTTTTTTTTTTTTTTCTCCACCCTGTTTGCACAAGTCTATTGATTTAGATTATTTGCTAAAAAGTGGCAGAAATTGGTTTATTTTGCCAAATGCAATTTTTTTTTCGTCAACTCCAAAATTTAGGATTTCATCTGGTGAAAGAACATTCTTTTTGAATTCTTGATTCATATCTTACCTTGTTCCATTTAGGTTATTAACATGAGTGAAAACTGCTTGCATTTCACTAAAACGTGGAACAAAAACAAGTGAAGTGTTCTAAAACTTGGTGTACTGTACATGCGTGCAGTTTATTTAGCGCTTGTATACAGTCTAGCGCTGTTGTAAAACAGTAATTCACCAGCCAGCATCGAGCTCCTGTAGGTGGTGCTGCGGTAAAGGTATCGGGGTTCGAGCTGTCAGTTAAAGGCTGCGGGTCGGTGGAGGATGTTATTCGCTCTGTGTTAGGGCCTTGTCCACACATCTCCCTGCCTGATTAGGTTGAATCTGAGGCATCGCAGCCAGACTAGACAAGTTCACTTGTTTTCCATTCCCCGGTGGTCCTCCCTCCCTCCCTCCCTCCCTCCCCTCCGCTGAGCCCTTTGAAATGAGGCCGAAGTGAACGTGAGTGCTGATTGGCCAGTCAGTTCAGGCCCCCTTCTGAAAGCTGCTTCCTGGCAGGAAATCAATGGTGGGGGCAGAATCCGTGTTTGCACAGCGTTGGCTAAACTGATGTCACTGGTAGCACTGACCATGAGCTTCAGAGCAGTAGTTGATCAGTAGGCCCTGTTTTCAGGCCCTCAGGGGGGAAGTGTAGGGTTGGGTTTGAGCAAAATACAGTAGCAGCAGGTAAATGCCTTCCTCGCGGGTCATTACGCATAGTATGGTTTTTGGCCTGCTTGGCCGAAAGGCCCAAGGGGCTTATGCTATGCACGGCTCTTTAGTGGTGGTCTGTCGTGCGTGCGTCCCTGCGTGCGTAAACTTTTGGCTTGACTGCGCTCTAGCGTCTTCAGTTTTTCACCAATCCTTTTCATATGTGTATATATGGCCAGAATGTCTAGAACAAGTTCGATTTTGAGCCGAATCGGACCGATACTTTGGCCAATAGGGGGTGTTCCATTTTGGCCATGTTCGGCCAAGCGGGCACAGTGGCTTTGCCACTATTTTTAATAGTTTTTATGAATTTTTTTTTTTTTTTTCCTGGGTGGATATTTTTGGCAGCAGGTCAGGCTAATTGCATATTAACCCTTTTACAATGGCCTTGTGGTCAACGACAGGATTTTACAGGTGCTCTACAAATTACCGTAATTCTTGGACTGTTCCTGAAAGTTGAGAGCCTCGGCGGCTTAACAAGCATGGGATATTACGGTAGTTTGTTGTTAATGCAAGATATCGCCATCCATACTTGAGAGTATTTTTCTGCTGCGTCACATTCACACACTGTGTGCCCAAAGAAGAGAATGAAGAATTGAGCTGAAGAGAAGAGGCTGGCTGAACTGGACTTTTTAGAGGCGGTTTTATGAAGTTTTGTGACAGTTGTGTGGCTAATGAGCATATTTCCATTTTTGTCTACAAGACTCTAATTACACGCTCATAACGCACAGTAATGTTAAATAACTGCTTGATATTGAAAACTGAAGCAAAGGGAAAGAGGGTTATCTGTGTAATTGCGATGTATATCCTGTTCTCAGCTACTCAGGTGGGGTAGTGTTGGGTCAGGTTTTGGGAAGATAGGGTTGCGGCAGGCAAGGACCATCCCCATGGGTCATTCTGCATTTTATGGGTTTTAATAGTTCTTAAGCATATTTATTTTGCCGGATGGATTTTTGTAGCAGTGGGCTAAGCGCATATTCACTATGTAATTACAATTTAACACACCTATGCAGGCAAGCATGTGCGCACAGTCAGGACTGCCCTCTCGCTGGTGTTCAGCTCACAGCACGGAATATACTCGCCAGTGTTGCTCCTTCGTAGTGGAGACGCTAGGTTTTCGAGATGAATTTGTACCAGTCCTAACTGTCTGTCTGTGTGGCTTTTCCATTCCTCCCTGTTGTACCTTCATTTTTTATCCTTGGGAAGACTGAGGATAATGAGTAGTGAGTGAGTGACGGAGAAGAACGACATGAAGAGGAATGCGAGTTGGAGGAGAAAAGAGTGATAGCTGTGTGTCAGGATGGGGGTGGGTGAGAACCGCTATGGAAGGACGGGATAAAATCGTTAAGGGGGAAGGTGGTCTGTGAGAATGGGACATTATTGAGACAGGAACATTAACTGTATTGGGTTTTACTGGAGCGGCTCTTCAGGGTGTTCGCTCAGAGGACTGCTTGGCATGTGGCACTTCCTGTTTAATCTGCCCTGACATCTGGGGTCGGGTGGCTCAATCACGACAGTTCCTGCGTTTGACTCACTTCTCTTCCCCCCCAATCTCCTCAGGAAATCGACGAGGCCTGCAAACGGATAAAGCGGGAGGTGGATGACTTGGGCCCGGAGGTGGGCGATATTAAAATCATCCCGCTGTACTCCACCCTCCCCCCTCAGCAGCAGCAGCGCATCTTTGAACCCCCACCGCCGAGGAAACCCAACGGAGCCATCGGGAGGAAGGTACCGACCCCCCTGCTCCGGCCTTCAACTGCAGATTTACTGTTCCCTACTGCTCCTGTGATGTTGTGTTCCCAGCTGCTCCTCAGCTTTTAACTGCTCTCTACTTTTCTCCACTCCTTTTCTACAGTTTCCTACTGTTCCCTACTGCTCCTCTACTCTTGTGTTCCCAGCTGCTCCTCTGCTTTTAACTGCTTATTTGCATTTCCTTACTGCTTTTCTATATTTGTATCTCCCCGACGACGATAGTGGTTTAGTCCGGGGCCATGCCCACCGCCGCCTCGCCCGCAGAGATTTTCTGTTCCGGGCTCTGGAAGCGACAATTATTACAGGAATTTTTTCTAATTTTGCATAGGCGAACATATTTATTGTATCTCCCCCAGTGTTTCCCACACATTGATGAGACTATGGCGGCCTGCCATAGTCTAATTTACCCTGCTATAGTCTCAATATGCGCAAATGCCACGTGTTGAGATCACATGCGCACATTTAAAGAAGAACGGAAAAATAGGAAAGATACCGGAAGATGCGCAATTTAGCAATCACCCCCCCGCTAATCAAAATGAGAATAATACCCCCCCTGAAAAAAAATGAGAATAATACCCCTCCCCCGCTCAACAAAATGAAAATCATCCCCCCCCCCAACAAAATGATAATCATCACTCCCCCCCTGCTCAACAGAATGAGAATCAGCTCTCCACCACCCCCCGCTAAATAGAATGAGAATGACCCTCTCCAGACATCAGTCTGCCACCACACATGTGCCCCCATAGTCTTCAAAAATTCTATGGGAAACACTGCTCCCCAATGACGATAGTCAGGAGATACTATGGTTTAGTTCCGGGCCCGCCGCCGCCACAGTGATTTTCTGTTCCGAGCTCTGGAAGCCACAATTATTACAGGAAATTCTCCAAATTTCACACTGGCGAAGATATTGAGTGGACAATGCTCAAGACCGATTTTCGCATATTTCAGACGTCCAACATGGCTGCCGGCGGCCATTTTGTCAGAAATTTGGGGATTGGGGAGATACACGACTCAGTCCCTGTGGCGACCGAGTTATCTAATATTACAATGCTGAAGACCGATTTTCGGCAATTTTGGACGTCCAAAATGGCTGCCGGCAGCCATTTTGTCCGAAATTTGGGGATAGGGGAGATGCACAACTCGGTCCCTGTGGCGACCGAGTTATCTAGTTCATTTACTGTTCCGTATTGCTCCTGTAATGTTCCCATGTGCTCATTTACTGTTCCCTACTGCTCCTGTAATGTTCCCATCTGCTCATTTACTGTTCCCATCTGCTCCTGTAATGTTCCCATCTGCTCATTTACTGTTCCCTACTGCTCCTGTAATGTTCCCATCTGCTTGTTTTCTGTTCCCCAATCCTTTACTTTCCCTACTCCTACTCCTGCTGTTTTTTCTACCACTCCTTTACTGTTCTCCACTGCTCCTACACTCCTTTCCCATTCCGCTTATTTACTGTTCTTTAGTGATCCTTTACTGTTCCCTCGCGTTTCTTTATGGTTCCCTAATGCTACAGATGGTTCTCTACCACTTTCCATTGTGCTTTACAGCTCATTCACTGTTCTTTGCTTCTCCTTTCCCCTTCCCTACATTTACTGTAAATTTACTCCCAGTGTTTCTTGTTGTTCCCTGCTGTTCCTGTACGGTTTTCCGATGCTCCTTAAACATGTTTGATATTTACCAGGCACTTTAGTGCTCTTAATTGCTCCTTTTTTATTTCACCAGGACTCTTCACTGCTCTCTGTTGCTCATTTACCATTTTTACCACCGGATTACTGTCTACCCCTCCTGTATGGTTTTGTTCTGCTCTCCTCTGTTTTCTAACGCTCCTGTACTGTTCTATGTTGCTCCATTATGTTCTTCATTTCTCCATCACTGCCCCTTTGCTCATACTGCTGCTTCTTGAGGCAGTGTACTGTGTACTTAGTACCATCATCCTCTGCCCTTTATTCCTGGCCTGTTGCCTTTTCGTTGCCTCAGAGTTGTCCCCTCTTGCCTCCCCTGCCCATCACCTCTGAGCTTTTTCTGCGCTGGTCGGTTTATCTGTCTTGACATCCTGTTCCTGCACGTTCTTTCCTTCACCATTGCCTTCCTTACCCCTCAATTCTTATACTGTTTCCCACTTGGAACGCTTTGTGGGTTTCCATGAAGAAATTGTGTGTACGCGAGTGTGCGGGGAGGACTTGTTAACGAAGGAGGAGGCGGTGAAAATCCTCCTGCTTTTTTTACCACCGCCGAGAACCCTCCTCGCCTCCGCCACATGTGTCCACAAATCAAACGGTCTGCAAAGTCCTCCTCCGTCCAGAGTGTGTTTCTGTAGCAGGAAAGCATGTCGTTCTGACAGCGCGCTTCTCCCACTTTCATCTTTTAAAAAGGTGATTTCGGGCTGCAGGTCTGCAGTTAGCCTGCAGCTTTTAAACCGCGTTCAGCACTTAAGCGCTTAATTTGAGCCATCGATTGTCTGTAAAGACACCGCGCCACGCACCGTTTCCAGGGCCTAAATTGAGTGCTGATTGAAAGGAACGCACTCCGAACCGCAGACGCTGTGGCCCTCCGGGGCTCGGTTTTGAGTTCCCCGCCGCGCTACATTTTAATGGCCTGTAAACACATTTGTATGCGGCTGCCGGGGACATTTTGAGCCGGCTGCTCTCCATCGATTGCTCCTCTCTCTCTCGAAAGAGAGGAAACGGCCCTCTGCAGTCAGGGCAGTACTCCAGCACTGCAGGAACGATCTGTTGCCTGTTGTAATGATTCTAATGATCTGACCGCGGAACAGAATTTGATTGCAACTGTAATGGAATCGGGGCTGGCTCTGATTACCATTTTTCAGAGTTCGAGCCAGGTTTACTTCCACAGAGGGGAAATTATATTCTCCGTTATTCTGTGCTTTCAACAGTTGGAGGGAAGCCCTTGAGTGCTTCAGCGCTTCGGCAAAGTCCATACGTGGTTTTTGAAGAAGAACTTTAGCCCTGACTTCAACCCCAACAAACGCTGTTGGGATCAACTGAATAGCTGATCTCAGGCCAGGTTTAGTTTTCCAACATCACTGCCCGAGTACCGTACCATTTCTCTTAATGGAGACAGATCCTGGCCACAATGTTCTGACGTCTTGTGGAAAGTCATCGGAGAATAGAGGAGCTTATTACAGTGGCGGGGGTGGGGGGCTTCATATTGATGCCCTCGATTTGGGAATGAGATGTTGGATAAGCTGGCCCACTAGTGTATGAGGAATGAGGTGTGGTTGATGTGCTGTTTGAGACTTGAGTGGACAGTCCTTTATTGCTAATTACTGGTCCCCCTGAACAGCTGAAGGTGTGCCGTCCTCCATTGTGGCGCTTGAGTAGGTTAAGTTGCACATCATAGCCTAACCCTAACCCTCACCTTAATCATTACTGCACATTGGTAATATCTCTAAGTAGTCGGTTTTGACTACTTTAGCTGGGTAGTTTTTGGTGGCATTAAGAAATCTCTGCCCATGATTGGAAGAGAGGCACAGGCAGTTTTGACATCTGTATTACGCGGATGAAGATACATTTTCAATAAAAATAAATGGTGAAGGATTGCCGACAGGTCCCGTCAAGGCAGTTGGTCTTACTACGCGCAGCAAAAAAAAAAAAAAAAAAAAAAAAAATCATTATTGGCACACCCCTAATTTAAAGTATGGAAAAATGAGACTGGGAACTAGGCTCTGTTCCTTGGGAGTGTGATGGCTTACCGCCTCCTTGTTCCAGCCCTTATGGCTCTGTTGGTCTGTGTGTACACCACAGATTTAATTGGAGAAGACCCAAGTGGTTTTCCACAGCCGAAAGCTGGGATTGGTGACCAAATGTCACGCTGCTGCTCTCTTATTAGTCCGGATGGGGCGGCATAATGGAGGGGTCCCGACTGCTTTACTATTTGTTGCCAGTTATTCAGAGTCCACTGAGTCTGTTACTGCCTTTCTCTGCCTGATGCTTGTTCAGTCCCCTTCTGGCGATGGCAAATGAGGACAGCTCGACTGCAGACTGTGAGATCGCATTTCTTTTTTTTTTTAACACTTATTTTATCTGTTCTGTGATGATGTAGTTGAAAAGGTGCAGTTGCAGCAGTGCTCCGAACTTTGAAACGGGCCGATCAGTCTCGTCTGGTTCAGTCCTTTAGGGCCGCTATGTCAGATGACTTGGCCGCAGTCCCTGAGGGCAGAAGTGTCTACAGCTGTATTTCCCAAGTCCTATCCACAGGGCTGTCAAAGTAAAATCTGACATTCACAAATTTGTTGAATTCTGGGAAAATGAAGTATACATTTGAATGTTTTAATGTTATTATTGCTGAGACCATGCTCCTGAAATTTGTGCCTGAGAGCCTAAAGGAATGAGGACTGTAAACTCCAGCCAAATGAATGGAAGGCGATGAAATCAGATTTACAAAGTGTGGAATTGTGGGACTGCAGCACAGTGCAGTTATGACCTGACAGCTCATTAACCCTTTAAGGCCTAATGCAAAAATCCCTGCAGAGAATCATGCTGCCATATTTACCATAGTAACCTGTATTTGGGCTGAATGTTCAGTTTCAGGAACAGTTGGAATGTTTTTCAATAAGAAAAACTTACATAATTAGATACTTTCAAAATTGGGATATCTGTGCTTCTTAAAATGCTTTATGCTGTCCCGGTTTAAATGGGTTAACTCACCACTGTAAACCAGCTGTGACTGTTGCATCCACACTTGAATGTTCAGTTAAGAACATTCTAAGATCATGCAGATACAAGTCGGGAGCATCAGTTAGTGTAGAGTTTACACAGACTGCTTAAGGTGTTCTAGAATTGGAGATTAGCAGCATGAATGTGCAGCTGATTAAATTGCAAGAACAATGTCATTCAATAATTTCAATATTGACTGAAATTACAGTAAAATCCTACATTTCCTGCATCTGTTAGGATCTATGCCACGAGGAACTGAAACTGATCAAAGTGCAAAGGGGGAGGCACTAACTTGGATGAGTTTGTTGTTCCTAATAAAGTGCTCAATGAATGTTGATGTCAGAGAAACTTTTTTTTTTTCCCAATATATGGTCGTATTTTGTGTTCTCCTGCATTTTCCTTAGCTTGTATTTTTATTTTGTACAATCGGGAACAATTTACCGAGATAAATATGCAAAAATAGATGACATCAGATGGTTGGGCCAATACTATTTCACTGCACTGTTTGTGCATGTAATTATGAATATCAACCTATAAAGATTCATTGTCAGAATTGAAAAAAAAAAAAAAAATTACTTCTATATACATGGATTCGTATCTGCTTAAAAAATAAATTATCAGTTGGGCTATTCTAGTTTAGGGAGGGAGCCAGTAACTCTGAGTGTTCAGGGTTAGTTACTGGAGGAGCTTTCAGCTGTGAGATGTTATAGATCGATCGCGTCAGGAATGGCCCTAATTCAAATGCAGAGCAACATGAACATGTAACGCATCATAATGAAAAATGGAATAGTTGTGAAGAGTTACCCGTTTTTTCCATATGTGTAGAGATCTACTTGCACTATTGCCATGTGTTTCTGGCGAGTCCGTTCCTCAGTTAGGCTTCGTCGCCTGTAATTCAGTGCGCTGATTTGAAGGCATTTGTATACTGAGCTTATCTGGATGGCTGAGTGCGCTGGGTTGACGACTCTTTCCAGAAACTTCCAATAACACTCTGCTGCTTGGTTCTCAGGTGGTGGTGTCCACCAACATTGCCGAGACGTCTCTGACCATCGATGGAGTGGTGTTTGTGATTGATCCGGGATTTGCAAAGCAAAAGGTATGTGCCTGGGTGCCTCTCTCTCTCGCTGTCTCTCCCTCTCTCTCTCCCTTTTGCTCACAACCAATTCCTTGCCAGGCCCGTGATAAACGCCCACAGCGTGACAGCAGAGAAGATGGAGAATGCCCTTATTTATTCTGCTGCCAGTTTGAAAGCCCCCCCATGGGCAGATCACACAGCAGAATTTGTGGTTGTTCTCAAACACACTCCACAACCTGGACAAAATGGCCGACTTAAAAAAAGAAAAGGCAGTTCCATGTCTCCTGTTTTGGTCCCCCCCCTTTTTTCAGAGAGGTAATTGCGGAATAAGAGCTGGTGTCCTTGCTCAGATGGTCTATTCAGTGTACACTGATGGACAGAGCCAAAATGGCCTCTCTTCCTACCAGGCTTTTCCTTTTGTAAGCATGTATGGCATTCCTCATCTTTCTGAGCCAAAATGGTGTCCTGTCTGATCTTTTTTTTATTCCATGACAGCAGTGGGATTTCTTGTCAGGCTATGCTGTCTTGGCAGCGTCCTGATCTCCCTAGTCCTCCTAGCTGGGTTGCAGTAGTTAGAGTGAACGGGGATGCTTGTTCACTGCTGTCTTCTCTGTTCAGGTGTACAACCCGCGTATCAGAGTGGAGTCCCTGCTGGTTACCGCCATCAGTAAAGCCTCTGCCCAGCAGAGGGCGGGGCGAGCCGGCAGGACACGCCCAGGGAAGTGTTTCCGCCTTTACACTGAGAAGGCCTACAAGACAGAGATGCAGGTGAGTGACTCTTGCCTGCCAATAACAGGTCTTGCAAGAGTGACCTTTTTGGGCGCGCATGCTGCCAAAATTCAGTCTGCTCGACCTCAAAATATAATTGGTCGCATTTGTGCGAGAGCAAACAATTCTTCTGGCATAACCCTTTTTGCCCCGTCGAATGTGCCTTTCTCTGTACATTCGCTAGTCAGCTAATGTCTTGTGAACTGAGTGACCTTTTGAAACAATCAAACATGAGCTTGGCATTGATAACTATTGCTGATTTTAGATTGATTACAAAAATCATGACTGATGTAGTCGCTGTGGCTGCTGAAATGGTTGATGGCAAAGACCATGTAGTCGCGCCAGCAGAAGTGGTGTTCTTCACTTGCTGAGATTAGCTGAAGGACTTTGGCTCAGGTTAAAGCCCTCTAGATAGTTGCGACTACACACAAAAAGGAGCCGTTTTGTTTTAATCGTAGAACACCTTGTTATTTCACAATGGGAATTGCTGTATTTTTTTTGTTCTTTTCTGTGAAGGGAAACATTAATTCAGGGTAAAACCATGAACCAGCAAACAGTAGTTTATGGCTGGTTGGAGAGGATGGGGATATAGGAATAAGTGTTGTCCCTCTTCTTGTCTTTATCCGTCTGTGACTCTTCTTTTCTGGGCCAGAAC
Organism: Gymnothorax javanicus; assembly: GCA_029692085.1. Taxonomy (NCBI): domain Eukaryota; kingdom Metazoa; phylum Chordata; class Actinopteri; order Anguilliformes; family Muraenidae; genus Gymnothorax; species Gymnothorax javanicus. Next base: position 14,370,435 of record CM056209.1, on the reverse strand, counting down.
TCCTGAACTGTTCAATATTTCTCAACGAAATTTAATTTATGGATACATCGTATTGAGTAGATATGGCTTTTCATACTGCAGTCCGTCCTACTGTCAGTCTGTCCATTCCTCCTCCGTGTTTTGTTTCCAGACCAAGTATCAGCCATCTTGTTGAGGGACATCAGAGTATTTCATGCTTGTTGAATTTGGGAGTACCAGCACTTCCGAGTAAAGTTGTTCATTTCAGGTTCAGAATAATCACTTGTGCTGGGCAGCTCTTTAATGTGAACCGGCATTTCTTAACGTTCCCCGCCATTATTCTTTTAGTACCATTTCATAGGTGAGCGACAATCGTCCGTGCCTTTTCCAGGAACGATTTTGGTACAGCTGGATTACGGAATTCATGTTGTTTACCTCTGAAAAATGGCATGAAGAATTGACTATTTGCGCTTAAATTTCTCATTTTCATTAAATTATGAGTTAAAACCAAGAGCACTCTGCAACAGTCTAGCCCCGAGCATCTCGAGAAGCCGCATGGTCTGGTGCAAGCAAACCACACCCATTTTTCATATCTGCTAATGCTAAATTAATCTCAGTAAAGCTTTTCTGACATTTTATGAATGACTATCGTGTTCATCTGTGGAAGTTCCTGACTTCAGTAAAATATCTCAGCAATGGACAACCAGTAACACACGTGCTTTTTCACTGTATTTTTCAAATCAAACATCACACTGCATTGAAAATCATTCCTTTATGGAAAATAAGGGCACAGTGAAGATGCCTTGTTTGGGCTCAGAATGAAGTTTGCGTGCCAGGGCTCTTGGGCATCATCTCCTCCCACCCTTCCCACAGGACAACACGTACCCTGAGATCCTGCGCTCCAACCTGGGTTCGGTGGTGCTTCAGCTGAAGAAGCTTGGCATTGATGACCTGGTGCACTTCGACTTCATGGACCCCCCAGGTGAATAAAACGCATTTATTTGTCTCTGGTTTTCAAGCAGCATTGGGAGGGCGTGCGGAGTCTCTGCTGGCTTGTTAAATTCATCTTGCACTGAGAGCAGGACAGCTTGCTGAGTTACACCCCTGCTGGGGGCAGTTCGAGTTCGTCTGCGCTCTGCATCACTAATGAAGCGCGCTGCGGAACTTAACTGAGGCTCTGCTTTCCTTTTATCCTGGGCTGGGGACTGGAGTGTTCTTCCTTACACTGTGAGCTTTACTGGTTCAGAAATTCACCACTGCTGCTGGTAGCTGAGGGTAACATTTTTAGTTTGCTATAAAGCAGTGGTTCCCAAAGGCACACAGGGGGTTGCCAGGAATATGTTGGTTGTCATTCCAACTGCAAATGCAATTACAATTTTTAACTGGCTGCTATTTTCTCTTAATGAGGTTCTTTTCATGTTTGAGGTTTATTTACCCTTTTTAGCCTTATTGTGGAATACATTTGAAAAAATGGTGCACAATTTCAGCATTTCTTTTACTGAATTAAAGACCATGGTGAATCATGCCAGCCATACCCTAGAGGACTTTCAAAAGACTTTCTGAAGACTAATGTCTGACACCCTCTCACATCTAAAGACAATGTGTCATAAAGTCAAAGTTTTTACTCGCAGACGGAGATGTTGCAGAGGCTGGGGATCTTGCAGAGCGCACCTATTGGCTGTTGACTGTGTTCATGGCATTAAACTTCACTACTTGTATGTGCCAAGAGGAAAGATGTCCGATATTATCGAATAGGTTAGATTTTTGTCGGAACTTTAAGACGAGAAGATTACTGAGTCGGACTGAGACGTATGACGATCTTGCACCAAACGATCAAAATGACAGGAGCACACCCCAACTCGAGCAGAACTCCCACGATTTTATTCCGAAATCTGAAGATTTTCTGTGACAGTGAAATCGCTTCAGAAGTCGTTTGGTGTGAGGATGGCATCTGTTGGGTTCTGATTATGTTGCAGAACATGTGGGTCAATGACGTGACATTGTCCGAGTGCACTACTTTGGTTTAAAATAATTTTAAATGATTCATAATAAGCATCATTTTATTCTATAAAACCTTTTTAATTTGAACATATTTCCCGTTTATCATAAAAATAATATATATTTTATGTTTTGCCATCTCAAACCCTCAAAATGTCCAGTGGCGCAACCGTCTGGGCAAGTTTACAAAATGTGAAATGTATTAAATATGTAATTTAAAATATGAATTGATATAATATTATTATGGGGGCATAATTTTATATTGAAAACCTTTCAAATAAACAAAGTTTAATTTTTCTTAAATTGTTTGGAAAACCTAAATACCCGCCCCCTACAATAAAGAATCCATAAGTCACTTTTAATACCAAGCTCAATTACAAAATAGTAATGTTTTAGGCAGGGTAGACACTCAGGTGTACTTACTAAAAAAATCACTTAGAAAAAAAAGAGGAAGTGTGTTTTTTTTTTTTTTTTTTTTTTTCAAGAAACTTTTCGTTGCGTCACCTGATATTTTTTGGCTGGTGAAATTGCAAATACAGTCTAAAACTGTACTAAAACCCTGTAAATGTGCAACCATTAAGACTTTTTTAAACACACTCTTCCAACTTCAAATAAATGTATTCTGTACATTTTTAAAGATTTATTAAAAAAAAAAAAATTTTTAAAAGGCTTATTTGTCATTGACCCATGTGCCTTTTTTTCCTTTTACACAATGTAGGTTTGGCCCATTTCTATATGCCTTTTCTCTTGATTTTTCGTCAAGTCCCGAATGGCTATTTTTTTGCAATCATGCGTCCTCACTTTCATCAACTAGGAGCCAATTGATTCTTTAATTTCATTAATAAGGGCCCGAGCACCGAGGATACGAGGTGACCTGGTGGCTCTATAGCGCCACCAAACACCTGGCCATTTTGGCATCAGGTTGCTCGGATTTTCGTGAAATGTGGTGGGGTGATAGGGTTCATAATGAAGTATTTTGTACATTTAAAAAAAAAAAAAAAAAAAAAATTTTTGCCAAATAGGGAGTGAGCTATGAGCCATTTCCTGCGTTTTTACAAATTTAACGAAGACATTTTTGAGAGCCTTGGCATGCTCGAAAAGTTGCAAAACTTTGCACACAAGTTTGAACTGTGATACTCATCAATTTGATATCCCAGTTCGCCCTGGGCGTAACACACTGGCTCTACAGCGCCCCCTAATCAATCGCTGCATTTTTCAGGGCCTCAACATGCTCGGAAACTCTCAGGATGTTGCACGTGCATAAAGCCCGGCATATATTTTACTGCAGTATAGGGTTTGCACATGGTCGTGGCAAAATGGCTCCATAGCATCCCCAAGAAAATTTCAACAAAGCAGCCCTTGAAGCCTCTTTTAACCAGTCTACCACTGTCCAATGGACGTGAATGCACGCCTGCACCCGTCAGGATCTCACCACCACCCCCAACGTGCACAAGGGTGCGAGGGCCCATTCATTGCTGCTTGCAGCTTTAATTACAATTTTTTTCTCATTATATTCAATAAAATGCAATATTGTACAGCATGAATTCAAGACTTTCAGCAGTAATTATAGCTGTTTGTGAAATAATATGGCTTAAAAGTGTGGATTAATCTGTATGAACATGAATGGAGCGAAGTGCGGAGTGTGTATTATAATTACGTGCTCGCTTCAGGAAAACGCACACTGCATATCCTTACATACTTCATTATTCCTCCTCCTGAATTTTACCTTTCAACTTCCTCCACACCTTATAAGCAAGTGACTCAGTTCAAGCTTTAAAATGTTCACCATGTTCTGGTGTTGTCTGCTTCTGTACAGACTTTTGATGTTGTTCAGTTCTTTTATGCCTCCTTACCGGCAACAATCATGTTTTTCGGTTGTCCATCTGTCCGTTCCAGTCTTTCAAGGGATATCTCCAAGAAGCATTGAGGGAATTTCTTCAAATTTGGCACAAATGTTCACTTGGAAGCAAGGATGAACTCTGATTAGTTCTTGGTGGCCAAGCTTCAGGGTCGCTGTGACCTTGAGTCCATGCTGGGAGGGATTTTTTTTTTTTATTGATATAAATGACCAGTTGGAATCAAGGTTGAACAGATTAGATTTTGGTGGTGAAAGTTGTTGGTCATCACACGTCCGTCCCATTTTCTGTCCCCTGAAACTTTTTCAGCTCAGTAGTCAATAGACTTCCATTCATTTTCAAAATCTCTCATACTCCCACAATTTGACGGGTTGAGCCTCCAGACTTTCAGTACGCCTTCAAACTGTCCCAAAGGATGGATGGATGTTTTTGTTGTCCTCCCCTCCCCTTATTTTTTCATCACTTGCCATCACGCCATCCTCCGTCAAACTCCATTCATTAGTCAATTCTTGCTACTTTGTTTTTTTAGCAATGCTGAAAATAAAAAAAAACTCCCCTTTGGACATCCAAGAACATTATAGCTTGAGAAAAACAGCATGATTGGTCCCCTTCAAATTATTTTATCTCATCAACGTGCAGTTTCAGCAGGGCCTTAGGCTGTGTGCTCTGGTCATTGGGAGAACCCTGTTGGGTGCGTAATTGTTTAGACTGTGGCACAATTCTTATTCTGGCTTTGTGGGGCACTACAAAGGATTTGTGAATAAACTAGTTAGAATGGCAACAATTAGTCGATTAATCGACTATTTGTCAACTATTCAATAAATTGTGAACTATTCTGACAACTGTGAGTAATTTTCCTAGGAAAATTCTCTGACGTTAATTCCAGCCTCTTAAATGTTAATACTTTTTGCTTTCTTTACTAGTCTTTTATAGTGAAGTGAGTATCTTTGGGTTGTGGATAAAACGAGATGTTTGAGGATGTCACCTTGGATTTTGGGAAACACTGATCAACTTTTTTTTTCCCCCCTCCATTTTCTGACATTTTGTATAACAAACAACTAATTGAGTAATCAAGAAAATAATCAACAGATTAATTGACAATGAAAATAATTGTTAGTCACAGCACTAGTTGAAATCCTCATGTTTTATTGCTGTGGTTGTCGCTTGAGGGCCCTCAAATCTGTCGAATAAAAGCAATTAATCCATCAATTCAACCTGGTTTTAGGCTTAGCAATGGTGCTCATAATTGCGGTAAACCCTTTGCTTTAACATTTAGATTGATTATTGACTTTGACACAGATACACCTACATCCTGGAAGGTGTGTGCCTGATCTGACCAACTATTGTGAGGAGGGTTTCCACTGTAATTCTTCTGTAATCGACCAGTTATTATCCACGGTCTTTTGGCTTTTTAATGTTGCTGAGCTCACCAGTGCATGTTTTTTTTTTTGGAACATACCAAGTAGGTGATTTGGATGCGCCTAATGTAATGTCGGCCTAACGATGGCTTTCTTCGCTGGCAGAGGCTGTGATGGCGTTTTGAGCTTCGTATTAAGTCATTGGCTACAGTTTCCGAACGCTGCACTGAAATTGGCTGCAGAGCATTTAGCTGCTTGCGTGTTAATGAGATAATTGGGGAGTTAGGCACTCCTGGCCATGAGCAGATGAGCAGCAAAATTTCCAATTTTGTCATTTTAAAAGCGGGGACCACACACAAAAAGTTCTGTTGCCCTGACATCTATCCTTAGAACTTTGAGCTCATATCCATTATCTGATTTTTACTCAAATAACTTTACTAATTACTTTCTCAGTGTCCAAATGTTTCTGGACCTGGTGATGCATTGGTAGTGCTCGTCTGAGTGCACACTCTCTCTGTGTTGTGCATTCGTTGCTCACTCAAGAAAAAGTGTTACCACCTTTTTCCCCCCATCTTGCTTCTGGGAGGAAATGATGTCACCGTCAAGAGCGCAGCATCGTCTGTGTGGCCCGGGGGCATTGAAGCAGGCTGATTGGGTCATCGTTTACATGCCCTAAGGTTTCTTTGGGATAATTAGAATGAGGCCCGCATGAATGTCACTGGCTTTTGGGACAGATTGCGTTTCGGGTTCGCTAAACGAACGTTAAAGGTTTCATTGAATGGGCGTCGTGGCCGCTAGCACCGTTTTGTTTCCGCGTTGGCAGATGAAAGCCATTTTGAAATTGAACGAGCACTCTTTAGAGAGAGACTCGGATAGGGTGGCTGGACTGACGAGGGCAGGTCGCTGATGGGATTAATTGCTTCAGTGACATTTTTCCCCACATTTCAGCAGAACCACATTTAAAGTCTGCAGGACGTGAAGCCTTTGCATTCCTTTAACCTTCAGTCTCATTGATTGCTCTCCTACAGAAAAAGCTGCTCGGAGTGCATTCTGGTTTTGGGCAGAAGTGGGGTATTACAGTGAAAGCTCTGTTTGATATTTGCAGTGTCCGTTATGTCCTCCTCCAGTTCACTGAAGGGAGGGGTGGGGGATGTTTGTTTGTTTACCTTAACGAAAACGGTTGTGTAAAAAAAAAAAAAAAAAAGGATTTCTTAAGGTCAGCATGAAATGGACGTTGGAGCAGGAATGATTTCCAAGATTTGACATGGATCTGCTTCGAACTTAACTTTTGGACAGAATTTTTGGAAGGGAGGGGAGTTGAATGTGGGCACGCATTTCCAGCTACAATGGGTTTGAAAAACGTCAAAGGTTTTTCTTTTATAGTAGGTGAACAGATGATTGGCCTATTTACCCCAAACCATACCCACCAGTACCCCATCATTTTCTTGGTGGAAGGAAACTATCTTTGGAGTGAAAATGCAGAAGGGTTGCAGTCTTTTTTTTTTTTTTTTTTTTTTTTGGAATGTACAGTAATACACAAAATATGCAGTGTACAGAAACATTTTCACATGGTCATTCAGAATTGACAAAATTGCGGAAGTGAATTTTGATTTCAGCTAGTTGTAAACAATTATTCCTCAAACTCTTCTCAATCTCTCCATCCTCTCTCCTCTGTTCCCCCCCTCCTATTTCGCCCCATCTTTCTCGCCATCTTTCTCACACTATCTCTTGCTGTATCTTGTCTGGTCCCTCGCCCTCCCTCTTCTGTAGCTCCGGAGACGTTGATGAGGGCACTGGAGTTGCTGAATTACCTGGCTGCGCTGAATGACGACGGCGATCTGACGGAGCTGGGCTCCATGATGGCGGAGTTCCCGCTGGATCCTCAGCTCGCCAAGATGGTGATCGCCAGCTGCGAGTTTAACTGCTCCAACGAGATCCTGTCCATCACCGCCATGCTGTCAGGTAACGCCCGGGTCACCATCACAGGGACCGCCTGCCTCTTTTACAACCGACGCTCTGCTGATACCCATCACAAAGTGTCGAGGCAACCAGCTGTCTCTTTTACAGCCTGCGTTCTGTTCGTGCCATGTGTTCTTGCAGTGGTACCTTAGTTGCTGTGCCAATGTATCTGTAAAGGCTCAAGCGTGTGGATGGGCCCCATGGCCCTCACAGTTAAAGCACTGATCCAGTGTGTGGATGGGCCCCACGGTACTCCACACTGTTGAGGCACTGATCCAGTGCATGAATTGGCCCTACGGTACTCCTCACTGTTGAGGCACTGATCCAGTGCATGGATTGGCCCCACGGTACCCCTCACTGTTGAGGCACTGACCCAGTGTGTGGATGGGCCCCACGGTACTCCACACTGTTGAGACACTGATCCAGTGCATGGATGGGCCCCACGGTACTCCACACTGTTGAGGCACTGATCCAGTGCATGGCTGGGCCCCACGGTACTCCACACTGTTGAGGCACTGATCCAGTGCATGGATGGGCCCCACGGTATTCCACACTGTTTAGGCACTGATCCAGTGCATGGATGGGCCCCAAGGTACTCCTCACTGTTGAGGCACTTATTCAGTGTGTGGATGGGCCCCACGGTACTCCTCACTGTTGAGGCACTGATCCAGTGTGTGGATGGGCCCCACGGTACTCCACACTGTTGAGGCACTGATCCAGCGTATGGGCGGGCCCCATGATCCTCACTGTAAAGGCATTGTTTCAGTGTGTGGATGAGCCCCATGGTATTTTCCAGTGTGTGGATGGGCGTCATGGTGGAGTATATCTTCTAAGGCTTTGTTTGAGTTTGTGGATGGGCCCTGTTGTCTGGTGTCATCTACTGTATGCCAGTACTTGGTGTGGTTGGTATTGTTAACTTGCAGTTTTTCTCTGGAAAGCTGAGGAAGTTGAAGCATTGAATGCTTAATTTGGATAAAAGGGGTTGAAAAAATGATGACAAAAGGTAGTCCGGTGAGGAATCATGCCAAACTTTCTGCCAAGCCACCCCAAATCCCCCGACCGCGTCCCTAGTCTGTTTTGGTTGATGATCCAGTAATGTTTCCGGATGCCTATGTGCGTTCTGTCACAAAGTCTTAAATACAAAGTAGAAGCCCATAAAAGTTTGTTTACTGGGCTGGATGGTCTCACTATTTTCAGGAATGTTGTTTTTCCCGAGTTCATCTGGAAATGGTAGTTTTTCCTTCATGAATCTAACAGCCAGGGGTGTTTGTCCCCAAACCATCCCCTTTGTCACTAGTTCTGACTTTTTGGAGTGTAGAATTGTGAGCAATGAAATTGGAGACGTTTCGCTTGAGATTTTTTTATCAGGTTTTCTTGAGTGGCCAACATTAAGGGTATTAAATTCGGGGTTTGAAAATATTGTTCATGAGTAAAAAATTGCAGTCTGTTTCAGTTCTCTGATGTTTAATGGTGGAGAATTGGTGGAATTTTGGCAAGTGAACATCGGGTTCTTGCTGTGACCCTTGGCTTCTGTCCCATCATTTGGGGTCAAACCAGTCTGCTGACCCAGAGGCCTGATCTGGAGAGAAATATCGTTGCATGGCCTTACCGCCTGCAAACTGCTATAACTGTACCTGTGACGAGTCAAACCAGGAGACGCATGTTCTCCAAGGAGCTTTGGGGAGCCATAACATGGAGTCCACCTCATTAGTAATCCGCAATTATGCTCGTCACAGATTAATCTGAATATTCTTGGACTGATCTCTGCTGTGTTTGGGTAATTCACTTGAAAGAATTGCCTGCATCCTAGAGATTACAGTTTGAAGGATAAAACACTCTAATAGTTGGAAAGCTCTCATCTGAGAAGAAATTGTAGTCCCATAGGGGTCAATGCTGGGACCACTGCTCTGATTACAGACCTCAACTTGGTTTGTAACCGGTAGATGTGGTCCTGGTAGAGGTCAGAGCTCACCCCAGTCAAGGATGTCACAGCTGGAGGCCGCTGGTCAGAGTTTGCTGTATCCCCGCTAACTGGGGTCTGTTCCAATAGCATCTTTGCTCCTTTCCTCCGCATCAACTTCATCTTCTAATTTGAAGTTTTTGTGGTGGAGACGAGGGGAAAGTGCATACATATTTGGTGGGTTCACACCCCTTGTATGAGACGTATGTTGCTCCTTGATGTTGTCGAGGAAGGAGGGGTGCTGTTAGAGACTTACTCTTTCTGCATCCCGGGATGGGGATGGGGGTGGTGGGGGGGGTCATATTTATTTGTGTGTAAACAGGCGGATGCTCTTGCTAACGCTCTGCAGTTGTGTAAACGCTCTTGTCTTACAGATGTGGTTAGGTGTTGAAGTAGTAGGCAGTTGACCATGCAGTCGGGAGAGGCCGTCATGTGACCCGCCCCCAGCCCCGCCCTGTCCCGTCCTAGCCTCAGTGATGTGATGTAGCTGCTAGGCCTTGTTGGCAGTGTGTTTGAATGGTTGACTCACCAGTTTGGGCGTGGGTGTTGGGGCCCAAACCAACCCTGTTCAGTCCCGCAGTGCTTCGTTCGTCCCACCGAGGCCAAGAAAGCGGCCGACGAGTCCAAGATGAGGTTTGCTCACATAGACGGAGACCACCTGACGCTGCTCAACGTCTACCACGCCTTCAAACAGAGTGAGTGAATATGTGAGAGACTCTGCTCAATATTTACCATGACTTCAAACAGAATGTGTGCGTCTTCGTGTTTTTATGTGAGTGCTTCAAACGAAATGAGCACGTCTTTGTCTATTTGCCCAATGTCTGCTGTCTTCAGACAGAGCGAGGATGTGTGCGTGTGTGAAAGGGTGTCACCGTGGATTGTTCTGGATGCATGCTTATGGCTGCTGCATTTTGTTGATTGAAATGGCAATTTCCAACCTTTAACCCACCGTTCCCCTTTACAGATCACGAGTCGGTGCAGTGGTGTTACGATAACTTTGTGAACTACCGCTCACTGATGTCAGCTGACAATGTTCGGCAGCAGCTGTCCCGGATCATGGACCGCTTCAACCTGCCCCGACGGAGCACAGAATTCACCAGCCGAGACTATTACATCAACATCCGACGAGCACTTGTCACTGGCTTCTTCATGCAGGTGCATCATTATCGTTTATAACCAAGCTGTGGATGTTAATCGCTACCTCTCACTTATTATAAGCATTTTAACCGCAACATAGATGTACACTACCTGGCCAAAACAAGTTACCACCTGGATTTAACTAAGCAAATGGGTAAGAGGCTTCCATTGGATAATTACTGCAGTGGTTAATATGTTTCAGCTGGCAACAAGTTATGTAACCCTAACTGATCCAGTGAGTAGCTTTTCATTTCTTAAATAACCATGTTGGAGGACGTATCCTATGATCATGGAAAAGATGGTAATCTGTTTCAGAAGAGTCAAATTATTGACCTGCATCTAGTAAAGACAACAACAAAGGAGATTACTGAGACTACTAAAATTGGGTGAAGAACTGTCCAACACATTAATAAAACCTGCAAGGATAGTGGTGAACCATCACATTCAAGGAAGAAATGTGGTTGGAAAAATGTGAATGATCATGGTCGGAGATCACTTCAACATTTGGTGAAATCAAATCGTAAAAATTCTACAGTAGAACTCAAGGCTGTGCTTAATAGTGAAAGTAAGAGCATTTCCACATGCTCAGTGCAAAGAGAACTCAAGGAATAGGACTAAACAGCTGTGGAGCCTTGAGAAAATCACTTATCAGTGATGCTAATAACTGGGGGGGAGTCTCGGACTCTGGAGCAATTGAAAAAGGTGGGGGCAATGTGTGATGAAGTGGGGTTGCTTCAGTTGGTCAGATCTAGGCTCAGCAATGATATGTGCTCAAAAAAAGAGGTAAGCTGACTACTTAAAGTGCCCCTTCCAGACATATCCCGACATTTTGTGTTAATCCCCAATGCCCTGCCATCGTATTCATACCATTATTTGTGGGAAAAGTGCCTTGGATCGCTCATTTGACCTTTTTAGCATCACTGATAGGCAGTCTGAGAAGACGGGCGAGTTCCCTCATGAATACCCGGCGTCTAAATGAGCTTCGAGCTGGTTGGATAGTTCAGCTACATTTGTGAATATTCAATATGTAAACAGCCCCAACGCCGCATTCGGCTTGAGTCTCACTCTTCTTAGTGGCATTCGCGTTTGTGCATTTAAGAGATTCTCTTGCAGAATTACAGTTGTTGTGCATGAAATTTTATTAGTTTCACCTGCATCACGATTCATTTCCCCACTAGTGCCATGGAAATCGATTATGACTCTGGAATTCTCACGCTTTTCTTTACTCAGGAATTGGAAGCACTGGAATGGCATAAAGACATTTCAAATTGTCTTATTCCATTCAAACAAACGAAACGACCGTGAAACGCATGCATTGCTTTCAATCCCCAAGTAAAAAAAAAAGCGCAAGATGTTCAGAGTCATAATCGCTTTCCGTGTTACTAGTGGTGAAATCCACCGCTACGCTGGTGAAACTGAAACTGCCATGCACAAGGACTTCAATTACGCGTAAGAATCTCATTAATATACGCGCTGATTGAACAATTGCTGACTTCGGTGAATGTGTCTCGAAAATACGTGAAACCCACGCCGTATGCGTGAGAATGCGAAGAAAGTTGGCAGCTCTGCGATTAGGCTATTGATTTTTTTTTAAACCATTCTAAAAGTGGCCTAGCTCACGGAATAGCCTACCCGGATGCGCTTTCGTGTTAGTAGCCTATGCATTGAGCCCCAATGCATCATCCCACCTTGCCAAAATGAAAACGCAACGAGACAGATGTCTCGTCATTTGCAGTTGCCAATAGGTCACCTATATCCCTGCCTGTGATGACCCAGCTGAAGTCATTTTCTGGTGATGAACAGTTTTTTTTTTTTTTTTTTTTTTTAACACAAGGTCATTCTACAGATGTCCATCACATTTAGATACAGCATTCTCCAAGAAATCAGGTTTGAAAAGTATTTTATGTAGAATTGATTCATAACCTTGGGAGACGCAGTAGCGCAGTGGTCAAGTAGGCTTGACTTGCGATCGTAAGGTCCTGAGTTCAAGCCCCGGCCACGGCCTTCGCGGTGTGTTCTAGGGCAAAGCTCTTCACTCCCACACTCCATGCCTCACTCCACGCAGGTGTATAAATGGTTACCAGCAAATAGTCAGGGAAACCTGACTAAGAGCTGGGGGAGTACCTGCAATGGACTGGCATCCCGTCCAGGGGGAATAGTAATACTCCTAGTCGCTTCATGCCACAGAAACCGGGGTTTGGCACCGGGCCGATGGGCCACTGGCTCGAAACAGGCTTACCTCATTCTACATCATGTAAGGAATATTCCGCGAAAAAAAATCTTGACTGGGTGAGGTCATTTCAAAGTTTTGGCAGGCATGACGTGCTCTCAAACTAGGCTGGTTAGCTTCACAAGACGTTAATCTACAAATGCAAACGCTTCATTTCTGAAATTTCCGTGGTGATGCGACGCAATCCGTGGAGGAATCCGCACCCGGCTTAAATTGCAACTCTTCTGCCGTACCTTCGACTGACCTGTTTTACGATGGTGCGCATTATCGTCTACATTCATTTTCAATGGTAGAAAAGAAGTTCCTAAACCGAATGACACCCAAACTATCAGGCGTTCATCTGCCGAAGGTAAACTTAAAGCCGATTGAAATAATAGACCAGGCTTGTGGAAAGCAACTTCTGCGTAAACGAAGTGTAAATAAATTCATTAATTTTAATATGTATGATATTAGAAATTAATTTTTGAACTTTATTTCGAAACCCCAATATGTAAGCTATCATTTACAGCCATAAACTCACATCTCATATTTTTGTCACTTTTTATCACAGGGACTACTTGACGGTCTTTATCTCAAAATTAGATCAGGCATGTTTTCACGGGCGGGGTTACAGATATTAAATGTTTTTTTTTTTTTTCCCCTCAGTGTCACTGTATCACCCCGATCTCCAAAATAAGCGATGTTTAGTTTGAAAAAAAAAAAAAAATTTAAATAGTTGTTATTAATTTTTTTCAAAGCTGCAGGGAGCCACTGTAGAAGGGCTGAAGAGCTGCACGCGGCTCCACAGCCGCAGGTTGCCGACCCCTGCCGTAGACTGTGGATGACAGTTGGCACGTTGCTCGAATCTTTGTGTGGGCGGTTACACACCAGAGTGGGCGAGAACCGGCGAGAATATGAATATTCAATTTGCGGTGTTTCGTAACACTGCAACACGTTTTTTACTGGCGTAAATTCTCCGACTATTTCCTTTTATTTGCAAAAACCAGTACTTCAAGTGGTGTTGGAGTTCAAGAACCACGACATGTCACAAACTGATTATGGACCCACCATATTCAAATACTTTACAGATAAGTCCACTTTCTCGCGGAAGGGGCACTTTAAGTACACTGACTGACCTGGTTTTTCCATCAATGGATTTTTTTGTTCCCTGATGGCAGGGGCATATTTCAGGATGACAGTGCCGGGATTCATTGGGCTCAAATTGTTCATGGAACATGAGACGACATTTTCACACATGGATTAGCAGTCAGTCTAGACCTTAGCCTCATTGAGAATCTTTGGCATGTGCTGGAGAAGACTTTGCGCCGTGGTCTGACTCTCCCGTCATCCATACTAGATCTTGGCGAAGAATTATTTTGACTCTGGACAGAAATTAATGTTGTAACATTGCATAAGCTTATCGAAATGATGCTGCGGCAGATGTGTGCCGCAAACAAAGCTGAAGGCGGTTTCGAAGAAATAATTGAGTGTGTGACTTTTTTTTTTTTTTTTTTTTTTTTTTTTGGGCTGAGCGGTGTATAAGAAGGGGGTATCGTATTAAACATTGGAATCTATTGTAAGGCTCAACATAGAACTATTTTTGAGACAGCTTATATTGTTTCTGTAAGGGAAGGTCATGCCAGACAAACCTCTTAGAATTCTTTGAAGATGCCAGGAAGGCTGACTAGAGCAAGGCTTTGGATATCAAGTGCACCGATTTTCAAAAAGCATTTGATAAGATACTACATAATTGGCTTGTGCTTAGAATGAAGATGGCAGGAATTCCAGGATTTCAGAGTTGAATGGAAACAGATGAAGGATAAAACACTGTAGTAGTCAGATCTCATCTGAGAAGAAACTGTAGTCCCACAGGGGTCAATGCTGGGACCACTGCTCTGATTTTAACATGAAGGACTTTGACTGGAAAATTGAAAGTAAATTGGTCAAATTTGCAGATAATACTGCCGTCAGGTAATTTTGCCCACCTCAGGATTTGTAATGCACAATTTGATTTGTACGGTTTCCTTTGGCACAAACATAACTGCTTTATAGAATTCATGCCAGCTAACTCTGTGTCCTGCTCCCTCCTAGAACCTTAATAGACCTTCCCATCTCTGTCCGTTGTTGCACTGTCCCTTTTGGACATTCAAGAATTTAATAATTAAAAAACATGATGTGGGGCCTTTAAGGCGGCGGCAATCCTTATTCTAATACAACAGCGATTCATCTTCTGAATACACTTAACCTCTTTCCACTTGATTGCAATGTTTGATGGGGGTGAGGGCAGGGCTTTCTGCTGGCTTAGTTAAGTTCTTCACCAATCTCACAAAACTGTATGGCCCTCGCTCCATGCATGGGCGCATTAGTACGGTAAAACAGAAAAGTGCCTTTGCCAGAATTGTTGGAAGCACTGAACCAGTAAGTTCATTTTGTGCCATTGCGCAAACTTTTTCCTTCAGTGGACCTAAGGGGTCATGCCTGAATCATGGAAAAATGCCCTAAATCAAGGATACTTTTGTCCATTCTGTGTACTTTCGTCCATTCAGCGCATCATTGCAGTTTCCATAGTTTGCCATGCAATTCCTTTCTCTGCCTGCAGGTGGCACACTTGGAGCGCACCGGACACTACCTGACAGTGAAGGACAATCAGGTGGTACAGCTGCACCCCTCCACGGTTCTGGACCACAAGCCTGAGTGGGTTTTATACAACGAGTTTGTCCTCACCACCAAGAATTACATCCGCACTTGCACAGACATCAAGCCTGAATGGTGCGTCTTTGCCTCCCAAACAGCGTCTTGCTGCACACTTTCCCTCAATGTGTTATTTTTATTTTTTATGCTTTTTTTTTTTTTTTACCCCATCTGGGATGAGGGTCTGTTCTTGGCGAGGCAGTGAATGGTTATCTCTGTGAGCCCGAGGGACTGTAGGGATTGTCTGCATGAACATCTTGCAGCTAATATCGAGCACAAGCCTTTTAGCCCATGTAAAACGTGAGACCATAAAAACGCAAATTGAGAACAGATCATTCAGCCCATCTAGAAGGTAGGAACAAAGTAACACATTATGAGGGAAAACGGGCTATTAAGCCCATCTAAGCTTGTCATATGGCTGAATGTTCTGCAATAAAATTAAAGATGCCAGTGTTGTTTACGTCCTTAAAAAACTGCACTATTTAAACTCAGGAATTGTGCACAAAGGCAGGCAAAGCTGAAGTAATTCCATTTCTGAACGAGTTGATGTTTACCCATGCTCCCACCATCCTTTTTTCCCCCTCCCCTCTATCCATCCTTCCCTTTCCCTCTCCTCTTCTTTCCTTCTCTCTTCACTTCCTGTTTTGCAGGCTGATAAAAATTGCTCCGCAGTATTATGAAATGAGCAACTTCCCTCAGTGTGAAGCAAAGAGGCAACTTGAGCGGATCATTGCTAAGCTGCAGACGAAAGAATATTCCCAGTACTGAGGACCCCAGACAAGGGCCCACCTCCTCACTGTGGGACCACGCTTAACGTCACCACGGAGCTCTGTGGGGCCCACTTTTTGCCTGTGGCCCCTCAGTCCTCATAACATTAATTTTTCCACTCTGTATTGTTCAAATCTTTATTATTTTTTATAACCTTATCTCTTGCTGTTTTTATTTGAATTTTGTTTTTTTTTTTTCCTTTTTGTTCATTCAAATAGTGTAGGGTGGCCTAATTGAAATAAAACAATGTATTAAATCTTTTGACAAGAAAGTTCTCGATTCTCTAAGAGGTCTTTCAGTAGGAAAACAGTTAATTGACATTATGCATGGTTGTTCATGTTGATGTTAACATTCCTTTTAGAATTTGTGAATTCCTGAAAATGTGTGCCAGATGGCAATGAGTTGAATAAAATGAGAATTGATAACAGCTTTTTGTTATACTATCTGAGAGAATCCATGAGAGATCTGGGACGTCACACCTCATGAAATGGGCTGGTTAAATTCATTTCAATTTTAGCCGTGTAGCGGTTTTTACTGGCCTGCCTCAACGATGCTTTGCACAATAACTGATGCTGGGTCACGCCGAATGGGACAGGGGCCTTTAGTGGTGGGGGGGAAAGTTGAGAAGAAACGTCCCAATGGGAAGAGATCTCAGGAGGAACATGACTATAGCGGGAGAGCCCTTCTGCTGCTTGCTGGCAAAGTGTAGTGGCGACGGGATGAAACGGATATAAAGTCTATTCAAGTCGGTTGAACTGGTTGCTGTTGATGTTTTAGTGGAAGGCCAAATGAGGGGGAAAAATAAAAATAATGAGAAAAATAAAGCAGTTGTGTGAAGTTGTGGCTCAGATCAGAGATTCTTCATCCGGGTTTGCAGAATTTTTTTATTCATATATCTTCAGGATATTGACGTCTGAGACGGAACACACAATGTTGGGCCCAATACTTCCCTAATTTCTTTAGAGAAACTTGATCTTCAGCTTTCCTACAGCCTCATTTCTGGGGGGGAAAAAAGTTGGCTCATGTGAAATGTAAGTCAAATCAAAAAGGACAGATTGCAAAAGTCAGTTTTCCCTGTACTATAATGAAAATGGTACAGTGCATTATTTGATTGGATCGTGTGCATTTATAATCGCCTATTGAAAATCTACAATCTGATAACTGGGAAAAAAAAAGTTGGCACAGTCGTTTATTTACCGCTGTGTAACCTATCTTTTAATCACTAAGCATTTAGCCACAGAAGATGCCAGTTGGTCAAGTTTGGCCAGTGGACTTTTTGCCCCGTACCTCCATTACTCAGGTCTCCATTTTGCTGACCACGGACAAAAAACAATGGTGAAGAATTAACTTCCTCACTCAAGACTAACTCAAAACGAGCCCTCTAATAGGTCAGCATAGCATAGGAGACTTCCTGAAAGTAAATGGAGGTTTATCATGATGAAAGCCATTGGTAAGGCTTGCAAATGGGCGTGGCATCTAAACATCATCTGTGGACAGATCAGGCAGATCAACTTGTATTCAAGAAGATGGAAGGAACTGCTCGCGATTGGAAGCATGCCCCCTGCTTTGGGCTGTTTTATGTAGTATGCTGGACGTGCTATTCTTTAAAATGCACATGACTGCAGCGCTTGGTCATTCAATCTCTCCCTGTAACCTCGATGTAAAATATTTTTTTAATGTGTAGTGTTTCAGGTGTCACATAGTGCCTTATGCTCTGATTTTTGGATCTGTACCAGTGATTGTCATTGATTAGCTTTGGTCAGTGGTTCCCAGACTCAGTCCTATGTCCTAGTCTATGCCAGTTTTATTGCAACCAAAAGAGCAATGCCAGAACTTTTACAAGCTTTAAACTTTTATGTGCTGCTCTTGTTTAGAGGGAATATTTACCCACTTAAGCCTTTTGTAAGAAAAATGGCAAAGTATGCCATGAGAAATAAAACCCCCTTGTTTCTTTTGTGTTCTTTCTGCCAAAAAGTTACATTAAAATGCAGTTGAATAAAAATTGGTCAGTTTATTAAATTACTTGATCAATAGGATCCAAATTGTGTTGCTGCACATTCATTTATTTAATTTTTCATAATAAAAAGCAGGTTTGGCATTTGTTTTGTTTTCTTGACTTCATTATTTTCCAGGAGGTTAATTGTAGTAGCCAAAAGTCCACCATTTGACCAAGAGCCTATTGATTCACTTTTCTGAAATCTGATCGGATAAAATCTATAGCTGATTGTACTTTATGCTATAGAGCATAAGTGCAGTCAAACATGAGCATGGGAATGTTATTCATGTTGTAGGATTTCTAATATAAAATAGCTAAAATCCCTCCCAACATGACTGGCATGTTAGAAAAAATGATCAGCCTTTTAATATCCCATGATCACAAAAAAAAGGGGACACAGGCATGGACAAGCCACATGAACGAGTTCGGGAACTGCTGGCTCAAGTTTTTGCACCCCTTGTTCCTAAGCACTTGATTGTCTGCTGCTTAAAAGGAAATAACTGCCACATCATGAATGGAATTAATTCCTTTGACA
Source organism: Gymnothorax javanicus (assembly GCA_029692085.1). Lineage (NCBI taxonomy): Eukaryota > Metazoa > Chordata > Actinopteri > Anguilliformes > Muraenidae > Gymnothorax > Gymnothorax javanicus. The sequence continues at coordinate 14,352,010 of CM056209.1, read as the reverse complement.
CAAAGGCTGGACTAAAACCTACAGGAATTGTAGCTTTCCAAAATTGTGGCTTTCTGGGGCTGGAGTTAAAACTTAAAACTCTGCAGCCCCCCAGGCCCAGAATTCAGCCTGCAGAGAATATGACTCCAGCACAGGGGCTGTAATCACCAAGCATTTTACCTTACCGCAGAGTTTACTCAATGATTTCAAGTTCTTGTTGAGAGTTAATTCCAAAAGCTAATTCTCAAAGTCACTGAGATGAAATTTTACTGAGGATTAGGAACAACTTATAGCTCGGCACAATGTCCTTATTCGTATTGATGATGACTTGCTTACTTCCTGATGACACAATGATTGGTGTTTTGGCTTTCTGTTTCTGTATACATTTGCCAGAAAAGTTCAAATAGCGGGAAGTGCAAAATAATGTTGCCATATTCGAAGACATCGCAATCTTGTAACTTCAATGTGCCGGTTCCTGTAGTTGACAATGTCCATTTAAGAAAATATACACAGTAAGTTTGCTTCTCAAGTATCATACACTTGTAATGTTAAATAACCATGGCGGTTTGTAAATTTTGCAGGACTCATTGTTATGCAAACTTTAAGATAATCGAATTGGCCTCAAGACTAACCTCCTGCATGATTAGTAAATGAAAGAATGGCAATCAATTGGAATTAGGAGATATGGATTTGGTATTACGACACACAGAAATGGTGAATACTGATCATTCATAAAAAAGTGAGCAAAATAACTCCCCAGGTGAGACAATGCCTTTTCAATTGCTCATTGCCTGAAATGTTCAAATTGGCTCCACTACAATGTAAACAGGCAGTTATTTTTTAGAGTAACACCAAAATCAGCCTTTGAGGTGCGATTTTTAGCCTTCGTGAACACGGCCCCAAGAGTACAACCTGCTTAAACCCAGTACCTCCACCATGACTGGAGTAATCCACACAATCACTTCTGCAGCCCCCCAACTCAGCTCCACTATATTACCACTATCCTTAACAGTTGGCAGCAGACATTGAGGATTGCATTCCGCCTTTGGTTTCCTCCTAACATGAACTCATCTGGTTAAATTAAGAAGCGTAAAAGGTGACTCATCGGACCATTTTACCGCTCTCCTAGCTTAGGGGTCCAGGTTTTGTGTTCTGAGCACCATGCTATGCATTTTTGTCCATTAGCCTTCGATACCTCTGAGTTTTAGATGGCGAGGCAGACAAAAATGCCAGAATTTTGAAGTTCTAATTTGCAGTGTTCTAATTGGTTCAGACTGGTGCTGATATGGATCGAGTTAATTCTTGCGGTGATTTGTGAAGCAGTATTTCTGTAGTTAATAGCAACTATCCCACCAAGTGTCTGTCTGTCCTGGTCAGTAGGCTTTGACTTGGGGCCCCAGCTCTTTTTTGCAGTTGCTGATTTTTAGAGTTGGGCATGCACTCGCCAAGCATTATATTAGGACCACTTACACTGAGCAAAAATATAAACACACGAACCAAAAATGCTGTGTTAAATTGACCTGTCATGAAATATGCCCACAAATAGTGTTTATTGGTGTACTGAATGATTTGTTGTGCTCAATTCCGGTGACCCACTTCTCATTGACCGCTCCCTGTGAGATTACTCACTCATTGAGTTATTCCGCCCCTGAGCTGCAAAGAGCCTAACATTGAGTTGGTCAGTCAGCTTGACCAATACACAGGCACTCCTTGCACCAGGGTCAATAAAAGGCCACTGCAAAATGTGCACTTTTGTTACAAGTCACAATGCCACAGATGTCACAAGTCATCAGGGAGCATGCCATTGGCATGGTGAACGCTGGGATATCTGGGATAGCAGTGTCAGCACACTTGAATGTACATCATTCCACCATCAGCTGGTTGAGAAGTCGATTCAGAGAGAATGGCATCACTGTGAACCGTCCACATGCCCCATGACCATGTGTGACCATGCCCACACAGGATCGACACGTGCGGCTCCAGCACCTCTGTCATTGGCTCCGACCAGCCACCAGGACAGCTGACGAGACCGTCGGACTGCACAACAGGCGGATATCAGCTCAGACTGTCCGAAACAGCCTGAGGGAGGCAGACCTCCGAGCCCGCCGACCGCACCAAGGTCTCAACCTGACCGCCGTCCGTCATCGGTACAGACTCGACTGGGCCAACCGTAACCTTCGCTGGATGCTTGCACGGTGGAGGACAGTGTTGTTCAGCAATGAATCGCGATTCCAACTGTACCGCGCTGATGGCAGACAACGCGTATGGCGATGTGTGGGTGAGCGTTATGCTGACGCCAATGTCGTGTGTCGGGTGGCACATGGTGGTGCAAGTGTAATGGTATGGGCAGGCATATGCCATGGACAGCTTACCCGTCTGCTTTTCGTTGAGGGTGACTTGAACGGGCAGCGGTACCGCAATGAGATCCTGAGACCCATAGTCGCAATGAGATCCATCACGAGACCCACACACTATCTGCTCAGAGGTTCTTGATGAGGAGAATGTCCCTGTTCTCAACTGGCCAGCATATTCACCCGATATGTCGCCAATTGAACGCCTTTGGGATGTTCTGGATCGATGGGTCAGGCGTGTTCCGGTTCCAGAAAACATGCACCAGCTCCGAATTGCCCAGGAGGAATGGGACAACATTCCACAGGCCACACAACCTGCCTCCATGCACCGGAGGTCTGCTCACATGCAGATGCCGATGGTGGACACACCGTTACTGAGTGCTGCGAACTCTGCCCGCTGACCCCTGGTGGGTTCAGGCTGTGATAACTCATGAGTTGTGTGCAGTAAATTGTTAATCATATTTCTGTTGCTTGAATATTCAGGCATGAATAAAATAATAATTGTTTTGTTGAAATATTTCCCAATTGATAAAAAATAATTTGAAAAAAATCCCTTTGTGCGTTTATATTTTTGTTCAGTATATATGCCCGTTTTATCATGCAGTCATCCAAACAGCCACTCTTATGCCAGCTTTGCAGTGCATAAGATTATGCAAATACAGTACAGGAGTTTCTATTAATGTTCACATCCAACATTACAATGGGGTGAAATGTGATCTCAGTGGCTTCAAATGTTTTTGGTGCCAGATGAGCAGGAATGAGAATTTCTGAAACTGATCGCCATGAATGTTCATGCACAACAGCGTCTGCTTACGCAGAATGATGCGAAAAACCAAATTATCCTGTGAGCTAAAGTTGTGCAGACAGGAAGACCTTTTTGATGATAGAGGACAGTGAAGATAGGCCTGACTGGTTTGCACCGGCGGAAAGGTGCGGTGACTCTGAGACCCGCACTTTGCAACAGACGAGAGCAGAAAAGCATCTCTGAAAGCATAAAATGTTAGACATAGGGGCTGATGGCTCCCAGCAGTAGAATAGTGCATCAGGTTCAACTCCTGTCAGGTGCAAGTGCTGCTGCCTCACAGCAAGATGGTTTTTCTAATAGGACTGGCATGATATGACCTTAAGAAAGTGTGGAAAGTGTGCCGTTAAATCAATCAATCAGTCCACCGCTGTGAGTTAGGAACAGACCTCAGAAGGTGCACTGGGCACAGGCTGACCAAAACTGGACAATTGAAGATGTAGAAATGTAGCCTGGTCTTATTGATTGTGATTTCTGATGAAACACACAAGTGATAGGGTTAGAATTCAGTATTGATGGCATGAATCCGCAGAGTAAACCTGCCCTGCGTCAACAGTTTAGCCTGTTAGTGCAGGTGAAATGGCGTGAAGAATATTTTTGGGACACTTTGGGTGCCTTCATACCAATGAATCACTCTTTAAATGCCTATCTGAATATTGTTGCTGACCATCTGCATGGCCTTTTACCCACCTGCCAATGATGACTTTCTGCATGATAATGCAGATTGTGGTTTCATGAAATCGAGAGTGAGTTCAGTGGGGCCTCCTCAGACACCAGATCTGAATCCAGTAGAGCATATTGTTGCATGAATATATGAGCCTATCAGGTTGGGATGTATAGTTGACAAATAGTCAGAGATGATATGATGCAATCAAATCTACATGGACCAGAATCTCAGAGACCTTTCCAAGATCTTGGGATTTCAATTCTTCAAAGTTGAAGCTATATTTCAGGGTGGTTTCTGAAATTTTGCCCAGTAGAATGCAGAGCTTCTGTCTTCTGCATATGGCTAGAATACAGTATAATTGTTTGTCTTGGTTCCACCATCTTGAGGACATCAGTGGGACCATTTTTCCTTTGGACTGAAGTGAGGAAAATAAATAAATCAGCAAACTCTATTCAATTCCCCAGATGGGCAGCAGTGAGTGCTAGATTTGCAAGATGTGTCCACCATGACAAATTATAATTTATCAACTTGGAAATTTTATTTTGATGAATTATCTATATTTATTTTACTTGTTAAGGCCATCTTCAGTTTCCTAGTGAGTTTATCGTGTGCAAACATTATCAAGTCTACAGTGTGAAATATTCTGATACTTCTGCGTTCCTCAGCTGGGTGTGTGTGTGCACGTGTGTGTTTGTGTGTGTGTGTGTGGGGGGGGCAATACGGGCAACACTGGAAATAATTACCAGGTTGGTCAAACTCAGGATGTACTGTTTCTGTTAAGACTGGTCCAGATATGAATTGATTCACTTGTGAGGTGACTTATAGAGCTTTAGTTCAGGGGTTATTAGCATCTTACCAAGTGCCTGCAAGTTCTTATCAGGGAGATTTGACTTGTGGCCACAGTTCTGTTTTACTGTTGCTGTTTTTCAGTGTTTGCATATGTTGCCATAATGGCTGACATTTCTCCTCTTGCCCGCTTATATAATGTTTGACATCCAATTTGGACCCCAGGTATTTGGCCCTTTTGGAACCTTTTTGGTTAATCTTCTCATCTTGCATTGGAAAGTATACTAGTAAATTGCTGCCAGCCTGTTTTACTGAGGGTTCAAAATGACAGTAATTAAACGGCCAAGAAATCATAGATTTTTTTTTTTACTTGTTTTCTTTCTGAAAAGTTTATACACCTTCCTTTTGGACATCCAAGACAAAAATAATAATAAAAAAAAACAGCATGATGGGTCCCCTATAACATCTGCCCCATGAGAAGAAAAGGATGATAGAATGCCACAGCCTCTACATGGCCCTACAGAATCATGACTTAAAAATAAAACCTAATAATAGATTGTGGTATAAGGTCAGGGTGGGCTGCAGGGCAAGGCTACTAGTGTGCAGGCCACATCAGCAAATACAGTAAATTACATAGGGAAAAGCAGTCATGAGATTCACATGGTCATTAATAATGCCCGAATACATGTGTAGCCAAATATTTAAATGGGGTTGACTGGCTGGGTCAGACTGTCCACTGCTAATTGTGTCCCAGAGCAGCTTTTTCCTCATTAAAATTGGTAATTTGGCCCTGACCTGCTGGCTAGCGGCTCATGCTGAGGTGGCAGTACCACATGCGAGGGGCTAGTAGCACTAACCCGGTCAGAGATCAAAGGTCACTTTCCCAGTGCAGTTTGAATCAGCCTGCTACATTTATGAACAGTTAAGAGACCATCTTTCAACATTTTTGCTCATGAGGAGCCTCTCAGATTGGTGAGGTCATCAGTGAACTCTGAGAACTCCCGTTGCGAAATCCTGATCACATTAAGAACAACTGCCTCACGTTGCCTGCAATTAGCGGTTATTTCTATCCGAGGTAGTGCTATTCTGGTGGGGCATCGTTAGCCATTGCATTTAAAATCACTCTTGTGCACTGCGGGTGTGCTTTAACAGCTACACTCCTCTTTTGGGACAGCACTATTATTTCTCCTCACACCTTGTCCCTGGGGCCTTGATGGGAACCATTTTGAACTTGTTCTCTCACTCTGGCTCACTTTTGGGGCAGGCATACCCTGCTTTTTGACACTGTGACCTTGTAAGCCATTTTGGATAAAGGTTGTAAATGAATCAACAATAACAAGGACCTCATGCATGCACACACACACCACTAGTAACATATCCCTTTCCCCGATCATTAACAAAGCCTCGCCAGCGTGCCAAGGATTGTGTGGAGATAACAGGTGCTCACCATGGGCTGTCCGCTAAACAGACCGTCGTTTAGTGACAAGGGAATGATAAATTCTCTAAAAAATGGTCAGCGCTTTCACATTTACGGCTCACAAAAACGACAAAAGTATTTCGACTACATTTCATTTTTACCTTGACAACCTGTTGCGAAGAGCCTTCCTGAATCATGCGAAGGCGACCAACATTAGTGGCAACTTTCCGGTTTTGGTTTCGCAAACTGCGAAGCGCGAAAAGAAGGCATTTTGCTCCAGTAAATGCAATTCGCGTTAGTAAATTAGGGAGCTCACGTGACGAAATAACCCACAACATGAACAGCTCTCTGCTTGTCGTGCAGCACACACGGCGCTGAGGAAACACACAGGACAGCGGACGCGAGCATATCTGAACACTTCGAACAAAATTCGCTCCCAGTTCCCCCGACTACGCGCATGATGGAAGGTTATGCCCTGTCAGAAGACGCATTGTTTTCATCGTATCTTCTCAACTTCTCCGGGGAAAACCCACAAGACCAGGTAATGCCTGACTTTATCGGAATCCCAAGTATCTATTAAAACTGCGGGCTGGTCTGTTGCTGTTGGGCTGACGAATCACGCGATTCGGGGTCTCAGAAAAAGCTTAAGTTGGGCCGATTGAGGTGTCATTTGAATTACGATATAGGCGAGAAAACAATTACTGAAGCATTCACCATGACCACACCTAATGAATGACCAAAGAAATGAATGGTAAGCGACATACGCAGCTGCAGAAGATTGTCCTGGTATATTCCGTCCCAAGATTATTATTATTATTATTTTTTAGTGTGTGTGTTTTGACTAGTTTCGTGCCTTTACTAAACCACCTGGCGTGTGTGATTGCACAGCTTCATTGGCGGTTTGTCAGGACATTAACCTGGCGGCATCATTGTATATCCCAAGTATAAGTAAAAAATACTACAGGAACGGGTACTTCATTTAAGATATCTAATGCGCTATATAGCGCGAGAGCACGTCAATCTGCCCACGAAAATGAATGGACGACATACACAACCCTTTGGAATTCACTGACTCCACAAAGTTCAGCTGGCTCTCGTTTTATTTGTCAGTACGTTCCCCACCTGAACGCATTTGCCGAACCAGTGGGGTGCGCGGTTGATGTAAGTAAATTAAGTGTGGCGCGTGGTAACTTCCATCGCGGTTGCGCCAGTGTTAACGGGGATGCTGAAGGAATGCAGTTCGTGGAGTGCTGTCATGACAGGGACACGCCAGTTGCTCGGCCATTTGGAGCGTGACTAGCAAAAATATATTTAAGCTCATAAATACCCAGTCTCTGTTATTGTGATCTCGATTGACTGAATGAGTAAAGCACTGCACTTCTACTCTGTGAATATATAAATATATATAAAAATCAGCATTTAGTTGAAGTCTGATTCCAACATGCCAATGACGGTCCATTGGATGCCCCAGGACTCCGTTATATTGTCATGACAACACTTGAGTATGTTGTTTCTTCTGCAGATTAATCAATTACAATTGAAAGATTATTAATTTATATTAAAAAATCTATAGGCTTGAGCAAGCTACCTGCTCAATGAGATGGGATGAAAGTACAGATGGAAGTTCGATTTTGATGTACACTGGGATGCAAATTTTTGGGTATCCCTGATAATACAGCATTTTTTAAATACTCTCATTTATGGACAGACTTGGACAGCCTCTTTATGGAAAAAACTCAAACAGGACATATTTCCGTAAATCCTAACTAACTATCGATTTTTAATAACTAAATGTAAAAGATTGAGAAACTGTAAATGTCATATGTAGAAAAGTTTGGGCACCCCATCAGACTGTTGAAACACTTCCAGTGGTAGAAATGCAGCTTTCAAATGTTTCGTGAAGCTAGAGTCAGTTTTTCTATTATGCTTTTTTTCTGGTTTTCCCTCAAATCCTCATTTCAAAACCATTCTAGTTCAGAAATATTCTTTCATAGGAATAGTCTATTGTAGCTACTGGTATGAGTCAGCAGGCTGAAGACCAGCCTAGTATCTTTCATTCAATTCAGTAATTCATGGTGGATTTTGAAGGCATGTCCTCTTTCATTGTCTTGTTAATACATCTGGAGTTGGAATAAAATTTGGAATTATCTCTGTGACATTAGTCTCTGAATGAGTTAATGCTGAGCTGAATCCGTTCTTCATTCCGTCCGCACGGCTTCGAGTTGAGACCGCGTGCTGCGGTGGCTCTCCGGGCTTTAACTGCGAGTAAATGTGTTCTATTAATAAATGAAGAGTTGACACAGTCCATGTGCATGGCCAGAATATGCGCTTGAGCTGAAGGGCTGAATAAGAGCTCTGCATTATTCAGCTGGAGTCAAAGGGTTCCCGCGGTGCTTGAGAAACACTGCGCTCCATCAGACAATTGCTGCCCCCCCCCCCCCCCCTGTAGCAAAGAAAAGAGAATTTTCCAGGTGACTGTCTGTTTTCAAGATTTTGTTTTCCATAATCTAGGGAATTTTCAGTCTTGTCTGTAAAGTGGCGGTGTACCCAAAGATAAAATTAAAGTATGTCCTCGCTCTCAAGGAATGCCATCCATCCATTATCCCGATACGTTTCTAGACTTGATAAACTTTTGTACACTGACATAAAGAATCTCATAAGAACCAAATTTCTGTGGAGCTCACATAGTGTGGTATGCATGTGAACACTGAGCAAAATTCTGATCTAAAAGCAGCAAATTAAGCTACTCTCTGAACAGACGTTTTAAAGAAGACAGGTAAGTTTGCAGTGCACCAATTTAAAAACATGCGCCAATTCGGTAAAGCTGGCAAATCTTTTAGCCAATCAAGGATTCCCCTGGATGAACCTAAAGAGGACTGTCCAGATTCTTTATACTCCTATAAAGAACAAAGAGAGTAAATTTGCACTGAAAGCATACAAAAAACATACAAAAAAATTTTAAAATCGTAGCAAACCAGCATCATGTTTGTTGACATTTGACATTTAACACCCCCCAAATTAAATCCTCTTTATTAGAGAAAGAACTGCAATTCCGTGGTTGAGGGACAACAAAATGCTGCAATTCTCGCATTGGCTGCGTTTGGAGATGCTCTGTCCAAGGTGCTGAAAATGTAAGTTTGGGTATCAGCGCTGTCCTGCAGGTCAAGAGGCGTCGCATTCGAGTTTGTTGAGCTGATGCACTACTTCCGCACTGGGATGTCTTAGGGGCTACGCGCACAGCCAGATCCACACTTTGCAGGTTTTGTAGGTGAATGTAGGTATATGCTCCTACCGTTCCTCAAGACAGCTTTACTGGCTCAATGATCATTCCTCTTTGCCACCCTCCCTGACTCTAGCCACTGTGTTTCCATCTTCTTTAAACGGTTAAGGTACCCAATGAAATTTTTTATATACTGGAAAACCTTGACTGCTGTGGACGCCTGAAGTTATTCCATTGACACAGCTTACTGACTGAAAAAGGCCAACAAATTATTTTTCTAATCAAGGAATCTTCTGCCCTCTTAGAAGAAGTGATAATGCGTATAAGCTATGGTCCCCCCTTTGGGTTGGGTAATACTCAGATTGTTGAATTACATTATGTGACAAAATTTTGACTTTTCCTTGTTCCTGGGCAGAAAGTCTTATTTCCCAATTGAATCGGTGATTTCAATAAGGGCCCAACTCCACACATTTTCAACACAGAGTTGGGCCCTTCACCAATTCAACAGTTCAATTGCTTATATCAAAAGACCCGTTTTTCTCTTCAAACTTTGCTTTTATGACCTGGGTAACAAAGTTTTCAAATTTATGCATTTTTCAGAACATGAACGGTAGATTCACTGCTGACTTGCTAGTAGAGAATTTTCTCGAGCTAACAAGAATTTTCAAGAACTTTCTACCATGTTGTACAACTTCTAAGAAGTTTTAAGAATTTTCTAGGATATTGTAGAACTTATGAGAATTTCAAGAACTTTTAAAATTTTCCAGATCCTTCCATAGTAATATACAGTGGCTTACCACTCACCATCTCAGTTTAGTTCTAGCTGCTTAAGTGAACACATAGACATATCTGAATTTTTCAGAGATTGCATCAAGAAGTTGAGCATTCTCCAGATGCATTCTGCAATGTACGTAGCCAATTTATCAAATTGAGCAAAAATGTACGTTGTGACAGCATCTGCTAAAATGTATGAAGCCTACAAGGTATATTTTGGCATGTCTATCGGGGATCAGCACGGACTCTAGGAACCTCATTTTACCTACGAGTGCTGCAAAAAATCTAGAAAGTAAGACGAACAATTTTTGCTCGCTTGAAGAGGAAGATTTGGCATCATACAAATTGAATAAAATTTCATTCATATTTTGTTTTATTCAGACCTTCTGCAAATGAAAATGTGCAAATTTGCCGATTTTTATGTAGAAAATAGGTGAATTCCTAAATTTCATTATCCACATCACAAAAGCAAAGTTTGAAGGGAATAATTAACTATTGTTTTACAACTTAAGCAATAAATAACACACACTACCCAGGAACAAAATTTTAGTTAAATAGTGTTACAATCTAAGGGGGTAAAGGATAGGCATGGGGCGTAGTGTAGGCCCACACCTTTGACGACATTGACAAGCTATAGCACTGTTGCTCCCCTACTAGCCTGCTTTTTTTTTTTTTTTTTTTTTTTGCTTTTTTTAAAATACTTTATCTAACTGTTCTGCGGTCGGTATACACCTAGACTATGCACGCTGTGAACTAATATTGTGAGTCCAGTTCATAATTAAATTGGGTGCCTCACCGTCTTTGCAATAATAGTTAACCTGTAAAACCCAAGCTTTGTGAGGGGCTAGTGATTTGACTGGCAAATAAAATGGTAATGATGTGATTATGGGGTTTTAGCACTGGTTTTACAGCGAATCAAAGTCCCACCCGTGAGCCCGCTGACGTTCTGTGCTTACCTCTCTCAGTGATGTCATAACTCGTATTTTATAACTTTATTGACAATTGAGCTTCCTTGTTCCGCCGCAGCTCTCGCTGTGCCAACCTTGTCGAGTCAGTCCTGAACTTTGTGAGATGACACTTTCCTTACACGCTTATACCTCTTAAGACTTTTGTTGCTGTAATTTTCTATTATCAGAACCGTATATAGATTTTTTTTTTTAATCCCGCGGGAATAATCGGCTGTCCATGGTAGACTCGTTTAATGTTTTAGGCTATTTAATTATAGGCTAAATCATGCACAGATAGACCAGGGCTTAACTACCCTTTTCATTTAAGATCCCAATTTCACCATGGCTGTGGGCTTATGTGCCCGTTATCTATAGCCTTCTTTTTGAAACATGCTGTTGCGGGATAAGGAATCCAGCCAAGCGAAAGGGTTTGCCAATTACCTAGGCCTATATGTCCCCTAATGCCAAACCCGTCTAAACAGGAAGCGCTCAATTGACCAAAGATGCAAAGTTGATTGCCTGGGGGAACTCAACAAGAATGTAATGATGGGTGGTGAACCCTCTGTATTTATATATTCATCTATTTGCCCAGAGGAGATTGCACCAGAATGTTACTGCATTTTTTTTCTCTTGTGTGACTAGAACTCTTTGTGGCCTTCAATCGCCTAATGATTGTTTAGGAACACAGTCTGAGCTCAGCATGAAAGGCTATTGGCCGAAGGTGTGCAATGTGCTGTAGCAGCCTCTGAAAGACTGATTAGATTGGTAAAAGCTCAGTGTTATCAGTTTCCTTTTGAATAGGCCTATGAAAATATAATTGGCGGTATATTGATGCAATTAACCACATTACAGTTTGAGGCTGAGCCTTATGTTCCTGTAAAATGTGAACCGCGTGCTTTCAACTGGACAGAAAAATGAAATATAACTTCTGTTGGAGGGGAATGTCTGCGATTCGGTTACTCAATCCTGAATTAGGAAGGCCATCAATTTCTCTGAACATGATGATTTTTATCTTGTGCAATATTTTGCATTTTTTGGCAGGTAAACAACTGTTTCCAACGGCATTTTTTTCAGGAGAGAGGGATGTCTTATTGAGAACGCAGCTGCGCGCTCGCAGCAGATTAATTGCTTTTCTTAACCTCCCCGCATGAGAGCATCATGGTGGTGACACAACACGGCGAGTCTCGATAGGCCTGCGCATTCCCGATAGCTAAGAATAACAAAAAAAAGAGAAATGAAGCAGTTTTTTTTTTTTTGGCGCTGAGATTTATTCTACATTATAAGGAAATTGTTACCTGTATAAAGGTTTTAAACATAAGATTGGAAGCTGAAGGTGCAAATGCCGAAGTAGGCCAAACTCTCGTACTCATAGTGCCTGACTAGAAGGATTTTCTGACCTTAATTCAATGTTTGGAAACCTTTACACTCTCTTCTTACGTCTGCCATTTGAACAGGTGTCTCCCCCCGGTGGCACATCTGGATAATGCGTGCAAACGCGCTGACATTCCCAGCAAATGTGTTGCATTCCTTAGAGTCGGTTGGGGTGTCAGTCTTATCTGAGTTCGGTGAGGGTTTATTGTTATTATTTATTTATTTATTTATTTATATATTTTGTTAATCCAGAGCTACAACACCTGATTCAACCAATTCGTGAATCAGAGTGTTCAATCTATGCCCAGATATTTAGAATCAGGTGGATTAGTTTTGGCCTGTGACAGAAACCAGCATCAGCACTGGAACCCTCTCGGATGAGAAACCAATCCCAAATCATTTTGCCAGATTGCCAGATTCGACTGCAGAATGGCCTGTCTGCCTCCACGTGCTTGTTTCCCGTTTGTATCTGAGCCGACTGGTTACAGAAATGAGCGGCACTCTTAACGCATTGGAATGGCCAGTGTCGTTAAACGGACGCACATCTGATCCCTGTTTCCTGTCGCAGTCGCTGATGTGTCAGTCGCGGTGATGTATTAGCCATGTCAGATGTGGACATGCCCTGCTTGCTAATGAGCAAATTTAGCGGTGCGCCAGTTTCACCAGTGCGCTCGGCATAATGTGAGGAGAATGCCTTGAAAGGATATTGCAAACATAACCCTCGCAGAGCATTCTTCTGCCACTTTGTTATTTGTGTGTGTGTGTGTGTGTGTGTGTGTGTGAGAGAGACAGAGAGCGAGAGAGAGAAAGAGAGACAGAGAGAGAGAGATGTCAGTGTGATCTATCTTCAAAATAGTAAAATGTTATGGGGCTTGTAAAGGCTTCTCTGATCTGGAAGGGACTGAACAGGACCGAACGAGCTAATTTTCCATCAGAAAGTCCAAGAATTTTTTTTTTCCCTTATTAGTCAGGAAATACGGATTTTTTCAGGCCCTGGTTGTCTCTAGGGGCCACACTAGTAATTTAGTTTTATTGCAGAACATTCTCTCCCGCTATCAACTGTCAGAGAGCAAGAGTTGTGGATGCGCGCCTGTTACGGACCCAGCCCTTCTGACTCTGGCTGTTGCATATAGGGCAAAAAAACAGAATATTTTCAAACTAATCGCAAATATAGCAAAATCTCACAGCAAGGGGACACTAAAAGAAAGGGTGAAAGGGGCAGGTATTGGGGACTGGGGCCAGTTTTTGTTCAGTTCTGTTATTTTGTTGAAAAAAGCCAGTGTCCAACTGGAGACACATTTGAAGCTCTACCTTTTTGTTTGACGAAGGACCAACCCTTTCATTGACAGGTTTTTGTCGATGAGGGACCTGCAAAGTTTGAAATCTCACTTCGGAGTGACCTTTTGTTTTTGCCTGGCTCTAAGCAGAATTAAGAATAGAAAGGTCAGTCTGTTGTTGTCGTTTTTTATCAGTGAGTCTGGTGGGAGTGGACAGTAGGACTGATATTCACACTCTGTCTTGGCTGAACAGAGGGAAGAGAGTAAATTTTTTAGCACCACTCCTCTGTGTATAACCTCAGTTTCCCTCTGAAGTCTATTGAGGAGGACTTTGCACCTGTGGGGCTGTGACAGTGGGCCGTTCCCAACATTTCGCAAAACAACAGGAATTCAGGATTAGATCCAATAGGAGGGTACGGATATCTAGTTGTCTGTAACCGGCAAATACAGTCTAATCTCTGAAATCCAGTATAGCAGTGGTATCACTGCACAGAGTCACTTCTGTGATGTCTCTCTATTTCCCATTTCTCCCTCGGCCTCCTGAAGAATGAAGCTCTGTCGCTAATTCACAGGTCTGCGGTGGCACCTGAAGCAATATGAATTCCTCTATTCATGTGCCTGAATTATATTTTGGTAAAAAAAAAATTGCCGTGAAAAATCATTTCATTCAGTTTTATAAGTTTCAATGGCTTCATAAGAGGAACATTTTGTTCACTGTTGATCACACTGAACTGACAATGATCTGATTGCGTATTTAGAAAGCCAAAAAAAAAAAAAAAAAAAAAATCCCTGTGCATGAGGATACTCACGGGGCTCATTCCAATGACGTATTTTTCATACATTTTTCCCTTTCCTTCCTTCCTTTTACAGCTGTTTGCTCCACCCCTTGGGGGCGGGGAAAAGAGATGAGAGAAGGTGATGAAGGGGGAAGTGAACAGAGGGTGGCATGCTCCTGAATAAATGGAAGTTAAACGAAATTTGGGGCATGACATCACAACCCATGTCACTCGGTCACATTTAAAATTGTTCATCCTTTTTTCCCCATAGGGTCTCAGCTTGTGCAATATTTTTAGGTGTCAATCAATACGAATCACTCATGTCAGGTTCCCCCAATGTTCTCTGAACTGAGCTTAATCCCCTGAAAGGGTGCTGGAGAATCATTTTATTGTTTATCTGAAATTGACTGAATCTGGGTTTTTACTCTGTTCTCTTGAAAGAATTCATTGTGAAGCACGATCCGGTAGACTACCTGCAAATGGCGCCATGCTGAAATAAGGATGTTTTATTTAACAGATTGGCTGATTGCACCGATAGCTCCTATGCCTGGATGATTGCTAATGAAAAGGATTATGGACAGAAGGTCTGTTGTGAACAAGGCTGTCAACTCTCAAAACATGACATCACCGGAGCAGCTTTCTTTCAGGGTGATGACACATTAGGTCTTTTTTCAGTGACAGGTTTGAAAAGCAGTCCTTTTTAAATGGTGGCGGCTAATTCCTACCTCTTCATGATACTCTGCTAAATTCAGGTCTGTGTTTTTTTACCTTAAGGTGACGCTAAGCATTTGTTAGAATGCTACATTTAACTATAGAATATTACACATATGCACGAAATAAACGATGATGAGGGGCAATCTGGTGAAAAAGCATCTCCTGCGTCATGATTTCTCCATTTGGAATGACGCTATCCTCGCCTGTTCAGGGGTGCATTTCCCAAAATCACAGATGCTAACTTACGTAGTTGGGCTCATTGACTGTGAATGGACGAACTATGTAAGTTGCTAACTTAGTTAGCGACTACGCTTTTGGGAAACGCACCCCAGGACTGTATGGGCTTTACCGACTGTCTCCACCTCCCTATCACAGCTTCAGTCCACCAAAAAAAGAAGACAAACATTGAAAATATCAAAGCGGGCTTTTCAACTGAGAACTGTTAACTTCAACAATGGATCCACAGGTTATGCTTGGAACGAGTCAACTACATTTGGCTCTCACCGTGGTTTGCTTCAGTCCCAGAGCCTTATACATGGCTTTGTTGCACTTTCCAGACTGATCGGTGTCATAGACTTTGTTTCTTATCTGTTCTTGAAATTCTTGAGATCACAGCATCATGTTCTGCGTTTGGCCTCTTTCACATTTCTAGACAGGTTCTCTTTAAATTATGTTTAGATTCAAAGAGGTTACCAATAATCATGGCTGAGTGTGTCAAGTGAAATTGAAACCGGTTATCAGGTAATTTTGTTGAAGTAGTTAATTTAGTAACCTAGTTTTTCAGATTGGGCCAAGTAGGGTTGGATAGCTTTCTTAATTAAATAAATGAAATCCTCATTTGCAAACTGCAGTTTGTATTTTTCAAGTTATCTTTGTCTCCTATAAGCACAACTGCACATATTCTAATTCATACAAAGTAGCATTTTATTGCTTGATAGACTGAACAGAAACAACACTGATTGGGGTAGTATGCAACGAATCTAGGAAATGCTGCATGTGCAATTTGTGCAAAGCACCAGCTAGAACCTTCCAGAAACAAAGGGAGAGAAGAATGCAGGAATGAAAGAGTCCCAGGCTGGCAGGCTCACTTTTTTCAACCTGGTTTTGTGCAATAGCTGTGAGGTAGCCAAAGATTGAGTCAACGGGAAGTAATCCCTCAGCGGCCATTCAATTCACAAGCAGACTGGGTCGCGCTTTACGAATAAAGATCACCCGCCCATGGAAATGGAGTGTCGTAGTTAAATCAAGTAACGTTACGACAGTAACTCCGTGTGAAGGCTCTCGCTTATGATGATATCATGCTGGCTGGTTCTTTTTAGCTGACAGAAACTATTCTCTTTTTCAATTAGCCTCTTCGGAGAACACCTGAAACTGACCCAAGTGCGATCAGGGGGTCAGTTCTGATTCATTTACTTTGATTTACAGTCAGTCAAGTATATTTTTATCTTGAAAAGGAATGCTTTTCATTTATGTAATTCACTAGAGGAAGTTGTGACAGGAACTCCACTGCCCTCACTTTTGGGGTTTTTTTTTTTTAGATTGCCAAACAGGTTCCACCCAGCATAGAATTCTAAATCAATGGAATTCTATGGAAACCTAGCCCTGTTTTAAATGTCTTAAATACCAAAACATTTTGTCAAAAAGGAGTAATTCACTGGCTATATTAGCACTGGCCACTACATTCATAATGCCCCAGCCTCGTTCATGACATTGATCCCATTTGAAACTCACCATTAAGCCAAAGTGCTCAAGCAGATGTCCACAGGAGACGCCACCAGGGATTTTGGGCTTGAGGAAATGATCCGTTTTAGCTCCAGTCACTCCTTGAAAAAGCACGAGGCATTACATTTTTTCAGCGCACCACAAAAGAAATACTCTGATTGTGCAACAGTTGAAGTAGTTAAACTAAAGCAGAAAAGTTATTCATTCAATGTTCTTTAAAGGTTTAGCAGTGCACATCATTGACGTCTGGTTGATAGGAAGTCATAGTGTAACTCTGGTCACCAGTGATAGTTTTAAAACAGGCCTGATAATGTGTGTGGGAATCACAATCACAGCAGCAGTGTGCAGCACACCCTTACCGTTAAATCGTGCATTCAGTCGCACACGGGCTTGGACTTGACTCCGGCTCAGTGAGCTGTGTGCTGTGCATTAATATCACATACTGAGCTGGTTTCTGATGGGCGTAAAGGGAGATTATGTTGTATCACCTTTGACCTCCCCGCACTGATTATCTGTGCGATGGAGCAGTCTCTTATTTCTCCCGAGGGGGCGTGTCCTCTCATGGGAGGAATACGTGTTGTGGTAGAACACTGAGAATCTTGCTTTTGAAGGAAACTGTTTTATAATGACAGTAACAGAAGAGAGAAGTGAGCAGTAATGTAGCCCCCCCCCAAGAATGATAAATCACCCCCCCACCTCCGCCACCACTCATAGAGACCTCCCCACCCATAGACTCGTTTCAATGTTTAATCACTGTTAACATCTGTGCTCAATTATTATCCCTGCCACTTCCTGTGTCCTGGGGTTTGCAGACGAGCTCATGTCCTCTGTGTGCAAAGAAAAACTTTCATCAAAGAAGACACTTGAGGAATGACTTTGCCTTGTTATTCAGCGGGGACGGGTTTTTAATTTTTACCTAACAGCCACAACAATGCGGCCCTATTGCCACCCAGTGCTCGTTTTGAATTAACATATAAAGTGCCTGATAAGTATATTCATGCGTTAGCGTTAGCCTGCGAGAGAGAGAGAGAGAGAGAGAGGCAAATTTTTGGTGGAGAACATAAATTGGGAAAAAGGGTTATGCTTTTTTTTTTTGAAAACTCATTAAGTAAAACAGACAAACACACTCAGACACAATGATGCAGGAAAAAAAAAAAAAAAAAGCATTAATTTAACACCAACAGTTTCATCAGAGTCCCCAAGGATCAATGTTCAGATTGATCCTCTAACTCCATCAGAGTGCACTCTGAGATATAAAAAATGGGCCAAGACAAAAATTGTAAAAAGTTGAGTTATTCATGATTTTAACAACAAATCAATGGTCAGGAAATTTGCAAAAAAAAAAAAACTATTAGAATAACTTCTAACGTAATAGCTTTTTCCTCAGATATTCCTGTACACAGAGGTCTCGTGGACTAACTTGCAGATGGCTTTTTCCAGAAAGGTGATTCAATTTGTTCAACTCTGTTTTTATGGCTTCATACAGTTGATTAGTGGTCAAAACATTTCCCAGTTAGTTTATATTTAATGGAAGACCAAATATTCTCTATATTGTTTACATCTTCACTCTGACAAAGCCAAAACACGAGACCGATTGATTTGTTCTCGAGCCGTTTCTTGATGGTCTTCGACTGTGGGCGGGGGTATTGTCTTGTTGAAAAAAATTGATTGTTTTTTGATTGTTCCTTCTCTGAAAACAACTATTAAACAATGGAAAGCAAGCCATTCTGCAATAGTTTTCTGTTCGCAGCTGCACTCTTCAACTTATTGCTGCGATCCCTCACCATGACACCGCTTCTGCTTTTCTCAGCTGTAGCTGAGATGTGAAGATACCTCAAACTGTCATAAATTTTAGATAGTGGTCATTTTTGTCATGAGGTAGCTTTGGAACTTCCTTATCCTGGACCTCTAGCAGTGCTACCAGTTGTTTCAAAATGTTGGCCAATTTTTTTTTTCCAATAGCTGCTGGAGAAATATTGGATTTTCTTTGCCTTTTGGGTTTTGTCAATTTCAGAATGACTGTAGCTGGCCTGATCAAGACCAGCTATATGATTTATGACAGCATCCCCCTGAATGATATTTTGCCATTTTTGAAATTTTCTTTGTCTTTTGGGATCGTCAGAAAAGTACCTCTACATTTTATCAGAGAATGTAGAATGTATTTTATCAGTGGAAAATGAGATCAAAGTTGATTTACCTCTTTTTACTCTGTCGTCCTGTGAAAAGTGCTTTTGTGTGTTGTGGGGTGTGATCACTTCCTCAGTGAAAGCACGCAGGAGATGAAATTTGTCTTCATTGTGTATTCTGGTCTTAACTGTGCAAATGTAAATTCATCAATCAAAATGGCAGCGGCAGGAGGCTACACTGTCTCCATAGCCAATCAGACGGCTGCCTGGCCGTGCAGCTCTCTGACAGCGTGCCTTCCTCTTCCTGTGAGTGGGCCTGCCACAAAGCTGCCGTGAGCGCATCTGTTTCTCGCCAAAAGCAATATGAGTGGGCAAATTCCGAACGTTTCTGAACGTTAGTTCTTGCACGCGTCAAAAAAAAGAAAAGTGCTTGCCAGGTGCTACCTCAGGACACGTCCCCCGACCAACGCACGGCCCCCCTACAGTCCTCCTTAACCCCCATTTTAATGGAAGTCACAAGCCTTGCAGAAGAGAAAGGCATATGTTTATCAACACTGATGGAAGAGCTGATTAGTTTTTTGGTATCATGTTTATAAATTGTGGCTACGTCATTGTGTTTGTGCTGGCGGGGGGTTCGATATGACTAAAGCCATCATGAGCACCGTCGTGTCAGACGAATTTCTGTTAAAAAAAAAAAGTGTAATTAAAGGCCGCAGTCGGAATAAAAGCTGATGCAAAAGATGAACAAATTCACGGGCGATAGATTCCATTGATCTATCGCCGAATGCTTTGGGATTAGTAGCACCATGCTGTTGGCATCGCCTGAAAAACCAGCCTTTAAACCTGTTCACTGCATATGCATAGCAAATGTGTTTATTTGTGATGGCTGAACCCCTCCAAAACTGTGACAGGCTGACAGCTTCTGTTCTAAAGATGCAAGCTTAATGATGCATGGAATTACATGATGACTGTGAGATTACCTGATTAGAGTTTAAGAGCAACTTCTCAGACTATCTCAATATACAAAAGACTCCATATCCTGCATTCTCTATTTTTAGATGTATTTCAAATTTTCACTTTATAATGACAGTTGTACCCTTTCAAAAACATTTATCATACTTTTTTAGTGTACCTTTTAGGGGACTTCATTGTATTTTCTATCCATTTGAAATGCCAGGCTTTATTCAGCAGCTCCAGTTGCAGCAGCCTTTGCTATTGACTCAGCAGAGGGCAGACAGTTGTGTGATCTCTCTGGATATATGTTATTAGCCATTACTTTGTGTTATGCCATAGCAAGATCATGGGACCCATCAACAAATCAGCAAAATCATTATACAGAGATTGTAGGACCCATCCACTCTCTGGAGCAAATCATAAGCACATGACTGATTGCAGGACCCATCCACACACTGGAACCAGTGCTTAACAGATACCGGACCATGGGGCCTATCCTCACACTGGAACCTAGCCTATACTGGATTATGGGCTTGTCAAACCATAGTTTATTGAACCTATCCACAAACTGGAACAGTGCTTTAACAGATAGCAGACTGTGTAGAGCATTGACACTCTGGTGCAGTGCTTTAAAGATGCCGCTCTGCACTCTGAAACAAAGCCTTAACAGTTCCAGACTATGGGGCCCATCTGCAGAGTGGATCGGTGCCTGCAACCCTGACTTACTAAATTATTATAATACAATTTATAAATAATATTTGTACATTTCATTCCATTTTTCCTGTAAAGTGTGAATATTATTGTCTCTTGGTAAAAAGTGCTGTACATATAAAATTAAATTGAATCAAATGACATTTATGTGCCTCTTTCTCTGGACTGGGAATCAAAGCCACAGTCCCTGGTTTTTCATTGCACAGAGCTGTACTTGAATGTAAAAGTTAATGGCTGCAGGCATCACTGGATAGCAATGAGGACATGTGCACATACTCAGAAAACCATCTCAAACACTTTCCTTCCTTGGGTATGTGATTTCCCCTCCCGAAATAGCCTAATTAATCAGGAAATGCTCACTTTCTGAGTCGAAATGTCTCTAGGGGACACTAGTGTCTGTTTTTATAGCTGAATGTTCTCTCCTCCTTTCTGGTGTCAAAGAGGGCAAAAGCTCTTGCATCATGTTATTTTTTTATTCAAAGCAACTTACAGCAGTATTTGACTACGTTAAAGTTCATTCCCAAAAGCAAAGTGGGGTTAAGGGCCTTACTCAAGCACCCAATAACTGCACTGATGTTGCTGTAGCTCCACTAGGGCTTAAATCAACAACCTTCAAGGGCTCAGCCATGCACTATATCCCTTAGGCTGCAGACTGCCTCCTTTTGCTTTGGATATGTGTTACCCATATAGATTCTTAAAAACTCATTTTCATTGCGCTTATGGTTATTATTTGACCGCCAAATTTCGAGATGCTGGACTAGCTGCTTTGGAGTTTGTACAGGTCTTCAATGGAGACAGACAGGTTATCATATCCTCTTATTTGTTTGTAAGCTATGTAAACATAGTGTTTTTATTCTTTCCGCAGCAAACTAAACTAAACTAAGCTGAAGAACTGGTGGAGGACCTCTAAAGAACAATACAGGGGCTTAAAATGTTAGTGGTTTCTAGTGGTTCTTTAAAGACAGTTTGGTCCAGTTTACCAGGTAGACAACCAGTAGAGGACCTCTTGAGAACCATAAAGGGGCTTAAAAGTTTTTGTGTGTCAGTGGTGCTCTATAGCACCTCAACCCATGCCAAAGAACCCCTGAGGAGCCAACATTATTCTGTGTGTAATGGGAAAATAGAGCCTCTAAAGCAGAGGTCTCAAACTGGTCCGTAAAAGGGCCATGGGGCTGCAGTTTTCATTCAAACTGAGCAGAAATGCTCTTGATACAACTAATTTAATCAGCCGATCTCAGCCTGCACTAGTGTTGGGGCAACCCAATGCAAGTTGCCGACATCGTCGCTGCGGTCAGTCTGCAGCGAGAATCAATTCCAGTTTTATTGTTCTCAAGGATCGAAAAAATTACATGGGCCTACCTGATTCCGTGAAGAATTCTGAGATAAAGGATTTAATTGACCCAAACTTTGTTTTGTACTTGCGTTTTGAGCAACAAAGTTATCAAGTAGATGTCACCTTTATATCTCTCTCCTCACTCGTCCAGAGCCAAGTCAAATCCTTTGGTTATGTTGCTAGCCGTGTAGCTAGTTAATGCGATGCCCGACAAAACAGAGAAATTCAAAGTCATCTAAAGGAACGACCTGTCTTCCTCTAAAATTGTGACGAACAAGCAGACTCAGAAATAATGAATCAGAAATAATGAATCAAAGTGACACTAGTTAACTCCTTGATAAGCCGTTTGTGAATTAGGAACCGTTCATCCAATCCAAGATCATATTTATCTTACCGCCCGTGGTTGTGCTAACGGCTAATCAATTGATTGAATTATTGATTGGTTGATTGATCAGTGAGTGATGCTCGAGTCTCATCACAACACTCCTTCCTAAGCTTCGCTTATGCAGGATTAAAAACTCAAATGAAAAAGAGCCATCGCCGAGTCGCAGGAGAGTCGTGTTGGTTAACAGTTGATTAGCTTGAAACGAAAATTTATCGCTTTACACTTGCTTGCTTCATTGTATTAGAGCAATAAATTTTAGCATTATTTAGCCTTACTTAACTTCATGTTACCTCTCGAAATTGCATGCTGTCGTAGGAAAGAGGGTCAGGTTTTCGATGCACTTATATCAATAAACTGCCGATCTACATTACTGTTTTTAAAACAAAACAGTTTATATCGGGGCTTTGCAAAGACCAGATTCTATATGCTGATGGAAAAACAAAATATTTTTAGAAATAAACACCAACAAGCAAAGAAAACACATTTCTTATACTGACCGTTTACCGACCACGATCGCGGAAGAAAATGACCTAATTTTCGATGCAGGTGCTGAGTGGTTATAGATATTACCGTTGTAGGGTAAAAATAGGCCACCAAAATTAATTATGCGTTTTTGAATAACCTCTTTAAATATAGTTTCTGTGAATAATTCATTCAGGAAAATTCTTAAAGTTTATTGCTTAACTTAATAATACACACTAATAACAAAGTGCTGCTTGGTGAATGGAAATGAACACCTTCCACCTCAAAACAAAAGGCAAAAACTAAGAGCAAAATTGATGCTTCGAAAACCTGGTTAGGTCGAAAACCTGACCCAAAGCCCAGTAAATGGTGATATTGGTTTAAAAGGGAAAATGTCCTTTTGTCAAGCTACAGGAGTGTGAGCTCGCATCTGTGAAGCAAGTAAACTAGTATCTGTCATCCATTGCTGATTTGGAGGCATATCACAGCAATATCTGGGCAAATGTAGTTTAAGTGATTTGATCTTATGTATTCATGTTCCACTTACCATGAAGTCGATTCTAACTCGAGAATTAAATCGGATTTGTATCCGAGAATCGATTTTGGAAATTAAAACCGATTCCCAACAGTAGTCTGCACAGTTGGTTAGTTGCATCAGGTGTGCTTTGGCTCAGTTGGAATGCAGCCCCCTCGCCCTTTTACATACCAGTTTGAGATCCCTGCTCTGAAGTATGTTGTGTTCCTTGCAGTGTAGTAAATATAACTAAAGAAGGCTGCATTGCCACCACAAACATTTGTGTTGGAGGAGGTGCAGGAGCTGCAGTATTTACAAATTGCCACCTTTTCCGCTGAATTTGTGCAGATATGTCCTGTAAAACATATTAAGTCCCGCATCACCTTTTCAAATGGTAATTTGAATTGACAAGCTTAAGTATAAATCTAAAAAAAATCTGCAAGTTGCTTTTTAAAACCCCCTCAGCATACGTTTGTGACAAAACTGTGGCCCCTAGTGGTGTAATCGGGTTTTGCGCCGCCCATGCGCATTTTGTTAGTTTGTTACAGACAAACAAATGCACAGATGAATGGACGGACAGACCTGACGACAGCAATACCCCTCGGGGAACAGTTTTTAAAAATGGCCTTTCAATTGTAAAAGCTGCCTCTCCGTGTAATTCCTGAGTTTTTCTTTGGTCCTCCGGAGAGATAGTAAAACTATGCTTTAAATTTTTTGTGTGTCTCATGAGGGGGAACATGCCAGTGGCGGGAACACAAACCTTGAGGCCGCACAGGGGATTTGTGTGTTAGGTTTAAAGCTGGTCACCCACGAGACTGCACATTTTCCTCCCCCAAAGCAATTGCAGTGCTTTCGTTATATCTTATCTCATCAGTCCTGCAGATCGAACGATGCTTTAGCATTAAATGAAATTTCATAATTGAATTGCAATGAAGGATAAAAAAGACGGATCCCTTGTGCTCCATTTCCTGCATCATGACGAGTGTTTCTGGCGGCTCCTGGGAAAGCAATACTCTCCTAGACGGCACTGAACAGGAGCGCTGCGCAATTGTGGTTTAATTATCAGATGCTTCTGTTCCTTAACTCTTTGGGGAACAAAGGTTTTTTTTTTTTTTTTTACAGTGGTAATCACATCTCCCTTATTACAACAGCACAACCAGAAATAATGACTCAGATTTTATCAAGACCCAAGACGAATTGCTCTCGTACATACAAAAAGCTGTGCTTTCAAAATTCAATCTCCCTGGAGTAGACCACACCCATCTGATACATTACAAACGCTCACACATTTTAGCAACCATTAGTAAACATTCCTTTGTGAAAGGTCATGCCATGAATTAGGGGTAATAATGATGCAAAGGTATGCCGAGCCCATTACAGGTTAGAAAAATGATTGGAAGTCCCATGGGAAAATTCATTATGGGCGCAGCTTTAAGCAACAAATATTAATCTTTTATTCCCATTTTTCTTCATGAATCACAGAAAAACAACTTGTCTCCTCAAATATATGGTGAAACATTAAGGCTTGAAAACAAATATTTATTTATCCAGAAAATAACACTTTGTCTCAACCTGCTTTTGGCATGAAGACATTGCACAAAGCATACTTAATCTTAGTGTTTCATCTATGCTACGCTAGCCCTACTGAGTGCAGTCACCCATTCTATCTGCGTGAAGTGGGCCAGAGAGAGGGAATGAAGTCACTGACAGGAAGTGGTCAGCAGTGCCCTGGTCAACTGCTGGAGGATGTAGAAGTGCTGCAGTACTGTGGAGTTGGTGTGACGAGGAAATGCACAGTCATACAGCGGGGGGATGTGGCACTGAGGGGCTTTGTAATTAAGAGTGTTCAGTCTTTAATTCCCCGTTTATCTATGCAGAGCTTAGGGATGCTCTTAGATCCATTGTCCAAGGCCTAAAACCAAGAGGATGGCTAAATCAGCCACTCAGTGTAAGAACATCTTAATAGGATCTATAATGACCAAAGCACCTCCACTGATTATGTTAAGATTCTTTTTTTTTTTTTTTTTTTTTTTTTTTGAAAGTATGTGTTGAAATGGACTGGATTTAGGTCTTCCACATCTTTTTACTTGAAAACCACCGGAGGTTGGCCATCTAGGCCATGCAATGTGCATAATCTTGCTATTTGCTTACACAAGGGTGAACTATCTTGTCTATAGGGCCGAGAGTCAAAGAATACTTTGGTACACAGTTCAGTGAAAAGGGGTCACGCCCATCTTTCAGATTGTGCACAAATTGACCCGACCTTTTTCCATCCAGACATGAACATCCCCCTCCAAAAAAAAGATAAAATTTCTGATGACATAATTATGCCTTTACACAGACATGGACGCTGGTGTCGATGGAACTCCTCAACTGATGCACTGAATTGCATTAACCTATTAATATTGGGAAGCCGTCGGGTAGATGCAAATTGTATACTGAATATTCATGAAGAAGCAGTGCCCGTAAACCATTTAGAATATGGACGCGATAACGGTGGATCCTACCACTGTTGCCCTGGAATTGTAGGAATTAAGCTCTTCAACCAAGCCTGATCTGCAAACTGCCTAAGATATTCACGAACGGAATCTATCCAGCAGTTGATAAAAATCATGTTTTTATCAAAACAAAATGTTAAAATATGGCGTATAATGACTCAAAAAATAAAATTTTCATTGAGTTGTAAATGTATATCGACTTACAGTGGGCATAATTCACTGGACTATGCCACAGTTGGTTAGGGCATGATAGTATCAGGTAAATTAGTCACCACTTCTATTGATGGAAAAACATTCAGAGGATCTGATCTACTTCAAGTCAAAGCATTAGCCTGCAACCACTAATTTGCTACTACAGCTAGCCTAATGATTATGATGATCTGTTCTCTTGTGAGGGGAGTCATACAGGTCAGCTTTACAGCGTGCTTGTTTATTTGAAACTGTGGTAATTTCAGGCCATTTTTATTGTAGCCCTGGACGAAGTTGGGCGGCTACTATGGATATTCACGCGCGTCGCAGAAAACACTTCCTTTTGGACCCTCTGCAGGGTGTAATTTTTGACTGATTATTTTCATATTTGGTATGGACATGTGTTATACTTCACTTATGACACCTATCCATTTTGATTGCCATGACAATAGTATTGGCGAATAATATGTAAATTAGTGGCAAAACATAGAGATTTCAATGTGGATGCAGTACAGGCTGCAATTTATGATCAATTACTTTCATATTTGGTATGGACTTGTGTTACACTTCACTGAGGACACCTATCGATTTTGGTTGCCATGGCGACAGTATTGGCCGAATAATGTGCAAATTTGTGCTGAAACATACACACTTCCTTGTGGACGCTGTACAGTCTGTAATTTTTGACTGATTACTTTCATATTTGGTATGGACATGTGTTATACATCTCTTATGACACCTATCGATTTCGGTTGCCATGGCAACAGTATTGGCAAATTAAAACATAAATTAGTGGCAAAAACATAGAGATTTCCTTGTGGACGCAGTACAGGCTGAAATTTTTGAACGATGACTTTTATATTTGGTATGGACATGTGTTATACTTCACTTATGGCACCTATCGATTTTGGTTGCCATGGTGACAGTATTTGCCGAATAATGCACAAAAAAGGGGAGAAGCCGGCTTTTGGGGGCTGCACCCATGTGGTCGCGGCGGGCTGGACTGTCTAGTTTATAACTCAATCAGACTGAATGTTGCAATGATCACAGTCTATCTCTTAATATGGTGGAGTTAATTCACAATTTTTGCATGGGTAGCAGTTTTGTTCACTTAACGTGCACAAATCATGCATAAAGTAAAAATATGTGTCGAATGAAATCGAAACCCCACGGCTTTTCCTTCTCGCATGTTTTAATTGTACCCCAAAAAGAAAATAGATTTATTCAGAACTTCAAATCAAAAAATCCAGGTTTTAATAAACAACAATTTTCAGTGGTCAGAGTGACGAATATCGGCAGCACGATACTGCAGTGGATAGCACTGTTGAAGGTTTGAATCTGGCCTGGGCGTTATCCAGTGTGATTTTTGAGTGTTTTCCCCATGTGTGCTTGGGTTTCCTTCGGGCAGTCTGGATTCCTCCAAGTCCAAAGACATGTGTAAGGCTCTTACAGACTCCATATTGCACATATGTGTGTGTGTGTGTGTGTGTGTGTGTGTGTGTGTGCACTGATTGGAAAACTGTCCATGGTGTATTCTAACAAATTGGATGCTGCTGGGATAGGCTCCAACCTCTCAAGCCCCACACACTACATGGACCTTGGTCATGAAAGGTCAGAAAATGGTTGGCTGGATAGGTATAATTGCAATAAATGTATCGGATGAATAGCAAGCTTGTCATACTCCTCTCAGTGTAGCAGCACCATAAGCAACAGCTATTCTTCCCCGGGTGTCATATTGTGCTAACGAGCTTGTGCTGATTTACACCTGGCTGCAGGGGAAGCAATTGGTTTTCCCTCCTCAGCCGTGGTGCTAATGACAGTGGGCCGAAACCGGCTCAAACTAGCTCTTTTTTATTTTTTGGTGCGAGCAGAGAGCTCTATGTTGGGCGGAGTTTGTTTTGCGGTTACCAGTCACCATCTTGTGCGCATATGCGTTCCTACTAGCTTTTCGCACTCCGTGGGTGGCTGTGTCACCAGTCTATCTCTCGGGAGGCTATCTTCACAGCCGGCATGCCGTCTCGCTCACCCTTTCTTTTTTTCCCTTCTCTTTTTTGATCTGTCTGCAAAAGTGAGTTTCATTTCACGGGCATCTGGTCCCCTGGTGTTTGTGGGGAAGAAGTCACATCTGAGGCTTATATAACTGCGAAACTGTGCTCCCTAATACTGAGAAACTGAAGTAAACAAGCAAGCGCTCACGCAAACAAACAAGCGCCAGCAAACAAGTGGACAGCGATAAATGAATAAGTATGCATTTGTAGACAAGCTAAGTGCTCGTTATTGCTCGTTAGAAATGTTCCTTTTAAATATGACATATTACCTCGTTTTTCTCTTGTCTGAAAAGATGAAGAAAGGGACCTTAGGTTGATTTTCATGTCATTATACACGCACGTGTGCTATTTCTATGGACGTTGGATCACATAATGATCACGTTTGATCCAAAGAATGCTGAATGTTGGGCCAGAAGCCTGCTGGGGCCGTATGAGGGATCAGGGAGTAGAAGTGTGGGTAGTGTCTGTAGTGTGTGTGTGTGTGTGTGTGTGTGTGGGTAGTGGGGTGGGTTGGCACTCTTACTGAATCATCAGCCTCCTTTGAAACCTGTTTAAACTAATCTCCTCTCCTCATTATAAATGGGAGTTTGTTTCAGAATTCATGGAACATTCCGGCAACCCACTGGGGGATACCGCCAGGGAATTATTACCGGGCAGCTCCAGGAATAAAACTGATGCTTAACCTTAAACTTTTGCACTCGTGAAATGAATTCATCTTCTTTGTAAATACAGGCTACATTGTACTGCCAACGTCTATTCATACTGTGGTTCATACTATGTGTGTAGTGATGAGTTGGGGTTGGTATGGGGATGGGTGTGAGGCCAAAAATGGATCTATAGCAGCTGGGACTTGGATGCGAGTCAACACCCTGTATTCTGTGGACAGTCTCTTCATATCGCTTTATTGATTTGTCTTTCTTGTTGCGTACAGAAAAGACATCAATCCAATTTTTACAAAATAACTCTACCCTCCTCCCCAGATACCAGTATTGTATCGCAGCTCAATTGTCTTCACTGCAGTTGTTTTGGCTGCAGTATGATATCACAATTCTAGTGTAATTTCTGTATTTGGCTCAAGGTTTATAGGAGTTCTGTTGAGCAATTTATTGTTTCAGTTCACATTCAGGCATTGACGTTGTGTTACGTGTAGTTGTAAGTGCTTGTTTGTGTTTGTGCACCTGCAGGTGACTGAGAATGTATCAGTCCCGCAGCAAGCAGGCCTGAAACGGTATTATTTTTTGATTCACTGCTCTTTCCTGAAGATTGTGAGCCGAGCTCTGTCTGTGCAATGAGCTCCGTTCACCGCTCTGCGATTTCTGTAGCTGAGGCGCAGACTCACGCAGATGCTTTTTATGTCACTGAGTAAGAGTTTCCTGTCTTTTTTCGTGCCAAATTTGTCAGCTCTTCCGGCTGTGTTAAACTGCAGAACAAGCAGCTACCTAATCCAGGACTCGGGACGTCAGAGAGATTACGTACTGCCTGTGAGCCGCCCCTTAGCCCTTCTCACGCGTTTTAATGCAGCAGCTAAACATTCCTTTACCCTGCCTGGTCTGCTGGGAGCACATTACCGCCTTAAATATCACAAGGTTGGCCAGAATGCTCTTATTCTAGGCTTCAAGATATCTTCTCTCGGGTTAAATGTTTACCGTGCACTTTTTCAGCTGAGTCTCAGATGCACGTGTCTGAAGGAATCATACGGTGTTGTTTTTCTGGCCCCATGTCGCTTTGAAAAACCACAATTTTTCCGGTGAAAAATCATATTCCCACGATGCTGTCAGCACAGATTTTTCAGCTTCACTCGTGAACTTTTTTCTCGTTGTTGATTTTGCAGTTGTTGTTTTTTTTTTTGGGCATGACTCTCCAAGGTGTGGGGGGAAAAAAATAATTTTCCATAAAAAGTTGGAAAAATGTTGTGAACTTGTTTCTTTCATGTGAGCGCAGGTACAGACGGGCTGTGCTTAGGGACCGGGTTGCCGGGGAATGTACAGCTGCTAAAGCCCCACCTCCTGTTCCCCAAGAAACGATGCACACGATTCCCCTGTGGCCCAAATACATGCGCCGAGAATCCGGATTTGAGATGAGTGAAGGAAGCAGGGGAGGCTGTCACTCCAGTATGCAGAGCCTCTCTCTCTGCCTCCTGACAAACAAAAATACTTTGGCCCTGATTCATGAAACTTAGCTGTGTATTAGCACTGAACTCTGATCAGTTTGTCTTTTCCACTCGTAGTAGACACAGTGAGGAGGTGGGGTTGAGGCAACTGGTCAGCGATCAGTGCTTCTCCTTTCGAGGGGCTTCATAAATATGGGCCTTTGCCTCTATCTACCTTTATTATATAAGCTCACTGGATCTGAAATCATATCCTGAAATGCGGCTCAGCCCTCTATTTGGCTAGAAGTGTTATGGAGCCACTGTGTCACCATGTATGAAGGAAGAACTGTTTAAAAACAATACTCTTCACCTGCCATACATTTAAACCATGTATTGCTCTCTCTCTCACTCTCGGAATCCAGATTTTCCAAGCTATAATTTCATATGCCCCTTTCTCTTCATCTCTCTATCCATCTTTCTCTCTCCCTGCTCATCACTTCCTGCCTTGTATTAGATCTCCTCACCCCTCATGTACCAACAGAGCATGGTGATATCGTCTAGTCTACGTGGAGGTGGCGAAAGTCTTTTTCTGCATGTTTTCCTGCAGTAGTCTGCTTCCCAACTTCCCACACTGAAAATAATTCCAGACATAATGATTTATCTTGTGGTCATGATCACTTGCCCATTCCTGCAGTCAGTTATTCCATATATCCTTTTAAGTGACTTTGGTGGGGATTAGCAGTATGCCATTGCAGCAGCATGAACACTGTAAACTGCATTATAAACATGCATAATTTAAATTTGTGAGAAAAATCCTCCATTGTAGAGAGGTTATCCTACCTCAGATCATTTAGAATATACAGCGCTTCTATAATTTTATAATGTCTTATCACTTAATTGAATCTCTGCAGAGGCAAACACCATTGAAATATCTCAATTCCACTTCTTGGGAGCAAGCCATTTTTGGCAATTCCAAAAGCTGATGAGCCTGGCTTAAAAAAAAAAAATAGTGCCTTTGAATATTTTATTTTGTGTATTTCCAACAGGTTTGTCATATTTTACTCATACGGTTACTGAATGCCATTAGACAATCACAACAAACAACACAAGTCTTAACAGAACTACTCAGCACTCATATCCCTGCACTCAGAGTCATAACACAGCAACATGGCATTTATAGCACTGCTACTCAGCATTTATGCCTCAGCATTTATGGTACAGTTGCACAGAATTAATCACACAGCTTTGTAGCATTGATGAACATTCAGTACAGCAAACACAGGCATTCGTAGCCACACATGGAATTTGTAACATTCTCCAGCAAAATTCTGAACTGCACCATTGCGCCTTCCCCTTTCTGGTGACCTTAATTTTGCGGAAATATATATTTTTTCTTCACATGCATAATTAATACAGCAATAGAGCTGCTTCCTCTGACTGCTTGACCTTGACAGATGATATGAAAGTCCAGTCGGTGGCAAATTTGGAGATTTCCATTCCCGCGAAACGTTGAACTTGGTAAACAGATCAGAGGTATAGTTTGACAGCGAGGTATTACATTATTATCACTGTGAGCACAATAGCGCCACTGGAAGTACCTACAGGAGAGAGAGAGTGCTACCAAAACTGTGAGCATTACAACCCAAACTCACCACTACTAAAACTGGCAGCTTGACAACAAGAGCTCACAACTATTGAGAGCACAAACATAACAACAAGAGCTCAACCCTACTGAAACTGTGAGCATTACAACAAGAGTCCAGCCCTACTGAAACTGTGAGCATGACAACAAGAGCTCAATCCTACTGAAACTGTGAGCATGACAACAAGAGTCCAGCCCTACTGAAACTGTGAGCATTACAACAAGAGTCCAGCCCTACTGAAACTGTGAGCATGACAACAAGAGTTCAATCCTACTGAAACTTTGAGCATGACAACAAGAGTTCAGCCCTACTGAAACTGTGAGCATGACAAGAGCTCAACCCTACTGAAACTGTGAGCATTACAACTAGAGTTCAGCCCTACTGAAACTGTGAGCATTACAACTAGAGTTCAGCCCTACTGAAACTGTGAGCATGACAACAAGAGCTAAACCCTGCTGAAACTGTGAGCATGACAAGAGTTCAGCCCTACTGAAACTGTGAGCATGACAACAAGAGCTCAATCCTACTGAAACTGTGAGCATGACAACAAGAGTCCAGCCCTACTGAAACTGTGAGCATGACAACAAGAGCTCAGTCCTACTGAAACTTTGAGCATGACAACAAGAGTTCAGCCCTACTGAAACTGTGAGCATTACAACAAGAGTTCAGCCCTACTGAAACTGTGAGCATGACAACAAGAGCTAAACCCTGCTGAAATTGTGAGCATGACAACAAGAGTCCAGCCCTACTGAAACTGTGAGCATGACAATGAGAGTTTAGCCCTACTGAAACAGTGAGCATGATAACAAGAGTTTAGCACTACCGAAACTGTGAGCATGACAACAAGAGCTCCACCATCCTGAAACAGTGAGCATGGTTAAAAGAGCTCACCACTACTGATGTTTTGAGCTGATAGCAAGAGCTCACCGCAATGGGAACAGTGGACATGCCATGACTGGTTATCACTAATGGTGAGGGTGAAAGTGCACAGCAACTGTGATAATTATTGTAAGAGAGCACCATGTGAAAGCACTCTTGGAATTTGAACATGAGAGCGCAACTGTAACCGTGATTGTAAGAGAACCATACTGAAATATCGAGCCTGGAGAACGAGAGTGCTTTTGAAACCATGGGCATGAGTGCTACGGAAATCATGAGATAGCTACTTAAACTGTCAGAGCAAGATCACTATTGAGATCCTGAGAACAAGAAAAGTTCCTGAAATCGCTCCAAGAGTGAGAGTGATACTGAAACCATGAGTGCAAACGCATTACTGAGACTATAGGAGTGACAGCGCTACTGAAATAGTGAGACAGAGAGCGCTACTGAAACTGTAAGAGAGAGCACTCTTTTGGAACCATACAGCATTAGCGTCTTTGAAACCATGAGCGCGAGAGCCGTACTGAAGCTGCAAAAGTGAGAGAATACTGAATGTGCCAGAGCACATTACCGCTGAAACCATGGCTGTCTTAATTACAGCCTTACTGAGGGAACCTTTGTGGAGGTAATAAGTAAACCCAGACACTCTTATGATTCTCTTTATGAATGCGGTATTATATCAGTGTAATGAAGCAAGGTGCTGGGGAACAGTGGCTTTGTATGGAGTTCATTAACTCTGAACCCTGGCAGCGTCTACCTTTCTGTCTTCGTTCTCTCTCTTGGTCTCTCATTCTTTTTCTTTATCCTGCTATCGGTCGCTCTCTCTCTCTCTTCCTCTCTCTTTGTCCCTCTTTATCTTTTTCACCATTCTTCACTCTCTTTGAATTTGCTACGGACACACACACACTCTCACAAGTTTGTGCAGCCATCCTTATTAGGACATTGCATTGACTTCTGTTCATTATAGACAACCTAACCCTGACCCAAACCTTAACCAAATCATGCCTAACCTTAACCTTAACCTTAACCTAACCTCAATTCACACCAGACTCCTAACCTCAACCATGACCTCAGAAATGACTTTTTGCCATATTAGGACAAGACTTTGGTCCCCGTAAGGACTACTGGTCCTGACAAGGTCAATGTTTATACTGGAAAAGGTCCCCAATCGGTAGCAAAAATGTGAACACACACACCCACATTAAAATGCACTCAGTCGTATGCGTATATGAGCATTCGTATACGTATACACATAAACAAGAACACATACACAGGCTCATGCTTTTATTTGTGTGCTCATGCTGACACTTTATTGCACACATATGCACAAGTGTTTACACACACACACACACACACACACACAAGAGCAGTTTACATTGAAAGGCTTTAAATGTCCAATCTCCCCATTTTGACCTTAGTTTTGATAGAATTAATTTGAGAACATTATCTCGTGGCTCCCCTGCAATTCTAAACTCACAAAACAATGCCTCCCCATGAGCCCAGTCTCATCCCAAGGCGTCATATATTGACACTACCTGACCGAGCATCGATATACCACACAAAAGCGTCCTTATTTGACGCCAGTTTAAAAAAAAACCCTACCTTCTAACCCCTAACCCTTAACCCGAACCCTGACCCTAAGCATCAAATAAAGACGCCAAAAGCTTCCTTTTGCATCAGGTAGCGTCTCTATATGACGAGTCGGGATGAGAATGTGTTGCTCCCACAGACTCATATCACTGATGCTCTTTTCCTTGGACAGTAATAATGCAGCGACTGCATTTGTGCAGCTGTATCTCAGCCTCCGAGCACAGCCTGCTTCACAAATCAGACAAGAGAATGAAGTTATGACAAGATTTTAAAGCAGCTGAGCCAAGTGCTTTGTCTCTCCTGACTGCAGCCTTGCAGCTGAACTGCGCAGTCAAAGCAGCACACCACTACATCGCTCACATAGCAGTGCGCACAGACTACAGGTGACTGACTGAGCTGTGAAGTACCTCCCTTCCCTGTGAGACCAGAGAAATTGCCTGTTTAAAACATTCTCAGCATTACTCCAATGTAGAGGCTACGTTATAATTAACTCTGTATATTGCTGCAAATATACTGCATGAAATAAAACATATTCTAATTGTATGTATTATTTGAATGATTTGTACAATTTATTTTTAGAGCTGCACTGCTGTGAAAATACACAAATTGTTCCTTCTCTTAGGTGAAGCCAGTAAAAATAAACACTGCGTGTAAATATATCTATGATTGCATTTCTAAAAAGCTATGTAAAGCCAAGTGCATTCACTATATTTTCCAAGGAGTGACGATTGGCAGTGTTGCCACAAAACTGACCGAAATATCTGTCCCCAGAATTCACTTCTTAGCAATGGGACTGGGCTCTGTGATTGCACTGAAGCAGTGATGTGTTGGCAGCATTGCATACGAATCGGATGCTGCATCTCCCATGAAATAATGGCCCCAGAGTGGTGGCCTGTAACCTGGACTTTGTAAAAGTGATGAATAATTGCCAATGTATTTCCGGTGTCTAACGAGCTGCTAATTGATTTCTAGAAGAAATCCGCCATTTCCATGGTTCTACTCCCCAGTGCTGCACTATGCATAACAGGTTTATTTATTGTAAGATTACTAATCGAAGGGATTGATGGATCAAGTAAGTGATGCAGTGTGCTCTATAGCTGCCGCTTTAGAGAGAGGCTGTGCGTAACCCTTAGAGTAGAGTGCTGAAATAAATTTTCGAAAAATTGCAAGTTAAATTATCTTGCGTTGTTGAAAACCTCTCATGTGGCGACTTGTTTACAAGAGCTCGTAAACAAGTCGCCACATGAGAGGTTTTCAACAGCTTTTTATTTGATATCTTACATCATTGAGCAACACTGTTTGTGTTTAGCGCTCTAAGGGTTAAGAGACTGATTATGTGAGAAAAAGAGGTAATCACATTATAGATCAATGGCAACTTGGAGGTACAGCCCCAGCTAATGAACAAGATGTGTAGAACTGAAGACCGCTTCCTCTGAACTGAGCTGCTCACTGCTGCTAGAAGCCAATTCATGGAGGTTGCCAAGTTTGACTTTGGGGCTTTTTAAACTCCAGAACATACACTCTGGGCATGTAAACAGGAAGAGATGGATATAAATAACAACTGAATCAGAATCTGCATTACTCCAGCTCTGAAAAAAACAGGCATTGAGTTCAGTGAAATTTCAGAGTGTAAAAGTATGGTCAAATGTAGACTAAATTTGCCACTGTGAAGTAAAATTGTTGCAAATAGTTATTAGTACTTCTACCAGGGAATTTGCTTTTTGGCGCCACGGGCTTGATAAGCTGTAGTATTGCCTGTTTCTTGGGTGAAATCAATTGTCGGCCCCCTGCAGCTAGTGCAGAGTGTTCCCACAATGTTAGTGACGTGTTTTGTGAACATTATCACTTTAAAAGTGAGGCAAAGCCAGTTATTTGTGTAGCACATATTCTATGAAATGTAATTAAAACTGACACACAAAAGACATTAGAATAGCAAAAAAAAAAAACAAAAAACTGTGAATAAAAGTTGAAGTAAACGCCTGAAAAATAGAAAATACCACCACTCTAAGAGCATTTTGTCTCAACTGGGGACATAGTCAAATGAAGTGGTCATGTGATAGGCTGGTATTTCACATAAAAACGATGGATCATCGATAATAAGGGATTTTTTTTTTTTTTTGTAAAAGCCACTATCCATTTTAATTGAAAGAATAACAGCATATTTTTGGACAAAGGTGTGTGAGTAGGGAGGTAAAAATTTCCAGCTTCATTTGATTATTATTGGTGAAAGAATATTTCACCCCAGTGGTGGGTATCAGTGCTCATACCTGAAGTGAAATGAAGTTTGATTTGTTTCTTAGTAAATTTAAAGATAACAGTAATGACTTTTGGTAAGGGACCAGATATCTCAGTCACAAAAGCAAGACCCAGCAAGTGATTATGAAGCAACACAGTTTAAAAATCCTCATGTGATTTTAATTCATATATTTTTAAAGCAAGCCATTTGCCTAAGTGCTTCTGTTTTTAGCTTGTGTTCCTCCGTCACACTGGTGACTGGGAGCCAGCAAAGTTGGTAATGATTGAAATATCAAGGACTTTACCCTGCAGTGTACCTCTGTTTCTAAATCCCAAATAATCATCTGCAGGGACGATAACCACATTTACATAGAGTACTTGTAATCAGATTGAAGCTCAATCAGAATGAACAGTCCTCATGTAAACACCTTGATCTGAAAGAAATACTCCAGTCTGACTAAAAATGCATGCAGATCGAACAAGATGGGGTAGTTCTTTTGATAACTGGTTTAATGACCATAAAACACTCTGTCGATTTGCCTCGGCACTTGGACCCTGTGCACGTTTGGTTGGCCCAAGCACTGAGATGATGGTGTGAAATTTTACTAAAAATGTTATACTTTTATGAAGGTAATAGTGAAACCTGCCACTTGTTTAGTATTCAACATTCACTCTACTTGTAATACGTGGTGCGCAGATCAGTGCACTAGAGGGAAGGAATATGTGATCACTGGGAAACCATTTACCTTTTCTGTAAATGATTCTCTCTCTCTCTCTTTTTTTAAATTTCCAGGACGTTTATCTCAAATACATGATACAATGAGTAAATAAGACTGCTGTGGGGTTGCTGTAAGGGTTATTGTTTAACTTTCATGGAGCTAAGCATATGACTCCTGGAGACTGCAAGTCTTTACAGGAAACAAACCTTAGGATAGGGGAGACTGGGGTCCGATGAGCCATGGGGACCCATGAGCCATATCACTATTTTGCGATCAATCGATGACAGAGCTGCTTAAAATAGGCAAAATATTTGACCATTGACTGATGAGTCATGGGGATAAATGAGCTATATCACTATTTTGCCTATTTTAAACACCTTTGGCATCGATTGATCACAAAATAGTGATATGGCTCATTGGTGCCCATGGCTCATCGGACCCCAGTTTCCCCTATACAGAGGTGAAAATGGTATCAAATGTCTTGTCTCAGTCTGGATAGGTTGGAAAAGGGTATTGTTCCCAAAACCCTTTCACCAGTGTAGGTCATATGATGGCAGCAGAACTTGAATCATCTAGCCAAACTAGCTCACAGGCTTACTTAATTTCAGTCTACCAGATCTCATTTGTTGATGCAGTGAAATGTATAATTAACAGAATTATCATGGTGGTGTTTTGGCTCTGGCCTTTTCGTTTCCTGAGAGTATATGCCTGAGCGAGTAGAGAGAGGCGGAGAGTGGCAGTGGGGATCTTACCACCAAAAACTGTGTTTGCTCAGAGCTAGACACCAAATATAATTTTGGGCCAAGAGGCAACCCTCCTCCGATGCACATCAGATGGTTCCCTGGCCGTCATGTCGCCCATTATTTTGGATAATTGACACCTTGCTGGACATTATCCCTTACTAATACAATAGACTCGCAATTTGGAATACAAATGTTTACCCTCTGCAGGTTATTTATATTATTATTATTTTTATTAACTAGATGCTGGCCATAAATGCAAGAAGATTTGTAACGAGTCCCTCCAATGAAATAACTAATTGTGGGTTGATGTCCTTGATAGAGACAGCTGCAACATGAGGGTTCCGGAAAATCTGGACATGGAGCCATTTTATTTCGTCTCAAAGCAAATTTTATTTATTTTTTTTAATGTTCGATCATTTTACCCTCTTATGCTTGTTGAAATCCTAGCTAGCTGGTTTTTTGTCTTTCCCCTCAAACTATACTTTTCCTTCCGAGAAAAGAACAAAAAA
This sequence comes from Gymnothorax javanicus, assembly GCA_029692085.1. Taxonomy (NCBI): domain Eukaryota; kingdom Metazoa; phylum Chordata; class Actinopteri; order Anguilliformes; family Muraenidae; genus Gymnothorax; species Gymnothorax javanicus. The sequence goes on along the minus strand of CM056209.1, from coordinate 14,313,580 downwards.
ATCATACAATTTTCATTGTACGAAACGGCTCGGGTTTTGTGCACTGAAAACAAAATTGGTCCTATTCTTGAGTTGGCACGACTCGTTCTATCTAGGACTACTCTATCTTAGCTATTGACCATCATTATTATAAGACATCCCAGAAATCACATGCATCTATAAACTCAGTGGTCAGGAGAATTTAAATAATGATGTCACCTTGTGAGAGGCAGCAGTTCATAGGAATGAAAACCAACCGTGTTGACCACTAAAACTGGTGTGGAGAAGAACTTTATTTTTCTTTTTTACTGGTCTAACTTCAGCATCTAATTAATAAACTGGAAAAAAGTGCCAAGTGCGAAATCAATTTATATGGTAATCCGCTGAATTAACATTGGCTAAGGTATAGGGCAACTGAAGGAACAATAGCCCTAGATATTTTGTTTACGTGTATTATGCATTTCAGCACTTTTAACTATTTGCTTCCGCAGGAGTGGAAAAAATACAAAATTCTCCATCATAGATGAGTCAGATTGATTAACCGGTTATTGCAACCTGAGTGCCTAATTCAGAGAAAAAAGTAGAATATCCCTTTCTGCTCTCAATAGGCAACAAGAATTTAATATTGGAAGCAATTTGTCCTTGCAAACACCAAGGAAAATATTACACGGTCTGACAGTCCCCCAAACAGACACATTTCAGCGTGTGGTGCTGTCCCTCCCTGGATAGATTCTCAGATCGCATAACAGCGAACACTGACACAGCAAGTGATAAAAATTGCTGAGGCAGCATAGCTGGCAGTGAGGAGCAGTGCAGAAGAGCAGAGGATGAATAAGCACACTGTGCTGGTTTAAATGGACCACTTTATTGGTCAGTTGTGGATGTCTTAAGCAATGTTGGTCATGTGATGGCAGCCCAACTGGAGTAGTCTGGAATTGTCTACCTGAATTTCCCACAGGTTCTTTTCATAGGCTTACTTTTGTCGGTGTGATTCTGGAAATGTTTCCCCCTTGTGGACTACAATACAAACTTAGAATCTAAAAGTTGTATTATTTTAACACTAAAGACTTTTAATTGGCCTTGATTTAAAATGTTACATGGTGATTTACATCAAAGTACCAGTTTGCACACAATGACTCCATGAAATAATACAACATGATAGGCTTCAGTTGAGAAACTGATAACTTTGCTTAATATTTGCTAACGTGTCCTTTTTGGCTTTATCTAGAGATTAGGAACCTACAACACATAACCAGCCAATGTCATTTCGATAAGGGTACATTAAGGTCTGAACTAAATAAAAGAATAAACAGTGGTGAGAAATCATAGTGAATATGGTGGAGACATGTATATGATCACAAGATACTGGTGACAATCACCTCTTACCATGCGTCTCTGTCACAAAAGTCAAGCCTATGTGTACCCCAACAAACCTGGCCAATTACCATTTCCCCAGGAAGGCAATGCAAAAGGACAGGGTTGAGAAACTCAAAATGTACAAATTAGCTAAAAAGGACTGGTAGTGCGCAGAACAGCAGAGAACTAAAATGGCAGGAAAAAAGGTACTCTAAGCAGCAGTTGTACACAGGAGTTTATTCTCTGATTGTGTGACAGAGGTGAGCTTAAATGCAGATGGCAGGGTTTGATGACTGGATGAATTCGGACCAGGTTGAGAAGAACAGGTGGAATAATGATGAATGGACCAATTACAGCGCACTTTCTAATTGAATGACCGCTGGCAGGGAAAAACAGGAGAAAACCAGGGAGGATAAACAGATAGAGATACAGGCCTAACCATGGCATGTACAGGCTATGAACTAGCTTTTGAACAGAAAACTGCATTCCCCTTGACATAAGTAAATGAATTGGCTATTAATTCCAAAGGTAAAGGTAAACAATGCAGGCAAGTTTCTTCAAAATGTGCTACGTATCATCTTGTGCGCACACACAGTGCTGTGTAAAAGTATTTTTCCCCCTCCTAATTTCTCCTATTTTTGCATATTTACCGCAGTGAATATTTCAGAACATCAAACTAGTTTTAATATTAGACAAAGATAACCCGAGTAAACAAAGAATGCAATTACATTTAATTACAACTTAATTACAATTACATTACATCTGGCGTAAAGCTAACACAAAATTCCACCATAAGAACTCCAAAAGTCAAATGCAATGGTGGTAGTGTGATGGTCTGCAGCCACTTTGCTGCCTCAGGACCTGGGCGATGAGGCATAATTGATGGAATCATGAATTCTGCTGTCTACCAGAAAATTTTGAAGGGGAATGTCCGTCCATCAGTTCATGGCCTAAAGCCCAACGGGAGTTGGATTATGCAGCAGGACAATGATCCAATGCGCACAAGCAAGTCCACCTCTGAATGGCTCAAAGAAAACAAAAATAAGTGGTTCAGTCAAAGTCCTGACTTGAATCAGATTGAGATGCTGTGGTATGACCTTAAACGGGCTGTTCATGCTTGAAACCCTTCCAATATGGCTGGAATAGAACAACTCTGCAAATAGGTTGTATAAAAATATTCTGGTTTCATTTCCGTGCATATTTTAATTATCAGAGGTCTAGTTTTTTTTTTTTTTTTTTTTTTATACAAGTGCCAAGGCAGCTTGAACCAATAATGGTGATTGATTGAACAATTTTAGCTCCACAAGCATGGTGTTGACATACTCGCCAACATGTTACAGTTTCAATGAAACAAGCAAGTCAACATGAGAACTTTAGCCAACGTAGCTTTACATGTTTTCTCGAAGGCTGCATGCACAGTAATATTAAGTACTGATTAAGCCTCCTGGCATAAAAACTAAGAGAAATGTCCTACAACCAAAAGTTTTTGTAAAGTGAAATGATCTTTCCACTGTAAACTGTTGCTGCCCAGTGCTGTCCTGCAAACAACATATAGGCAAGCAATTTGGCAAAATGCTCCAGATTCAAGCCTTCTGTCAAATGCATTCTCAGCTGTGCTCTGAACCGTATGATACATTGGAGATTTTGCATAGTAAAGTTAGGGGCAACATACTCTCATTATTATTATTTTTTTTATTTGTGTACTTCATAAAGCATTTTCAACATGCTAGTTGGTCATTTACTACCTCATACAGTATCATGTGTCCTTCAGGAAGGCTTTTTCATGAACTGTGTCTATGTGTTGCATTCAACAGGGGTGAATGATAGTTCTTTAATGAATGTGAATTTTAGAGTATAGAGTTTATTGCTATCATCTCTAAAGAATATGAATCTATTTTAAAAGCTAGGTGCTACATCATGCATCTAGACGGAGAAAACGCTGATGTTAGCTTGAGCTGTGGGGCTCACTGATGTCTTCATTAGCTGTGGGGCATATTGATTTGTTGTCTTTTGAAACTTCTGGCAAATGCAAACATTTCTACTGTTAATTATTTGTGATTAATTTTGAATTTCAAGTTGTCCTGGAGTACATCCTTTCATCTGTTATCTAAACCGCTTCTTGCTCACTAGGGTTGCGGGGGAGCCGGAGCCTATCCCTATCTCGCCAATCCATTGCAGGGCGCACACTCTAAGGGTCTTTAAAGTCTGCAGTCAGACTGACAGGCGTATCTTTGGACTGTGGGAAAAACCCATGCAAACACAAAGAGATATTCACAGAAAGGCCCCAGGCTGGATTCAAACCCACAACCTACTTACTGTGAGGCAGAAGTGCTACCCACTGTACCGCTGTGCTGCCTTCCTAAGATACAGTGGTAGCCTAATCACCAGCCTGAGATTTGTTTCATTCAGCCGCAAATTCAGCTACTTTGCACTGACCTGGTATTACTGGGATATCATGCTTACCTTAGAACACCTCCCCACACCGAACGTAATCAATATAAATGTGCTGGCATTCGTGAAAGATGGTTCGACAGTGTGCAAAGATTGTCAGTAAACCATCTTTTATGTATGCCCATTAAAGACATTTTATACATTTTATGTATGTTAATAAATGTTAATTGTTTTTCAGGGCTGCACTCGCGAATATTCACCCCTAATAAATGACTGAAAGGTGCTTATCTGGCCTGAGTTAATGTTAGTTGAAGCCCTAATTGCCTTGTTTTCCAGAGTGTGATCAACTGGACTCTTTTCATCTCTTATAAATTGTTTATGAATGTTCACATTCAATAACACTTAATCTCTGCGATGGGATTCAACTGATATGCAGTTCAGAGCTGAACAATAAATGTCAAAAATACTTCAGTGATGTATTAATTAATGGTTAATGAATTTGAGAATTATATAATGGAGCCAAATGTTTACATCTGCTGTCTCAATGCATGGAAAATACCATGGAATTTTTCTATGAGAATTAAAGGGTTCAGAAAATTATTTTAACCTATTCCTTCCTTCATGTGCCTGTGATGACATGAGGTAAAGCTACAGTACGTGGAATGTGTGTGATGCCATGATGCAGAAAAATTTTAGTTGATACTTGCTTTATAGTGATATGAATCAATGGAAGACGACTAAGTGCTGATGTTTTAGCACTAGTGGAGAGTTTGAAATCCCTGATCGTCCAATCCTTGTATAAAATATCATCTCCTTCTGAATGATGATTTACTTCAGTTGATATAAATCTACATCAATGTCATCTTGGCAGTATTATTCTTGTGTATTTGCAGTGACCAGTGCTTCACTTGTTCAATCAACCTCAGTCAAGTAATTATTGTTCTATATCATAGCGCTTCAGACTGCCAGGCAGTGGTGATTTAACAGTCATGGAGGATGCACATATACTTTCAGTGGTAGTCAGCCCTGGTCCTGGAGAGCCACAGGGTGTGCTGAGTTTGGTTTTCTCCACCCTATTTAAACCTAAGACACCAGGTGAGACGAGTTAAGCGTGTAATCAACTGCTTTAATTCATCAATTAAGAGCTGAGTAACATCAAAAACCAGCAGACACTGCGGCTCTCCAGGACCAGGGTTGACTACCACTGACTTATATAGTCACAAGAAATCCTCCTGCAACAATTTAATGTTTTTGTATAAAGATAATAGTTCAAGTAAAATAAATTTGTTCATGTAAATGTTTCTTTTGGCAAATTTTCAATACTATTTGCGAGGGAAGACTTTTTCTTTGGCCTTCAATACACTGTAGTTGTTGTTCACTGGTCTGTGCGTGATGATCGTGTCACAATACAAAGATTTGGCATATGAGCGTGTATGTGCTGTCAAAATTCAGAGTGGAAGTATATTGTTGATTGAGTGAGACAGTTGAGGCAGTGTGCAGTACATTGATTATTTGCTTCGGGGACAGTAGCTTTATTAGAGTTGGGCAATCAGTTTCTTTCCTCTGGTATTGCGTTGGGCTTCTGGACTTTTCAAGGCTGGGATGGACAACTCCCATTAAAGAGTTAAAGACTTTCACTGGCACTCCAACTCAATCATTCCTCTCATAGGTCCTGCCGGCCCCAAATGAGATCACTGCACTGTTTATGTGTGGTTTCTTCTCCACATCATCGAGCTTCACTTCCTGAAACTTGCCCTCTGATCTCCAAACCATTGCCAATAAAGTGGACTAGTGTCTGTATGCTTCTTCTTTGGTTTTATTGGATGAATTACAGTAATTACCTGGTTATTAATTTATAAAGGTTCTTAAACTGTGCATTGTTGTCAAAACTCACATTTACTTGACAAAAACTAAAATGTAATAAACAAACATCTGTGATATGTCACAGAGAAGGATGCAATGTGAAACATGATGATTCCTGAATTCCTATTTTTGCAGTTTAACGCTGAATCATAACAGATCTTCGTACTACTGTGGAACATAAGACATGGCGCACATGTGGAAAGAAAAAAGGATGCTTTTAAATGTTCATTTCATTTATTGAAGTTAAAAGATTATCTAACACCTTTATCACCTGTGTGCAAAAGTAATTTCCCCTCGTAAAACATTTTGAAACTTGGCAACAAAAGACTGGAAAAGTTGCATGATGCTAAAAAAAATAAATTGGGTGGAACATCTTATTGATAATTATGCTAATTGGCAACAGGTCAGTGACATGATTAGGTATAAAAAGAGCATCCCAGAAAGGCTGAGTTTTTCAGAAGTAGAGATGGTGAGGGTTTCACAACTCTGTGAAAGGCTGCATGGGCAATTGTAAAATTGCTAAGAATTTGGGGATTTCATCATCTATGGTCATAATATCATTAAAACATTCAAAGAATCAAGAGCAATCTCGGTACACAAGGAATGAGGCTGAAAAGCAATATTGCATGGCTGTCATCTTCAGGCCTTCAGGCAGTACTCAATGAAAAGCAGACAGTATTTTGTCATGGAAATCACTGCATGGGATCAGGAACACTTCTGAATTCCATTTTCAGCGAACACACTTTGTCGCTGCGTCTACAAATGCAAGCTACAAATCTACACTGAACAAAAATATAAACGCAACACTTCTTATTGTGAGAATATGACCATGTTCAAAAGCTCATTGTACTTTCATTGTATCTGATTGTACAGATTGTATGACCATATTGCAATACATTTCGATCAATGATTTAAAAAAACAAACAAGAATCTCGCGATGGCGTGATGATAAAGGGGAAGGGGTCTATTGTCCAAATTTCACAAATCAGTATTGGGTATGTCCGCCTTTGGCCTGCTGCACTGCTACACATCTCTGCTGTGTGGACTGTAACAAATGGTCAATGGTGACTTGTGGGACATGTTCCCACTTCTCTTCAAGAGCTGTGTGGAGTTGGCAGCTATTGGCCGAAAATGGGAACCAATGATGAACTTGTTGCTTGTGGACATCCCAAAGATGTTGGAAGAGGGACAAATCCAAGGAATAAGCCAGCCATTCAAGCACACAAATGTTTTCAGGCTCAAGGAATTCTGTGCATACACTGTGACTTGGGTCTGGCATGGTCATGCTGGATGGTTATTGTTTTGATGGATGAATGGTAGGACGATAGGCAGCAGCATCTCATCGTGAAATCACACTGCATTCAAGTTGCTGTTCATGTACTGCAGTTGGGTGCAATGTCCTTGGAATATTCCCACCCAAACCAGCACTCCACCACCATGTGCCACTGTGCGCACCACACTGATGTCAGCATAACGATCCCCCGTCCATCCGCTCTGTGAAGTTGGAAACGTGACTTGTCTGTAAAGAAAACAGTCCTCCATTGTGCCATTGGCCATCAAACGTGTCTATTCACTCAGTCGAACCAACTTTTTCATCGAGCTGAGGAGAGGTCCAATCCACAAAGGGCAAAAAGACGTAAAGATATGGACTTCCTGGAGATTATTTTTTCGCGGTTTTGGCAAAAATGGGGTGATGGTGGGGACCAGCTGTCTCATCTGCAGTGAGAGTTACTGGTCTCAAACGATCACAGAGATGGAGAATCCAGATATGGCGGTCTTGGGTGGGGGTTGTCACACATGGTCGTGATGCATGTGGGCAGTGTGCTGTCTTGCCTCATTCCTCAAAAAGGTGTTTTATACGACTTATTGTTGAAACATGGACATTAAGAGCCCTTTCATCATCCCTGAGAAACATTCCTGCATTGAGCGTGCCATTGGCACGCTCCCTGATGGCTCGAGTCATTGATGGCATTTTGAACAATGGCAGAACTGGGACTTTTGAGGTGGCCTTTTATTGACCAGAGTACAGGATGTGCCTGGGCTGACTGTACCTGATTTCAGCAGCTCTGGATCAGACCCCACCTGTCTGACAGGCCAGTTTTGACAAAGGGCATGAACTTGACAGTGATATGGAGAAGGTGACTGAAATGCACACAGACCAGTGGCACACAGCCTTAGTCACATAAATAAACCCAACTTAGCCAATCTCAGGAATAATTATGCGGAATATTGAAAGAACTAAACTGTTGCGTTTATATTTTTGTTCAGTATACAATGTAAAGATAAAACCATACATTAACATGACCCAGTAACATTGCTATCTTACCTTAGCTCAATTAAGATGGACTGAGTTGAAGTGAAAGACTGACCTGTGGACTGGCCAGTCAAAATATGAATTTCTTGTTGAAATCATGCATGCCACATCCTCCAAGTTAAAGAGGAGAGGAACCATCCAGCTTGTAACCACTGCACAGTTCAAAAGCCAGCAGTTGGGTCATTCCATGAAAAAGAGAGCCAAAGTGTGACATGACTGTTCAAATTTGAAACAAAGATTTTGCACAAAGTACTGGTTCACTTTTGTTGGCGTTCCCATGAGTCAAAATGTGACACAAGTTAAATGGCAAGATCTACTGTGGGATGCAAGAGGCAAGGTGTTGAACGTTCAGCGTTGCCGATGTAACAAGGACGCGAAACTAACACAAAAGTATGCAATAAAATTTTTTTTTCAAAATATAATGAAGTCCCAACTTGTTCAATTAGTATAACAGAGAACAAACTTAAAACAAACCAGCAGTTTGGCAATGCCCAGTTGTGCTCTAATAAGGTCTGAACATGTTTGGCAGGGCTTTGATAAGTCGCTCATTGGTCATGTTCATCTGAGGACGGAACAAATGCAATATTCTGGACAAAATATAAATGAGAAGGCAGCCCATGTAAGTACACATCAGTTCTGAAAATATTTTAGAGTAGACTAGTTGCTAAATGCAAAATTTGTCATCTGGATTGTACCACATGACAAATGTTGCGAATGTAACATGGACACAAAAAATGCTCGACTTAGCAAATGCATCACCTGTTTTCACCCTACGCCCTTTTTGATATTGGAAACCACTAATTATTCAATTTACGATGGTACCACTAATGGTCAACAGGATGAATTTGTTCATTTCAATTCCTCAGCAGGAGCATGCAGTTAAACATTCAACACAATTCTGGGCTGAAATACAGGAACTTCACAAAAAGCAACCCTACATTTGCTGTGCAACATTTATTAAAAAAAAATAGTAAATGTGAAACAGGCAATTTAGCCAAACAACTTCCATCAAAATTTTTTATTTTGAAAAATTTATCCTTTCTTTCACCAAAGTGCGTTGAACGCAACATGGACACAATAACAGCAGTGACTGGCCATGTCCCAGTTGGGTTTGCCACAACTCCTTCAAAAATACACCTAACTGCCAAGAGGTGCTTTCATTGAGAAAATATATGTACGAGAGCTGCCGGTAGACATGTAAACAATAGTGGTGGGACACGATTAAAAAAATCAATCTAATTAATTAGAGGCTTTGTAATTAATTAATCTCGATTAATCAAATTTTTATCAAATACCAATTTTTGACACAATAAGCAAAGTTTTTCAATTCAAATAAATTTTGGTTGACGACTGAATCAATGAATAGACATATATGTGATCTTAAACAACAAAAATGTTTATTTTTCATCTATATTTATCAGTGCATTTTTCATCTGTGTACTACATTCACGGATTAGTGCAAACTCCCAAGTGCAATTATAGCCTTTTTATTCAACATTTTAAGACTTAAGGTGCATTTACGCCACCTACCGGGCTAAAGTGTGTGCATCAGTGTTACCAGTGTGCCAGAAATGTGGGAACTGAGAAAGGTGCGATTAAATGCGTTGTTTTTTTAGCGTGTTATTTTTCCTGTAATTAATTAATCCAAATTAACACTAAAGTCCCAGCCCTAGTAAACAATCAACAATAAGTTGGTAAAAACCACTTAAAGCTGTTGTTTCAGCAATGGCTTTGTCGAACGTAAAGAAGACAAAAAACCACCTCCGTGTCCAAATTCTAAACAAATCGCGAAAGCCGAAGCTTCCACGACCAAAAACGATGCACCACTCCTTCAAACACGTGAAACGGCAGGCCAAATTATGAATCCCTATAGAAAACATATCTGTGTTGAAAATCGGTGATTTACCAAAAGATTTTAGTGATTGAACTTCACTCCATTTGAACGTAACTTTCTGGAACACAAAAATACTAACCTGCTCAGCTTCCTTCATGAAGACGATATACTGGTTCCCGGATGAGAAGTAGGAGGTTCGAAGGAAATCCATATCTGTGACCACTGAGATACCTCAAGGGGTTACGGGAGATCGGGCAGCGAGCCCGGCTCGTGTTGAACGTAACTTGGAAAAATATGACGCGAAAAATTTTGCTCCACAAAAAGAAGAGTTTTATAAAAACCCGTATGTTTTCTGAGATAATATTTTGGACGGTTATGAAACAGATTAATCTCTACACGTTGGTACAAAAATCTAGATAATATATTATGTTTCCTGGGTTTTCTCAGCACTGTTTCAACGTAACTTTTCAGGACACCATGAGTTCCGTTCACAACAATATTTTAAGCGCTAATTGCAGTGTTATACATCTGGATTTCTCAGTTAATTGCCGTTGTGGGTTAATCACTTGGAATTGATGTTAAGAACAAATGCCATTTCAGCCAGGCTTTTATTTAAAAATTAGGAGAATTTTACATTCAAAGTCTGAAGGCAATGAATGTCACAAATTTGGACACTTTTTATCCACAAGTTTTTCAAAGACATGCAGTTTTTTTTTATTTATTTTTTTCAGAAGACCAATTATATTGCCTATGTTAGCTTTTTTTTTTATACTCTAGCCTTCATGCAGGGCATTTTCTATGGGTGGCATCCAATTTTGTAAATCATATAGTCCTGTAAAAAATGCAGGGTCTCTGGCTCTCTATTTCATGGAATGACCCAGTTCTGATGGCATGGGTGTGAATTACTTCACACTGTATGGGTAACTTGCACATCTGTGATCACAAAATTAATTCTGAACAATGTATAGGTTTTGGAACAACATATACTTCCATCCAGACAACATCTATTTCAGAGAAGGCCTTTCGCATTTTAGCAAGACAATGCCAAACCAAATTCCACACACAGGACAACAACATGGCTCTAGTAAAAGACTCTCAGGCTAAACTGGCCTGCCTGCAATCCAGACTTGTCACCTACTGAAAACATTCGGCACATGATAAAACAAAAAATATGACAAAGGAGGCCATGAAGTGTTGAGCAGTTGAAATCCTGCATCAAGCACGTATATGGAAACATTTCTGTTTCAAAACTACAGTAGTTGGTCTCTTCAGTTCCCAAACACTTACAGTGTTTTTAATAGCAGAGGTGACACATTACATTGGTGAACATGCCCCTAACCCACCTTTTTTTTTTTTTTATGTGTTGCTGACATCAAATTCAGAAACAGCAATATTTTTCTAAAAATAAAATTTCTCAGTTTCAACATCTAATATGTTGCTTGTGTACTATATTCAAATCAACATACATGTAGAGTTTAAATTATTTGCAAATCATTGTATTCTGTTTTTATTTACATTTACATTTTTTGGAGATGGAATTATGCCAAACCAACCGATGAAACAAGTTTAATTGATAACTGGGTTCAATTTCACTAGGAACACCCAGTCACGGTTACTGTCAGCCGTGTTGAATCTAAACATCACTAGATAGAACCTGTCTGGCAATGTGATGCAGGCAAAATGCAGCACATGATGCTGTGATCTAAAGAAAGTCAACAACAGAGGAGGGACAAAGTCGTTGGAATCTATGAGTCTTGAAAGGGTTACAAAGCAATTTCTATGGCTCTAGGACTCCAGCAGACTATGTTGAAGTATCATTATCCACAAATAATGAAACCGTGGTGAACCTTCCCAGGTGTGGCCGGCCCACCAAAATTCCTCATTCAGGAGGTCACAAAAGAACCCAAACTAACACCGAAGGAACTGCAGGGCTCACTTGGTTTAAAGTATTTGAGTATTGAAAATATTCAGTCTCAAGTTGGGGAGTGTGGATCATGTAAAATCCACCCTAGTACCAGTATAGTAGACTTTTAGCCAGTTACAGTGATGCACCCTATCACGCTCTAGTCTGTCCCCCCCCCCAAAGAGAGAACAAAGTGTGCGTTTCTGTGTGTGTGTGTGTGTGTGTGTGTGTGTGTGTATGTCTGAAAGAGACAGAAATATAGAGGAGAGTTAGAGAGAGAGGGAGAGAGAGAGTCAGATAAAAGTTCTGTTCTGAAATTAAATGTCTGTCTCTTCCAGAAAAATGGCACTTATATGGGAATTTGTCCAAAAATAAAAAAGATATATTTGTTCTTGCATGACATCTATATCTTTGCAAACTCTGAGGATTTGAGTTAGAGCTGGAGGGGTACCGCCCCAGCATTGAGGTGGTGCATGTTTTCACAGTGCAGTCCGTGAGAAATTTGGACAATATCTTGGTCTTTACTTTGAGCCTCGTCATTCCTGCACATCTTGTTTGAAAATGATGAATATGAGGCTAAAAACTGACAGCTGTGCCAATGTAGGTATTTACATCCCTATTGTACGAACCTTGTAGGATTTGCAGTGCTTTTTATACAATAGCTCCGTGCAAATACTTACAGACTTTTGATATAGTACTGTGTTTCCAGTGCCCATCCCTCCCCCATTATCCTGTGGTGCAGAGGGAATTAGACTGTGTGCTGGCCAGCTAAGGTTCTGCAGTTCGTCGAGCAGAATGGGCTGTCTTAGCTTGGTGTACTGCACCAAATGATAGTTTGGGAATTGATTTTAAAGGTCGGCAACAGCAAGAGTGCCCGGGGCCTGATGTTTTGTTGCTTTGGACATTGCACTGCTCTCCTTCCTCCTCTTCATGTCTGAAGGTTAATTTAATGTACGTTGATATGCCACTACTACAATAATGAGACTGGATTATGACGCGTTTGTCTGAACAGCGCTCACTTGGGGTATCAACAAATTTAGGTGATGTATTTCCATATCCTCACAATCATTGGTATCCAAGTGTAATAATCAGTCTCATTAATCGGTCTCATAAAATGAATTGGTCTCATAAATTACACAAGTCTGCGTATTTACACTCCCCTCAGGGTAATGCTGGTGGTACGGCATTTTCACCGATGTTTGGAGACGCTCTTCAGTAACCTCAACTTCTAACGCATGATTGCTCTCAACCTGTTCCTGTTTTAAATTGCCAGATTAACTATGAAACCGTTTATTTAATGAATAGTCTAGACCAATACATAATGAGAATGAAACTATTAGAACTGACAAAAGATCACCAATAACCTATATTTACAATGTTTGCACAGTATAATTAATGTGGTACGGCAAAGATGCCAATAATCCAAATAACTAATTAACACAGAATTCTCTCTGAATTCTAGTTTAGCAGAGTTATTTCAGATGGCAATTAACTTATCCAAAATGTTCTCTGTGTAAAGAAGAATATATTTTAAAAAAGGACTTTCTTCCATGTTTTCTTCTTCAAACATTGGCGCAAAAAGGCATGACTTGTAAGCTTAACGAACAAATGTATGCCATATTATGAGCAACATGAATTAAAAATCTCTGAAAGACATATTGATGTTCATTTGGATTGGAAAATGCATGATAAATTTTTTTATGCATTGAACAATAATGCCTACTAAAACAAAATGGCCAGCCATTCTACCGTCTTTGCAAGCCAGCGACTTAATATTCGGTTGCTAATTAGATGTTAAGAAGGGCAATCATGCACTCTTACCCACAATTTGCAGATTATTAATTTATTAGATTATCAGCGTTTCAACATGTTTTTTTCAAGACATTGAGGGATGATTCATTACCCTAAGGAAGACAAATGTCGAAACATTGGTAATTTAATAAATTTGCTATTATTGCATTGTGGCAATGAATGTGCTACTGCCCTTCTTCACATTTGCATTCTCACCATATTCACCGCCTCTCCAATATGCGCTTTCCTTCTCTCTTCTATCTTGGTTGCTAATTAGGAAAAGTAAATGGAAACCGGTTTGGAATAATCATGCTTAATAAGGTGAGGTCACTGAACGAATTTTATGCCTTCGACTTCTTTTCTCTGAAAATCATGTGATGGCCGGATTGAAGAGGTTAATTGTGGTTGGACATATAGAGGGAATCGCATACACCATCAAAAAAAAAAAAAAAAAAAAAAAAAAAGGCAGACCACACTAGGTTAATAGCCAAATGAAAAACAAAAGCCCAATCATATAATGACTTGGGCGTATACTGCAAAATATACAGTGCCACAAAAAAGTATTTGCTCCCTTCCTGATTTTTTACTATTTTTGTACAACCCCAGTTCCGAGCTAGTTGGGACAAAGAGTAAATTGTGAATAAAATCAAAACGCAATGACTTTCAAATCACACCAGTCAGTATTTTATTTACAATAGAACAGAGATCACATAGCAAATGTTGAAACTGAGAAATTTTACAATTTTATCCACAAAATGAGCTCATTTCAAATTTGATGGCTGCTACAGGTCTCAAAAAAGTTGGGACAGGGGCCTATTTACCATGGTGTAGCATCACCTCTTCTTTTTAACACAGAGTGGAGGCGTCTGGGCATTGAGGAGACAAGTTTCTTGAGATTGGCCATTGGAATTTGATCCCACTCTTGTTTAATACAGGCTTCCAGCGGCTGGAGAGTTTTAGGTCTCCTTTGATGGGCTTTTCGTTTAATTATGCGCCAAATGTTCTCAATCGGTGAAAGATCAGGACTGCAAGCAGGCCAGTTCAGCACACCGACTCTTCTACTACGAAGCCATGCTGTTGTAATAGCTGCAGTATGTGGTTATGCATTGTCCTTCTGAAATACACAAGGCCTTCCCTGGAATAGATGTCGTCTGGAGGGGAGCATATGTTGCTCTAAAACCTTTATATACCTTTCAGCATTCATGGTGGTTTTTAAAACATGCGAGTGTCCCACACCATATTCACTAATGCATCCCCATACCATCAGAGATGCTGGCTTTTGAACTGAACGCTGATAACAGGAGGGGTGGTCTTTCTCCTCTTTAGCCCGGAGCACACAACGTCCATGATTTCCAACAAGAATGTCAAATTTGGACTCGTCTGACCACAGGACACGTTGCCACTTTGCTACAGTCCATTTTTAATGAGCCTTGGCCCATAGAACATGGCGATGCTTCTGGATCATGCTCAACAATGGCTTCCTTTTTGCATGATAGAGTTTTAGGTGGCATCTGTGGATGGCACGGTGGACTGTGTTTACAGACAGTGGTTTCTTGAAGTATTCCTGGGGCCATTTAGTAATGTCAATGACAGAATCATGCCGGTAAGTGATGCAGTGGCGTCTGAGGGCCCGAAGATCACGGGCATCCAGTAAAGGTCTTCGGCCATTTCCCTTACACACAGAGATTTTTCCAGTTTCTCTGAATCTTTTCATGATGTTATGCACTGTTGATGATGAGACCTTCAAAGCCTTTGCAATTTAACGTTGAGGAACATAAAGTATTCCACAATTTTTTTTACGTAAACCTTCACAGGTTGGAGAGCCTCTGGCCATCTTTACTTCTGAGAGACTCAGCCTCTCTAAGACATCCCTTTAATAGCCAATCATGTAACACACCTGATGGTAATTAACTTAATTACTTGCTAAATGTTCTTTCAGCTGATTCCCTTATATATTAATTGCTTTTTCAGCCCTTTTTTGCCTGTGTCCCAACTTTTTTGAGACCTGTTGCAGCCAGAAAATTTGAAATAAGCTCATTTTGTGGATAAAAATGTAAAATATCTCAGTTTCAACATTTGAAATGTTTTCTATGTTCTATTGTAAATAATATATTTGCTCATGTGATCTGAAAGTCATTGCATTTTGATTTTATTCACAATTTACACTTCGTCCCAACTATTTCGGAATTGGGGTTGTATATGTGTCACATTATTTGTTTAAGATTTTGAAAATGCAATTTTATAATATACATTAAAAACAACCTGAGTATAAAAAACATGGTTTTATATAAACAGTTAATTTACTGACAATAAAATGTATCCAACGCTGACAGGACCTGTGTGATACAGTAATTCCCCCTTTGTTACTCAACCAGTTAACCAAATTCAATTTAACTGAGTTACATTAGACAAAAGAAACCCTAGCTTGATTGCTGTTGAAGCCCTATTGAATATCATAACTTAAGTGCAACCTATATATTATGTATAAATATGAGTATGCTAGACAGTTAGAAGTTGTTATTATGAATGATTTCTTGGTACATGCATGCAAATATGAACTTGTTATTCTCTTCTGTGTGAAGAATAATATGATGAGCACCACAGCGCCAGTGACCTGTCATATAAAAACCCCAGCCCCAAAACCCCTGGTCAATTTATCTTAATGAATTCAGAATATCACACTTTCAGATGAAATTCATTTTTATTTATTTATTTTTTCCCAAACACTTGGGATCACACCTCACTCTGTCACTGCATGCTGGTACATGACGGGTTTGTTTTGATTGATACTGTGACCAATCTACATAAATTAAAACAGACAGCAGTCAATGGTGAACTCTTTTCCCATTGTGCAGTGTTTCCATCAACAGTGACACCTTGACTGGTTCAGTAACTGTTGAATTCTGAGGGAATTTGCATTTTTCCCAGGATGCAATGGGCTTGTGACAGAGATGTTGTTTTGCACAAAGCAATCCAGTGCTGCTTAGAGTTAATTCAGGCGTTTGAAGTTTTCCCTTATTTTCCATTATGATAAAATAGGCTTCAAAAAATAGGAGCTAAAACAGCACTAAACCATCAGTCTGCCTTGCCTTTTCAGAAGCACTGAAATCTTCAGCTTTTTATTTTTTCTTTACATGGCTCCTAAGACTGTTTAGTTTTCAAACAAAGACTTTAAGATGGAAGTGAAAGTGATGGCCTACCAGCCTATGCAGACAGGGAAAGGAAGACATACTATTCAGTCCATATAGAGTCAGGTGGAAAATTATTTGCACACGCTTGATAAAGTAAAAATGTTGCATGTAATAAATCCACTTATTAAGTTCAAGCATATGGAAAAATTGTATTCTTTAATCAGGGGCCAAGCACCAAAGGTGCATTAGCACGTACTGGAACTGTATATTTTCTTCATTATTATTCTATATTGGGTGTTTTTGGTAGTGCTTAGAAGCAATATTTCCCTTTTTTTAGAGTTGCCGCCGTGATAGAATGCTGCATCTTCAATCCAGACAGCAATTTTAGTAATATCCTGATTTTCTGTCTTGCACCACCGTCATGCCAAAGTTGTTCTAACATTTATGGAGATAACATTGGAACCATGCGTTTAAAATTCAGAAACCTTATACCCCTAGAATGCTGAGGTCAAGCAGAATCCAAATGACCCTATGTTGTCATTTTCAGCATCGATAGATTTGGTCCCATTTTGAATTTGATCAAAAACTTTGTTTTATCTCCTCCAAGAGTTGTTAAAAGCTGCATTTTATTTTCACTCACATTGTCTTTATTTTCTGTTAAAAGCAATTGGATGATCTGAGACATTTAAATATGACAAAAAAAAAAAAAAAAATATAAATTGGGAAGGGGAAAATACATTTTTGCAGTACTGCATTTTTTTTGGTAAACACAATGTTGTAACGTCTTTAAAGTGGGACCTGAAGTGTCGGCCCACAGGTATTATTGCATATCATATCATATCATCAAATATTCCTAAAATATGTGCCATAGTTGTTTCTAAATTTTGGAATAGTGCGTGGATTAATGACTGTGTCTTTTGCTGTCCCTGGTTGAAGCAGAAAGTAATTGGCTGTAATTTAAAAATAGCAAAATAATCAGAGCTATCAGAGGGGACTATTTCATGAATCACATGTAATGCACTCTTCCACCCACTCTCACTGTATCTCTATCATCATTATCAAAATGAACATGAAGTATAGAAACTCCATTTCATCTTTGCGTCGTGTTGATTCTGAAAAGTCATTGACAGAAAAAGCAAATTAAGATGGAAATAATGACAGCTGAATGATGCAAATTTCTATGGATGTGATGAGCATTTATATTTGAAAATGACACGTTATCTTTTCAGATTTGTTCAGAAATGATTTTGAATTCATAATCTTGGTAATATGTATGGCTATTAATTGCACTTCTTAGCGAAGACGCATTTGGAATGAGAGACATCATCAAATAATCCATTCCTAAGCAAATCATGATCAGTCTCACCAAATTCAAAAGGATCAATTGAAGACCTGGGTGCAAGAAGTACTTAAGTCACATTTTCCAAAAAATGAGCTGACACTAATACCATAAAGTAGAGTGTCATGTGCATCATTTAAAGCCAAAAAATTCCAAATATAAGTACTCAAGTCCTCAATACTGATATACGGCCTTCCCTGAATCTACTGAATTTTTGTGCAAGAAATACTCAAGTCTCTGCAGAAGTACTCAAGTCCTTGACGTCATCAGGAATAAGTGCCTAAGTCCATGACTGTCCAATCAGCTGCTAGTATGTGTCATGTGACAAGCGTAGCAAAAATGACTGTTTGGCAATCAGAAAATAATTGAAACGGCATTTGTGTGGTAAAAGTACCGAAGTCCATGCATTTTATGGCAATAAGTACCGATATCCAGGCATTTTATGGTAAGAAGTACCAAAGTCCGAAACTGATTTTCTTGTTTTTTTTCGTAATAAAGCATTATTTTTCCACAAAAACGTGTCTGTCTACTTTGTATAACCCCTGGGACTAGCAGCAGGCGCCACTGAATGTTATCTTTTAAAAAAAAGTATCTGCAGCATGTTTTCAAAACCTTGACCCTTAATATCTCAAAAGTGTTATTTTGTGACTAAAGTACTTCTTGCACCCAGGTCTTCAATTATTAAGTCCTTAAACGGCAGTCTATTCTGCTGTTTATTTGAAGGCATCTACATCAATATCAGTAGATCTGATATTGAAATTATAGACATTTTCATGGACAGTGACTATTCAGAAATTTACAGACTGCATTTTAGGTACCCCTGGTACATCTGCCAGTAAAGCACTGTCATATAATGCACCACAAGAAGGAGAAGTTCATGTTGGTGCGCCTTCAAACTACTACTTGTGCTGGGAAGGTGCAGCAGATTAGAAAAACCTCACACAGCTTAAATGTCGTCTATGGCATCTTCTCTGACACACCCTTCAGTCTTCTCTGTCCTCAAACACACCACTTCACTCTTCTCTCCCTGTCTCTTTTTTTTTCTTTATTAAAAAATTTGGCATCTCCAATCCCACCCGAATCTGGAATGCCCAATTGGGGAACTATGTACAAGGCTTGCTCGTATGCGGCCCCCTGTTGCCAACTTGGGAGAGCGAAGACAGTTCGCGGCTCTCCTCCGAAGCACGCGCCTGTCAGCCACTGCTTCTTTACACTCATTGGTTTAAACTTCGCAAGTTCAGAACGAGGGCGGAGGATACCCGAACATGAACAAGCCCAGAATCCTCCTGACAAGCGCCCGGCTGTCCAACAGGAGGCACTTGAGCAATGAACAAAGGAACCATTTTTATTTTACCCTACCCGGCAGACCCTTCCCAATTTGCATCCCTGTAGCGCAATGGCCAATTGTGCGCTACTCTGAAAAAGCTGCCGACCACTGCCGGTTAGGACAACCGGGGCTCAAACCTGCACCGTGATAGTCACTTCTGCTCCGCAATGCGGTGCTTTAACCGAGTGAGCTATCCGGCAGCTCCTCTTTTCTCCCAGTCTCAGCTTGAATGTATAAGGTTTTAAACAAAATTAGGTGGTGCTCTCCTAAGGCAGCTTTTTTATGCAGCTTAATGTACAGTTAATAGTCATTACCTTTGAGTTTTGCAGAAGTCCATCCATTCACCCAGCCTTCTTAGTCCTGGTCATGGTAGCAGAGGGCTGGAGCATATCCTAGCATGAGGCAGGAATACACCCTGCATAGTTAGCAATTACACTGCTGGGTACAAGCTAATCATTTTCTTGCATAACCCCAGCTATGGGCAATTTACAAACTTCAAAAACCGTTTTTAGTGAAGGTCTACGGGGATATCGGGGGAACAGGCACAATCCACATAGAAAAGCCTTGGTCGCAATTCTAAGTCGGCATTCTTGCTGTGTGATGACCATGAAAGTATTCTGATTTGAAAATTATTTTTCTTTTTGTCTCTTTGCTGAATGCACATACAAAAGTATTTCCATGCATATTTATGACCGAGATCCTCCACTGACATCTGAGCCACTTTTACTAGTAGAAAGAAGCCTCTATGCGCAAGATTTTCTGAATGCAGTCATTGTATCACTGTTTGAGGAGACACTATTGCATTCACAGTCAGGCGTTTTTTTTTTTTTTGGTTGATCTTGTTTTGGGAATATATCAGAGTTATGCAGGTAGAAGCGGAGTTGCTGTTGGCCCGCGCTGATTGGTTCAGAGATGCTGTTGTTGCAAGATGAAAGGTCTTTGGACCAGACAAGAAGCTGGACATTAGGTAGTCAGCAGTGTCTAATACAAATACTAGGGGTGCGCTGATCCATTTCTTTCAGTTCCTAATTCTGATACCTGAATTTTGACATCTGGCGGCACCGAGGCTATTCCGATATCAGAGGCATTTTTTCTTTAATACTATCGTCTTTAATAACATTATAAAGTGTGAGGTTACACCAGACTATAGTGAACCTCACAGCTCCTCTTATTTGAAAGAGCTACAATATAAAAAAATTTATTCCACATTTATTTTAACAGCAGGTTGAAATGATACGGACTGGTGTAGGAGTGGAACTCCTTCATAAGGTTGAAATTGACTATTTAAAATTAAAGTACAAGAACTGAAAAACCATCTCAAAGGTAAATGCAACAGTGCTTCATCTGAATAGGACAAATCAAGTAGAGCTATATACAGCAGCAGCAACAACTATAAGATTTTCAAATCGAATATCAAATTAAGTGCAAGAACTGAGAGGGGAAATAAATATGCTCACCATCAAAAAACCTATCAATAATTTTAAAACAATCTGAACAGGAGAATTCAAGTGGGGCTACAATGCTGCAGCACCAACAGTAAAGAAGTTAGCGGCATCATTCCCGTCATTTAGCATCTCTTCAATGGAGGCTGCAATGGAAGTGCTGATGTATGACCCTCTGCACTATTGTTACCTGGAGCATTGCACAGATTATTACCATCCTCACAATCTGATACGGTAGCCTTGTTAGCTCTTTGTAATGATCATTTCTCAATAATTATCCAAATATAATCTTTTATCTTATTAATAATCATAGGTATACAGCGGGGAAAATAAGTATTTAACTTATTTATGGACTTATTTGTTTTGATTTCTTTTTATATGTAGATGACTTGGGTTGTTACCGACATCTGGTGAAAATTTCACGTCACTTGCCCTATTAGAAATATATTTACTGAGAAAATGTTGACGCGTTCAATACTTAATTTCCCCACTGTATGCAATAATATACAAGTTAAGGTCTTGATTATTCAAGAAATAAATAGTTTCATTGCTCATCTGGAAAAGTGAACAGGAACAGGTTGAGAGTAATCAAGCCTGCTAAAAAGTGAGGTTATTGATAGCCTTTTATTCTTTTGATTGCATGTGACTGACATAAATCCGGAATTCGCAGGATCCCGAGTGCTGCCGCCCATAACTTGAAAGTCCTGCAAGTTGAGGGGTGCTTTCACTGGGAGAAGGCCGACAAATACATTTAGCTTGGATGGGACAGCATTATTTCTTGGAGCCCATAATTTGTTTACTGCAGCCCTATGTAACACATTTGCTTTTCGCAGCCCTACTTTGCCTTCTGATATTGTATTCAAATGCCTGTCATCATTTTGTCAGCTGCTCTGGATACTGGGTTATTCCTCTGAGATGTGCAAAAACAAATGGCAAAATTTGGCATAGGCTCCAAATTCGGTCATTAGAAATGAGACTGGCGGCAGCTGAAATTATGTTACTTAGATTTAGAGACCTTGTTCCAATTCCCAGCAGTTACGTGACAGAATTGAACGAGGATATGAGCCGATATTTGCAAATTGCTGTGTGGATGGGAGGGGGGGATTCTCTCAGCCGATGTAGGAAAATCAGTCCCACTCACGTACTTGCAGAAACAATGTTTTAATTACTGGATTGGAAACGATAACAGCATTTCCCTAGTCTCTGAGTGACACAAATGAATAGGGTTATTGCATTTCTCTCTCTATCTTGGCTGATGCTTGTTGCCATAGCATGGTTTGTGTATCTGCATTTTCAGTTACCCAGGGACTGGCAGGAAGATTAAGTACATGCGTTTTTTTTTGGGAGGCCATTCTCCGACCATGTTAAATGACTGGGACTGCAATCACAGTGCACAAGCTTAGAAATCATAATGCATTAAGCGTTAAGCAAAATTCCTTAAACATTTATGACTTGTATTATGTACGACTCGGTATAGGCGTAACTAGGTGCTTCATTTTTTTTCACTGAAGAAAGTAAGGTCATTGGTGTCTGGCCCATGCCCTACGGGAGGCAGGGAGAAAAGTTTTGCCAAAGGAATATGGGATCTGAGAAAGAGCAATTAGAGAACGTAAATTAGAGAGGAGCATGAATGAAACAGACTGAGAAAAATGCAAAAAAAAGATTAGAGAAAACTGTGAGAGTAAAGCGGCTGAGCACCCACTGCAGGCAACAACAAATGGAGACAGAGCTGCACTCCACACAAACATCCAAACAGTGCTTTAGACCCAGCAATTACCGATCTATTTTGGAGAGGGAAGGGGCTATGCAAACTCTGGGGCAAAATGTCTGCTTGCCTGCTACAGGTGAAGGATCATCTGTGACCTCGAACTCCCATAAGACGTAATATATTATCATTTTAATAACGTGTATTTGCATTATGCATTTCCATTAGTATGATAATTAGTATTATTACTACAATTCAGTTTATATCCATTTTCTGTTGTATTGTCATGATTAGTTTTATGTTTATTTGAAATGATTAATCAAGGGTTTGGAATAATTCTAAAACAGGCTGCACCAAATATGCATTTTGAATGCTGCCCAGAGGGAGCATCATTTCCTCAAATAGTGTGAAAAGTAGTGACAGGCTTCCAGTTTTATTATCACTAGTTTTATCAGTATTCACCAGTCACTTAGACTTTTTGGTAATTATCTGCCAGTGCTACATGCAACTGGGTGGAGTTTTGGAGGTCAGGAGTGTAATTAAATTTTGGGGGGTGTTTTCATGTAAATTACAATCTCATTTCCAAGAAAACAATAGAAGACAATTGAAAAAAATAGAGGACAAATAGTTCATGTCTTATCATATCAACTTATCATATTGTTTTCTTTTCTTTTTTTTTTTGGAAATACATGCTCATTCTGCCAAACATTTGAAAAAGTCTGGAAAAAGGCAGTATAACACTACCTTTTCTCTGGACTTGGGCCCATCTGGAATTGACTGATGTTCAGTGAAAACGTGCTGTTGTGGGTTCAGTCATTTTTTTCAAATAGTTTATGGTAATAATGGAAGTTGTATTCTCTAGGTCAAAGACAAAACAGACAACATCTGTCATGGTATGGGGGTGAGTAATTGCCCATGGCATGGGTAGCTCGGACATCTGTGTAAATGCATCTACAATGAAGGACATATATGGATATTGGAGAAAAATATGCTGTCTTCGTGATGGTGTCCTTTCCGGGATGCCCCTGCTAATTTCAGCGATACAGTGGCAAGCCATATATAACAATATGGCGTCCTCATCAGAGAGTGAGGCTGCTAGACTAGCCTATCTGAAGTCCAGACCTGTCTCCCATTGCGAAAAAAAAAAGAAGTTGGGAAGGAAGAACGTTATATGTGTTGTCTTTTGTTTTCACTTATTTTCACTATTTTCAATGTAATACAGGTTTTAAAAAAATCACATTTTTTTTCGCATTGTCCCAACTTTATGGAAGTGGGGTTGTAAATGACATCAGTGGGAGACTCATTTAAAGATGTAAAATAAATGTTTTACCCCATCTAATGTGTCTGGGGAGAATTGCAGGTGAGAACTGCTTGAAACACATGCCCGCTCACAGGTTGGCAGGAAAATAGCTTGATTACTGCCTGTGGGGTGCATTATATGGACCTCAGGCTATGATGTGAGCAATAAATATGCAAGCCATTGTGAGTGAGTCATGTCTGGAATATTGACTTACCCTGTTGGACAGTGCTATAGTTTATATCTTTTTTTGGAAAAAACCAAACTCGATGGTAGGTGGGAAGCTTGAGAAATGGAGAATGGTCAAGGTGCATACCAGATGTGTAAGCTATGTTAACATACATAAATGTGTTTAAGAAATTGGGCTGAACCAAGGCAATTTATTCATTGACATGCCCATGATCTGTTCCCATGATCACATCCTTGTCTGATTAATGGTTTTCATGGGATGAATATTAGACGGCTGCTGTGCAGGTCAACATTCTGTAGCTGTTCAAAATATGCATCTTGCCTCTGGTGTCCCTTCACAGGGCTTGTTTTGGCCAGCCACGCAGAGATAATCAGTTACACCCTTATCACTTAAATGAGCTGAATGTTGTTTTGCATTTTAATTCCCCATCAAATTCTAACCAACTTACTCTTCTCGGTTTTCAGCCCTATGACTCAGAATCAGTTTTTTTTTTTGTTGCCTAATCCAGTATGTATTCAGTTATGTAACTCATCCAAAAGAACATCTGCTAAATGTCAAAAAAAAAAATTAAATGATTCACTCCATTTGAAGTTTATGGAATCAATGATCCGCTTATTCACTGTTTGTCATTTAACTCCCACACCCCTGCTTTCTTGTTAATCTAATGCCGCATGACTTTCTGAGGTGACTGGTGTATTCATCTCTCATACTTCTGCGTTCACTTAAAGAATATAAAAGAGCAGTACTTGCTACTTGCACACTGATTCTTCAGCCGTCAAAAAAAAAAAGATTCAGAGAACAGTGAACTGTGAATTTGGATGGGATTTTCCTGTGTTAAAATTTGGAGCTAGAATGCTATGCTCCTTAAATGAAAATTAAGATTGCTGCGAAGCTCAGCGAATGATTTGCTTTAAAAAGTCAAAGCTTTAGCGAGTAGATTAGAAATTGATTGACTGTAATGAGGGCAAGAGTTTCTCCAACTCTGTCTGCACTGTTTAGTTTGCGCTAAACATAGGGAGGGCTCAAATAGACACTTTTCAGGGTTAATTTGACTCTGTATTTACCCAAGGAAAACCATTATTGCCAATAATGGCTACTTACCACTGCATCTTATAATAGCGTATGCCTTGCTTTCGTTAAAATACAGATTTTGAGCCTTGCACTTGCCATGCAAATTGCTTTTCAAGTTGAGTTACTTTAGGTAGCATAGAACAGAGTCCGAGAAGTATTCAGATGTTCTAGCTCAGTAGTTCCCACATGTAGACCTCCTGCAACCCCCCCCCCCTTCATGTATGCCAGTTTTTGTTCCAACCACAATTGCAATTGTGCGTTATTTATAATTTTTCTTAACCCCTTTCTGTTGAAGTAGACGCCTGGGGACATAGAGCAGCTCTTTTTATGGATGCAGTTGCACTACTCTATCACTAGATGGCACCCCTGGATCAGTTATTGAATATTCACAAGCAAGGAGAACTGGAACAGTCTAGAATATTGATGAGTTCACTCCCATCCCAGTTTTTCAGGAGTTGCATGAATTAAACTCCTCAGCTAAGCCTGATGTGCAAACTACTCAATATCCTTGCCCATAGTATCTATCCAGCAGTTTAAAAAAATGATCTCTTCCGACAGAAAAAAATCGTTGTCCTCTGTAGCAACCACTTCAGTTACAGTGACCCAATGGTATTCCTAGTAGTTAAAAAAAAAAAAATCAGTTTCCTGAGGCAAAAATTTGCCATGGTATTGACACTATGTCATTCTACTATCAATTTCAGACATCACATATTAAAAACGCCAATTTCCTATTGATTAACGCGTTGATATGTCGGTTGAAGAATTTAGCTGTCTTTTAGAGCCTCATACAAGCTCTCACGGAAATCCAATCACTTTAATGGTAATTCAATGGTGTCTGCGTGAAAGCCCAGCTGTAGTTCACGCCCATGTGAAATTCTCCCGGTAATTACCAGTTGGTTGACACGATTTTTATCCACTTGCAGAGAGTATAAGCTTTCCTCACTAAGTGAAAGACATTGATTGCACCCTAAAAAACATATTAAAATATTTGCGTAGTAGGGTTGTGTTATATTTTCTAAACTTTACGCTGCTCAGACTGACATGGTTGCATGGGAACAAGAAACTTCCAGAACTGAGCCTGGAGATCTGAGCTTATTTGCGGGATGGAAATGTGATTCTAAGATGGAAAATAGCAGTTATTCTGAATGGAACAAACAGGAGGGCTGACAGCATTGATACTTTTGAGGAGCAGCTCAATAATTCTCTTGAAAAGTGAGTAAAGCTGTCTTTATATGGTGTAGCTCTATCTCACTTTTAGCCTGCTAGCTAACTAGCCAGCTATTTCTTATTTTTGGTTTACCACCATGATCACAGAGCTAGTTTGTCACGTTGGGTAACAAAAGAGTAGTCGATACTGCAGTGTGCTGGCATTTCTCTTAACTTGGCGATCAGTTTTGGAATTTATTCCACATTCAATGTAACGAAATGCCTTGCATTTTCGCTCGGTTAAAAAATGTGAACAACTATTACTGTGACCTGAGTTATACTTGTTCCATAGAGGGTGTGAAACGTGAACATTACAAGCTTGCGTTTCGCTTGGATGATCGGAATGGTAAACAGCAAGCTTTCCGTCTGAGTGAACGATCTGACCGTAAAATAAGCAGTTCCTCTAATGAGTAGCTGTGCTTGCCGATGCGGCTTTGTAGATAAATGGATGAGATTCTGAACTTCATCGTGGAGAAAAGGCATGTTTTTGGTTTGGAGAGGTCACTGGTGACCATTGATGTCCTGCTGCGCCTATATTGATAAACTCATGCTAAATTCAACCAGAAAATCATCCATTCATATTGAACTTAATGAGTACAAAGTTGATTTGCATTCAAAATATGATTATTTTATGAATTGAAAGTGCGCCATTTTCAAGGCTCTGGGAGTTTGGGTAGCCACCTGGATAGCTATCTTATTTGGCTTATAAAAAGTGGATAATTTAACATTTCATGTTCAGATGGGGAGTACTTGTGGTCTAGGAGTTTATTATCCAAGAAATGTATTGTTTTAACCCCCAGCCATTTTTCAATCCTCAGAATGATTTTTTTTGCAGTTTCAATGGTGAATTCTCATGAAGATTTTTTATTTTGTAGCCCATTTTCTCTACCAAAATCATGAAAATAAATTGAAATACGATGTAATTCTAAATGCTGTAAGTGTCTCTTCTGAGTTGAGCCACACTCGTCCTCTTTATGAAGCTTAAATCTTGAATTATAAAGCATCAAATTGGGTACCCCATAAATAGCCAAGTTTGGCTTCTGCGCAAAGGGGTTAATTAGGTGCAACTTGTGTTCAAAGCAGCTGTTTACCACCTTAAGCCACATTTTGACAGAAATATCTATCAGAGCCTCAAAGAGTAAAAGACCCTTGAACATTTTGTGTTTATTTTCCAATACTGCAAACAATTTCTGTTAACATCATTTTTAAACTGATCAAATTAGCCACTGAGAGAATCAGTAAGTTCCAAATAAGGTCGCTGAACACAGGTGTTTGGAGTTTTTTCAAAATAATTTGCTTGAACGTAATAACATAAATATGATACAAAATAGGTTTGACTCCGTCATTTGGTTGCCTAATAAAATGTTAGTTTTCGCGAACATATGTCTGTGGTTTCACCAATTAGGAACCATTTGATTGTTTACTTTGATTGTTTTTTTTTCTCCTCTTTTTATGGATATGGAATTTTTATTCTTTGTGGCAAGAGATGATAGGAATCAGCTGAGGTCGTTCAAGCACCTGGTGAGGATAACTCGTGGACACGTCTGTCAAAATGTGGCTTCATCGGATAAATAACTGCTCTAAACATAAATGTACTGAATTAAGACCAATTAACTGAAGTCCTATGATTGCAGTTGTGGTCGGAATAAAAACTAGCATGCACAGGGAGACCCTAATGCACCCTTTGGCGCCGAATACATTTTCAAGGGAGACCCTGAAATGATTTAACCCTGCCCATTTTATAAAATGTTTTATCCAGCTGTTGATTTCATGTGGCAACTTGATATCAGTTTATAAATTAGCTTCACTTTATAGAGCAATAGTGATGGATTTCAATCATTATATTACTGCGATACCATAATCCGGTGTGCCATCCTTTGGAATATGTTGAGCAAAAGTTTTCGGCCTTCACTCAAAATATCGCCTAGGCAATAGATTTGAATTGGCTTCGGTATGATTAAGCATCGGATTGGATTCTCCTTAATGCTGGTGGGCCTCAATTGATTTCTGCATCTGGCACAGTTAGAACAGGCCCCCGGTCTCCCCCTCCTGTAGTCACTTTGATTCTCTGCCTCCAAAATTAGAGGTGCGTAGAGAGAGAAAAAAGGAAAGAAGGGAAGAAAGAATGGGGGAAAATAAATTAATGAAACAACACTTTGCAGGTCTTCAAGCTAATGTATTTCTTCTCCTCCCTGCTATCCTAGCCTGTAACTGGAGTTTCTGTTGCTATATTGGAGTACAAGTTATCTGTTAATGCAGGGATGCCCTTGATCAGGCTTACATTAATTGCTATAAGAAAATTTAAACGGGAGTGTTTGATACCTGCACCGAGGGTGCAACGCAAATTTACTTGCTTGAAGATTTACCAGTCTCTTATGAAGACCAGTGAGGTTGTAACTTTGTTCAGTTAATAGTATTATTGTTTGTGTGTGTGTGTGCGTGTGTGTGTGTGTGTGTGTGTGTGTGTGTGTTTTTTTTTTTTTTTTTTGTAGCATCTGCAGACGTGTTTTGGTTTCCTGGTTTCATCTTTATCAAAAGAGACTTTAAGCTGTGAGAACACTGAGGAGAACTTAGACCAACAAACATCTTTATTATCAGATGGCAGGACACCAGGGAGAGAAGGAAAATGATAAAGTAAAAAAATAGGATATGATGATGCCCATCTAAAAAGCAGATTCAAAATTGTGCGGCAGGACATTGGGCTCGCGAGAAATGAACTTGTATACTAACCTTATCTTGTAAAGTATTGTTTCTTCCAAACAGCAAAAGAAAAGGTGAGTTTCACCAAATTGCTGTTCTGACCTTACCCAGGAGAAAGAAAAGGGAGCGAGTGAAGGAACTCCACAAATCCGAACCTTTCACAACCGCAGACAAGAAACAGAACAACCACCCACTGACCAAAGTAACAAAGCACAAAAATTCCCAAACAAAAGGAGACATTGGCCATGTTACAGACTTAGAAGTATCTCTTATAGATTCATCTTGTTGGGGGAATATTTGCATTGTGAAGAGATTAAAACACAACTTATTCCACTGCTCTTATCTGAGTGAAGCTAGCTTCTCGCGCCTCACTGCACTAAAAACTAAGTACTATAGGAGTATGCTGACCTCTGAAAACACTCCAAAAAGCTAACTGACCAACTCGCGAGAAAAAGCATAATAATATGTTCACAAAAAAGACATGAATAAGTTATGCAAAACAATGGAAAACCAAAAACCAGTGCACATAAGTTCTGCATTCTGAGAAACAGTTGAGTAATGCATTCAGTGGTGCCTTTTGAGTTTGTGCAGAGATGAGTATCTGATGTACCAGTGTTCTGTATTTCTGCAGCGTTTAAGGTCTGGTGTGCCTGTGCGTTCTGTGTTCCTACAGCACTGAGTGTCCGATATGCCTGTGTGTTCTGTGTCCCCGCAGAATTGTGTATTTGATGTACCTGTGTGCTCTGTGTTTTTACAGGATTGAGTATCTCGTATTCCTGTGTTTTCTGTGTCCTTACAGCACTGAGAGTCTGATGTACAGTACTTGTTTGTTCTGTGTTCCTGACGCACAGCACTGATTGCCTGATGTACCTGTGTGTTCTGTGTTCGTGCAGCACTGAGCGTCTGTACCTGTGTTCCAACAGCACATTGTGTTAGATGTACCTGTGTGTTCTATATTCCAGTGGCATTGAGCACTGAATGGGCCAGTGTATTCTTTATCAATGTTATGTTTTCTTCTGTATGGCTCAGAAAAAAAAAGTGGAGTAAAGGCTTCCATAAAAATCTTCTTTCTTTTTTTTTTTTTTTTGAACAGAGACCATCCAAAATGGTACAACTCCACCACAGTAATATCTTAATTATGTATGGGCTTTTTTTGGGAAGTTTTATCTCCAGGGGCTTAATCAACTAAATAAAGTACATTACCAATGGCCATTATCCCTGCAGGGTAAGAAATATTAGACAGGGCAAAATCTAACACGTCATATATGGGTAATAATGGGTCTCCAGCCTCTTTTTTTTGTATGATTTATTGCTCTCATCATTGCACTTCCATTTTTCTTGTAATTTACTCATTACAATTGTTTGTATGGATTTTTTGTTTGTTTTAGTCAGATATGTGAATTATTGCTAAAATTGTCCATCCGTGATGAGGGCTCTGGACAATGAGGGGCGAGGTGTGGCTGTGTGGGCTGGACTTTTGGGAGCCCTCATTAGGTATGGATGTATCTTGTTAATAAAGAAACCTAGGACTCAAGATTGGGCCAAATTGGCACGAAATTCATAACAGAAGGGGCTGTATCTATCTACTCAGGGTTCACCTGCCATTAGTAGTTCAAAAACGGCACACACAGGAGCTCAGTTTTTTATGCAGGGGAATGCATGCTAAATTCAAACTTGACACATAACTTATTCAAATTTATAGTTTTACTGAAATTTTTCCATCTTCCAGTTTGCTGATACTAAAACAGAGACATGAAGCGAAGGAAGTAATAAAAAAGATTAAGAGGTAACAGTCTGAAAATTGTAGCAAGTGAATGTTTATTGAATCTCGCAGGTGCTGATGTAAAAGGGAAGAATTGCTCAGATATAAGTCAAAAATTAAAAAAAATGGAGTGATCTGACGCATGCATGCAGGCTGAAACGCGGGCACTCGCGCACGAGCGCGCGCACACACACACACACACACACTCACACGCACAGTCTCTCTCTCTCTCTCTCTCTCTCTCACACACACACACACTCATGCGTATAAATGTGCCTGCACACATAAACCCTATACCTCCATCTTTCATACTCTACCTTTGTTTTGCAGCCCAAAGACACATTCTTGTGGCATTAAAGTGAATCGTACATTTCCTGCTTCTATAATGATAGGAACAGGCAGGCAAATTCTAAGACATAGTTGAAATCAAATTTCAGAATTTCTATAGCACTGCCATCCGCTGTTTTCAGTTGGGCTTAACAGGACAGAATGGCGCATTGTGGCTGGAGTGTGTGACTGCTGCAAGTTTTGTATCAACCTCCAGACCAGCGTCTGTTTTGTGTCTTTGAGATTTACAGTGCAGTTGTAAACTCAGAGTCAATGCCATTGGTCTGAAATGAATCGTGTTTGTAATGTGATTTTAAAAAATTGCGGTCGGTGGAAGTTATAAGATTGTGCCCAATTCTGAGATAGGATTGACAATTGAAAGTTGTAATGTGACCTTTCAAAGATAATGTTTCTTTGTGCTTGTGAGTGTGCATTTGAGCATACGCTTGAGCGTGTATATAGTGTGTGTGTGTGTGTGTGTGTGTTTGTGAGTGTGTGCACATCTATGTGTGCATGCACGTGTGCACATGCTGAGAGTTTTCTTTGGAATTCATACCTAATTTCAATTGAAAGTATTTTTAACAGTAATCATCTTTTTATTTTCACGGCTCAGCGGTTATAAAGTTGCACCGTCTATAGGGAATGTATAAGTAATCATAGCCACATGATGGCAGGCCGTGAATTGCTATTGAGGTATTTTTCTTTGCAGAATTGCTGAGAGGAAATATAATTGCATCCGCGCTTTCCGCAGGACTGAATAATGCTAACCAAGCCATACTGTTCAGCATGGCTGAATGGATCTACAAAATACCACATCCCACATACACTGGGTCTGCGTTTTGCTCCAACCACTGTCTATAAACGGACCTCTCATGGACCAGATAGATGCTGCATGCGGCTTCATTAAAATGTCTGTCTGTTTTCAATCCTAATTTTGTTTCCTGCGTTTCTTTTGTGGTTGCCACGGAGATGTTTTCCTGGGTCTCAGCGCATGATTACAGCTCTATGCAAAGTAGGGAAGAGAGCCTGTATTAGAATTTCCTCTGAATATTTATGGCTGTTTATCGTATTTACCAAACTGCTGTGAGGTTTTTTTTTTCTCCATACTTTGATGTCGCTGGACTGTACCACTAAATCGCCACCAGTGCCGTGTCATTCTCCTACCTGCAAACTCAGCCAGGCGATTTCACTTTTAGTCCTACCCCTTTGCACAGTGTGTAGTTGGCCATTGCCTGTATTTCCTGGTCTAAGGCAGCTATACAAGTTATCTCCCTCTGAAGGTCGCCTCACTGGCTGCTCCTGTTTGTTCTGAATCTAATTTTTGGGGCTGAAGTTGACAACTACTGGCAAACTCATTTCAGGAATAGCGTTTATCTTATTTTTAGTTTCATTTTAGTTCCTGTTGCGACGGTGATGGAAATACATTAGTGATTTTAGTAGAAGGGAGGCGACAGACTGATTCACTACGCAGGGAAGTGTATTCCACTGATAAAATGTATCAGCACAATATCCTGCTGTTCTTCCTGATTACTTTACCAATTTCCCCTCATCTCTGCCTCCTCCCCCTTCCCCCCCTTAAGGATCACATTTATCACTTGAGACAGTTGTATCTGCAGGTGTAAACAAGCGTAAATTCCTCGCAGAACAATTCGGCGAACAGTGGTCCCTTCCTCACTCTTCTACAACTCGCGCAGTTTTCTGTAAACATGTCCGCTGCGACTCCCTGAGCGCAGCGCACGACTCCATTTTTACAGCTTGCCGGGGATTATTTTTCACGTGAAACAATGTGCTTGGGTTCCAGCTGGAGCTGAACTATTTCTGTGTGTGTGTGTGTGTGTTTGAGAGGGAGAGAGAGAGAGAGAGAGAGAGATCTGTGAGTATGAATGTATGGGAGTATGTGTGTGCCAAGTGCATAAATGTTTTG
This sequence comes from Gymnothorax javanicus, assembly GCA_029692085.1. Lineage (NCBI taxonomy): Eukaryota > Metazoa > Chordata > Actinopteri > Anguilliformes > Muraenidae > Gymnothorax > Gymnothorax javanicus. Next base: position 14,280,728 of record CM056209.1, on the reverse strand, counting down.
CATTTTTGATTGCATCTGTTTACTACAAAGGCGTCCCAACATTGTGTGATAGATTTAAGAGTTCTCTATCGAGAATAAAACAGAACCACTGATTTTACTTTATACCACAGGTTTGGTGAATACTCAACAATAATTGGTTGAAGGACGTTCTGAGGGTGTGCTTCATTTTCCTATGACTGCAACTCCTCTGCAGCAGTTTTATACATGTCAGCAGTTTGACACTTTGAATCAGTTAACTACATTTGAATTCCAGGCTAAATTTAACCCCTTGAACTCTAACTTTTCACTTAAGTTTTCCCTGAAGTTGGTTCAAAGTCAAAAAAGTAGTTTTTTCCTTTTTCCTTTTCTCATTGTTGAACAATGTCAGGCACATATTTATATCTGCTGGTTGCAACGCTTCACTGAAGCTACATCACACATATATTGAGAGAAATATTCAAAACCAGGACGCCATGTTTTTGTGGCCACAGCATGACATCAAATGGAAAATATCTAGACCTTGTATGTTCCACTGCAGCTGCTTTTGACTGACCCATATATGGGGCGTACGTTTTATGGGGTTAACTGAAATTTTGAGTCACAATGTTGCAAACATTAGGCATGAAGGTCAACATTAGCACCGACAATATGTTTTCTGATAAAATCATTCATATATTGGGTGTGTATTGTGCTTATGAGGAATTGCAGGAGGCACCAAGTGGCAGCAATAGTTCGAGCAGAACTATGATGCTGTGGAATTAGAAACCGCAGTTTCAAAACAAACTTGCACAAATGACTGTACTTTTGCACTTAACAATGAAAGGTTTGGCTGTTTCGAAGCAACATAAGTTAACGGTGGCGGATTTTTCTCTCAAGTCAGACATGTCGACTTCCACAATGTCCAAATGCCTCCCTGTATCAGTCTATTTCAGAAGCACTGAAAATGAGTACAGTTATAAGGCGTTTATCCGGACAACATTGCCGTCAAGTTAAAAAAATAAATAAATAAATAACAGCTACATGTTCATGAAAAACACTAAGAGTCTGCATGAAAACAATCCTGTTAGAGTGCTCAGTAGCTTGACTGCAGAACATCTATTTTATCAGCAGATGTCACCCACAAGCACTATGAATGAAGCTTTGAGTTGTGAACCAATTTCGGAAACAATGATTAAAAAAGGTTCAAAGCTTGCCAAAAACTGAAAGCACAGCTCAAATACTCCATTCCGTCTTGGAGGACCATACTATTTGCTGGTTTTATTGCATAAGTCATTAATTTAAATCACTGATGAGAAAAAGATTTCAAACTCATTTTTTCATAACCTAAATTGGCCACTGATTCTAAGGAAACCAAAAAGATCAGCAGATGTTGTTGTTAGACCCTCTAAGTTTTACAGAATCGATTCTCCATTAAAAAAAAAAAAAAAGTTTCGTGTAAACATTGAAGCCCCACATGCTTTGATCCCACAGTTCCACCCTGCTGGCTGCTTTCATCTCCCTGAGCTTTCTATCGCCTCCTGTAGCTGACAGGGTATCACCGGTGCACTGTCATTCACAGGTTCAGTATGAGCCCTGACAAGGCCCCTTCGCAGAAGAATTAGGCAGCTGTCTTTTGCCACTTTTGTAAGGGATCGGTAAATTTTTACAGTTGGGCGGAATGTGCTGTTTGTGTTTGCTCGGAACATTCCGCAGCAAAGCTCCAAAACACAGCTGCTCAGCACTTTGCTGGCCTTTCCTGTGGAGAGACTCCTTTTCAGAGGGGGAAAAAAATAACAGTCTTCAGGGTTCAGGTGGTTACATAATTAAAAAATCTATTATTTTCAGCTTCTGTAGATGCTGACCCACAATTTTAGTTCTGTTTAGTCTTGGTGAATGGGCTGCCATTAACAAATAAAATCATTTGGAACAATTCAGTTTACTTTTGATCTAGATCAAAGGACTGTGTGTTGGTATTCATCTTGCACCGGGGAAGGGTTTTGTCAGCATAAGGGAATGATTTATGGCTACAAATGATGCATAATTTGTACGACAGGAATGCAAATATTGCTTAGTTGTTTTTTTTTTTTTTCCCCTCTTCTGACTGAAAGTGGAACACATTCCATTTTAAGAGTGGCCTGAGCTCGTTGGGCAGGCACAGAGATTAATTTATTCTTTTTCCCATTGAAGTGAAGTGCTTTTGTCTGTAGCCCCATTTGGCCCCTGCTTGAGAGGATGTTCTCAAATAAGAGGCGTATAAAAGATGTAGCTGTGCGTCATTGTTAGTCTCCTAATTCTCCGCCAGCTAGAATAGCCTGCCCTAGAAAGAGGTTTATTTGACAGTGTGGCTCTGTCTCTGAGGCCGAGGGCACCCCTCACGCCACGCTGTGCGGCTCCGTGAAAAAGTGCGCAGAATCATCAGGAAGTAATGATCAGCTAAAATACGACACCAGAAAACAACGCCAAAAAAAAAGCAATCATGTTCTGTTTCATATTTCAGGCTTTGAGCGGGTCAGACACCGCTACGTTTACGGTTTCGGGAACACAGCGTGCCACCCTCCTGAAGTGTGCCTAAAGGGGGATTAATGCCGCTTGTGGAAGTCGGCAAGCGTGAGCCCCCGCTTTCGCAGTGGCATAATTTTACACCTGGCAGACGAGCCAGAACGCTAGCTGCATTGCTGCCCATAAAAACCAAGATAAGGGAAACAAACTTGGGCGATTCAGCCATCCGAAATAGCAATTATATAACATACAGCTATCCTATTTCCTGTTGTTCAACGTGCTATTGCCTGATGTGCAGTTATCCAATAAGAAGTTATCCTATAAGCAGTGACCCAACATGCAGTTATCTTATGCACAGTTATATGATATTTAGTTATCAGGAGTTTGCTATGAAAATGCTGAATCATGGGGCTCCAGCAAATGCCATTCTGCTTCATATATGCTTCCCGAAGACGGGCACGTAAAGGAAGTCAAACTTCTCAGTACATGCTTTTGCCGACTGACAGATTCTGTTTAATTGTTGAAACTGATGTAGACTTACAAGAGAGCTAGTCCGTCCATCTAAGTTTTCCCTGCAGTAATTTAATCTTAGTGAAAGAAGCACAATGCCTTTTTTTTCCTGCTATGCTTTAAGTCAGTATTGAAGATGCACCACTCAGGTCTGCTGAATTTTTAAAGACATGATTGTTTACCGAGACCCTCCCGCTGCTTGCCTCTCTTCAAACTGCTCGGTCATTCTGCAGTATCAGGTTGGAATAATTTTTTTTTCATTTTCTGTTGCTGAGAAATGATATTCAATTTTTCTGCCCAAGCATTCTTGCAATGTTTACAAAAAAGCAGTTTAAATATTTCTCAAATGAATTTATGCACAACTGCATTATGAATACATTCCTTATACCATGAATAAGTAGGTATTTCAAAATGTGAGTGCATCTCATTTTTTTCTTCAAAATACAGGCAAGTTAACTGTACTGCACTCAGTGCATTTTATTGGAATTTATTTGAGAATAGAACATCTTTATTTACAGGTCCGTTCCCAAAAAAGAAAAACACTTTTTTTTTTTTTTTTTTTCATTCAAGGCACCAGATTGTCAGTATTAGTTATCTGTGCACATCGTAGGGCTTTAAACTCATTCATCAATGATTATGCCCATGTGAAGTATTCCAATATGAAGGTCTAAGCAGTAATTTTGTGCTTACTGACTCCATATGACTACTAATAGCTCATTTTGTGCTCACGGCTGATGGGATTATGGGAAAATTTCTAAATATACACTTCTATGGGGTAGTCAGTTTATTACAGCCACGGTACATTTGAAGTCAAATCTAATGACATCGAACAGACCTTCTGAACTCTCTGAGAAAATGCTGTTGGACCATTCCTGCTCATATTTCTGCAGTCTCCCTGAATTACATTCAGACATGATCTTCGTGCACGCAATGTTTTCCGTGAAAATGAGGCCAACTGAATCACAGGCCTTGTCTTATTTGTGAAACCATGAAAGAATGCGGTATGGAGATAAAAGTGATTTGAATCCAACTCTACTGCATAATAGTTGTGTGAGCTAATTAAGGGACCCCCAAACTAGTGTATTTTTCAAATATTTCTGTCCCTATATTTTGGTCCCATGTCCTGGTAACTTTAAATTTCTGAGTCCCGGGTGGCACATTTCATTTGAAGTGCATTTTCCTTACACAGGCACCAGTATAACTCCCTTAGATTGTGGATGGTTGCATAAGATTGGAAAGGTGTGGCTTGAGTGGCACCTTTCATGGAAAGTGAGTTTTACCTTCACTCGGCCTCAAAACACACTTTCACACTTTTCAGAGCTGTTTCTGAATTTTGTGAAAAGTGTTTGTCTCCCAACTGTCAACAGTTTATTTATAGAGGAATTCTGAATCTATATTTTTTTTTTCTCAAAATATTGGCAGGTCATAGGTGTAATTATGTTATGCATCCAAAATAACAGAAAATCTATTGCTCATATCTCTGAATCAACTTTTGGCTGGCAGAGACGTAAAAGTCTGTTCTGTCTCTGATTCATATATGTTCTAGGCTATGCACTTTTATTATTCTGTCTGGAAACGTGATTGCTGCAAATTTTAACCATTTAAAGTGCAGTCCTTATTTGAGCAAATTTCCTCCTGAACTAAAATGCTTACTGTTCTTAAACCACTTTGACTACAGGCATAATAATGGTCTGGTTTGAAAGGTGGCGCTCAGTAGATTGTTCTCAAAAAGCCAAAATTGTTGTGAATATTACGCAAATTGAGTAACAACCCTGGAAATTAAAGTTTTTGTTAGAGAGAAAAAAGGTTTTATGTTTTCCTCTGCCCCTGCGGTGCTGTGACCGAGCCTCATCAGCCTCGAGAAATAATGCAGCCGCAGCCAGACGCCTAAACCAACTGCAGGCGCAAATATTATGATTCTGTAACCAAAAATTAACATTTTACTATTTTTTTATTATGTTTGTGCTTGTTTCTACAAACAATTTTTGCGATCCCAAATTTCCCTGTGTTCCTAGCCATGGTCGCATTAGCTTTTTCAGTAGTTTTACAGCTTCCATCTTTCAGGTCTTCCCTTCCAATACCCTGCACTGGTTTGCGATCGTATGTGCATAATAAAGTCACTTACAAATCTCCTTTGCTTCATTGATAAAATCCCCTTGTCAGAAACCATTAAAAGAATTCCTCCTCCAATAAATTAAACCCGTGACTACCATACGCATTCATCTTTTGGAAGTTTCAGGCCACTAGCTGTATGTTTTCCATCTGTATCCTCAATAGAAAATGTCATGAGGTTAAGGAAAGGAGTAAAGGATTATTCATATCAGCTTAGGAAGCCGACCTCGCTGTGAAGAGAATTCAAATGGAATTACATTAGGCGACGTGATCATGTGTATCTTGCCCATCATTGCTTGTTTGTTTTTGTGATTGGCCAAATGGATGGTTTTCGCTTTACATATTGCTGTCGCACGGAATGGTGGGATGGCGTCATCTCTTTCCTATTCATAAAAGATGGTTCAGTTTACCCTAACCTAACGGAGATAAGGAAAGGTGCTTCAATGCTTTCAAACTTAACATTCAAAGAATTTGAACACACTTATCATGGCTGCAACCTAAATACTTCCGGGTCGTTTCTAGGAGCAAAAAAAAAAAGACGATTTCGAATGCAGCCTGGACTCGAGACTCTATTTTAAGGAGGTGCAAGAAAATTTTGCATCATTTGACTGCTAGGGGGCACTGCACTCTGCAAAAATGTGTTTTGGGTAATAACATGTTGTGTTTGTCTTAAAAAAAATTCTTGTGTCTGATTATACTTTGGATAGTCCTAAGGCCAAGACATGGCAACTTGTCATGTCAATCTAATTGATATCATTGCCACATAGGATTTCATTGAAAGGTTTAAACATTTTTCAGAGGCCAAATTTTTTTTCCCAAATAAACTACAGATAATCTTCAGATCAAGCCTTATGAAGTTATCTACATGGATTTTTGATTTCAAAAGCATTCGCTCGTCACAGCTAATGAAATGGGGGCAAAGCTTCTAAACAGGAAGTGAGGTCATATCTCAGCAATGCTTTGACATATCACATTAAAACTTTGGGTACTTTTCATTATGCTAATGTGTCTCCTTTCTTCCCTCACTTGCGTCTCCTTGTTGCGTCTTAGCTCACCCCAGTGAGGATCTGCGAGAGACTTACTTGGAAGCGTCGCAAGGACGGAGGAGCTGAAAGCTGCCAAATGAGAAATCCTAAACAACGTCACCTGTGGAGTTGCGGCGTTTAAATGTCACGCCACAAGATAAAAGTCTTCCGCGTTGGATATATCTGTGTTTCCTCACTTTAAGCTCCTTCACAAGCCTCCTCACTTCTTGCTCTGGGTCTCCTTGAGGTGCATTAAAGGGATTGGAAGATCCTTCATAATGGCATAGGTAGAATGATTTCTGGGTCACGGAAGAGGAGAGGACACAAGGAAGCATTTAGTTAGCATTTAGTTAGCATAAAAAACACCCCTAGTGTATAGACTCAGGACCCCATTTTAGGAAGTTGAAAACATTTCCTTCATTTGACAGCTAGGTGGTGGTGGAACAATCAAAACGTGTTCTGGCTAATAACAGCTGATTTGTTTATCTTAAAAAGTAATTACTGTCTCAGGTAATACAGTGGCAGGTCCTAAGGCTGGGACATAGCAACTTGTCTTGTCCACCCAGTTGGTGCAGCTGCCATAATTTGGTATGATCAAAAGGTTTAAACATTTCTTACAGGCCACAAATTGTGTCTGATTTTTACCAAATTTGCTGAACATGATCTTCAGACTAAGCCTCACAAAAGTTATCAGATGGATTTCAAATTTTCAAAACCTTTTGCCCATTACAGCCAAATCAATGGAGAAAAACCCAAACAGGAAAGGAGCTCATATCTCAGTTATAACCAATCTTTGCTCAGTTCACAAACTTGCTATAAGTGTTTACAGCCATGCTTTTACACAATCATATCAAGTTGCCATGGTGACTCTGCCCTGCTGCACAGCTTTGCCCTCTCATTGCTGTTTGAAGCTATATTTCAGCTTTTTCTACTTTTTTTAAAAAATGATTTTATTTTTTTTTTGCTAAGGTATCTGTGGTAACCCCTAGAATCATCAGATGAAAAGCTTTGAAATTTTGCACAATAATTGCAGACAGTCCCCTAATTATTTCCACCAAGTTTCATGTGTCTGCATAGAGCACTTAAGCGCCACCAATGCATCAAAGTTGGAGATATGTTGATGCATATAACTTTTGAACCATATCCTCGATTCTTAAAATATAGGTAATATTCCACACTGTATGAAATTGGTTACCGCCATATTGCATTTTCTACCATATTGGATTTGTTTTTTTTAAAGATAAAAAATTTTTCATAGGCCACAATTGTTTTTCTCAATTTCCACCAAAATTGGTGCATATGATCATCTCAGAAGGCTATCTATGTGACGTTTTGATTTTCAGTAGTGTAGCCTGTCACTGCCAAAATTGACGGCAAAGCCTATAAGCAAGAATTGAATTCATATCTCAGCAAAACTTTGATGTATCAAAACCAAACTTGGTGTATAGACTCGATACCCAGATTTGAGGAAGTACAAAAAAAAAAAAAAAAAAAATCATAATTTGACCACTATGGGGTACTGCAGCAATCAAAAATGTTTTTTGGCTAATAACTGTTGATGTGTTTACTTTAAAATAATAATTACTGCATCAAGAAACATAATTTATCTAAATGATACATCTACATGGCCTCAGTATTACTTTGCAAAGCCTATGTTGAGTAGTGAAATACATATTAACATTGCAAAATACTCCCTAAAAGTTCTGATGTGGAAAAAGGAAGCTTTATGCAAACATTGTCCAGAAGTGCCGTCAACTTCTCTGGGCTTGGAGGCATTGGCGATGGACCATCAGACAGAGTACCTGTGTATTGTGGTCAGACGAATTAATATTTCAGGTTTTTTTGGTAGAAATGAATGCAGTGTACTCTGAACCAAAGAAGAGAGGGACCATCCATACTTTTACGAGCAACAAACAGCCATGCTCTATCATGTTATGACGTTGTGTCACTGTCTTTTGAAAGTGTTACGTGCGCTTCTGTGAAGACACTGGTAATATCGAAAGGTAAACTGAAATTATAGAGGAACCTCTGCTGATTTGAAGACAATATCTTTTCCAAGGACGCCAATGCATATTTCAACAAGATGATGCAAAACTGCATTTTGCGCATAATACAAAGGCATGGGTGTGTAAGAAGAGGGTGGAGGTGCTGGACTGGCCTGCCTGCAGTGCTGACATATCCCCAACTGACAAAATGCGGTGCATTTTGAAATGGAAAATGTGACAATGAAGCCTCCATGTGCTGTTGCACAGCTTAACACCAGTATGCTGGAAGAATAGAAAAAACATTACATCTGAAACAATTAATCACTTGGAGTCTTCAGTCCTGTTGGTTAATTAATAAAAACCAAGATCGTTGTCCTGATGAACAAGCAGACCCCAATGTTCGTAGCAAAACAGGAAAAAAGTTTATTACACAGCCAGCCGTGGGAAAAACAGCATGATGCAGAGTTCAAAATTCATTAATTTCGTAAGAAACTTTATACATGTAAAAGTACATACATTTGCATATGACTTCTTTAATGTTATGAGAAGTTGTTGCTGATTGGTCCTGGGGTTTACACAGTGATAAAAAGGGATACTCTACAAGTGGGCCTCACCTGAACCTCTCAACTTAATTGGTTCAATAGACGTCACGCTCAACCCTCGGAAGTAAGCTCCATATATGGGCATACAGAACCTCTGACTAAAAGGCGCTTGTGCGTAATGTGTCCTGTTGGAACTGAAGACAAACGGATATCCCAGCTGGAATTGGCAAATAGGTGATATGTCCCGTTGGACCAGATGGCCTCTCTTTATCTCCTAATACACATTCAATACCTATTGATCAAACCGTCTGGCTCCCCTCATATTGCCAATACCCAAAAATCCTGTTTCCCAACAGTCCTAAACATTAATTTAAGAGTTGCGAAAATTGCAAAATTTCGAAGTGGTGAATACTTTACCGTCCCAATTTTTTTATAAGAAGTAGATTGCAAATATCAAAATTGAAGTCTGTGTTTACTTAAGAAAAATCAGTGAAATTATTGGGGTGAAACATGACAAATTATTGTTCTCAACAAAATACTGGTAAAAGTTAAATTGCGAATCACTGCTTTGAGTTTTAATTTTAATTTGACACACCGTCCCAATACTAGTTGATTGAGCTCACTTTGTCTTACTTATATTGTTTGAATTCTGTTTTACTTTTACGTTCTGCAGAGCCCTTTGTGTTGCATCTGGTGCATCTTATTATTATTGCGCGGTAATGTAAGAAAGAGTAATTGTAGGGGGCTGTTTCAGCCCTGGCTTATTGCTGTCGCTCAGTGAGAGTCGCACAATATTTTCACAAGTGCAACCTGAGCAGCAGGCAACTGCAGAGAAATTCAGAGCTGAAGAGCAGAGGATAGAGGGGAAAATGCTGAACAATAACATTAAAAAAGCAACCATGACATTTTTTTTCTGGGATACATCTGTGCTGCCTTGTTAGTCCCAGGGGATTTTGATGGATTTTCCCCGTCTGTTGAAACTCCGATTCCTCCAACTTTCTATAACAGCACAGTGAGAGGAGTTGATCTGTGTTGCTGAGGAAATAAGCTTGAAATAGTCCCCAGTCTTTGGGCTACTAACTTTTTGAATCAAAGTTTGGAAATGCCGAAGTTTCATTCCTTGATGTGGCACTGGGACGTGGGACTGAAAACCAGAAGATGTGCTGCACACGTAGGAGTCTACAAGCATTTGGACTAAAATCTTGAGTTGATTTCAATTGTGATATTTGCATTTGGAATAAGTTGCTGTTAACTCAGAAATGAAGTTGAAAGAGCTATCACAGCCGGTGGAGCTGGCAATCATTAGACTGATAATTCAAACTAATCCCATTAGAGAAATTGCAAATACAATAAATATGACTAAATCAACTACTTGGTATATGCATAAAAAGAATGGATACACTGGTGAGCTCTGGAAGACAATGAATGATGACTCTTTTGAATGGCAGGATTATTTCTCTGCTGAAGAAAGTCCCCTTCACAACAGCTGGCTCAATCAAGAACACCATCGAGTCAGCGGGCTTATCTGTGTCAAAGTGAAGTGTCAAGAGGGGACTTTATCAGGGTATTTAGAAAGGGTTTATAAAAATTGATGAGCAGGAAGGCCAGTTTAGATTTTACCAAAAAAATACCATATCCATCAAAACATGTATACTTCTGGATCAAAATCTAATGGACAGATACTGTATGACAAAGACTAATTGGTACCAGCATGATGGAAATAGAGGAGTATGGAGATGAGAAAAGAACATCATCTGATCTGAACAATACCATCCCATCTGTGGAGCATGGTGGAGGTAGTTGTGCCTTGGGCATGTTGGCTGCCTGTGGAACTGGTTCCCTTGTATTTGTTGATGTTATGTCTGACAAAAGGATAAATACTGAATTGTATTGGGCCATATTATCTGCTCAGATTAAAAAAAATTCTTCAATACCCACTGGACGGCACTTTACAGACAGTGCAGGTGGGCAATGACCTCAAGCATCCACAAAAAAACAACCCACACCTTTTTCAAAGCAAAGAAATGGAATATCCTATAAAAGCCTTACCAGTAACCTGACCGGAATCTAATTGATCATGCATTAAACTTGATGAATGCAAAACTGAAAGCAAAATGCCTTGAGAACAAGTAATAACTAAAGGCAGCTGCACTGAAGGCCTGGCAAAGCATCCTTAGGGAAGAAATCCAGAGTCTGATAGAGTTCTTGTTTCCTGTACTTCAGACAGCCATTGATTGAAAGAATTTGCAACCAGTTATTAAAAATGACAATTTAATTTTTGATTGTCACTTTGTCAAATTACTTTGGAGTCTCTAATATTGGAGGTCATGTGTAAAAATGGTTGTGATTTGTACACTGTTCATACAATACCCTTAAATTAACGTTGAAATTCTGCACTTGAAGGATGTCTTGATTTTTTTCATTTCAAACTAACTGTATTGGCATATAGACCAAAAATGATGAAACTGTGTTAATGTGCAAGTAGATATGGACCTGACTGTACATCCTTATTCTTTGAACTACTTCAGCCTGCAGATTTCTACTGCAGATATCTGTGGTTACTCAGTAGGCCAAGCAGTGGCGTAGCCAGAGGGTGGGCAAAGACACGTCACTTTATGACAATAATTAGTCCTGGCTAGTTCTCAATCATTTTCCTTTTTGACGCGTTTTCCAATTATCGTAATTTGCAACTGAAGACACGGTTTCTCTCCATATGCGATCAAACAGCGATTAAATCATGGGCAAAATTCAGTACAGTTGCGGAACAAGAACAGAGAATTGGGTTGCACAAAACATCCATTTAAAACAATTATTAGTCCTGACCTGTTCTCAGTCATTTTCATAACAGAAGGTTCACTCCAAGAGCACTCCACACTTAACAGGTGCTGCTTTGTTCTCCCCCCGATAGGTAAGATGACAATCATTCATCTGGACGCCAGTATTTGCTGAATTTAAATCAACGTTATTCAAAATTGCATACCTGTCTACTCTCACGCAAATAGCTGGAGCCGCACGCTTTTTATAGCCTATTGAACTGCCGGCCGAGTGCCACTTTTTTTTTATCAACCCACACAATACCAAGAGTGAAATTCCGCGTTTCATTGGAACACGGACCAGTTCAATCAACGCGAAGCTTTAGCCTGTTAATAAGTAAATTATTTTGCTGTACTGAATTGATGATCTAATCAATGATGATTTCATCGTTGTTAGATCGCATATGGAGAGAAACCTTGTCTTCAGTTGCCATTTACGATGATTGGAAAATGCATCAATAAATGAAAATGATTGAGAACTAGCCAGGACTAATTGCTGTCATAAAGGGACTTGTCTTTGCCCACCCTCTGGCTACGCCACTGAGGCCAAGTATTGTAGGCTCCTTTTCTGCAATATTGAATTGTCTTTCAGAATTGCAAGGTGAACACACACCAGCCTTGTCACACAGAGGACTCCAGAACATAAATGCTCCACTGGGCTTTACCTCATCCCTTGAAGTGTCCTCCCTCAACCCTCCCAGTATTTTTTGTGTCTCTTTTAAAATGTAATTGTGCCCTCAGTTATGAGAATTTGGTCATTTATGTTAATTGCACATTTCCAATGGTCTCTGAGGGGCGATTAACCCTCTTCAGGCCACGTTATTGCAGTAAGCGCTGGGCCCCTGATGATGAATAACGGGGTTTCCCAGGATGCATCAGTCTGCTCACTTACTGCTTTCATATCCTTTAATTCGCTCAATGTCAAATGACTCCTTCAGAAAGTGATCACATTTTTCAAATTATTGTTCCATTATAGCATGACAAATGAAGTCTCTGGGGTCCTAACTGTGGACATCTGGCCCTTGAAACTGGAATTGAAGTGAACGGTTTTGAACATGAAGCTAATGGCAACAAGCCAGACTGGCGGGAGAAAGCAAACAAAAGGACCTCCATTGGTCATATTTCTACAATTATTCACATGTTGCATTAGCCTAACTCTCAATTTTGCTGGCGTGTCACATTTTTAAAAAATGTATTCATTGGGTCACCTTCTTATAAGATTCTCAAGGGAGGGGGTGGGGAAGGTCACAAAATTCAATGGTATGGGGTAAGGTGGGTAGAAGGATCTCTCCCTAAAAAGTATGCTGATGTTGCTGAAATTGTAATACGTATGCCAATACTCTAAACTGAAGTTGCATAATAGTAATTGCATGATAAAATGGCATACACAGGTAGAACGTTGAGTCTTCACACCTTTGAAAGATAACCTGTTTTCCAATGCAGAATTATATAGTATAACCATATAAAAACGCAATTATGCATAGCCAAAGAACAGCCAAGTAGCCAATGGTCCAGTTGAAGAGTTTCATTGCAAAATGAAAAAAACGCAACTTTTGAAATTTTTGAACCACCATTGCAAGAAGATCATCATTGGCGGGTCGCCAGTCATGCCAAGTTCAGCCCTTAGCAACGTGCTATATATCCCAGTATTTAGTGTACTTGAACGTCAGCTTTCGTCCAAAAGTGCAATAAACGCCAAGCCAGCTTTTTCAGTTACTGTGATTTATTCACGCAGCCAGTCTGCAATGGAGAATCCTGCACTGCCAACAGGCTCCAGTGGCTTCGCAACTGTTGTTTTGGGCAAAACAAAAATATGAGTGTCATTTCTATGCTGCAAGATCAGCAGAGAAAAAAGATTCCCTAATTTATCCGTTGAGAAAGCATTACCTATCAGTAGACATACTTTTCTCCCCGCTGGCCGATTTTTGGGCCACATTGAGCAGCGGATTCCCAAAAAGGACAGTGTACTATACACGGAAGACAATTATGAATTATTGCAGAAACATGGAAATGTTTACGTTCATGATATTGACTGGTAGGCATTTGACTTCAAATTGCACTTCTGTGGATATATTGTGTTTTGCCAAATAATCAGAACAGAGTTCACTTTTTAACAAAATTAATTGTTCTTAGATTTAATTGCACCGTGGTATAGTGTTTTAACTTGTTTAGCAAGACATATTAACAAATTGTAAAACTCTACTATGCTTACTTTTCCCATGACAAAAATTAGCTTTTTTTTTCTGAAAATGCTTCAAATGAATATATTGCGTTTTGTGATGAAACCCTTCAATTACTTCTGGTCCCCTTAAAAAGGATTGGATTGCTCAAAAAAGTGCTTTAATTCCAACATTAATCTCCTGCTTGGGAAGTGCAGTATGTTCACTGAGATTACACCCGAAAAAATAGCTGAAAATCTGTTCCCGTCAATACGTTATGGAGTGCATTTCGACTTTCCCGTCTCAATGGAAATTTTCCTTCTCAATGAGAGCCCTCTCCTCAGCAATCTTCATTTCAGTTCTATTCAGTTAAGTAAGATCAGTTCTTTTTCATTTAAATGGTTCTTTATCCAGGAGCAGTACTTTGTAACACCCAGGGGACTGCACTTGCCAGTTGTGCCCTGCTTGTGAGCAGCTGTTGTTCCCTTCAGCAAGACTCTTTACCTGAATCGCTTCATTGATGTTATTTCTTTCAAGTCTAATTTTCTGTGGATGAGAGGGTGCACTGACTGTTTACATAAAATATACAGACACCATCACAAAGATGATTTACAGGAAAATGAGACTTTGTTTCTGTTACCACCTCTTGCTCTGGAGGTAGACGACATCTGGATTGGAGAATAGAGTATGGCTGATACATGTGCAGTACTTAAACACAGAATGAGGTTATGTTTATTATGTAGTATTATTCTGATGTTTTTAGCTTTATCTGCCGGAGGACTTCAGATAAAATCTGCTTTTATAGCAGCCTCTGGATTTACACAAATGAGAAATGTGATGTTTTGATATACCATATTATCCCCCTTAAATAAATCAAATAAACAAAATGAAAATAAAATAAAACCATAATTCTGAGAGATGTAGCTGTTCTTCGAGCAGAACAATGGCCTTTACTGGCTCATTTCACCACAGATAGCGCTGAATCAAAAGGTGAGCCTGTCCCTACTCTACCAAATAAGGAATTACCATCTCATCAATGGCATTTACAAGCGGGGACTCAGTTAAGTCACAAGCTAATTTATGGATTTTATAGAGTTTATAGAGTGAATTTCAGTGAGTAATAGATTAAGAGAGGATTGATTTGAAGTTCATGCATCGTGAATTCATTCATTAGGGCATGTTCATCTAAAACGCCGGGTGTAATTATTGTTCCGGAACGTTCCCTGGGCGCACCTGTGCTGCTGTTGGGGCACAGGTCCGGGTGAAGGGGATTAATGAGGCTTTGGCCGTCCTCCAGCTGTTCCTCTGCCAGTTACACTGCAAGCCTCAAAGACCTGGGATCGCACTTATAAAAATTTGCATGGATTTCAAACCTAAATATTGCGTACACTCAAAAAAGGAAAAACAGTGTAATGTAAAAAAAAATATATATATCCTAGTTTTAAAACTGTATGTAAGCTGAACTACATGCAATTTTCATTTCATTAATCAGGACTTTTTCTTATTTGCATAATCTTTTAGATTTTACTTTTTTTCTTTTTAAATAAAATTTGTTTTTATACATCTGAAATTTACATGCACATTATTTCTGTGCGTACACACCATTCATAAATGAGATCCCTGGGCCCGTATTCATAAAGTCCCTCAAAAGCAGGAACACTGATCTCCAACCAATTTCTCCTGCTCAGCCACTCATCACATCCACTATGAGTGGAAAAGACTAAACTGATCCCAGGTCAATTCTAAGAGATCAATACTCTGAGAAGTTTTATGAACAGGGCCCTGGTCTGTGGTAGGACCTCAAGAGAGCAGACCCCAGGAACAGCCGAAGACCACCATGTGAGGCCCATGCCTGACATTTCATTAGTGAGGTGCAGAATCAGCTAATTGTTGAAATAAAGAAGTGATCCGAGCTGCTACCGTTCAGTGGACTTTCAATCAGAAGTCAGTTCGGAGCTCTGTGTGCTGCTCACTTTTTCCAGGGAAGCAGTGATTTAGTATCGGAACCAACAACAGGACCTACCAAGCAACAACCCAGTAACTACTGGTCTCAAGCAACGTTGACTTTATGACCGAGCTTGCGACTAAGCTTTGTAACGACCCTTTCTAGAAACACCAAATCTCAGAACGACCGAACTTTTGATCGAGTTTAAGGTTTAGCAACGACGGTTTCTTTAAATACACTCCTGGTTGGCCAGGTGCGATTAGCTGTACGAACTAAATTGAACGCCGACACTGCGATCTTCCGACGGCGTAGGCAGCGTGTAATTGGTGGGGCGACTGCGTAGTGCAAAGAAGCGAGGGCTAGTTGTCAGGTGAGATGGAGAAATCTCGTGCCTGTTCTTCTTGAGTCAAAGAGGGCAGGCCACTTTGCTGTGGGCTAATCAATTAAACTGTGTTCAGGGTGGGTAAAAAGAAAAAAACATGCAACTTTGTGGCAGGTCCCTCAAGTGGATTTTGTTATTATTATTATTATTATTATTATTATTATTAGTATTAATATAAGTATTAGTATTTTTATTTTATTTCACGTGTTTTCACGTGTTTATTTCACGTATGTTGGAAGCCAACCCAACAAAATGACCGGAAAGACCATGCGGATGTCACTTAAAGGTCCAAGGAATAGTTAAAGTATGAAGGGAATACACAGTGATAAAATAATTTAACATTTAGAGATGGATAAGTCTTTGCAATTGCTGAGGTTAACACTGATCTCTGGTGCTGTCTGGTTGTACCTGAGTTGTGTCTTTGGACCTCAGGATCTGATACCATACTCAGATCCTTCATGGCGCACTTATTTATGTAGACAGAGGAACCAGAGAAGTCACTGCACTGTTCTTCTTTCCTTATGTTGCCACCCACACGCTGTCGCTCCCCCTCTTTTTAAAAGAGTCTCTTAGGAGCTGCTGCTGAGGTGAGTCAACCACAATAAAGAGACTGAAGGGAACGATTCATCACCATTTAGTCATGCTTTCTTCCAAATAATATTCCGTCCACTATCGTACCTGCTTACTTCAGGGAAGGATCACGGAGGGTGCTGGAGCCTTTCCCAGCAACAATTGGACGAGAGGCAGGAACACAGCAGGACATTTTGCCAATCTACTGCTGGGCAGCACTCGCTCACATACTTCTGCACAGGATGTTTTCTGGCTTTGTTGTGCGAAAGGTATTCAGGAAAACGTTCCTGAAGGCACATTAAATGGATTCAGGGTTAGATGAAGTGGCAAAATACCAGGGGTGCAGGGGTGCAGTTGCACCCGAGCCCACGGTTGATGGGGGCTAGTTGACAAGGAAACACGTGACTTTGGCAAAACGAACATCATATCAGTGTATTCCATTGACTTTCATTTAAACCTGTAGCCATTTAGTTTCAGTTAAACTGATTACTCTCAGCCTGTTTTCATTTATAGTGGGTAAAGCTGGGGCTACACCAGACTATTTTTTCCAGTCGAGACTGACTACAGACAGATTGAGCAGCACACATTAAAGTGCTGAATCTCTGGCAACATGGCTCAATTTTCAGCCTCCTTTGCATGCACGCATATTACCTGATGTCTATGGGGAAAAAAGACAAATGTAATGTCCAAGAAGAAAATGAGAAATCACGCAATACTTGGACCCCAAAACAAATATGGAGGCCACACTGATTAAAGCTGTTGGTGCAGGTGCTCCTTCCACTACTGCAATATCTCAATTTCCTTTTGCTGTTAAATATTTCTGGTTTGAATTGATTCAGATCTTGAGTATTGCAATTTGAGTCATTGACGTGCACAGGCCAAACAGACTAGGTCCAAATGCATACATTTTCTTGAATAGTTATTGAACAGACTTGGAACGGAATGAGAGAGACTGGAGCCTGTCACTGACACACACATATTGATCCTGGCCCGTCTTTTCCAAACTCCTTTGGACAACCTCCGACCTAGACCAATCTCAAATCGTTCTCAGATCAGGCTTGAAAGTCACCAGGGTTGGCTTTAAACTGTTGACTCTAATTTTGTTTCCCTTTATTGTCAGTTAAACTGATTTCTCTCCTCCGCTTTCCATTAACTTCCCCATAAACTGATCATTACTTTCAACCTGTTTCCATCCACTGTTGGCTTAACAGATCAATGCTCTCTGGCTTCTTCCATTTACTTTTCTTTGTACTGATCATTCCTCTCAACCTGCTGCGGTTTATTTTCTCTTAAACTGATTATCACTCTCAACTATTTCCCATTTACTTTTCTTTAAAAATGATTATCATTCTCAACAGGTTTTGTTTAATTGCAAGCAATTCATTTGCAGAATAAACAACTCCAATGGGTATAGTTTATTGTTTCCAAATCAGTGTTGTGTTCATTGTTCTACTCTTCACCCCTGCATTGTGGAGCATGTTCCTGCATCACAGAATATGTTTGGACAGGTATTAATGAGTCTACTCATTGTTCTCAGAGGATGAATTCAAGGAATATTCGTTTTGTGTATGTCACTGTATCTGACCTGTGTGCACTTCAGTAAAGTTTCCAGTTACCATAGCTGAAGTTTAGTATCAAACATTTTTTCTGGTCTGATAGATTATCAGATGAAATGAAATGTTTAAATTAATTTTTACTACACTGAACCTGACTTTGACATATTTTCATACATCTGTTTTGGGGAAAAAAAAAACTACAATAAGGGTCATTTCATTTGAAATCACCCAAGATTTTCATAACTTCCCCAGGTGACCCCCTTAGAATCAATTGGAAAGAAAATGTTCATCTCTATGAAAATACCACACATGCAACAGTTCAACTTTCAATTCCTGTTACTTTTGCTGAGAAAGAACTTTAAAAATTGGACCTCGGACCCGCCCCCCTCTTGCAGTCGCAACTGTAAATTTGCATTTCTGCCAAATTTAGGAGCCTATGAATCAGTGATTGAGCTGTCTAGGAGCTTGAATCTGTCGAAGTGGCTTAATTTGTTCCTAATGTTTCAGTTATTGGCATTAGATTGAAAAATAGTGCTTAGTCTCCCCACCATTTACAGCTTCCTAAAAATGTTTTTTTTGGCTAAAATTACCCAAAAATGAAGGGAGGGGTGTAGGATAAACACAAGGCTTTGTTTTGTCTATTCCAAAACTCATAGCATGCCTAATTTAAAGACTGGATTCTATATGCGCATGTTTTGATCCAGGCATTGCCATGGAAGGAATCCAAAATTTTTACTGTTTGTCAAGTCTGATTTTACCATGTGTGCCACTGAGCTGAAATTCTGAGAATAGTTCAATCTAATGTCTGTTCACAGACAAAGTTATTTTATTGAATTGGTTCAAACTGAAATACATTTTCTTTTACTACATGCTTGCTTACTCAGAGCCGTCTGCACCAAAAGTATACACAAATTAAATTTATTTTAAAAATATCTACCAGATCAATAAGTTATATTCCAAATAAATACATTTCTTTTTGATTATTAATTAATACTGTAGCTCAGTTTTACCATGGTTTCATACAAATTTCCCCTACACGGATGGAAATCAGTAGGATTTCTTCTGATGTTTTGCCCCAGTACATATAAGACTTGAAACTGAGATCTAGCAGCTTCTTTTAGGAATCCCATCTCTTGCTGAACTTGATGAATACCAACCTGGAAAAGTACATTGCTAGTGTGTTTGATGGATACTGGTATATTGGCAATATTGTTGAAAGAAATAATGATGAAAATGATTTATTTGTAAATTTCACAAGGAAAGAGAGAGGCAAGGTATTCTCATGTCCTCACAGGCATGGAAGGACCAGTGCTGAGTATCACTTACTGATACGCTTTGTTTGGTTGATGCCCCTGACATCATAATGGGTGCTAATATCAACTTTCAGGCCATAACTTATGTTAGAGAGCTATTCTCAAAACTGTAATGTGTCAATCCTAGCTGTGTTCTACTGTTGTAATTGTTGTAATTATTTTGTAAGTTTCAACGATTAATAATTTTTGTGCGATTACACCACTTTTGTGAGATCCAAAGTCTATGGAACCATGGAACCATCACTCTCAAATAGTTTAATATAAAAACTTGAAGTCCTTGACTGTGCGACTGTGTCTGGTGCGTGGGATAAAAAATTCAAAATCGGTTCAATCTGTTATTACTTGTACGTCTGTGGTCTCATGTTTTCAAAATCAGTTAAGATTTGAAAATCCTCTAGTGTGCACTAGGCATAATATTAGGTCAAGCTAATGTAAGTTATGCAAAGTACCTGGCCACGACAGGAAAGAATTTCAAGTTCAATGTAGACTAACCACGTTCCATACACAAATGATGTTTCTTACGGGTGACCTTTCCACACCAATCGCTCGATAAATTCCTCAGAGTTACGAGTAAAATTTATAAGTGTCATCACTGTTTCTTTTTCTTTCTTCCTGACCAAGCAGAAGACTACTGTGCCATTTGTTTCTGTCAGATCTGAGTAAGTTTGCTAGGTGCATCCACTGTTATTGATAATGGTTGGTGGGGACAGACTGGGGTGAGAAGACGGCACTGCTGGCAATAAGTAGATTTCCCTTTATTTTGTGTCTCTCACAGTGCTGTGTTCAATAGTACGTGATTAATAAAAGTCATAGTCCTTAAAATATGTCACAGTTTTATTGTATAACTTAGTTAAAATGAGCAATCTTACAAGATAATGTCACAGTCATGTTTACCTGTCGACACGACAGTCAGACTGGACAGAGGTGACATACAGTAGGAGGTCTGTGAGAAAGGTCGCAGTTTGTGCATCATCCTACGTACAGTTATGCAAAATTTCAATTATGAAAATATAAAAATTACATGTTACAGTTGTATGAATGGGAATAAATTACAATACTGGCAAAACATTTAACGAACAAAAAAGACCTGGGGATTAATGGGGATTAAAGCCAATAGCCAGTACCTAAACACGCCCCTGCTGAGGCCCAGTTTTTCAAATTCAATATCTGCAGTACTAATGGGAATTGAAAGCTAAAATTTTGCACATTGAGTATACTCATTGAAATACACAGGATTTTTCAAAAAATCTGACTCTGATGGTATTCTGAGGGGGTCACCTGGGGACCACTGGGCGAGTTGACATGGAATGACCCAGATAAGGCACAATTAAGATATCTAGCACTTTGCCATTTCTCTCCACTTTATTCAAACCTTTGGCATGCCTACTCATCAGCCAAAGTAAATGAAAACCTTTAGAGACCATAGATCAGGTGAAAGGGCAAATTGCCTCTGATTCAAGCTCACAAATGACTACTGATGTGAAATGGAGTAATTCATCCTGAATTTACCTCAGTATGTTTTCAGGCCTTATGGTTTGTGAAGGCCTGCTCACTGCCAAAGTAGTTATAATTGAACTCTAGAGTTGAGGTCCACCCCAGCTGATGTTATTAGTGAGGTCCTCTCAGGAGACCGGCCCTAGGTTCAACTGCTCCACACAGTTTCCGCAATTAGCGCTACTTTTAAGGAGAAACAGGCTGTGGATGAGCTTGAACCCTGGTCTGTTGCACCTAGTTGATGAATCACATGGACTTGCAATTATTGATTATGTCCATATTTGTGAATTAGAGTTTGAGTTTTTGAGTTACTACTGCCGCGTTCACATATAATGGATGGCAGATAGCAAAAATGGGGTGCAGCTTGTGGAGCTAGTTCTGGCAGACAACTGGAGACGTGCTCACATTTGCATAGACGCTCCCATGCACTTCACGCACTGCTCCGCCCCTCTGGTAGGTGGGCTATATTAGATACTCTCCTGCTCCGCCTTTTTTGGCGTAACAGGCCTCTGTGCCGCATTGCTCCCCGACTGCATCACACTCACCTGCCATTAGTGAACATCCTACCTCACCCCAGCATTCAACTGAGGGTTCTGATGACCCGTCCACACGAGAACGATTTTTTGAAATTACATAAATATTTTATCGTTTCGGCCTTGCGTCCACAGGGAGATGGCGAAAATGCAGCCCAAAAACTGTATTTTTAGCTTACCGGCCCTATGGGCCAATAAGCTATTGTTGTGGTGTGGCGTCCGTTGTCTGGCGTCCGTCGTTTGTCGTCTGGAGCATTTTTTATCTTTTTTTTGGCCTGATGAATTTTCGTGTAAATTTGCAATTACATACTACTAGGCCATATCTCCAGGCTATTTCTCGGATTTTTGATTGAATCATTTTTGTCCGTTTTATGGGCCCTTGAAATGTTGGCTCCAATGTTAAAGATAGAGCTGAGAAATTTAAAAAAAATTATTTCTCAAAAACGGCGATATAAATTTTTTTCTTAATCAGGCAATCAACTTACCTTGGTGCTGTCAATGTACTGTGCGAGCGCCATTTTGATTGAATCGACGGAAGTGGGTCTATTGGGGGCGTTTTACTTTATGAATATGCAAGATGGCCTGTGGAGGCCAAATGGTTGCAGATAGAGATTAAGTTTGTATTATGGACATTTAGGAAGTCATATATGACCTATATTTTGGAAATATTAAATGTGACCCCAGATGACTTTGAAAGGTCAAACTCGAGGTCAGGGAATATATTAACAATGTTAAAAGATACGACTTGAAATTTCAAAAAATTATTTCCCAAAAACTGTCGGATAACTTTTTTTCTAAATCTGGCAATCAACTCACCTTGATATACTTTATGTACAGTGCGAGTGCCATTTTGATTGAATCTACGGAAGTAGGTCTAGTGGGGGCGCTGTACTTTAACATTGGCTTATGGAGAATGGGCCAAATTGCCCATGGAAGCTAAATGGTTGCAGATAGAGATTAAGTTTGTATTACTGACATATAGGAAGTAATATATGAACTATATTTTGGCTGTGTTAAAGTTGACCTCAGATGACCTTGAAAGGTCAAACTTGAGGTCAAGCAAAATGTTACAAATTTCAAAGGTTTCTAAGCTTGAAAATATTGAAGATTGGGAACATATGTGCATTGAATACTTATAGGAAGTCATGTATGAACTTTCATTTGGTGACATTGAACTTAACCTTCAGTGACCTTGAATGCCCAAACTTCACAGTGAAATTTCAATGACTAATATCAGCAAAATGGTTACAGATAGTTTTGGTTTGTATTGGAGATGTATAGGAAGTCATACATGAACTTTCATTTGGTGGCCTTGAACTTGACCTTCGGTGACCTTCAAAGGTCAAACTTCACATAGTACAATTTCAATGACTTCTATCACCAAAACTATTACAAATAGAGCTTAGGTTTGTATTGTGGCCATATAGGAAGTCAAGTATGAAGTTTCATTGGGTGACCTTGAACTTGACCTTCAGTGACCTTGAACGGACAAACTATACAATGAAATTTCAATGACTTATATCAGCAAAATGGTTACAGATTGAGTGTAGGTTTGTATTGGAGACATATAGGAAGTCATGTATGAACTTTCATTTGGTGACCTTGATATTGACCTTCGAAGGTCTAACTTGACCTAGAGAAAATTCAATGACTTATATCACTGAAAAGGTCACAGATGGAGCCTAGGTTTGTGTTACTGACATAGGAAGTCACATATGACCTTTCATTTGGTGACATTCAGCTTGACTGTTGATGACATTTGAAGGTCAAACTTGACATAATAAAATTACAATGACTTGTCTTGCCAAAATGGTCACAGATGGAGTCTAGGTTTGTATTAGAGACGTATAGGAAGTCATATATGAACTTTCATTTGGTGACCTTCGTATTGATCTTCAAAGGTCAAATGTGACCTAGTGAAAATTCAATGACTTGTATATCTAAAATGGTCACAGATGGAGCCTAAGTTTGTGTTACTGACATCTAGGAAGTCACATATGACCTTTAATTTGGTGACATTCAACTTGACTGTCAGTGACCTTTGAGGGTCAAACTCGACAGTGAAATTACAATGACTTGTATCACCAAAATGGTCACAGATTGAGCCAAGGTTTGTATAAAGACATTTAGAAAGTCATATACGAAGTCCATTTGCTGACCACAACTTGACATTCTGTGACCTGTAAAGTTCACAATTGACATATTGAATACATATTGACATATTTTAATGACTTGTATCACCAAAACTGCTTCAGAGCTTAGGATTGTATGACAGAAGGTCTTATAAATGTATGTGAACTTTTATTTGGTGACCTTGACATTGATTTTCATTGATTCAAACATCAAACTTCACATTAAATTTTCAAAACTTGTATCATCGCTGTAAGACTGCTTGCCGGTAAGCTACAGGACCCTTGGTCCTATTTTTTGAAGACTGGTTCCAAACATTGGTTCCAAAGTGATAAAATCTGAAAACACCACTCCAGTGTTTTCGTGTGGACAACCAAAACGGGTTTTTTTTTTTAAATCAATGACGTGATAGCCCTCATCACAACCCCCACCCCCTCTAGTCTGTACACAGAGCGCAAGCTTTATATGCATGCTTGCCACCGCCTTCTCCGTTTTTTGGTCTACTTCCACAGAAACACTACTGCGCAATACAGTGCCACACACAGGCCATGGAATATTTACTACAGCATTTTTGGTCCATCAACCAGCTTCTATAAGGAAATTAATCTAATTTTCAACAGTTGGTTGAAGTGTCTACATCTGTATATAATGTAACTTGGTGGCCAATAGGCTGATGTCAGTATGAGGGTTGAACAATTTAATTTCCTGTCTCTTGAGGCTTTTGGCAAACACAAATATTTCACTAGCTTTATAGAAGGAATGTATTTGCATTGATTATATGATATTTTGTACTGTTCTGACTGCCGTAAAGTTTTGCTGCCTTGACGTTGAATGCTAAGCATGTATGAAATTTTAAAGTTTGTTTCTTCATTCCCAGTTATTTTATGAATGCCCATGACATTTAATTAAAATTATACTTGCCTTCACTGAACCCATGAGTATGATCATCAGTCGTCAGTTTTAAAACTGGAGTCCCATCACTTGTAAAGCTGTCTGAATGCAAACCAATGAATATTTAATTCATTCACTCACACGGGAGGACATGGTCTCAGCAAGCCAGGTTAAAAATAAATGCACGTTCAGCTTTTTTGGATAAATAATGGACTGGCTTCAGGGCAATGCTGAAAGAAGGGCGTCTCTTTTTTACTTGGATGGAAAGTGGGAGTGCGTGACTCAGTGAGGGGAACAAAGACAGCGTCATTTTTGTGATAGTCACATAAAAAATCTTACTGTTCATAAACATTCAAAATATATTTTTTCACTACAGAGAAATTTTGTCTGCTTCAAGCTTGGCTGACACTCCTTGCTAGATGTCAACAACTTTGTTTCTCATCTGTTCTTAATTAAATTTCTTTAGATTGCAGCAGCAAGTGCTGCTTTTCGCCTGCTTCACTTTGTCAGACGTTCTATTTTAATTGGTGTTTTCGCTCAACAGGGCTGGCAATATTCATGCCTGGGCGTGTCTCATAAAATTGAGTGGAGTCATCAATTATGCGTATTTCTTGAATTGTTTAATTTAGTAACTAAGGGGGTAACTACTTTTTCACATAGGGCCAGTTAGGGGATTGGATGGCTTTTTTCTTTTAATAAATGAAGTCATCTTTTAAAAACTGCATTTTGTGTTTAGTCAGGTTGTCTTCGTCTGAAAATTTAATTAGTTTGATGATATGAAATATTTAAGCATGACAAATATGAAAAAATAGAGGAAATCTGGAAGGGGGCATACACTTTTACATAGCACTGTACATCTCCATGCCAGTCATTATACACAAATTATTGCACACCTAAGTTGTTAAGGGCCCTCTGCTTTGCACCAGGCTTTATTACATTACATAATATAAAACTAAAATTGTTTGCATAATATTGCATTTTACAAGTAAAGGAAATTTCAGGCATTGTAAAGCTTTTAGTTTTTGATCTGATTAAAAATTATTACAATATTGTCGCAATATTTGTGCCAGTCAGAATTTATTGGGCATTTATATAGTCAGTTAACTGATAGCACCTCTAAAGAAAATCTCCTTTTCTGGTTTCTTACTGTGTAATAAATTGGGCATTCATGCAACATTGTACCACTAACCATATTACATGAGATAGTCATTGGTGTGAAATGACAGATTAGCGTGATGCTTCTAAATTTAATGGGTTTTGCTAAGTAGGCTTTTGCTTCAGTCACTGTCATTTAAAAATCCCAGCCATTGTTCTAGTTGTTTACATTATGCCAGAGCTGTTTGCACCCAATAATAATTGCTCAAATATATTTATGTGGTCGTTCCATGCTGGTGCAATTAAAGTATGACTGCACTCATTTAATTTTGGCTGCTATTTTTATTTCAAACATGTCTGCAATTTATTAAATATCATGGCCAAAGGGGAACACAATTACTCTGCAAATATGCATTGATAAATGAATCTTGTGAAAAGACGAGTAATGAAAAAAAATTAAATGGGGGAGTCTTCACCCGCCACAGAGAGTCTTCTATAGCTGAGGATTTTTTTGTCTGTAAATCAGGGAAGGGAAAGCGATTGCAGTGTGCTTTCCTGTTTAAGTGCTGTAGCATCCTTCTTCAGGTGATTTCGCAGGTGTTGATGGAATATAAACTCGCCCTGAAGGGCTAATCCCTGAGATTTGGTATTTGGGCTTCTTCTGTTGCCAGGTCTTCTTGTAGATGCAGCTTGTCGTTTTTTTTTTTTTGGATTTATAGTTGGAGGGATGTGGGCTTTGTTCTTTGATCCTGAGCTCAATCCTCAGATGGGAGGTTTAGATTTATAGAGTGTTTGGGTTCGAGGTCAGCAGGGTGATGGCAGGTGTGATCAGGG
This sequence comes from Gymnothorax javanicus, assembly GCA_029692085.1. Taxonomy (NCBI): domain Eukaryota; kingdom Metazoa; phylum Chordata; class Actinopteri; order Anguilliformes; family Muraenidae; genus Gymnothorax; species Gymnothorax javanicus. Next base: position 14,254,382 of record CM056209.1, on the reverse strand, counting down.
TGAGTTTGCCGTCAGCGGTTAAAGATAAGCTCCACAATAAAGCTCGCTCGAAAAGAACTTTTCCTCTCTCCCTGACTCTCTGTCTATCTTGCTATCTCTCTCTCTTGCTTTCTTTTCCCCTGTCTGCCATTCTCACTCTTTCTCCTGTCTAATTTTCTCACTCACTCCATTTCTCTCCCCAGGTCTTTCACGCTACTATTCTCTGTATCGCTTCATCCATCTGTCCCTGTGTCCCACGCTCTTACTCTCTACATCCCTCTCCCCCCTCACTCCTCTTTTTCTCTATTCTTGTCCCATCTCTCCCTCCATCCCTTCCCACTCTCTTTCACTTTCTCACTATTACACACGCACAGCTGCGCAGCTCGGTTAAGGGTGAATGCTGAGCTAAATAAATAATTAATCTTAATATAAAGGAGTTTAATGAGTCCCTAAGGGCTCCCAGCTGTGTGGACCCACTCTATGTTGATGAGAAATGAATGGCTTTAACAGTTTCTTTGCCTCTCAGTTAGCGCCCCCCTCAGTCCTTTGGTGGTGGGACAGCTGCGTGTTCTCCTGTGTGATGAGTGGTGGTCGCCTGTGAACTGGCATTGGCTGCAGCTTCTGGCTTTTGCAAAGCCAATGAAGACTTTGGCCACACCTCCCCAGAGGCTCGAATCAGCGCTTTGGCCCTTCCTATTGGTCCTCATTATACCAGTAAGAGGAGAAGGGCTGGGTCAGGGTCAAAGGGGCGGTGTTATCACAGCAGTTAGTGGGATTACGTGTTTTACTTGGCAGTTTTCGATGGGAGCTTCATTTTATCAGTAAGGTTAAAATGACCCATATTTGGTTATTAGCAGTATTTGGTTATTCTCTTCCATTCTTCTGCAGACTGGTTTATCTTTATACTGTATGTATTCACATTCAGGTACTTTTAAATGATGTTCAGCAGCACTTTTGATAAGTTTTTGTAATAGTGCATAAGTCATCAGAGTGTGCGATGTTTTAGCAACTTCCTTTTCTGCAGTGCATGCAGAAATGAAGCAGTCCTTTTTCTGCTTTTGTTGGGCGGTTTGAAATGGTTTGGCTCATTTATTTGAGGCCCTCTTTGGTGATTCAAGCTGTTTCCTATGGACTCTATTCACAGATTATAAATAGTGATGCGCTTTCTCCACAGAGTGCTCACAGAAATATAATTCTTACTTTATTAAAAAAAAAAGAAGAAACTAACAGCAGGTGGTGTTCTGCTAGATTGCTGAGTGAATTTGAATTGATCCTTTTGTGCCCTCTTCTGTGACAAACTCATTACGCAGGGAACTCATTTATATGATATTAATGTCCAGTGGCCACCTATTTATCTTTCTAATGAAGTGTGTGTTGAGTTCTCCAGGAGTGTGTTCATATGGTTGCACTTCTGTAACTTCGGATGTGGCTGCTTTTAGTACGAGGCTGTGTTCTACACACATGCTGCAATGTATGCCATTAGTTTTTTATTTGATGCGCACCATCTGGAGGCTACATGCTGCGAGTATGCTATATTTGTGGCTATGTATGTTAAAAATGTATCAAAATCAGTCAATTTGACAGTAGTAACCAAGTAAGGTGCCAGATGAGAAATATGCCATTCAAAGAACCGGCTTCTCAAGGGTGAAGTTCCAATAATTATTTGCTATAAATTAATGGCCATTTTTCAAAAAAAAATGTCTGCAAAACTGTAGTCGAGGCTAAAGTCACATATTGGCATCATTCCCTTACGTAAGCTGAATTTGTGTAGAGCTCTGGAGGTAGATTAACCTCAATGCAAGCAGTCATGTGAAGTGTTTTGTTTTTTTGTATTTTTTACTGTTGGGTGACTGAAAAGTTTTAAGAATCTGGACTGCAAATTTTATGATATAGCTACTTAAGTTTTTTCATCAGTGGTGATGAAATGTTCACTAACTAACAAAATGGTACCAAACAACTCCAATCTCTGTACAAATCGAAGAATTGTAAAAAAAATAATTAATGCTTTTATAACATGCTTGCATTGCAGTCACATTGTGTATTGTCTCAAATAAATACTGATACCAAGTATTTGTATTTAATACTCAGTTAACATATGGCAATTTTAGAATGTGAGTGCTCACTTAATTATCACTGAGTGTAAAAATGTGAGATTTTGAGAGCTCAGTACACTGTTGGAAAGGAGCTGAGCATGTTGAATGAATGCAAATCTCGAGCACGAGACTTCATTCTTTCATGGGAGAATGTAATAGCGAAAAAATTAAATCTCATGCATAAAATTTGTATACATCACACATCACATCCGTATGCTCTAACCAGCTGTGACAGTGTCAGCTAGCATTTTTTTTCCACCTTGTGAGTCTGTGTGTGTGTGTGTGTATGTGTGTGTGTGAGCATTTTTTCCACACTCAAAAAAATGAAACCCTATGAAATGTTAGATTTACTTAATAATGTTATGTCAAGTGGTTCCACGCAATAGCTTTGCGTAACCTTTATTTGACTTCTAAAATTTTTGGCTGGTTTAATTAATTGCATTGAGTGGAATGTACTTATCTCAGTTTTGTGGAACCAGTTGACATAACATTATTAAGTAAATCTAACATTTCATGGGGTTTCATTTTCTTGAGTGCACCTTGTGAGTCTGTGTGTGTGTGTGTGTGTGTGTGTGTGTGTGTGTGTGTGCGTGCTTGTGTGTGTGTGGTGTGTGCCATTATGGTAGAACTTGGTCCCAGATCCACCTATTATTGTGGGAACCACCACAGAAGCAGTTTTTAATACTTTGTCAGGTCTTTTTATGTCTGTCTGTCTGTCTGTGGACAGATTTTGTCGCCGTGACAGCATCACACTCGTGCAAGATGCAGTCACAAAATTTTACGTTTGCGGTCAAGATCAAAATGAAGGCTGAGTTCTAAGGTGAGAGTGGTCTAAGCTATGGCACTAGAATTAGCTGGTCGGAAGAACAGCTGGTGTGATCCCATCGCTAAATGGTCTCTCTGTTCAGTACGGAGTTATTGATGGATATCCTTATTGCCTTTATCAAGTAGATCATATTGAATAATATTAATATTAACAAAATGCGGAAATTTTAGAAATAAATCATTTACAGACACACATACAGTATGACACAAAGGGGGTATGTTTTGTGGAAAAATGACCAAATGCATTTTTTCTCCAGTCAAAATGTTCATACTTTTTTGGGATACATGCTCAGTTCAAGTACATTTTATGTCAGTTTTTACTTTGAAGTTTTTCCTCTAAATTTGATCCGTTCTAAGTAGTTTGTGACCAGAGGTTATTTGTTGGCTTAGGTAGTTAGGCTGGTTTTCAAAAACAGAATTATTGGTCTCCATATAAATAATACAAAAAGACATTCACTCTGTCTCGAGTATTTCTGCCAAGTTTCATATTTTTTACCCCCAAATTTTTTTTACATCCATTTTATTTCTGCATTGATATGAGGCTGTTTACCTACAAAGCAATCAGCAGCCAGGCCATCTAACTGCCCAGATAAAATATCCTGTTACAAACCCACCTATAGCGAAAAAGGTCACTGGTTCAAGCCTTGTGCAGCGTTGTAAAGACATGTTTATTATTCTTCCAACTGACATGGGGTATTTATTGTGATGAAACTAACTGATGAATATCCAAATTATTATTATTATTATTAGTCACAATTTAGATGAAGTGTTGCTCATAAAGGCTTATACAGCGTGTATAATGCCTTCATAAATGAGACATAATGTCTTCATAAATCATACATAAGCAAATGTCATACTTTGTAAAGGGTGAAATAACACATCTTTATTCAGCATATGATGCCAGATGTGACAATGACAATGCCACTTAGCTGACGATGTCACCCTTTATAGCATTTAGCCACTAGCTAAATGACATTGTCAGTTATATCACATCTGGCATCACATGCTGAATAAGGATATTTTATTTCACGCTTTCACGCTTTACAAAGCATGACGTTTGCTCATGTATGATTTATGAAGACATTATATCTCATTTATGACGGCATTATACATGCTGTATAAAGCCTTTATGAGCAACACTTCATCTAAAGTGTGACTCAATTATTATTATTATTATTATTATTATTGAGGTGACCCACTTACATTTACAGATCAGGAAGTCTTTTTAGCTGAATGGAAACATAGTGCTTGTTTTTTGTGCTGAGACTTGCAGCACCAGGAAATCAGAGGCCTCTTCAGATAAAGTTACTGCCCATTTTGCAGGGAGTAATTGGCCATTTAACAGGAAATAATTAGCTATTTAACAGGAAGTGACTGGCTATTTGACAGGAAGTTAGAGGCCAAATAATGGGAGATTATAGGCCTTTTAATTGGAAGTAACTGGCCATTTAAGCAATTCGCCCATTACCTGGATATCGTGGGACTACAAGTGGCCTCCCACAAACAGAGAATACAGTGCTTAAAAAAACATCCAAGACTCTATTAATAATCATAAAGTAAAAATACAGACTTGTGTAATCTGGAAAATGACAATTTCTCTCATTCTGCAGTTCCAATCCCGTGTGTTTCTCTCTCAGCATACTTCAAACACACTGCTAACAAGCACTCATCAAATCATTTTGCACAAGTGCGCACTTATTTGGGCCTGCACAGTCCCCACACATCACCATACGGACACAACAACATACGAGAGCACATTCATACTTGTACACATACACAAGCAAATGTGCATACAGACAATTTTATATGGTGCACTGCGAGAGTTATTGTGACCAGACTATTCTCAAGGACTAAACTGTCCTGAAGGGATTTTTTGAGTCTATAGACTCCCACCCCTCTCAACTGATAACGACAGTAGAACTGGTTTGGAGGTACAGGACTACAGTATCAGAGTTTATCATGTTCTCCTGCTCAGCTGTTAATCAGTGGGGCTCTTATACCCCAGTCACTGCTTTGGGCTACTGACCCTGGGGGGTCCTTCACTTCAGTGTCACCCCACACTCCTGGGGCTCCCTGCAAATGCTGAGCAGCTAATGAAAATTCCTCCGTGGAGATGGAGCCAATGTCTGCTGCAATTCATTCAGGCCTACTTCATTTAGTTTGAATTTGGAACACGCTTCAATTTTGATGATGATCTGGATTGGAAATTTTTATTGGACAATGGTAGCATTATTTGAGGGGGTGAGAATCAGAGTCTACTAACGCACAAATAGGAAGTTCTGAGAAAAACATGTTCAAAGTTTCTGCTTTCTGGGAAGTCAGACATTTGCCAGATTGTTGACATTTCCGGTTGAAAGAACTTGTAACTGATGTTAAATATTTATGATTTAAGCGCAGTCAGAGGGCGCTACATGCACTTAAGTCATTTTTTTTTTTTTTTAACCAAATGCTAGGTAGTGGCCTCTGGTTCTCACCTTCTTGTTTGTCGTTAGACTATTTTTTTGTACACTGCAATGAACTGGATAAAGTGGTAGTATGCATATTATCAGTCGTGACATACTGTATGGGCCATTGCTTAGAAATAAATCTGTAAAATATTCATTTTTGGTTTTAGTATCATAATATTTAAAGCTGCAGTTGTTTAGGTGTCTGGCTGTGGCTGTTTATTTTTCTAGGCTGATGAGTCTTGGTCATAGCGCCACAGGGGCAGAGGAAAACATCAAATCTTTTCCTGTCAGACAAAAATTTCCAGTGTTGCTACTCAATTTTGGTAAAATTCTCAGCAATTCTTACTATTTGACTGCATTTTACTAACTGTAACATTTCAGAGGAGGCCGTGACTATGCCTGTAGTAAAAATGGCTCAAGGACAGTTAGTTTGGGTGGACATTTGCTCAAAAAATGGTGGATTGTTAATGGGATTAAATTAACAGATTTAGTAGCTGAGGGGACAATTACTTTTCCACACAAGGCCATTTGGTGTTCAATGACTATTTTACTTCAGTTAATAAAATGATCATTAAATAACTGTATTTTATTTCCTCAATTCCACTTGTCTTAATTTAATGTAAATTTTAGTTTGAAGATCTGAAACAAACATGAAAACATGGAAAAATAAACAACATCCGGATATTTTTTCATGGCACTGTCTACACACATACATGCACACCAACAGATATATTAAAACTGTGCTCTTCTATTGCACATGCATAGTTAAATAAATCTGTGACTTTTCCTATCGCCCCTCAGTTTTCTGTTCACTCTGGAAGATAAATATCTGCATGCTGCTGAGTCTGGGCGTCCAGTGCTGCTTTCGTCACACCGCTTTACCTACAACTTAGCATTCATTTGTGCCTGTGCCCTGGCCTGCTTTGGCCTGAATGGCCGGTGAAAAGAGTTCTGGCTGCATTGTGATGGCAGTTTGAAAGCCGTGCTCCAGATACTTAACGGTGTGGAACTCTGGCTTGCCTCCATTTGCCGTGCTTTTTGCATGTGAATGATTGAATAAACAGGAGCTGCCTGGTGCTGTGCTCAGGCAAACAGTGTTTATTGAAGCCCGTTTTGCAGACAGCGCTCTCTGCGGACGTCTGGAGCTGCTCGCGGTGAGGAATAGAGCTCTCGCTGTCAGCTGACTGGATAGTGGACTCCACTCTGCTTCAGCTCCCGTTAAATGCTCTGTTCCAAACTATGTAAAATTTCAACGCACATAAACAGGCGCACAGGCTCACATACATTCACTCATATCCGCACACAATCACTAGCACACACATAAGGCACCCACTTGCATGCATTCACATCCTCGCATGCACAAAAAAAAAAAAAAAAAAACACTTCTTTTCTGTAAGCCGCCAAAGCTATAATAATGCAAAACCAAGCAATGGCAAAAACGGCAACAACCTGTGGGCTAGGGAGACAGGCAGGATTTCAGCCACTGGGCTCAAATTCATGCTGTGCAATGAGCTGCTATTCTGAGAGGAATTCCCTTAGTGCATTGTGAACTGCAGGGTTTCAATGGGAGGACTGCTGAAGAGTCAACAGGTATTTCCTCTGTGGATTGTGAGGGCACAGATTTGTGATTTTCACCAGGTATATGTGACCTGTGAGAGCAAAATGAGTCTGAAGTCGAGCCTATGCATTTCCAGTAAATGCCAATATGAACCTGAGGGCATAAATTTAAAAGCAATACTTTTGTCCATTTTAAGCCACTTTATATTGTTAGAATTCACTTTCCTGCTGAGAAAGCATCGATAAAAAGTAGAAAATGGGCTATTTGTAAACAGTAGTTCAAGTGGAGATATCACCTGAAACAAAGTCGTAATTTAACCAATTTCGTCGATAAATTCATCCACCTTTCTGCTGAGGAACCCCATCACCTATATACCAAAATAACATGCAGAATTCCCGCTTTCCATATATGGCATTCATTATAATATCACAGGACACTAGCAGCCAATAGCAGCCGTTGAAATCTGTAAACAAATCAGCCTTGTCGCTATGCTCTCTATGCTACCCCTCTATCCTGGCAGTTGATTGGTCCAACTTCGCCGATGACACAAATCAGTGTCATCTATCCGATGGTGTCCTAAATTATGAATTTTTGGTCATTAAGACTCATTTTGCTATCACTGGTCACATATACTCTCTGCACCAGTGTTGCGTGGTTGGAGTAATGAAAGGCCTGTTGGAAATTAGCTTTGGTTATATACACTTGTACACTACATCAGACACTGCGTCTGCAGCTGTCAATGTTTTTTTTGTACATGTCCCTTAAAAATAAATCAATAAATCAAATCAATTAATCACTTTATTACTCCAGTTTTCTTTTTCTTTGAGTAACAATCAAACAATTTATTTGTTGAATCCTGTAATAACTAAGAAATGATAATGACAAAGTCATTGTCAACTTGTCAACATTTACTGTATATAATGTATGTGATATTGTAAGGATGGCAAAAGTCTGGGTAAATGCAAAAAAACCCAAAACATTCTTTGACTTTCTTCTCTCATTTTAGCATTTTTTTCAGCAGTGTAATTAATCGTAAAATGATGCTTCATTTCTTCAGAATGTTGTACACATTCAAAGGAATACCTCTGAAGAAGAATAAATCTTAGGTGACTTGAACCACACCAAACTTTTGGGCAAAAGGCTTTAATGACAATAAGCCTCGCGAACAAGTTTATGCAAATCTGTGTCATTTCATGAACTACATGAGTTCATAGTCATTGAAAGACATATTGACGCATTACATTGTCATTTATGTAGATCAGGGCTGCCCAACCCTGTTCCTGGAGAGCTACCATCCCGCAAGTTATCACTCCAACCAAAGCAAACCACACCTGCTTTCCCAGTTATAGATCTTGATGAGCTGCTAATGAGCTGAATCAGGTGTGCTGAATTAGGGTTGGAGCAGAAACCTACAGGATGGTAGCTCTCCAGGAACAGGGTTGGGCAGCCCTGATGTAGATAGACAAACGTCTCATTACTTTATTTATGCAACGTAGGCGATAATACTGATCAAAAATAAAATGGCTAGTCATTCTACCAGTCAGTCAGTCTGTCTTAGCATTTGCTAATCAGGCTAAATAGACTGCAACAGGTTTAGCATAATTAAGCACTAAAAAGGTAAGGTGACTGCATGTCTTTCATTTTACCTATGGCATTCCAGTGGTCTGCTCTGTCTTGCGACCAAGGGAAGTTGTACCTCAGTAGTTGTATGTATGTAAGTATGAAAATGTCCAATTGTTTGTTTCTCTCTAAAATTCAGGGAGGTGTCATGTGAGCAAATGCAACGAGTTGGAGTTGGATATTCTGGGCTCTCATATAATCCTGAAAAAACCCTGTGTCCAACCAGAACCTCTTGTTGGGAAGAAAAAGAGAGGATGGAAGAAAGATATAATATACAGAGTGAATCTGTTTATTTAAAATATGATGAGTCAGCATTATCAAGATGTGTGCCAGTGTGAGTCCAATGGCAACCCCTTTGGGGTGCCTGGATATTTTTTTATTTTGTCTCTGAATGCCTTGAGTTCGAATTGAATGTGTTCTATTATCTAATTGCGTATGTGTCAAATACTTTTAGTTACAAAAGTAAATAGAGAAATAAAATGAAATTAATTAATAACTGAGAACTGTTGCTCCAGAGCAAGCACTCGCAGTTGAGAGTATGTTTATGTGAGTGCGTTTGTGCTCGCGAGGGTGCTTCTGTGTATTTGAGTGTGTGTGTGTGTGTGCTTGCGTGCATGTGTCTGTTTGTTTGAAAGTGCAGGAGGCTTTGGCCCTGAATGTTCAGTAGCTGGATACGTGGTTAACAAAGCGTGTAAAGAGCTCCTGAGTGTGAGATCTGTTCCCTCATTACGGAGCTTGTTAAGGTTGGAGGAGACGGGAGGCAGAAAATTAGAGTTGGGGGGGTTTCAATGTACTCCCAAGGTCAAAGCCACAAGAGAGCGATGCTAATGCTAATACAGCCCCCCCCCCCTTTTTGGCTCATTGGCCAGCGCAGAATCGGGCTTCCAACCATTCAGAAGCAACATGTCACCATGGAGACTAGAAAAAGGCGTTTCTGTATGGTGGTTTGGCGATTGCGATAATGGCTCAGAGGCTCAAGGTTTGATTCCCCACAGGAGCACTGCTATTAGAGGCCCAGGCAATTAAATATCTGCACCCCAGACCAGCAGACCTGGCCCCCACAGATTTTGGTCCAGGGTACCATAACATTGAAGGGAGACCTCTACGTCATGCTGTGAAATGTACATGAGTGAGGATAAATGAGACTATACCTCAGAGAGCCCCCATTGCCATGGACAAGACTAATTTAAAAATCAACAAACCAGTTTCTACAAATAAGTGTACATTTAGGGGAAATGAATTGAGCATCATGGACACTGGGAGTCCCTATTTGGTTATTTTCTGACCATTATTCAATTTGTATTTTCTTTTTTTTTTTTCTTTTGGTATTGCATTTGTGACATCTTTTATATCTTTACATCCATACTGCCTTAAACATTGGGAAATCCCTTCTCAAAAGTCTGGTGAAGTCTGCCACCAAACGGACACTCTAGACCAGGGATCCTCAAAACTGGACCTTGAATCTAAATCCAGCCCAGATTTTCTCTAAAGTTATAGAGCTAAAGTAAGTTATTGAAAACTTAAGAGTCTCTGATTAGTCAGACTGTCTTTACACCTGGCTCCCAGGTAAAGGGAGCATGGAAAACCAGCAGTTCGCGGCCCTTGAGACATCGTTATTTGGGGAGCCCTGCTCCAGACATTTCGAGTCTCCTTGTAGACCTGAGTATTGCAGAATTGGTTAGCTCCAGCATCATTGGACCTCACTTTAACCTGCCCACTACATCCGGAGGTCTGGAATAGCGGGAAAGACTGCACTTTTGGATGCAGCTTTGGACTACAGCATGTACATCAGGTACAGTCCTTGGCTCCTTCCCTTCCTGTTCTGCCAGGCCACTATGGCATACCTGGCTGACTTCTGCTCATCGCGAACAGTAGCCCATTACCCATTTTCAGAGTTTCCTCACAGCCTTTTGCTGAGTGTGCTGCTTTTTTTGGTGGCTGTGCTGTTAACATCATACTTCACCCAGCCAATAACCCATTTTATCATGGTTTTTTATCCATTGTCTCCTGCTGCAGTGTGATGCATAGAGTAGGTGCCCGGGATGTTATTTGTAAAGATAAGATGGCAGCTTGGTAGATTGCTATGTCCTGTTAGCTCTTTGTAGTTCCCCTCCAGCAGTTTTATTTCAGCATTTTATGTTGGCTAAGAGTGACCACTCAGAAAACAGAGCTGTATTCAGCCTTTTTTTTTCTCTCAGCGTGGGCGGTATCCGCATTTTTAATGAACACCCAAACACAACCTGCTGTAAATCATGATTGAAAATCATTGGCAGGCGGAGCAGGAACTTTCCAAGACTGAATTTTTAAAGCAACTCGACTCCCTCTCCAAGGAATTAATCCAAATGTGTGGTCGGAGGCAGGCAGGGGCAGGGTGCTTCTCATACCTGCTTTTAAAGGCAGTAAAACCAATTTTGAGAAGATCTTATTTTGTGTAACAACATGTAAGATATCTGCCTCACTTCCTCTTCAATAAGAGAATGTAGCCATGAGGAATTTAATTTAAAGAATAACAAAAGAAACAGACCATAGTAATTGGTGATCATTAAGAACCAGTTCACACAGTTTGTGACTACCATAAACTGTCCTGAACCATTTCTTCTCTTCTTGATCAGCTTTCGTCTCGATCGCGGCAAAGCAAGGGCTGGCCCGATGAAGGCGAAAGTCTGTGACTGAGTGAGTGATGTAGTTACACCATTGGTGGGTGGAATGTCGTGGCATGAATATGATGCCAACTGCAATGTGCAGGCAAAGCACAGTAAAAAGAGTGCTGCTGTAGCACAGAAAGAAAACTCAAATACAAACTAACGTTTGCAGAGATTCAAAATTCTTTCAGCCTATCAAAACAATTTGCATGCCTCAAAACTTAGTTTCTATCTTGCCAAAGGTTTTTTTTTATTGGATTTCAGTTTCAACCTTTCAAAACTTATTTCAGTTTTATTTTTAAATTTTTAGTTATTTATTTATTTCAGTTTCGACATATGGAATAATATTAATTACAGAGTGTTAGAGTTTCCCCGTTGGCTGTGACTCTTTCGGAAAGAATAGCCGTGAACACGGTTCTGCCATATACGGGGTTTTGACCTAGTCTTGTTTTTTGTAGAAAAGCTCTTAGGGTGCATTTTTTGTATTTTATGCCTTTTTGATTTCAATATCCTGCGATTTTACTTATTCATGCTGAACTTTACTTGATCGTTCAGGCATAAATATCCACATTTTCTGATGAAAACCCACTTTTTTCTTTAGACTGCAGACTGCTCTACTCTTTTTTTCTTATTTCAATTGTTGGAAGACTTGCTTCTGAAGATTGAAATTTATTTTCAGCAAATGCAGAAATAAAATGAAGATCAGATTAGCCTGAGATACTACACAAGATACATCAGATGGAGTAGATAGAATAGGAGAAAGGATACAGCACTCAGCAGTGATAGCATTGCACGTATAGAAGACCGGAATTACTTGAACACTGGTCTTTACAGTGGTTTCAGTGCTAGAACTGAGTTACGTAAAAACAGCTTTATTTGGCTGGATAAACATGTCTGTCATGCTTAATGATTCACTATACACCGAAACAAACAAGTTGCACTTTATGGATAAGGAAGAAAATATGGGGAAAATTATTTATACTTATTTCTATCAGGGTTTAAGTTGTACCTATAATGAAGTTCCTAACTGACTTCAGTTCATTTTTTCTGAGTCCAGCGTTATATTCATTGTTATCAATGATGCAGCTATTCATAATCAATAGGATGTTTGCTAACGGTTGCTACCATTCTTTCCTATGAGCGTACTTTCAGTGCAGTTCAGGGACCTAGGTACTATGCAAAAAGGCTGTAGTAAAGCACGAGGAGAAATCACAACATACACAGTCAAACCAGTACAGCTCCTCACGGCTTATTTTATTCTTCTTTTGCATTTTTATGGAATGCCCTGTAAACTTACTTTCTTCCTTTTCCTCGTCTGTTTTCCCATTTCTCAGTCTATGTCAACGAATATTCAGGTACAATAATTTTACATTTATACCTTCACTTTCCATACGTGATCGACCAGATCAGCACACTTGTGTCCAACTTGTGTGCATGAATACTTTTGTGGCTTATTTTATATCAGTACAACATGTTTGCATGCTTTTTTATGTATCTTATCTTACATCTCTACCTAAGGAAAAAAAAAAAAAAAAGAAGTTGCAGTCAAAATATTTTTTTCCCCAAAATGAACCTCCGAGCTGATACATTTCTATGTAAGCAATTATTTTCCAGATCTATGCGTACTGGTTAATAGACCCTACATGTTTTCATAGCTTTTATATTGACATAAAGTTAGAAATGGAAGGAAATTACACTTCAATTCTTGGCTCACTTGGCATAAAATAAAAAGTTTAAAGTCAGATTAAGTTTTAGTCGAGAGAACGCTCAGTATTCACTGAGCATTCCAAATTTTAATGCTTTTTAAAGTGTTTATTACTGAGCAGGTGCACCAGCAGTCGATTGGTAAGGCATTTCAGGCTTCCAGGCTAAAGAAAGTTTTTATTGATCCACGCGTCTTATCGAGCGGTTCCCAGATACCGGCGCAGGAAGTCCTCTCTTTTGGCACGATTGGGGACTTCCTCACTCTGCTTTTCAAATTCCGCAGCTCAGGTTCCAGTTGTCAGTCTTAGTTTCTTTTCTGTCTCCAAACTGAGAGAGTACCGCAGTCCTCTGGAGTGGAGGTTCATTTAGGCTGTAAGTGCTTAAATTTTTTTGGGGGGGGCTATGTTTGGGGTTTCCAAAGAAAGTATTTCTTGCACCAGCCACACACGCCCTGCAATGCAATGCGATCTGACGATGGTAATATATGGAAACTATTTCATTCAATGGAGCAATGCATACAGGAAGCAATAGCTATGCAAATCATTTCTATTTTCAGAGCAATTTGCAATATGTCACAATTGAAATTGGATAGGCAAGATAAGCAAACCCATTCCCCGTTATTTAACTACCTTTAATGTATTTCTTAATGTAGTCCTTGTTAGTTTAGACCACTGGTTCTCGAATTCGGTCGTGGGTTCATATGCTGGGTTTTGTTCCAACCACGATGGCAATTTTAAGAAGCAGTTCATTTTTCATTTTTCTCAAAACCAGGAGCTTATACACTAGCTTACACCTGGTTTTAGAGACTGTAAAAAGAGTGTGACCTTATTAGACTGTGATGTGATTGCTCTCACCCGATGATGTCATTTCATGGAAGACAATATCACCTGCTTCTATGTCCACCATAGAATCTTAAAGCTTGTTCAGTAATTGTTATTATAAATGGCAAGGGCAGAATCTTGAGACAGAGTGATAAAAAAGTGAATTTTTCTGAAAACTGTGATCAAGTTCAGGGGCTTCTTTAAACAAGGTTCTGAAGAGTTGTATACGACAATTTACCATGACGTCTCAGCAGTAATAGACGTTCTTCCGGGTGGCAAAAGCCGAAGAGTTCTTAGCGAAACGTTAGTCAAAAATTAGTTTGCTTGCACTACATTAAAAAAAGAATGCAAGCTTTCAGTGTGTTACAGCTGTTACTTTTGCCATTACATTGACACATTTAACTTTATCTTGTACTGTGTCAATTGGAAAGCATATCGATGGAGCCAATTCAACACAGTGACAGCTACTTCTAAGCCATCAGCTCTGCAGCCTAGTTGTGGGTGTTTCTTTACAGCTGGACAAACGCTAGCTAGCATAAGCACTGCCATTTCTCACGGACTCCCATATTTGTGAGTTCAAACTTGAGAAGTTGAGAACATGGAGTAAAAACTTTCAAGAACGCGAGGACACAGTAAGCTGAATCTGCCGTTTGAGACAGTTGCGTTCTTGTCTACTTAACAGTTAAGCGCGAGAATTTATTTGCTCACCTTTCTCACCACCATTTTAATATTGTTAAATATTGTTAAAAATAAACAGTTATGTGCTTTTTCCTCGGCAGATGCTGTTGTCGCTGACTGTCACCAGAGAATGCTGTCACCAGGGGCTCTGCTGTCACATTAGCTGCAAAAGCCATAGGGCAAAAGCAGGCTACACTTGCCGCCGATAGGCGTTGCAAGCTCGGCTCATAACAGTACTTCAGTAGTTGGTTACTAACGCAGGTAGGTGGGTGGCTGGTAGATACATTGTATATCACCACAGATGTATTTTCTGGTTACAAAACCTATGTTTTCAGATATAACAGTCAACATTTCTCGTCTCGTTTTACAAAATATCAAGTCATAAACCCTGAACTTATTAATTTCAGACAGACTTTCCCGGCTCGATCTCTTCAGGTCAGAGGGAAGCCGCTCGTGTTCTGCAACCCGGAAGTATCTTGGCGCATATTCTTCACAAAAATTATGAAATGCCCTATATTCAGTGGATAAGCTGTGACGTAGACCTGGTTTCTGTCAGTGACTGTGCTAATGGAGTAATTTACTAGTGAAGAAGCTGGCTTGAATGACTTAAACAGAGTGCTGATCCTGGTGCAGTCACCCCACACCTGGAGTTTAACCTCCGACTTTTCTGTGCAAAGTTCAGTCCAATAACTACATTCTACACTCCTGTTCCACAGTCCTTCGGGACGGAGTACTCCTGGTTTTTCACCCTCCCCATTGCGGGGAATCAGTAATGCTAATTATTCTAAGAATCGTCTGGCAGGAAAGAAAACCAGGATTAGGTTTGGTTTTAACTGCGAGAATTCAGGAACCAGACCCTCGTGCTCTTGGCTCATAATATGATTGCTTGCTTCCTACATACAGCAATGCATAGAGGCTCTCTATTGTCTTGCTCATCTTTTCAGAATTTGCCTATTGATTTTTCAGCATCATATGCTAAGAAAAGGGCAAGAAAGTACTTATCACTTGTCAACATACAGAGACTTTCATACTTAACAAAATGTGTAAAAAGTCACTAATGTCAAAAAAAGTACTGAAATTTAAACCATTGATGGGTTATGTGGTTCATATGGGTGTGTGAGTGTGTGTCTGTATGTTTGTATGTGTGTTTACTGGTGCGCATGCACGTGTGTGTGTGTGTGTGTGTGTGTTAGGAATGGTAGGAGGGTATTAAGTGTTGTATTGCGGTAGGATGAAAAAGGACAGAAATATTTAAAAAATGGCTTTAGAGGGAAAACAGAAGAAGAAGATAAATAAATAAATTTCCTATTTGCTAATGCCTTGTTCTCGGATCCAAATATCGAGTAAGACTCCATGGGCCCCTAAACCAACTCAAAATTGGTTGTTACGGCAACCACCATTTCATTTAACTGAAGATTCTTTAATTTTCTGAAAAATGAAACCCACCTTCATCGTGCCAGATGTCAATGTTTTGATCTGAACAAGGATTTAGATGTAAAACAGAAAGCGTTGCATTGCATCCGCTTGGAAAATCAAAAGGCGGAACTTTCTGCTTTCAGAACTTTTTCCGTCTCCTGGTATAACCTTTATACATCAATCACAGTTTAATTAGAAATAGCCTAGCTTTACCCCCCAATCCTCCAGCCCCAATCTACAGAGGCTGGTTTGCATCCTGCATGATTTTATTCAGGGGATTTGGGAGCCATGGTAGCATTGTATTCATTTACTAAAAAGCCACTCAGTGTGTCTGCTGGTGGAAGTGAAGATTAAGTTTTCACGGAACAGGGGATGAAGATAGCTGATGAAGATATTGGGGAAGCAGTATGTGCTGTGGGGCGCGGGGGGTAGGGTGTGTGTGTGTGTGGGGGTGGGGGGGGTGTTAACCATGCATGCCACAGGCTGCTTTGCACCCTGCAGAGCGTGTTAGCCTGATGCTGATTTTGTGTGCTAATTTCACAAGTTCTGTTAAACAGCTTGAGATTTATCGATTGTGACTTGTCTCCTACAGCGGCCTTCTTATTTGGTACATCTAGACTTTCGTTCAAAACGCCTGTCAGAGTTCAAAATTCAGTGAGGAAATTTTTTTGGAAAATAAATTATTGATTCTGTGAAAATTCATTCATTCATTCTCTATACCCACTTACTCCTCACTAGGGTCATGGGGGGAGCTGGAGCCTATCCCAGCTGACTACAGGCAAAGGCAGGGACCCACCCTGGATAGCTTGCCAATCCATCGCAGGGCGCATACACCATTCACAGACCATTCACTCTCACACTCATATCTATGGGCAATTTAGTGTCTCCAATTAACCTGATATGCATGTCTTTGGACTGTGGGAGGAAACCAGAGTACCTGGAGGAAACCCACGTGAGCACGAGGAGAACATGCAAACTCCACACAGAAAGGCCCCAGGCTGGATTCAAACCCACAACCGTCTTGCTGTGAGGCGGCAATGCTAACCACTGCGCCACCATGCCCATCTATGAAAATTATGTTTTCCCATTTGGTTTGTCAACTAATATGAAGAATTATTTTTACTCCTACCGTACCATCCCTTTCCTTCCCTTGCTCTATATTAGTGGTGTCATAGAGGGCTGAGAGTATGCAGGTTTTCATTCCAACCAGTCACAATATCAGCTGATTTCACTGATTAATTCCCTTCTCTCTGACTGAGGGTGTTTAATCAGTAAAATCAGCAGATGTAGTAATTTTTTTTAATGAAAACTTGCATACTCTCAGCGCTCCATGGGACATGATTGGGCACCTCAGCAGGAGTCACCAGTTAGTGCATTGAAACAATTCTGTGTTGGTCAGGCCCCTTAATTAATCTTGAGACTTATGCAATTGATATTTTGTGTTCAGAGACACAAAACGTAAATTTAAAAACGTGGAGCTGCACACCACTAGCACCTGTGATTCGATCTTTACGTATTAAACCCTGAGGCAGTCGTCAATCGAATTCACCAGTGAGCCCATCATACTATACCTGCCAAAAGACAGAAGATTCTTACTCAAACAAGCACACCACATCAGCCTTTTATTTTTGTTCAGAGATGGAGTTAACAGATTGAAAATTAGGTTTTGGATAATATTAGTTTGGTCAAAATCTTTTTGTGAACAATTTTTGACAAACAGAAATCAATACTGCTAATTGCTTGTTGTGAGGATGCAGGTAAAAGTTTTGGTGATACTTTTAGAAATTGTGATGATGCATGCGTGAGCGGCGCTCATGAAATATGCATTGGAGTTTTAGTCAAAGAAGTTTTGAGCGACCAGTGGGCGACTTCTCTATAAAGATTCTGGTTTTCATGATCCCGGCTCTCACACTTTTTGCCCCCACATTCCTGACAAGATAGATTAGTGAAGTGTTTCTCAAACTTTGTCAGGTCAGGGCCTCCAGGGACCGCTTAATTCCAATTAAAAAAAAAAAAACATTAAAAAAAAAATTAAGATAGAAAATAAGAGAGAGCGGCTATAGGGGAGACTGGGGTCTGATGAGCAATAGGGGCCAATGAGCCATATCACATATTTGTAATCAATAGACGTCAGAGCTGACATCACCACTACTGAAGGCATCACTGTCTTTTCACTCACTGTTACTGGAGCTTCAGATTTTGAGATGTGATGCATGGGCCAGAAGGTGAGGTGTTTTAGCCTAACCGATTTTTCGTTTTCCGTTTGGTTAGTTTGCATAACTGTAATCTAATTGGTCATTTCATGTTTCTTTCTTTTAAGAATAATTCTCAGGATTATCCTTGAGATGTGCTTGCTTTCTCACCAAATGTCATGACGGCATCATTTCATTTCTAAAACAAACCTGACAGATGGCACATATTGTTATGTTTTGGTGGGCAGTCGCCACATGAAGCCAAACTGTGGGTATGCAGGGTCGTACCTGCGTATGAAAGGCTGTTTTTGCTGTAGATCAGTCTCAAGGTTCTTCTTGGATCATGGCTGGTGGCTACTGTTGTTTTATTGAAATAAATGTCCAGATGTCATTGCTTGGAGCAGGCCATGGCTAAAGCAAAAGCAAACTAAATTGGTACATTTGCAGGCTTTTGGATCAAGAGACAATAGGTGAATCAGAGGGAGTGATTGGCATGACAAAACAAAGTGTTTAATGCAACTGGTGCCTTTTGTTGGGTAACGTAGTTGTTCGCACAGGTAAAATCAGTAGCGCGGAGATGGAATTTTAAATGATCTATCTCAATGAATATATACTCAGTCAAAAAAGAAACTTCACACTCAAAATTTCTAAATATTTTCTTGAAACTTAATACAAGAGATATTATTATTATTATTATTAGGGGTAAATGCGTTGTCAAAGACATCATGACACACAGCAACTCCGACGTGCACAAGCATGCAGCACGTGCGAGCATACATCAAGGTAAAAGCACGTTTCCTCGTGTTCCTAGTCACGTGACCTTATGAGACACGTGCAATTGAGCCCACATTAGCACGGTAGAGTGACATCTCGGAAAAACAAGTTCTTACAGTCAATTATCCGTTGATTTGCAATGTCACGACTGTCAAACATCCAACGTGAACGTGCCATTGGCATGCTGAATACGGGAACGTCGGTCACTGACGTTGCCAGGGTTATGGGATGCAGTCGACGGACTATCCATGATCTTCAGACACGTCTCCAACAAACTGGCACCACAGCAGACCGACCTCGTTCGGGTAGACCACGTGTGACAACACAAGCAGAAGACCAACAGATCGTCTTACGTCATTTGCGTAATCGATTTCTCACTGCAACGTCCACTAGGAATGAATTGTTTAGAGGTCGTGTGACTGCCTAAACCATACGTAATTGCCTGCGCACTGCTCGTCGGCCATATCGTGGACCAATTTTAACCCAGTTACACCAAGTCAACGGCTTCTCTGGGCACAACGACATCTGAGATGGACTCAGCGTGATTGGAATAGGGTCGTTTTTAGTGACGAATCCAGATTCACTTTGCACTTCGCTGATGGGAGAGTTAGAGTTTGGAGGAGACGCGGTGAACGCAACGCCCAGTGTTGTGTGCAGGAAGTGGACCGTTTTGGGGGCGGTAGTGTTATGGTTTGGGGTGCCTTTAATGGTCCTGCCTGTTCCCGACTGATGGTCGTTCAAGGAAACCTAACTGCTGCAGGATACAGAGCTTTTGCCATTCATGGCAGCTCATGGCCCAGGTCTAACATTCCAACACGATAATGCCAGATCTCATACGGCCAATTTAACACGGAATTTTCTTAGGAATGCTGGCATCAATGTCAGGGAGTGGCCCTCAAGGTCTCCCGACCTTAATCCCATAGAACATGTATGGGATGTGTTGGGCAGAAGACTCTGTCAAGTAAGGAACCCTCCGCAGAATTTGCAGGAACTTGGTGCCATGTTGGTTCAATTATGGCGACGCATCCCCCAAGCTGTGTTCAGACGCATCATTCAATCCATGACGAGACGTTGCGTCGCAGTTGTGAACGCTCATGGAGGGCATACGCGCTATTGACATGCTTTCATCAAGTTGTAACTTACCATTTTTACTCTCTTACATTTCCGTAGCATTTCCGGTGGAACTGGTTACATTATGAACATGATTTTTATGGTACACCGTCCTTAATGGGTACAGAATGGAATTAAATCATTATTTAAAACCACTTTTCTTGTATGTTCAACTTATCAACCTCCAAACGAGTGTGAAGTTTCTTTTTTGACTGAGTATAGATTTGTAGCAAATTTGCTCTATGGAAATGGGCTTGCGGATGTCCAGCCACTCTTTAACAGCCCGGTGCCATTCCACGGCTCATAATTTTAGAAACACTGGAATAGAGCACACTTCTAAACTCTATTCAGCGCCATACCAAAACATTTTTAACATCACATATATAATATCAAATCAATACATATGCTATTTTGACAGAAAAAAAAGTGTGAACTGCTTTATCTGGCTCACACAGCTTTGTGGCAGTTCTTTAAATGTTACATTTTTGACACTGTCCTGCAGAACATACACAGTCAAACATTCAATCTTGAATCAACTACAGTGCATTCAACTCAACAAAATTTATTGTATTCTTGTAAAGTACATTTTACTCTTCAGTGGTGCGTTTTACTCTGATTGTAGCCGATCCCTGTTAAACTCATTAAAACTCGATTAGGTCGAAATGATCACTAAGCCTTTTACTGTGCGATCTGCGCTCAGTGATGCAGCACTTTACCCCCCTCCCAGTGAAACACCGCGCATGAGTGCTGGCATTTGTTAATGCGTCTCACGATTCACACTGTGTGGCTTGAATACTCTATAATGACCTTTCTTATTCATGTGTCCAACACAAATGGGGTTCCCTCCATTTGAATATGCAGATAACCATTTGCGGAGTAACCAAGCGCCTCAAGCTGGAAGAAAAATTATACGAAGGAAGAGTGTGTAAATATGATGAAGAACTGAAAGGTGGTGATGATATTTAATGACAATGTAAGGGCTTGGTTTGGACTCAGGGTTGGAGTTGATGTAATATCTTTGAGTTGTGTTATTAGGTAAATAGCCTTTGTCAATTAAAAACGAATAAATAATTATGAATCTTTTTTAGCTATTTGGGTTCTTAGTTAAAGTCAGGCACCATTGCTTATGGTAAAAAAAAAAAAAAAAAAACCACACCCATGTCTTGTTCCCTGATCGCAAATAAAAACAATTTTCAGGTTAGTGGGATCAGAGTTCATGGAAGTACTACCGTCTCAGGAAGCCCATTACAATGCCTTGAGTCTGAGACTGAGGCCTTGGTCTCAGCACAGAACAGCTTACTGACCACATATATATACACCGATGAGCCAAAACTTAAAAACCACGCACAGATGCAGTGAATAATGTTGATTATCTCATAACAACGTCACATGTCAAAGTCTGCAGACAAATTGTAGATGGTAAGCGGACAGGGCTTTCTCGTATTCAGCGTGTTGGATGTGGGAGAAATGGGAACTGAACGACTTTGACAGGGGCCAAATTGTTATTGCCTGACAAGTGGGTTAGAGCATCTCTGAAGTGGCAAGACTGCTGGGGTGCTCCCTGTCAGCAGATGTGAGCACCTACTGACTGTGGTCCTGGAAGGGACACACCATAAACTGGCAACAGGTTTTTGGGCGCCCAAAGCTCACTGATGCACAAGGGCTATCCCGTCTGATCCAAACTGACAGAAGGGCGACTGCTGCGCAAATCGCTGAGAATTTCAATAATATTTAAATAAGGAATGTGTCACAACACACCGTGCATCATACCCTGCTGTGTATTGCACTTTTTAGCTTGCAGACCAGTCAAAGTGTCCACACTAACCCCAGTCCACCTCTAAAAGTGTCCCCAAGGGACACCTGAGCTTCAGAACTGAACCTTGGAGTGGTTGAAGAAGATCGTCTGGTCCAGTGAGTCTCATTGTCTTTTACATCATACGTTTCAGCTGGGCACCTGTGCACCATTTACCTAGGAAGAAATGGCATCAGGATGCACTGTGGGAAGAAGACCAGTTGGTGGCGAGAGTGTGATACTCTGGGAAATGTTCTGCTGAGAAACTGCGGGTATTTGAAATTCAAGTGACGTAAGTTTGAAGGAACTGTTTTGTCCGCACAAGGAGGTCCTTCACTTTTTTAGGCAGGTGGTTTTAATCTTGTGGCTGATCGGTGTATATACTCAGTATGCTATTTATCAGTGTTTCCGCTATAGTGATGCCAGGCTGGGGGACTACAAGGTTTACATGAGCCCCCCCCTAGGCTAACAAAGTCTCAAAGGTTTTTTTTTCTTTATCACATATTCCCTCAAAAATCAATAATTTACACTTGGGAGCTGTCTATCTGTCTGTCTCTTGGAGGCACTGGTTGTGCTTAAGTCTCAAATCTAATTGGCCAATCATTTGCCAACGAACGCACCAAATCTCAAAGTTTAGCGTTGTACAGAAATAAAAACTGCCTGTGCCTCTCTCACCATCATGGGTGGGGATTTTGTAGCACCACCTCTAGCTACGCAGCTTAATTTGTCAAAAATAGACTATCTATTAATAATGGTGAGAATAACCTTCTTTAACTAAAATTCAATATTGTGAGGAATGTTCTGCTGCATATCTGGCAAACATAAGCCGGCAGTAAAACGAGGGACATCAAAGAGGATGTTTATTGAGGTCCCCTCTGAAGCATTCAAGAATGATGTGATCAACTCACATGTGGGGTCCACCACCACACTGTGGCCATCCAGGCCCACACAATTTTGACTACAGGTACGATTCAATGACCAATTTTAGTGATTGGATTTAAGAAATAATAGTAAGCCTATGATGACTGATACTGTGAATCTCTAGGTCACTGCATCACAGCAGCCCTTGAGGAAGTGCGAGAGTGAAGATTAAGTGCAGTTATGAGGCTTGCCAAATTTGTTATTGATTCTTGTAATGGTGACAAGGGTGCTATAATTTAATTGAGTTTGATTTCATATTCTGATTTACATCTTTTTTTTACTGTCAACATGCTTTATTTTAATGTAATTGTGTATTTTAATTTGATCTCATCCTGCAGTTATTTCCTTTTCAATGAAAACAACACTGTGCCAAAATGTGTGTTGGCTGGATTTATTTATAAAGGAAAAGTACATAATTCTCATCATTCTTCTCTTGTGATCTCCCTAAGTGTGATGTACAGAGTGTAAAAAAAATGAGTTCATGCAAATACAAATCTCTGACAACCTGCTACGCTGTCACCACCAGGCCTGAAAAAAAAAAATGAGGGTAAACACTGTATATTCATCAATGAGTGGCTTTGTTATGGTGCAAGCATGGGCATCTTTACCTCCGTTTGTTCTAGGACCTTCTGTGAGTGAGTACGGGTGTAAGGGGGAATATGTGTGCAAAGCCAGATTTGAAAGGACACATGGGGAGATGAGACATGCATGTTTCTATTGAGCTGCACTTCAGAGGCTCCGCATACAGACCCCAGGGGCATGCACAGAAAAACATGGCAGAAACCTTCAAGCTCATATTAATTATGCATATGCACACGCAATACTGTCATCTCAATTCATTTCTTATACCAATGTAAACACATCATTCAAATTATTTTCCCAGTACACTGGTAATTGTTTTGCTGCTGATAACAATAATAATAACAACAATAATAATACTAATATCAAATTTTATAAGGGCACATTTCTCAAAAAACTCAAGGTTTAGGACAAAATACATGCTTAAGAAAAGACTAATCGGTGCTTAAGAAGTACAAGATTAAGTTTTGTTCAACTCTCCCAAAATTATGGGAATATTTTGTGAATTGGAAGGACTGACTTTGAAATGTATGTACTATCTTAAAGCTTGTTCAATTTAGGTTTCAAGCAATGACGAAAAAGAGGAAGAACACTCTTAAAAGAAGGTTCAAAAAGCTTCCTCTGTTTCCCGATACAAGAAACCTTTGGCAAAATGGTCAACTCAGGGAGCTTTCATACTCTTCACAGGTCTGAGAGGGGTTCCTCAATGAGCTAAAAAGGGTTCCCCTGTAAAGACACGCCAGAGAGCCATTTTCTGAACCATTATTTCTAAAAAATAAACTTCATGAATTAACGAACAGCCTCCCCCTCCTTGGTGCCTGTGTTGGAGATAGCTAAGCTTCGCGTGATATCTCTAGTACGTGGCGTGCGGCTCACACGCAATTCTTGAACGTCCTATTTGTGTGAAAGCACGAGCGATGCATGCTTAAACTCCAGCCCCTCGCCTGGTGATCCAGCCTTGCTCGAGAAGACACGCAATTCCGCCCTCATTTGCAGGATCACAGAAATGCATTTGGTCAAACCGTTGCAGTAGGCGCACCGAGATAAAGCTGTCAGTAAATATCCCAGGCAAAATGGCATTAGAGGCAGTGGCGTTGTAAATGATCTGGGGAGATTGCTGCCCAGAGACCACTTGATAATTAGCTGTCAGTGTGATTGTGGAGGAGGAGAGATGTACAGAGTCGGCCTTTTGCGTGTGTGTGTGGGTGGGGTGGGGGGAATAGATCTGTAAGCCTGTTAGAAGTCTATAGAGTTCTTTGTACATTGAACCAAAACATTGACCTCCTGCCTAATATGCTGTTGGTCCGCCGCGTGCCCCCAAAATGGCTCCAATAGCAGAGGCTGGACCCTACAAGACTTATGATGGTGCTATCTGGTATCTTAAATCTCAGTCATGGATCTATTAAGTCCTGTATGTTGTGGGCGGAGCTGCTGTGGATTAAACATTTTGTTCCGGCACATTCCACAGTTGCTCAATCAGACTGACGGCTGGAGAATTTGTAGGCAGGAGCCGCATCTTGCACTCTGCTTCATGTTCCTTCAGCCATTGCGTGTGCTGTGTGGCAGCATACCTGGTCTTGCTGAAAGTGACCACTGGCATCAGGGAACACTGTTGCCACGAAGGGATATACCTGATCCACAATGATATTTAGCTTGGTGGTAGGTGTTAAATTGATGTTCACCTGAATGCCCAGACCTAGGTGTCCCCAGGCCAGCATTCCACAGAGCATGAAAACCTCTTCACCAGCTTTTATCTCCCAACATTATTTATTTGTGTCATCTCTTTTCCAGCTGAACGCCACGCATGTACCCGGCCAATGTAACATGACGAAAAAGAAAACAGGACTCGCTAGACCAACCAAATTTCTTCCACTGCAGTGGCGGCTGGTGAACTGGCAACAAGGGGAAGCTCAAACCATCCCTTAAAATTAATGATTGGTCACGACCTGTTTTCAATCATTCATTTAAATTACCATTACAGAAACTCTGAAAACTCTCAACATTATCCGGTGTGGTCAGTTTTCATTAATAACCCATACCTGTCAATTCTTGTGCATTCGGCGTGGGTTTTAGTGGCATATTTACGTTTCCCTGCTGTAGTCAGCAATTATTCAATCAAAACATATGTAAGAGATCCTCGCACGGAATTGAAGTCCTTGTGCATGGAGGTTTATCAGTTTCACATGCGTTACAATGGATTTCACCACTAGTAATTGGAAACCGATTATGGCTCTGGACTTCTCACACTTTTGTTTACTCAGAGGTTGGAAGGAATGCATGCGTTTCATGATCATTTAAATTGTTTAAAAGAAATAAGATCGTTGGAAGCAATGGAATTGCACAAAGACGTTTCAAATGATCTTGTTTCATTTAAACAATTTAAACGATAATGAAACACATGCATGGCTTCCAACCCCTGAGTAACAACAGTGGTCAGGGGTTAGCATGGACACTCTGATTGCTCTGAAGCTAGTGTGACATACTCCTCCTTATCAAAATATTCTGCAATTTGTGCTAGACGGCCGTTGTTGCCATAGCTTATAGTTTGCCACACTACAGTCTATAGGTACTCATTATGGTGGACTGAGAGTACCCCTCAGCCCTCGCTGATTAGGAGATGCTCCAGTCCTGTTGTCTGTTTATTACAACTTTGGCCCTTTCCAAAGTTACTCGGGTTTTTGCTCCTGCCCATTTCTCCCACATCCAACAGGTTGACTTCAAGAACCGACTGTTTGTTTCTCATTTAATGTATTCCAGACCTTGACCTCCATCACTGTTACATGCTAATTAATGTTATTTGTTTCAAATCTGTAAAATCCTAATGTCTTGGCTCATCAGTGTAAGTACATTTTTGCTAGGGGCAATGGACATTTTTGCAGCAAACAGCAAAATTTCTGGCAAATATTTGAAAAAATGGTGACACTGAAAGATACAGATTTTCATGTCTTTTATGCCTGGTCCTGACCAAATATTTCCCAGAGAACCGAAATGGTGTCTGCACTGAAAAATCAATTTATCATACCCACATGACAACCGTGATTTCCAGTCAAATCAGAATACTGTTAAATCGATGTGTAGGTACTGCAGAGTGCTCATCCAGCACAGTAATCAGATCTTGACTCTCATTTTCAAAAGGGAAAAAAGTCTTCTTGAGTACCCAGATGCAAAATGAGCCCTAAAGTCTGATGAAGATGCAGCAGCATCAAAATGTGTCAGTTATGCCCCGCTAATGGGCACATTTTTCTTCTGCACACTTCAACTTTTGAGATACAGTGTTATTCCTTATCTGAGAAGCACCGCATTAGCCTCTTGAATCGCTAACACGTAGTGAACTCTTCGATGCCAATTTTGGTTCTCAGCTCTAATGTTTACAAAAATGAGTGTGAGTTGTTTTGTTGGCAAAATAAAATTTTGAACAATTAAAAAAAAAAAAAAACACTCAACAGGACCTTAAACGAGCTGCTTGAACATGAAAACCCTTCAGTGGGGCTGAATTAAAACAATTCAGCAAAGGATTCCTCAACAGAAATGTGAAAGACTGATCTTCAGTTATTAGATGCATTTGGTCGCATGTGTCGCTGTTTAAGGAGGTAAAACCAGTTTCTAAGTTTCTGGGGAATGGAAAGATGATTTCAAATAAGTATTATAGGGTCATCGTGTTCTCTTTATATTACATTGTATATGAAGATCTGAAACCATCTATTGTGGGAAAAAATATGCAAAGAGCGACGGGAGTAGTCTCACTCGTGACTGTTTTGCATATTAGCAAGATTATGTAAGAATGAGGAGACGATGGGTGCACCTCAATTCTCGTAAATTGCCTCCTCGTTGCCCTCACTTGTGTCTTATCCTTGTGTCTTCATCCCTCCCATAGACATCCCCTTAGAAAATTCTTATGTGCAAAATTGTATCCAAGAGAAATAAAAAAAACATTTCAGTGGCAAAGATGGAGGTTATTATTAACAAAATAAGGCTGCCTAAAACCTTCTTTTTCATCGAATGTCGATGCTTGGTTAGGTAGTGTCATTATATGATAAGTCAGTATGAGACTGGGCTTGTTTCATCAACACAACGCAATGTTGAAGAAGTCAAACACAAATGGTTCGACGTGGAACTTCAAACTATAAACAGTGAGTGCATATATATTTCTATAGTTGTATGTACTCACACACATACACACACACACACACACACACACACACACACACACACACACGATCCGTCACACCGCTACTGCCAGCGTCTGTCATTACCGATTGGCATCATGGCTTTCAGCTGTAAGCGTTCCTGGAGGCTACGCTTGTGTAACCTCGCTCATAGCACCTCAGAGCTGGCTGCAGAAATAAGAGTTCAGAGGTCGCCAGCAAGATGGTGGATTTGGAACAACTTCCGGTTCAAGTGAGGATCGAGGAGCCAGGAGATATCAAATTACAGAATTGAGATACACCCAGTATTTCCTTATTACACTTAAGTAATTGGCCCTGGAAATGGACTTTTGGAATCCCATGTAAAAACTATATTGAAAACCCTTATTTGAAATGGCAATCATAATTTGTAGCATTATCAATGATTTGGCCTTGTTTTTTGATCAGTCTAATTCTACTTTGGTGAGTGAAGGTATCACATTCTTATTATTTTAATGAATTTCTTCATACAAAGTATGTATAATTTCTTAGTAGTGCCAAAATAGGCTACCATTCAGAACAATTTACAGTGACTTCAAACATGAATTAACACATGCATACATGCACTCATACATACAAGCACACTTGCAGAGACATACACAAAGGTTATCCGCACACACACGCACAAACACACAAGCATACATGTACACACACACACACACACACACACACACACACACTCTCATGTTCAATGTTTTTGCCAGTGCATCTCTCCTCAAACGGTGCTGACCCAGCCACTCTCAGGCTCTGATGATACTACCATACATTTACCCTTGGGCTAGGTCAAAAAACCACACTTGCTCAGGAGAAGGGGCGGGGGTTGCTATTTGTGTGTTATCACAGTGACAACACAAAGTCGCTTATCTGCAGAGATGGCCTTGGACAGTCTGCAGGGAGCTAGGGGGCTATAATCGATTAGCCTTTTGTTAATTCAGATTTAATAAGCTGCGGGTAGGGACCAGTTTAGTACTAATAAAGTGTATGCTGTTCTATTGACCCACTCAGCGCTGGCCTCCAAATCGCTGAAAGCCCATTGATTGGTTGATGCGTTGCCTGTAGTCAATGATCTTCACCTCCTCTGTCGTGCCGTGGTTATGAATGCAAAGTCAAAACGGACGCGTGCATTGGGTTCAAACGGACGAACAATGACCGCCCATGGATGTAGCATGCTTACCCATTTTCAATGCCTTTTTGAAATCGTCCATTTAAAACTTGCCAGTCAGCTACACGCCACTGTGCCAGTAATATCCCGCAGCATCACCATGATGAGCAGATCAGTATGCTTCTATGCCATCTTTTCAATATGTTTGGGGTGCATCCATAATAGGGCATGTATTTGTTGTTCTTAACCAATATCCTAACTTACTTAAAGCCAGGGTACTAAATGAAGTAACAGAGGTGTCATTCAAATCATTCAAATGCAATTATTAATTTTAAGCCTTGATACAAGGGTAACATGCATGGTGATTAGTCATGTATGTCTGATCCATATTATTTTGCTTTGTGGATGATATAGACACATTTTCTGTAATGTCAAAATGAGCATTTGCAGCATGCCCCTTCTAAATATTGTTTAAAGTCAATTTTGTGGTTTCATAGTTGTGTGTTTTACCTTGATTATTTCATTTTCTCCATGAAGCCATGAGTTACCTTGCACTAGCCACTTTTTGGAGCTGTGGTAATGCTGAGTGAAAAATCACTTTGGTAAAGTCATCTGTCACAATCCATTTTTTTTTTTTGTTTTGTTGCCGGCCGTAGGCCAGTAACCTATTGTCGTCACTTTGCGTCCGGCGCTGTCATCGGCGTCGTCCCTTTAAAGCCTTATCTCAAAAATAGTCCAATGTATTTTTTTTTTTTTTGGGGATGTGATCAAATGGGTCATTAAGTTAATGCCCGAGCAAAAATTTTTTTGGTTTTTTTCGGTCGTTTAGACTTGGCAGCCATTTTTATGTCAAAAATGGCCATTTTTGACACTTAGGGCTCTAAATTCGTTGACCAGGCACAGGCGCGGCGATTGGGGGGAGTGCCGCGCCAACGGGGTGTATCCAGGCGTATTTTGCAATTTCGTGCCTGGCGCAGCCCGGCGCAAGTACTCCTCTGTCCCTCCTGTGTCCCTCCTGCCGGCGCAAGTGGCAAAGAGGGAGGAGAGAAGGCGTGAGTGGGTTTAACACAGCCGAGTCAAATCTTCACCAATCAAATGAGCTCCTCTCCTCACCTTTAAAATGTTGGAATAAAGAAGCCTCTGTCCTATATCTGCGTGATGCGTAACAGAAGTTCAAAACTTTGATATAACATACAAAACAAATATTTAGAAAAAGTCATGGACGGATGGACTCGTATCTTTTACTGACATGAAATACCATGCATTACTAACATCAGTGCTGCGGTTCTAGTGTTAAGGACAGAGCTGTGCAGCCAGGTGGTCTCTCCTCTCCCGTGCGCTCTGCTGCTCTCCCTGCTGATACGGCACATGCAGTTCGGCCTCTCTCTGTCTCAAGTCCTGCAATGTCTCCTGCGTGAGGTCAAAGTGACATCCATGGCATACAGCTATATTGTGTTAGCACGCAACATACCACAGAGAATGCACTGACACTCTGAGGGCTGTCAGGTCGAGTTTCCATGATGCGTGCCACCCGCCTTTGATCTGACATCAGGACAACCGATACAGATACTATAATTTATGTGCTGATTCAGATAGTTACATTAAATAGTGGTTGCTGTAATTATTTTTTGCATTGAAATGTGCCTAACATTCTGGAAACCTGCCTGTGAGGTTTCGTGACGTCTTGACTGTGCGCCCGGTCAGCCAAATTACCACTGCACAGAAAGCAAACCAGGTTGGAGCTGGCGAGCTCTCTGCGCACTTTCGGCGGAGCCTTTTGCCACGAAATTGTCACTGCGTCTTGATGAATATGTGACACCTCCCCTACTACACCGCCACACCCATCTCGGAGCACGTCCGTCTACCAAATTGCCAAAGTGGCTGCGCACGGTGTTGCACCAAGACGAAATTACCACTGCGCGCGGGCTGCACGGATTTAAATTACCACTCGTGGGCTGTGTCACGCTGCGCCACCCTGCGCTGCGCCAAGAAATTAGAGCCCTTAGGTGCAATTTTCTCAAAAACTATCTGATGAATTTTTTTTTTTTTATCACAGCAATGGAATCAATATCATGACCTGCTTCAACGGTGTAAAAAGCGTTTTGATTGAATCGCTCCTTCATAGCGCCACCTAGGCAACGTGTCATGACCTCATCATTTTTCGGGGTGTTTTGCCACAAAATGTGCCGTAACTTGCTTATTATTGCATTTATAGTATAGGTATGAATTGAGCATGGACAGCATATCATGCTTTCCGAGCGTTGTCGGTTGGTTGAATTTTTTTTTTTTTTTTTAAGATTATTTTTTGGGGATTTTTCCCTTTATTAGACAGCTACACAGCGGAGACAGACAGGAAGGCCGGGGAGAAGAATGGGGAAGACATGCGGCAAACAACCCGAGCCGGATCGAACCCGGGTCGCCGCGAGAAGGACACAGCCCCCACGGCGCGCGCGCCCAGACCGCCGAGCCACCGGGGCGCCCCCAGTTGGTTGAATTTGACCTTAAGTCAAAAGGTCAAGGTCAAATGGCAAAAATGTGCTATAACTCTCTTAATATAGTATTTAGAGCTTAGGTATGTATGAGGCACCTATAGGGAATCAGCTATGCCGAATATTGTGAGTCAGTCACATTTGACCTTGGGCCTCCAGGTCAAGGTCAAATGGCAAAAATGTGCTATAACTCTCTTAATATAGCATTTTGCTTAGGTATGTATGAGGCACCTATAGGGAATCAGGTATGCTGAACATTGTGAGTCAGTCACATTTGACCTTGGGCCTCAAGGTCAAGGCCAAATGGCAAAAATGTGCTATAACTTGCTTAATATGACATTTAGAGCTTTGATATGTATGAGGCACCCATAGGGAATCATGTATGCCAAACATTCTCGGTTGTTCGAATTTGACCTTGAGCCTCAAGGTGAAGGTCAAATGGCAAAAATGTGTTATCACAGCTTAATATGGCATTTAGAGCTTAGGTATGTGTGAGGCACCTATAGGGAATCATGTAAGCCAAACATTCTCAGCAAGTTGAATATGACATTGGGCGTCAAGATCAAATGGCAAAAATATGCTATAACTTGCTGAATATGGCAGTTAGAGCTCAGGTACGTTTGGGGCACCTATAGGAAACCATGTATGCTGAACATTCTTAGGCAGTCAGTCAGATTTGATGTTAGGCCCCAAGGTCAAGGTTATATGACAAAAATGGCCCATATTTGTTTAATATTGTTTTTAGAGCTTAGGTGTGTATTGGGTACTAATAGCAAATCATGTATGCAGGTTTTTTTGACATATTGGATTTGACCTTGGGCAACAAGGTCCAGGTAATGACAAAAACGGCCTAAAAGTCCTTTAATGTTGGCTTTAGATCTTCGGTATGTATTGGACACTAATGACAAATCATGTGTGCTGATCAAACACACCATATTGGATTTGACTTTGGTCTTCAAGGTCAAGGTCATGTGACAAAATCAATCTATTTATTTCCTCGTTTAATAATGTCTTAAGACATTAGTATGTATTAGGCACTAACCAATATATAATTAAAGTTGTAACGGGCATTGTAAATGCATTGGTCGACCTTTGTCGCAATCAATTGCGGCAATAAAAACTGGTCAAAATCCATTTTTGGATTTTTGTTCCTATTAGCATCATGGAATAGAAAGAATAATACTAATTAGACCCACTCGGTGGCAGTGTTGTGTAAAAAAAAAAAAAATCATTGCCTGAAAGCAAGAACCAGAAGTGAATTGAGAAGATGGCGCACTTCATAAATTGACAGCAGACGACAGTGAAAGTTCAGGTTAGAAAAAAATCTGATCGAATTTCATGATGTAGACTTCTTAAAGATTATATTTTTGCTAAATGGCAGAAAAGTGACATAAAAATGTTGCTGTCTGTCACTCATGAAAAAGTGTGACCGCTCAGTCCAGTTGCCCGATAATGGTAACTAAAACCCCTTTCTCACTGAGCTACGTTGGCCCGCGGAAGTGTGCGGATGAAACAGTTCTCTTCTTTCACAGAGAAGAATTGATTTGAAGAACCGTGAATTGATTCGCAGTGGTATGGGACCATTCGCCATCATCACCGAAATTTGCGAAAAAATTAAACAGGTTTAATTTTTTCGTGGATGTCCGAGCTGGAGCTTTTTAACGCCAGTATCGTGTAGACAACGTGTTGCTTTTGCAAGAATTCGTGTTGGCTTCCTGTTGAATCCGCGGACTGATGCTAGTTTTTTCTCCTGTTGGGGCTGTAACTGCCGGCAACCTTCAGGGCCCTTGGCACTCTAGTTTTTTTTTTTTTACCCAATCACTTTGGTCAACATCAGGTCATATGGAGTAAAGAACAAGGATGGAGCTACAGGTATCACTGGTGAATTGTTATCAAACTAGAGAAGTCAGGTGATCTTATAATGATAGGAAAGGGTGTCGGAAAATGAGGGAAAATTTTTCAGGGCAGGGTGGCACAGTAGCACAGTGGGCTGCACTGTTGTCTCACACTAAGACATTTGTTGGTTTGAATGACACCTGGGGCCGTCCCGTGTGGAGTTTGCATGTTCTTCCCCAGTTTGTGTGGGTTTCCTCCCACAGCCCAAAAACACGATTGGAGCTTAATTGGAGACTCTACGTACGTATATGGCCTATAGGCCTGACTCTGTGCCTGAACGATGTGTGTGCTCTGCGATCGATTCATGAGCTGTCCAAGATGCATTCCTGCCTTTCGCCCACAGTCAGATTGGATTGGCTTCCAGGGTTTAGATAGTTGATGGATGGACAGTGTAGTATGAATGTTAAATGCAGTGGAGACAAATGGAAGTTCACTAGGATAATAAGCCAGTTCAAAAGGTGTATTTGTTTACAATAACATATGTTTTTCATCATAAATTTCTAGCAGATTGTGTATAAATATTTATACCACACCAGCTGTGTTTGACATCATTCCATGCTTGTTTCCATAAATTGCATCAGGCGGCACGTGTGAATGGTAAACTCATACACAGTGATATCAAACATGATTGGTAGGTATGTTATAAATAATTACACGTAGACATAGCTGGAAAAAGACTTAATTATTGACAAATTCACTTCATGAACAAGTTCATAATGAGGGGATGGCAGAGAATCCTATTTCACTGAGTCAGGCAATAACAACATTTATTTTTTTTGTAGGTTACCCTCTGGCAACCCATTCGAAATCTCCTAAGCTTTGGAAAAATAATGAGGTAAATTACTGAGGGTAATGAATACATAGGTGCCAATCTTGATCGTGAATGGGCCAATACAATTCATTTGCTAACTTACTAACTGTTTTTTTTTTTTTTAATTAGAAATGTTCTTGCTAGTGACTAATTAAATGTACTTTTCTTATGCTGATGTTTAAGACTTTGTTAAATCATCTTATCTAGCTGAAGATTTATTATCTACAAGCCTACCACACTGTTACAATTGCTTTCAATCAGCATCCCTTCTATGTGAACATGCTTTGCTCTAATTGGCCAGAAAACAGAAGAGCGAAACACAAATAAAGTAACACTAGCTGATACCCGTGGTACGCACAGGCTATATGCGTGGGCACGATAACAGCTGATTGAATTAGCCAGTTTTATTCGCAAAAACGGCTTCAAAATGCAGTTTTCACTTTATAACTAAGTTTGAAACCTGGCGCATCGTCTTTTCCCACAGTAAAACCGGTGTATGCAGAAAACTCATTATTCATTATTCACGGTAGTTTTGGAGGAGATGTGTGAAATGATGCAAATCGCCAACTCAGTAATAATATATAGATTGTTGATACAAGCAAGAATAAAGTGGAGTGGTCTAGCATTGTTGTTTGTGGAAGCAGAGCACACTACGTGAGCTGAACTTGGTCTGTTTTAATGCACAGTCTTATATTGCCAAGGAAGTGTTTTTGTAGGATCAACCAATGTTGATAACGGGGACCTAACGTCTGAGCTGGGCTGTCTTAACCTTCTCAGAGCTGTTAGATACAGTGGAGAACACTGTACGGGTGGCCTAAAATGTTTATTTACCCCATAACATGGATCCTATAATTAATTTGAATTGAGGATGATGTTGTTTAATCCATTGCTCAGTTATGACAACGTGATTAATGTTTACTGTTTATGGTGTGAATAGGCGTTCAGTCTTGCTGCAGCTCCACGGTCATCTATACTGACCAGGTGTCCTTTCGCCAACAGCACAAATCACATCAGTAATGGAGCACTCTCTTTAAAAACTGCTAATTAGACTACCACTATGATGCTAATTGCTGCTTTGCTTGCTTTGCAAGCTCTTGCTGCCGCTAGTTGCTTTGCAGCTCCTTGTTTGCTGTGTGCGCCTGGTTGCCTTTGTTGCTGGTCCGTTTGTGTTCACTCCTTTTATCGCAATTCGCTTTGCCGCTGACCCCTCACCACCCCAGCCTCCGAGTTGTTTAGGTCTGCTTTGTGTACTCATGGGCTTTGGTGTCATTTGTTGTTTTGGTACAGTAGATATACTGTAACTTCTCCCTGTGTTCGGGGTAAAAAGAGAGTAAATGCATCAAGTATCCATAGCGGATCTATCCAGTGCCAAACCACTGATAATCCATGACATCATAATCAGTAAAGTATGACATATCAGGAACCAAATGGTGCATTAATGGTGCATCATTCCTTTTCAGCTTGAGACATCCTTCTAGTCATCTACACTCTCATGTTGATGTTAAAAATCAGCAAACTGCCCCAGTAAGCTACAGCACACAGTTAATTTTGTTCAGTGGTTAAGATGCAGCAACTCTACCGATTTGAGATTAACTCAGATGCCTTTACTGTTCAAGCCGGTAGCCTGGAACAGAAAGCACAGTTTAAATACATTTCAAAGTGCCACTTCTAAAGAACCAATTAATGTAACTGCTGGGTTCATACTCTGCAAGGTCTAGGGGGAGATTAATAAGATTCCAAACCTGGCGGTACGCAGTGTATTTTTTCGAAGTAAAATTTGCTGTTGCACCTCTATTATGAGACCAGCGAGTTATGGTCTGAGTATAATTATAGTACCGATAAAGGTTGTTTGCTTGTTTAGTGCTTGTGAGTTCTCACGAAACACTGCACCCCCCAGTCAAAAAAAAAACAAGAATATATATATACTTTTCAAAAATTTTCTGAAAAGTGAAACTTGATTAAAAACAATGAACATGGGGTGCACCCAAATCGGTGGAAGGAGCATAATTCCCCTCCCTCCTTAAAATAACTGTAAATAGAGTCCCATCCTCAAGCATGAGCTGGGAGGGTGATATTTTTTGAAACTTTAATTATACGCTATTGACCCTAAGTGGTGGCCCAATTTATCCTCTGCTTTTGATCTGGTTTGATCCAAGTTTCCTCAGTTACATTGTGCAGTGTCCAAAAACTCCAGCTCTGAGGCCTGAGCTTTGGTCAAGAGCCATGGCAGGAGTTTTATTCAGCTAAGCTGGAAAACAGGCGTGATGACAGCCACAAAAAAAAAATAAATAAATAAAATTTTTAAAATAAACCAAACAAACAAAAAACAAATGACCAATGATTTAACAGGGCACTTAGAACAACTATGCTCTTAACCCTTTGAAAAGGAGGCTTTTTAGAATGTTTTTTTTTTCTTTATTTAAAGTCAGCATTCTGTTACTCAGATGCTTCAGTTGCCAGTTCTAATTGTTACTCAGAATTATCATGTTCAGTTTGGAAGATTCTAATCACATGAAAGTTCAGGCTCTGGGATCATTTATCATCTTCAGCAGTTTCCTTCCTTTGGCTGGCAATCGCTGAGGAGTAATGAGGACAGATAGACGTAACACGTGACACTTGGTGAAAAAAAATATGTTTCGTGTTTCTGTCATTGTTGTAATGTCATTGGGATGTGTTCATTCTCTCATGGCACAAACCTTTAGCCTGCTTAATCAAGTAGGCATTCCCCAACGGCTCTCTCCTGTCCAATATTCACTCAAATCTCTTATGCATGAAGTAAGCGGAAACTATGCATTCACTTATTTTTATTTATTTATTTCTTAATTTTTTGCTATCATCATTAGTGCCTGTCCCTGGCAGTATGATAATAACTGGGCTGGCTTTCCATCTTATAAACATTTTAGGGGGTTTAATTTTTGATGTCTTTCCAATGCCCTTACTTTCTTTACTTAAATGGTCTTGAGTTCTTATAGCGAACTAGAGATTTGAGACAGAATCTCGTACAGTCTAGAGCTGCCTGTGGATACCAGATATTTCAAAATTGTCTGACGAGCTCACTGGCTGTTTTTAGCCAAGGGATCATAACTCAAGAGAAATGGACAAGAAACTCAAACTGAAGCAAGGCTGCACATATTCATTTTCTCAATCATTATTTCAAATGGCTTCCTCGCTGCATTTACTCACTTTCACACCCTAAACTTTATATGCTGCAATAAATCAAGAGTCATGTGTAATCTGGTAATAGTGTTCTTGGGGTATGGAGCTGAATGCAACTAAATATGGCAAGAATATGATGAACCTCTTAGAATGTTTTAGTGAGTAGCTCAAAAGTAATCATTAAGTGTTAAATATGACACAAAAAACAGGGGTGAAAATGTAAAATGTATCGCGCTGAAAATGGAAGCGTTTTCCCTCCAATGAACTGGTTGCTAGTACTCCTATTCTAAAATCTGGAGCCCTGCAGCTTAGATTTTGGAACCCTGCAGCTTCCACCATTTTGTATGTTAAACTTTAAGTTCCAGAGAATTTCTGATGTTTGGAACTCGATTACTCTTTGGAGTTTGGAATGCTTTTGGCTCTTGTGCTTGAAGTTTTTAAAGCCATATTCTCCACTCTTTGGAGTTTAGGAAATTATGCAGTTGGTTACACACTCATTTTGACTGAGGTATGTTCCATTCTTTGGAGTTTTAAAAACTTTCATGTCACACTTTGAGTATTGGAATTCTGTGAGCTCTGCCATTGAAATTGTGAAGTATGTAGACTCTGCCCTTTCGAAGATTCAACTTTGCGAACTCCACCCTTTTGAGTTCCGTGAATGATGTAGGCTCCACTCTATGGCGTTCTGAGTAGTGCGAGCTTCCAGCTTTAGATGCTCATCTACATAAGCTTAGACCTTTCGAGCTTTGATCAACTTTGGTTCCACGTTTCTGACATTTATACAGTGCAAGCCCTGCCCTATGGAGATCTCAACAATATGGGCTCTGGCTTTTAAATTTTCAGCTGAGTAAGCACTGACCTTTGGAGTTTGCAGCAATGTAGGCTCCACCCTTCGGAGTTTTCACGATGTCTGCTTTGCCCTGGTGAACCAGCTGTGGGGTCCAAACTCGACCAGTCTTCTGACCGCCCCTTTAGAACTGGCTATGAGCTTTCTGAGATGCAATCTATCATTAAGTGAACAGCTCAGCAGCATGAAGCCAGAGAAGTACTGTGTGTGATTTAAACCCTTTGTCTGCCCTCTCCCTTCCTCCGCATCATAAAACCTTCCCTCAGTTCACTCTCTTAAACAATACATCAATCTTTCTTATTAGTTTTATTTTACTTTTCTTCCCTCGTTTCATTCGCATTCAAGAGCGTGTTTCGGTGAAGATATTCATTTCATTATTTGCATTTAGATTCACATACCTTTTCCAGCTTAAATAATGGAGTCCTTAATTTCTTCTGCATCTTCCTTTTTTATCACTACCTTCTCAAAAATGTCATAGATTTAATCTGCAACACTTAGAATAAGCTCAGTTATTTACTTCAGAAGGTTAAAGACAAGCATTCACATTCGTCTAAAGCAGACAACCACCACTTTTTTTCCCCACATCTAGGTCAGCAGGATGGGTTCACTTAGAGCCAAAAGAGGAAACTCAATGTGTTCATCACATTACCTCATTTCGCTTGCTTGTTTCCCTCACTTGTGTCTCTTCCTTGTGTCTTAGCTCTGGCCTAGTAAGATGTGAGTGAGAAATGCTTGGATGTGATGCAAGGACAAAGGAATCCTCAGCTAGGGAAATGAGACATGCTTGTTCCCTCAAGAGTCACTTTTGAACGAAGTCCTTCACTTCGCTGTATCACCTGTCACCTGGCTTAACACGGAAGAAACCCTACTTAGATCAACTACAATTTTCTTTTGATATGCGAATTGAAATGAATTCATCTACCTCCATTCATTATTCATAGGATTATTTTCAGTCCAGTATTGGTGTTTCTATGCCTGAAATGTGCATTTTAATTAAAATTAAATATACAATGTAATTCTAATGGGTAGCTTAATGTATCTGTCATCCTTTTAGAGCCCAGTTTTGTTCAAATGCACTTTTCTACTGGATGTAATTGACAACGACAGGCAGAGCGGAAATACCAGGGGTACGGAGGGTACAGTAGCACCCTGGCCCAAGTGCAATGAGGGCCCTTTGACAAGTAAGCATGTAATTGTGGCAAAACTGTCAATGGTTCAGACCCATGCACTAATGATATTGCTGAGAAAGGCAGTACTATTGTGATTAATAGCAGCTTGCTTTTACTTTACCAGATACACAGCATTTTTTAATACTCATACAAATATTTATGGGCCTATGTTAGACCTGGGTAGGCTGCATATTTTATTCTTCCTATTGCCTCCCTGTTGTGGACACCCAGATAGCAAGCACCTCTGCTCCGGATCTGCCCCGGCTCTGCTGGTGTCGGCACAGAGCCGGGGCAGATCCGGAGCGGAGGCGCATGCTATCTGTGGGAAATACTGGAACCAATCAAATATCTAAGTAAGCCATTTTGGTTAGCTGGCCTTTCTCAGTGGCATGACTTAACTGAAAATGCAGGCATAAAAGAACAAACACAAGAATGTGAGCAAGAATAAGATAATAGTGAGGAAGAGGAGGCAAGGCTATAACTGGCTAAATTAGATACTTATTTTTTTCTTCTTCTGGCAAACAGTGGATGGTGAGCACCTGTTGGCGAGTTCTCTCATTTCTGAACGAATACAATCCAGTTCGCTAGCATATATTATGTGCTTCGTTTATTTTTATAGATAGCATTAAGAACACAATGCTACCTACTGTGAGTGGCTAATTCAGCCATTTAACATTTTATCTTGCTAAATGTAATGGTGTTCACATACTTGCCAGCCTACGTTATGATTACAACTTGTTGTCTTGAGATAAACCCTTGTAACTTTAAATTGCTGCATGTCGTTTCCAAGGTTACAAGCCTACCTTCTGGTGAAAAAAACAGTAAGGAAATTAATCAAAAAACTATGTTATGAGTGAATTGTTTCCATTTGCCCCAGAAGACAGGAAATTAATTTAATCAGACCCAATGCAAACACAAGCCTGCTCTTTATCATCAGATATTAACACAGATCTTTGTCAACTGCAACATTCCTGTATGCCTCCTGCAGGCTGCTTAGTCTATAGACTGTAGATGTTGCACATTCCTATGACATCCTCAGAATGTGACACTGATATCCAACTCAACTCCAAGTCTCACACTGTCATTAACCTAAGAGCAGGCTTATGTTTGCAATTTGTGCTGATTAAATCAATGTCTTGTCTTTTGGGGCTTTCAGCATAGGCATGAAAATTTAACTTAAAACATAGTTTTTGTGATTATTTTTTCATACCCATTTCCAAAGCCTATATTCCATTTCATTCAGGTGCAGTTCTAGTGACACAAAATGAAAGGCAAGTAAAATTTTCTCAAACTGAAGCTGGATTCACAATTTTGTGACTAAATAAAAGGGAAAACGGAGCATATCCTGGCCAACCCAAACCCCACTGTCACCGCGCCCCACCGCAGCCAAACCACTCTGTGTGTGAATGCCATATGTACATCTTTGTCTGCACCAAACAAGGAGTACTGCAAAATGAACGGGTATTTGTTCCCATTTGCAAACTGACAGATTTGGATCTGCAATTAAAGATGTGTTTTAATGTGTTGAGTGCAGATCAGTTCCTTTATAAACTTAAGTAGGCACATTCTGTGGGGTGGTTGTATCTCAGCACCTCTGTGGTTATATTTCCCTGTGGAATAATTGCATTCTTCAGTCTGAAGTGGTGAGGAATTTCTTGTAGTGACCAGAATCCAACCAGCGGGGATGCCTTGGGCCCAAATCTGCTGGCTTTTCACTTGTTTGGCAAAATTCAAAAATGGCTTAAAAAAAAGTTTTCAACTGAAAAAAAGTTCAATGGAGGCTGACAATGTTGCACTGTTTTTGTTGTTGTTGTTATTTATTTATTTATTTATTTTTTGGTACAGCATTGCACTGAGTCAGCGTTGTTTTGTCACTGTTAGAATAATCCTCAAGACCTTGCTACCTTCTTCTAAAGCAACCTTGAATTGTTTTCTTTACCTGAAATAAAGATGCTAAGCTGGTGATGTGTCAAAACACTGCAGTACTGGCAAATGAAAGAGAGTATCAGTGGTTTCTTTAAAATGGGGAAATCTCATTTTATGAATTTGGAATGAATTGCGCCCGGATTTGGTTTCCCAAAGGTCTGGGGGTGGGGGGTAAGGGGGCTTATGACACAACTCCAGAACACAAACCTGTTTTCCCTCTAAAACTCTGTTGAGGATTTGCATCCCCGATTCAGCCTCGTCAGAAACTCTCACCCCCTCACTTTCTCCCTGGCTAAAAACCGCTAAAGTTTTCTGCTCATTGGAAATAACCCACAGATGATCCAAATTCTTCAGAAATGCCCCATAATTTTTTATTAATTTAACACTATCAGAGTACTTATACAAGTTGCCTGCATAATCAAATATGCTTTAGCGGAGTGGACTTGACAACAGAAATTTTACAGTCATTTTACTTTACTTCTATAACTTGCAACTTGGCCCAAGTTGCAGATTAGCCCAGCTGTTGTTATAATTAGTAATGTGATTGAAATAATAAATTAGTCCATCTGATACTGTCGGACCATCTAAAATATGGGAGTTTTGGTTGAACAGAGCAAAAACAGCGTTACTTTTTCTCTGACTGAGTCTGCATGACTAAAAGGGAGTGTAAAATTTTGAGAAAACAATTTCCCCCTCAAAAGCTGTCGTGACTTTGTAGTTCCTTGAGTCTTTGGAAGTTTTAATATGATTCAGAATGACAGGACAAAAAGAATTTTCATTTTGATGTTTGCGAGTGCGAGATGGAAATTTGAGGTTGACCGTTATGAAATCAACTGTCTCAGTCATCATCCAGAAATGGTCTCAGTCAGCATCAAGAGCGAGTCTCAGTCATTATCCCAATACAGTCTCTGACACCTTTTTCACAGCTTATTTTTCTTAAATTGTGGCTTCCCTCTTTCTGTCAAAGCATGTAATTCTATCATATTTTGATATATCAGCTATTTTTAATAATATTTTAGTCAGTGCATTACTTGAGTGAGATTAATGCCCTTGAAGTTGTTTAAAACAGCCATTTAAGTTGATCCTGCACATTTTAACAAATCAATAACTGTTGCTGCATATCTTATTATTTCTGCCCCTCGTATTTATTTTGACATTTAAGGCTTATGATAAATCATAATAACATTAATCAACACTGTGCTGTGAGCATAAAATAATAAAAATTAGCCTTGAAATTCATCTGGAACCGTTTTGAACTTTTCAGTATCATCAGTCATATATAATTCATGGAAAAATTGTTTTCTACAGAACTGGTACAGGAAGTTGGCACCTCCTTTTAAGGCTTGTATTGGCCTGGCAGGTGTGTTTTATGGTTGTTGGGGGTTCTGTTTGGAAGTATGACTCCAGTTCTATTGTCCCTTGGGAAACATGCCACGAGACCTGTTAAGAATGTTGCATGAATATTCGGAAGTTCCTATTTTAGGAGGGCATATCGCATGTTCTGTAAAAGCAACAACTGATCCCCACCGACCCCTTACCACAGTGATCTTCCTGACAGCACACTCCTTGAGTCTGAATCCGGAAAGGCTACCTCACACAGCAATGAAACTAAACCTGCCATCAAATACGCATACCGGCCAACAGCACGCGGAACAAGACAGCTGGTGTTAGTCACACTCAGCTCCTCCTGGCTGAAACATTCAATACTGGGGGCTTTTTGAAAATGCTGCAGGTCTGGAGGTTTGACCAACAGTAGCATTTGAGTAAAGG
The DNA here is from genome assembly GCA_029692085.1 of Gymnothorax javanicus. Classification (NCBI taxonomy): domain Eukaryota; kingdom Metazoa; phylum Chordata; class Actinopteri; order Anguilliformes; family Muraenidae; genus Gymnothorax; species Gymnothorax javanicus. The sequence continues at coordinate 14,211,881 of CM056209.1, read as the reverse complement.
CAGGTTTTTGTACAGCATGAAATAGGGGCTGACTGGCTGCTTGTGTGACTAACTTAACTAGCAATTTTGGCTACCTGCATACAACAGCAGTTTGTCTGTTACAGTATGCACTGAGGAAATGCATAGGGTGTCTGTTCTATATTAAAAAGGACACAGAAATGAACATACATTAAAAAAATGCCCTTTGGCTTGATGGGTTTGAGGCCCATCAAACTATTACTTCTAGGGGAACATTATAAAAATGACCAAAGAACAGTAAAGCATTGGTTTTCATTCATAGGTGGAATATGAGCTGAGATGTACTGAGTGGCCGGCTCGTGCCACTTTCATGAGCACATTTCATGTCGTTGCGTTCAGTTTCATTTAGTATGAGTCAAATAGGAGTCCAATGCACTTGAGCAGAGTTAAATTTACCTGCATAGATGTAATACTTTACAACTAATTGCACATCCAGCACCAGGGAAAACTGATACGCATTACCATTAATAAAAGTGGAACAGTTCACTGGCAAATGAACACAAAACGCTGAAATATCTGTGCATTTCCAAGTGCGAATCCACTCAACTTTTGGCACTGACAGGTACAGAACTTAAAGGTATCTCATATCTATCTAATGAAGTTTGTTGTTTGTTATACACATTTGAGTATGTGCATAGAATTTGCGCAGTATAAATAAAATTTATCATCATTATTACAACCCCATTTCTTAAAAAGTTAGGATGCTGTATAAAATGTAAATTAAAATGGAATATTATTATTTGCAGATGATTTAAATTCTATATGTAATTGAAAATAGCACCAAGACAACATATCAGATGTCAAAACTGAGAAGTTTTATTGTTTTCTTGAAAAACATCGACTCAAATTGAATTTTATGCAAGCAACACGTCTCAAAAAAGTTGTGACAGAGGCTTGTTTACCTCTCTGTTGCGTCACCTTTTCTTGGAACAACTCTGTGAGCATTTGGGAACTGGGGAAACCAACTGCTTTAGTTTTGAAAGCTAAATGTTTTCCCATTCTTGTTTGTTTTAGTATTTCAGCTACTCAACACTTTGCAGCCTCATTTGTCAATTGTCTCCTTTCATAATGCGCCAAATATTTTCAGTGGTAGACAGGTCTGGACCGCAGTCAGGCCAGTAAAGCACGCAGACGCTTTTACTATAGAGTCTTTTTGTTGTAATATGTGCAGAATGTGGTGTTCAGAATTGTCTTGCTGAAATAAGCAAGGCCTTCCCTATAAAGGACATCTAGATGGCAGTATATGTTCCTCCAAAACCTGTACATATCGTCCAGCATTAATGCTGTCTTCACAGATGTGCAAGTTGCCCATGCCATGAGCACAAATGCACCCTCATACTATCCATGGATGCTGGCTTTCGAACTCTACACTGATAAAAAGCGAAATGGTCCCTTTCCTCATTAGCTCTGAGCACGTGGTGTCAATGATTTCCAAAAAGAATTTTAGATTTTGATTGGGCAGACTACTGGAAATGGGTTGAAATGTGTTGCTGGTATCAAATTTAAAATGCGCTGATATTTTTCGAAAAAACAATAAAATTTCTCAGTTTTAACATTAGATATATTTCCTGTGTACTATTTTCAATTAAATGAAGAGTTTAAATTATTTAAAAATTATTGCATTCTGTTTTTATTTACATTTTACACAGTGTCCCAACTTTTTTTGGAAACAGGATTGCAGGATCCATTTTTTTAAATATGAAGTTCGTCGTACATTCTCAGTGTTTTGTTTTCTGCTTAAGTGTTTCAGTGAAAAAAGAGAGGACATGGGATCTACATTCCTTTCTTAGTGCAGAAATGAATGTGTTTTTTTAAGGAAAGAGATGTTATGGCCTCCACAGATCCCTGATCTTTGTTTCATCAGATCTGCTGGGATTATTGGGAGAGGCCAACTACCATGTATCGACCGTGCATGTCAACCCTGACACGTGAGGTTAACTCAAATGTTTTGTGGAAACCGATTACCTCAACAAAACTGAGTTTGCCAACTTAATGATATTGTGTTCACAGCACTTAAAAACATGTAAAAAAAAAAATTAATTTGCCTTATTTTCTTTAAGTTCCTTCCACACAATGCAATTAAGTTTGCCTGCACAATTTTTTTCAGGTAATTGGTTTCCAGAAAACATTTGAGCTCACCACACTATCAGGTTTTACAGCAGGAAAGGGCCTTCTCAAATTGTTGGAAGCAAAGAATCATCTAGAATGTCATTGAATGCTTTAGGGCCAAATAGAACCAAGAAGCCGAGCCAGAATCACGAAAAACAAACCCGGACCAAGGAAGCTCCAGTCTTAGACATGCGGTATATAAAGTTGAAAAACCAAAAACAAAAACAATAAATAAACAAGTGGTGCCATGCACAACAAACCCTGCCCCTCGCACATGCTTTCACCTACTTGTACAAAATTCAATAGGGATCTATTCTGGGTCAGTGGCAATCCCTAAACGGAATTTGGGGTGAATGTGCCCATTAGTTTTGCTGCTAGAGTGTTAACAAACGAACACAGAAACAAACGCACAAACACACAAACACAGAAACAAACCGAACCAAAAACAATACCCCTTGCCCTCACCCTTCGGGTGGGGTGGGGTAATAAAACAACAACAAAAAAACTCTTGCATGAAATTGATTGTCGTTTATGACATTGAACAGTTGGATTGTACCATGTATGATGTTCATGACATTCATGGGGAAGGGCAGGGGGCAGAAAAAAGGACCTTTTGCAGCTCTCATCCTCATGGGAGCTTCCATCAAATTTTCACCCTTTATCAGAGCAGGCGTGCAGGCGGTGTGTCCCTTAAACCACGGTTGGAGACTGGCAGGTTTGTATTGATCATCCACCGCGTCTAACGGAATAATTAGTCTATTTCCTGCAATCTCCAGAACTCATGTCCTCTTTGACTTGTCAAGTCTGACACATTTTGTAAGGGTGGCATTTTTCATTGCATTCATTTTAAATTCATTGAGTGCATTTCGGTGAAGTCCTCTGCATTCCTCGGGACAATCTGTGTGCACCAGTAGTGTCAGTTTTGAATTCTGATTCTGCTCTCACCGATTCTGCTCACCCACCGCCCCCAAGAACTCACCAAAATTATTCACCTGATTGCTTATGGCTTCTTCAAATGGTCTTGCTCATCTGGAGTCTTGTCCAGTTTAGTCTTCCTTGAGAAACCTAGAATTCTACTAGGCCTTGAAAGTGTGATGTAACTTGGTAATAGCGATTGAGCTAACAGTGCATAGATTTCCGGTTCAAAGCATGTTTCTCTTTTGAAAAAATTAATGTAGTTTTTGCATAATTATCTCTGTCACAGTCAATCCTCCAAGCTGGCATTTGAAAATGGGTAGTTTTTTTCCTTGATGGGTTTGTCTCTTGTAATACATTGGATCCACGGAAATCATTGCTGCCTTGCAGTGGAAACCATTTTTTGGCGTCAAGTGATGGTTTTACCTGTTTGAGCTTAATTGACGTTGGAAATATTTCTGAATGTGTGCAATTTTTTGCCTATGTGTTATTTACAAGCCAAATATACTAATGTATAATCGCAAACAGGAATCAAGAACCTCCACACACATGTTCTTCTGCTCTGCTTTTATCTGGGAGAGGCAAACAGATGGCACTGGTGTCTTAATAAGGCGAGTGATTGATGGTGATATGGACAGAATAGAAGAAAAGAGCAGCGACTGCCTACGCGTTTGCAGTGCAACACGCGTGTTAGAAATGTCATGCTAATTATAATGCTAACAAGCATTGGGCTCTCCCTGCACAGCAGGGGTAATTCAGGAAGATGGACATAAAAGCGTTGAGAAGGGCCGTTAGCATGAAGAATTGTGGGTATATAAAAGCCTTGGCAGTAATGGAATTAACCCAGGCTCTTTCTTTCTGGTATCAGACCAATGTGCACTGCTGTTAAAAACATAGTGAGGAAAAAACGCGATATTCAATAAAGCAGCCTACAGCTGTGAGACCAGTGGTGATTAAGTTAACTCAGAATTTCAGTAGCACTCATGTATTCCCTCGTAAATATAAATATGACAAACATTGGTTATTAAAATAGCAAAACACTGTGAGAGTGCCATAAAGTTTCCAGAGTTGCATTTAATATTGCCTTTAAAATGGGAAATAATTAATATTTGCATGGTGTGCAGAATGTGAATTTTTCTGTCAGCTTTTCACAAATGGAAGAAAAGTTCAAGAATGTTTATTTCATCAATGTAAATACATCTTTCCACATTCCGATAGATGTGGAGGAGCTAAAGTAAATTAAGCTCTTCAACCCAACGCCCCCAGGTAACACTGACATTATGGGACATAAATAAGTGCTCTTTCACTCATTTTGCCCTGGTATGGAAGGGGTTTTAAAAAGCAGTATCCCCCAATTTATGAAAATGTCCATCACATAGAATTCATTTCTTGACTTCAGTTCTGCATTAGCCCTACATCACGCATGGGCCCAAAGCATATTTATGCCATGCATACTTTGGGTGGTCAAATATTGTGCTGCATAGGAAAACTATATATTATTCAAAAGTGTGAAGACTTACCATTCTAACTGCATATGCCATTTCATGATGCAAACACAAAAGCGAAAATAGCATTTCAAGTTGTTTCACAGCGACCCTCAGCCTGACAATCCAGTTCCATAGGTTTTATTGCACTTTGTTTAGATCTGTCAAAATTTTTCAACAATGTTATTACATTGCTGCAAAAAAGTATTTACCCCTTTCCCATTTTCCTCAAATTTTTCTCATTTATCATATTTAAAGAGTAACTAACCTCCCAGGTCTGAGCCAAACTCCACCAACTACATAATTTTGAAAAATCCAAAAATTGTGAATGGGGCTAAGGAGGGGTGTGGGACGCAAAGGTCGGTAAAAGTAATAATTAGATGAAGTAAAACTATGGCAGGTGTGATAGCCAAGAATTTGAGATAAATTTCAGTGCAAAAATCAATAATTGTGCAAACTGATGACTGGAATTAAATTTGGTGGAGGACTTGTTCTTACTTTGATCCCAGATGTTTCACTTCTGCTGCTCTGAGCCCTCACTGCCATTGAGCCAAAACATCCTGAATGTTTTGATTGTACATTAGCCAGTAATAATCTAAATGACATAGCTAGCCACATTTTTGTTCCTTTGGCTAGTTAAGCTGTGGCAATCAACACACCTGGGGTGCGTTTTCCGAAAGCACAGATGCTAACTTACATAGTTGGAACCATTGACTGTGAATGGACAAACTATCTAGGTTGCTAACTTAGTTAGCGACTATGGTTTTGGGAAACACACCCCTGGTTGGCAAGCTACCGTACAGGCCAGCAGACACTGCCTAATTCCCACGAGACGTCTCATGTATCTCTCATGGATTTCTCGCGATAATCTCCTCTTTATGTCGCATGCTATTATCAACCTCGTACTCTGCCGAGACAAACTTCGCAGTAGGCGGGCCGCCGAACCTACACACGTATGCCTAGAGTCTGCCAAATGCGTGACGTAATGTAGTCCGAATTCGGCCTATGCACAGTTGTTACTGAGAATTACTTTTTATATGCGGATTTAATAGATATAATACATTGTTGTGTTGCTGTGTTGTTGTTGGTAATCGCTAATCACTAATCTGTGAAAATCAGTGGCGGGCGGTGGGCAGAGAACAAGGACGGCGATAAACATGTCTTTAAACTGCTTATTAGTCTTGATCTGTTTTCAGTCAATTTTCCTGGTAAAAGACACTTTAACTCTCCCCTCTCAGGTGCAGCTAATTGTCTTCATTAAGAAGTGAAATCAAACGCATCAGTTGAACGCAAAAAAGAGCGCATTTCAATCTTTTTCAATTAAACAATCATTACGCACAGGTTTGACGACTTGCTTAGGATGTGACAAAATTTAACGCGGAAATTCCACAGTAGTTTTTTCGTGAAGAGTTGCCTATTAAGGCATGTGAATTAAACATTTTATAGAATCTATTATTCACTCGCCTAAACATTTCATTATAAGGGAAACTAACATTTTGACCAAGAACAATGATTGAAATCGGGTCACTAATCTCATCCATTTTAAGGGATGTTTTCCGCCCCCTCAGTTTTCTGTCCACCGCCCGCCACTGGTGAAAATCGAGGGTGGGCTGAAGAAGAGTATACGATATCCAGCAGCGGTTGAAGAATCACTTTGAAAATCTCAGTATACATGTACCGCTAGTCTGAATAAACATAATGTTCTACATACATGTAGATTGTAATTTTGCATTTATTTCAGCCTGTTTACTGTTTCATCATTTCATCAGGTCATGTGGTGGAGGGAGATAACTCATATTATGTTTGCTGTTTAATAGCCTTCTGTTTGACGATGTTGGTTTATTCTTAAACATTTATACTGTAAATGCACCATAGAATGTTTTCTTTGAACTTCTCATTGTGTCATAACTAAAGCAACAAACCTATCAATTCACATATCAAATTATATTTAAAAAGACGCCTTGTTGCAGTATCCTGAAAACGACAGAGCTCACATTCCATGTCTTTTTTCTTTCAATTGGAATTGGTTAAGTGAACAGTAATTATTAGTTTGATATTTGTTTGGCGTATAGGTTTTGCCGATGTAATGTACTGAAATGCAAATAATCACCGGCACTAGGCCTATTACTTTTATATATTATAAATATATGATATATGTGACTCGTACATTTACACTGCATCGCGATATTCTCGTGTATGTCTTGTGTATTTCTCCCGATAATCTCGTGTATAAATGGCACTGTCTGCTGGCCTGTATGGTAAATGGAAAATCAAAAACTGTACTTCACCAACATTGGTACTGTGATATACTGTGAATCTTTGATAGCTGACTATCTGGTTTAAGGTTTTTTCTCATAAAAAAAAGGCGGTGAATTTGTTTGAATGGTTTCTGATGAGGGTGGTGGGGATGGGGGTGTCCTCAGTAAAGCAATAGAGCTTCAAAAGTAACGTTATTGCTTACTTGTTCTGGGAATTGGAAGAGTATATTGCAGTGAAAATTCAGCCACAGATGAGGGAAAAGACCAGAAAGAGGGAAATTGGAACACTATTGTAAAATCAAATACGATAGCAATGAGAAAGACTGGGAAATTAGGAGTCTCCAAAATTAAGAGTTGAAAATGCATGGAAATTTTCTTGAAAATATCCATAAATTACGTAATTTTGGTTACAGTATCATAATATTTGAACCTGTATTTAGCCAGGTGTCTGGCTGAGGCTTTGTTTTACTAGGCTGATGAAGCATATGCTGCATTCGATTTGTCTCGGAAGCTGGAAAGCAGGGCTGGGAATGTTATATCTGAGCTGGTGCGATCATTAAGTAAGTCGGAAAACTGACTTGGGGTCAGTAGGGTTTTCTCTGGCCAGATTAGCCTTTGTTAGCTGTTGCTAGCAATACTAGTTGATGACAACGCATTACGTGGTATTTTGCACATACAAACACCGTAGCAACAAGTGCGCTGATAAAAGATATTCAGCACCGTGTCTACGACTGATATAATGGCACATACTGCAAATAAGACAGAGGGGTTAATAAACAGTGTATTACTGCATCTTTAACTTTCTTAATGCAGGGGGCAGCCATCTTGAACTCAGAACTCGGGGTAGGTGAGGTTCCTCTGACTTTCCGAGTTGGAAATCTGACTTCATGGGCGTTCCAATCAAAATTTCCCACTGGGAGCTCAGAAATCCTGACTTCCCAGTACAAATGGAATGCAGCATTGGTCAAAGCACCACAGAGCCAGGAGAAAACGCAAGCAAAAACTTTCCAGTGTTGCTACTCAATTTGAGTTATATTCTCATTAATTCTGACCCATCTTCTGAGAGTCACTTGTCAGAAGAGACCGCGATTATGCCTGTCATCAAAGTGGTTCAAGAAAAGTAAGCTTTTTAGTTTAAGAAGAAATTTGCTCAAAAATGGGGTGCCAGTGAAGAGGCTAACTGGTTTATTCAAGCTTCTGCAACTGCTTTTGCATGGAAATATTTTTAGTCAAAGATGTGAAGAAAACAGAAAGGATTCTTCCTTAATCCTGTTTCTCCAGCTCAACTCGCCTGAAGTTTAATTCAGTCTTTATTTGTGGCGTTTTATTTGTGGCTCTGGCTTTGTTGTCAGTAGTTATCTAGATAGGCTGGATGCAGTGCAATCTCTATCTGGCCAACTCCAGGGCAAACTCTCCCAGCGACACCTCACCAAACTGCTATAAATCAAAGATGGACAAGCGACAGAGATAAACGTTTCCACAAACACAGGAAATGTGCTTCCTGTTCTGTTCTACAATAGCTTCCTGATACAAAACTGGCTTTGGGCTTTGCACTTGCATCAAGCTACTGTCTGAAGACTCTACTTGGGAATGGAACAGGTTGAGAGGAACATTGTGGAAGGTACTGTCCTGTTTACTGCACGAATATGAGTATTTTTGGCCTGCTGACAAGTTTTAATGTTTCAGATTCCTCTGACAGTTGATGCAGTCACCCAAACATCAAAGGAAAATGCTGGCTTAAGGAAGGATACGCTGAAAGTTCCGTCGACATTGAATTTTTAATGAGGGCCAATGAACAACAATCTATTTAGAATTTTGTATTCCTGTTCCTTGAACCTGTGAGAATTTGAAATACCACATACTTTCTGTCCAATTCCATTTGATCAGTAATTTTTAAGTGCCGAAACTCCATACTGATTTCTCAAGGGTGATAATACAATATTTGTCCATTTAGAATGTCTTTTGTTAGTTTGTAGGCCATCTGTGAGTCATCATACTTTCACTAAAGACCTGTGTTTCTGTTGGGTCAAACGTTCTTACAGGATAATAATTGGGGTAAGGGTGAACTAGTCGCAAACCGCTCTTTGGTAAGTGTATTTCAAAGTATATGCCATCTAATTTAATAATTCAAAGTGACAATAGACTGCATATCACTCCATCAAATTAGATTATTGCTCTGTCCTGAAGCTAAAATAAAACTGTATTAATTTGCAGTTGGTACTTACCATGGTATCAGTCACTGTAGCTTGCAATGTTGACTGAGAAATACGTTGTATTATCGCCTATCACATTCCACACTTTTTCGATGCCCACAGATAAAACATTTACATAGCCCTCCCTGCATTCTTGTATTCATTAATAGAAAATATCTAGATGAAGCGCAGAATGTATTGCTGCACTTACTTCATTTGATATGAGTATTTCAATCAGAGGGCTAGTAAACATGGATGTCATTATGTTGAAGTCCCTTTAAAGTCCTCTTTAATATCAGTAAATAAAGTTTTTTTTTTTTGACAGCAAGAGTTGTCAATGTATGGTACAGATGGCCAAGACAAAGCTAAAGTGTCTCAGCACTGACTGTGCTTGATATTATCGAATCTCTTGCATGGCAAGTTTAAATTTAATGAATGATCTTAGGTTGTCCTTATGAATTATGTTCCTATTGACAAGTTCTCTAGATGGTCTGGACCAAATGGGAGCTTGTTGCTTTGCAGTCAAATACCATAAAATGGTCGTTTTTATTTGAATGTATAGGGTGCTAACAGTGCAACTTGTCCACAGAAACAGTTGTTTCACTCATAATGGAAGCCAACATGTTTTCTGCTCTCAGTTTGCCCTCCACAATAGATATTTCATACAGGGCAGCTTCAATACCTGAAGCTGAATAAAGCAGTATCATGTATTCACAGAGCATCATTCAGGCCAAGGACTTACCTGTTTACCTGTCAGGGCTGACACAGCTTGTGTACCACTGATGTAACAATGTCCACTGATAAATGAAGGCAGTGGAGTGCTGGTACTCTAGCTTAGAATTTTGAAAGATGTCATTGAAAAACCCCTCACGTCGCAAAATTGGTCTGGTCCAGTTCTGGCCCAAATTATGCACTTTTACGGCCCAATTCTGGCCCACATACATAAAGAATGACGGCCCTGTTGTGGCCCGGATCTGGTTTGCCAGAGCTGGCCCACGTATGGGCCAGCACAGGGCCAGCTCGCATACAATCGGCCCACATGTGGCATGCCATCACAGAAACAGTGCCATCATTGCCAGACCTGGCCCACATCCGGTCAACATACCACTCGCCATGCCAGCAGTCGTCCAGCAGTGCCGGCTTGACGCCAGATCCGAGCCAGACTCGTCTGCTATGTGGGGCCACTGCTCAAAGGGCTCATATGTTTCTCATTAAAAAAAAAAGTGTAAACTGAAATTTAGAGACGGAATGAATCAAGCAACAAAGAAACGCAGCCCTTTTAGCAAATTCTTTAGATTGTTTTATATGAAAGCACCCCATTCCACCCATGGATTTTTTCATTCAAAAATGTAAGCTGTATGAGTGTTTCCCTTCTGTATGCAGTGTTTGTATCTGACTGACAGCTTGCCCTCCCTGGTAGCTTGTTCACAAAAGAAAACATGTCGCTTCACTTAGCGTTTGCCTTCACTGTGCTGCAAGTGTAAATATAGGTCAGAAATGACAATAAGTCGACAGGCATACTAAACTGGTCCCAGTGTACCCTAGTAGTCCAATAGGACTTGCACACAAGAACTCAGCTTTACATCTGAGAATCTTCATACCTTTTAAAAACATACTTTAAAAAGAATGCTCCTCTTTTGATGTAGTCAAAGGCCTTTGAGGTCTTTGGTCTAATTAAGTGAGTAATGGTGGAGTCTGGTTTAATATCAGTAGTAAAATTAATACAACTGTTCATTTTTTGAAAGTTTTTTTTTTTTTTTGATGTGGGCCAAGCCTGTTAATAATAAATAAATTGTTCTGGCTCAGTCAAAGTGTCAAACCGAATGGTGCCATGTCCTGTGCAATGAAGCAACAGTACAGGAATGATAGATGAAAGATTTTGCTTTTACCTAGTAGAATTTACATTTTAAGGCTTTTAATGAAAGAGAGAGATAAAGTGTTTTTAAGTTGCAAAAAGACAATCACACTCATCCTTGCACTGGAGCAGTGCCTCCACAAATTCCATGTGCGTTACGTGAGTGCCGATATGGCTGCTGTTTTTTTTTCTTCTTTTTAATTTATTTTCAAATTATTATTTGTAGACGAACAGGATACGGGGAGAAGCATAACCTTCACAGAGGTAATCAAAGCTTGATGAAACAGAAATGCATTAAATATTAAATCCTGGCCTCCAGCACAGGCTTTAAGCTGCCCTTTGTTCAAACAGCAACAGTCACAAGATGGCAATGGCTTGTTATGCACTAGATGTATTAAATAAACATGCTGAAAAGTGTTGAGAGGCAGAACATTTAATTCCGCAATGATGAGATGATAATTTTCTAACTATCCAACAAAGTCATCACATTTCCATATGTCTGAATAAATATGACTGAACTGCATCAACTGAGTATAAATGTAGGACATTATAATTCTGACATTCTTAATTTACCTTATGTGACACGTAAGGAATACTTAGCAGCAGGTCTGTCCTTATTGCAAAATAAACTCCAACCCGGTGATGCAGGACGTTAACGTGATGAGGGGTCTTGAGTCACTCTGAGGGGGTTGATTTCGTAATAATGATCCAATCGCAGTATATTATCCTGCTTATTTCATGGCTTCATACTAAAGGAATCAATGATTTTACAAAATATTGATTTAAAAATGATTTTGTTGATTCATCCATGATTTTATTGCTTGTGGGAGAAATAAGTGATTTAGATTCTATGGTTGGAACTGCGTCCATAGCAATGTGAACTCTGTAGCCTTCGTAAGGTAAACCTACTTAGTGCTGTGACTGATGTTAGGCTGAGCATTTCACATTGATGGTGAAATGTGACAAGGTGACTTGGATTTTTTTGGGAATATTGATCTTTGATTGATTAATTGCTTGATCTAGAGTCTATGATCAGAACTGCATGCATAGCAATGGTCGGTTATTCATAGCAGGGGTGTGCGTGCGTATTCATTGGAAATAACAGACAGTAAAATGCTGTAATTGATCAATCATAATTGAGTATCCAATAAAGCCATGTGATAATTAATAACAGTGTATCATCATTGTAGACATTACGAAATTGACACTTTTTATGATAAATTTTCACAGTATGACATAATCTGCTCATGAATGCAGTAAGTATCTTATTAAATGGATGTAAGAGTTCTAACATTTCATAGGGCTGCATTACCCATTGCTCATTCAACAAAGGTTGCAGTATAATGTTCTGAAGAAGTTTACAGAGGTTTAACGTTAACACAGTAATTATTGGAAACCTTCATGGAAATGAGCAAAAATGATTGGATAAAATATACAAAAGAAACAATGATCATTTTTGGCTCAAACATAAGGGGAGGGTGTACTTTTATTTCAGTACAACAACAGCAGCAACTACAATAATAATAATAATAATAATAATAATTGGACTGAGGAGTACATCCAAATTATGTGCTAAAAAATTACAGACAACCTTTCCATTGAATATTTTGTTGAACTTCCCCTTGAGCGAGTTGGTTCCTGGACCAGTTTTCTGTGCAGAACATTTCAAAAGATTTCAAAATTTGTGCTTGTTGACTGTACTTTTCAACTCTGACTCCAGTTTTCTGTTGGATTTCAGGTCTTAGGCTGAGATGGCCACATGCTGATTTTGTTCCTAAAACCATTTTTTTTTATTTCAATTTGTTTTGGAGTCATTATATTTCTGATACCCTTTTTCCACCAAAAAGAATCTAGTGTACTAGTGCTGTGCTTGTGCTCGTGCCAATGCTTAGTTGGTTCAACCCAGGCACCTCATAAGAACCTGTTTGCTTTCCATCGCCTTGGAGCCAACTCAGAGCCACGCGATTACGTCACTGTATAACGTCAGTACGTCACTGTATACTATTGGGCTCGCCAGGCTCGCAACGGCCTGATTTGTTTAGCAACAAAAGTGCAAGCGAGTGGAATTATTCCGGCCTGCTACACCTGATCTGACAGGTTATTAGGATGGGAAATAGACATCTTATTTGTGCTTGACCACATAAACATTCAGTTTTACTGATTTCCACTGAGTGATAAACTTACAGTACTAACAAGCGAAAATACCGCAGCACTTTCAAAATCTCATTTTGGGGATTACCATGGGGCATCGGATGAGCAGAGTTTGAATACTTTAATTCCTCATGTTTGTCTCAGATGTAGATTTTGAAGCCGAGTGGACCTTTGTACTTGTTTAATGTCTCGTTGATTGAAATATTTCGGTGGGGAACAAAAACATTCTTGCATTTCTGCAGCATAGAATACAGTATCGGCTTTATTTTCTTAAAAAATAGTCATAGATACGTGTCTGATCCAATTACAAACCAATGTTTTTTTTAAAAAAAGGGAAAAAAATTGATACGTGTCAGATCCAATTATAAACTAATGTTTTTTTTTTTTTCAAAAAAATTGGCATTTCTTTAGTGCGAGTTTCCTTGTAAACTAGTTTCCCGACTTGGCAGCGGTCATAAGACACCTGTTATCAAGGTTCCCAACATTTGCGATGATAAATTATCCTACGAGTTAACAAGTGCCATGTCCTACATCGTGCTGCTAGAGAAAATAAACCCGGCCTGACAGAACGAGATAGGTCATAATATTACCGTATCGCCCCTGACGAAATCGGTGCTTAGCTCTAGACCAGGAAGGAGTTGGTGCTTGCTCTGGCACCAGTTGTGAGAGCCAGGAGCTGGTGCTTAGGCTGTGAAAAAGCAAAGAACCGGGCTAAGTAAGGCTCTGGCTCCGAACCAGCACTGGAACCAGCTTGGTGGAAAAGGGGTATGAGAGGACTATCAATGGCCAAGTCTCCACCTCCTGGCAGAGGTAGAGAGGAATTTAATGTGGCGCCGGTCTTCACAAATATCCACTGGATCCCCTTGTGAAAACGTTTCTTTGAAACTTATTAAAAAGATACATGTAAGCCATGTCTCCAAATCTTTAAGTTGAACATTTCTATCATTATGCTTTTTTTTAATTTTCTTTTTTCACAGTTATTTTAACTCATTTTCATGAAGGTTGCCAATAAACCTTGAGTTGACTGTATATCAAAATGACATTAGAAGAATTTGTGTATGTTTGTGGCAGTGTTCCATTGCTGTTCTGGATTTGGCAGTGTTACCAGATGGCTATGGGTTAAACTTTTCAGTCGGAATATTCAATAGTAGGGAGAAGCAACGGGCAGGTAACAGAAATCCATCTGAGACATTTTGCTTAAATGCTGTCATAATTTTCTTCTTTTGCAATTCATTGTTTTCATATTGGAACAGATTAAGGCCAGAGAATTACAAGCCATATTATGCAGAACGTGTTAACTTAATTTAGTCTCAGTTACAATCTCTATGTAAGCATCCTCTCAATAGTGAATCATGATCACTGGCTGTTGCCCACTGGAAACATGAGGATTTTATTCTCTCCAGACAGAGAGTCAATAAGGTCAGTCTCACTGCTTTAGTGAATGACTCAGGTGCGATGCATGAAACAGAAGTTAAATGAGACTTTTTAATTAAGAAACACATAGGAAACAGAAATGGCGAGCAGGAGTTTTTTCATTTCAAATGCATTAAATAAGAATAAGAGTGTGACAAAAGCATAGTTCTAATTATCTTGGCACAATAATAATTTCAATGCTTCAGGTCAGTCCGTGGATATGATAATTCACCTTTTGTGAAATTATGAAACGTTTCTGTTTACATTACTAAAGACAGACCTTTTCAAGCCCCCTGCATCTGTACTATAGAGCTTGCACTGTAGAAGGCCCTTTACCTGCCTCGAGAGCAGGTTATTAAGCAGCGTGAATAACTCTTAAAAGGCAAGGAGACTGCAGGGCATTTCGACAAACAATGGTGGTGACAGTGGGGGTAGGGAGCCACCAGCTGGTTCTGGGTCCATCTGGGCCATTTACTGCCCTGCCACATCATGGAAGCCATTTTATGAAAAGTGTGTTCATCCTCTCAGTATGTCCCACCATAAAATGATCTTGTGTATTGTATATGCACACCTCTTCACACGTGACCAGGATCAGATTATTTGTAGAAATACCAGGCCCTTTATAGACCCTCAAGATGATTGCAAGTTTAAACATCAGTTTCACCAGTACTCAGAATGAAAAGTCATATACATTCTGAATTGAATTTTGTTTCGCGGGTCATTCTCAGGTAACATTTCATGGGAAACCCTTCTGAAGTGAAAACCAAACTCCTACACACATGCGCACACACCCTCACAGAAGAGCAGGCTCACAGATACGCGCTCTTGCTCGTTCGCATTCACATACATACAGTCTTACAAACGCGCAATACCGTACAAATGAAGACCGCATAAGTGATATCTCCCAGGTATTTGCTTTAGCGTCTCAGTTCTCGTTCGGCGAATTCCCACAGAATCCCAAAAGAAAACTGCTCCCAGGTTTTGCAATTACTGTGGAGAAAAAAGAGGCCCTGTGTTGTCAGTGGAGACTAGTATCTGATAATACCTGGGTTCCAGGTTACATGCATAATTAAGCGGACACCTGCAGTGATGAACTAGTGGGTTGATGAGGGAGTCGGGGATTAACGCTGACTGCTTTTGTACGGCAATGATTATATTTAAATTTGTGGATTATGCAGTCCTTTCTGAGCTGGCAGGGTTTATTTCATCTTTTCCATTTCTCAAAGTTATCTGAGCTGTAATCCGTCAGCGGTTTTTCTTTACTTGCCGTCCTCTGTGAGTTTTCATCCTTTTTTATAAACTGTAGAGTGCTTTTTTCTGTTGTTGAATAGAAAAGTAATAATAACAGTTACAGGATAACGGCGTAACACCCTTTTTCAATTTCAGTATGACTGCAGGGAGAGGCGCATCTGTATCTTCTGAGGTATTTCAAACGAGGCCGAATGAGATGTGGCAGGATTTTCACTTAACTCCATTCCATTTATGTCTAAACCTAAAAACAAAACAAAAAAAAAATCCAATTTACTTATACTGCTGAAAAACTTCTCCTGATTCATTCGATCAGGCAAAAGAAACCTCATATTTTCTATATGCACACACGAATACATACTTTAATGCTCTTTTCGGCTTCATCATAATGCAGTTTATTTACCATTCTGTTTTCATCATAACATTTTCATACAGAATGCCTGAGAATGAATGACACTATCCAGGGTGAGTTCCTGCCTTTTTGCTCATTGCATGCTGGGATAAACCTCAGGCCCACCATCCTGATAAAAAATAAGCAGAATATAGATGGGTAGGTGCATATTCATATTGTCCCATTCAAAAGTTTGGGATCTCAGAGAAATTAAGTTTTTTGAAGGAAATTGAGGCTTTTATTCACAGAGGTAGCATTAAATTCATAAAAAATACGGCAGAGGCATGAAAAATATAAAGTAGATAACTCGGTTGCCACAGGGAGGGTGGATGTCAGAAATTGCCTAGAATTGATCTTGAGCATTGCCAAATAAACATCTTTGACTATGCTAATTTAGAGAAAAATCCTATAAACTTTGAAGCCTCCAGAGCCTGGAACAGAAAATCTCTGCAACGGCGGCCCGGAACTAAACCATAGTATCTCCTGACTATCGTCGTTGGGGAGGTACAATTATGGCTATAGTTAGAATAAGAGGTTCTCCAGTTCAGTTTAAGTAAGATTGTGGTGCTTAACTTTCAACAGAAATTACATCAGTGTACAACCCCAATTCCGAAATAGTTGGGACAAAGTGTAAATTGTGAATAAAATCAAAACGCAATGACTTTCAAATCACACCAGCCAGTATTTTATTCACAAAAGAGCAGAAATAACATAGCAAATGTTGAAACTGACAAATTTTACTATTTTATCCACAAAATTAGCTCATTTCAAATTTGATGGCTGCTATAGGTCTCAAAAAAGTTGGGACAGGGGCCTGTTTACCATGGTGTCGCATCCCCTCTTCTTTTTAACAGAGTGGAGGCGTCTGGGCATTTAGGAGACAAGTTTCTTGAGTTTAGCCATTGGAATTTGATCCCACTCTTGTTTAATACAGGCTTCCAGCTGCTGGAGAGTTTTGGATCTCCTTTGACGGACTTTTCGTTTAATTATGCGCCAAATGTTCTCAATCGGTGAAAGATCAGGACTGCAGGCAGGCCAGTTCAGCACACGGACTCTTCCACTACGAAGTCATGCTGTCGTAACAGCTGCACTATGTGGTTTTGCATTGTCCTGCTGAAATACACAAGGCCTTCCCTGGAATAGATGTCCTCTGGAGGGGAGCATACGTTGCTCTAAAACCTTTATATACCTTTCAGCATTCATGGTGCTTTTTAAAACATGCAAGTGTCTCACACCATATGCACTAATGCATCCCCGTACCATCAGAGATGCTGGCTTTTGAACTGAACGCTGATAACAGGAGGGGTGGTCTTTCTCCTCTTTAGCCTGGAGGACACGACGCCCATGATTTCCAACAAGAATGTCAAATTTGGACTCGTCTGACCACAGGACACTTTGCCAGTTTGCTACAGTCCATTTTAAATGAGCCTTGGCCCACAGAACACGGCGGCGCTTCTGGATCATGCTCAACAATGGCTTCCTTTTTGCATGATAGAGTTTTAGGTGGCATCTGTGGATGGCACGGCGGACTGTGTTTACAGACAATGGTCTCTTGAAGTATGCCTGGGCCCATTTAGTAATCTCAATGACAGAATCATGCCGGTGAGCGATGCAGTGACGTCTGAGGGCCCGAAGATCACGGGCATCCAGTAAAGGTCTTTGACCTTGTCCCTTATGCACAGAGATTTTTCCAGTTTCTCTGAATCTTTTGATGATGTTATGCACTGTCGATGATGAGACCTTCAAAGCCTTTGCAATTTGACGTTGAGGAACATTGTTTTTAAAGTATTCCACAATTTTTTTTTACAAGCCTTCACAGGTTGGAGAGCCTCTGGCCATCTTTACTTCTGAGAGACTCAGCCTCTCTAAGACATTCCTTTTATAGCCAATCATGTTACACACCTGATGCCATTTACGTAATTACTTGCTAAATGTTCTTTCAGCTGATTCTCTTATATATTAATTGCTTTTTCAGCCCTTTTTTGCCTGTGTCCCAACTTTTTTGAGACCTTTTGCAGCCAGAAAATTTGAAATGAGCTCATTTTGTTGATAAAAATGTAAAATGTCCCAGTTTCAACATTTGAAATGTTATCTATGTTCTATTGTAAATAACATATTGGCTCATGTGATCTGAAAGTCATTGCATTTTGATTTTATTCACAACTTACACTTCGTCCCAACTATTTCGGAATTGGCGTTGTACAAACTACACACTCAGTGTCATGAATTCAGAACACAGTTGCCACATGCAGATCACAGACAAAGCCGCAAGGGCATCTTAAGTAAACAGCAGAAAGGAGTGATTTAATTACAAACAAAGAGGATTGTTGGAAGACAGTCTGAAGTCAGGCAGGAGTGAACTGAAACACTGATTTTCAGGCTAGAAGTAGTAGAAGAGACTGATCCGAGGTCAGTAGCCGGGGTGCTGAGCTGAATGGATCAGAGCACGCAGGGCAGACGCACACTCTTGGATTATGATGAAGAAGAAACTGGAAGGTGGGCCACTCATCAACATCGCAGGCACAGGGATTAGAAACTGTAATAAATAAAATAAATGGATGGCAGCAAGAGTTTAAAGGTGTTGTGTGAAGTATTTTAGCAAAATGTTGAATAAATGGTTTTCAAGAGTAAAATATGATAAATAATAGGTATCAGGTGAAAAATTTTTAAAAAGAGGTGGTCATTCATGTGTTTTGGGGCTAAAATGACAATTTTCGGAAGTTTTTTAAAATTTTCCCGCGAAAGACGGCGAACCCGGATGTCTGACATCAAAACAAGAACAACATAGCGAAAATAGTAGTGGAACAAGTAGAAGATTTTTCGGAGAGCGAGTCAGAAACCTTCGTTTCCGAGGTTTCTGAAGTTTCTGGTGAGCCTCAAGTCTTTGAGGAGACAGATGAGGAAGAGGGCAATGCAGTGATGTATGTTGGACCGTATGAGCCAGAGGCCGTGGATAATCCCAAGTACGTTGCCCCTGAAAGACCCGATCTTCAAAGGCGTGAATGGTCTTGCTGACTTGTTTCATCCAGTGGCGTGCCGTCAGATGTCACAAAGGCCTTCAGTAACATCACCCTTTCCCGCCTAATTGCTCTTAAACTGTTTGCGATCAAGTTTACCAGATTAAAAATCAAACAATTTATTAACTGAACAACCACCACAAATGCATGACACGTAATGATAAAGAAATGCTAATGACAAAGGGATTGCCTATTGCCTATGTTGGTATAATTGATATGACTCTGCAAGGATGACAATCTGCAAAAAATCCAAAACTTTCACTGACTTCACAGCAATTATTTTCACCATCACTCAGGTGAGCATTGTACTTTACAATGCCCTTTTGCTGTCACTACATTCAGACTATACTGTAGAACGGATTCTCGTGGCTTATTGCTCAATGAGCCTCACAAACTAATTTGCGCAAATCTGTGCTGTTTCACTAGCTACACGAGCGCAGAAATTATAAAGACAAATTGATATTTTTCGTAGTCATTGATGTGCGGAAGAAAATGTCGTATAATTTCGTAGTGCAATGTATAGCAAGACTTTCAAAAATAAATTAGACTCTCGTCGATTTTACCAATTAGTCTGAGCAACTGTTGCTAATCGGGAGAGGTAAACTGCGAGAGGTTTAGGTCATTAAGCAGTGAAAGGAGAAGTTATTGCTGGCCCTGTGTTTCTGCCAATGGACCGCCACTGGTTTCATCGTATGTCTTCGTCTGTCGTTGATAAACATGCATACAAATGCGACAGTGACAACAAATTTATTGATGTTCATGTAAAAAGTCATATTTATCGTAAATGAATACCCTGTATCTACGGTCATTTGGCAGTGGGCCTAATGCATGCGTATTCATGTACATGTATGTATCGTTGTCAGTGGCGGCTCGTGAACTGGCAATAGGAGAAGTTCAAACAATCCCTTGAAATTAATGATTGGTCATGGCCTGTTTTCAATCATTCATTTAAATGACAATTAAGGCCTTTGCACACCAAGTCCATTTTTTTACGTAAACGTTATTTTAATCCGTCATCCGATAAAAATCATTACGCACAGGAACCTTGCACACTGAGTCCGATGCGTTTTAATTCTATTCGTTGCGAAAATTCGCAATACGAGACAAAATGGAGTCATCGAGCAGTGATGATGATTTTGTAGTCCTTCAAAAAAGAAAATATTGGGTCCATCCAATCCTCAGAAGGCGTCCAGAGCAAGGGGAGTTTCACCTGTTTATAAAGGACCTGCGGAATTATCCCAACCGTTTCCAGGTCTATTTCAGGATGTCACTGGTCCAGTTTGATACGCTGCTAGCAATGCTGGAACCACACATTAAAAATAACACCACCAATTTCTGAGATCCAATAAATCCTAAATCCAGAATCTCTTACATATGCGTTGATTGAATAATTGCTGACTACAGCAGAGCAGCATAAATATTCTAAACTCATTGAATGCGTGAGAGTTGACAGGTATGCGTTATTAATGAAAACTGGCCACACCTGATAATGTTCGGCCACTCAAACAACTGTTGGGCTGAATGAGAACAATACATCGCGACACACCGCCGAGGCATGCTAGGAATTTCGACACAAAGCCACCAAAACAGTGAAGAATGAACAGGAATTTCAATGGTGTGCCCTGAATCATGATAATGGCTCTTCTGGAATTGACGTAACTACCGGAGATTACCGAAGACCGCCAAAGAATTTTGTCTGCGTTGCTAAGGGTGTTGCTAGGGCCATTACTCATAAACCGGAGGAAGTTTTGGAAAAAATCCAAAGCAGAATGTTTGAAATGAGTTTCTTGTCACAAACAAACAAACAAAAATTGAATGAAAACGATATGTCCGCTTACTTCACACATCCCCTTTAAACATCAAAGATGGAAGACAACAGTCTAGTGGAGGGGAGACGAAATCCAACTAAAGATGGCGACTAAAAAAAGTGGGAACAAATGTGCAAAGCACAGGGACACAGGGAGGAAATGCAAGGAGGCGGGGGGAGGTCATGAATGAGACAATAATTAATTAAATAACGAGAAAAAATTAACAAAACAAAACCAAAGAAAGCTAGCTTAACAGCATAGAAAAACATTCAAGGAAACATTCAGGATGTGACACTGTGACTTACCATTCTTATGCAGCTAAATGTGTAAATGTATTATTTTGGAAATTGAGAAATCACATCAAATTAAGGGCAGCAGCAACTAAAATATCTTTCCACCAGTTTTCCACCAGTATTTTGTGCATTAGCATTTATTAAGTTCAATTTAGTTCAAAAATCTTCAAAAAGCGACAGTGTTCTCTTGAAACATATTCGTCAATATTATTGACGGCTGCTGCATGTATGAGGTGCACCAGTACTTTGAAACCAGAGCAAACACGGGGTCTAATGAGAGTGAAATCAAAGTAATATAAGAAAGTGATGAGAGCTAGCTACTGAGTCCAACCAGGTTTGCCATTTTCCCCCGCTAATCTGTGCTTGAGAATACATTACAAAGGGAACTGGCAATTCCGCCCATCATCTGCACATGAACATAAAAATACACAATGATGAGATCAGGCCATTCACCACATCTAGGTTCATCATTTACAAGCCACCTGGAGAGAGAATATCCTGCACTAAAGCTCCCTTTATCTATTACAAAACCTCGGTCAGTACTTCCAGAAATGTTCAACTCTGGGTTAAAAAAAAAAAAAGTGCCTCTTGATAATTCAACTTGACCAGAAGGCCCATTGACAAATTTGACGATCCTGAGCTGTTTATAATAAATGGAACAACATGTTTGTGTCTTGTTGTGTGGTACAGTTAATTATTTCCCATCCCCAGAAAATTCAGATAATACTGAGATGGCAGTTGAGGGGTGGGGGGTTGTTAATGCTGAAAGTCATGGGAAAACCAAACGTATTGTGGATTGAAAAATGAAACATGCCAGGGTTTCCCGCAGAAAACCTGTTAGTCAAGGTGGTGACCGGGGGGGCAACAGCCAGTGTTTATTTAATCTTTATAAATTAACAAAGCAGTTAAAGTGCAATAACAAAGTGACAAAGTCAACAGTCTTGTAACTTTATTACAAAGTTTTTATAGTGTAAGACTTGCTTGTACACAGTGTATTTTAGCCTTACTGTAAGAGCTGAGCTAGAAATAACAAGATTAAATAAAAACACACAATCTTACCAAAATTCATGCTACATGCATGAACACAGGCAAAATTATCAAAAAAAAAAAAAGAAGAATGAAAAGCACATAAAATGCGCACAACCGTCCCTAAGGGTTAAACGAAAATTAATGTAAAAACGGAAAATGTATTTGTTATCTGTTGTGACTTCAATTCCATAAATGCTTTGCGGTTGTGGTTATGTTTGGGGAGAGGAAAACGGTATTATGTACGGAAGCGCATTGCATTCACAGGATTAAAAAAAAATATACACTTTATCTCGTAATTACAAGAGCTTGAGAAAAGATTAATGCTACACTCACCGTGTTCTGTGTGATATAGCCAACCTGAATATTTCGGGTCCACAGCCCACTCTGGTTTCCACCCACTCCCTCGATGTTTAGAGGGCTGGGGCTGTGGAGGTGGCGGGGGGTGATGGAGGAGGAGGCGGCACAGATGTTGAAGTTGGCCGGTGTTCTGACAATTTGTGCTGCCTTGTCAAAAAATGCTACCGTAATGCAAAGCGATCGTAAAGTCTTTGTTTTCGCCTGAATATTGCAATATGAATCAGTTTACAGTAGTAACTTTGTAATTTGTTAGCTTATTATCACATAAGCAGATGTTATAATGAGTTGGGTAAGTTTGTTTAAAGATATATGCCGCATGCCATTATCATCCAATCTCTGCATTTTAAGGAAAACCTAGCATGTACATGCAAATATGTATATGCTTACAGGTCGAAAGGCGCACCAAAAAAGACATATATTTATGATATTTGAAGATACTTGAGATGTGAGCAAAGAAATGGAGCCCAAGATTTTAGGTTTGCGCAAGCGCAGAACCGCGAGGTAGCATATTTTGATAGGTAGCAGAATTTGACTGAACACCTTTGACAGAACACCGGCTTCTTTGAATAAAGTACCCTGATATTTTTGACTGGTTTTTCCCATCCATAACTGTACACGAGAGAAAACCACGTGCAATTGTCAAACATAGCAGAGAGCCATGCGCAAACACATCGGTAGCCTTGATAAGAAACTAAACGAATTGCATTTAGCCTATCTTAATGAAACAGAATATGTGGGCAATCAGTTGATAGGAGACACTATTGAAATGTTTAGTTTAGATGAATAATTATCTTGCCTCCACATGTCCTTCCCACGACGACGGCAGGTTATTGTAAATCCGGATAATTAGCTTCTTCCCGATACAAAAAAATTATGTTGGCGTAGCAACAGGTGATAGCTGGCGCAGTAACATATTTAACCAACAGATGCCGGCCGCTATTCGGCCTCATCGCGATGCGGCCTTATTTTACTGTCTATGCATGCGTGGATGCGGAAGAATTTTTTTTTTTTTTTTGGGAGACGTAAGGCGGGGAGCATTTGTTGTCAAGGCGGCCGCCCTAACTATAAAGCGCTGCAGGAAACCCTGCAGGCACTGGGAGTGCTTGTTAGGAATTGCTCAAAAGGGAACTAGAAGCAGATCCACAGTAAATGCCACTAGGGCATTTATTGAGCCATAACACAAGGTATGAAGAACTAAAGAGGGCACAGGCAATTCGTACTGGGGGACAGACTTAGTCAGGCAATTTCAATTCCAGTTAAGGGGGCAATTCCGAGCCATGGTCAGGACCTGTCCAGGGGTCAGAAGCCAGGTGGGCGCACTGATGTGCCTGCAGAACTGAGCATCCACAGAATCACTAGGGTTGTGCTAATGGGGGATCTGTTTCTGCTCTAGAGACTGCAAAAGAGCAGGGAGAGGGTATCCCTAATGAATGGTGCAAATATTCAGATCACGTTTCTTTACTTTAGTTTACTAACATGGAAGCAAGCTCTCAGCAATACAGGCTCAAGTTTAGAAAGCACTGAATCGACAGAACAATCCAGCAACAACAGACAGAGCACAAGTAACTTATATACACATGACCTGAACTAAACACCTTGGCAAGGACTACATAAGAGCACAAGGGGGGGCGGAGAGTAAAAAAGGCAGTAAATCAATTAAAGAGACAGTACCGCAAAACTGATACAGGACTGCTGGAACAAGGGGAATTATTTAAGGATACGATTGGGACGAGACAGTGCTTACAAATAAGGATTTGTCAGGAACTATTTTTGAATAATAATGGATGGAGATGAATATTTGGGCAAGTTTCTCCCGGGTAATTTTAATACGACAAAAAATGGTTTCACAATAGACACTAAAATATGTTTGTAAACTTGTGCTCCAAAACACTGTTTTTCTCTGAGGCTTCTCCATCTATGCAGCATTAGTCTGGTTCCCATTAGTCTGTGAAATGTATATGTGCATCAGTGGTTGAACAAGTTGGGAAAGGCAGATGAATTGGAGGAAGCTCAGTCACCACTTTAATGCATGGCTTTATTGAGAGCAGGAAGGTGGCTAAACAAAACGAATACATCTCTGCTCCTATCACTGACTGATGGATGAAAAAAAAATCAGCAAACGTTTAGATATTTTTCCTGACTAGTTTTTTTTCAAACGCAATGAAGATGAAAATTGAGAAACAGCTTAAGTATACATGTAGTCTTTAATACAAAATAGAATTTGTGATGCTATTAAATGGACAGATGGTCATTTTCTCTCTTTTTCAAATATTTATTAAAAAAAGGGGGCCTGACTGAGACTGGGTGTCCTGCAGGGCCTTGCATTACAAAAACATCAGACGCATACATCATTTTAAAGGAGGAAGTTAACGAGACAAGGTCATGATGTAGTATTTGGCTGGATCGAGTATGGTCTGTTTGAGAAATTGTGGGCAATTTTTGCAGGGATAGTCAGTTGTATGGTCTATCACATTTATTCCTGCTCCATAAGGAAAGCAGCAGATGGAGTTGAAAACTGTGGGGATCTGCCATCAGCCCTCTGATGACATGATAGAAATTGAAACTGAAATAGAAAATGGGGAAAGTACACTTGGCTGGCCGGTTGACCAGTGGTGAAGCTTCATTGGTCACTCACTTACTCGCTGAGCCACGGACATCCGTGAATGTAGGGCCAGATCGGACAGATGTTAGTGGCATTAGCGAGTGAGTAATTAAGTGAATGGAGCAACATATGCTGCCATCTAGACACTTTCTTTTTCAGGCACGGCCTTGCTTATTTTAGCTATATAGCGCCAAAACACTTTCTGCACGAATTACAACACGATTCCACCGTAAATGGGTGCTAAACTGGCCTGCCTGCAGCCCAGATCCGTCTCCCACTGAAAACATTTGGCACATTATGAAACAAAAAATATGACAAAAATTGTGGAGCAGCTGAAATCTTACATCAAGCAAGAAAGGGAAAACATTCTGCTTTCAAAACTACTGCCGATGGTCTCCTCAGTTCCTTAATACTTACTATATGTTGCAAAGAAGAGGTGATACAACACAGTGGTAAATATGCCCGTGTCCAAACTTTTTTGAAAAGTTTCCCAGGCAAATTCAACGTCTGATATATTGTCTTTGTATTATATTCAATACAGAGTTTAAATGATTTGCAAATCGTTGTTTATTACTTGCCTAAATCAGTTGGCAAGATATCTGTTTGTCTGTCAGTTTGTTAGATACGCACCCTTTTGCCATTTATCCTGCACCAATCTTTACAAAACTTGGAGTCATGTTAGCATAGGTTACTTGCCACAGACCTATTCTTTTTTTTTTTTTTTTTTTATTTTAAAAATTTGGCATCTCCAATCCCACCCGAATCTGGAATGTCCAATTGGGGAACTATGTACAAGGCTTTCGTATATGCGACCCCCTGTTGCCAACTCAGTAGAGTGAAGACAGCTCGCGGCTCTCTTCCGAAGCACGCGCCTGTCAGCCACCGCTTCTTATACACTCATTGATCGAACCCTTGCAAGTTCAGAACGAGGGCAGAGGATACCCGAACATGAACAAGCTTAGAATCTTCCTGACAAGTGCCCGCCTGGCCAGCAGGAGGCGCCTAAGGAATGAACAAAGCAACTTATATTACCCTTCCCGGCAGACCCTTCCCAATTTGCATCCCTGTAGCGCATTGGCCAATTGCGCGCTACTTCTGAAAAAGCTGCCGACCACTGCCGGTTGGTACGACCGGGGTTCGAACCCGCGCCGTGATAGTCACTTCTGCTTCGCAATGCGATGCTTTAACCGAGTGAGCTATCCGGCAGCTCCAACCTATTCTTTTTTAAGTTTCTATGTGAAAGGTCAAGGTCACACGAAATTCGATGACAGCAAGTTGTCATTCTAAGAATGACCTTTCATATTGTCTATTTGCCAGTAATTAGCCGAGAAAAACAAATATTCACACAAAACATTTTATTGAACCTCTCTCAGGCTTGGGAGCTTTACCCATAAATGTACTCTTGATAACCATTCTTTAGGTATAATGGACTTAGTACACCTTAAAATACAGTACATACAATGTCTTCTTGAGAGCTTTAAATTTCTGCCATTGTGAATTGTTTTTAAAACGGCTGGAAACAGGGATTGCTGTCAGGAATAGAAACTAGTCTTTGTCAGGCCAAATATGCCTATTTTGACATTTACAAGACCCCAAAGGCAGAGAAAATCTATATTTCTCAATCAGCTATTAAGAGAATAGGTCAACAACTAGTGATGTTGCCAGAAGTAAAGGACCTTAAAGGCAAAAAGCCACTGAGATGAGTTGATTAACGCTGCTGAGTACAGGAGGATATTGCAAAAAGGAGTGCTTCTCAATGTTGAAAAGTTGTTTTAGCACCGAAGACTCAAACAATGTGCCATTGTGGGCGAAGAGGGAGCCAGTGGTCATTGCAAGTTTTGCCCCAAATGATTTCCCAAGTGAGTTCCCCCTTCCTAGCTGATTTGTGAAATAAGCCAACCCTGAACTTGGTTACAACAAAAAACCTGTACCCTCTTGGCCCTCTATGACATGTGGTTTTAGACGCGGGTAATTGAGGAAGAATGATTAAAGTTATTTTTCAATAAGACGGTGCTCCTGCCCACAGTGCACAGACCACAAAGACGTAGCTTGAGAGCTATTCCATCAATCTCATATCTGTTTCCTGGTCAGGGTCTGAATTTAAACCCTGTAGAGAATATTTAGTCTCACAATACCAACTTACCTGGAAAGTTTTTTTATTATTATTATTGTTTTTAGCCGCTGATAAACATTTTGAAGCCATAAAAACTGAGTGGAACAATATTGAGTCTTCTACAACTTTCCAAAAGGCTTCAGTGTTTACAGAAATCTAATCTATTTTATGAATTTATCAATTATTTGCTCATATCCTGACCATTGATTTGCAGTTACAGGCATGGAAATTTCTTGAAAATTTTTATGCCCCTCTGTGCGTGTAGGAGACTATATCTGAGGATATTTTTTGTGATAAAGATTGCTTCACAAAGTCCTAAATGTCAAAATGTTTTATATTTAACTCAGTGAGAGTGGAATTACCCAGGCAAAAGTACATTGTTAAAATGCTATATAGTGTATTTCAGTTCACTTTTTATGACTGTACAGGGAATTACTATACTTTAAAGACAATACATAGTCATATGATGTATGGCTAAAAATATGTGACGCGTTATATCATAGTCAGTGAGAAGTCACTACAGCCTGTGGGCTCAGTCAATAAATCGATGTTTATGCAAAAAATCACTCTGGTTCAAAAAAATTTGGCATCTCCATTCCCTCACAGATTTGGAATGCCAAATCAGCTAACTATGCACAAGCATGCTCACACGTGTCCTACTCCCATCTCTGCCATGTCAGGAGTGTGCAGGCAGTTTGCGGTTCCTCTCTGCAACGCATACCTGTCAGCTGCATTTCCCTCTCACACCACCGTCATAGTCGTAGGATGCACAGAATGAATTTGCTGTAAATCCAAACTTGCTTGGTCGGACAGCAACCCATGGGTGCCCAAATGACTCGTAGGAGGCTTGGGAGCAACAAATAATGCTAGCCCAACTGACTGTATCTTTTTCATATCTCTGAGCAGCATTGAGACTGAGTAAATACAGTCTCATGAGCATTCAGGCTACAGTCGGGACAGACACGGCTGGACGTGATTTGAGGCTATGGTGTACATTCATGTGCCGCAAACTGTGTCTTTACCGAGTGAGCTGACCCAGTGACAAAAAAAAATGTATTTTCGTAGTATAATATATTCCCTTTCAGAATCTATATGGCTTAATTCCAAATTCATTATTGTATCCGTGTATGAGGCGTCTGGGATACTATGGATCAGCATTCGTTGCACTGCTTCTGTCACTGCTTCTGTCGCTGCCATGTCTATTGAGATTTGCTTATGAGTGGTCTCTAGGCCACAAATTTCAACCAATTTGATTCATATTTGGCATGGGTCTTGCGCATCGTAAGGTCACAAAGCCTATTGATTTTTGGAGTGATTGCTTTAGGGGGCCAGGGGTTACGTGTCGCCCAGCAGGCGACCAACTGTCGAGTCAAAATATTGTTTTGAAGTTTATCAATGTGAGATGATTGCACTGTTTAGCATTGGCCCAGCCAGCCAAGGTTAACTGTCATCATTTACACAAATGCACATACGGAAGTTTGGTCAATATGCTTGGTCATACATTGCTACAAAATTGGTCTCCGATTTTTGAGATTCTGGAGAATTTTTATTGGAGTGTTACTGCACATTTTGCTACATTGAAAAAAAAGCAAGACTTTGGATGAAGGTGTAAATAAGAGTCAATTTGTTACATCAAATTGTTTGAAGTTTTGTCAGCTGAACTTTTTGTTTTGAACAAATTAACATTTGTAGAAAGCATAGAAGCCTATTTCATGAGGTTAGATTAAATAGAATTTGCTCTCCACATAAGTAGCAACCCATGATCACTTTTTCCAGTGTGTGTTAAAATTTTGAGCTTGAATCTTTTGGTTCATAAAATAAACTGTGTTTTCCAGCTGCCATGTAGAAGAATCACCAACTGGCAGCCCACTTGCGATGGCCCAGAATGTCTGTATGACATGCATATTACTCATGGGAATCAGGGGACCATCAGAATGATGGTCCTGTAGCATCAGGTCTCCTGTCGCTCAGTGGCGGCTGAGGTCTTGATTCCGTGTGCTGTGCATTTCACCCTGTTCCCCAAGCAGCCAGGGCCCCCAGTGTGTTTTAAATTGAGCGATCACCTGGAGCTGCAGGGATGCTTCCGATCCACTGACGTATTTCTACTAGAGGGGGAACAAAGTTTGATTTTTAGCCTTAGAGAAATATTCGTGTTTTTTATTTAATATCTTAGTTAACAATGGCAAAATATCGAATCCTGTTTCTATGGGTGATCCTCCAACATTGAGGCAAAGTGATTAGCGTCTGATGTATAACGGCTTTGGCAGGACAGGAAGTGGCATGTGAGGCACAGTTGTAGCCCCAGTACTTTTCCTCAGCGGTTTTTTTTTTTCACATGGAATTTATGCTGAGAACTAACCAATATCTGGCAAGCAGGGAGTTCAGCAGTGTGCAATCAGAGTATTTTTTGCAAATATAAAAAAATGAGGTCCATTGAAGGCGTTAATGTTAGCTACCTCACTCATATTTAGCAGTTGACCATTTTGAACGACTCGCAAATTCTGGCACGTTTCCAACATGGCTGCCAACTAAGGTTTGCATCTAATTCCATTGCACAAAATGGGACAACACTGGACGCCATTTTGAAAAGCAAGGTGAGACTGTTCGCATGTGTATTGCTTGTCTTCGCAAGACCAAACGTAGTTTAATTGTTCAAGAGGAAAGAACTTGCGGGCTCGCACTCGACCTCACGATCATGAACGTGCCGCAGGTGTCATGCCAAAGCAAAGTCATTGAATGATGTC
This sequence comes from Gymnothorax javanicus, assembly GCA_029692085.1. NCBI lineage: Eukaryota > Metazoa > Chordata > Actinopteri > Anguilliformes > Muraenidae > Gymnothorax > Gymnothorax javanicus. The sequence goes on along the minus strand of CM056209.1, from coordinate 14,181,884 downwards.
TCAGAAAGAAAAGCAAAAAAAAAAAAAGAAAACTAATCAGGTTCAGGGGTTTTTCAGTTTGTGGCCTTCAAGCCTTAATTTATTTAGGCCTGGAGGTGGACACAAGTGTGCCACATAAGCTGTAATCGGGTCTTCAGCTAGCTTCACTTGTACACAACTCCTACAAACACTAGCTATGTTTCCATTTAACTTTGAAGCGAATCTTTTGAAAATTTGCAAAAAACGAAATGCGAATTAAGTGCGTTTCCATATGTTTCCCTCAAGCGGTAGAGAGCAAATAAACAACACTTTGTAGGCAGTGACGTGTGTGTGTACATATGTCAGATAAACACGTACGTACCTCATTGCTAGGCAACCTCAAAAGCGAAAATAGAGAACGGCAGCGGAAACGCTCGTTACGTCAGAGTTTATTCAAAAATGTGTTTCCATTTCAGATTATGCCAATTAAGTCTTCTTCGCGTAAGTCAAAATCCACCTCAAGTGAGCGTAAAAACTTTTTTTGCGAATCAGAGAATTTTTTTTTCAAATTATGATGTTTCCATTACCTTTTTTGATGTGAAACTTCAAAATGCACATTAAAACAGGGAAATGGAAACACAGCTACTGACTCCCAAAGAGTTTGGAATGTAACACCCATGATAATACTGTTTTATATTTATTTATATATATATATATATATATATATATATATATATATATATATATATATATATATACATATATATTTTTTTTTTTACATTCCCCTGTCATATCACTAGGTTCACAGGTAATTAGCCATTAAAGACCATTTCAGAATTTGTCCCTCGTGACATCAGAAGTGGGAGTGACCACGCAGAAATACGAAGGAACTGATTAACTGGTGGGCTGAAGTTGACCAGTCTATCTTGCCACTGGGCAGATACTTCCTCACGTGGTGTCAAGGGGAACAGATTTTGAAATGGCTTGGAATGGCTAATTGGTTGTGCACCAGGTGACATGATAGGGACCTTTAAAAAATGTTTTCATGATACCGGCTTTGTGCCTAACTTCTTGCTAAATCTTTCCCCTTCAGCCATCTGTTTTTTTTTTGTTTGTTTTGCTTTGTTTTGCTTTGTTGCCTCCTCCAGTGATACTTTACACATCTTTTCATTCTGCTGAAGAGAAACGTCTGCACATATGGAATTGTGCCAGTCGAGGATGTAATGAGGGTTTGCTTTGTCTGCTCGAGTAGTTGCGCCCTCATTGACTCAGTGTTTTTCACTGTGTCTCACTGTGAGTGAGTAAATTAGGGAAATTACAATTACCTTTCTCCAACCGTTTGGCCATGGCATCAAATAATGACAGACTGTCTCTAGAGCATCATTATATGACAAGCCAGGATGAGAACATGCTGGGTATTCAGAGCTGACTAACCTGGGAAAAATAATTAATTTTGATTTACACTTGTCTTTAAGATATACCAGACCATGGGACCACACACACTCTAAGAAAAAAAGGTTTGTGAAGGGTGCTTGTTGGCACCGAAATGGTTCGCACTTAGGAATGGTTCCCTTCAGAACCTGTAGATGGAGCTGAAACCTGCAGGGTGCCCGTCCGCACCCTTGAATAGTCTCTCACGCAACCGCACTAACGATCATTAGCCTAATTAACCCTTCGGACCTATTTTGTGTTGAACTTCTTGTATAGCATATTTTTTTATTGTCCAAAATTAGTAGAATGCCATGCTGCCGCATTTTCAAACTTACTTATTCTTATAAAATAAATCGGGACACAAAAATTGCAACTGATACAATTAATGACTTTTCGATTAGACTACTCCTCGAAAAATACAACAACCAATGGCAGCACAACACTTGTAAGAGCGAGGACAATCGATGTGGACAATAACTGGTGTTCGTCACGATCAAGCTGGCTTTGTTCATCAAGCTATATACGCTAGCTCACTTTGTTACGTGGCTGCCAACATCCCGCAACGAGAAGATCGTTTAAGGACTAAAATGGATTTGTTTTGCCATTTCTTCTCATCATATTATTTATGCAGCTGCTTTGATATCTGGTTTATAAACAAGTGCATTTACTTAACATGAAATTCAAATGTCTTATTTTCAATTTGTTCCCAGTGTCAGTATGGAGATGCCAACAAAGGTTGAATGCATATGACAAAAAAAAGTCTTCATACATGCAAAACTGGGCAGCAATGTGTCTGGGCAGCAACTGGGCAGACATGCACTTGTTTTCCCCTTACAAGTGTAAATACAACGAGTAAATACACGCCTCCTGCCAGCTAGCTCATCGCTCCATGAGACCCCGGAGCGCACTTTTAATGATTATTCAATTATCATCTGTCATTAGTCAATCAGCCTGCACACCTGTTTGTTGTTCTCTCAGAGGGATATATATATATGAGTTCTGTGCAAAGGCTCTTTGTAATGTCTCTTAAATGCCACGCAGTAAAGCCTGCACCAGACGGTGCAACTTTAACTGAGGCAAGTGACACGCGTGTATACTGCATCAGGCAATGTTGCACTGCGTGGGGATGGTTTTTGCTGTGTAACCTCCCACATAAGTGCAGCAGCAGCATATCTAGCATGCTAGATATTTTTGCGTCATGCGAGGAAGTTACTCACCGTGTGGGGGCTACCTGCTGCAATGTTACACGTGCTCAACCAATCACAACATGCAGACCCGTCATATGATGTGCAGACAAGTCACACGATACAGAAAATGGCGGCGCTCTGAGGCTGCGAGCGCCTTTTGGGTGCTTTAAAAAAGATATAAGTGAGAACCCTTTAAAGGTGCAGACAAGCACCCATTAGACGAGGTACATATGTGCACCCTGTGAAATGGTAATAAGAACCTTAAGGAGGGGCTTGCAGTCACCCTCTACGGAGGTGTGCGTGGTCACTCCTAATAAGGGCGCTCATCTGCACCTTTTAGGGTTCTTGCGTTAACCCCTTATAAAGGTGATCGTTAGCACCTTTTTAAAAGGTGCTTGCAGTCACCCTCTACAAAAGTGCACGTAGTCATCCCTAATAAGGGTCCTCATCTGCACCTTTTAGGGTTCTTGCGTTCACCCCATGCAAGGGTGCTCATTAACGCCATTTTGGTGTGCTTATGTTCACCCCTTTTTAGGGTGTTTATGAGCACCGTTTAGGGTGAATGTGTCCACCCCTTCTTAGGGTGCTTGTGAGCTCCTTTCGAAAAAAGTGCTCATAAGCACCTTAAAAGGTTCTGCTATTGTAGCAAATTTGCGCACCCGTAAAAGGTGCTGAAACGAACCTTTTTTCCTTAGATTGCACACACGTGAGCAGTGCTATATCAGGTTTTAAAATGTGGAACCTTAACATTCCCTCTTATTTTTACAGTTTCTCACAGATCTGTGAATGAAATCTAAAATGTTCTGTCTGACATGTTTCAGAAGTTGTTTAAAGGATGTCTTTCAGGATGTTTCTCAGCATTGCCTTTTCTTCTGTTAGAGCATTTCCACCAAACAATTCTGACTAATTACAAAAGCTCATTTCATTTTCAATAAAATTCACATCGAGAAGTTACAAAAAAGCCAATCAACAAAGAAGCCCGCTTTCTTTTTCCTTGTGTCTGAATGACAGGTTTTCATTCCAGAACCATAGAGAGAGAATTGTCCTCGGTGATTGATGGGCACAAATACAATTGAAGTGACTCAGAAAGTTGAAAACATAGATCAGTGATTCCCTTGGTAAACACAGAGAGTAGGAGGAGGACGTAGTGATTGAGAATGAGAAATAAAGGGGTAGGGAGCAAAGGATTGAGAGAAAAAGGGAATGAGCAATTGTATGAGAGAGGGAGCGATGGAAGAGAGAGATGAAAGGATGGGTCATTGTATACATCTCTCAAAACATAGAACTTCCAACCTTAATATGTGAATGCATATATGTCATTTAAAACACACACACACACACACACACACACACATATATATATATATATATATATGTGTGTGTTTCTTTTGAACTAGCACGCCTACAAATACTTCAAACTGTATTTCAATTTACATTTTCTGGACCTCGCATGGTGAGCTATACGTTTAAAATATTGCAATATCCTATATTCATGGGCGTCCACTGGGGGTTTCGCCCTGCATAATCATCAACAAACTATTTGAGTTTCTCCCCTCAAATAGCTCAAAATTCATACTGTGCTGTAGTGTTGGAAGGAAATGTGTTGAATTCACTGAAGGACATGAAAATCCCATAAGTAACCCCCCGCAAGCCCACATGGGAAACACTTTTCCCCCTGCCAGACTGTTTTTGGCAGGGCAAGGAAATACATGCAGAAAACATATTAGCATAAAATGAGCAAACAGCAGCCAAGCCAGACATTATTTCTACTGACAGAATAAACAAACACATTAAGTCTTCTCAATAATTAGAAAGTCTACTGTAAAATCTGTCGGGAGCCAGATGAGGGCACATGCTGCAGTCTCATTTGAATTGAATTATCAAATTCATCTCTATTCATTTCATCTCTGTTGTATCGCTCGCAAATAATTTGCGAGCATTTTTCTTTTTTTAAGCGCTAAATATTTTGACCTGCTTTTCTGACAAGTTCTAAAGAGCAGTTTAATATCAGTGACCATAATCAGGATCAGTTGGTATCACACTTCAGGACAAGATAGAAGAACTGCTCCCCAGTGCCTTGTTTTGTTGCAGTAGTAGTTGTCTTTACAGGCTCAGTAATTGGAAGAAAGAAAATATTCTCGTTATAACTTCTTCAGTTGCAGTGCTCAATCCACAATTGTAAGTGAAACACTGGGAAAAAAAATACAGAATTTAGGAAGAAACTGAAACTTTTAATTTGAAAAATGAACCTTTTTTTCTCTCTCTTTCCTGCCCCCCACCCCACACCCACACCCACACCTAACCTCACCATCGCCATTTCTGGATTGACCTCACATCCTCTGCCAGCTTCAGGTAAGCTAAGATGTTTCTTTGCATGACTGCGTTTTGAAGACAAGCTTCAGATTGAGGACAGCCTGGAGCTTCAGGCCTTTCTCTGAAGGCTAAAGCCTTAGGTTGTCTTGTTTGTCTAAAACTCTCTGGAGACTTTGGTAGTTTGGGCAGATCCAGGTCTTTGGCTGCACTGTTTACTCGTCACCTCAGACAGGCTTGTATTTCTGCACCCTAAAATAAAGAGAGCGCACCCTGCAGAAATATTGAATTGGCACCTCAGTGTCTGACCCAGCAGGGTTGGGTTTTATGGAAGGGAAAGTACTGGCTGTTTGACGATGGTCCGTGACTGGAGGAGTGCCGCAGATATATCTATTGAGCGGCTGGGGCTTTTGTCTTTTGCAAGTTGAGCTTTTGTTCTGTGTGTGTCCTCTTATATTAGAATCTGTTATTGTTTCTGTTGTTATATTTAGGATTTTTTTCTAATATTTGTTAAAATTTCTAAGAAGGAGGGTGATCTTGTATTACTGAATGCGTACAGCAGTCTGCGATGTTGTACATAAGCCGTTGATAGAGAAAACAGTGCAGCACTATACCTGAATAGAGAGGGTCTGGCCAACGAAAAGGGTGAAGCTGACTGAGGGAAAGGAAGCCAAAATGGCTGCTGAATGGAAGAATGAGCACTGCTGTGGGAGATAGCCTGCTGTTCTGCTGTGTACGCTGTAATGCAGCACTGCCCATATGCAAAGGTTCCAGGCCTCAACTTTGAGTCTTACTTTTAATGAAATGGCAATATTCCACAAGCAAATCTTGAATTGAGAACCACCATCTTACACCATCATTGGCAATGCTTCTCCCTTATTTAACTAAACCGTGATATAAATATGATAATCCAAAAAGTAAGTCTCCTTATGGTTATTTTTATAAAATATTTCTTTAGTTTTGTTGTGTACAGCCAAATCAGGCCCAGGTTCTGACTGACTTTGTGTTCTGTCAGTCCTCATCAGGATGTTTGTATTTAATACCGCCCTCTCTCTCTCATTTGAAAAGTATATATACCGTAGATAAAGCTCCACATTTGAGAGTCTCTTATTTATTCATGTATCATCTAACCTCATTTGCTCTTTCCCTTTTCTTCCTTCCTTTCCTTTTAACTTCAAAATAAACTTTCTGTCTGCTTAGCATACGCAGTTTTCACTCATTCACTCGCTGAGGTTGCTGATGCTGACAAGTGAATAAAAATAGACATGAATAAAGCGGTAAGCTGCTGTGTAAAATGATTTGGCACTGCACTGGATAAAAGAGACTTTTGTATCTACTATCATTCCGCAAGACTACTTTACCGGTGAATAGAAATCCTTAAACACTCTAGTCTGTGCTCCTGCCTAATTCGGCAGCTAGATAAATATTTAATGAGGGATGGTTCCCTGTGTGCTCGGAAGTGTCACTGGTTTTTACTGAGCGTTTGAGAGAACTATTCAGCGCAACAGGGCGAAATGACACGTCTTCACTGTACGGCCCCCCTCTTTTAACCAGAAAATTAATTTTAAATATTAAGTATTCTGTCATGTGTCTTTTAAAGAATCAATGTCATGATTTGGAAGCAAATATGTCTGTCTGTGTCATGTAGATTTGTATGGCGTGCAGAAAATTTTTACTGAAAGACTTCATTGTTCTGATATAGCCATCTATTTTAAAAGAAAAAAAAAACTTTTGGGTCATAATTGATTTGGAGTTGTTCTCTGTGGATGTGCTCGCTATTTATTTACAGTCACGCTGAACATTAATCTTTTCTTTTTTGGCCATCAGTGGTATACATTGATTTTCTTCTGTGGCTGGAGTGATATTATAACTGCCGTTATAATACACATTATCGACTCCCTTTGGGTCGATTCTATGAATACTTTAAACTCATTTATGCAGTTAATCTCATTCATCATTTATTGGGTTCTGAGATTCATCAGACCAGCATAACTACCAATGTTGCAGGTGCAGCACATGACCCAAAAGGCATTACTTTGGCTTCAGCGGTTCTTTAATCCCGTGATTAGTAATGCTTTTGGAATTTCTTCAGTCAATGTATTAGATCTCATTTATATTCTGTTCCAGAAAGTAATTGTTACAATAGCAATCAAATGAATTGTTCGGGAATAAATTATTTGAATATTTGTACCTCACGGCCAATCCTCCAGAAACCTGCAAACAGACGTGTTTTTGAACTTTATTACCTCAGTGGAGGCAGCTATAAAAGTTGTGACAAGTTGCTATTCTTTATTGTTGATAGTTGTGATGGTTACAAGATGCCAGTGAACTGAACTAAAATTTCAGGAGACCTGCTCTCTGATGTCTCTCTTTTTCCCCCCTTTTTTGCATTATACTGCTGGTTACTAATCTGCAGGACATTAGACTGCTAAAGCTTTTTCCAACCCAGATCACTGCAAAAGTGTGAACTGCATAACTAATCATATTCAATTACTGTTTACTGCCTACAGTACTTTTGCAGCTGCTCCCTGGGGTAACAGCTGGCTTTGATATTATAACAAAAATAGCTGTCTACCTTTAATGTGAGCTTTGTTTATGTTTCAGACATAAAAACTTGATTTAATTTTAAAGAGCAATTACTTTTCTATGAAGCAATTCTATCTAATGCTTGCATTTGTTCCTTTGTTCTTTGTTTGTACTTTAAATTTAATAAAATGTTCTTTTGGGCAGTATGGTGGTGCACTGTGTTGCTCTATTACATTTAGAGGATCATGGGTTAGGATTTGACCTCTAGGCATTTTTGCATGAAAAAAAAAAGTCTCTTCTGTGTTTGCATGGGTTTTGTCAGGGTACTCCGGTTTCCTCCCGCAGTCCAAAGTCAAGCATGCTAAGCTCATTTGACACCTTAAAGGTCCCCAATTATGCCACCGGGTGCACAGCCAATTAGTTATTACAAGCCATTTCAAAATCTTTCCCCTCTTGACATCACATGGGGAAGTAACCAACCAGAAGCAAAAAGCCCTGATCAACTTCTGCCAACCAATCAGATATCATTATTCTGTGTGGTCACTCCCCCTTATGATGTCAGGAACAGGAGATTTTGAACTGGCTCAAAATGGCTAATTAGCTGTGCACCTGGTGGTATAATAGGGGACCTTTAAATTCTGCATAAATATGAGCTCACGAATGGTGTATGCGTGTGTGTGTGTGTGGTTGTGTGTGTGTGTTTTTAGCCCTGCGATAGATGGCATCCAGGCTGTCATCCTGCTTCTAACTGTTTGGATGCTGGGACTGGCCCCCTGTGACTGACCAGAAAATAAGTGGGTTACATGATGGATGGATAGAACATTGTTTATGTTTCTGCTTTCCATGTTTTATATGGGATTCCATCAGCAAATATTACAATTTATAATGTTTAAAGGCTTCAGGTTTGAGTACGACCATGTGTACTTGAACACAGGAAATTTACCAAATAGAATTTAATGCAGTAAAAAAAAAAAAGATATTAATGATACTGATGGCATCAGTGCCAAGATGCTGAGCATTAACATTTACAAGATACATAAAGTTTATTCAGCTGTTGAAGAAAAAAAAAAACACTTTGGTTGACATTTTCTGTGATAAAATTTTTATGAATATTAGCAAAGCAAAACTGTGGTAAAAAAGTATAAGGGAAAATGATGAAGAAAAGGCTGCGTGTACTCCCCAGCCTTTATCTCTTATTTTTACAAGGTTTTTGTGTAAAATATACGCGGATGCTTGCAGGCTTAGAGTTTCTTTGCCACTGCCGCAATAATTTTTTAAGTGCTGCATTGATAATTGCTGCTCACAATAACACTTGATTTTATCACTCATTTAACCAGTGTACCTGCAACTATTGTCAACCAACTACAGGGGGGTGGGAATGTTGGTTACGACCACCTTAAGTGTTAAGTGGGACAGCCAATTTCATATGAAACGATAATCCTGTAAAATACTCATGATAAACTGTCTTCATGAAAAAATCACGTTCATAAACTTAGTTATGTTAATACAAATAACAATAGGCTATTTTATTCACATTTACAAAATGGTTGAAATTCTTTAACTGCACCAATTAACTCACCAATTAAAAGCAATTATGAAGCTTCGTGATTGTCAATGTAACTTTCAAGGAAGATTGATCTCTAGACTCCAAAAAGCTAGATTACATTTAATCAACGTAAGAAAATTTCGCAATGATAATGAAAGTGCATTATTTGTGAACATTTTTGAAATTAAAGGCACTTTCCTTGCAGTAAAGTGAGAATAGGAATGCCATTTTGTTTTGCAGCATGACGCTTTCACATTATCTCAAGTATATTAAAGACAATTTAATCCCATATAAGCCAGTGGGTCAAACCCGCCAAATCTGTACAACTCATACATACAGACAGACAGACAGACATACATACATACGAACAGACAGACAGATAAACAGAGACTCCTTCATTTACAGTCAGATGATAACAATATAAGTTTAAAATGTTATATTGTATGCCTTCGTAAACTAATGCATATGTAAGTTTGCACACGTATTCAGGTTCAAGCGATTAAAAACTGTCTAGGCAAGATGTATTTGATCATTTGGTATAACAAATTTTCTATGCTAGTAAAACTGAAAGATGGCACTGTGCAAGTCAATTTTTAGAGCAAGAAAAGATATTTACATCTTCAGTGGTTTAGCATCTGATCTTTTATCTGTGCGGCTGTTATAATCACGTTTTTGAAGTGCTGCAGTAATGTCATTCAAACAGGATATTCTGTTTCTGTCCTTCAGACCGGATTTTTAAAAATATACAGTTTGGTGAAATATGCACATTTTTATACAAATATCACCGGTATCATGAGAAACCACATCAATAATTAATCTTTTTTAAGATACTCCAAAAATTTTTTCCAGGACTGTCAATATTTTATAACAAAATGAAAAATAAATTTGGTGCAAAACCCTGTATGACTCAATCATAATCTTTTTTTTTTACCTGGAGAATTAAATTTTTTATGAAACAGTTGATACAGTGCCGTCTATAAGCAGTTGCACTGTGAATAAAAAGTCCTGTGATTGCATCATGGTTCAGAAAATATGAAAGTAAATTCCCCCAAACGAAAGTTGATAGTCTTTACTTTAGCTTTATACTCTTTGTTTTCAAATCTAATGAACATGAGTGCAGTCCCAAAAACCAACATTATTGACCCTGTCCGGTCACACTTTAGATGAAGTGTTGCTCATAAGGACTTTATACAGTGTGTATAATGCCTGCATAAATGAGACATAATGTCTTCATAAATCATACATAAGCAAATGTCACGCTTTGTAAAGAGTAAAATAACACATCGTTATTCAGCATGCGATGCCAGATGTGACAATGACAATGTCAATTAGCTGACAATGTCACGCTTTATAGTATTTAGCCACTAGCTAAGTGACATCGTCAGTTATATGACATCTGGCATCACAGGCTGAATAAGGATGTGTTATTTCACCCTTTACAAAGCATGATATTTGCTTACGTATGATTTATGAAGACATTATGTCTCATTTATGAAAACATTATACATGCTGTGTAAAGGCTTTATGAGCAACACTTCATCTAAAGTGTGACCCACTGCCCAAATACGACAAATATGCATTTACACTGGTTCTTACAGGCAGGTTAACCTCAGCTCATAGGTTGACTTCACCCCATGTTCGCTCTTACAGAAAATTGATACAGTTACCCCCTCTCTGGGACCCTCACAACAGCCCAATGATGTAACATGGGGAATGTCAAGTCTTGGTTAACTGAATTATCATCTTTTTGTATTTGAATTTTTTCCTAAAAAACATGGGAAATGATCATGATGCGGAACAAATTGAGAACAGCGTATGCATGGCTGATTTCACCCCAAGTTGGTCATTGTGGTGTGAACTTCAGTCCTCTGGCTAATTTGAAAGAGGCTAATTTGAACGAGGGTAGTGCATTTAGGTGGCAGCGGTGGGTGCAGCAAGGGATGCCAGAAACAAACAAAAAAACAAAAAATACAGCGACCCTGTCATGTAAAAGTTGAAACAGAATCAACTTTTGGAGAAACGTAATCCAACATCACACTGCGGAGGCCAATCAGAACCGTGGTCAGACCGGTCAAGGCCCCTCAGGAAGACGAACCTTATTTACCATGTAGCACTGTTACATCCAGCTGTGTATCGAGTAACAGTGAAGATGGTAGAGAGACTGATGGCTGCTGTGATGACCTTTTCAGAGCTGTACAGCCCTGCCACGAGGGAGTCCAAAGACGTTAATCATCATGCAGTTTCTTGGCATTGTATTGCTTTTCAAGTTTGGATTTCTGGGTAATATTTCGACTTGTGCCATAATCAGCATGGTTGTAGTTACACTCCCACTGCTGGTCGGCATCACCGCACTGCCTGATTTGGTGTGAATGCAGCCGAACTTTTGTAATGATGAAAGCATGAGGACGATGGAACTATAATTTTGATCTTGATCAGATGTAGTTGCTAATTGCTGAGTTTGACTCTGCATTATATTTTTATATATTTTTAACTATTTCAATATTTTTATATACTGTATGAATGATGTAGTGACTGGCTGGCACTTTTAATCTTGTTGTACATGTTAAAATGACAATAAACATCTATTCTAAAGGTCTATTCTATATTTTCTAAACATCGGAGAGTCCGCCTCCAGGAGAGGAGTTCAACACTGCTAAGTTAGCGAGGCAGAGAAGCAGAGTTAGCCTCACCTCAGGTTGCATTTATACTGCTAAAGAGGGCAATGTCTCCCCTCGAGTCTCAGGGGTAACCCACAAGGCAGAAGTAAGGATAAACACTGTACACTTTCACAGAAATTATAATCATCTACATGTATTTTTAGTATTTTGTTGATTACAGATCAGAGAGCTTGACATTATTGCCATGGTGGACCCTGTCCCCTACGCTGCCAGTGCAAATAGCCTGCGGTCAGGCTTGCTACGCTTAATGCACCGCACATCCAAAGCTCGGGTCTGCTCCTGCATACAGGTCGATGGCGCCTTCTGATCAGTCGTAGCTGGCTTCGGTCATAAAGACTCTATCCTGAATGGCCGAAGCATCAGCACTCAGGGATTACCTCTGTTTTGCGGCGCCGGGAGCTGTTGTCAGCTGTTTAAAGAGGCGCGAGAACAGGAAGATCAAAGCAATCCGTATATCAAAGAGCCCTGGGAACTTCCTATTCCGTGCGCCTCCCCCCTCTCCCTCGCTTTGCCTGCCACGCGACTCTTAAATGGGTCGTGGGAAAGCCCTGACCAGATACACCGGGTTCCTATGAGATCAGGTCGAGTGGCCAGCACTGTTGGACAATTGCTCAGATGGGGGAATAGTGCTGGCCCAATAAAAACCTGTAAAAATATACCGTGCTGCAGATCAACAGGGGCTCATGTAGCTTGACGTTTTTTCTTCTCTTCTTTCACAAATCCATGCCATGCCAATTTGGTATGTTTACATCATGAATCATGCAGTTTTGGTCATTGAGTAATTATTATTATTATTATTGTTGTTGTTGTAAAAAGGTTCCGTATTCTTTCTAAAAAATTAATCTGTGCCACAGTTTTAAGTAATTTCCAATTAATTTCTTATATATTTGAACAGCAAAATTAATCAAATTAATTTGAAGTTACTTTACTCAGTTGTGTGGAACTGTTCCACTGTTTTCAGCACTGAAACAAGAAATGCTATCCTGTGTAAAAAGGGTAAATAAATTAGCTAAATTTGTACTCTAAATTTACAGTGTCATTATTATCCACCGTAATTGAAGTGACTGAAACCGTGCACTGCATCTTTTTTTGAGATTTGAAACGCTCTCGATAACAGTAATCATGACACATAATTAGTTGGTTTTGTTCACAAGATATGTAGAAAAACAGAAGCATGGCTGATGTAGCAGTACATGATTTCTTAAGCAGATACATTAACATGACAAGAGAAAACAGCGAGTGTAGCTCAACCTTGCAGACAGTAAACCTTAGGCTTTGGGCAATTGTGACATCACTCATCTCCCGCCCTGTTACACGAGCAGCTTCACCAACCAAACAGCTCAGCACTGCCACTCTAGTCCCACCTAGAGTCCTAAGATAGACAGCTGCAACGATCAAGGAATTGAGGCCATTTTGTATCCATCGTGTGAAACCAATGGAAATTTTAGATTTTTTGTTCTCTTCTCGGACGGGGAATGTATTATTTTCAGGGGAAAAACAATAAACCAGTTGGCAATAGAATTGTGAAGCATAAGAGGGGGAAATGTTCAAACACGAGAGAAGAGGAAATGGAAAAAAATGATCAATGAACAAGAGCGGTGTAATACATTTCACTCTCTTTTTCAACACTCTCCCCGCCAGTGTAAATTTTTTTTTTTTTTTTTTTGCATGCCACTACCAGTATTTTTGGTAATTTTCATTGATCTTTTTGACTTATTGTTGGCAGAGGATCTGTAACTACCCCCCCCCCCCAACCTTTAAGGTGGTGGCTAGCCACAGTGAATGCTTGCCAGTTTCTAAATACCTTTTTTTTTTGTGAATATCTGTAGACATTGATGGCGACAATCCATGGAAGTGGCTTAATCGCCACTTATTGTCATGGTTTTGGAGGTTAGCGTTTGCTTGGGAGCTTTATTTGTTGCTCTTGTCCGGGATGACATCGTTTTGCCCACATCGGATTCTTTGGCCAGCTGGCATTAATTGTGGGCGGCACCCGGACTCTATTTAAGCCCAAGTTCCGCCTCGCCACCTTTGCTACAGGGTCAGTGTTACATTCGCACTATAGCCCGTAGCTTCTCTAGCTAGATAGTTGGTTAGGAATTAGCTGCAAAGAGGAAAGTGTTAGTTAGTTTGCTAGGGAGTTTATTTCTCTCTTTTCCTCTCTCCCTTCCTTGTTTGTGCACCGTCTGGTGCTTAATCTTTTGATCTCGGTTTCGAGATCTTTCCTTTGTTTCGTTTTTTCTGGCTCGCTTTGCTTCCTTATTTTATTCGGACGAGATATATGTCCTTTGGAAGCGCGAGCCTCTCTCTCCTGTTTTGTTTGGTTTCTGTGTTCTTCGTATTGCTGTGCTTCCTTTCGTTGCGGCCACTGCATTTAGCGTCTCGATCAATCAGCCATCACATTTATCGCTTATCATAAATGTGAGTCACTGTCAACGTGCTGTCACTGAGACTTAGTGATAGTTTGATGAAATGCGTTTTGTGATTCATTCTTTTTGGGACAACCCATAGCATTGTTCTGATATAGCCGATCTTGGCGAGCTACATTGTAACATCTCCCGTCAAATAGGCCTATAGGAAATGATGCATTTAATTAATTTATTTAATTCAGTTCTGTCAGAAACAAAGATAATATGTATCCCTGCCACTGATCGAAATTAATGACATGAGCAAAGACTCAAGTTACCTTACAAAGAAATGATTACAAGCTTGGTTTCCATCATTTACAATGGGCTTTAATAGCCCATATTTTAGTCCTTTCTGGATCAACAGGGAACCTGAACATTTTGTGGCCTTGCTCTGACCAATTTCTGTAACCACAGTCGCAGCAATCTGTCATCTTAATGAATTTTTGGCACATATTTTCAAACTTGGGAACATACTCATGTTTGAACTCACTCATTCACTTTGAGACAGTGCCCCTAATGCGATGGAAACAAGATGGCTCCCAATGTCATGGGACCACATTTTTCCGGAACCCTCACCTTGCAAGTCTCTTTATCTAGGGACTCCAGTTCCACCCAATTTCTTCAGTTTCATCTCCTGATTCTCTCAGTTTGGTCTCCTGAGTCCTTCTGCTCTCATTTTCTTGAGAACAAATTAAGACTCTTGACGTTACATTTTCAATGTCCCACCATACACACCCTCTGTGAGAAGGTAATAGATATATTTACAGTATTTGTCACTGCTGTTTAATATACGATCATTCATATTGCTGGGGAATTCGAATGACAGACTGTAATTGCCAGAACTGTCGTCCTGCTCTCTCCTGGCCTCCAGCAGTGATGGAACAAAAGCGGTCTCTCTTTCGGGATACTCCTTGCCGTCCTTAAACGGTTCACCTTTAGCGGCGCTTTGGGAGGGCTCCAGGTGGCACTTATGGGCGAAGCCAGGGACTTGGCGGTTGTGACAGGCCTATTAATCAGCCCCGTGACACTTTACTGAAGCACATTGTGTAATGGAGCCATTAGGAGCTGTTTCCCGTGAAGAGAGGATCAGCCTAGAATATACTGCCATATCCAGCTTTTGAATATAATGTATTTTACGGCAGTATATTTTTTGTTTATTGGACTTTCTGTAAGCAGTAGTCGTATTTACAATACATCTGCTGAACTGACCAGATCTGAACGTTGTTCATAGGCCTAAACTCGTAATGTCTTAGCTTATAGACATGAGCACTGCTCATGCTGCTGACAGACCAGAACACTGCTCACATGTGAAAACTGCCTAAAGATGTACGACTGCTCATAATATTATAACAATGCAAACAAACCCAAACTCTGCTCACATTTGAACACTGCTTATGGACATGAGCACTGCCAATAATATTTTAACACTGCAAACAGACCAAGATACTGGTCATATATTTGAACACTGCTTATAGACATGAACACTGCCCATAATATTTTAACACTGCTGACAAAGCCAAACACTGCTAATAATATTTGAACATTGCTGACAAACTGGAACACTACTTATATTTGAACACTGCTCACAAAGGTGAACATTGCTCAAAATATTTTAACACCGCTAACAGACCAGAACCCTGTTGATATTTGAATGCTGCATAAAGACGTGAACATTGCTCAAAAATCTGGACAGTACTAATATAGTTGAGTACTAATTTTAAGTCTCTGCGTAGACCTGAACACTTCTCATCGATCTGAGTATTGCACTGCTATAAGGAAAAAGAAACACTCCCTGAACACAGCTAATGATCCTCCGCTAGCACAGAGTTTGGTGTGGCGTTGCAGATCACACGCTGCACAGCACAGCCGACAGCATCAGTCATTTCGCGGAGATTCTTGTGACAGCGGAGTTGAACTTCATGAGCTTTTTTTTTTTTTTATAGGGGATTAGAGAGCCCTTCCCCCCGCCGTTCCAGAGCTGTCAAGGTGAATAGTTATCGAGTAGAAATGTGCACTTCAGCTGAAAATCAAACGCACCTATCGCTGTCCGTCTCCACAGGCCCGAGTGCACCCTGAGGCCTGATCCAGCAGGCGAGAGGTGTAATCGATCGGCCACTGTGCGCTCAGATTACCTGCCCAAATCTCCTCGTTCAGGTCCCGTCTGAGCCGGGGCCTCTGCCCTTCTCCTGGGGAAGGGTGTGGTAGTGGGGGGTCCGGGGGATGGCCTGTCCAGCTGGGAGCTGGAAGGGATGAGGCAGGCTGGAGAAGAGCATGGAGGGACTGAAAAACGAGCTGAGAGGCTGTAAGAGGAGGGGATGCAAGAGGGAGAGAGAGAACTGGCTGGGCAAGAGAGGGAGGGAATGAAAAAGGGAATATGGAGAGGGAAGGTGAGAAAGATGGAAGGAGAGGAGGGATGCAAGGAGAGAAAGAGGGTGGGAAAGTTGTAAGGGAGGGGGAATGATGAAGGAAGTGAATATGGGATAGGGCTAGGCGATATTGAGAAAATCAAATATCACGATATGTTTGACTGAATACCTCAATATCGATATTAAGGCGATATTGTATGGACGACTATTGGTGCTTTGACGAAATATTTACATGTTGTCATATTTGATCAACCGTCATTAGTAATGTAGATATGATGACCAATCAGGTACTGGCAACAGCTACAACAGTTAAATGCAAACAGAGATCTGCATCCATTTATTGTAATCAGAGGTGGACTTTGCCATTAGGCAAGGTAGGCAATTGCCTGGAACCCCCAACATTCAAGGGGCCCCCTGTAGACCTAAAAAAAATTCAAATAAATATATATGGTTTTGCTTATTTTTGACTCTTTCTTTATTAATCACGTCATTCTAAAATCTATACGCTAAAATTGCGTCAGAGAATTTCAATTATTCACGAATTGCTGGGCTAAGCTCCCCCCGTCTTATTACTTTTGTACAATGGACTATTCCAAGGCTGTACATAGCGACCAAATGAGTTTGCTCACATTCAGCAGCAAATCTGACGCTGATCAAAAGCGATGTTATTTACGAAGAGATGGGTTGTGACATCTGTGAAATTAGCATTTGTAACGAGAGATCATACAAATATTCTGAGGGAGTGAAGTTTTACCTCATGAAACAAGTACTAGAGCCAGCCTGGAAAAAGACCCTGCCAGTATCGATATGTAACCAGGATCTTAATGTTAGCCTTGAACAGCTACGGCAGCCAAGAGAAATAAATGGCGCGAAGAAGCTCTCCACTTAGCGTTGCTCTTTAATAAATACAACCTGCCCGATTTCGCCACTCACTTAAATGTTTTCTCAATAACTAAACATGAGATCCCATATCTCTACTCAAAAATGGTAGCGGTAGCTATCTTACGTCAGCTAACTAACAACGAACAGCTGCGATGATCATGCAGAGAAACCGGAGAAAAGTAAGAGCACCCTGGTGAACATTGGTCTTTAATTATTCTATCTAAACCGAATGAACGACTCACTTCCCCGACTTCACAATCCCGTATTAGAAGGCTTTTATGCTTTGCCGGTTTCTCTTGGTTGTAATGGCTGCCTTGGCTGGGTACCTAGCTAGCTTCTGCCAGAGTTCTGGGATAAGGTGATTATAAATCAGGGGAAGTGAGTCGTTCATTCCGCGCGGTAGTATTAATTAAAGACTAATGTTACTAACAAGGGGCTTTTATCTTTCTCCGGTTTCTCTTGGTTGTCATAGCTCTTCGTTGTTAGTAACCTAGATAACTACCGCTACCATTTTTGAATAGGGATATGGGATCTTGTGTTGAGTTAATAGGGTAACATTTAAGTGAGCCAATTCGGGCAGGTTGTGGGGGCTAGTTTGAGTGTGTTTTTGGCTTGGAGGCTGGCCTGACCACAGTTATTTACTTCAGATTAATGTTAACTAGATAGCTTCTTCTTTCCTCTGATTTCTCTTGGCTGCCGTAGCCGTTCGAGGCTAACGTTAGAACCCTGGGAACATATCGATACTGACGGTCTTCTTTTTCCAGGCTGTTTTCAGCGGCTCTGGTACATGTTTCACGGGGTAAAACTCCTTCAGAATGCTTGTATGATCTCTCGTTACAAATGCCAGTTGCACTGCTGTAACAACCCATTTCTTCTGGGGCGATATCTGGTAAATGGGGTTCATGGTGGGGGGAAAGGTGGCTTTATCAAGTCATAATGGTTCAGAAATTAAAATGTGTTATGTTGCTATGCGTCTTTTTGTATTACTTTGATGAAAAGGTAAATAAGACTTACTGTAGTTACTTAACTGTGTTTTAGTGCTGTCTGTATTAAAAAAAAGAATTTAAAAACTAGGAGTGAGATATTTGTTTTTAGTTTATTTGTTAAATGAGATTTGAAAAAGGTGGAGGGCCCCATGCTTCTGTTTGCCTAGGGCCCCTAAATTGCTAAATCCGCCCCTGACTGTAATGCAGCCTTTAAAACCAGAAAAGGCAATACTTATGCCATATCACCGTATTACGATATCCAAAACTGCAGATGATATTAAGTATTATACCATGGTCTGGGTGAATACTCTTTTCCGACTGGCTGGCAGGTATGCGTTAAAACCGTGGAACCGCACAGGTAGTTCAGCTATGGTAGTTTCATCGTTCGAAATTCATCCGCTAGCCAACCTGTAACCATAGCAATGTTAGAGCACTGGCATTTGGCTGGGTATAACAGAAACCTACGCATTTATCTCCAGTAAATTTGATGGCGTCAGATAAGTTGCGTTCTGCGGGGTGGTTAACAACAGGTACTCCAGCGATAAAGACCGTAAATATTAAAGCAGCGAAGTAATCACGCCTTATTCATTAAACAATAGTAATTATGTATGGTTACAAAGGAAGCTAACATGTCCACTTCATGTGTCAGCAACTGTTGACAGTTTGCTAGCTACGTGCTATGACAACTGACTGATTTCAGCTCGCTGGCTTTTCAGAAACCGTCATAAGTTCATTGTAATTGCGGGTAGCAAGTTAGCTACAGTCTGCATATTCGCGCATAATGTTGTGTTATGCATAATCTCTGTTTCATCTGGAATCCGTAACCAAATCATCAGCAGGTAAAAGGATGTTAGCGTCCGCAAAAAAAAAAAAATCTTTCTCCATGAAGATAAGCTGAACTAAGTTAGCTAGTTCAGTTTAGCTTGGCCTATAGTATCGGCTATGAGAAGGCGCGGCGCCTGTTTAATGATTTCCAGCTCATTTTTTTAAGTGCAAAACTCTCAGCAAAAATTTCTGAATGCTTTGATGTGATATTGCTGGCAAATGACCATGGTATAAGTGGGATAATCAAGTCGTAGGTGTGCATTACACGGTTTTAAGGCACTTAGCGGAAGCAACCCCCTCCGCTTCGCTTCAGGTGGCTATTCGCCTCCGCCTTGTGCCTTAAAACCGTGTGATGCACACCCACAAGTTGATTATCCCTTACTTATATCACAATAACGATATAATATTGATAGATTGCCCAGCCTTATATGGGGAGAGAAAGAGAGTGTCTGAGAAGGAAGTAAGGAGGTAAAGGTGGTGAGACCAGATTGTAAAAGAGAGAAAAAGCAAGATATGGAGTGAGTGAATGTGAGACAGGTGTAGAGGGAGAGGGGAGGGATAAAGAAGTGAGAGGCGGAGACAGAGTGAAAGATAAGGAAAGGAAGAAATGAGAGAGGGGAAGAATAATCAAAATTAATCAAAAAATTTACAAGAGAAGAATGAATGGAGGAGATAGTAACCACAAAAGTGACTGAGAGAGAGAGAGAGAGAGCAGAGAAAGAAATGAGGATGAATGGAGGAGGGTATGAACACTGTAGGTCATTAATGTGAGAATGGGACAGTATCTGAGTCTTTTATAAAGACTGTACAAGGATGTCATGCCTCAGTTCTGAAAGACTAAATCAGACCCCTGTGTAACTGCCTGTTTCAGCCTATTTTATGTCCTCAAGTGAATCAAGCTTATTTCTGAGCTGGTAACAATCCTGTCCATATGGCAGTAGAATTAAATAGCTTTCGGGTATTTATATGCCTCCTGTAATGGCTTTATTATTTTTTATATCATTTTTGTACAACTTTGCCTGGTCTAGAAAAATTCTGCACAAATATGTTGCATTTTATAGTTCACTCTAAATTTTCAACAAATGTAAAGACCGTGCCTTAATTCACCTTTAGTAAAAAAAAAAAAAAAAAAAAAATCTCGATGAAGGGCAGTTTACACAAAAGCAGGTACACCAATGATAAGGACTCAGCCAGTGTCTCTGAGGCAGTTCAAGAGCCCTTGTTTCCCGTCCTTTGCTGGAAAACTCTTGGCCTTGGCGTGGGTTAACTTTAAGAGACTGACAAGTCAAGAGGAGTAATGTGGAGAAGCATTAGGTGGATTGAAACAGCTCATGGCTGATTGATGCTTCTAGGCATTATGCCTGCCAATGAGGCCAAAGCTATTTAATCTGCACTCACATTGCTGTTAATACTGTCACTCTGAAGGTGTCATTGTCAACAGGGCAGCACTCCAGCTCCCTGTTTGCTTTGTGATAAATACCAAATCAGTACTTTCATTGTGTCTAATTTTGAATTTATTTTCCCTTTGATATCAGATAATACAAGGGTATTACACCATTGCACGAGCAATTTTATCCTCTTAATGCTCGACGGTCTGCACTTGCTCAGCATTTTGAGAGTAGTAGTATTAATATTGATGCCTTTGTAATGCTAATTGAGATCCTCGGAATGTTGATTTAATGTAATGGCTACTTTTGTCCACAAGGGGCATACTTCACAGAAAAAATTGAAGCTACAGTGGACTGCACATAGAAAAAGCATAGTAATGTAAAATAGATAAGACTTCAAGCTTAATTGTGCCTTATCCTTTGGTGTTTTCAGTTCATGTAATGCCTGCTTTCAGATGGCAAGGCTTTATATACGGTAGGCTCTAATTATCACAAGATTCCATACCTAAATCTAAGCCTTGTTTTAATCATTGTGGTCTTCACCTCATAGCCTCAAAGAATGTAAATGATGAGCCTATGTTCAATTTAGTAAAACACATATAATAATGTCAAAGAGCACACTGAAGCTAAAGAGGGGTTTGTCTGTTAATTGTATGTTTCCACATATTTGAGTGAGCCATCTCAGAGCCGGCTCCATTATCCTCAAATGTGGGTACAAGTCATCACTCCTTTTACTATAATATGTTTTAACGTCCATCATTTACAGTTATGTTCTGAGCAAGATTTGACCTTGCTAACACATATCATTCACTTCAATATAGGAACCTCCTTAACACCTTCATTTGATCTTACATCTTATGCATTATTCATGTGGGGGAAATACGAGGGGTGTGGCTTTATTTTGTAGCCATCCATCAGCCCTGTAAACATAGCTGGATACAGCAGTCGTCGACATCAATCACTGTTAGCTAATAAACGCCCATAATACCAAGTATTTTTTCCCCCTCGGGTCTATGGATCCTGCCAGCTGGCCCGACGTACATCTGGCGCATAAATGAAAGGAAAAGAGAGACAATGCCATATAGAAGTACAGAACTATACTGTACTCTATACTACAGTATAAACCTGCTCTGCTTTAGACATGTAGCGCGTGCTTTTTCAGGTACCTGTGTTTTTGTTTTTTTTTTAATTTTTCAGCTTTTTAATGGTATTCTTTTCCCATAAAATGTTATTGGCATATTCCACTGATATCTTAATCTCCTGGAACCTCCAGCGAACAGACCTCCAGATTTCAGATTTTGGTATTCAAAGAAAGTATTGGACTGTTCTTAAAAATGCGAATAAAATATACGCCTTGACCTGTTGTTCGGGTTGGACGAGTTTAATCGAGGGTCTTGACATAAAAATAAACTAAAAGGTACTTGAAAAGCGTACTACTTCCGCCGTTTTGAAATTTTTTGGCGAAGGAAGTCGGATTCAGATTTTTGCTACCATTTGTACAAAGAAGTAATCTGATGGTTGATGTGGGTATTAGTGAACAGAACTTCTTAAGGATACTGGATCAAGAAAATGAGTTGGATCTTCACCAAAATTTAATTGCTTATTCAGCTACAGCAAAATTTTGGTGCAGTAAATGGATTCGTGAGAATGTACCCTCCCATTTCCCTAAGTTTTGTCTTGGTATTAATTTCATGCAGTAATACTCTTTCATTTGGGCAGGACGCATGAGCAGGACTCGTCTCAAGTTGATGCTCCTTCCTCTGTAGCCTGGCCAACGAACGCTGGGATGTGCCAATTACTTTTGAGGTGCCCATTTCAAAGGTCCAGTTTTGTTGCATGTAGATTCTCTCAGTCCTACAAAGAGGCTACAATTGCTGCATTGCTGAGTGCAATCCTGTGATGAGAGCACAGAAACAGACAACTTTGAATTGCGTGTGTGTGTGTGTGTGTGTGTGTGTGTGTGTGTGTGTGTGTTTGCATGCGCAGTGCACATGTGAGTGTGAGAGCTTGTGTGAGCGTAGCTTGTGTGTGATGTGTGTGCATGTGCACATGCACGTGCGCGCGTGTATTTGTGCTTGCACTACATTTCCCCTCCTCCCAATCTCACGCCCGTTTGCATAAAAGCATGGCGATCTTGTCAGTCTGGGAGAGGAGCATGCTAAATTTGGCACTATTACTGCACCCGCTCTGATCCAACATTCTGCATCCGCCCAGTGTTAATGCCAGCGCTTGCTATTTTCTCTCCGCTCCACCGATGACTGTCACCGCCACCGACGCTAATGTCAGGCTTCTATTCTTCTCCCAATTTAGGAATGCCTGCTCACATTTGCTGTCATTGTGTCAGTGACCTTAATGGAACTTTTCCAGAACAATATGTACGTTCCAGATTATTTTGGTCGCCGTCCCACAATGAAGTATTTTCAGGGACCAGGGAAATTTGTCCCACATGCTTCTGCAAGACAGTTTTTTTGCATTGGTTTTTCCTGCGCACATACGTTAATACTTTTCGTAAAGAGGCCATGTACCATAAAACAAATAACGAATAAACAATGCTATCATGCCTCAGACTGCACCTACAGTTTCAGCCGCCTGTAACGCTTTGTCACAATTCCTGTCTCAGCGCTGATGTCCAACTTAGAAGTCAATCAATGTGAAGCTTGGACGAATAAACTGAGATGTGAGGCATGGGGCCCATCGCTGTTGTGTGGAAGGGAATTCGAAAAACAAGCAGAGCCTGCCGTTCTCGATGAAGGCCGCTGCAAATGCAATTCGGCCTTATCTGCAAACGGGGCCTTTTCCAGTGGCACCACAGGAATGATTGTTTCGCTCAAACGAACAGACAGAACGTATCGTGCATTCCGCGGCGCATACTGAAATAAATCTTTTAGATCTCAGTACCCCCCCCCCAGTTCCCTTTCTTCCCGAAGCAATTTCTTAGCTGGGTTCCCCCTGCTGTGACGCCTTCGCTCGTGAATTAGCCTTCAAGACTGCATAAATCATCCCTGCAGATGACGCCAGGTGTGCACTGGTGGCGGCGAGTGACAAAACATCTCTGCAGGTGTTTGTTTTTTGCGCGACTCATTGTTGTGCTCAAACGCCAGTGCTCATTGTGCTTCCTGGAGCCTCTGGGCTCTCACTAACCGCTTTGTCTTCTCTCTTCCTGATACTCGCACCCACCTTGTGAAAGCGCAAAGTACAGCCCATTGATACAAAGCCTTCAGTTAGAAGCATGAAACACTGCAGCCAGGCCATCCTGGTAAAAACCACTCACTCAGTGTATCAAATGCAGTAAATCAGTTTCGCTGTACAGATTCACTTGCAGTTGCTATAATCTAATCTAATCTAATATAACTTATTTATTTATGTCTTTATTATTATAAATATTTTGATATAAAATACATATATTTTATACAGTGCATATGCAGGTGCAATATTGGTATGTGAGTTGAGATTTTTAAGGCGAAAACCTATAGAAATGGGTTGAGTAGGGACCCCAGTTCAGGAGGTGCCATGACTTCTTCAACCCCTCACCCACATAGGGAGTGTTCGCCGAGGCTCTAGGGTTTGCTGCCCTGAAAACCGCACCATATGTCTCACCTTGTTTCATCTTTAAATTGCATTTTTCAATGTCCTAAGACTAAAGAGCAGGAAAGGAGAGAATGCACCAGTTAGAATGGGACTTCCAAGTCAGTATGTATAGTCTGGTGTACACAAATACACTATACTTACAATTAGTTAAATTCATCCCGGCATTAATCGGCAGAAGCGCAGTAAAAATAAATAAATAAATAAATATTTCTCACAGTCATAGGTGAACCTTGACAAACAAAGAAAATAAAGCAGTCCCTAGCTGTCAGGAATTTACTGGTAATTTACTGCTAATGACTTAGTATCCTGAGTATTCATATGCACATACAAATCATACGAATAGGGAAAAAATCCTGATATAGGTAACATTCTGAGGAGTAAACACTCCGAGACCTGTACACAGGAAGAGAACAAAGCTTTGAGGATTTTTTGAAGTCACTCTGTTTAACAGAGAGCTGCCTGGATGTTTGGCTTCCCATATAATTCACCCGCAGCTCTGTTGTTAAATTTGATGAGGAGTGATGGTCACACTGTGATTAATTTAAGAAGACGAACAGAAGATGAGAAGTGCATTGTGGGGCAGATGTTAATGAGTCTGGGGAGTAACCCTGGGTCAATAAGCCGCGGATACAGTATGATGCAGTGAGAAGCAATAGAATAGAGGCTGGGAATTGCATTAAGGGAGACATTTTAATCCATCTGAGAGGTAAACCTGGGTCATAGGTTTACAGCAGTATACAGTAAAGATCAGTACATCTCCCTCTTGACAAAGCATTATAAGTGGTAGGCTACTCCTCAATGCCCCACTGCAATAAAGCAGAGGCTGGTGGAAACAGCTCGGCCTCATGGGATACGGTACATATGGCAAAGATTCAGGAAGCTGAGACCCGTGAATACCATTCTGGGCGGCCTAGCTATTAATGCAGTTTTTTTGTTTCCAGTAATTACCCGAGGTCACTTTGCTAATTAACTGCATGCACTGTCTAGCTGACTAGCATATGAGTAGCAGTCTTGCCTATCTTACTCGATAAATGCGAAGATGATCACAAACTATTCTGCGATCCATTGATGGGAGTGGTTCGTCAGTGTAAATTTAAACACCTCCACGCATTACGTAATTGCTGCAATAGGGTGCGATAAAAAATTTATGAATGTTTTAGCGGCATCAGCGCTGAAAGAGGTTGTTTTAGTTATGAGAAAAAGTATAAACTCGCCAGCGATGTTCCACAGATTTGATGCAACGGACAATGGAGGAAGAAACAATTTGGCTAAATTTAATATTGCTCGCTGCTTTACTTCTCAAGAAATGAAAGCAAACGAGGTAAAATGTCAAGTGTGTGAATATAAGGCAGCACTTTTTTGGTGGATACAATTTTCTTATTCAAGACTTGAGGTTCAAATTGGTAAGACAGAGTATTAGTCCTATGTTATACTCAATACATCAGAATGCCACAGAGCATTTTTCTTCAATTATCAGTCATTGCAACAAATTTACTGCTCTGCCCCCACGCATTATCAGCCAATGTCTCGTGGTGAAAGACTGACCATTACCCTGAGGAAGCGAATGTACAGTCAGGGGAGATACATCTGAGCAACTATTAACTGCTCAGAACAAATTTGTTTGTGGTCATAACCTAAATGCTAGTTATTTACAAATGCGTCATTGCTAGTATTTACGATACACACTATTATCCAAACTCAGATAACACACTTGTAGTAGCCATGCTGCCTCAAATTCATATCACTTGAACAGCTTTCAACAAAAGCCATATAATTGATAATCAAATAAGCTAATAATAGAGACACGTGTAACCCATGACTGCTCATATATGTTTCTCCTTATAAAATTGTCACAGTCTATTGCAGCCCTGTGTATAACCTCATCAGTAATTATCATTACCAGCTAATTATTAGTACAGTGCAGGTTGAGCAGTGAAGCACTTTATAAAAGAGGCACTATCTGTGATTAAAAAAAAAAAAAAAATGCAATTTTGTGTTACATCAAATTGATTGATATTCATTCAATTTTGAAGATTTTTTGGGGAATTGTTGAAAATCAATTCAACCACCACATGATTAGACACTCTCTCTGATGACAGACAGTGCTTAAATTGTGAAACAGAGAAATTAAAACGGATGCCGTAGAATTTAAAAACAACGTGTCTTGCCAGAAATCCTGACCGGTAACTCAAGGTACTGAGCTTGTCGGCAGTTCCATGTCGGAACTCTCGTCTTTCTGAGGAATTACAGTGCAGTGAAAAAGTATTTGTCCCCTTCCCGATTTCCTCCATTTTTGCTTATTTGTCATATTTGAATGTTTCAGACCATTCAGAATATTTTAGCTAAACATCGCTATGGAGAAATTTGGGCCTACTCTTCTTTGCAGGATTGTTTTAATTTAGTTACATTGAGCAAGAGCTGCCCGTTTCAGGTCATGCCAGAGCATTTCAAATGAATTCAAGTCAGGACTGACTTGGCCA
The DNA here is from genome assembly GCA_029692085.1 of Gymnothorax javanicus. Lineage (NCBI taxonomy): Eukaryota > Metazoa > Chordata > Actinopteri > Anguilliformes > Muraenidae > Gymnothorax > Gymnothorax javanicus. Next base: position 14,155,325 of record CM056209.1, on the reverse strand, counting down.
TTCCAAAACCTTAATTTTGTTTCTTTTCAGCCATTCAGAGGTAGACTTGCTTGTCTGCTTCAGATAATTGCCCCACTGCAGCTGCATAACCCAACTGTGTTGAGCTTTAGGTCATAAATTGATGGCTGAACAATCTCACAAACTGCAATCATGGAAAGAACTCTCCCTCTTTCACATTTTTTTTTTTTTTTTTTTTGTGTGAGACAATACTGTGTCATGCTGATAAATCTTTTGTTTTCCTTGCACTTCTGAAACACAATTGATGGTATTCTGCTTTAGTTTAATCTGAACTGGAGCCTGCACTGAATTTCCTGAATTGATTCTCTATGGTGGTAGAGCGGGGAATTGGTGGAATCCTGCACTTCTGGGCTGACTTGTTGTGCAGTGGATTGTCTCTTTCTTTTTCAGCGTATTGATCTTTTTTTTGTTGTGCCGCACACTACAACAGCGGCACATATCAGAGTTTCCAAAAGTGCTGTTAGGACTGCTGCAGTGTGAGGATGCTTTATTGTGTGAGCCAGAGCCCAGGCAAAAGAGGCTCAAAGTGAGTTGTTTATTTGCTCTACAGAAGCTCCAATCCTGCAGAAAGCAAACAGTTTCATTATGCCCCAGTGTGGCCGCAACATCGGTCATGATAGACTCCTGGATCTCTGGGTTGTTCTTGAAGGATTGCAAATGCAACAGTTCCTGGTATACCGCAAATCAATATTTTTTTTTATTTTTTGGAAAACATATCCCTGGAATTTATTGAAGGGATACAGATTTGGCACTCAACATGAGATTTTACAGTGCAAATTCCTCCCCTAATTTTAATATCCAGTGCCCATCTTAATTTGGAATATTTCGTTGACTATTTTTTGCCTGGATTGCCTGCAGGTGAATTATGGAGAATGGAGATCAATGGTTTTCCTTCAAATACAAGTGGTGTCACCAGCCTCATTCTTTTCACACAGCCAAGCTTGTAGAGAGTTGAACTGGAGGAAACTATTTAGTGCTTGATTGGCCAGCAGGGGTCACTATAGAGCAATAAAATTGTGACCTTTGCCATGCTGAACTCCCCTATGCATAAACTGAGGCAGGCTTTGCTTTTTTGGGGCCTCAGGCCACTGCTGACACGGGCATGATCTCAAGACAGTAGAGTCTATGGTTTGCTTTTATACTGTGAATTAAACCAAATAAAACAAAAATTTTATGAGGGCAGTGGATCTGTTTCCAAAGTTTGCGAGTGTATTTTTTTCAAGAAATATACTGCTGTAATGTTACATTCATTAGTGCTATTTGCTGTTTTTGCCAGAGTAAATCTTCCCACAAATTCCTGTTACATTACACCGATTGCAGGAATGAGACCAATCATGGCTTGGACACAAAGTGTGTGGACTCTTCATCCATCCGAAGGCCTGGATACAAGGTGTGTGGACTCCTCAGCCAATGCGAGCTTAAATTAGACACATAGGCTCTGAAAGTCAGTGCAAATTAGCGCATGCTGTGACTCCCCGTGGCAATGTCCAAAACTGACTACTTAACATACTTCACACTGCCAGCTGCCCACCTGGATACAGGGCATTACGAGGAAGAAAAGCCAGCGAAATTGATCAGCTGAAGAAAGATTAGCCTCAAAGTGGGAATTGCATGGCAGTTAGCAATTTCAAGCTTGCATAAACCCAAGGATGGGGGGCAGACCAGGCCAGGAATGATTCGATGGGGCGCAGTTCATGTTTTATGTGTTTTAAGGAACAAATGTCATGGCTTCTAAATACATTATGTGGTATGAAAAACACTACCTTTGTTTGCTTATGTTGCTGAAATAGAACATCTAGCTTGAGAGAGGCATATAGATATTTGCTAATTATTACTTGTTTCATAATTATTAATAAATGAGAGCATTAGCTAGCTGGTAGATGAAATCTAAGGCACAGTGGGGCACAAGAGCAATGAAAGCGCTCTTGCATCAAGGAGTGTGAAATTTGTGTGATGAAGACATCAGTTTTTCAAATTAATTAAAGGAGCCGTATGTAAGTTTGTGGCCAAAACTGGTAGTGCGATCACATTCAAAATACTGCAGAGCTCAGTATCCTCTCCTCCTCTCCCCCAGACGAGAGGTTGCCAGCTAGGTTGCTGGATCCAGGAAGAACGTCTACTACATGGAGCTACCATGGCTACGTTTCAATATCATCAATGATTTGCTCTCACAGGGTTGTGTTCAGTTCAGTTCAGTTCAGAAAAGATCGAGACGAACGACTAACTAACTTTAGCAATGGTCATATTGGTCAACATGCTCTCACTCTTCTGTGTGGATAGCCCACTAAAGTCCATACTATAATATGCGTAAAGAATGAATGAGGACTCATTTGACCGATGTACTGTCTCAATTACATTTCATATTGCCGTAATGGCTGTGCTAATGTTGGAACGGTTTCCACAGCGTCTCAGCATAATGCCAGAGAAACGGACTCTAATAATGCATTACTAATGTTAACAATGACGAGTCACGGTTTTTATTTCTCAAACAATTTGTTACCTAGTCAATTCGATGACCCACCTGCATGCGCACTAACATACCATGAACGAACATACATAACGTTATTCGACTGTAAAGAATATTTGACATGTCCGTGCCTACATTAAATAGAATTAAGTTAGCCAAACTTAGCTGAATCTTACCTGTCCGGGAGAAAATTAGCAACTTCGGCGTCGGTCTTCAAATTCTTCTCTGCTTTCATCCGTCTCCATCTTTCAAAGGCATGTCCTATACAGATCCTTGTTTTGTTTCTGACTTTGTCACGACGTATTTCAGAATCATAACGAGGCCTTTTAGGTTTAGTAATGTCAGACATTTGTGCTCTGAAACGCTCGTAGCTGCAGCTCAGTGGTAACTGGCAATCTGGATGCCGAAATGCTACTGACTACGTGATTGGGAGATAGGCAGAGGGCGGCGCAACAGGCCAAAACACAAAATGACAACATCAACATTAGTTGTGGGCTGCAACTTCGCTTTTGTAATGAGAATATTCTGGCTGGACTACTGTTGTCAGTGATATAAGTATTTGAAATTAAAATCATTCCTTAATGTCTGGTGATATATCAGGGCCATTTCATGATTAATTAACATACATTTCTTACATACTGCTCCTTTAAATATTCTGCAAATTTTCTTTAACTTGTAAAGTGTGGAGCAGTGTGCCAATGATTGATAACGAAAAATCATAATTCTCCCCTGCTGCTGCGTTAGTATTCAGCTGTGTCCCTCTGCACGTACGCCCTGACCTTTTGTAAACGCAATATCTTAAGAACAATTCCACCAATTTCATTTCAATTTGGTGCTAAGCTTTGTATTGAAGATGCGCACATCCTTGTGCACTTTGGTGACCTTGGCCTAATTTTCAAGGTCAATATGAGAAATTGAAAATTTGCAATCTTGGTTTAAACATGATGTCTGAAGAACCATTTGACTGTTTCATTCATATTTGAGCCCCTCAGGACAATAGTGGTCTAACTCTGATTTTCTAATTTTCCGAGTTAGACCCATATTTTTCATGCTAAAGGTAAAATCTATTCATGCAATAATGGGCCAGAAGATTGTTAGTTCCACCTCTGAAATATATGGACAGTAGTGCAAGAGTAGTCTAACTCCAAAATTCTCAGTTTTTAAGAGAAACATGCAAAAATCCCAAAAATCGTCAATGTTGACAACAAAGTACTTTCTGACTATGAAAGAGAAGATTCAAAGGATGTCACTTCAAGACAGGTCTAAATACTTACTGGCATGCTGAATTTGACAACATCGAAACTTTGGAAGCTGTTTTCTCAAAATGATGGAGTTAGACCACTATTGTTCTAAGGGGCTCATTTGGTACCAAGGCTTCTATTTGAGATAAGCAGGCGCCGTTCGACTTTGGTGACCCTGACCTAATTTTCAACGTCATTACAAACAAAGTTTATACAGGGGACGCACAGACCGCATCAGACTGTTTTGTGACCTTATAGTAAATCACTTGAAATCGCTGCGTCCGTCCATACATATTTTATTGATTTTATTAATATTTTGTACCAAGGCTTATATTTGGGATGCTCAGACCCCACTCAGCTTTGGTGACCTTGAACTAATTTTCAAGATCTTTACAAGCAATTGACAATTCGTAATGGTAATGTTAGTTTTAAAATGGTATCTCAAGAACAATTAGACGGATTTCACTCATATTGGTTATCAAGGTTTATTTAGGGGACTTCATTTGACTTTGGTGCCCTTATATCACTTGAAAGAGTTCCAAGAAAATATACTTTGTGCAATTAAAAATGCACAGGCAACAAATAGGTTTTCTGTTTGGGACATGAGCAGGCATGTGTTGCTCATGTAGACGGTGTTGAATGGTACTTGCGCTCATGCTCGGACGCCTCAGATCCCTCATCTCATAACCAGTATGGGTTGCTGCCCGGAATCTGTCATGTGCATGCTGTAACTTGATGTGGCGCTCTTGAGGAACAGTAGTCATTCGTGGCTGCCATAAGCGGGGGCGGTCTGCGACATGGTCTGTTTTTCGTTCTCGGACACAAAGTTGACTGATTGTTGACCAGTGACAGTGCAAATGACGTGCTACCTCTTGGCGGCTGAGACCTGCCCGTAACATGCCAATGCTTCTTTTTCTCTTTCATGTGTCTTAAGCCATGCCATTATCTTGATGCCGTAGCATTTTTTTTTTTTGGCTTTATGTAGGCTATTGACCACACCCAAAAGAACAAGTTAAGCATCACTATACACATCAAAAATAATTCAATGCTTGTAATTGCAGAACATATCTCACCCATGCCTTTTTAATGGCAGTATATCATAACTTCAGTGACCTCATTTGTTGATTCCAAACAGGAAAGTCAACAAATACAAAAGCCCTATGATTGTAAAGTTCTTACATGCTCTGCTTAAGAAATCCAGGAATTCCTTTAAGGCTCTGGTCTCAGGCACAGATGTGTACATCCTACCATTGTGTACATCAACAAAACACTAAAGCTTCCATACTTATCCTCCAACACCCTACAGGGCTACTGCATTTACTACAGACTGTAGCACAAACAATGATTCCGTCCTTGTTGTACTTTTGTGGATGCGCACACTTAAATAGGCCACTCAGGAAAGAAAACTGGCAGTACTTCTGCAACACCAGAACATGTGTCCTGCATTCTCGCAGTTTGAACTGTATAGAGGCATGGGCATGGTTTCGCTCCAGTAAAAGCAATTTATGAGCCATATGTCATGACATATAGTGTTGAATAGCTTCTCAGTATTTCCAAATATGCAGTTTAGTGATTCTTGCAGCTGATTGGTCAGTTTAAGTTAGATCACTGACTGTTTCATGAGGTCATATCACTCACTATGGACGTCATGAAACAATGGTAAACACAATGCGATGAGCCAGAGTCGGACCCTGTATTGGAAACAGTGTGATGTTTGATATTTTTGCACTCAGATGGGTATGGGTAATAATTAGAATAATCTACTTTATATTCATGATTATGGAAAATATGTCTCCTGTAAAATTTAGGTAAAAAGTCCCTCACTAAAGCTCAGGTCTTTGAACATTTATTTCACTCAGGACGTATTTCCCACAATCACTCGTATCTCATAGATTATCCAAAAAATATTCATGACTTGAAAATGTCAGGGGATACCATACATGCTATAGAAGATTACTTACATGTAATTAATGATGCTATCCTATATCTTCCACAGGGAGGTCACACAACTGATAAAAAGGTCCTTTACTCTTCTAATGAAAGTTGACTGGAACTGCAGGGAGGGCAAGACGTGGCCGTCTTTTTTGTAAACACTTCATCTTATCTTGATTGTCAGTGATTCATTCCCATGATTATGCTCCCTACAAGGCAAAGGACATACCGTATTCACCACCGTAATTCTGAAATGCTAACCTCATCTGGCCTGCATCTCGAAAATTAAGCTATATTTCTTCATGAAACTTTGCAAGTGGTTAGAATTAATGTTGCACTGGTGCTGTCTAAATCTAACATTTCTTACAACATGAATCTAACATTTTTATCATTTTTTTCAGTATCCATGCAAACCTTTACAACTTTTTTGATTTTCTTATCTTTTTCTAGCTTGTATCTTAGGAACTAAGCATTATTTTTCTGCATCATTTTTTCTATTGTTGTTTTCATATTCATATTACATTATCGTGTGGTGGGGACATGGCCATATTAGCGGCAACAGCTTGTTTAATTTGTCTTTATATCAGACACTGAAGGCTAATTAAAAAAATCAAGAGCAAATTAATTGTAGCAGTGATATAGCAGAGTAGTATTGATATAAAAGTCCTTTATCAGCTGTAAGCGATATTGGGAATTATCAGTTTTCTGCTGTGGCCAATTTTTGCAATTTTCATTTGTACTTTTATCAACTGGACCAGGCACTGCACCATCTACCAATATGTGAAATGAATAATTGGTGCTAGACATGTAATTACCTCTAAACATGTAATGCAGTATTTACAACAATGGTTAATAAGCATGTAATCAAGAGTAACTGTGATTTGTAAGCATGTAATAGGCACAGGAACATCAGAAGGAACAGTAGTCAAGAAAAGGACACTGCTCCCTTTTATACTTCCTTGTGGCAGTGCAGGAAGCCGTTAAGAGCACCCAAATGACATGATGAAATAAAGGCTAAATGTGTAGCTGGGGCTGCCATAGGCAGAGGGCGGTTATATAGAGTTATTTCTGTCCTGATTTTGGGATCCCGACCAAAGCATTTTCTCAGCTGTTGTCACTTTCCCATCAGTTTCCCTATCTGCACTCCACCTTTATGATTAAAGAAACTTTTGTATTAAAATAATTGGTTTTTAAAATATGAAATTGGGCTTCCTTTTTCCTTTTAATCCCCTCCTTTTAATTAACGCTCAGTGCTGCGAATAGCTTTTTTTCTGCTGTAACTGATGTGTGACTCAGCCTAGTCTTTTCAGACGTGCCTCCTCCATGGCTGATTTTAGCTGGGGGAGAGCTCCAAATTCGGCAAACGGAATAAGAAACGGAGTTATGTGTGGATCAATAGAGGTAATGCCAGGATACCACTATGTGGGCGTTGCAGCACTTTTTGATATGGTGTTGCTGTCCAAATACTTATGGACTGCACTGTGTGTGCCCTGAGCAGACCTGCCTGTTGCAATTAACACTCTATGTAGTAATGCCACTCTGGGTAAGGTCATCGGCTCACTGCCTGTCATGTAGTGAGTCACAATATTCAGGGCTTTTGCAATGTCACTGCTCTTGTGCTGCCTTTCCTGTCTGCAGTTCCCCCTCCATCCATCCACAGATGAATCGGCTACCAATTCACAACTGCTTCCTCCTCCCAATCACCTAACCCCACCCCACACACACACACACACACACACACACGCATACTTCTTCCAGTTGGCTCCCCCTGCTATTTTTCAGGGCCACAAAAAACCTTAAGCCAAGTTTAATGGACTTCCCTCCTCCAGGCAGATTTCCCTGCACTGGGCTGCAGGGCCACAGGGTGACAAAAGCGAAGCAGCTGGTATGGAGTGCGTCTCAAGAGAGCTTGTCTGCAGTGTGTTTGCCTGTTACCTGCACTTTCCCAAGCTGGCTGAGCGAGAGAGCACAAACATGAATCTGCCTAACCAAACTAGGACAATATGGGGGCAAAGCTGTAAGGAGGACTGTACCAGCTTGCTGAAGTGTGGGGGGGGGGACAGAGAGGGAGAACCTCCTGTATGTTTCCCTTATCATCGATTTGTTAGTGATTTTGGGAGCCTATTCCCATCTCGACGGGTCGTATAGTGAGGCTACCTGACCAAGCATTGATACACAACAAAAAGAGAGGCTTTTGGAGTTCTAATTTGATGCCATTGTTAAAACGATCCGGACCCTCTAATCCATAACCCTAACCCGAGCCCTAACCCTAAACGTCAAATAAGGACGCCAACAGCCTCTCTTCGTTGTATATCGATGCTCGGTCAGAAGGCATCACTATATGACGAGTCAGGGTGAGAATGTTTAGATTTTGGGGCCTGCGGTGGGGTAGTGGGGGGGTTGTCTCCTAATTGGGGGAAGCGAGAGGGAAGGGGAAGGCGGAGGGGGGGGGGGGGGGCGGGGTGGGGGTTGGGGTGCCTGACAGGGTGACAGTGAAAGATCTGGTCGCTGAAGTGTGAAATCAGAGTGTGGCAGTAACTGATGGCTCCTCAGCTGGAGGGCGTGGGGGGGGATTGTGACATTCTGACTGTGGAAGGGGCTCTGAGCGATGGAAGATGGGGTGTGTTTGTGGGTGGCGCACAGCTGGCCTATGCTGTGCATCTATCCCAGAGATGGACAATTCTTATCCTGGGGGGCCGGTGTATGTTCAAGGTTTTGTTTCCACCAATCACCCTTGCTGAACGTGCTTATTGGCTGTATAATTGGACTTAAGTTTTCTTCGAGATGAGATCACAGTAAAATTTTTCATTTTGGGACTCAAGAATGATTTTTGGTGGACATTTATGAGCTTTTTGAAGACGTGCAGCTAAAGTACAGGTTTCATAAATGATTTGGCTAATTAAGTGATTATAGGCCAGAGGTTGACATAAAAGGCAAAAATAGATAAGGTCCTGGTTGCCCACCTGTATTCTTGTCTCCATCATACAGCCCCAGGCATGCTGCTTTTCCCCTGCATGGCCAGGTGGTGGCGCTTTATTTTGGTGATCCTTACGAAACAAAAGGAAAGGATCAGGTAGTGTACTGCTTCAGATTGTTGAAGAGGAAAAATACGAAAATAAGCCCCGATCAATGACAGATATAGGACAAGAAATCTATTTTTTTACATGGCCTGTCTTTTCTATCTTGAGCGTAAATTACAAGTCGTCCTCTTCGCACTTCAGAGATCTTGGGCGAATCCTCTTGTTTTTATGCTATGTGTCTCTGAGTGTATGTCTATTTATAGTATTAAATTGAAATTTATTTAGTGGGACAGCGCAGTACTGCAGTGAATAGCGCTGTTGCCTCGATGTGAGAAGGTTCAAATCTCGGTCTGGGCCAATCATTGTCTAAGTGTCCTCTGGGTGCTCTAGTACTGGGAGGCCGCAATCCATCCAAATGCATGACTATTTGGCTAATTTAAGACTTATGCCCATAGGTATGAGTGTGTGAGTGAATACTGTGTGTGTATGTTTGTGTGTATGTGCCCTGTGATGGATCAGCAAACTATATTGCCCCTGGACCAATGCATGTTGGGATAGACTCTATGTCCTCTTTGTCCTTGACCAGAGATAAGAAAGTTTGATAACGGATGCTTGTTTAAAGTTCCTTACTGGAGTATCACCACCTGAAAAGTTCCTGTCCACTTGCCATTTGAATTAGCTCTCATGGAACTTTTAAACAGCACTTAATGTTTACAGTCTCCTCAATCTCCCCCAAATGTTGATTTTTATCTTAATAAAGGAGACTGTCAGAGAAAATGAGAGGAAACTCGGCCGCATTAATATTCCGCTCGTGTGAGAGTCCTAAATCTGAGGGCAGTTTTGAAAAGTCACAAAATTAGTGCTATGGTCTGGGATTGCATGTAATGGAAATGGATTAGCTTGACTTGAGCTAAATAAATCTGTCTCTCTAAGCTTTGAGCTATAATTTATAAAGCATTACACCAAACTACAGAGGAGAGAGCAAAGGGCTTGAGATGCATCACTGATTAAATGGTGCAAAAGTGCATTTCAGAGGAATTTCTTGACACCACTTCTTTTTAGAATAGTTTCATGTACGAGATTAGTACGATTAAAATAACAAAATGTGTTTGTTTGGGACAATTATGGTTCCACGTGGAAAGCAATCATCACGTGACGGAATTCAGAATTTTTGAATTCCAGCGCCCTGGTAGGGAGACAGCTGTTCGCACAGTGTGCTGGAAAAGCAAAAGATTGCGCTAAATTCACCGCACCAATCTTTACAGACAAAATCAGTCCTGATTCCACATGCAAATGCTCAGTCCAGATGCCTGCTATCCATGATGCCAATACTTGTCATTCTTTTAACCCTTAAAGTGCTTAATATTTCCTCACCCTATCCCTCCAAAAGTTAATCATTCTTTATTCAGTTGAGAAATGGCCTTCAGAAGGACTCACGGGTACCAACGAACCCTTCTGAAGGTCACTGCCACCTAAAAATTGACAAAATTGCTGCATCCTATATTTCGTGCCTAGCATGACTATAGCAGTGATTAGCACTTTAAGGATTAATACAGAGCTTAAGAGGTGTGTGACTGTGAGATCTGGCTCTTGAACAGAAACTGCAGAATCTCGCACCAGGGACAGAACTTGATTTTGTTTCGGTTGTTCATTTCTTTTTCGTATAATGATGGTCCTAAGTGTGCGGACGACTGGCAGTGTATGTTCATTATTGCCCTAAGCAGGTGACACACACAATGTGCTGGGGGGTGTGTCTTTATAAAGATAGGAGATAAGATATAATTTGTGAACCCTGTGGGGTAATTTGCACGCTAAATTACACTCATCCAGGTTACTTAGGAGAAGTGCAGCGCCCTGGGACCATCTTCAGTTCCAAAGCCAGAGCCTTGGTCAGGGGCAGCGGGAGGAGTGTTTGTTTTGTGTATGTTTCTCAGGGTGGGGTATGAAGGAAGGAAGCCCACACGAACATCGGGAGAACATGCAGACTGTGTGTATGCCTTTAGGTGTATGTGTGCACATGCACCTGCCTGCGTGTGTGTGCAGGCGCGTGTGTGTAAGTGTATGAGTGTGCTTTTGTTTAGGGTGTGGTGTATGTGTCTGCATGTGTGCGTTTGATGTGTGTGTGGTGCTTGCGTAGGTACACGTGTGCGTGGGTATGCGTTTGATGTGTGTGCAGTGCGTGGGTATGTGCACGTTTGCATGGGTGTGCGTTTGATGTGTGTGCGGTGCATGTGTGTATGTACGCGTGCATGTGGGTGTGCGTGGGCGAGTTCACTCTTATTTCACCCTACACTGCTCTTGGTTGTTGAAAGCAGTACATTTATCCATATGGGGATACTGTTTAATGTTATAGGACTAGATTAGATAGTTGCCCAAGGCCAGAGTAATATGCAACTGATTGTAGGAAGCTAATGCATTTTAAGTGGAAGTACCACTGCCATTAGCCAACATAACTAGCGCAGTCCAGACTTTGGAAAGGGCATTTAAGGGTACTGAAGAAACTATCAATATTTCTGATACAACCAGTGTTATATTTTTATGCATCTTAAGAGTTATGAATCATGCAGACCTCTTAATGCAGATATATACACTGTGAGTAGATTTTGTTTTGTTTTTTTTCCCCTTCAAAATTCAAATCAGTGTTACATAAATCTGTTGCTTACAATCAACTGCAGTGATCACAATATCTGCACTATAGTTTTCATTTTGGAGCATTCTGAACTCATATTTGTGATACTATATGTTAAATGGTTAAGTGCATTATTTAGGGAACTGTGAGGTTGCTGGTTTGATTTCCAACCAAGAAAATCAACTGTATCTACTGTAACCATTAGCTACAGTAGACACTTCACCTGAAATGCCTCTGTGCAGTTATATAAAAATATCCTGTATAAAAAAAGTAAGCTGTGTGAGCTGCTGTAAAGTTGCTGTCATTAAGAGAGGGCGCTAAATGCTAATGTGTGTGGTATTGTGCTTACGGAGAATGCTATAAGTTCGTTTAGGGTTAGCTTTAGCCAGAGGCCTGAGGAGAACAGCGGGATGGAGGGTGGGGTCCCAGTGACCCATGGTGCAGAGCCGTGCTGCACTGGCGCGGGATGGCGGTCACTGGCGGCAGTCAGTCAGCTGGCTCCGAGGTCACTGGTATGAGCCTTTGCCAGAGGCACCTCAGATGGGCTCAGATAGAGTTTCATCACATGTTTGAGTTTGTGTTTAATAAAGCCTGGAGCTCACCTTCAAAATCTGCGTCACCCACTGTGAGCCTGCGTCTTACTTATGGGCGCACAGTCACATGGTCAAGGTCAAAATGCCCACTTATCTGATTTCCTTTTCTTCATAAGTTCCACAGTGAAGGTCACAAAAATTCACTGCCATGCTAAATATTAGCTAGGCATTAAGTGGCTGTGGTGTAAGTTTGTCTTTGTACATGCGTGTGTGTTTAGGCATACCATCAGAAATACCTAATCGGAAGATATTAAGAGCATTGATAGTGGTGAAAGCAGTCTTTTACCCTGCAGCCAAATTATAATTTCCCCTTGAGAATGTTTTGGAAAGACCGCATGTAGTACTTCACTTCATCGTCTGCCATATGTGTTATTTGGGGCGCTAGTCAGCTGGACCTCCCCTCTCTAAAGAAATTTTAAAGCGTCTGTTTTTAATGTGAGAAGTGAATGTGATTATTGTTACTATTCGCACACTACTCCAGCACATGTCAGCAAATGTCAACATCTGCTTGGCACGGAATGTCTTTTGGAGTTAGTTAAACGTTCAGCCAGGGAAGGGAACAAGTTCTTAAGAGGACGACTTCTTAATCACCAGACCCAAAATGGCAAATTATGAAGCTTCTAATGGTCTTAATAACAAATCATTGGTTAGGAAATAAGCAAAAACGAAACAAATACATGAAGTAACTTCATATGGGATGGCTTTTCCCTTTGATGTCTTTAAACGTTTAGGCCCTATGGCTAAATTTGCAGACAGATTTTTTTTGTTCCACTCAGTGTTAATGGCTTCAAACAGTTGATGAGTAGTTGAAAAATGTTTTTCGGTTAGTTTTTGTTTAATGTTGTACTTAAAATGCTCTCTAGGGGATCAAATATGGACCCCGAGCAGGCCAAAACGCGAACCTGATGGACTTGCCTCAAGCCACTTTCTGGTGGTCTTTGCAATAAGGACACAAGCGTTGTTTTGCCGAAGAATGACATCTGATGACATCTCTTTAGAAAATAACTTCAATTGTAAAAAGCAAGCATCTCTCCAATATTCTCTTATATGCCAGAGAGTGAAGTGAATAGCCCGGCAACACCAGCAGCAGAAAAGACTCCCCCCATTATGGCACATCTTTCTCCGTACTTAACTGTGGCAGAGATGCATTTACTATTGTGTCTCTCACCAGAGATTCAAAGGCACCTCTCAAGAGCATCACCTTACTACTCAAATCATGATTCATCACTCACGCAACTCTGCTGAATCACTCTGTATCAAACTTTCCTTATTCCATAATTGATGCTTCTCTGAGACAGCAATGGCTTATTTTCAATACATCTACACACAAACCTGCTTTAAATAACCTAGTTATTGTTCTTTTCAAAAGAGTTCTGTGTTTCTGAGGCCTAGAATTCGGCTGACAGTTTTTGGAAGCTTTTTTTCCTGTCTTTGAGGGCTGTAAATTTCAGCAGGTGGTCGTCCTTGCATGAAGAGGCTTTGGGCCTTCCAGATCTTTTCTTTCTGGCAATATTTATATGAATTTCAGAACACTGGAGTCACACTCAGATCACAGAAAAGCCTCGAGGGCATCTTTAGTGCTGTATACTGTATACTGCTGATACTGTATGAGTTTCCAATATGCAAACGAAGAGGATGATCTGAAGATGACCCGAGGTCTGTCGGGAGTGAACAGGAACACTGGAGGTCGGGCTAAGTGTGGTAGAAAGGACTGGTCTGAGGTCAGTAGCTGGGATGTCAATCCAAATGGATCAGGCCACACAGGGCAGAGCATGGGGTAGAAACAAAAGGGATGGGGTGTAAAGCGAGACAATTAAATGATGAGAATCAATTAGCGAAACGAAACTGGAACTGACAAGGCCGGCTAGACAAGCAGGGAAAAACAATTTAGAAAACTCTCAGGACACGACAAACATCACCAGCTGTTTCCAAGCATTGACTTATTCTGTAAATAGCTCATCGAGAAACAAGGATTTCCTCCGTGTTTTAGGTCTTGTAAATTTCAGAATAGGCACAGTTGGCCTGACAAAAAACCAGCTGTTGTTAGAAAGAAAATGTTATGCAACACAGTGGTAATGTCCCAAATTTTTTGAAATGTGTTGCTGGCATCCAATTCAAAATGAGCAAATATTTTTCAAAAAAAAAAAAAACATTGCACTCTGTTTTTATTTATGTTTTCCACAGCTGCCCAACGTTTTTGGAAACAGGGTTGTTGCCACCCTAGCAAGATATTTTGCTTTTTGTTGGGTATTTTCTCACACATTTAACTTGGGTCTCACAATATATTGTAGATCTCTTCCTGCTTTGTCACTCCTGGTCCCATTTATAAGCAGTGGCCTTCGATGAGCTGCATCAGGAATGGCAGATTACCAATAATGACTAATCTTTTAAAGCAACAACAAACAAAGCAAAACAAAAAAAAAAGAAATCCCAGGACATATTTTTGAATAATTTTATGCTCTCAGATGTATGATAGTTAAAAGTTCATATCAAACATTTTAATCATTTTGATTTTATCTTTGCATACTAGAACACCATGTAAGAACACCATATTTCCGGTTCCCATCTTTTTCCCAACAGTTTACTTCAGCAAAAGTTAACAAGCAAATGGTGACACAGAAGGTCTCAGGAATGCATTTGTCAAATTGTTGCTAATTTTCTGATCAAAAAATTTGTTAAGGCCATTACAAGCGCAATATCTTGCCATTTTGGGCTCAGCCCATTTTTTTGCCCAAGACAGCACTTAGTTTTGACCGAGCTTCTTTTGCTCTTTGAAGAATTTCGTAAGAGGGCTCACTTAGCACAGGTTGGTTTGGTCCAGCAGTGCTGCTGTCCTTGGTATGATCTTGAGGAGCTTGTGCTGTGGCACTCATGCAGGACCGGGGGGTTGGGTTGGGCTGTTTAATTGTGGGATTAGGCAGGGTGTAGAGTTCCTGAGCTGGGTCAGAGCATTCCACAGTGCCATGGCTTTAATTCTGAGGTCCCAGTGCATTTGAGGACAGGGGGAGACCAGGGCAGATGCGCTGCAATATCAAATGGGGTTAGGTTGGCTTGGGTGGGGTGGAGGTTGGGCAGAGATGGATGGAACTGGTTAGAATGATGCCGACGTAAAGTGGTGTGTGGCTGGGAGGGTTGATCTGGAAAAGGCTGGGCCAGGGTTGGGCGCAGGACCGGCAGAAAAACAATCTTGAATGAAATCCGGGTGAAGCTCTTGAATGGCGTCGCTATACATGAACTGCTGCAGGGTACCAAACTAGTTTTGAAGTGTATCTGTCCAGATTAACACAAAATACGCTCTGGAGTGAACGACGCATTCCAGCATATGCACAGCCTTGTGGTTGGTTGCTCTGGTGGACAAACAACCGAACTGTAAGACCTTCTGCACAGACTGTTACACTGAAGCAGTGTCCATGCAGTAAACCAGAGTATTATTCCCAAAAAACAAAAACTTCTTTGCTAAATTTATTCTGTGCATGTTGTCAATTTCTTTGACAAGTTCTGTTTTATATAGTTTGTTTATCTTTTGGAAGAAGACAGAAGTACCATCTGGATTTGATCCTAGAAGCCTGCGGAAACTTGTTGATATCATCAGTAAATATGCGTCTGACAGTGAATTAGTGCTGGATGAGTTGCAGGCTTCCATTGGCTGCCAGAAAGATGTGATTTGTTGGAGTCAGATTCAGTAAAACGGTGAAAGGAGTTGTCAATGTAGACTTCGTACAAAATTATGGGGGGGACACCATGGTTCAGCTGACATTACGCTGCAGCCACAAGTGCTGCCGCCGCAGAGATTTCCTTGTAATTACTTCAGATCAGTGCTCCCTAACATCGGTCCTGGGGCATCCATGTATATGCTGATTTTAGTTCCAACCACACTCGTAATCGTAGGATTTTAACAAGCTGTTAATTTGTACGTTTTGTGTTCAAAGCAGTTACTTACCCTGTAAGCCACTGTTGACAGAAATATCCATGCATGCATGGCATGAAATTAAAAAAAAAAAAATCCTTATCCACATTGTGATATATTTGTAAAAACTGCATGAAAGGAGAGAAAAAATTTAACCAATCAAACTAGACGTTCAGTCGCCCGCAGGTTCACGTGTATTCCTGGGCGCCCTTAAGCATAGCCGGCAATGGTGTGGCTGGGATTCAAACGCCGAACCACAGGGCTCCCTGACAGAATCTTTGCAGTGAATCACTGAGAGTTCTGAAACCACCTCTTTCAAATCCTTCATTATTGATGTCAGAAGGAACTATTTTTAAGGCTACCTGAGTTTTACTACATTGAGTCATCATGAATGATTAAATAGTTTTTTTTATGTCTCCCTCATCACAGAAAAATTTTGGGCCAATTGCAAAATTTCTAGGCCTGGGCCCATCAAACTGTGAAGCGGCACCACCTCTGTACATGGTTGCAAAATGGAGTCATCATTGAAAATGGAGGCGGCTCATATTGTACACTTTCGGTCCAATGGCCTTATGACGAATTTACTATTGTGATTGTTATTGATGACTGATATGTGGGTTGTGGCTGTGGGTGAAGGTGACCTATTATTCTAGCTTCTTCATGTCCCTCAGAAAGCAGCAGAGTAGCCGTAGGGGTCTAGAGTTCAGACGGTCAACCGTGGAAATATGGGGAAGCAGGTCTTACTCTGCCTCTGCCATTTAAAACCACTGCTCCAGTAAAAAAGAGGCTAATCGCCGGCGTATTTCCCATGCCGTTCCATTAGCCTTCAGGCAGTGTTCTCACTGTACATCCAAACCACAATTTACCATCGTCAACCCCCGTCTGCTGCCTTAAACCACCATCAACTGAAGTAAGCTGTGGTCAACCATCAACTTCCTGCCCTCAGCCACCGCTGCTCACGATCAGCTGGCATCATCGACTGTAAATTTCCACCAACTGCCTACCGAGACACCATTAACTGCAAAAAACCATCATCTACTGCTATTGTATATGAGCTGCAAATTAGAGGAAAACATTATACAATTGCACTAAAATAAGGCTTCCTTTTTTCCGCCCCCTTTCTCCCCTATGGTGGGTTGAAGTAAATATTGACGGCCCAGAAATAATTAATTGTGCAGCTTCTTTGTTGTGTGTGTCTGTTGTGCCGTGATACTTCCTAGCGGTCTCTCCCTCTTCTATTTGAAAGAGTATTGATTCTGCCTTGAGAGACACTAGTTTTGGCCCTGGTTTGTGGTGGGCCTGGATCGATGTTAACCGTATTCACGCAGATGACTGCGTTACTTCATGGGGGAATTTGTCCTATGGCACCATGTACTTGGGACCCATACACCCTTTAAATTACCCTGATACTACATGGAGTTTAATGCACCGGATAGCCGTCAGTGTGCCTTTCCCCCGAACCTCAGATGACAGCTGCTGGACAGGAATCAAGTGCGACAGGGAATCTGCCTTAATAATCCCCCCCCAGGTCATAATACCGTGAGAGAAAGTGAGACCTATGTAAACAGAATCAAACAGTGGAAGGTCACCCCTCCATGGTCGGCACTGTGTACTACATTTATCTATTAGTATCTCCAGTACAAGTTTAAGTACACTTCAAGAGAGAAACCGAGGCAAAAAACAAAGCACAAAATAATGTAAATAATTTTTAAAGCTTAAAACCTGAGAGAGATAAGTTTACTAGCCTCTAAATACCTGGAGGATCTGTTTCAGCTATGTATTTCGTATTACGTACACAACTTTGACACAACTTTGTAGATAACAGAGGAAGTGTTATTGTTTAAGGAGACAAGGGTATTACTCTCCACACACACACACACACACACACACACACACACTCACAGGTTGGCAAAAAAAAATATATTAAAATAAATTTTGTCGCAAATCACTTTCAAGTTTCTACGATACATAGCAAATACAATGATCCAGAGAGATTAAATGAATTACTTTTCCACTCAAAATGCATTTACGCAGCTGGGTATTTCGGCTAAAGTAATTCAAGTTGAGCACTTTTCGCTGGCAGCTAAGAGAGCTGCACCCCAGCTGGAAATCAAACCCACCAAGTTGGATTTACAAGCCCAGTTCCTTCACCATTATACTGCACAGCCTCCTATAAGCATGTCTATAAACTACACTCAGAGTGACGGAGGATCAGGTGCTGTGTCGGATTCAGAGGTAAAAACCAAAGCAATAAGCATACACTTGCATGCACACATACAAACACACTCACACGCATGCACGTGCAAATCCAAGCACACTTGCATGCATGCTCATGCGCACACAAACACTCACACACCTGCACAGAAGCACACTCGTATGCACTTACTCACACACAAACTCATTCACATCTGCTCATGCCGTGCACACATAAACACGCGTGCAAGCATGCACGCGTACACGCAAACATACTCGAATGCATGCACTCTATACACACAGATGCATGCCAAAACGCACGTGCATTCAGTCACAAACATGCGTGCGCGCCCACAAAAGAACTTCGCGTGCTTGCGTAAACATGCATGTGGGCATGCACACTCAAATACACACGCATCTACAAATGCTCAAGCACAATGTAACATGCTCACATGCCAGCACTCACGCATGAACACGCTCATGCAGACCTGCACCACCGCACGCAGATATCGGTTCTTCCTGCCGCTGAGCGTATCTGTGCCACTGATGCTGCGGTGGGGTAGAAGCGAGGGCACAGTGGTGACCCCTCCACTGGTGCAGAGGAAGCCATAGGGGCCCGGTGACTCATTACGCACTGCCCCTTCGTTAAATTGAAAATTAGCCGAGCATTCCATTTCAATTAACCCTCGGTATTAATGGAGTGGGACAGGTGGGGGAGGTGGGGGGTGCCTCTGGAGGTCACAGTAATGGATCACGGAGACTGGGGTTCTGGGGTGGCAGAAAGACTGAGAGGTCCAATGAGTGAGTGGGTTGCATGTTCAGGTGTGTGTGAGTTCTTCTATGTGCTACTCAGTGAGGACTATAAATTTTTTTTTTTTTTGATTGGGTACATTATTGGGAAGTGAGGGCATTTTTGCCTGTCCTCACAGCTACAAAGGCAAATCATGACTTAGGTTAGAATTAGGGATAGGTTAAGGTTAGGGTAAGGGTTTGGGTTAGGCATACATTGCTTATTGTTAAGATTAGGGAAAGGCTATAGAGACACAGGAAGAATGAATGGAAGTCAATGTAATGTCCTCACAAAGATATAAGTACAAGGATGTGTGTGTGTGTGTGTGTGTGTGTGTGTGTGTCTGTGTTAAGGCACCGTCCATCCACAACATCCATCTCTCCATCGCCTGCACCTTATTTTTCTGATTGTTCCAAGTTTAACTTTCGATTAGCCCTTTGTTAATAACGTTCAGTTTTATTCGTGACTCAGTTGTGGCCCTCACACAGATGAACGGCCTGCATTAAGCACAGCCGAGCAGACAGTGTAGCCGCTGGTTTAGCGGTAAGCACTGCTTGCTTAGCCATGTAGCCGCTGAGGCGTTACACTCCTGATGAATGGCTGCCTGTCTCCCCAGCAGATCAATATGAGCACCTGGCTTTCATGACACTCAGCCCTTTCTCAATTCCCCTCTCTCTCTGTACTGTGAACTCTTAAGCCTCTTTAACACAGACTCCTTAAAAAATGTAACTGTTATTCAATAAGTGAGTCAAGCCAAAACATTACATTTCCGTCAACAAGTGCACTATTACTCTGTTAGACTGATCTTTGCTGCTTTGACCGTTCAAACCGAGAACAGGATGCAGGTTCCCTCTCTCTTTCACTCTCCAACAGGCTTTACATTTGAATTAGACATTTCTTTGCTCATTAACAGGGTGATTAGCAATCACAGTGATCGACTGAAAACTTCCATAATTCTGGATCCTTGCAACAAGTTGCTGCATATTTACACAGTGTATTGCAGTGTGCTCAATAGCCGCCCTTAATAGTATCAAAATTATCAAACGAAAGCAGTGAGGCCCCATCGACATCATGGGAGCAGCTGTAAACAGCCGAAATGGCTACACACCCAAACTGGCTAGCTATAGCTTTTTTTGATCCTCCTATGTCAGCTGGGAAACGGGCCTGGAATTAATGGTTGGTCATTTTTGGAAAACTCCACATTATATGCTTTCCGACAGAGCTGGGTTTCAATATTTGTTGTCTTCCCCTTTAAAGATTTGCAGGTAAAATAGAATTTGTGTTTCTATCATTTATGGAAAGTTGCCCAGGTCCACATTACCTCCACCATGTTTGACTGTTGGTATGATGTTCTGAGTGCTGAATGCTGTGTTAGCTTTATGCCAGATGTCCAGATGTAATGGGATTCATGACTTTCAGAGAGTTGCACTTTTGACTGATCACTCCACATAGTATTAATCCCAAAAGTCTTGGGGGTCATCAAGATGTTTTTTGGGCAAATGTGAGATGAACGTTTTTTGGGTCAGCTGTGGTTTTTGCCATGCAGCTCTTCCATGGATATTGTTTTTGCTCTGTTTATATTTTTATTGTGGAGTTGTGAACACTGATCTTAACTGTGGCAAATGAGGCCTGCAGTTCTTTAGATGTCAGTCTTGGTTCTTCTGTGACCTCCTGGATGAGTATTCGATGTGCTCTTCGAGTAATTTTGGTTTTCCAGCCACTCCACACGGGGGTTGTGACAGTCATGCTCAATTGGCGCAGATTGGCTTGTTTTGACATCTGCGTCAAGGGGTTCATTTCGAAAATCCATAAAAGGGATTTTTTTTTTTTTAAAGTGAGTCCCTAGCTCTGTGAAAGACCTGAGTCTTGCAAGGGCAAACAGTTTAGTATTTTGATATTAACTGTTCCTTTTTAAACTTTGAAAGCTGTCTTGATTCAAAAGTCTTTATCTTATTTTTAGCGTGAGCCCAGTCAGTTGACTGCAGCTTTGGTGTTGAGCGTTGAGGGGTACTAATACACCCCCACTTCTGCCTTGAGGGGCTGTTTGTGAGTGACGAGTCTGATGAAATGCCAGCTCAGTTTGTCTTGATCTTGGCTGAGACTGAAAATGTACATCAGCACTAAGTCTTCCACTCTTTACGCATCATCCAATCAGAGCTTAATCAGCAGCCATCCAATCAGGGAGCACCCTGAACTTCCAGTAAAGTGCTGCCAAAATTGTCATGGCAACTTTTTATAGGTTTTTGTGTGTTAAAACAGCTTCTGTTTGAAGGACTCACCTTTACATTTGAGTCATAAAAATATTCTATCAGAAATCAGCAAGCAAGATATTACTTTTTACTTATTCTCAACCAGGAAGGAAAGCTCCGTAAACTGGTAAAATCTTAAAAAGAAGGGGAAGGTTTGCTTACGCGATGTGTCAAATGGAACTTCATCACACACAGTGCTTGAAGTGAACTGACACGCAATTCCAGTAGCTTTTGGATTCGCTCCTACTGGGAATACTGGGAATGTTTCCTGCATACCTCTAATTCTCATGAATCACCGGCTCTCACCGACTCTCATAATCTGTCATCGCCCCTAGAAAACTTTATCGCTCAGGGTGCAGTGATGCGAGTTGACTCGCATTGATTGGTAAATATCCTGTAGAGCACAGTGGAGAACAGCATTGAGCTGTTCTTTTAGGACTTACTGTATGTGGTGGATGGTAATAGAATCTGTTATTGTAATTAATAACCAACTCTTTCAATAATTAGTACTTAAACAGAGTGCTTTTGTGGGAAACTATCACTTTCACTCCTCAACATTCCAAGTAAAATATCTTAACTTTTGACTCCACTGGATTCCTGAAAAGCATGCTTTTTAAGATACAAATAATATTACATGTGAAAATGGACACGCTCATTTGAGGCAAACCAGTTTGGACTATGCACATGTTTTGACTGGCTGATTCATCTAGTCTGTTTGCAACCACAAGATAGCCTAATGACATATGATAGCAGCAGATGAAAAAACCTGACCAAGACTAAAAGTTTTTCGAGCCATGGACATAAAAAAGTTCCATTTTCAGCTTTTTGTCTGTTGGCCAAACTACCATGTGACATCAGCCTTTAAGAACTCATCTTGAAATTTCAACAAACTTTGAAAGGTAAGCTTTTTTTTTTTTTTTAAAAAAAAAAAAAAAAAAAAAATTTTTGATGAAGGAACAAGCCTGTCACCTGTAACATTTCAGCACACAGTGTCAACCATCACCCATAAAGAGACATCGCTGAACACCCAACATCAACTTACCCACTCCATATTTAAATTTATCCAAGAAAAATTATGAATGCAATTGCTCATTCAAATGTCAATGCCACTAAGCTGCATATAATAGTTTGCATTAAAAACATCAACGTCATACGTCACCTATTCTTGTTGCAGGACATCTTATCAATGTTATCTGATTTTAAACCTATTAAATGCATGGTATTGTCTAAGTGACACCAGCCATTTGACGACATAATATGATGAAGTTCATGCTTTCAAATGTAAGCTTCATAGCGGTAATTTTCTCTCTAGCACTTGAAGAGCTGTGATATGTTATAATTACAAATTTACATTTTTCATCGATGAAGGATGCATTATATAATATCTTTTTTTTTTTTTTTTTTTGGAAAAAGCTGTTTTGTTCAGTACCATTTCTTTGACCTAATCAAAATTACATTGAAAACAAGTTGGATTAGGTTCCATAATGATGGTGATTAATGTCTTTAACATCAACCAATGCTTTATTTCTGCTTTAGTATATATCATAAAAAACTATATTCCAAATAAATCCGTACTTTTAATTTTGAAACTGTAGTAAGTACCTTTATGCTTTTTCTCAAGTGGACATTGAACAGCAGTACTTTTACTGGACTAATATTTAATCAGAGTATCTGTACAAAATTAATGTACTTCATCCACTGCTGGTAAAGCAATACATGCTCACATTAAGACTATCTTCCGTTATCATTAATTCATATCAGGTATTTAACATTAAATAGATAATGAGTACAGTCTGCCCGATCCCAAATCTGGAGAGCACTGGCAACAATTTTTCTCCGCTATAAGCACTGACCGTGCATTATACCGTGCAAGATATCGTGTCCTGTCAATCAACGGCCAATTAAATAGCTTTTTTTCCATGCTGAGGAGGCGGTTGCCTGGTGCAGGCAGTAGATCCACAGGTGATCTTTCTCATTAAGTTGCAGACTCATCTCGGATGAGCACATGCAAATGGAGTCACGGTTGAATCTCAGTTTGTGAAGAAAGAGACAGTGATATAGTATACTACACCACTCTGTTAGAGCACGCTTTACATTTAGCAAATACTCTCATCCATTATGACTATATTTAATACCTCCCAGTCTATTTATACGGGCTTGATGAGTGAACACCGCGGTCTTTGCCACCCTTGGCAACTGAACCTGCAAAGTTGCAGGTACAAACACAGCTCCCTTACTATCTCACTACATTACCTAAACACCGGGTCGAAAAGGCCCTCTGCTGTCAGTATGGAAATAAGGGCATATGATTGTTGAACGGCACGTTTGGGGCAGCATCAGTGTTGCACTGAGGGAAGCCACTCAAAGGAATCAATCCCATCAGCCCTGTGGTGTGAAGAACTGAAAACCCCATTGGCCAGCGGCTCCAGTCACTGCTTTCCTCTGTGCTTCGTTCCTATTGCTGTGGAACAAACCCATCTTCCCCCCCACCTCAGCTGGCACGCTCCGCCACTGTGTGAGCGACACTTTTTTTTTTTAACACCGCGGGGGGGATGTCCCTATTTGGTATTCCCTGGAACAGCTGTTGTTTTCCTAAGGGGGATGGACGGTGGAGGGTGGAGGCGAGGGTGTTCTAGATCAGACGAGAGGTTTTTGACATAGCGTTCTGTACCCTTGACTCGTTGCGCTCTTGGCAAGAGTGGCGTCTGGTTTATTTCTGATGTGAAACACCTTTGCTTTATCGGTGCGCACGCCTCGTATTGGAACAGGAGGAGGAGGAGGGGTGGGCTATTTTTACAGTCGACCTGCTGGATGATGAGTGACTTCTGTTATGATGAGCAGGAGATCCCATGGCCTGGATCTGTCCAACCTTCCCACCTCCCCCTGCCCGCCCCTCTTGTACACCTCTACTGAGGACACTCTGGGATGGGACAGTAGCCCTGGAATGGGACGTTAGCTTTTGAACTCGCATAATCGGATGCCTATTGCGTGTTATCTTTCCGGAATATTCAACAGACCAGACAATGTCCATTCTCGTGTCTAAAGAGGAAGCGATGCAAACAGTGATGCGTGATTGGTGGACGACAAAAGGGGGGGTGCTGACAATACTGCTGGTCAGGGTCGGGGGTTAATATGAGCACTATTGACTGGAAAAGAGAGGTCACTGCACTAGACGAGATGACTGCCAACCTGCCACTTTAAAGGCTGTCATTGTTCTCGTCAGAAGCACTTTCGCTCTATTCCGTTCTTTTTTTATCTAGCTGAGGACTTCATTCACAAACACAAATTGCATTTAAAACTGGAGATTAGTGACAGAATGAAAAGGTACTCTGCTTAGAAAATGAAAACCTCACAAAGAATTGCATGACATTGCACCGAATAAAGAGATCGCAAAGTAAAAGTAAACAAATAAAACATTTGTGCCATCAGGAACTGTCATTAAATTAGACGATTAAGTAAAATACAGTGGTATAAAATCAGTGAGCCTAAATGTACTATTGAAGTGTTCAGTTCATCTTCTGTGAGTTGTACTCGCTCTGACCCTCTGCGCTTGTCAATAAATTAATCAATATGTCAATCAGAGTGGTTGCTCTCATTTGTTAACGTAATATTCAGTTGTGTATATTTTAATCAGTTAACCTGACTCGTGACTAATGGCTGCAATCAGAAATCTTCATGCATCATTTATAAATAGCTTGTTTTGTAATAGTCTGATAAAGGAGGTGCCCCATCAAAAGTTAAGGCTCATGTTTACTCAGTTTAGCTGATATACATTTAAGTGCAGTGCATTTGTATGACTGGGCCTCCAGCATCTTAGGCAGTAGCTGGGTCAGGAGGACTCGATTTCTACTAAAATCAATGATATCATAAATATTGATGAGAAAATTTCTTTTTAAAACGGAAACTCAGTGACCTTAGCTTATTGTCCAAGTGCAATACATAAAAGAATGCATTTTGATTAAGTTCATGAACTAAACCTCCTCCCGTTGATGTGCAGGAAGTGAATGGTTAAGGGTTAAATTATAAGCATTCACCATACTCTCAGAGACTCATGTGGCTGGCTTTTTTTTTGTTCATGCCATTCACTGATACTGAGAGGGTTAAGTGTCTTTATTCCACTGCAGTGATGATGTCTTACCTGGGAATTGAACCTGCACCCTCGCATCCGAGCTACAGGCTCAATGTCCTCGAGTGTGAAGGAAAGGAGATCCTTAAAAGTTGTACACAGAGCCAAGCTGAGGTCTTTATCTATCCTGACAAGTAGCAGAATGACTATCCAGCATGTTTGGGCACAGAAGGTGCCCAGTCTTGTTCCTCGAAATTTGTAATTCCGTTGGTTTCCATTTCAAAAATAGTTTAGCTCGTCTGGTTCTTGTAATCAGCCACTCAATGAGATCTCTGGCTGTTCATCATTCTTATCTGTCTTTGTCTACATCCACACTAATACTTTTTCATTTTAAAACATCATTTTGATATGAAAACAACCCCAGTCCATGCTAAAATGCAATCTTGGAGTTTTGGACTAGAACTTGGTCAGCAGTATTTTTAAAAGATTTTGGACAGTGGGCAAAATCATAGCAAAAGTAATGCATTTTAAGATATCAATTCACTAGTGTGGATGTAGCCTTTAGGCCAGTTTCTGTTGATAAGATGTGTCTGTCGACTGTGTCTGACCTCCCAAATGATGTCAGAGAGACTGAAAAAAGTGTGTCCGACAGTGTCTCGTACCTGTCGAATATTTGAAATGTCAAAGAAATTGTCGTCGGCTGGCTTATATTTTTGCCAGCTGAATGGACTCTCTGTAGTTGTCGTGGATGTTTAAAAGTTGATATGGTAGTGTTTGCAAAAATATTGGTTGGTAATAAACAAATATATAAATACCATGGGGGTGTCTGCTTGCACTGCAGATGTCGACAGACACTTTATATAAACAGAAAAAGCATCTGTGTTGTTTGACACTTTTCTTAGGATGCCTGTTGACACGTATTACAAGTCTAAAGTGGCCTTTAGAGTCGGAGTAAAAGGCCATTGGATGGTTGGAAGGAGAAGGAGGGGCAGCTCAGATTTTGCAGTCCTTGCGTGGCTGAACTTGCAAACAAAGGATTATGAATTACATCAGATTTATGAATGCAAGATAAAGAAAAAGGTTGTTTAGTTATAAATAAATGCAGTGAGTGTGAAGTAGTTTTTCTGCAGTGAGTCCTTGTGAAATGTGTGCGGAGAGACACAACAGAGGAGAAAAAGAGAAAGTGATGGCTGATATGAGGCAAAAAGGTAGAAATATATGGACAGAGAGACAGGGTCCTCGAGAGAGAAAGAGCAGAGATATGGGGAGAGAAGTCTGAGAGAGAGAGCAGTAGAGTGAAGGAGAGAGGAAACCAGAGATAGAGGAAAATATAGAGAAATGAATGGACTGAAAGAGAAAGAGGGAGGGTGAGAGATGAAGAGCTAGAAATAGAGACACAGGGAGGTTCAGGGTGCCACTCCAGGAGGCCCCGCCTCCGCAGTTTTCTTGAAAAATGTTTTCATGCAAAGCGTGTAATACAATTACACAGAGACCAGCGCAGGATCGGAGGCAAACTGGGCACTCAGCTGGCAATGTGGGGAAACACAGCCCGAAGGCAAGAGCTCTAACGGGGCCGAAACGCTCGTGCTCCCGCCTGACCCTGTCGCACGCGCCGAGGAGAGGCGCTACTAGCCTGTCACGCCATCACGTGCCCACTCCGCAGTGCATTTATTTATTTATTGCCTTTTTTCACGCCTTTTTTCTTCCTGGTTTGGAGATGCCCAGCTGTGCTGACTGCCACCACTGCCACCCAGCTTTCAGATGACAGGGAGAATGCAAATGAGCACAAGCTGTTCTCCTTAGCATGTTGTGTCGTCGTGATGTAACGCCATAGCACAGGAGCCCCGCACCTCTGTCAGTCCAGCCTGTGGCTCCTCCATTTATACAGTAACATCTTGTCCCCAGCAGTTTCTTAAATGTGTATTTCTGCCGGTGGCTAAGTTGCCGCTGTGATGTCTCAGTCAGTCCGCGTCGAAGACTCAGAGGTGGAGGCTACGTCATCAGTAAAAATTCTGTTCCGCTGCAGTGTCATTTCAGGGCGGCACAGTGGCGCAGAGAGAAGCAGTGTTGCCTCCCAGCAAGATGGTCTTGGGTTTAAACCTGCCTGTGTGTGGAGCTTGCATGTTTACCCCATTTTCATGTGGGTTTTCTCTGGGTACTCCGAGTTCCTCCCACAGTTCAAAGGCATGCATTATACACTAATGAGAGACTCTGAATTATTTGAATGTTATGGAAAAACCTAGTAAGTAACAAAAAGCTGATTCCGAGAAAAAGACAGAAAACTGTATCCCTCTGGGGTTAAACTCTTGTCCGACAATGAAACTGAGATGGTAGTTATTTGTTCATTACATAATAAGAGATATTTATGGAGGATTTTTTTTCTTTTTATTATTATCCCTGGCAATATGACTTAAGAAAGTTTTCCATCTGAAAATATAAAATGTTAAATCTCAAAATGATGGACAAAAACCTAACGATTATGCAGCTGCAGTGGCATTTGACAGTTTTCAGTGTTAACTCCACCATCTGCTTCCCTCTTCAAGCCATTTTTCAGTCGTTATTAGCACGTGAATTGCATGAATTACGAATTCTGATCACGAATCTCCTGCACATCCAATGCTCTGCATGTGGACTTACCTCACAGATCATATAATAGGTATGCTGCTTCATAACCGGCTAATTCACTGACGAGGTTTTATCATTAAAAAAATAGAAAATTTTATGTGGAAGAACCAAGGAGGATCAACTTGCCTGATTTTTACTTCACAACTGATTAAATACTGATGCCTTGCTTGGTTTAGCCACAGGAAAACATAGGAAATCAATGATTATTTTTCATGTATCTTACTGTATATGATGAGGCAAAGCCTAATAAGTACAAAAATGGTCCTAACTTATATTCGACCAAAATTAGACTTGCTAGGTTTTTCCGTAACACTCAAGATTACCCATTGGTATGGACGTGTGAGTGAATGCTGTGGTTGACCAGGGATGGACAGGCAAATGTCTAAGGTGTTTTCATTCTTCTAACCAGGTGGATACTGTGAAAAGCTGCAACCCACCCATCCCTCCTCCCGCCCCATTTTCACCCTGACCAGGGATATGCGCGTCAGGTGACGTAATTTTTTTTTAAACAATAGGTTTCTGGCCGTCCCTGTGAATGGTCATGCTGTGCTGACCAGTTGAAGGAGACAGAAGCTATTGTCTAAAACGCTGCAAAACTGGCATCGGCTCTTCAATTCAGAAACGCCAGCACAAACCTCTTTCCTTTTTTGCAGGGCAGATATCAAACCTGGTCTCTATTTTGGGGAGAAACTCATATTTCCGAAGGTAATGTGCTGGTTGTTTGAGGAGGACGTCTATGCCGCATGTGGCAGCTTCCATAATGTGACTTATGCTCTCAGACTCCTGACCGGGTAATCTGACAAGTTTCCTAATGACTCTTAATTGGCAGTCTGTGGGGGTACAGCGTGGCATTTAAAAATAGTATGAAATACATTCTCTTTTCAGCTTTGAGTTGGGTTTGAGATAGAGGTGGCGTATGGGGGGGCTGTGCTTGCAGTATTTGCAGGAACATGTGCATGACTAATTCCTGTTGATGGTCAGCGGGGAGCTGCTCACAAACCTTTTGTGTCATGACTTTTATGTCATAAAACACGAGGACCGGCCTGAAAGCACTTGATAATAAGCATCAATTAATTTCGGCTTTCAGTCCACCAAGCTGATGTATAAAGTGGAAGAGTCCAGTGGTCATGTGACTGAAGGCATATTGCTGCAATGGCTTGGAAACTGGGTTCGTACCAATAATGTTGCAGGGGCTCAATTCCCTGGTGGTCACAGCCTTTTCACCTTCAACCAGTGGTAACGCATCTCAATTGCCTCAGGATACATCTCTCTGCATAAAGAGGTTGTATGAAAATGTCAGCTGTGTAAGTCATTCTGCAGACGTGCATCCCTTAAATGCATCTTGAAGATCTAGCTATCAGATTTTTCATAAGATGTTACCGGGTGTCGTTCAGAGAAATGTGATGAACACAAAAACCTCTTTTTTTGACCTCAGAGCTTGATGCAGTGCAGCAAAGTTGTGCGACTCTAGCAGGTAACACTTCATGCAGATGGACTCCCTGTACTTGGTTATGGCTGGCGATGTGGAATTGTCATAAGCACTGGTTGGGAGAGATCTGACCAAATTCCCTGCAACGCATTCACACCACTCAACAGCCATTTCCTCTTTTACCACTGTTTGAATTATTTGGCTAAGCAAATGGCAGACATTCTTTTGCAATAGACAGCAGGTTAACGATGGATTGAGAGTAAAAAACTTTTGTCCATCAATGGATGAATGTTTACATAACCCGCGTGTAATAGTACAATCAGTCATTGAATGGCAATCAAACTGACAAAGATTTCAGAGAGGAGATGAGTAGTTATAAAAAGTAGTAGGTTTATAACTTCACAGAGATAACGCCCCTGGCAAATTTTAACTTTGTTCACTGAAGAATTTGAGATAATGGAAAAGACAACGTGACCACTTTGTGAAATGTAACTGATTTGAAAGCAGCGTCTGGCTGTGTTTTCTCTGTAATTGTTTAGGTAGAGGAGGTCTACAGAGATAATGCATCAGTAAAAACGCACAATGCTGAACTGGCAAGTATTTCGTATTCATTGTGACTGAAGAAATTACTTTCTTTAAAACAATGCACTTCTTGATTTGTTTTAATGTGCCTACTTTCAAAGTTATGTGTTTAATCTTTGTATATCTTATTGGCTTTCCCTCACCATAGCCTATAGCTAAACAATTCAAAGTTGTAACTGCTATGGAAATTTAAAAATAAACAAACAAATAAATAAATAAATATTTTTTGTAGTGATGAAGTTATTAGCCTTATTGCAAGATAATAGTTTTTCAGCAATCAGTTTCATAATTTGCTTAAAATTAGTATGGAAAACGATGCATTCTATGAACCATTTGTAAACTGCTGCTTTAGACACCATCCTTGATGTTGTCTTTGACTTCAGTGCCGCACCCCTTTTCCATCCCTAAAATATACTGCACAACTGACTGGCTTATATTCTGCTCTCAGCAGAATAGAATTTTTGAGTCCCTACGCATACTGCAAAGATCTACTACAGGCAATAATGCACTTACAGCAGACAGGCTGACCCCCCTGACGCTTGGCTAATGATGTTGGTCAGCTTGGGGTATTCCCAGCTTAAGGTTGATGCTATTTTTCTGGGTATAGTAGAACCCTATCCTCCTCTACACAGAGCTATTGAGCTGACAGCTTAGGGGGCCACATATGGCCTGTAAAGACACAACAATGCCCTGTATCACTGCGATGAAAAAGCATGTTTTAGTGCATATGAAATGGTGTTGCTCTATGGTTCACAAGCCCTGTTCTCTGGACTGACATTGGCGCTGAACAAATAAAGTTAGTCTTGATGAAATACATGATGTTGTCGACCTAACAATGTGACAGTCCATGTGCTGTAATAAATTGACTGAATTTAACAGTTAAATTAACGCATTGTCTCCTGCACGCATTTAACTGTGGTTGACAGTTAACATACACGGAACCCCTGCTATAAACTGATTGTAAAATTACAGTTGAAAAATCTGGCAAAAAAGGTGCCAATTTATAACAGTGTGAGACTGCGTAGCGTGCTAATTATGCAGCCGTCACACTCTACCGAATTGGCTCCGTGTATGCCAGCGTACGGGAAAATTTTGGCATTTGCTGGCATATGCTAAAGTTCTTTTAGACATTGTTTTCAATTAGTTGTTATTCATTTTAATGAGTTCCTGTACTTTGTTGTTCGATCCGTGCAGCAAAAAAATTTTGTGCATGCTCAACATTTTTTGACGTGTGCCAACAAACAGCCCGTATGCAGCGGGTAAGCTCGGTAAACGCAATGCGAACATTTTGTTTGTCCATAGCTAGGTAATGTTAAACCACCCGAAAGGTCTCATTGGCCCACCCCAAGCGAAGCCACTTCTTAGCGAATTTCTTGTGTATTGGAAACAAATCAATAATGAATTAGCAATGTTATTACAAACTGTGAGTTGCGTTAGTGCGACGAATTGTTAACGTATAATATTGATAGCATAGTGGTTATGATCTGTCAGCCAACCTTTGTCGTTGTAAGTGCTATTTTTCAACGATTGAGTTTTGTGCATTGCGTGCCCTTGCTTGTCCACTACAGTACCGCTACCGTTCACACTGCATTTTTTTGTTGGTGTTCTGACCTATCGATGTGGGGTATATAAAGAACCAGCCACGTCATCAGTTCCGGTGAGCAGCTCAGAGGATGCAGAGATAAAGTGTGCAGAGAGCCTGCGACAACATTATATATTTGGCAGTTCCACAAGGTGATATGATCGAGAATAAAATTTCCCTGCATGCCTATATACAGGCCCGAAGACGTGATGGATTTGAATTCGCAGACCATACGGAGAGTGCACGCACGGGTCGTTAGTCATTCGTTTCAAGATCGTTGCCATTTGTTCAGCATCACTCTAGTTCGTAAGAACGTATGTAAGTTAATGATAAGTTATGAATTCATTTTGAAGTTGTTTTGAGTTTGTTTCATTTGTTGTCAGTTCGTTCTGTCCAGCTCCCGGGAATCTGTTCATTGGGAATTTCATCCATATTCTGACTTTTGCAATTCAATCAAGATTGTTTCTTCAATTTGTTATGGTGTGAAGGGACCTTTAGTGCCATACCAGTGTTCATCAAGGAACTGATAATTAAGTAATGGATATATGTACTTTAAACTACGCATACTGAAAATTCTCCCCATATTCGTGTGCTTTTTTCTCCCTCTCTCTCTCTTTCTCTCTCTCCATCAGACTTCATAGTTGTATACCTCTCTAAAATTTAGGTGAGAGGCTTTGTTGTATGAATGTGGGTGAATGCCCGTGCATGCGATTGTGTGGGATGCGTTTAATTCTGCATGTGTAAGTGAGTCTGGTCTGCTTAGGTCTGCCTGTGTGCATACACTCAGCGCACACTGAAACACAGGTTTTGATAACTCTAATTGCAGGTTGTGCAGGGAGCTAATGTGATAGTTATCATTGTGGTCTATCATTTTGCACCAGGTGTTCTTAGGGATTAAAACTGGCTTTTTTTTTTTTTTGTGAACACGGTTCATTCATTTTTCTCGGCAAGTTTCTTGGTTTCAGAAATTATGTGGCTTAAAAGGGTAAGTAAACATGAAAAGCAAGTCAAGAAGAGAGGTCCTGCTGCTTTTGGAAATTTTGGCACTTTAATTATGGATTGAGTGAAAATCAGCATATATAGAGGTGTCCTTGGACTGAAATTGAGAACAATCTATTAACATCACTGAAATGTTTTTGATCGCAATAGGTTCATGCATCCCTTAATTTTCTAAACTTTGGGTTCCACTGAGACTAAAACTCAGATCAGAGGATCCTCAGTCTAGAATTCTCACCAATGCACCATGAAATCACACATTTGTCAGAGTTAATTGCCGATAGTAGCAAAGGCAGGTAAGTGTGGGTGACATTATCAACAACATAAAAACAGAAAATATACTTTAGAATGTGGAATATATTGAACCATGTAGTTTGATTCATCCCGTGTATTTAACCCATTCTAGCTACTTGGAAATGTTGGCTACCGAATCCTGGCACATCCTAACTTGCAAGGCAACAATGCTAACCTCAACCCGTAGACTCGTAGCTAGCTTTCTTTCCCATCCTGGTCTAATGGTGCAACATAATGTTTCAGACCTATATGGTGAAACTATATTCCTCTTAACTTATTAAGTGAAAGAAAGGAATATATTATAAAGGGAAAAAGAGGCACAATACTTTGTAATTGAAGGCATTAGAAGCTCGAGCCTACTCTCATAGCTGTCCATGCAGATTTGCCTGCATCAGTGCGGATGATTTCGCAGTCATCCTAACATTAAATTAATTTAAAAAACACAAAAAATTAGTTCACTTTTTTCTTCCGACTCTGCATATGATTGTATAGTGCAATCCTAGGCTTGCGAACTCTACTAGTTTTCACATTGGATTTTGTTTGCTCCTCTTTTCTTCATCTTATGTCAAAGGTCTGCCGTATGATGGTAATGTCTGTTTTGTATAAATTCTAAGGCTGATTTAATTGATCTGCACCACATCTACTGTATTCTCCTGTCTGGTTCACTGTAAAGGATGGATTGATTACATTTGAATGCCACTGTTAGCACTTTAAGGTCATATTGTGACAATCTTTGCACTTTTAGAAATGTTGCGATCGCACATTGTCCTTTCATCCATTGGCAATCTCCAATTAGACTCACATGCCTGTCTTTGGACTGTGGGTGAGAACGGGAGTCCCCAGTCGAAAGCCGCGAAGAAACCGATGTGAACACAGAGGGAACATGCAAACCCCACATAGAAAGGTCCCAGGCTGAAATCAAACCCATGACCTTCTTGCTGTGACACGACAGCACTACTCGCTGCACCACCATGATGCGCACCTTCGCAGTAAAGGTGCTGTGTATCCTGTAACTCTCCATTCAAAGAGTATAGCCAAACTGTCAAATTCTTTTTCAGGTTACGAAAGTGTGTATATTATACTGTATATGTCTTCCTTTTCTAACACTCCATGGTAACTGATTCCGTCAGGCCAGTTGATGTTATGGATGCAACAAAGATTTTTCCTTTGGAAGGCATGAAGCTTTCTCTCTTGCCAGGGGTCGGTTGCCCACATTTCACTGCCATATAGATTTGTGCCAAGTACACAAGCTTTACAAACTTGCTCCTTGGTGTTAAATGAGTGTTTATAAAGATTAGGTCATGTTTTAAATTTAGTTTAGTTTTAAATTGAAAATGAAGAAATGAAATGAAAAATTGTGTAAATGTTGAAAAATGTACTATAGAGAGTCATGAACAGTTAATTTTTTCTCAAATCATTTCCTTGGTGTGAGCACCTTTCAACTCAGGAGTGAGTATGTGTAGTTAGCATTTCACTGATTTGTTGTTCTAAGCATACTGAAGATCTTGCCACACTGCTTCTCTGGACTGGGCGTCTCACTTGCTTCAAGTATCTCCTGGTATTCCCAGGAAGCCTCAGTGAAGCTGAGATTAGGGCCCTGTGGAGGCCATACCATCTGTTACTTGCTTTAATGAAAAATAAAATGTCTGTGAAACATTCATTTTTTCATTTATTTGTCTGTTTTTTATTTTTATTTTTTTTTATTCATGCCCATGGCACACCAATCAAACATTCCCCAGCACAGGTAAACACAGATGTTTGTTTGGAATGCCATGGCTATATGTCCTTGTTCAGAATTGTTCGGAGATGTTTTTGCCATGACAGCTAGTTAAACTACATTCTGAGACAACTGCCAACATTACAATGTTACCTGTTGCTGGAGAATGTTTGATTGGTGTGTCATGGGCTTAAATGTTCGGAAATCTCAAACATACCCTTTTAAGTGGAAGAGCTAAGCAACAGGCAAAAATACTCAGACCAAATGCAAAGACAAACTTTATTAAAAAGGTGCTTCAGGCTTTTGCATGATGCTGTATAAATACACTTTCTGAGTTCTTTATTAGGAACGCCACTCTAATACTGGAAAGGGCCCTTACTCCTCTATTCTTCGTAAAACATTCCCTTGAGATTCTGCTCCATATTGACATAATTGTCACATAATTTTAGCAGATTTTTCAGCTTCACATTCTTGCTGTGATCTTCCTGTTGTACATCCCAAACGTGCTCGGTTGGATTTAGATCTCGTGACTGAGGAGGCTGTAGAAGTACTCTGAACTCATAGCCATGTTCCTGAAACCAGTTCAAGATGACTTTCGCTTTGTGATATGGTGTGTTGTTGTGCTGGAAGAGGGCATTAGAAGATGGATAAATTGTGGCCATAAAGGGACGTAAATTGTTGGCAACATAACTCAGAGACTTGGGCGGAAGCACTCAATCAGTGCTTGAATGGTATTTAGGGGCCCAGTGTGCCATGAATGCATGACTGAAACCATTACATCACCAGCAGCAGCCTGAATTTTAGACACAATGCAGTATTGCTGGTTGGGTCCGTGGATTCATGCTGTCGACTCCAAATTCTGTCTCTACCACCTGAATGTCACAGTAGAAATCAAGATACATTAGACCGGGCTCAATGTTTCCAGTCGTAAATTGTTCAGCTTTGACGAGCCCGTGCCCACTGCAGTCTCGCATTTCTGCTCTTGGCTGAGAAAAGTGGAACTTGACATGTTGCTCTGCTGTCATAGCCTATCTGCTGCAAGGTTTGATGTATTGTAGATTGTGACATGCTTTTCTGCATTCCACAATGTAAAAGGTTGTTATCTGAGTTACGGCAGCCTTTCTGTCAGCCTTTCTGATCCATCCTGGCCATTGTTATCTGAGCTACATCATCAACGAGGCAGTCCTGCCCACGGACCTGCCGCTCGCAGGATCTTTATTATATTTTGCTCCAGTCTGTGTAAACTCTAGAGACTGTTGTACGTGAAAATCCCAAGCAATCATGAGTTTCAGAAATTCTCAGACCAGCCCATCTGGCGCCAACAGCTATGCCACCATCAATGCCACTGAGACCACTTTGTGCATCGATATCTTATGCATTGAATTTGGTTTTTGGATAATTGCATGAGTGACAAAGAGAGCAGGCATTTCTAAAGTTCACGTTGAGTGTGTGTGTGTGTGTGTGTTTCCAATGGAAAAAGTAATTAAACAATTGGTTGTGCAGCTATTCTATGGCCGTGTGTGTTATTCCTCATTATATCATTTTCAAGTTGGTGGATTAGAAATCTTTAGTTATTTATCATTTCTACTGTTAACACTCAATATGAAGTCCATAGAGCTTTCACTGCCAGTGAAGCAAGCCATTTGGCTTAAAAATCAAAACAAACCCATCAGAGGAATAGCTAAAATATTAGGTGTGACTAGTCTTAAAAGCAAAGAACACACTGATGGGCTCATTTCTACCAAAAGACCTGTGAAGGACTATGGATAACAACTGCGGTGGATGACTGAAGAATTCTTTCGCTGGTGAGAAAACCTTGTCATAACAGTTGGCCCGGTCAAGAATGAGCTCTGCCTTATTCAAACATCTGCCTTAGTTAAAAAAAAAAAAAAAATATATATATATATATATATATATATATATTTTTTTTTTTTACCATGATGTATTTGTTTTCCTTTCATTCCAAACACATTGTACTGGCCAAAAATCATAAAAATTATGGCACTGTCCAAATTCCTTGTATTTTAGTGGTCTTTATATATGTATGTATTTATTTATTTATTTTAATTTATGTGGTAAATCCTCTGTCAAAACCAGTGGCAGGCGGTGGACAGAGAACAAGGAGGGCGATAAACATGTCTTTAAACTGCTTATTAGTCTTGATCTGTTTTCAGTCAATTTCCCTGGTAAAAGACACTTGAACTCTCCCCTCTCAGGTGTAGCTAATTGTCTTCGTTAAGACGAGAAATCAAACGCACCAGTTGAATGCAAAAAAAGAGCACACTTCAATCTTTTTCAATTAAACAATCATTACGCACAGGTATGACGACTTGCTTAGGATGTGACAAAATTTAACGCGGAAATTCCACAGTAGTTTTTTCGTGAAGAGTTGCCTATTAAGGCATGTGAATTAAACATTTTATAGAATTTATTATTCACTCGCCTAAACATTTCATTATAAGGGAAACTAACATGTTGACCCAGAACAATGATTGAAATCGGGTCACTAATCTCATCCGTTTCAAGGGATGTTTTCCGCCCTCTCAGTTTTCCGTCCACCGCCCGCCACTGGTCATAACCTCAAATGACACAGCATCAGGCATAAATTCTCTGAAGTTAGTCAAAGAAATTACTTCACAGAGTAGAGCCTAAAATTTTGGGATTGATTGAAAAAATCCATGTATGGAAAATTAAAAAGCGCTACAAATTATTTACACTTTCCAGAATATGAATTATAATCAAGCTAGTTTGTAGGATTTGTAGGACTGAAAGGTCAAGGAGACGAAAACCTCATGAGCATCATAGTTGTGGGAATGCTGTAATACTGTTGTGCTGGTTTCAACTCAAATATGCCTGCCCCTCAATGCAGAGAAATTGCGATGAATCTGCTCAGCAATAATGATTTATCATGGTCATGATCATGATTTATCATTAGTTTAAAGAGATTTTTGTGCCTTCTCCACTTTCAGCCATCATAATTTTTGTCACTTTGATTCCATGCAACACCAATATGATTTGAGATTAATAAATCAAGATATGCTTGAAGTGCATATGTTCAGCTTTAATTTCTACAAAAATATTGTATGTACCATGTCAGAATTACAACCATATTTACAAGGAGTCCCCCCAGTGTTAGGGGCTCGAATGCATTTGGACAAAGTAGCATATTCATAAATTAAATAGCCATTTTTAATGCTTGTTTGAAAACACTTTACAGTCAATGACTGCCTAAAGTCAGGCACCCATAGACTTCATCAGATGCTGGGTTGAAATCAACAGCCTGTATTTACTCCGATGGCGTCATCTCTTGATTGCTGACTTTCGCACTGATACGCCAACCTTCCAGAGAATTTTCTTGATCGGCCAACTGTTCTTAGGGGGATTTTCTGAACCAGAGAAAGATTGTTTCTGTTATCCACCACAGTTGTTATCTGTGATCTTCCTGGCCTTTTTGCATTCTCAAACTCACCAGTGCTTTCTTTCTTTTTAAGAATATACCAAAAGGTTCAGTTGGTCACACCTAATGGTTTCTCTTTATCTCTGGTGGGTTTGTTTTGATTTTTCAGCTGATAATGGCTTGCTTTACGAGCGCTGACAGCTCTTGGGATTTCATATTGGGAATTGACAGCAACCGATTGTAAATGAAAATGTAATCCTTGAAATCAACAGTAGACCTCAATCTAAATTAAACCATTAGGGAATAAAAACACCTGGCTTTGGAACAACTGAGCATCCAATATAATAATTTAAATATAAATATTATAGTTTAAATCATTTTGGTCCCTAAAGAGGGAAGGACCTCTTGAAAAAAAAAATGCCAAAATTCTTTCTCTGCCCACCAAAATTATGATTTGTTAACCCTCAAAATAAAAACAGGATGCCCTCACTTTGAATTCTTCACATTTATTACTTCATTTGACCATGAATAATCTATGGTAGGCATGCTAAAATAGTAATAACATTGTCAGTGTCTAAATATTTATAAACATAACTGTACACACACACACACACACACACATATATGTGTGTGTGTGTATCTATATATATATGTGTGTGTGTGTGTGTGTGTGTGTGTGTGTGTGTATATATATATATATATATAGAGTACGTGCCTGTATGCGAGTGCGTGAGTGCATGTGGCACGCGTGTGTGTGTTCTCGAGATTCTCCTCATGCCCTTGCCCCAGCTCGTAACTCTTGACCTGTGAAAATGAGCTGATTGAGGGCCATTAAAATGGGAATCCCTCCTTTGTTGCCACAGCGGGTGTAAGTGTACCCAGGGCCCGTGATCCCGTTAACGCAGAAATAAACCCTCACACCCTCATAAAACCTCAACATCTTATTTACTCAGCTCACACACACAATGAGGAATGAGTCGGACTCGCTATCCTGCTGATAGTCTCCGGCCTTGAAGACAATACTCTCTCACTCTGTGGGAGGGCTGCTGTCTTTCTCCTATGTGCCGTCCAGTTTATTAACTGCTTGTGCGCAGACATTCTCTCTGATGCGGTGATGGATGTCATCAGCGGCTTTGCTGAGCACATTCCACTGCCTTTTTCTCTAGAAAGTGCTCCATAAGAGATCTGCAAAACATTTTTGAGCACTGCGTAATAGCTGCATAACCCCTCTGTGCAGTGACACAAACTGACATGGGGAATGCTCTGTGCCTCATCATTTGAATCTAACATTGACCTTTCTGATGCATGCTTGATCGACATGGTGTCCCTTTCTCATGAATTTAAAAAACAGAACCTTTATCTGGAGTTGCAATCTAGCTGGAAGCCCTGGCACAATGCGTATGCCTCTTTTTCAGCTTTTAAAACTGTAAACGTGTCTATAAGCATTGTCCCAGACAAATGAGGGAAATTCTTATATGCATGCAACCTCCCCTACACTGTGGCAGTCAGTGTTAATTGAGTGTTAGCCAATGTCCATATGCAGTTACTGGACTTGCTATGGTGTGCTTATGAATATGGAATGAATTGAACGCTTTCAAGAGTTATAAATTCTGTATATAGTGAATAATATGAGGTTTGTATGAGTGCTATGTACTTTATTGTTCATGCTATTGAGTACTTATGAGTACTGAAAGTAGTGAATGCTATGAATGCAACACAGCGTGAATGCGTAAAGTGCTACATATTGGGAATGCATGTTGTTTTGAATGCATGAAGTGACACACGTTGGGAATGCATATTGTTACTGCTAAGAAGGGCTTATGAATGCTGTATATCAAGCTTGCAGCAAAGTGCTTAGGAGTGCTGCATATGGCGAAAGACACTCCTCGCAGGAAAGTGAATTTTGTCTCATTGATCTTTAATGGCTTCTGCCGGAGGCAGCCCGCGGAGCAGCTGTACCCACCTCATGGTCCAACGGTCGTGGTCGCGATGCGCGTCGGCCCAGACTCCACGTGGGATGAGGACACGTGAGCTCGCGTGTTTGGGTTTTGGCACCAATCCCTGCAGGTTCACCTCCCTTCACCAGCTGTTGGGCATAAATCATCCGGCCCATTGGGATGTAAACATTAGCAAACATTTCGAGGAGGTAGCCACAGTAAACACACGTCCCGCTTGCTTTTTAAACCATCTTGGCATTGCCTGTAGGATACCTCCCCACACCTGAAAAAATGTATGCTAGATAATTTGCATTTTTAATTCTTTTCAATAAAGCTTCAGAGTGTCTGTCCATTATGTTAATACATGTAATTGATCGGATAATGGTCATTGGCTATAACAGTTACCAGGTAATAGGCTTCTTTGTTGCATGTCATTCATTCTGTTGCAGTTGTGCCCCATGAGCCTGCTAATGTGCCCTCTGTGTAATTGTTTAGCTCTGTCTGATTCTCTGTTCTTCTTTTTCTTCAAAAAAAAAAAATATTTATATATTGCTTGTGGTGATTTAGGCAGAGGCAGTTCTAGTTGTGTTTTTTATGTTCTGTTCCTGATATGATTGCTTTATTTACAATGAATAAGTTTAAAATATTTAGTGAACAGGTATTCTCTCCTTTATACTGTGTGTGAAAAGATGCTAAAAGAGAGAAACAAAGGTCAATGTCTCTCCCTCTCTCTTTCTCTTGTGAACACTACGCTGTAGACGCTGACCTGTGTCCGGTTGTATTCTGTAGTCCACAGGGATTCAGCGATGCCCTCCTTACACCTGTAATTACACACAACAGGGCTCCCATTCCCACAACTGAATCGCCTCCTTGTTTTTATTCTTTTGTTCAGAAAATAAATAAATTAGAGCAGATCTCGTTGACACTATTACCCGATCTCATGGTGCGAATCCTGCTCGTTGCACCCCTGCGGCGCCTCTCTTGGTCTGTAGTTGATATTGAGCCAGGTTCAGTGTAGTGCGGCTTTTGTATCATGTTTCAGTGGAAACTTGGAATGCTCTTGGCGCAGTGGAAGCAGCACTTGGGGTGGGATCGTGAGGACAAGCCCGCCTTTTTGAATGGTAACTCAGGCATGTGAGCAAGCTGGTAATGCCTCTCACACAGTTTTGTTCCCATGGGAATGGTGGCACGGGGGGTATTGATTGGACAATACAGGCAGGGACAGAGCAAGCACAACATGGAGCAAATGTAAAATTATTGGGTAGCTAAAGGCTATGACTGTGCTTAGTTTAGTTTAGTCACAATGTAAGAATGCTCTTGTGTCATGTTTTTGAGGGAGTTTCCAACCCCCCCCCCCTTTTTTTTTTAAATGGTATTGGATTTGTAGGAACAATATTTTTGTGGGCAGACCATCATAAAATGATAAGGTGGTTAGGCTAGGGAGGGGAATATGAAGTTCTGCTTTACTTTGAGTAGGCCTTTGTCCAATTTCACAATGTTATACAACAGTTGCTTTTTTTATTTTTCTTGCATAAGCATAACAGCTCCTCAATATCTCTCACTCAGTAGGAAACACAGGCTATGCCTGAAGTCATCATGCACGTACTCACGTATAAGCAAGCCTTACCAGAAGAAAATAATAAAATGAATTATGACCAAAAAAAAAAAAAACTTGTGACTTATGACCACACATAAAAGCTTTTTAAATGTCATTGCTTTAGTTTACTAATAGCCTAGTACTGCAATAGCGCATTTAGCCCAGCTGTATTGAAGCGGTGAAGGCTAAGTGCCCTACAGAAACTATTTCTCGGTCTAAAACAAAGGCTATTAGTCATAACAGTAAATTGCATAACACCCTGCGTATATTATACCATTAACTGCATGATTTCCTAACAAAATTATCTTTTTCAGCAAAAACAAACATAAATGATGGCTGCACTGTCAGCACAAATCTTTTCTTATGCATTCATTAAGGTGGAAACGGGAGTGGGAGCCAAGCGATGATGACGTTACACCAAAAATCATGTTCTGTCAGCCAACTCACCATTAAATGCAGTCTCAGCTAGCAGATGAAATGATATTTTGGTGTCTGGGCTCTGACTCTTGCACAACTTATGGCCTATTGAGTTTGAGGTGAAGACAGCAGGCAGTGCCAAAATATATGAAGACATACACCCCCCCTCCACATTGGATGCTGAGGTGGAGGTGGTATGTTAACTGGCAGCAGGCAAGTATAATGCAGCAGCAGAGCAATGCAGCGCACTGGCAGGCAGCGGCATGTAATGCTGTAGAGGCGGAGCTGGACAGAACTTTATACAGCCCATCCACTAGAGGACTGGAGCAGTGCCTAATATGTATAAGATTGTTTATAGGGAGGTGGGCTTATCCAGAGTTATGCCAGAACCTGTTCCACAAGCTGCGCCCCATTTATGACAGGGAACATTAATATTGGGTATTATTGCATATTTTTCAGAATTAGTATCTCAGTAGCAGAAGTCTCATGGCTCGGTGCTGGTCCGTGGCCCGGCGGTCGGGGTCCTCTGGCATGAGGGGTTAAGGTTTTTGTTGCTTTATGGGCAGGAATGGGAATATGGCGAAATGTAGTACGGTCCTCTCTCATTGTGTGGCCTGCTGTGAATTTAATTAGCCCACTTCAAATAAGTTGGGTCATCAGCGGAAATGAGAATATTCTCACCTGGCCGGCCTTGTGAAGTGCAGCTAATGAAGACTGTGCATTCGGCTCACCTCTGCCCTGCTGTGTAATAAGTTGGGAGGATTTCGTTAAAAGATCCTATTTTCACCATGTTTCGCATTTTTTGTGGCTGCATGGATGACCAGTCATAGCTGGCTCCTTTTTTGATATAATTTGCAAAAGTGAAATTTTGCTGAATTTATGTGATCGCTGTCTTTGGTTTTTTTTTTTTATTATTTTACCCTCCCCACCCCATCAGTTATTGTAATTTGCTGTAAATTGTGCAGAAAATAAAATCAAAACGTGTGAAAGTGGATGTAAACTGAAATGACACTGGGCTCAGTAGGTGATAATTTACCTGCAATGCACCAGGCTCTCTCTCTGATGGCCTCACTGTCTGTCCCTTGGGGCATCCTTATTATTAAAACCTGTCAATAATAATGATACTACTAATAATAATGAATAATGAGAAAATGTCGCAGTGGGTAACCGTTGTCTACAACTGTTTCAATTTGACAAAAGCAGGCGTTTGTGGATGCTATGGGTTCTAGAGGGTTAATGAGGTTTTATTTATGAAAAAGGGTTTTTTATATGGCTGAGATTGGAGCGACAGTAGGCTACATCAGCGTTAAAGCGAAGGACGAGTAACGGGGAAACAGATGTCATCTCTC
Organism: Gymnothorax javanicus; assembly: GCA_029692085.1. Taxonomy (NCBI): domain Eukaryota; kingdom Metazoa; phylum Chordata; class Actinopteri; order Anguilliformes; family Muraenidae; genus Gymnothorax; species Gymnothorax javanicus. Next base: position 14,112,298 of record CM056209.1, on the reverse strand, counting down.
AGTGGTAGAAATGGCCTGTGCTTGTGCATGCTTTTGGCCTCGTGAGCCCGTGTGACATCACATTTATTGGCCTAAGTCCTGCTCAGTGTCAAGAACGCCAAGAGGCAAGATCGCTTAAAAAACCAGGAAGTGGTCTCGATTCCCCTGAAGTGGCACAGTTTACAGTCGTAAAACTCAGAAGCAATTTACACCTGGCAGGAGGAAGACTGCTGGGAGATGTGTCCGTTTGTGAACCTGACGTTGCAAGATGATCCTTTCTCATCGCATACAACAGCGTTCTGCATATTGCTGATCCTGGAACTCTGCTCTCCTGAAGATGCAGGAAAGAGCATATATCACAGGATCTTAAGTGCAGACAGGATTTTGACAATGACGAACATCCAGTTTCCCTCGAGAAATTTGGTCGAGTTTGGACAGATTGGAGCTCTCCAGGAGGACCGTTCATTTTACTATGTGATATTTACACTGTATCGACTTGCGGAATTCATGAATTTGATAGCCGCTTAAGAGGAAACTAATGAAGAAATTGAATGTTCTGGATTTCTTATGGAGGCTTGGTTGAGAGGAAAAATATGGTTTTTTTTTTTTTTTTTTTTTTTTCTGCGCAAAATTCAGAGGGCGGACTAAGACAGTGCTGTGATTTAGCTTGACAGGGCCCTCCTGGGTTGGTAATTCTAACCAGGGCCACAAGCACTACAGGTGGCAGGGCCTATATTTACAAGCAGCAGTGGCCTGCATTGGTTATGTACAGGTTTTGAATAAAGCTCATCATGTTAACTGTGCTGATGCTTTGATGTTGCCTGTCATTGAATATTATCACACGCAGTAAAATATTCCATCTTAAGTCACAACTGATGGCATAAAATTTACTCTGGAAAATTTACTTAGGCTGCTGTTTACTTTCGTAGCGTATAATTTACTCTGATGGAGCTCGCCCGAGCCCTGTTGATCACTTATTTGTGGGGAAGATATTGCACGCAATTCAGGGAGCTTTTGTAGAGAAATGTTTTGGTTGGGTGTGGAGGGACTGGGAGGGGGAGGGGAGAGGGGGCGGGGGTGCATTAAGCGCACAGTTTTACAGACATTAAATCTGACAACCAATGAGCAGCCTCTGTTGTCTTTTATATTGCTCCACTTAGTTATCTGTTCTTCCTTCCATGTACAACAACAGTCTCTTTCCCCAAGAGAAAAAACTACTGAACAGGCCAGCATTGCAAACTGACAGCTGCATCCTTAAGATTCAATTTAATAAGCAAACTAGAATTGACTTGTTTGCAAAACACATTTGCTGCGTGTTAATATAAATTACAGAATGTGTTTGCTTACATTCTTTTCAGATACCCGAGCTATTTTAACACGCTGATCGCACGTTTTGAATGTTTGTTTCATCTGGTTCGTAACATTCAATAGTTTTTGGCAGGCTGGAAATTTTAATTATGTTTTAAGTTCATCTGGTTTTGCAGTTTTTGCATGCAAATAAATGCTTTCACAGTCTGTTATTCACAAGAGTTGTTACTGATGTGTGATCTTGAATAATTAGCTCATAAATAGAGGCATGACAGTTTTCCGCATCAAAGGGAAGTTAAAAAAATTGCAGGCTTTTGTTCACATCCCTTACACAGTATGAAAATCCGACAGAACAGCATTTTAAGTTGCATCTATTTATATACTTTGGATGTTCATTGAAATTATTGTGACAATGTGTTTAGCTCAGGTGCATAGCAGCCCACCAGGGAAATGAGCTGGCAGCGTCTCGTGTGCAAGTAAAACTCCTCAAGCACACGGTTCCTCCACCTCCTCTGCTGTTCTACCCCCTCCCACCCCTTTTTAGCCCCCCCCGAAAGGCCAGGGGTAATGTTTTTGGTGGCATTTGTCTGTCTGTCTGTCCGTATGTCCGGCAGCAGTCAAGAGCAAAAATGTTTTGATCAAATTACAAGACATTTTCAGCAATGGTGTGCTGTGGTTCAGGATCACCAGATTAAATTTCGGACATAATTGGGTCAAGGTCGAGGTCGAGGTCGAGGTCACCGAAAAAGCGGACATGGCGAGCAGCGGGGAGTCTTATGAGGCTCCACTTGTTGCCCTCTGTCCTTTCGCTCATTTTCTGGTCTCTCTCACCACTTCATTCTTCCTCTCCTCTGCCCACTCCTCCCATTACCTTCTTCCTCGTCTCCTCGCTCTACCTCTCCCTCCTCTGTCTGCCCCATTCCCCCTTCTCTTCTCCTTTACTCTTTTCCCCCATGTTTTTCCTCATTTCTTCTCTCCTGTTCCGCTCCTCTGTGTCCTATTTTCCTCCTCTACACCTTAAAATGTCTCTCATTTCTATTCTCATCTTTGTCTTCCCTCTTTCTTTTACTGCCTCACATTTCTGTCTTCTCTCCCAACCCCCGCCCACTCGTAACAGCGCTCTCAGTCCGGAGTGGCCCAGTTAGAGGTAGATTAAAAGGTAACAGGTTTGATATCTGCTGGAATTGGCAGCTGGCTGCAGGGGAACTCCCGGGATTGGCTGAGCCTCGGTTAAGGAGCAGATAAAGTATTTGCCGCTGTAGAAATTTCCGAGAAAAGCCGTGCTGGGCGCTGGAACTCTGAAAACCCATCTGGGCCAGTGTGAGAGCCCTCTGTGATTGGCTGCCTGGGATTCTAGGATGCTGCCAGTATGATTGAGTGGATTTGTGATCCAGGGTTTGCACCGCTTTTGAAGGAAGGTTAGCACAAGCATATCTTTGCCTGGGGCAGCCTGTAGTGGCTAAGGTGTTTGGCCGGGAAATGGAAGGTTGCTGGTAGAAGTCAGAGCTGATTCGCTGGGCTGTCGGGCTTTTATCCCCATGTAGCTCCAGGGGCTTCGGCTCATGCTTTGTCTATTCAACTATATGTCACACAGGATAAGAGCATTAGCTAAATAACTGTCATATTTTAAAGCAAAAGTACTGCTCTATTAATTGAAAGGCCCAATACTCTTCCCCGCCTCGTAAACCGTTTAGACGCCACCCGCATGGGCCACCTGTGTGCTGATATTGGCTGGGGGCTGCACACCCACTGGTCAAATTCTGACTCCCAGAAACATCTCATGCAAAGACAAATAACAAAATACATGAAGATGGCTGGGTCTCTGCAGATACAGACATGCCCACACTAGCAGGTCATAAGTAATGATTGAGAAGAATTATTTTTGATTGAGTCGATATACGTATATACATTTTCTCTTTTCGGAAAATTCTAGTCAGTATACCTTTTAAATGAATACCCTACCAAAAATAGGATCTCTTTGCAGTGACCTCTGTTTAGTCCTCTCCTCAGCTGGTTTTCCTCTTTAAATTCGACAGTCAATACATTTTACTGGAAAGGCATAAGGCCCTGAATCAGAATAATCATACTCCAGAAACCCAGATAAAAGTACAATGCGGCATGTCCAGTACAGGACAAATGACTCCAATTCAGACAGGTCGGGTATTTGAAGTAACAATTTGTAAAGGCCTCCTCATTCAGCATATTGTATTTGTAGACAAAACAATCAAAACCCACATCAGCTTCAAAATTGACACCATAAATGCCACTCTCACTGCCCGGTAGAACACAAATGAAATACTGCGTCTCAGTTGCCTTCCACACTCCCCCCTATCTGGCGCAATCCTTTGTGTCAAATCAACAAGAAACCCATCAACTTTTCTGCTAGGATATGCAGAGGAGTAACCGCCGTCGGCCAGGGCATCTATTCAGAGATTGCTCTCTTATGACCTTTGACCATGTTAAACAAAACAACAACTTGACCCACCTCTGTCATTACCGGTGACTGCACTGAAAGAGGTCCATCATGAAGAAAACTGAAATGCATAATTTCTACAACCACACTCCTTCCTTGCTTCTGAAACTGCATTCTTTCCAACCCAAAATTACTCCCACAGATATACAAACTCTTTTCTCACCAAGACAACACTATTTCATTACCAAAGAGACAAATGGACTTCAGATCCGAATTGACATCAATCAGACAAAAATTGACTACATGTATGCTACAACAAATTCTCCAGGCCTTGCCAAGACTCAGCTAATTCAATACAAGGTCCTACCCAGAGTACACATCACCTTTTTAGGAAATGTACTATATGGCCATCATATATAACAACACCTGCATTCACTGTCCTACTGCAATAGACTAACATCACCATGTACTCTGGCTCTGTGATCCAGTCGTCCTGTTTTGGTTCAGGGGTCATGACACAGAGCAAAACTTTCAATCAGCCTGTGGCTCAATCAAATAGCAGGCCAATCATATCAGGAGAAAGTCACAGAAACATAAACAAGAACATGACTTCAGTCAATAATACCTGGTCTTATATTTTTGTGGTACATTCCAGGATGATCCGTCTTTACAATATGCCTAGCCCGCACAGCCCTGCATGACTGCCCTCCTCGACCCACACACACACACACACACACACACACACACGCTGAATCCCAAATCACCCACTCCACCCTAGTCCTGCCCACTCCCCTTACGCTTACGTGTTCATACGGAGGAATTGCCATGTTGATGTCTGTCCCGGTACAATTAGTGGAGAGTGGGGGTGGGCTGCGATACTCTCCCACTGCGAGTCTGCATCGATGCTGACCTTCTGATCTCACTCTCCGTTACCAGAGGCCGGACGATGGCAGTGATGTCATGTAGAGTACAACGCTTCAATCGATAGGCATGGTGATGACTCCCTTTGTTTCCTGGGGTGTCCCAAAGTTTACTTACATATTTACACCCCCCCCCGAGGGAGCACACACTCCAGCCCAACTCCCCCTGCGTTCTCTTGCTATTGTTTTTGCTGATGTCTCCTTTGTCAAAAACCTAAGTTGAAACTTTTTTTTGTTGTATCCTGTAGTGTCTATATTTCAATAAAGAGAAAAAATAAATGAATTAAGCTATAAAAAATAAGGCTGGGGCCATACTTAGCAGAGCCGTAGGTTACACTTTGTCAGGCTAACATAAGATGGCCCAGTTCTTCTATGTAAAGAAGTAGAGGTTGTCAGTCCCGGAAATTATCAAGTGAGATATCGTATAGGAATTGATTCATGCACAGCCGTCGGCTACATTTACCACCAGAGTGACAGAAATGCCAGGAAAGTAGTTACAGCCTTTTAAACAATTCGGCCTGTTCCGTTGGTGTTGTTATACTTTCAGTCAATTAAAATGTCTGGGTAATGATGTGTTGTAAGCCCTCCGGCGCTGGCATAGTAAACATTTCTCTCATTGGACCTCTGCTCTGAGGGTCAACCAATAAAGCTTTTTCAGGATGAAGCTCTGAAGCAGTAGGGTAATGATTTTCCTTGGGTCTGCTCTGTGCATTACTGATAGATTAGCCCATATCCAATGCTCAGTGCTGGAAGAGAGGTGGAGCACGCAAGGGATATTCACTGTATGCTGTTCGCATTAACAGTGTTCTGGAGTGTGGAAGCAGCCCACAGATGACGTGGGGTCATTACTGACGCACATTTAACCTCATTGTTCATGGCTCTAGATTTTTTTGGCAATCATTTCCCCCTCTTTCCTTTATCACAAGTGTTTGAAAGCCTGTTTACGGCTGCTATATCTCAATTATTACCACGTCAGAATGGTTAAAATAGGGGAAATTGGTGTAATGACCCTGACTGGTTTCAGCTCTGTTGTAGGAAAGGGATACTGTGAGGTAGCCTGGTTCCAGCTCTACAATGGGAAAGGGCTATAATGGCCCAGTCTGGTTCCAGCCCTACAGTAGGAAAGGGCTATAATGACCCAGTCTGGTTCCAGCCCTACAGTAGGAAAGGGCTATAATGACCGAGTCTGGTTCCAGCCCTACAGTAGGAAAGGGCTATAATGACCCAGTCTGGTTCCAGCCCTACAGTAGGAAAGGGTATAGTGACCCAGTCTGGTTCCAGCTCCTCAGTACAAAAGGGCCATAATGACCCAGTGTGGTTCCAGCTTTATAGTGGGAAAGGGCTATAGTGACCCAGCCTGTTTCGAGCTCCTCAGTGGCAAAGGGCTATAATTAGCCAGCCTGGTTTCAGCTCTATAGTGGGAGAGGGCTATAATGACACTACCTGGTTCCTGCTCTTCAGTGGGAGAGGACCATAATAACACAGCCTGGTTCCAGTTCTAGAGCTGAAAATGGCTGCAATAAACTATCCTGGCTCCAAGTCTGCATTGAGGAAGTGGTATAAAGAACAAGCCTGGTTCTAGGTCTATGGTGGGAAAAGGTTGCACAGTAATCCTGGATTTGTTGCAATCTGAGATCACCACCACTTTGGATGTCAAGGCTCCCGGTGCTCATCATTCTCATCCTCAATTTATTTCCCTCCTCCACTGATCAATCTCTTTGTCAGGTCCTGAAGCGCACCAGGCTGCCAAAAATATAAAAAATGGTGCTAAATCATGTCTGTAACACCTGGGTGGGACACTGTGTTCGCCCTTTGTTCCCATTCTCAGTCCTGCTGCCAAAAAAAGCCTGATGTGTTTGTCAGTGCTGGAACGAGGATCTGTGGATACCGTCCCGGGCAGTATGAGGGAAACCCCGCCCCCCTGTCCCTATCCCCCTCCCCCCCATCTGCTCCAGCATGGAGCCTGGCAGGGTCTGCCGTCACCGTGCCAACCATGCTGAATGTATTTCACGGATATACCACACTGCCTACATTCCCATACAGAACTCAAATACACTGTCCCTGCTTAGAATCAAATCCCATTTTACGAGATTATAATCATTATCTTTTTTATTTAGCTGCATTTATTTTATACAGCACTCTGTGTGTGCAAACTATTCACTCTTCCTATATATGAATCATTTGTTGGATGAACGAATAGTTTGCACACACAGGTAAGTATAGGAACATGCACAAACATATATCATGCAGCTATTTTTGTTGGGAAATAGCATCAAATTCCATTCCTTGTGGATAGTCTAACATTAAACCTAACCCTAACCATAATCAAACCATGCCTGACCTTAGCCTTAACCTAACCTCCATTCAGACCTGACCCCTAACCTTAACCATGATTTGAGATATGACAATTTGCAGCATTAGAACTGTGCTTTGGTCCCCATAAGGACCATTGGTTCCGACAAGGTCAGTGTTTATACTAGAAAAGGTCCCGAACGGGTAACACATACACATAGACACACACACACAAACACACACACACAAACAGGCATACACACATACACTGTTATAAACTGACTGAATTTAATAGTTAAATTAACGCAGTGTTTCCTGGTTATTTTAACTGTCAGTGGAGTCCTGCACGCATTTAACTGTCAACTGAACATGCACACGCACACACACACACACACACACACACATGCTGGCACACATGCACATACACATACACACGCACATACATGCAGGCACACAGGCGCACATTCTCACACACACCTGTTCACATGTATTATGATGTAGTACAGGGGTAATGTGCTGTATGCACAAATGTGAGCACTGTACTGTATGTTCTCGAGCGAGGGAGAGAGTTGAGGGCTTCCTTCAGTATTGGGGGAGGGGGATTAGCGATATTATTTTGAGTGGGAGGTTTTGAGAGGTTTTGAGTCGACCAAGGCTGTCCACACCTCGGCACAGGGTGTTAACTAAGGCAAAGTTCAACTGAAGGGGAAACTGTCACTGTACTGAGGCACTGTGTCAGCGCTTTTAATCTCTCTCTCCTTCACACACTCTTTCCATCTCTCTCTCCCTCTCTCCCTTTCAAGTTCTCTTTCCTCCTATCATATGCTTACATGCTCTCACTCTTTCTCGCTCTCTGTCTCTCTCGTCTTTCATATTTTCTCTTATGCTATTTGTCACTTTCTTCAATGTTTCCTTGGTCTCTCTCTCTCTCTCTCTCTCTCTCTCTCTCTCTCTCTCTCTCTCTCTGTCAGGCTCTATCTTTTCCTCCTTCGCTGGCATAAAATCTTATCTGATTCCCGATTCCCCTCCGACAGATCAGTCACAGACAGTGTTGCACTGGCCTTGGGAACAGCAAGGTGGGAGCAGCACAGGCTTCATCCACACTGCTCAATTACATTACATCCCTATCAAGGGCAAAAACAGTATTATGCTTTTAGAAATATCCACATTAAACATTGAAATAAAAATAAACAACAAAACATTGCATGATTAATTGGATTTACTAGTCAATAGTTGACTAGTAGGTGTCAAAGCAAATTCTATACATACATATGTAGTAAGAGTATTTGGACACGCCCTTTATTTGCTGAAATAAAATCGACCCCCCCCCCAGCACCCCTTCTTAAAATTATCTTGGCCCAAATCACCACTACCAAAGCATTGCCATGATGCAGACAAACTAATAAAAATGTGATAGAACTGGAAATTAAATCCAACAGATTGCCAAAATAAAGTGACGGGGAGTTATATGTTATCACATGTATGCTGACAAGAACAATGTAACGCAAAAAGAATGACCAGGTCATGATCAGCTTTATTATGCCACATACAGCACAGTCCATACTGCAGTAAATATTCAATGGTGTTGCTATATGAAAAAGGTATAATTCCAGCATATGATATAATTGTAGGTACCTGCAAATTAGGGCTAACAGTCTTCAAATTTTTCTGCATAATTAATGTATCCACATCCATTGTGCTGGAATGGAAAGTCTGAAGGTAATGTCTCAGCAATGCAGGGTTCGATTGTCCAAGTAATTACGGACTGCCCTGAATTTAAAACTGTAACAGCTCTGGGACTGGCTGCAGCCTTATCTTGCTCAGCGTGAACCTGTGTCTTTGATAATCCGGCCTTAGGAAACGTGGGAAAATATATCCGCTCAGTCAGAGCTGGGGTTATGTTAGCCCGACGGGGAATCTGACGCTCCAACGGCGTTTTACGAGTCATTCTGAGCGAAGCGCTGGTAATTCCTGCAGATCTCTCCGAATCTCAAATTAATTACACCCCCCAACTCCCTGTTTTCATCAGGATATGAAGTACCGCTTGATACCTTTTTTTGTCTCAACATTAATTGCACAGCCTTGAAAACAAATTGCGAGCTAATTGGGCACCTAGTTGCTGGATGCCAGTTAGAAAACAAGACTATTTAAAAAATAGGGGAAAAAAATAAAGAAATAAAAAAAGCAAGCTATCAATTCTCTTCCAGTGGGACTCTAAATGTTCTGAGCAAATCAGGCCAGAGTGGTATTTCATTCCATTAAATTCACAGCCTGATTTATTTAGTTATTTATTTCTTTATTTAGCTGTTTTGAGGGTGTTGTATCGGCTAGCAAGGGAAGTGAGGTCGCAGGAAATGCAAAGATGCGTTTCCTCTGGCGTATTCTCACCAGGGATGGTGCTAGGGGTGTTGAGGTGAACTAAGTCCTGTCTTTTTGCCTCATGTTGATAAAATATTCTCGACATGGCGCTCCGTTCTTATCTACGTGCGGGATGGCTGCTGACTTGTGGGATTGCGTGGATGCCACTATATGATCCATGCAAATATACATTTTTTGTACGTCTGGGGCCATCGCTGGTGGGGTGAAAAGTATCAACAAGTCCAGGGGCCCATGGCTTGATGGGCCCTCAAAAATCACTGTAGGGTGGGGAGGGGGGTCAAGAATAGATTATTCTATCAAGGGGCCCATAATTCTTGGGTACGCCCCTTAGCACATTGGATAGATTTTGTAGTGTGTCTCACTCACAGACAGCAGTGCTGTTCTGTTCATGCATGGCTACATATCTGCCCTCAGTCATGGAACTAACATCTCAGGTGTGACAGATGAAACTCAGCATGGGGGCCTGAACCGTGATCTCGGGTGAGATCCGGTGAACTCATTACCCTCCAGACCCCAAAGATGTGCTTCCCAGGGTTTGAGTTACATTCTGGTGAAAATGTCTGGAAAATCACAGACTGGTGGTAGGGGGGATAGCGATCACAGATCAGCCAAACTCAGGCCCGGTAATGAGGACATTGTGCCGAATTTGGGGTTAAACTGTTCCAAGAACTGTCACCTGTTTGAAGATCGTCAAGCCGTGCTTCAGGAATGTGTAAACGGACTTGTGTTGTGATCCAGGAGGTGTATGATATGTGGCTGAGGGTAATGATGACACGATGCCCAATTGTTCCTGCCCCTGGGTCATATTTGGGGAGCAAAAAAAAAAAAAAAAACATACACTACAGGCCAAAAGTTTGGAAGCAAGATCAAATTTAAGATAATAGCTTCATTGGCATACTTTGCAACAAAATAAACATGATTATTATATAAAGAGTCACTTATCAGAATACATTTTTACATTATCAGGCCCATATTACTAGGCCCAAGGTCCTAGTGCCCGCCGGATTGCCGTTGGCATCCGGTGGGCTGTAAACCATGACATAAAGTGAATAATGCAAACTGTGATTTGTTTTTTACTTTTTCACTGAAGTTGTGACTCTTGCAAATCTCAACCCAAAAAATAAGCCTCTCCTTTCTTTTGTTCACATTTATTCAGCAATGGTCTGGTAACATCAATGTATACAGTACCTAAAGGTAAATAGAGGAAAATGGTGCATATTAATGAAAGAAAAGTCTGATCATGCAGTAAATACATCCCAAAATCCATAGATTTCATACTGATTTTTAAGAAAGGCATTGTGAACAGAAACTTGAAGTTGCTTCCAAGTTTTTGACCTGTATTGGCCTTGCTTCCAAACTTCTGGCCTGTAGTGTATATATCAACAGAATGGGATAGGTTCCAAGCAGGACAGAGGCCTGTGACAGTGACATTCCATGGGCCTTTCTTTCTATTGAACTACTACCGGAGAGGAACCTCCAATGGCATATGTGTGCCCACCCTCCACCCCTCCAGAGCCCCTTGGACAGGGTCTGTGCTGCTTATATTAATTAATAACCCATCGGTGAACTGAGCGTCAGAGGTTGTGTTTGTGGAAGAGCCCCTTTAACCCAGTTCAAGGGGTTAATGGAGGTCAGTGTCCCTAACAGTGGGGGGTGTTGTGGGGTGGAGGACACCTTTCTAATCACCAAGGGCCATAAACAAAATGGGGGGGTCGAGGGTTGGCGGGCAGGATCTGAGCTGGCTGAGGAAGTCTACTCCCGCGTCCCTCCGGCAGCTGCGCTGCTGTCTCCTCCATGTTCTATCTCCGCAGTGGAAAACGGGGAGTTTGCTTCTCTTTTTCCTTTTATTTATTTTTTTATGGTTTTTTTTTTGCGAGTTGGAAGAAAAAAAAAAAAACTAAAGTCTATTTTTGGATCTCTGCGTGACGCTCGGCGGCTCATGGTTTTTTGAAGTGCAATTTCGCCGTTTCACGTCTCCTTCTCTCCGGCGGAGCAGCTGGGCTCTGTCTCCCCTGAATGGCTGAGAGCAGCTATCTCGTCGTGAGCGTGGGATGGTAATTAGCCGAGCGGCTTCCATCTTAATTACCAGATGAGTGGCCTGTTTTTAGGGTACGGGAGGACTGTTTTCTGCCCTGCATGGCCTGTGTACAAGCTGTTCTCCTGAGTACAGACGAGCTAGAAGATGGGGCGGCAGGGCTACATTACGAATTGCTTGACTGGAAACACGGAGGTGCCGACTTGCATCTAGAACGATGAAGTTGGGACCGTGTATAAAAAGGAGCAAGACCCTTAAACCTTACAGGGGTGTAATTGCAAATATGTCATTACTATGTTTGTAACAGAACATTCTAGAACATGGTAGATGTGACAATCACAACCAGTAGTTGAAAGCAATTGAGATCTCAAACGCTGGTTTATAATGTTGAAAAAATCTGTTCTGTAAACAGATGGAATTCTAGTACAGCAAATAATTTTGGAAAAAAAAAACATTCCAAAAATCTTCAAAGAGGTTAACCTAGCAGCTGCTCCAGGGGCTTTACTAGTGTTGCTTCTCTGAAGTTAGCTCTCCACACTTTCACTCTGGCATTTATCCCATAGACTCTAAGTTAAAGGGTGTACTCATAAAACCAATGGGGTAAATCAAGGATTTCATGGTTACATTTTGCAATAAGGTTGCAAAAACTGCCATTCAGGCTTCCATTTGTTAATATGAGTCAATCCTAAAAACACTTTAATTAAGAATGAAAATAGCTTATCATTTGTTCAGGTTGTTAACTAATAATGAAAGTGTTAAGATGCATATTTATATTATATAATATTTATAAATCAGCAAAGCGTAGGACGAATGTATAATTGATTATCCATTAACAAATACATTTGTTTAGTGTAATTTATATGAACCCTAATGTAAAGTGCTGACGATTGAACAAGAAGTCCATTTACAGAGAAAAAGCCATTTCTTAGTGCTGCTCATCTATATGGTCACAAATAAGGCAGGTAAATGCACAACATCCCCATCAATGAAGGAATCCTTTTGTCCTGTATGATGCATACAGTTTTTATCTTTGCTTTTAGATTTTATTTTAGAATTGCATATATATCTTTGAAACAAAGGTCTAAAATAAAATTAGCTTTTAGATGATTCACTGAATAACACGTCACAATGTGACAGCAGCAGGCATAGGTGTAAACTCTCAGATTGCTTGCTTTGTGAATGAAGTTGTCATGCCCCTCCCCTTTGTCTGGCTACCTGCTGTTACTTAATTATTCAGTTATCCTCAGTTCTCTGCAGTTTATGGTTTTTACCTGTTTCTTTTTAGTTAATTAAAATCCCCTTTTCTATTTAAAGCTTAATTTCCCCCTTCATGGGCAGGTAGCCATGGTCAGTTCCCCTTTTTGTTTAGTGCACTCCCTTTCTGTTATCCTAGAAATTTTCTATTTACTTTTGTTATGCTCACTTTTATAATTTAATAAAATCCACGTGCCTGTACTTGGGTCCTCATCCACTCCTTGCCCTGGCGCCCTGTCAACATCACTGGTCACCGGGGCGTGACAGAAGTTTGCTTGTTTGTTTGTTTGTTTGTTTTTGGGTTTTTTTTTTGAAACTGTAATCATGGATGAAATTTTAATTATTGGGATAAACAGTGTAGCATGATGAGCAGACTAATGGTCAGACTTTGCAAGTTTAACTCATTCCCTACGGAATACTTTTATATAAAATTGTTGTGTTTGTACGGAATACTTTTCCCAGAAATTACACAATATAAAGTATTGAAGTACAGGTGGCCCATGACCGCGATCGTCAACTGATTTCGTGTTTTCATCGGACTGCGAATGGTCATCCTCGCTGCTGGCACCGGCTTACCGTAGGGAATGGTAGAATTTGCCGCGCCGTTGGCAGCGGCTTGCCATAGGGAATGAGTTAATGTATGATTTTTAGATGATCAATGTGTAAATGGTAAATGTGGCTAGTGGTAGCTTATTTGGAGAACACATACAGGGCAGCGCATGATGTAATTTAGCATGCAGATATCTCAGTACTATATACCAATACTGAAATAGCCACAGGAACTCAACACATTTAGATGTACAATTTGGCTTGCACCACTAATGGTATTGGCCCTGAGCAGGATTTCAGTCTAGAGGGGAATTAGGCAATAAAAGAAGGAACTCCAATCCTAACCCTCTTTACAGAGGACATGTCCAGAACAGCTTACTTGTGTACTCTTTCTTATGAAAAATTGAGTGCAGTTGACGTGAAAGTTGCTTACTTTATGCATCTTAAATAGCTGAATGAAATTTGGCCGAATGAGTTTGGCTTACTTCTTGAAGTGTTTTCCTGAATTTGCTAGCTATACTACAGGCATGTGAGCATAATTCAGTTATTGTAGTGAGCCACAAAACTTTGTGCACTTAAGAACCAGTTCTTCCAGTGCACCCTGTTTGCTGTTGTGAGAGATGGTGCAGATTCAGGTGTGTAGTAGGTAATTAGCAGTATGTTTAATAGGCAGTACGTTTCGAGAAGTTTGAATGTGGTTTCCGATGTGGCCAAAGTTTCAATAACGTGCTTTCTGAGGTATAAAGGCCTACACTACCGCTCAAAAGTTTGGGATCACTTGAAAATTTCTTTGTTTTCCAAAGAAAAATACATTTTCATGCATTTCACAAACATTTTTATCCATTTCACAAACGATTAAAATTAATCAGATGATTTTCAAAGAATGATCTACATTTTTGCATAGAGGCCTATTATCAGCAACTGTCAGTCCTCTGCATCAATCTCTTGGTATGGCTGCTAATCTAAGTAAAGCATTTTATAAGGCTAATTTATTATTAGAAAACCCTTCTGCAAATGTGTTGCACAGCTGAAAACCGTTGAACTAATAAGGGAGCGCAAAAGAGAGCATGGCATTCTTGAGGTTGGTTTAGTACCTGAAGCATCTGCAGTTGTTTGTTTGTTTACAGGCTCAAAATGGCCAGAAAGAAAGAACTTCCTTTAGAGACCCGTCAGTCTATTGTTGTGCTTAGAAAAGAAGGCTATTCAATGCGAGAAATTGAAAACTTAAAATCTCTTACAATGCTGTCAACTACTCCCTTCAGAGAGCAGCACAAACTGGCACTAACAAGGACAGAAAAAAGGAGTGGGAGGCCCCAATGCACAACTGTGCAAGAAGACAAATATCTGAGAATGTGTAGTTTAAGACAAAGACGCCTCACAGGTTGTCAACAAGCAGCTGCGCTAAATAGTTCCCGTCAAACACCAGTTTCAGGGGCTGCCGGATAACTCACTGAAGGTAAGGCACTGCGTTGCAGTGCAGAAGTGACGATCATGTCGCGGGGTTCGAGCATTCATACCAACCGCAGTGGTTGGCAGCTTTCTCAGAGTAGCGCAAATTGGCCATCGCGCTACAGGGTTTCAAATTGGGAAGGGACTGCCGGGAATAGGGAAATAAATAAATAGCTTTGTTCGTTGCTCAAGCGCCTCCTGTTGGCCAGACGGGCGCTCGTCAGGAAGATTCAAGTCTGTTCATGTCCGGGTATCCTCCGCCCTCGTTCTGAACTTGCGAAGATTCAACCAATGAGTGTATAAAAGCAGTGGCTGACAGGCACGTGAGGAGAGCCGTGAACTGTCTTCGCTTTCCTGAGTTGGCAGCAAGGGGTCGATTACGAGCAAGCTTTGTACATAGTTCACCAATTGGGCATTCCAGATTCGGGTGGGATTGGAGATGCCAAATTTTAAAAAGAAAAAAAAAAAAAAAAAACACCAGTTTCAGTATCAACAGTGATGGTGGTTTTCTCTTGATGAAGGCAAAGTTTGAAGTACACATTCATCATTTTCCATTAAAATCATTATTTCTAACTCAGACAATGTCAGCATGTTCTGTTCATTAGCTATATTTCCTATTCAGACTAATTTCTTGTGTGTTTCCATGGAAAACAAGAAAATTTCCAAGTGATCCCAAACTTTTGAGCGGTAGTGTACATTAACATAACACATTGGTACTCTTAACTTTTTCCAGGTTGCTTGACCTGATCAGCCATCAAACAACTAACTCACTCAGTAAGTAATCAGTATAATGACTGACTAACATATTTTTAGATAGAATTATTGTTCACTGTATCACTACGTTGAAAGATTTTCCCATCCACTTTAATGATGATATAAAACCTGCATGTCTTTTGAAGCTTAAACATTTTCATTGCAAATAAAACAGTACAGATTTATGGAAATGTGTTTGCTAGGCTAACTATTAGGAAAGCTATGTAGCACCAATATAGAAAGCTTTTACATGTATTCAATTTTATTTTGGTTCACATATTTCTTCCCCCTTTGAGTGTGTTCTTTTTGACAGTTAAAATATTTGAAGTAAACAAAGTGCCATCTCACACTGAATTATACTATGATTTTAAAAATGTACAACGGGAGATGGAACTTAGAAAAACTAGGATTTTTTTCTAATTAATGTTTCAGATGATTGGCACTCTTATGATCTCACGTTGTAGCCTAGCTATCTCTTTGTCAGTACCATTATAGGCTACATATTTGTCTTGATTATTTAGTGAATGAATTGTTTTATTGTTGAACAGGCAAAGTAAAAGGGAACAGGAAGGCAGTAAATATGCATTGAAAGGTGAGTTACTGCTGGCCGTTCAACCCTCCGGCACGACATACGTACCATAACATGACAGGTTTTTTTGCAGAATGTTTTCCTGGATGACGGCTACATCCAATCATCCAGCTTGCCCTGCTTCTCAGGGCGTCTGCCTGCTTGCCTGGGAGGGGGAAAGGGGACATAGAGTAATTACAATGCACATGCACATGATTCTGCCGTTAGTACCATCACACCCTCATCAAATTCAGACATTCTGTCAGTGCAACATTAACTGGCGCATCGGGTACGGAGTGATAGTTCCCGCTAACAGGGTTGGAAACTGGGGGAGCACTGAGGGAGCAATGTCATGTTCCATAAAATCATGTAAAAATCTTTATGCTACACTGCAAAGGCATAGGCACAGAGCTGTGTGGAGAGCAGCAATACATAATTTAACAGAAAAATTCTGTCTTAACGAGTGTTTTAGCCTTATAATGGAACATGAAAAACTCTTTTTATTTCTTAAGTTGAGAACATTAGCTTGTCTGATGTTTATGTTTGCTTCATAAATGAAATACTCCATTGGCAACGTTTGAAAAATCTGAGCTCACTGGCAATTTGCTGATCTTATAGTGTTACAAAGTGAGTTAGATTTTCAGTCAAAGGCAAGACTAAAGTGTTTGTTAAGACTGGCTTCATTTTTATTCTATCATTATTTACTCTTTATTTTTGGTATATGTATCAAACAGGTTGCAGGTTCATTTCTTGGTTGGTGCGCAGCCTGAATTGTTCCATTAAAATGAAATCCAGTTGTTGAAATGGAAGCAGTATGCGACACTGCTAATGCTGAAAAAGTAAATGTAAATGGGTTGTGGGATATATGCGGTAACAGAGTCTAACAGCTTGTTAAATCTATTTCTGCGAGACTGAATGAGCAGCGTGAATACAGATGTTTCCTGGTGCAGGAAAAGCCCTGATTAAGATGTAAATGAACGCATAGAAAGAAACACAAAAGAGAACCGAATATCAGCCCAGCTCATGCCCAGCCCTTCAAAAACAGGATGGTGTGCACAGACTTCACTAATGGGATCATGTGCATGCTTCACACACCAGCAGGAATGTTAGTCTTTATTTCATTCATGCCCTGAGGTTGGAAAATCTAAAGTGGAACCTTCCCTAAAAAAAAAAAAAAAAAAAAAAAAAAAATCGATCAACCCACTGATAACAAAAATGCTCCTCTTTCATCGTTCGTTCATCCTGTAATCATTGAACGTATCAAAAAAAATTGAAAAGGCATATTTATTTATGTTCTAACTTTGAATAATCCAGCAGGTTAATATAACACCATTTTTAAAATTTTCATTTAAGTGACTGATATCCGTCTTCAGCGCCTCTAAAGGTTTAATTATCACGTGTAATTTTTAAGAACGGTCGGAAATTGGCACACTGGTATACTGGCTCAGGGAGACCCCACCACTGCCATTCTTATTCGAACAGTCTAAACAAGTCCAGGAGGGATCGCATAATCTCTATCAAATTTGATTGAACGCTGTTGGGGGAACAGCGAGTACAGTATCATATGATCCATTGATTTATTCGGCAGTTGGCATTCTTCATCATAGCACATACTGTAGCTTGGCATGGGTCTTGGAACAGGCCAAGTTAACTGCAGGCGGACAGACTTATGCTAGTTATGTTCCCAGTCTGCTCTGCATCTCGTTGTCACATCATATCTAAATAAAGCTGATCACATAGCGGACATGCAACATTAGAAAACAAACATCCCACTTGGCATTGAGACATCTGGCAACCCACTTTATCACTGTGCTGAGTTATTATAATTAGAAATATAAGCAATGGGTGCCAATAATGTCAAACTGCAGCAAACTGCAATCAGATTGGCTCCTGAAGTCAACATTGTGGTTAAAGGGATTTTGTGGCTGGAGGCTGGTTTCAGCCACCTACTGTCAGACTAAACATTGTACAGAGAATTTTTGTTGAAATCATTCACTTTTGGTCATACTTTTCAAACATTTTTGTTTAAATCATACACTTTTGATCATACGTTTCATACATTTTTGTCGAAATCATACACTTTTGATCATACTTTTCATACATTTTGTTGAAATCATACACTTTTGATCATACTTTTCATACATTTTTAAAGTATCGGTCAGATCGTTTGTCTTTGGTCCCTGATGGCTTGGTCTGTTTATTCATGGTGACTTCCTGCAGTAGCCTTTAGCGCAAACCGTTATGCAGCAGGAAGATGTGGCCAGGGTTCCCTTATTGTCAATTCATAGCGACAGATTACGGACCATGCTTTCCAATACAACATAGAAAAATGCTTTTCTCTGACCCTCCCACCTGGTATTGTAGCTCTGTTGGAGCCAAGCTCTTTATAAAGTCTTCTCTGTACAGTTTGATATAAGCTCACTGTGCTCGATGTTCACGTCAACTAAGGATTAATTTATGCATTATGTTTAAACTGTTCGAAGTGCTGCAGAAGGGATATTTAAGGACTGTTTTCAACTTCACAATAAGGGAAACAGAAAATTAATAAATGGTCAATTATGGTTGCATAATGCTTATTTGGCAATCTAAGGCATTAGTTACCCGCTAATTTACTGATTGTTCATGAACCAATGTTAATTAATGTTAATTATTGTACCCTTATTGTAAAGTGTTGCCAGCAACTGTGCAATTGTCTCATTATGACCACAAAACATACAACTCTGTGAAACATTTAAATGATGCTGAGACTGGGCTGCAGGGGCTGGATGTTCAGGCACGGGTTACAGTCTGAACTCCGTTTTAGCACAACCCCAAATCTTAAAAAATTGGGAATGTATGTTACATTTTAATTAAAATGGAAAGCAGTGATTTGTAATTTATCTTTGACCTGTTTTACATTGTAAACAATATAAAAGCACATTTTTTGATGTTTCACCTGAATTTTATTGATTTTTCATAATAAACGCATTTCAGTTTTGATTCTCGCAACATATTTCAAGCAAATTTGGGGCAGTGAAGTATCTACCACTTTGTAATGTTACCATTTCTTTTCAACACACTTAATAAATGTTAAAGAACCAAAGACGCAAAGTGATTAAGTGTTTCAAGTGTAATTTTGTCCTATTCTTCCTGCTAACTAGTCTTAAGGTGTGCAGTAGAACAGGATCTTTATTGTAGCATTTTGCATTTCAAATGGGCCACATATTCTATATTGGAGACAAGTTGGGACTACAGGCAAGTCAGTCTGCCACCTGCAGCCTCCTTGTACACAGCCACGCCTTTGTAGCATGTGCTGAATGTGGTTTTGTGTTGCTTTGTTGAAATCTGCATGGGCGGCCCTAGAAAAGATGTCATCTTGAAGGCAGCATATGTTGCTCTAATATCTCAGTGTACTTTTCAGCAATAATGATGCCATTGCAAAAGTGCAAGTTAACCCTGCCTATAGGGCACGGACACAACACCATTCCATAACAGAGCATCGCTTTCGGACTTGTTGTCGGTCACAGTCAGGATGGTCCTTTTCTTTCTTGGTCCGAAGCACACAACGCCCATTTCTTTCAAAAACAAGTACCCAATATACTGTATTAATTCATCTTACCGTAATACACGTTTCCAAAATGTGATGATGCATCACAGATGTCTCCAAGAAGTCGATGGCACATCTGGACACAGATGACATAAGGCTTCCTTCTTGCACAGTAAAGTTTTCACTGGCATTTGTTGAAGTAGCTACATATTGTAGTACTTGATAAAGGTTTGCCATAGTAATTCTGAGCCATTGAGGTTATATCACTCATAGACAAATGACCATACTTAATGCAGTGTCGGCAAACACGGGTATTCAACGTAGGCTCGCGCCCTTACCCTTTATGCACAGAAATTCCTCTTGATTCCTTGAATATATTAATTATGTTATGCACTGTGGATGGTTTGCAATTGGCGATCTTCAGCTCATTTCTGCTCATGAAGGACTCAGTCTTTCCTGGATGCTGCTAAAGTACCAAATCATGATTACAATCACCCGCTGACATCAGCTATTTCAAATCACAAATTATCATCATTTAAATTTTGTACCTCATTACTAGTTCTAAATTTTCCCGTCTGAACTTTTTTGTAATGCTTTGCATCCCTGAGTGGCAGGAATGGATGTATATTTGCAAGTGAAATGAAGTTGACAGGACAAAACATTAAATATCTTGTCTTCATATTGTGTGCGAGAAAAATACACATCAAATGAAATTTAGAAATTACTGCACTCTTTTTCATGTGCATTTTGCTTACCGTCCCAACCTTTACGGAGTCGGGGTGGTACATAAACCAATGGCTTGTGTCCTTGTAAGGGTTTTTGTGTGTTGTGATCCATGATATTGGCTCTTTCCTGTGGAGCTCATGTTGCAACTTTGGAGGCTTTCTGGCTCCCGAGTCCTTTAGAGGATAGCTTTGTATTCGAGCTGGCAAAAAACATCAACATCACAGCTGAGCTTCTACCCAAAAAGTCCTCATCCACAGGGAGAAGAAAACAAATAGAAATTAAGGCCAACCGAAGCAGTGTTCTCCCCGTCAAGGGTTTACATCACACTTATGATTCATGGAGCTTGAAATTAATGTATGTGTGTTTAAACATGCCGAGGAAATATGCACAGTATATCCTTGAACATTCTGATAGGATCTCCCACACAAATGTCAACAGCATGAGTGGTTTCATAAGTGATTTGTAAATGGCTCATAAATGTTTTAGAAATGTGTTGTAAATATCTGGCCGAAAGACAGATGAATTTTTGAGCGCTGCTGCACTGGTTGCCATGTCTTGGTAGCTATCCAGCTTTTTAAAAATCACTTCTTTTGGGTGTAACCTATAGACTGATGGCTTGTACATTTAACCAGGAAGGTCAGAGATCCAAGCCCCAGAGTAACTACCATAAGATCAATGCAACTGTTGGGAGTTTTTGCTAGATCCTGATGCACTGCATTAGGTAATAACTGTAAGGAATGCAATGTAAAACAGGCAAGTAAAACATGATCCTCAGGGGAGCTGTGTAGTGAATTCAATTGCATAGCTCATTCGTGTACTGGTGTATTTAAGAGAAGTAAAAGTTGCATGACTTTTATTTTGAAGCAGAGACCATTGCTAGGTCAGTGGTGATGGTGGAATCCTGAGAAAAGCAGCTGTTTTGCCAACACCTCATTTACATTTTCGTTCCGTTTCCACAGGGACACACAATCTGATAACCTCTTTTACACTGCGGTCTCATCGGTGGGTTTGTCAAATATGGCTGCTTTATTTAAACCTGTGGAAATTTTGGGTGATTTAAAATTCTAATGGCGATCCCAAGCCCCAAATTTGTCCCGCTGAATAACAGGGAAATATGTCATGGTCCAGACGATGACCAAATGCCAAGACGAAGTACAGTCCAATAGTAGGGTTTATGCATAGTAATATGGTAATGACTGTGCGTGGTGGAGGCCAGAGCAGAATGGCACAGTGCAGTTCAGATGGTGTTGGGCGTGTCCGTGCCTGACCCATGGCGTCCCGGGGCAGTAGCCAGATGGAGATCACCCACGCCAGAGCAGACCTGTCAGATGGCAGGGCTGGAGAGTTTAGCAGGAACGCAATCCCAATCCCAATGACCGCACAAGGGTTGGGAGGTGTTCCTAATGAACTGGGCAGAGGAACATACTAAAGTCTGGTTAAAAGGAATGCAGTCCCAATCCTGCAAATCGAGAGAACGGCTTTGGAGCTTGTTACAATTAATTAGACTAAGAAGGGTACTTCCACATTTAACTATTATAAAAGGTTACGACTAATTTCCGAAGACCATAAACTCTTGACTAGGAAGAAATTGATTAGTTGTTTTAAGGGCATATAGCAAGTGACAACCCAGCGACTTGCACACTGAAGGCTACTGGTCATATTCACCACAATCGCATGAGGGAATGGGGAACACAAATGCATCACATTTAACGGGGGAGGCACACAGGATGCAAACCAATCAAAAGAGACAATATATCTAAAAGACATACAAGTTGCTGGATGGGAGGGGGGGCGAAGAGATTTCTCAGGAGGGTTGTGACAGAAATGTGTATTAAATGATGCACAAGATGAACATATTTTCTGTATGATGCAATGCTGCAGTTATAAAAAACATTCTGTCCTGGGTTTGAAGATTTCACTCAGTGTAAGTGTGATGTTGCTTCAGTAAAGCACTGTAGCTGGCAGATAAACAGTATGCATATGACATTGTCCTACAATATGGGAAAAATGGTTTTTATGACTTTGGACATACTGAAGGGGAAATTCAAATGAAAAATCACGGTTTAAGGGGTTTATGACTGCAAGGTGGAGATGAGGTAACAGAATACAGAATTTTTGTGATTAAACTATCATGACCCGCAATATCTCAAGCTGCTATTAATCTGTGGCATTAAAATTAGCCTGCAAATATTTCAGAACATTTAGGGAAGATAAAATATGCATGTGAGTACATTTGATAAGAGAATAGAAAACAGCTACAGGGGGCATCTATAAATAAACAGTTCTGTGCTGGGAAGTAATTTTTTCCACTCGATTATTATTTCTGCTTAGAAGACGCAGCGGTGGTTGTGCTGTGCCAATAATCAATGGGAGGCTATGGATGGGCTTGCAAGTGCAATCAGTTGAATTTCTGAAGAGGAGCTATCTATCTCAGTTTGCCTTTCTCTCTTTTATCAGATTTCCTTTTGATCAGCAGTTTATTTATTCTTCGGAAACATGGTGTGTGGACTCTGGGACCTGAGGGCCCACAGATATGTGGACACACTCTGATACACACACACACACACACACACACGCACACTCGCATAGGCAAGCACGCACATACACTGATAAACACAAGTATACGTGGATAAGCTAATACGATTTTTAATGTCTTTATCTCATCTTTCTCCCTGTGCTTGGCTAGGACACTTAAAATGACACTTCCTATGGATCTTATCCTCCCTTTAGATTCCAATAGAATATTGGCTGAATAAAACTTTCTGTTGTTCCAATTAATGATTTTGAAGTTCAGTCTTCAATTTCCCGTAATGTTCTCATGTTTGTGCGATGAACCTGCATTCTGCAGAGGACAACAAATGCAAAATACGAGACAATTAACTTACATGGAAACAGTACATTACTGCTTCTACATGCTTTTTCATATTTCATAAGGAACTTTCATCAGATTTTTTTTAAAGCTTGATAGTGCTTTTTTTGAATGAGAGAAATCAAACACGGCTAAATCAAACACTTGGGCTGAAACCGTAAATCAAGGAACTACCCGAATTGTGACCAGGAAATCTCAAGAGACAAAGAATGCTTCAAGTAAGGCACAGAGGAACTGGCTTAACAAACACGCACTAGACCAGTGGTTCCCAACCTTGGTCGTGGAGGTCCCCCTGTGTATACTGGTTTTTGTTCCAACCGCAATTGCAATAAAATAATTTTTAACCAGCTGCTAATTTTTTTTGAGTGTGTGCTGGTTTGCAGTAATTCCTAATGTAAATCACTCACTTTATCACCCGTCATAAAATTTCAGTCAATTTGGAAGAGCTGTTGAAGTGGCACAATCACCAAACCAGGATACGGGCTCTTGAGTATATCGTCTTCCCCATACTAGCTGCGATTCCATCCAAAAATTGAATACATGACATTCAAATTACCGGACATCTTGGGTAGCAATTTGCCATTCACGTGCTTCCGCCATGTTTTCTGCTATTTCACAAACTTCGCGTAGATTTCTCGTTGGTGAGTAAAGTAATTACATTTCTGTGCTTCCTTTACCAGTCGAATCATTCAGAAACATTTACAGGAAATAATTACTTTGAGAAAGCACCAGTTGCAAGCAGCCAATTGCATAAAAGAGAGGTAACATTAAGCACTGAGGTAATAGGCTCCTAACTTGGTTGACATTATTTTTCTTTCTTAAACGTCAATCCAATGCAGGTTTGCATCATGATGATCTACTTTGTTTTTGAATTGTTCATTACCTATCAGATGGCTATGACTGTGGCCAGGTGGCTAAACTTCCACTAATTAGTAGCTCATTGATTCAGATCAGTCCCAATTTGATCAGAGAATATTTGCCTCTTTTTATGCAAGCATATGTTTGCAGTATAGCCCAATAAGCACTACATGTCCTCAGAAATGTAATTGAATATATTATTCAACTCTGTAACTGATGTAATGATTTAAGTAATCTTGCATGAAAAGCACCTAGTTTGAAAAATGAATAGCTTGTTAAAATAATTTCATTGCAACTGAGATTGGGAAAAAAAAAAAAAACAGCATACACTGGGGGCCTCCAGGACCAAGCCTGAGGACCATTGCACTAGACTACTCCAGACAGGGGGAATATATAGGGAAGGGAAGGGCCTAATTACATTGGGCTTGGGTATGTGAAGCCAAGGAATGTGCAGGGAAGTGTGGCCACGGATAGGGGAGCATTAAAACAATCAAACAATGAACAAGGGGCAGTGTGGGAGTGAAGCACATGAAAACTGATGGATGCGGGGAAAGACTAGACTAGTACATAGATCTTCTAAAATAAACTCAAAAACAGAGGTACGTGTGTAATGGAATATTCCAATGATATGTTGATTAAACACTTAATGCAATATAACTAAAAAAAAGCAGTCCTTGGTGACATCTTGTAATACGCTCTCTGATTTTGATGTTTTATTTCAGTTTATGGGATTCTTAGCATCTTATTGTACAAACGTATTTAATTTCCATGAGCTCAATGTATTTTTGCGGGAAATTCTTCTGCATTCTCATGTTTCAAGGAGCCTGCATTGCAGCAGACTGCAGTACAGATGTACAAATGTCTGCTAAACCTCTGTGCTGCTTTTTTAAAGTCTGTCTTTCAGTGGGCCAGAAGCATTGCACATATTGGTGCTTATTGAATCATTTTCAAAAGGAAAATTTTAATTAGCATAAGTTACAGCGAAGCACAGCAAGCAAACATCACTACATGGCTCAGAGGTGTCTTTCAAAAGCCTCCCTGTCACTCTTTATGCTACCAAGGATTAGAAATACTGGCAATTTCACCATTTTCAGAGCTGATGTTGGTCCCAAATCCTAGCTACATTTCTTTATTCCAGGCTTGTATTCCATTTCATTATCATGTTATTTTTATTTTATTTTAGTCGCATGTCTCGTCCAAAATAGCAAAATTAAATACAATGCTCTATGCCTCGCTCTGTTTAATACGTAAAATATTCCATTAAGGTGAGAATGTAGGCAATCGATGGCAGCATTTTTGACTGTTTGATATTTAAACGTGTGCACTGTGCCTCGTTTTTATCCTGAGCTTCAAAGCAGTGAATTTGTGAGCACCAGTCTTCACTCCTACATGCCAGTTACTTCAGAAATGCACACGGTGATTTCTGCCACCTCAAAGCCACCTGCAACTCTTAAGAAATAACACCAGTATATCCACCACTCAGCAAATCAAACGCTCATGTACTTGGATTGCGTACTTCACTTCACTTGTATCAACCCGCCATTCATACACACGCTAAAGCTGCTTTCACACCGGACGAGAAACAAATTTTTCGCACGACAGACTATACTTCGCAAAAATACTTCTTAGGCTTGACTCCACAGTGGAACCCTCTTTAGTTTGTGATGGAACCCTCTATTACTACTGAAATGGCATGAAAGCTCCCAGATTGAGCCATTTTGTGTGAGACAGGGTCCTTCCAACGAATCACAGGATTCCTTTTCAATTTTTTTTTTTATTTATTTTTTTCTGGGGAGTGAATGGTGACTGAGGCCAGGAATGAGTGAGACAAAGTAAGAAACCTCGGGAGGAACTAGTTTAGAAAAACACGCTTTTGCTCACTTTATCTGTCACAGAGTCTACCTGATTTTAAAACTCAGCACTGGAGTTTTCCTATTTCCTCCCAAAATAACTGATGCAAGCAGATTTCCTGGGAGGTAGCTGGCTGTTGGTCTGTGCTCTCTGGGCACATTAGTGTGCTTTTTGACCTTTCAGTAAGAAATCAGGCAAAAGGCAAGTAAAGTGTTTGTAAGTATTTGAGGGTGTCTAAGCTCACTTTATTATTAGTGTCAGCCAGAGAGTAGTTCCAAATACTTAGTGAAATGCTCTAAGAAAGGAACTATTTTGGAATCAAAGGCTAATGAGGTGTAACATTGGAAACAGCAATGCCGTGGTTTCCTTTCTATGACTATAATTTGTTTTATTTACTCTCATGTATTCCAGCCGATTTAACCGTTATCAGTCAGTTGAATGGGTGTTCTCATTGTCACCAGCCCCACAGGTATGGGATAGTAGGGCCCAACTCTACCTACAAGTAAGTTGCGAAGGTTGCTTTCATCGATGTCTTATTTAAGTTTAAGTGATAGATGTCCTCTTGCAGCCTCAGTGATTATAAGCAAAGGGAGTTTGCGTAAGGAAGAGGCCAGAGTGGGTCCACAGAGCTGCAGATCTTGGCACGAGAGGCCGGTGTTCAATTCTCGTTTCCGTGAGTTTTCAATGTCCAACCTTGAGTCAGTACAGTTGTTTTAAACAATCACAAATGCTGTAACCTAACCCTAACCTTAACCGGACCATAACCATAGACGTAACATTAACCAGAATCATATCCCTAACCTTAACCAGAGCCCAAACCTAAGGACCCTTTTATTGCATATCAATCGATAATAACAACCTAATCAACCTACTAGTAGGTAAAGTCGGGCTAGTTGGTACATAAGGGCCCCACTATCCCACATCTATGGGGCTGATGATGGATGATAACTCTGATTCTATGGCCTAAAAACTGTCAGATTGGATGTATATTAAGTTAAGCCAAACAAAAAAAAAAAAAAAAAAAAAAATGGAATTCAATTGTTTATATTGGCCAGATAATCATGCAAGTATAAACTGTTGCAAAAATGTCCCAGATTGAATAACTTTTTGGAATAACAAAATTATTAATGAATGCATTGGACCAATTACCCAGCTTTCGAACAGTAAGGAGGCAGAGAAGAAGAAGAATAAGCATGTACAAATGGTTGATGCATGTACATTATCAGTAAGACAGGAAGAGTGTAGATGGGTTAATTGAAAAATCTCATAAACAGTCTTAGCAGGAGTTGGTGCTCCCCATGCTGCCATATCAGCTTCAGCAAGCCTCGGCATCGAGTCTCCGAGTGTAAAACTTTACAGGAAGGATGCAGCACTTTTCCTCCAAGAGATATTCCCTCATTTGGTGATTTGATGATGATTGTGATGAAAAGTAATATCAAACACGTTCCAAAATCTCCCATATGAGTTAACTTGGTTTGAGAAGACCATGAAGATCAGGATCATTTTCATACTCATAAAACCATTTAATGACCCTTTATGCCCTGTGGTGCTTTGGTCCATTGTCATCCTGGCGGGGACCACTCCAATCACGGATGGAATGCTTCATCATTGATTATGAGGGTGATCACCCAGAATAACTCTGCATTGATTTGCAGTGTCTCCGCCGCCTTTAAGGGGTTTATTGTACTCAAACCATGTGTGGAAAATAAACAGAAGCATCTACATTCATTATGTTTGTCCACGTGGTTATTCAGGTTTTCTCCTTTAATTTGTCTCCCATCTGTATGAAGCCCTTGTTTTTTCAGTTTCTAAATCTGTGAAAGTGATACTAACATCCCGGCTTGCTTAGTACAGAATGTGCTTTTACTACATGGCAGCTGCATTGATTGCAGCGGAGGGGGGATGGGGGCATAGGAAGTGCATGCTCTTGATTTTGGGCCAGACAGAAAGGTGTGACGTCTGTTTGTGTGTTTTTGAGCAGCTGTGAGGGATTTGCATGTGTGTGCATGCCTGTCGGTCTGCCTGTCTGTCTGTCTGCTGCCCTGACAGTAAATGTGTTTTCTTTTGTGGATTGCCCATCGTTAGCATTCTGTTATCTGTACAACTCTGTACAACTTACAGAATGACTGCACAACACATTCTCATCCCGACTCGTAATATTGTAACGCAACCTGACCAAACATTGATATACTATGAAAAAGGAGGCTTAAGGGTTAAGGTGGTTAGGGTTAATTTTAAACTGATGTCAAATAAGGGCGCCAAAAGCCTCCATTTGCACCCTGTATTGACGCTTGGTCAGGTAGTCACTAATATGACGCATCGAGATGAGACTGGGCAGTGTGAGCCGAGCTCCATCAGTTTGAAAAAATATCGCTTTTTCTCTGGTGTTTTGGCAGCTCGAGGTTCAGTAGCCGTGTTTCAGAGCAGAAGAGCAGAATGAGTAGCAGTACACTGATGAACCATTTGTAGATTGCTCCATTTGCTGAGAGAGAGAGAGAGAGAGAGAGAGGCATTAACCCAAAGGAAAATACTAGTTGCAGAGTTAACAATACATTTTAACTGAATGCTAACATAGTGTTGGGAAGAAAAATGATTGCCTTTCATTAAAGGAATTGTCTTCTAATCAGTTTGTAAAGCAGGCACTCTTGTCTGTGGTGGCTTCAGCAGTTTCAATTTAAGCAGCTTTTTAGAAATTTATACAGCGAATTAGACAACAGCTATTCCCCAGCTGGGACTGTTATCTTACAATCTTTTGTTGCAAACACCAGAGAACAGCACTCTTCCATCCACATATTGAATGCTAAATCAACGGGTTGTTGTTCTACTTGGAAACAGGCAAATCTATCATTAGTTTCTTTTTTAAATATCAAGATGTTCAGAATTAAGAATCAGTTAAAACCCAAGCCAAAAATCCTACATGTGCACTACTTAAATCAAGTAAAAATTAAGTTATCCATTCTTTTAAATACAAACCATGCTCTTTCCTGACACAGTGCTGGAGACATTGGAAGTGAAGTCAGTTAAGAACTATCTGCCCCTTCTTCTAACGTATGTCATTCTAAAGAGCGATTCCCGTCAATTATCTATCCTGCTCATTCCTGATCAGCGTAACAAGGGAGGTGTCTCAACATTCAATGGATGAGGGCAGGCATACATCTAGGACATTAGTTTGTCAATCCATTTTCCCAAGCAGCCTGTTATTACTATCTGAGGGATAACAAAGGCCTAACCAGTGGCCTCTTCTAGACCTTTCTCCACCTATAATATGTGCTTTTCACATATTGGTGCTGCTGACTAGTAAGCATGCACATTCAGGTGGCAGGGGTGTAAGCACCGGTGCACTATAGGCAGGGACGTGCGGTCAGGGTAGGCAGTGACTTTTCCTTTTTTATCGCTAGATTTTGTCAACCTGTTTCCATGTACTATGCCTGATTGTCAATCAATCAATTTGACCTTTTTTTCTGGTTCAATTAAGCCTGTAATGATTAAGAGGTGATAGTGACAAAAATATTAATTTACCTTTATGCTTTGATTCGAGACTGCAAAGAAGTAAATCTTAATAATTAATTAGGAAAAAATCTCAACTCTCTCAGTAATTCCATTTATTGTTTTGATCTTTTGTTTATCCGATTATGAAAGAAGACTGAAAATAAACTCCCTATTTTTAAAAAATGGCATTAAAAAGTACGTGTTTAAGGGGGAAATATTATCGTAAACATATTGACTACACATTGAACGCCGCATAAGAAAGGTTTTAATATTTGTTAATGGCATTACGTTAGCTTCCTCTAAGCAAATATGAACAAACTTGCTGTCTTGTGAGCATTTTAAGTTCGATGCACTGAGCAATAATGTCATGGATGGAACTGGCGCGCCATTCTGCTGTCTTGTAAATTAGTTAATCAATCCTCAGATTGCTAATCAAGCAAAGTAATAGAGTTATCGTTTGTTTAACGGTGAGGATTCTGCCTACCCTAACTGACCTCCGACGGCATGTCACTGACTATAGGTCAACTGCCATGAGCACTCCCCAATACAGTGCACATATTTAAGGGGACAGCAAGAATGGTGTACAGGTGGGAAGGTGTCCGATTGATTTTAGGGGGCAGGTCTAAACCAAAAATGCCAGGGCCGAATATTTGTCCCAGTTCAGCCCTGCCCAGGCCAGAAATGAACCCAAAACTCACGAGCTGAGAGGCATCAGTGTTACCCACAGCAACCCAGTAATGAATATGTAGTAGTGAATAATCAAACAGAACTCATACACTGCTGGGAGTTTTTTAGTCTGAGATGAGGAAAGGTCCCCTGAAACTTGGTTTGGGGAGAGAGAGAACGAGTGCGGGGGGGGAGCTTGATGTTGGCACCCGACAGCGGAAGGTTAATGTTTTGCTATCAGTGATTTAAATAAAGATTTAGATGAGCTTAAGCGATTGGAGAAAGGAGGGGAACCGCATCAATTTGCAAATCCCTGACAACATTCTTTCCAATCTTTTGATGCCTGAGATAGCGAGGATGTGCCTGAAGAGAAATGTAAAAATATCTGCATCAAGTTTAATTGCTGTTCAAATAGAGAGAGAGAGAGAGAGAGAGAGAGAGAGAGAGAGAGAGAGAGATGGGACTATGACTCTATTTAAATTGAGAAGGCTTAGGCATTCTCCCAGTACATTTGCACTCCTCCTGACCTCACACATTGGCATAATTTGATGAAAAATCTATCTTGCAAAACTTTGGAAAAATTATTTCAGAAAAGCAGTTACTTTTTGGGTATTTTGGATGATGTAGACACGATATCAGATGACAATCAGCAAAAAAAAGTGCCTTTTAGAATATGTGCTTCCTCCCTGTAACGAGTCTTCTAATGATGTGTTCATTTTTTTTTTCACATCATAATAAATTGCATTTGTCAAATGTTTACTGAGCATTTTTGCAGCCGTGGTGTATTGTGGGAGTTCAAGTCCTGACGTTGTGGGGTTCTATTGTAAAGTTAGGATGTTTTGGCAGTGGAATATTCAATTGGTGGCGCTTCATGTTAACTGAAGGACCATTAGTGTGTTAGGAAGTGAGATGACTGAGTTAGCTCGATGAATGGAGCCTGGAGTGCAATAAAATCTGGAGTATGGACTTTAAATGTAACAATGAGCCGTTCCAAATTCAATCAGTGCTGTAATTCAACTGCCTCTCTATGTTCCTCGCTCATTCTAAAAGACTAACCTCATCCTAGATCTCCATCTTGACTCTGAGATGTTTCATCAAAGCGAGCCCTGGATCTTGAATCAGTTTTACCGTTGAGCCATCACCGAGTGCAATAGTTTCCTGGATGTGGTTCAGTTACAGACTGAGGAATCCTCTTACAGATATCAGCACGCCTGAATCCCATCTCAAAGCTTCACATTTTTAATGGTGCTTAACAATGCTTCCCTCTGCCCTCTTTCAACACAACTGTCTGCCGGCAGTTACTGAAGTCGAACCGTAAATGTATACCCCATTTGCTCATCATAAAGATCCCCTCCCTCCCCCACCTCTGTCCCCCCCACAGAGTGGTAGAGATAACTACTCCCCCGTCCCTTTTCACCTCAAATATAAGTACTCTTCACAGCCTATTTTTTTAGACTATTAACCCTAATGAATCGCCTCAGTGTTATACAGTGATAACCACTGTTCTGTGAGCGCCGACTGCAACACGCCATAAAGACTGCATTAATCGCAGGTATGATGACTGCGGCAGGAATATTAAACCTGATGTAGTAGGGCATGTTTTATGGTGAAGGGAGGCTATCAGCACCTCTTTCCCCTTGCTGCTAAGAGGACATGTTGGAAATTGGATCTTAGTGGATGATGATGGATAACAGGACCCAGCTGATTGGCCAGCAATAGTCGGCAGTTATGCCTTGTTATCGTACCTCATCCCCTCCAGTGCCCCTGATAGGTACAGAGCTTTATTTAAATGGAAGATGTTAAGCGTTGGTTGAAACTTTAGCTCCATTTATGGGGGATGTCTCTGTGATATAGCCAAAAGGTACAAAGCCATTGTGACAAACAAGCAGTGAATCATCATTGTCATCATCATCATCATTGTCATTACTTCAATCATTGGCCAACATTGTCATTGTCGTCACATTGAATTCATCCTCATGAAATCATTCTTATCATCACCATCATCATCATCATCATCATCATCATCGTCATCACCCCCATCACCACCATCATACCTTTATATGATAAGGGGCTTTTACTTAACTGCAGCTCCAATATCTGCTTATTAATTTCACACTACCAGTGCTTATAACCCTTAGTTGACTGTATTATCATGCAGGACTTACCTAAGGGTGTAAAACTGAAGCTTAGTCAACTGTCACAGTCATTAGGAACAGGACTGTTGTGCTGGGCATCAGTTCCCACGCATCTGAGCACAAGGCGTCTGCTTCAGGGCATCTTTGCCCCTCTGTTGTCTGTATGGCAGGCTCAGATAGCTGCTGGCCCTCAGTAGTGCATAGTATAATGTTCAGCGTTAAATCTTAAAAAGTACATAATATTGTCATAATTGGACTTTTACATACTCTGTGTTAAATTATCACCCCACATGTTCCAGTCTAAGGTACCTGTTCCAATATTTGCGAGGCATTCTGATCCCCCAGATTAATTTGAGCACTTTGTGAATGTTTCTGTATGCTTGCGTTTGCTCTGAATAAGATATAGTGTTAAATGGGTGGTAGAGTAAAGAAATAGATGTATATTATTCCAGAAAAAAAATCTGTCTTCTGAATGTGATGCAGACACATAAGACTGAAAGACTGAAAAAAAAAAAATTCACCATGCAAATGACAATAAATATTCCACCCTGCCCTGCTGCCCAGTGGACTGTCTCAAGGACAGTAACTAGCTCAAATTGAAACAACACTGCTTGTAAGAAGAAGCTTTGCGGTTTTAGTATGGCTGTTTCTTAAAGCATGGACTGCAGCCTTCATAGGCTGCATGTTTAGGCTGCTACGTCATCGCACGCTGTTCCATTGTGCAGGTGCTTTTGTATACAGCCGTGAAGTGCAGCCTTCATCTGCCAGATATCTGATGGAATTGTCGGCTTATTACCTCTGCCAAGCTAAGTTGGCAGGAGGTTATGTGATCGGTGCTGTTTGTTTGTTTGTTTTTTTCTTTGTTTGTCTGTTAGTTTGTGAACAAGATAATGCAAAAAGTAATGAATGGATATCTCTAAAATTTTGTATATGGGTTGCTATTACATCAGGGATGGACCCTATTGATTTTGACCGCAATCAGTCAGACAATATGGCCACCACAGCAGCCATCTTGAAATCCTATGACACGCGATAACTGAACTTTGCTCCCACCCAGCAAGATTTGGACTGTGCTGCCTTGGCGGAGGTTTGCACTCTAGAAGTGCCTCTAGTTTACACTTTGTTTCCATGTTGACAGTTCCATCTTTTATCAGGCGAGATGAAGGCTGCATCTCTCAGCAATGCTAGAAAGTGCCTTCACAGTGGAACAGCCCGTGATGACATAGCAGCCAAAAAATGCAGCCTATGACAGTTTCAGCCTATGCTTTGAGAAACGGTCTGACAGATACGGATCCAAGAGAACTATGAGGTCTCTTGAGTCATCAGCAGTTTAGGCGTGGGACACAAGATTTGTGCACATCTTAGCCAACCAGCCCCTTGGTAACAGGATTTGTTGACTTCTTAGCAAACTAAAGGCATAGAACCACAATGTTTGGACTCAAATCCAACCAAAAGCTTGGGTACTACATTGTGCGAACTTCTTAGCCAATCAGAAACTTGGACACGTGGTGTGTAAACTTCTTGGTCCACTAGTGGCTTGGACACTAACCAGAGCAGACGCATGGACACTACTGTATGTGGACTCCTTAGCAAATCATAGGTTTTTAGATAAGGTGTGTACAATCCTTGACTAATAAGCCGCCTGGCTCCAAAGTGTTTATACTCTTGAGCCACCCAGAGGATTGGAGACCAGGTGTGTGGACTCTATCGCTAACATGCTGTATTGACGCTAAGGCTTTTAGACCCTAGTCTACCAATGTCTTGGACCCTGGATATGTGGACTCATTGGCCAATCCGCAGCTTGGAGACAAGGAGTGTGAATTTTATGGCCGCCCAAATTCTTTTAACATTGGAACTTGCGCAACATTAGCAGGAATGGCAGGCCTCTTGGAGTAGATATTGATATCCTTGTTTGGTGATCTTGCAACGCCATATGTTTTTTGGTTCTAATTGAATTAACTGTGTGATTTGGCACCCCTGAATCCTCTAACATTTTTAAGAGAAGATGCATTGGATAGGTGTGTGTGATGGTCAGTTTTCATACCGTATAATTTTCATATTCAGTAAATAGATATATTAAAAAATGCCACAGTAATCATTACCATAATCTTCAAGTTTCATTGGGGGCAAATTGTCAAGTATAAAAAATTTCAATCAAAAAGGGAAAAATATTCAGATTGCATTTTCTCACGGCAATATATGGGTTATATTATCATATACAGCCCTGCACCACTCAAAGAAATCATGTTGGAAAGATGGGTCATTTCCATGTCAGAATGCAAATATAATAGCTGTGGAAATTAGGTTATTCAGTAGCTAACAACCCTGGCAACTCTTTTCTGTGGGAATCTAATGCGAAATGCATGCAGACTTAAAATAACCGACAGGAAACCAATCGCATGGCTGTATTCTTCGAATGTAATTTGCACATGCCCAGTAATTAACCCCTAAACAGAAAGATTGTGGAACACCAGGGAACTGGTTTTAGAGTGGGATTATCGAATGGCTGGATATGTGATAGGGCTCTGAAAACACTAGATTTGGACTGTGTTTGCTCCTCTTTCATCAGTCCTGTTCACCAAACTCACTTTTTCTTTAAATCCACTCTTTATTTGCTCCTTGCCTTTCTTTCTACTGTGCTAGCTTGAATTCATTTTTTCTTTTAAAGGAACATGTGCCAAATTTTGCCTTCCATGAAAATTCATAGTTTTTGTGCAGTAATGTGAAAAAGTATTCGCCCCTTTCCTGATTTTGTCTTCTTTAGCATATCTATCGCATTGAAAACAATTATCACTTTTTAATGATCCTTACATTTATTGATGGAGCAGAGTTATCCAACACTAATGTTACCCATGTGGAAAAATAATTATCCCCCTAAACCTAATTACTGTTTGTGCCATCTTTAGCAGCAACCGTTTCAACCAAACATTTCTGATGCCTGCAGATCAGTCTTTCAGTGAAGGAAGATCATTGCTTTGAGGGAATTTTTGGCCAATCTTCTTAATAGAATTGTTTTAATTTAGCTGTATTTGTGGATTTTTGATTATAAGCAGCCCATTTAAGCTCCTCCCACACAGGGCTCAAAATGAACATTTTTTCCTCAGTGACTCACAGCTGCCCCAAAGCCTACTTCCAGCTGTCCCAAACTTCGCACCCATTGTCCAAAAATAAAATCTATTTTTCCTTTTACTTCATGTTATGATTTTAATTACCTAGTTTCAGTTACTTGCATCAATATGTATTTAAATAGAAATGAAATTTAAATAGACAAAATGCATGGTAACTTTGTGTGAATAATGGGTATCTTCTACCCACATTATTATAAAAACTCCTACAAGAGTGAAGACAGACTATTGACCATATAACCCACATAATGGATTTCTCTTCACATAAATTTAAATAAGACACATAGATTTTTTAATGCGTATATTAGATACCTACCTCTATTTGCACACAGACTTCAGCAATGGAGGATAGATAGACCATTGACCATATATATATATTTTTTTTATTGTACTAGACTGATTTTAATTGGTCAATGTGGTGAGTATTTATTGTAAAAGTACATTTAATATATGATATATGCTATTTTAAAGATTCGTACAGCATTTTTGTAGAAAAATATTGTGTACTTAGTTCAGAGTTTTAAATATGTACAAATTGCTGTAAGTACAAGTGTCATGTAAATACACTCACTGATATGCTGCCCTCTCTGAGAAATGTCACATGTAATTTTAATGAAAAGTGTATTGTTTCCACTTTTAAATGGAAGTGCAGATAGATAACTGTGGTAATTAATCAAGGGGAAATGGCACATTTCACCCTGCTTGCGAGTTTATTTTTTGGCAAATGTGAGACATGCTTTTTTGTTTTGCTTGACTATCCGAGATAGTCGTCCTGCAACTCCCCCATGGATACCATTTTTGCCCAGCCTCTTTCTCATAGTGGAGTCATCAGCACTGACCTTATCTGAGTTGAGTGGGGCCTGGGGTTCCTTAGACGTTCGCCTGGGTTTTGTGATGACTTCCCGAGTGAGTCGTTGATGTGTTCTTGGAGGAATTTCGGTTGGCCGGCTATTCTTGGGAACATTCAGCACTCTTCCAACTTATCTCCATTTAGAAATAATGGCTCACACTGGGGCTGGCTGGAGTCCCGGAGCTTTAGAAAGGCTTTGCAACCCTTTTCAGACTGATATATTCCAGTAATTTTCTTTCTCATCCTTTCACGTTGCTGAAAATGTCCTATTTTAGTGATTTTTAGATTTAACAGGGCTGACAGCAAAAGAGCCTGGGTGTTTCCGGTCTAATTTAATTCAGTTATCAATTATTTTTGGTAAAGTGGCCAACTGAGTCACTAAGGGGGCAGTAACTTTTACGCATAGGGCCAATTGGTTTTGGATTTTTTTCCTTAAAAAAATTAAATGTCAATTTATGAACTGCATATTTGTATTTAATGAGTTTTTTTCAAATTTGTGTAACAATAAAGAAGAACGAATACGCTCTGTCACAGCATTGTAACATACAGTGTGTTTGTTCAATGCTGTTCCCCAGCTAGCTGTTAATCACTGAACAGCTGTGCAGATAGATACACGCAACAGTGGGGGTTGAGCAAAGCTGTACATATGTTGGCCTGGGTGTAGCAGCAGAGGGGTTGAGTTATGATGAACAGATTTAGGCTGGGGTTTAATGGCAGTGGGGTTGAATGGAGCTGTACAGATGTAGGTGAGAGTCGTGTAACAGTGGAAGTGAATAAGGACATGGAGCTAATACAGGGCTTTCTGCTGTCCACCAGGTCATCCCTGTCTTTGCATTCACTCCTCAGAAGCGCCAAAATCCTATGCTGCGAATTCAGGATCCGCAACTCTGATCTGTGGGATTTGGTGATTTAGGGAACACAATCCTTATCCCCATCTCTCACTATTTTCCCTAGCTCCCTGCAATGTATCTCCCAGAACTCAATGTTAAAATGAGATCTGTGTTCTAGTGTGTTCTTTATTGAGCTAATGGCATGCGTGGTCTGGCTCGACCCTCTGGAAAGCACGCATCGTTATGGGTTGGATGGTGCCGGCATCAAAGGTCGCGGTACCATGGTACATGTGGAAGAGGACACAGACCTCTCCGTCAGGCTAGCTGCCTTCGTGCCCTTGCCATACTTGCGAAGCACGCGTATTTAAAGATAGGAGCTTTGGGTGACAGAATGCTCTTGACAGGCACACTTGGGGTTATTTTCCGAGACGGGGACTTCAGCCAAGCCCTCAGTTTCAAAACAGCTGACTCAGTCAGGTGACTGGTGTACTGTGTGTGTGTTTGTGTGTGTGTGTGTGATCTAGTGATGTAATGCTCCTGTTGACCAGTTACTGCACTATATCAAAATAAAAAAAAAATTGATGAGGGGGACTGCTGTGTGGCTCATCCAGTCGTAACACTGATAAAAAGTGTGGATTGGCCCCAGTCCAGTGTTGAATCTGCTTTGTGTGTGTGTGTGTGTGTGTGTGTGTGTGAGGGAAAGCAGAAATGTGTATATGCATGTGTTCATGAGTGTGTGTGTGTCCGTGTGTGTGTGTCAGCGTGCATGACATCCATGCCACTATTTCCATGATTATAGTGCGTAATACCCTCATGCCGGTCCAGAATTTATGCTACTAAGTCATAATACCACATGAATAATAATGTGTGCTGAGATAAAGTCCCTATGCAGGGCTCTATATGTGAACGAATTCAAACCTCTGCCGTCTGAATGCAGAGAGATTATGGCTGCAGCTCACACGCACACACAGAACACACTGCGTGCCCAGCTTTTTCACCACCACTGTTTTTCATTCCTGAAAAAAGATAACTCATCTATACAAATGTTTACACAAATAGTAGTGGTGATTCTTGCTTTCACAAATATTTGTTTCTCGTTGTATTCAATCACTCATTTTGCATTTAACTTAGATCATAGCATGACATTACTTCTCGTGTGCGTTAATATTCAAAAATAACTAATGTACCATCACTTTAATATAACGAGAGTCAATGTGGTTGCAGTATTAATTACAATTAATGTCCACATTCACCCATAACTTCTTATCATTATAAACCTTAAAAGGGAGTACCCATTTTAACCAGAGGAACGCCATGTGAAAAATAATATTTGTGCTCACCAATTACTGCCAACAGATAGATGTCTGAGCTTTGCATTAGTGTATTTTAATGGTGTCTGTACTAGACAGCCAAACCGCAGATGTGCAAAACAAGTATTTGCACTCTTTTACCTTCCATATTCAGCACTGGCAGTCAGTAGGTAGGTCAAATAGCAGCCAGCTGGCTGCCATGTATGCGAGAGTGGACTTGTGTGTGTATCATAGAGGGACAGAGGGAGAATGAGCGGGTGAGTGAAGGAGAGAGGGAGAGTGAGAGAGAGAGAGAGTGTGTGTGTGTGTATGTGTGTGTATGTGTGTGTGGGTGTGCGTGCTTGCGTACCTGTGAGATCTCATAACCTGTTCTATACAGGCTCTTCACGCACTCAATTATATGCAACCACACACACACACACACACACACACACACACACACACACACACACACACACACACACACACACACACACCTTAGTAATATGCAGAAAACATGCACAAACACAGAATATAAATGCATGCTTACCAACTTTGCAGCCAGTAAGACCCTTTGACCAATAGCTTTCCTGAATATTACTGATGATTACAGCACAAAAAAAAAAACCTTCTACTGTATTCTCTGTTCACTGTAAAAACTAGCTTGATATAAAATGAATAAGCTGCGTGCACAATGCCGCAGGATGTGGATCTATCTTGCATTTGCATATAGAATACAGGAGGATTATAATAGCATTCTTGTTCTAACAAGGAGGCAGGTCACCTGTGTTCTGCTCAGGCAGCGAGTGACAGGCTTTAGCCAAAGCACTTACTATCAGTTTCTGGCTTTGAGAAAAACACCATTTTTGCATATGTGTGTGTGTGCGTGTGTGTGTGTGTGTGCTTGCATCCGTATGTGTGCGTGTGTGCATCATGTGTTTTTCAAAGAATATGTAATGTGTGGCAGCACAGGCTGTCCCCAAAACTCTACATGCTGGTAGTAAAAATTGTGTCACATTTGTCACCTTTGCCTGGGGTGACTGCACTAGAGATGTCCGCAGGAAGCGCAATATGGCAGGATGCGGCAGCTTGTGTCGCGTGTCGATTGCAGCCGATGGACAAATTAGTTACGGAGCAGAGGACGTTAAAGAGACGGAAGCAGATGAGAAGGGTAGCTTTATGACTACTGCACTTACATCTTATTTCTCTCCAGGCCATTGTTTCTACCACTTTTTTTACACCCTGTTTATAAGTCCATCCTCTTCGAGTCAATGCCCTGGATTTGTGAACTTGTTTCCTGTCAGTCAACATGTAGCAGTTGGAGACCACCGAGCTGATGCCCTACATTTCTTTTTTTTTTTTTTTCAAAGTAAAAATCCTTTATCCTTTGAGTCCTAAGGATATATTCTTTATTATGTTTTCCCCAGGTACTCCGGTTTTCCCCCACCGTCCAAAGACAAGCAAGCAATTCGGGGTAATCGGAGACTGTAATTTCCCATAGATATGAGTGTGTGTGTGAATGGTGTGCACCAATGTGTGTCCCAGTGATGAATTGGCGAGCTGTCGTCGTGTTCCTGCCTTCTGCCATCGTCAGCTGTGATAGGCTACAGAGTCCCTGTAACCCTTCTGAGGAGGAAGCAGAATAGGTAATGGATTGATTGATGTTTTCATGAGGCAAAACTACTTTTTAAGCAGATGGATATTAGAATGGAGATTTTAAAACTGGACGGTACCCAATATGCTGAAAAATTTTACAGGAGGAGAATTTAAAAAAAAAAAAAATTTAAAGTTCAGGATGTATTGTAAAATGTTGTCTGGCAATGAAATTACAGTTATGTAGAGGGAGAAAATGAGTGTAATTGGTATTGAAGAGTAACAAAATGAGTGAGCAATGTGTCAGGGTGGAATATCTCCAAAAGCACTGGTGCTATGCGTACTATCCCTGCAGTCCTCAGACACTCACGCCGCATGACTCATGTAGAGTACGTGTTCTTGCTGATGACTTTTGGCTATCACTAAAATGCTTTAAAAACAACATGTTAAATGTGGTATTTGGAAAGTTCTACTTACAGTACAATCGGTAGCAAACAACTGGTATAACTAAGGTAACCACTTGGTAACACCTTACCAGTCAGCCCACCATAGCCATTGCTTAGTTTGAGCATAACGACCAGATATTAAATTCCTTGCCAACCACATAGAAATGCCGCGGCAACCTGGTATTCACGTTTGACGAATCATGCTGTGAGCTCTGGGCAAATATTGAGTAAGATACCATTTCAAATAGGGTCTTTAAGAGTTAATTTGACTCCACCAGTTTTGATAAGACTCATAAATACTGTTATCCACTGAATAACATCTGAGAGGTAAGAAGATTCACCAAGAACAGTCTAAGAAGAGTATAGCAAAATTAAAATTGAGCCAGTATATTTTTGATGCTATTCTAATAATTTCTTTCACGATGGAGTGACATAGTAAACCCCCAAAAGATGCAAAATGTTTGAGTGATAGAAGGGAAGCTGCTGCCAATGTAGTGCTGACAAACACAAAGAAAAACTGCGGAAAGAATGAGCAGAAGTTGAAATCAAAAATTCTTATTAGACTGTATATAGGCCTTATTCCCTCCAGAGGTGATCATGGATGTGTGTGCGTGTGTGTGTGTGTGTGTTTTTTTCTTGGAACAGTATGTCTCTTTAATATCTCTTCAACCACCAACTAAATTGAATGCTTAGTTTATATATTATTTTGAAAATGGATAAAGATCTTCTTACGTGAGCTGGCTGTAATAGAAAAGAATTTAATTCACATATCACTAATTAACTGGAGCCTGCTTACTAGGAGCAATAAAAAGGCTATTAAGTAAAATACGTCCCCCATTAACCTAACCAGGAACACAGGGTTCTGGGGCTTTTAATGAACAAAACCATCACCATCACCATGGAACCATCATTTAAAAATCCTCTTCTCTTAGTTAAATCTCACTGAGATTGTGAAATTGGCACAGCGTCAGTAGCTTGTGGAGTTTCATAGTCTGCGTTCATTGGGTGTCTAGATGTGCTCATCTCTGTCACTGTTTCCTCTGTGTGCCTTTTCCTCCCCCCCAATATTATCCTGCGGTGCCAAAATCTGCACTGCATGCCCGAGGTTATTGAATGCTGTGCTTATCCAACTGTTTGTGCAGTGCAAATAGTCAAGTCCTACAAGGGAAACGGCACGGGGATGATATATATATATCAGTGTGCTGTGCACCTTGATCAAACAATACGGCCTCTCTGTCATGCACCACTCAGATCGTTTATTGCAGAGCTGTAGGAAATTGATCCTGAAAACTGGCTTCCATTACAGTTCAGTTTATTGCAATTATTACTCTGGGGTTGTGGCTTCCCAAGGCCTTGTCTGCACAGCCCCACACATTCCTTTAATCTGCTGATCTGTCACTTTCCTCTTTTCTTTGTTTCCCTCTTTTTGCCCCTGTCTAATATCTCACTTTTGATCTGGCTGCTCCTGAGGTACCCTATGGCAGGGCCACAGTCCAGGGGGACAGACAGGTACATTGTCCTGGGCCCTGGAGGGGAGGGGGATCAGCTGTGAACCAGCAGAAAGCAGTGCATTGGATCTTGGAATAATGGAAATTTATAATTTTCTTCCAGGCCTGTGAATTATACTTGGCAACCCTGCCCATCGATAGTTAGCTGAAAACAACTGATTGGCAGGTTTTTGGCATCAGCTTAGTGCAATGCAGTTACGATTGGATGGTTTTAGATTTACTGCAGGAGAGCACAGCTCTGATTGGCTAGTTGTAGAATTACCGCAACTGAATACAGCTCCGGTTGGGTTGGTTTTTGTATGACCGCTGCGGTACACAGCTTTGATTGGCTGAATGTTAATGGAAAGTGAGGGGAGTGAGGGGAATCCTATCACCTGCAAATTATTCTTGGGCAGTTATTTAAAGCATATTCGTACTTAATTATGCTGAGGAAGGCAATCTACTGATTGGAAAGCTAATTTAGTCACCTGTGACCTCCACAATTTTTTTGAAAAAAATGCGTGTTTTTCTTTCAGTGGCTCTATATTATTCCACAAAATTTATTGCATAGCCTTCACATTTCAGGGCACCACAATGTTTTGGACAAATTTTTTCACATTTCTGCTGTATGAATTTTTTTTTTTTTTCAATTCTGTCAGTGCTTGATTCTCATTTTCTTCTCATTTGAACATTTTAAAATATGGGTAAAAAAAAAAGTCTTTCATGTTTGAAAACACTGACAGAACAGCCACACTGGACTGATGTCTCCGTCCATCAGTTGGAAGTAGTCGTGATGGTGCATGGCAGCAGTTTCCTCATTGCTAAGATGTAGTAACGCTGCCAACTGCAAAATCAGATTTATGTCAAATTTATCAAAGAAACTATCATAGTTTTGAATTACATTTGTATGAGGGTTCTTATGTAAACATTTCTGATTGAGAACAAAAAATAACAAATTTACCTATAGAAATATTGATTTCTGGAAGACATTTAAGTTTGGGAAAAATATACACTCAAATTTTTATTGAAGCTTTTGGACAGAACACCTGTTTTTTAGTAGAGCAGAAGCAACCAAGGCAAGTGCTCCATCTTCATGTTGGGAAGAATATAATATATAATAATAATATATATGGCTGAGCCTTGTCAATAACCTTAAAAAAAAGTATAGTTTTATAGCGCCTTTCGGCTAGTGATCTCACAGTAACAGAGCAATGAAAATAAAATCTTACTGTATGCCAATGTCTTTCATTCATTTATGTGATTTGTAGCCCTTAAGGCCTAACATGACAGAGCAATGGATCAATGATGGAGTGAATCTGAGTTAAAGTCTTTAGATAAGTATAAAATAGCCATCCCTTTTTTTACAACATGACAGTATGTTCAAAACCTAATATGGCACCAGAAAGGACAACCAAAACGAATGAGAAACACTTTGATTTATAATCAATTATTATTGTTTGTATGAAGAATCATTTTATCAACTCTGTATTTCTTGAATTGCACTTATGCTTTGAATGAATTTTTGGGTGCGTAGGAGGTGAAAATATGGCTATTGAGGAACTGTGTATTGGATAATATCACACAGCCTGTGCTCAAACTGACAAACTACTATCAGCCTCCCATAAACATGTTTGTTTTTAGTGGAGATGTGAACAGTAGATACGGAGAAAGGCCCATGAAGGGGGATTTTCGAGTTGCTATGGCAAGGCCTACTGGTCCAATGAAATGTCTTTGCGAATTGATGACTCTATGAAATGGTGCAACACTATGAAATAGATAGTCTAGAAGATAACACAGTCCATTTAAAAATATTACAGAAAAAGTCTCTCGGTTTCATTTTTAAGTATATAGACTGAATATGCATTCAGATCCTCCGGACCCATTCAATTTTAAAAATATTTAAATCTTTTATGCTGCGGAAATATGAGTCCAAGCACTGCAGCTAACAGCATACGTTTAGAATTTGGTTCTAAAACTTCTTGCTGAACTAGCAGTGTCTATACAACACTTGAAACCGGTCTCGTTACCCAGATTGACCTGTTGATGAAGCTTTTAAGCAACCTACTCTGAAGTACCTGATTTCCCTCAGTTTATGTCCTTCTTTGTTAACCATTGATGTGCTGCAAGTTGTGAAAATCACCTTGGAAGAATTCATTCCTCTAATCTAAGGCTAATAAACATATGAAAGAAGTGTAACTGTGATTATGGCCCACTCCTGCATGCATTGCAAAAATATGTGATTAGAATGTTCTTTACTGAGCAATCTAATGCTGCTGTAACATTGACTACAGGTAATAAAAAGCAGAGAGTTCTTGAACACTGCGAAAAAGGTTTGAGAAAAAGGGGTTAATGTGAAAGTCTGGAGACGTGTCTGAACATAGAACTGAGTCGATCAAAATTCAGCAAAAAATATTTGAGAGAAAAGCAGTGTCAGAAGCACCTGTTGTAAACCAGAGGCTTTTAAAGTCCCCCAGCAAAAAGGGCAATTAACTCATAATTAATATATGTAACTGATTGGGTGTATTATTCCCTCAGTATTTCACTTACTGTGCAAGTAAGCAGATGAAAGGTTTCAGTTGATTTCACTTGTT
Source organism: Gymnothorax javanicus (assembly GCA_029692085.1). NCBI lineage: Eukaryota > Metazoa > Chordata > Actinopteri > Anguilliformes > Muraenidae > Gymnothorax > Gymnothorax javanicus. The sequence continues at coordinate 14,068,068 of CM056209.1, read as the reverse complement.
CCATTAGCAATTTGTTGAGTCTCAATTCGAAGCTCAAAGACCTGCTGCTCTTAACACTGCTGTCACTGAGCTCATAATTCATAGAATTAAATATTTGAGTGAATTACAAAAGGTATTTTGGTGCTCTGTCGGTCGAAGGACAAGGCAGATGCGCAATTTTGGCAAATTCAACTCTCTTATCAGTATTTTTCTTATCAGGATTATACTTTGTTTATGTTATGTTCAACGTAGAGCTGTCAAAGATTGGAACAGCTGTCAGGTCATAAAGTATAAACAAAAACCTTTGCGGTCATCCAGTGAAGACTGTTGGTGACTAATAATCCTAGATGAGCTGAAGATCTGTCGCTGTCCTTATGCATTTTCATGTTCTATGTTCTTGTTGAGTATGGCTGCTGAGCATGTATTCCTATGTTCTACATGGGCTTAATGGCCTGTGCTCCTCTTTACATATTCTCACGCCCGATGTTCTTGTTGGGATGAACCTAAAGGCATTATATCCCCGGAGTTTGTATTCTTATGTTACTCTGAACATGAATTATCTTACATATACACATCACTCCAAATATTCTTGGCTTATTCTGTTTTCTCCCTAAAGGTACAGTCTTGTGCAAATCAATTAGATAAAGGTTCTTGTCAATTGGATGAGCTGAATGGAGAGCAAATAGCCGTGCCAAGTGATAGACGTTTTACGTGACCACCTCAAAGATCACTGCGTAGTAACTTTTAGCCACGTTTCATTAATTTCCTTGACTTGTATGATGCAACTAATGTGATTGCATCATCAGCACAGTACTGTTACTGTGTTGGACTGGCCTGGTAATTCACCTGACCTCAACCCCATTGAGAATCTCTGGTCCATCATCAAGTCAAGGCTGCAGCAAAAGGACTGCACCACAAAAGCCATTATCGATGCAGTTGTCCCGATGTGGCGTCATGATGAAGAAATCAAGACAACCTGCAAAAACTTGGTCAGCTCCAAGCCAGAACGGGTGGAACAGCTCATGAAGAACCGTGGAGGAGGCATCTTGTACTGAGTGCTGAATGTAGATGCTGTTAAAGTAATAAAAAGCCTGAAAACCTTTGTTGTTTGGTTTTTTTCCACTCCAGCCTGCTTTATCCAATTAATTTGCACAAGGCTGTAATTGTGATTGTGCTGATCTTGCTGGGGTTACAGGAGTATCAGGGGGTGTCATGTGATCATGGAGGCATGATCACTTGACATTGAGAAATGGGGGTGGCACTTAATTTTGAAATCTCATATTTATTCAGTAGGGTCCACCTCCTGCCCTCCATATTCTCCCTCTCACCATCCCTCTTTCTCACTCCCAATCTTTCACTATTCCCCTTTCTCTCCCTCTCATTTCCCTTTCCTCTCCTCTTTTTCTCTCACTGTTTTTCTCAGCCTCCCCCAGCTCAGTTCATCTTCTTTTGCTCTGTCTCTGCTTTCTTCTCATCTTCTTTTCTCTCTATTTTTCTGCAAATATAGTTATGACAATAATGGACTCCCATTCGCAAACTTGTTCCTTTCCTTCTTTTCTGTCTCTCTCTCCCTCTCATCCCTCTCCTTCTTCCTCCTCAGTAAGCACTGTTATCTCTGACAGTAGGACCCTCTAATATCAAAAGAGGGGTTCTTCTCGATGTTGTGGTATCCCATTTGCTCAGCCCTCCAGGCCTACCCTGTTTATTGGGCGACTCAGTGATTTTCTTCCTGCGCTACGGTGGGAGAAGTGAAATTTGATGATCCATTGAGATTTTTCTGATGGCGTAAAGGTTTATAACGTAATTTGACTAAACTCACAGTCACATGGAATTTTTCCACGGCTACAACTTGACAATGCTTAGTTTCAACTCGACCATGGCTGAATGCCATCCTTTTCGCTTCCAGAGGAGAGAGAGGCTTGTACTTAACTTTTCTACCCGTGGCCTCTTTTATTTGTTTTATTGTTTCTGGTTGTGCAAAGAAGACATGCAGAACAACTGACAATTGAATTCCTCCTGTGGTTGAGGATGCTGGGGTGGCGTTCGCTGTATGTCACTTCCATTAAAAGTTTCTGAACTACTGCTGTGTGTCATTATTTTGACTGACACAATTTTGCTTCTTTGTCTGGTACATCAGCTCAAGTTTTGAAAATGATGGTTGGTTAAGATTAGAGACTGTCAGCTTTAAATGATTAATATTTACACCCTGTGTGAACCGTGTTGGATTTAAGGCCATTTTTATACTGTCCCTGTTCATATACATACATGGACTGTACTGTAAGTTTGTTTTGCAGTTGCACACTATTTTCACAGCTGCTGGAGGTAGTAGTACTGAGTCCCCACTGTTGGAAGAGTTTTCAGTTTGTTTCCTGGTCACATGGATGAGCATTTTCCATTCTTTTTCTGCACATAAAAATGATGCTGCCACTATCCTTAAGATGGCAGAAATGTATTCCTAAACAGGTCAATCAATCATGATCTACACTAGGACTATTGAGAAGCAATATCAGAGTTTACACTCAGAGTTTAAGCACTGATGCTGCAGGCACTGTTTCACGCTCCTGTTTTCAATCTGTTGCCTTTGCACTTTTGTCCTTCAGTTTCAGACATCAATTTAAGTCGGTGATATATTTCTTTGATTCTGAAGGCCTTTCTGAACAAAGTCCAAGTTTCCGAATTCTATCGTGTGAAATTGAAATGACCGCATAACACCATACGCAAAACCATCATGTCCATCACAACTGGAATTGCAACCATTTTTTTTTTTTTTTTTGGTTTGTACACTTTGATAAAAACTTAGCCCTCATAAAATATTAAACAATCCTTCAGTAAAAAATATATATATATATATATATATATATATATATATATATATATAAAAAAATTAAAAAAAAGGAATTCAATTGAAAAATGATACATTACAACTGATTTTTTTTACCCAATTTTCTTAAGTGTTTTTTCTGCTGTCCCTAGTTTAACTTTTATGATAATAAGTTAAGGAGGAGAGTTTTTTTGTGGGTTTGACAATTGCATAAATTCACAAAATGTAATGCAAGCAAAGACAAACAACAATCATATGGTTAATTAGACCTTTTGGTTCAGGGATTGGCATGAATCCATTGGCATCCTGCTACTGCTCAGACCAACGTTATAGATGCCGTTTCAATAACAGTACAGCCAGGGATGTGATGTTTTTGCTGATTGACCAGAAAATACTGATTTTTCCGGCTTTAAATATCTCAGAGGCAAGGGGATTTGGGTCTGTCATAAACACACATATCAAGAGCTCTCGCTCTCTGACAGCTGATAGCGCTGCAGAATGCTCAGCGATAAACCAAATTACTCGCAGGCCCCCTGAGATATTTTGGGTCTGAGAATCAGTAGGTTTAAGAACTACTGAAGCGAGTCATTGAGAGTACATTAAGTTTGAGGTCTGAACTCCAGGCTTGAACCCCTGTTACATCTCTGACTGAACAATGACTATTTATATTGCTGTATATTATTTGAGCCCCTAAGAACCATACTGGGCCATCCCGCCCTTTTGGCGAAACTCAGTTGAGGTTGCGAGCATGTGCAGAAAACTGAGAACAACATTTCCTAAATGGGCAAACCCAATCTACCCACAAGGATTGTCAGTACAAGCAAACGTCCTCTCTGCCCCTGTACATATCCACTGCACTGCCTCAGCCATAGAGGGCCATCCCACAACCTTCCCATAATTCATTGCAAACATGGAGGCTAGGTATCTCACTGATGAGGAATTGCATCCTATGATTGACGATGATGGTGAAGTGGAAGATGACAGAGACCCAGAGTTTGTCCCAAATGAATCAGAAGATGATGGTTCCTCTTCAGAAGGAGGTAGGTTTCACTTTAAATGATGATTATGCATCCAAAACCTATACAAAAAGTGTAAGTGCATAATTTTACATATCTTGACTTTGCAACATATGTAGTGTTTTGTTGCCAGTTGCTCTAGATGACACAGGAGGCTGGCAACTTTGAGTCCCATTTTCTCAAAAGTACCCCAACATGGGTTGGCCCGGTATGGTTCTTAGGGGCTCATTTGTGGATTACACTTCAGCCCGTATGAAAGTATCTGTGATTTTCAGTGATGACATTATAAGACAATCAGATGACCAACTTTGGTTTTTCCTCAATGGTAAATTTTGCATTACCAGAGAAGGTTTTGAGTAAAAACCTTAGTTGGTCATCAGGTTAATTTATGATATCATCAGTTTGCCAGTAGATGCTGTTAATTAACCAGATGCCTATTTCTTCTTTCATACCAAATTTTCCTCCCTCTCTCCTCCGGGAGATCGACAGGCGGATCGGTGCAGCATCAGTAGTGATGCGGGCTTGTACCGGTCCGTCCTGATGAAGAAGGAACTGAGCCTAAAAGCGAATCCGATCCACGTTCCAACCCTTGCCACTGGTCATGAGCTATTGGTTGCAACCAAATAGATGAGATCATGAATACAAGCAGCCAAAATGAGTTTTTTCCACAGGGAGGCTGGGCTCACCCTTTGAAATAGTGTGAGGAGCTTGAACATCCAGGAGAGGCTCAGAGTAGAACTGCTGCTCCTGCGCTTCGAGAGGCGTCAGTTGAGGTGGTTTGAGCATCTGGTCCAGGTGCCTCCTGGACGCCTCTCATTAGAGGATTCATGGGCATGTCTGTCTGGAAGGAGGCTCCAAGGTGGACCATGGAGGGATTACATATCCCAGCTGGCCTGGGATAGGCTTGGGGTCCTCCAGGAAGAGTTGGAGGAAGTAGCTGGGGTAGAAGATACCTCAGCTACTTTTCTGAGTCTGCAACCCCCGCAACCCCGCCCCAGATAAGCGGCTGAAGATGGATGGATGGATAGATGGATGCCAAATTTTTCCAAACTACAATAGTTTCCATTTGATGATGCTGTTAGCAGCCTTTTTAGTTCAAATCACTAGTTTGACCATTGATATAAAGGGTCAATCAAATGACCAACAACTAGTTTTTGTCATGCTTCATCATCATCGCTTTGTAACTCCAAGGTGGAGGATCGATTGTTCATTTCCACTGCGCACAATTATGAGCCATCTTATCTAATCTATTTCAGGAATAACCCACTGCTGCCATCTCTGACACTGCCTCTCTCCTACATTTATGTCCTAATCTTCCTTGGCTGGTGGCACAGTGGGTAGCGTCGCCGCCTCACAGCAATGTTCGAATCCAGCCTTGTGGAGTTTGCATGTTCTCCCTGTGTTCATGGGGGTTTCCTCTGTGTACTCCGGTTTCCTCCCACAGTCCAAAGACATGCACATCGGGCTGATTGGGGACACTAAATTGCCTGTAGGTATGAATGTGTGTGCACCCTGCGATGGATTGGTAAGCTGTCCAGGGTGGGTCCCTGCCTATCGCCCATAGTCAGCTGGGATAGGCTGAATATTTTCAGCTCTGGCTCTTCCACTGTATAGCGCCCAGAAGAGATGAGATATTCAACCATTTTGTAGGACACCACCAAATGCAATTTATCCTCACATGCTCTTGTTTCTTTTCCCTCTTTCTTCCTCACGCCTCACTCCCATTTTCTCTCCCACTCTTCCATCCTCACTCTCCCCACTCTCCCTCACATTATCTCTCTCTTCTGCTGTCTACCTCCCTCTCCCCCCACTCTCTCACTCGCTTTGTTTCACAAAACTACAGGGCACAGTTCAGGACAGATGCTGCTTTTATATCAGACCTCAATTCTCACACACCCTGATCCCCCAATATGTCACGGGAAACTGCCTTGTGTTAAAGAAGCTGAATAGCACTGACTGAAACTGTGACACAAATGGCTTTGTGTCTGCAAAAATGATAATAATGCTTTGCATTATGGTCCTGTAAATTAAGCATAAATAAAAGGTCATTAACATTTACCAGCATTGATAACAGTCATCATTCTTCAGTGCCTTTGCAACAACAGTCACCACTAACACCAAATAAATGAGTTATGAATTCTCATACAAGAGCAGTTAAAATTTACTTTGGCTGTATTGTTTTCCAGCTAACTTTGGTTGGCTGTGTGTGTGTTTACGCATGTGTGTGTGTGTGTGTGTGTGTGTGTGTGTGTGTGTGTGTGTGTGTGGCCGTGTACAGTTATTCTATTGAGAACCAACTCTTGAAAAACCACTACGTTGTGAGGATATTTTAGGTTGTGAGGACACTTTGGGTGGTCCTCGCTGAGGATTACAGTTAATTGGTTAAGGGTAGGGTTTCGGTTAACGTTAAGGTTATGTTAAGATTAGGATTAGGGCTAGACGTAATTTGGTTTTGGTTATGGTTCAGGAAAGGATGTTGAGAATAAATTTGTTAATACAATGTACTTTCAAGTATTGCTTTACAAATATGTGTGTGTTTGAATGCGTGTGCGCACATAGATGTCTCACACTTCTTCATCCAGAAAAAAAAATGTACTAAAATTGCTTTCGTAGTCACAAATTCATGTTCAGCAAAGTACAAGTTTTCCCAAGATGTAACTGGAGGCAACTGGCCAACAGGCAAATGCATTGTAAAGAAGATTAACCAATTCTATTTCTAGCCACTTTAAGGGGCAATGACTGCAGCTCTGTGCAAAGAATACTACTGTGAATTGCCTAATGATAGTCAAACCCAAGTCTATATAATCATGAAATATGTCCTGAAGTGCAGTTTGACTGTGTGAACTGTCCTGTTAAAACACTTGTGGCGGAATAGGAGGCTTTTGGATAAAACCGTCCAATAATTCTAAAGCACCTCTCTCTGTTTGCCCACTAAAATTACTCTCCACTCTCATTTCTCCGTTGGCGGACTTGTAATTACTGTGGCCAGCCCGCAACTTTTTTTCTTCTGTCGCAGTCCTACCCTGGAACACGTTCCGTTATCTTGTTTTATGGAAATGGTTTTCGCATTAACTTGCTCGTGATGTAGTGAATTCCAGGACAGAATCATTTGATTTCCTCAATGCCCCTCATCACCCCAGATGTAGCCACACACACACACACACACACACGCGCGCACGCACACACACTCACACTATCAAGATGCCCTCAATTCCACTATTTTTTTTAATATATATTTTAGGCAATCTAGATTTAGCCAAAGATTTGTCCCACCTCATCTGCTAGTAATTGATTAACCAAATCAAGCTTATTTAAGTCAAAGAAAACTTCCAATGATTGGCTTTGTTTTGCCTCCTTGTACCTGTATAGTGTGCAGTGTACAGTATGACTGCAATTTATGGCAGAACTTGAAGGAAGCCGTTTTTCAAAGCTGCTATAGTAAGCCTATTGTCTTTGTTGAACATGCACGTCTGTGTGCATCTCTCGCTGCTAACTTCTTAGAATACATCTTCACCCTGTGCTTTTGATTTTCAAGAGCCTCAAGTAAACATAATTCCACCATCTGTGAAGTGGTGTCAAAAGCTGATGAAAGAATTTTAAAAACTACGTAGCCTTATTTGTGAAAAATTAGAATGACCAATGTTTGTTTTCAAATAGCTTACAAGTGAATGTAAATGTGTGTTACGGAATACCCTGGGTCTGTGCACCTGTGCTTTTAACCTCGAGGGCTGAAACAAGAATGGAATCCACCTCTATTTAAAATTGTCTTACACTAGCACCTCCATAAAAGCAGAGATACTAAAATAATCCATCAGTGACAGAAATGGCAAAACAGCAATTGAGCAAAGATTAGCATGCTGAACAGACAGCTGAAGGCTGGCATCTCCTGCATATGATTACACGCTGGAATTTTGTAAGTGACCTGGTTTTCTCTCAGAAATATCAAAGAACGCTCAGATTCTGTTGTTTTATTTATTGTAGAGGAAGACCCTGGCTGTGTTATCGGAGAGTAAATATAAAAGAACTGACAGGAGCTGCGCTTGGTCATTTTCTCACACGCATTCTGCAGCACATCATTTGACTTGAGGATATCTTTATAGGGTAAAGCCTGGCTGGCTGGATTGGAGCAGCGGTTGCAGGAACAGATGTGATGAAATTGCCAGGTGATCCTCTGGGGGCGTGAGCAACGGGAAGGGGAGGGGCTATGATGGATTTGAAAAGTTGCCGTCTGAAATTTGCTCTCAAAAAGGGGAACTCCTCGAACATCCATAAAATGTTAAGGCCTCTCTGTTAAGATGCGACATCTGTCACAAAATTTAATGTGCATCGATCAAAAAGGCCGCTCTCTCTAAGAATTTAACTAAGGCCACGTTCCACTCAAGTTTTTAGTGAAATTAAATACTGTGCAACTTTCATCATTCATAGTCGTCAGGTTAGCTGCCACTGACATGACCTGTTTGTCAGTTTGATTATCTTATTTTAATTTGAGAATTTGAGAAGTGGAGATGATCGGTAGATGTAATCTGGAATATCATGAGTTCAAGGTATTTGTTATCATGTCATAAAATTATCCAGCATTACAGGCACTTTGATCTCTTGGCCTGTTATGACTCTCAACAGCTGAACAGTTTTCTCTCCACTGCAGTAGGTACAAAAACAGGCGGATTCTGCTGCCAGTACATTATTCTACACTGCATATCAGCTTTGGATGGCAGATTTCATTTTCAATTCCAATTAGAGCAAATCTTACAGAATCACAGCTAATTCAATTCTGATCCTGAACTGCCCATTATTGAGTTTCAATGAATGATCTGATGACATTGATACAGTTGATACTCTTTGGAATGCAAAAAGAATAAACAGGTTCTGCTAAAAAAAATTCTGTCCAGAAAATGTGATGGATGCCCACCTGAAACAGAATCAACCGCTGTGCGTGACGCGTGTGGTACAGACTCTTAAAAAGCAACTCCCGGGATGTGCTGTTGCATCATCACATTTGTATGCCATAGAGCCTGATGGAAAATACCCAGGATAGTGAAATGCAGTCTGAGAGCAGTTGCGAGGTTTAATAGCATATTTTATTTGCTTTTTTTCTGGCTGGTTTTTTTTTGGGGGGAGGGGGGAGCTGACTGGTGCTGAGATATTGAGGACAGTGAAATCAAAACTATGCAATTTCACAAAAAATGTCATGATATAACTCCTTGTGTGTGACGCAGGCTATACTGTGAAGTTTGGTATTAGCCACAAAAAATAACTCAAGGTAGCATGAAAACAGCAGGAAAAGGGACAAATGTGTGCTGGTTTCTCCCCTCTCCCTCATGAAAAAAGGATTTGAGCTCCAAAAGGCTTTAAGGAAAATCTCATAACAGTCTCGTTGAGAAAGGTGGTTGTTTTGAGAAGTCCCAGATCAGGGGATCTAAAGTCTGAGACTCATCCTGTTTCAGCACTAGGTTCTCACACACCAAGGTTACCAGGCCTAAACTGGCAGATTATGATGTTTTTAGTCTCTGCAGCTCCCAGTATAAACACGTGTTTTCCGTAGTCCTTCTGCTGATACGCTTACTGCAATTTAGATTCTTACAGGGACTGATGAGCAAAGGAATTCAAAAGTTGCGCACTCTTGAGAGCAGTCAGTTATCAGTTTCATTTGGCTGCATTCATTTACAGCCACTCCGCGGGTCATGTTCGGCATTCATGTTTGTTAATGGGTAATTCTTCCATGGTCCAGGCCTAGTGGGTATATGGCAGGTTTCTCTGTGGCTGGGCCAGCAGAGCACAATGTTATCAACTTGTATTTAGCATTGTATTGTTTTCACTTTGTTCCTGTTGTCTCCGACTAGAATTTCTAAAAAAAAATACAATAACTGTGCACAACCTCAGTTCTTGTTGATTTGGGACAAAGCATACAATAGCGATTATACATTATTTGTTTTTGTATATATAATGTTATTTTTGTATTTCAGGGTTTTTCGTTATGATCCAGACCAGGACCAAAATCCTGAGACGGAGTACAATCCAACAGTAGGGTTTATTGAGAGTAATACGGTACGACAGAGGGACGGAGCCCAGAGCACAATGACGCAGTTCAGTTCAGATGGTACAGGCTTGGGTGCAAGGGGCGTGTCCGTGCCCAGTCAGTGGCGACCCGTGACGGCTTCGCCAGAGCAGAACTGTCAGATGGCAGGACCAGAGAGTTTAGCAGGAATGCAGTCCCAATCCTGATGACTGCAAAAGGCTTGGGTGGTGTCCTAATAAACTGAGCACAGGAACAGACTGAAGGATAATTAATAGGACTGCGGTTCCAATCCTGGAGACCAAGAGTAAGGCTTGGGAGCACGTTTCTATTAATAGAAGTAGGAAGAGAACTTCTGTATTTAATTATTATTAAAGATTACAGATTATTTCTGAAGACAATAGGAAAATGCTGCCAGGTTGCTGGAGGGCATATAGCAAGCAACAATCCAACAACTTGCACGCTCAAGGTAATGAATATATAAATATATAGATATCCATGCTGAGTCCACTAATGTATTACCAAACAATGATGCTGTCTTTTGAATATGTCTCGAGCAACCATCAGGATGGCCCTGAGACACGATGTCCATTTTTTTCCAAAAATAGTTTGGAAGATGGACACGTTGGACCAAAGCCTTCCCTTGCACTTCCCCGTCAGACCAGTTCAGATGGGCTCGAGCCCGCAAAAGTCGGCGGTGCTTCTGAACGGCGTAGGAACACAGCTTCCTCTTTGCATAGTAGAGCCTTAACTTGCAAATGATGATGCCACGATGAAAGGTTCTCTGACCCAGGTTTTTAGGAGTATTCATAAAGCCATGTGGTTAGGTTGATAACAGTAGCATGTCTGTTCTTATTGCAGTCCTGTCTGAGGGCCTGAAGGTCACATGCATCCAATATTGGTATTCAGCCTTGTCTTTTATGCACAGAGATTGCTCCGGTTTCTCTCGATTCTCGCAGTCTTTTTTTTTTTTATTTATGGACTATCGATGCTGAGATCCCTTTCACCGTAGAATCTTATAAAAGTCATCTTTGTTTTTGACGTCAGTCAGTGACTATACCTCTTCATTTAACCAGATCACATTATTGAGGAATTGTAATAACTGGGGTAAGAAATTAAAGATCCTCCCCCTATCAATGTGTTCAGAATAGCAGTTGAAAAAAGTACCAGTTGATAAAATGGTAGATCGTATTCTGAGTGTTTTCAGTGTCTACATAGACCTTTTGTTCTTGTTTGCTGTTGAGTATGTTTGGTACACATCCTGTGTTGACACTGCATACTTTTTTGTCACCTGCTGGGAGTCACTGCCCCTATGCCGATTCAAATTATAGTCACAACCAAATAAAGGCAAACTCCTCTCAAAGTTTGAATGTAAAGCGTGTATTTTTTTTCATGATATTATTATATCATGTTGCTGTAAGTACTTAATATGGTAGTTTCTTTCTCGTGTATACACTTATTTTGAAAATTGCGGAATAATAATTGAGAACAAGAATAAATCAGCAATAAGACTGAATACAAGCTGTACCCTAGTCTTACTGCGCGATGGAGAGGGTTGTCTATCTGGAGAATCAATGTGATGTTTCCAAGGCGTCTACACAGGCGTTGTGGCAGCGCAACGTGACCCAGCGTGGCGCGGAATCAAAAAATTGTATGTGAGGAATAGGCCAGTTGGAACGTGAGAACAGTGCGCTACCGAGGTCAGCAACACCACTTTCATACTGGTCGCAAATAGCGCAGCCCACTGAGGTAGGCCATTGCGAACAACTGACAGCGTGTTTATACAAACGCATTGTAGCCTATATCCCTTTGGAAGTAATTAGCATATTTCATACGGAAACTTCCGAAAGCTATCATGTAAGCCACTGAGTTCTGAAGCAATATAGCGCATTGATGGTGGCACTGTGGCGCAACAGTTCTTTCATTCAGTACATTCTTTGTATTCAGTAAACATTTAAAATACAGGTCTTTGTTTTAAATGACATTTTCACAATTAGCATGATGCGAACAATTTTTTTTTTTAGTTTTGTTTAGGAAAGCTTTTGCCTTCTTTAGTTCTATTCGTTTACACACTTCGAAGCCTGTAGATTTTTTTCCCTATTAATTACTCGGACTCAGGAATTCTACTCCAGTTACTTGTAGCTGCAGAATGCGTGTTTCGTCTTTGCGCCTTTCATTTTTACGTAAATTTTCCGGAAAGGGATTACGTGCATTGCAGTAATGCACACTATTACGCGTCTGATGAACATTGTTTGGAATTACAATCAAGACATAACACAGAAACATTTTATTACGTTCTTCTTTAGCCAACGACTCAAATTCTCAAAGCAGTTTAATGTCTCTTCTGATGTTACCGACGCGCACAAGATCAAAATCAAGGAAGAGGGTCCGATGACTCCCATGAGAATGCTGGCAGCTTACCAACGCACGCGAAGTGCGCGCAGCGCCTGGCGCCCTCTCCTCCCCCGGTAGTATTCGCGGAGCAAAGAGCAAAAGGCTCGACCTGTTTAATAGTGGAATTGATTTACTACGCTTGTACCCAGCTCCGCCCGCCAGGACGGAACGTCATTGGCTTTACTCGAGTTATGTAGACGGAGAGGGGGCTGGGCGCGAGCCGTCCCCCTGCCTACTTTTAATAGCTTTGTCATGTGACGGAAAGCGGTTGTAAGACAGGTGCCTTCAGTTCATACTCAGTTAGAGGGTAGTTCCCTTAGCGAGAACGAGCGGAGAAATAACGGATTTCTTTTTAGTTGCATTACATTAAAATTCATTCTACCATATCGTCATTCAGTGCCTGGATGGCGTGGGAAAGGTGCACCCAAGACTCTTTGTGGCGAGAATTTGAGGTGAGCCAATGTTCATGAACTATTTTTCTACTGCTGTGTTTCGGAAAGATTGGGATGAGATGGACCATGGAGACCAGATTAATTGCTGATGCACTGTCTGCGTTCATTACTAAATGGAGGTGAAGGGCTCTGAAAATATCTACAGCCTATGGGTTGTGGGGCTCAGAAATGTTTTTTTTTTTTTTAGGCTATATATATACTTTTGCTTTATAAGAAACTCGTATCGGTAGCTTTAAGTTGTTGTTGTTGTTGTTATTATTATTATTAGCCTATTGTTATTATTATTATTATTCCGTGCCAACGTACGATGCTGGTTGTCTCAGCGGGGCTGATTGCAGCTGGAAAGTATTGCACGCGCGCACCTCCCGTATGGAAATGTTTCCAGTCATTAGAAAGCGCTGCCCCTCGCGAGGCTGATGAGAGAAAGTGTCGAAATGCAAAAAATATTAATCATTTCTATTCAGTGTCACTTTTACCTGTCGTTGTCGTCGACACTGAAATTTTCCTAGATTCGTTGTCATTATTCTGTCAGTCATCATTTATGTGAGCGATCTCTTCATGGCAACCCGAAAATGCTAAAAACATTACTGTTAGGCTACTTAGGGGTTTTCGACCGTTCGTATATTTACATTTTCCGGGCCGAAATAACATCGTTAACTAACTGCAACCCCAGCACAAAAACACGTCGACTCACCGGGTGAGAGAGCGGATGCCTAAGTCACTCTTCAAAATAGCCTATCATTATTTCCTCAGTTGGTAATGAACTAATTTGGAATTATTCATTTGAAGAAAATAGGCTACGCTTTAGATGCACACTAAGTTAGGCTACGGTATTGTCTTGAATATGGGCAGAACAGAAACTTTAACTTGAGGCTTTGCCGGATGAAGGCAAATCAAGCACAAGATGTGAGGAAAAAACTCGATTAATATTCTCATCCGAAGACTTGGGCTTTTCGTTATTAGCCAGCATAACTGCCACAGTGCTGCATTTGTGGGAGAAGGCGCAAGAGAACTGAGCTCTTGCTTGCAGTATCGAAACACTACTGTTGGAGGTGTGTCGAGATTCCACCCTACAGGTTTAACGCCTTTTAACGTGTTGGTAGTTTTGATATGTACCAATTTACGACTACAGTGGCATGCATATATTATCTGGCAGTTAAGCTCGGTCATTTTCAATTACTTGGTAGACACCGATGGACATCAAGTGCGTGCATCGTTTATTTAATAGAGTGAGGAGACAGAAACATCTGCATGCAGCGTATTTAATAGCTGACATTCATTCTGTATAATCATCACTAGTGGTCTCTTTCTCCGTTTTTGAAATGATGGGCTACCTTTCTTCACAAGCCTCTCAACCGCAGCAGTAAGTCCATATTATTTCTCAAAACAATCCTCTATGCTCCACGATCTCCCGCTGCGGTACGTTGATATTTTGCTGTCATGTGTACTGTTGACACCTTAGGGCTGATACGGATCACGTGGCCGTGCATTTAAACGCCCTTTACGATCAGTGAATTTCTTTTCCACTCCCTCGCTCGCCAATCACTTGCAGCGACGCCAAGCGCTTTTGTCCACCCTGCGTGTAAATCAACGTGTATATCGATGTCCACGCTTATTTCTAATTCCACTTCCCTCTTTTATGAGTACTTCATGATAGTATAGATCTGCTTGAAGTCGTTCCGCTGCATTACGCCATGCACTGCTGCCAGTATATTTAGATGGTCAAGTATCTAGAGTCAATAGCCAATGTACTTTCAGTCACTGCTAAAAAAAAAGCACATTCTGTCATTTTCAGACTGCTTTCCGTGATCATGTGTTTTGTGCGAAAATGCCCTACCAAACATGAAGATACGCAAAAGGAATTCAAATGATGTGTGTAAGATGGCATTCACCGCAGGGTACTTTTTAAATATTTAAACAATATGCGTGTTTGCCTGAACAAAATTGTTTATCTTCACAGCATATTTTAATTTAAAGTATTGTAGCACATTTTATTTTTCTAAAGTGGTGTGTTTGTGTGTGTGTGCATGTGTGTGTGTGTGTGTGTGTGTGTGTGTGTGTGTGCATGTTTGTGTGTGTGTGTGTGTGTGTGTGTGTGTGTGCACATGTGTGTGTCAGGTTTGTTTGTGTCCATATTCCTAGTGTTTGTGCACCTGACACATATTATAATTGGCTGATAGCTCAGAGATCTGAGCATTTGTCGGTCTGTCTGTTCTGGAGCTGATGGTTTGAATCTTCGATTCACAGGATGGTGCTGTTGATGCAAATACAGTTACTGGTCCTTGGTCAGCATTTATAAATCATAAACTAGAGTAGGAGTGACTGAGGATTGGTTTCACTTGTTCATGTTCTGCCCTTATTCCATATATGCAAAGTAGAGAAACTGGTCATAGCTCACTCTCCTGCCCTGATTAGGGCACTGTACTGAGCTCAGGCCAGAATGTTGACTGGGGTGAAGTGGGGTCACACCAAACTGGGACTCCGTTGAATTATGCAACAGATCATCCTGGCTTGGGAGACACTGGGGGAAGTCCTGCGAGGGAACTTGTCCAAGCCTTTTGGGTTTGGTTGGCTGCCCGAAGCAGTCATGCATCAGCTCCTCACAAGCTTACAGCCGTGCGCCCAAGCACACGCTTGGGTGCAAGTCAGAATTACTAGAAAACCCCTTTATGGCAGCCATTTTATGATTTTAGCTCTCTGACCAGGGCATGAGACTTTTTGTCTACAGGCTACGGTGACTTCCCAGAAATAACCAGCCAAATTTGCTCTTTGACTGGAGAACTAGATATTTATAGAACAAGACCTCCATGTGATGGGAGGGAGCCTGCCAAAGGGCCTGGTAAAGCAGGCTAACTAACCTCCCACAGATTAAAATTTACCAGCATTTGACCTAAGGCTGGAGTTAATTTTATACCCTGACTTAAATGGAATTACCAGAAGGCATTCTGTGTATTTAAGAGGATGCGTTCTGAGCTTGCCTGCACGCATATTTTATCCATTGTTGATGTACAAAGAATTCTTTGCTCATTGTTGCCACCTATATAGAATTCTGACAAGGAAATGAGCATAGTTGGTGGAGGAATTTGCAGAGCCATTCTAAGTCAAAAATAATTGTGTTATCTGGAAATGCCAAATGAAATCGTGAATTTGAAGCAGGGAGGCATGTAATCAGTTAGCCTAGGTTTGCATCATGAATGCATACAACGTGTACAAGTGCCAACGTGCATAATTGCAGCTTTGATAAAATTTCCAAAATGAGCTGTTCCAGGTGCAGAATTAAGTTGGTTGCCATATGCGCTCTGCAGTGGGAGGCTCTTGTGATTGATAAGGAATGGGTTTAGTTCTGATCCAATTACTTCTGCCCAATTTGGACAGTTGTACTGTATTTTATGATTGTTCATGCATCACAAAGTTGTGAAGCATTTTCCTATCCACATGAACAATGTGAATATATATTACTGAGACTCTGAACCTCAAGCACTCGTGAAATGGCACAGATTTGCATACATTTTTGCGCTAGGTACCGACGTGAAAAGCTTTTAAATGTCGCATTCAGCACTGGCTTGAAATGCTTAACAAGATGTGTTCGACTTTAAATGTGTGCTTTAAAAAAATATTTTGACTGGATCCAGTATCATCTTAAAGTAAATATATATAAAAACCAAAGCAGCTTTTCATCTAATATGGGCGTATTTCTCGATTTAAAAAATGTCACAAGAGAAGATGGAATTCAGGGAAGGTTTTTTTTTTGTAATTAGTTACAGATATTGGCAGTTGTACACATTGTAGCCTAGTTATCGCTTTTTTCATGATCATTTAATCAGTATAGGCTATGTATTGGTCTTGATTATTCAGTTAATAGATTGTTTGATTGTCAATCGGGCAAAGTAAACAAGAACAGGTTGAAAGTAATTATGTGTTAAAAGGTGAGATTTCTGCAGACTATCTGGTGTATCGCTGAACTGGACGTACCTTTTCTCTCTCAAAGGCTGACAGGAATTTACATCTCAAAGCTTTGAGAAGTATCTGTGCTTACATAAATGGATCAATAGGCTGAATCAATTAAGAAAAAAAAAGAAAAACAACGATAGCATTAGTATGATTTTTTGCACAGGAGAAAAGCGAGTAAAGACACAAACTGCTTTGAAAATGTCTCTAAGTGAATGTGATGAGATACTCGTAGTTGTATTCCGGGATGTTTGTGCTCAATGGAAACTCAGTCCCAAACGTAACGTTAGCCTCTTCCTCTCTGTTCATGCATTATGTTGTTGTTGTCGTAAATTTTGTTGACTTCTCCATCTCACTGGTTAAGGAAATGGTCTGTGTATTTGCAAAAGAGTGTTGTGTTCATGTGTAATGTTGTTGTTTCAGCATAGCCTTTCCAAGTCTCTAGACGATGTTCTGCTTTGTTGTGTGAAATGCTGATATGTTCGTAAATAATGTTGACGTTGCAAACGTTTGTATTAACTTTCGCATCCCTGCGGTTCTGGTTCTGCAGTGTGCCGCCCTGGTTGGCGAAGACCAGCCCCTCTGTCCAGACCTCCCAGAATTGGACCTCTCGGAACTTGATGTCAGCGACCTAGATGCCGACAGTTTTCTGGGTGGGCTGAAGTGGTACAGCGACCAATCAGAAGCAACTTCCAGTCAGTATGGCAACGAACCCTCCAACCTGTTTGAGGTATGCATGCTTACGGTCTCTTCTTACATCGGCGTTTGCAATGACTTTGTTCCTCACGCAGTTCTCTCACGGTGCTAGTCCTGGTTGAATGCAGCAGAAATGTTTCACTTATACATCTGGCATTTGTAAATGGAAAAATACATTCATGTGAGCGAACTACACAGAATCTGCCGTCATAAATTAATTTGTTCTGCGGCGGAAATGCACCAGATGAAAGGAGCTCCGATACCATATGCAGTAATGAGTGGATTCCGATGAAGCTCATAAAAACAAAGCAATAAAACAGCTCTATCGCCTGAGTTTTCAAACTCAGGTGGGGATCTCTGCTCGTAGAGTGTGAAACTGTTCTTGTAGATAAAGGGGAATGATACCATTTAGACCTTTGACCCGCTATTCCCTTCCTCCTTTGAAGGAGCTTATCAAAGCCTTTCATTTTGATCGAGCCTAGTAATCAGTGAATGCGATGAGGGGAATGGGGCACGGAGTAAACTCTTCATTTTGGGCATAGGTCGTGTTGTGAAATGTACTCTAAGCTCCGCAGTAAAACTTTAAACCCATTCACTATTGTCACAAACCCCAAAGCACACAGGAGTGTGAAATGTACAATTAAGCAATTTGTGTTAAATGAGCAGGTACTGAATGCACGTCTTGTTCCCTTGACTTAATGGAGAGGAATTTCATCAGTATTGAAGGGTTCTTTGTTAGCAAAATTAGGTTTCGGAGGGATTGATTCTGAATTTAATCAGAACTAGCTCACGCTGTGACGAGTTTTGTCAAGAAAGTTCTTGCAAATGTCAGTGATCATTAGAATCTCTAATTCATTCTCTCAGTTGCTTAACAACTAGTAAAATGGCTGCAGGCCAGAAGAAAGGCCTGGGATTAGATTGGGACTGGCCTTTAATTGGTACTGGACTGGCCAAGGTCATGTCATGTGTGGGATTCATCTGGGACTAGCCTGGAATTGTCCTAGTTTGAGCTGGAAAAAAGGATAACTATATATATGTATATAGTAGATATAATTTTTCCTCAATATGAAAATAAGAACTCGTTCTTAGACTGTGGATAGAGATCATTGCCTGGATGGATAAAGAAGCATACAAATAGCACCAATCGAGTCCCAACGGTGCATGCATCTTTGATTATACATGTTGGAAAGTCAATTTATTTTACGTGATTATGGGTGTCTTACTTGGTGATTGCTAGGTATTGATACCAGCCAGTAAATTAGGATAATTTTGGACAGCTTGCATGAACCGCAGCAATTGATGCAATGCAAGAGTATTGAGCAGTTATTGGAACATTGTCTGCTGTAGGGGCAGGAGGTCAGCTGCAAAAGAGCATTGTGATATCCCGTTCAAGTCAACATTCCATCATTCATTCTCTAGCTAAATGTTTTCTCTGGAAAGCCTTTAAAGTTGCATTTGGCAACCTTAACACTCTGATACAATTCCTTCCACCTGCTGCCTTGAATCACACAGCTAAGCAACTAGCGACAAAACACCAAACATGCATGCGTATTTTTCTGGGCTTGAAGAGGAATGTTTAAGTTGTCAACTGTTGTAGCTGACTAAAGAGGAAATGGAAGTCTGTACAACTCAGCTAGCTAGTTATGTCGGGCTCAGATGAGTTACTCGAAAGCTAGCTTATCACCCAGTGGACACGTTGGCATCTCACGCGCTACTATTACGTTTAATGTTGGGGGACAGATTCATGGAATAACAGAAAAGATTTCAATTGAGTGACTTGAAAGCTAGTTTGTTATAGCAGAACGAGAAAGCTAGCCTATGCACTAGCTCTCTTCCAGGGCATTAGTTTGCTTGCTGGCTAGGCAAACAATGTGCTGCCATGGAAATGTTCGCTAGCTTTTTTTTTTTTTTTTTTTTTGCTGAGTTAGCTTTTTTTTAGCTAGTTATCAACACTTGTCGAAGTGCTGCCGTTAGCAGTTACCCATCAGGAAAGAATAGGGCAACCTCTGCATTTAAGCCCCTTAAACTCCCACAGCTACAGTATGTTGACCCTTGTCTGATCTCTTCCCACCCCACAAAGAGGATGGGGATATAGGAATGTTGTCCTTCCGCTTGTCCGTGCATCCATCCGTCATGCTTCTTTACTGGGCCAGAACTCCTAAACGGTTCAATATTTTTGGATGAAATTTCGTACATGGATACATCTTATTGTGTAGATGTGCCTTTTCTATTTTCTCTCTGTCCATCTCTCCACTGTGTTTTTTTCCCTGGCCAGATATCAGCTGTTCTGTTCTTTTCGATGCCAGAACTCCATAACCATTCAACATTTCTCAACAAATTTTGTATATGGATGACCTTATTGTGTAAATGCACCTTTTCCTACTTTTTTCTGTCCCTCTGTTCATCCCTCCACCTCGTTTTTTTTTTCTCCAGGCCGGATATCAGCCACCAGGTTCTTTTCCAGGCCAAAATTCCTAAAGCTTTCAGTACTTCTCGACAAAATTTTGTATATCACCACATAACCGTCTGCAGCTTTAATGTCTTAAAAATTATGTGGAATTTCAAAAATCTGTGAACAAGCTCACTCAGCAGTACAGATCCAGACATGTTGCACTTGTTTTGGTGTCAGTATCCCAAAATGTGGGAGATGGGAGTGGCCAAAACTTGCAATAGAATGATAAAACTAATAATAATAATAATAATAATAATAATAATAATAATGCAATTGGATTACAGTGCTGTAATTTGCTGCAGAATCGCACCAAATATTGCGATATGTTTTTTGGCGGATCATCCAGCCCTAGACCTTGGATTGGCCCGGGATCTAGCCAGGGATCAGCCCCTTTCTGGCCTTGGAAGGACTGGCTCGATATTGGCATACAATTTGGTATGGACTGGCCAAGCATTGGCTTAGTGTTGGGCTATCCTCAACCTGTGACATGACCTACCACTGGTCGGCAGGCACAGAGTCATGGGTATACAGATAGCAAAGCAGTTTCTGTTGTGTGTGTGTGCGTGTGTGTGTGTGTGCACGTGCGTGTGTGCGTGTGTGTGCGTGTGTTTCAGTGAGAAGGAGAGGGTGACAGTGTGTGTGTGTGTGTGTGTGTGTCTGTGTGTGCACTGTTGTGTGTTAGTTTATGGTAGTGTGAGAGACTTAGGGAGGGATGTATTACATGATGATATGTAGCGGAATAGAACACTTAAGTCTGCTGAGCTTCCTTAGCAGTTGTAAGAGACACACAGCTAAGGACATTTGGGTCAGGCCTGATAAAAGCAAAAGCTTCCTGTCACTCAATCTTAATATTGATATTGATATTGATGTGTGTGTGCCTGCGTGTGCACTTGTGCGTGTGCACGATTTTGCATATTTGTTTGTAAGTATTGTGTGCTGGACTGCATGTTCATATGCGAGTGCCAGCGTGTGTGAATTTTTGTTGTTGATTGTGAGTATGTAAACCTGTTCAGTGCCTTTATTGTGTAATACTAGGACTGAAATTTAGGGGATGCTATAACATGATGTCTCTTGCCACAGGTGAGCAATGAATGACAAGCTCTTGGGTAAAAACAAAAGTTGGAATGTCTTTGCATACTGCAGTGTTTTCCCGACCTGTCACGTGCCTGACATTAAAATGGGTACGTGGGCGGATGTGGAGTATGGGACAATGATCCGGTCACGCCTCTGCTCTGGTGCAGTTTATTCTCCCAATTTTGTGGAATTGGCAACAGGAACCAGCTCTGAGCTGGAAAGGGAGACAGGGATATCTGGGATCAAGGAAAAACTCTAGTTTCTCTTGCCATGATCACTGGCCATCCCATGCCTGATATTCAGTGTGCATTATGCATTGACCAAATCTATTGGCTGAGAGGACTTTGAGGGGTGGAACCAGAAGCCTCTAGAGCTGAAATCTAACTCTGACCATCGAAGTCAGTAGAATTAAGCAGAATGGCTGCTTTGCTTGGAACTGTGATGTTAATAACAGCAACTTAATCATACCCCTGGAAGACCCTCTGGGTCCAGAGCTAATAATTTCATCCCACCTTGGCTTCCTCAGTCCAAAAAGAATGGACCATCTTTTGATTTGTCTGATACATTTGCTTGGTTGTGCTAAATATTTAAAAAGTGTTGCTCTGCTCTGAGGTGTTGCACGCTGAGATTTCTTGACCACTAAAAGTTGAGGTTAGTAGCAGGGAGGGAAGGAGTAAGCACTGATGGTTCAGCTGATGGCTTTCTTCAAGTCTGTTCAAAACCTGACATTATTTTCCCACCTCAGCCCTCTTGAACAGCCTTTTTTGCTGAGTCAGGGTAATTTTTGTATCTGCTGTAGTTACAGCTATAGGTCTCTAGCGCTCATATTCTTTGTTGATGCTGCTAATTAATTCATTTGCTACTTTACACCATCATTAGAAATGAACATGTGTGTGTTTCTACATGCTAGGATTCCAGTGTTGCTGATTTACGCAGTGTTGTGTCCTGCTATGTCAGTCATCTCAGATTTGAAGTGTCAACCAGGTGCCAACTATGTAATTTAATGCACTTTAGCGTGACAGAATGCATGTAGAAACATTTCATTGAAATAAAGGCGGCTTGTTTTTTGACCTTAGCGCATTCAGCTGTTGTGTTCTGTGTGGTGGCCCTCCGTGGGGAATTCGCCATTGTTTGTTCATAACGTTCCAAGGTGTTGGCAATTTTGATTTTTGGGAGATCTCGGCAGGGATAATGCCAAGCCGTGGCACTTTGAGAGCCGCGAGATTTATCATTAACCAAACTGAGGTTTTAAAAAGTATTCTGTGCTGTAAACTGTTACCAGAGTGGCCTGAGGCAGGATGTCCGGAGAGTCCTTGCAACACACATGAATATTTCGGACTTTGAATTCGCTGTACATCAGCCAGGAAGCCATTCGGAATATTTAGGAACACTGTCTAACCAGCAAGAGTTATCTTTGTTCCCCCCAGTGGTCAAACTGGAATCTCAGATTTTTTTTTTTTTTTTTTTGTTGGTGAAGCGAGTGCCATTGTTTCTAAGTGCTTCCATAAATCTAAGTGTGTCGGGACAAATAAATTCTGTGGGGGGGAAAAAAAGAAGAAAACTTGCACAGCTGCTAAATAATTAGAATCCTGTGCATGTCAGATGGCCTGAATTACAATGTATTTCTCTTGTGTTATTAATTAGCTAGTTTTTTTATTTTTTATACATTTTTCTTATATGTTTCTATAGGGACCGATGTTATGAACTTTCCTCTCTGTTCGGCCACGGCTGTCACCTCCTTGAGGTTACCTTGGCTGCGGCAGATGCTTGGCTCCTAATATCCCTTTTTATCCCTGTCTTAGGGCTGGGAGGCTTCGAGGTTACAAAGCTGGAAGAGTTGTGCAAAACAATCAATGCCCATGCTAAACACAGGTGGCTAATTTCTCAGAACTCCCCCATCCTGCTCTCTCTCTCTCCCATTTCCCGCTCTCAGTAGTGAGGGAGGCGAGGGCAGGGGGATGAATCTCTGGGTATAGACGGGCTACCGGCAGATGGCGGCGTTTTTTGCTCCAACTGCATCCAGTGCTTACTGCATTGATAGTTATTTTACCATGTAGCTTCTCTGTCGTGGACTGGTATCCTCTACTGTTTAACAGTGACCTTTAACCTGCAGTGTTGACCATAATTCCGGAGAGGTTGCTGAAGGCCTTTTGATATTTTTCAGCGTTTGGCATTTTGCCCCGCGGTCCGAACTTCCTGATTTATTGACCCTTCTGTGTCTGCTCTTTGGTTTCACGGCAGCCCGATTGGGAGACAGGGTCAGCCTGAGTCGTAAATTCACTCGCATAAAAAAAAGTATGGAAGGGAGCAAGATTCTTAAAACAGGTGTTTGCCAACTTCCCTTCCTGATCTGGGCACGTTGAAGGCAAGCTAAGTAGCAAAATGACAGAGCACTAACCCAACAATCTCTCAGTTATTATAAGGAGGTAAGCCAGGAATGTAAAATAAATAGGGTCGGTTGCATTTCAGAAATGCGTGAGGTCTACTCTCATAAAACGGAGTAAAATCAATATTATATAAATCGACTGTAACCTCGAACCTGTGGCTCATTCCAGCTGCTAAATATTTTCCTCAAATATTATATTTGCTCTGAGAGGTTTTTATATCTTGCAATGTATCTTTGAGGTACTGGGGCATTCAGGGATGTTATGTTCTAGTAATGCCATTTTGCCGCTTAACTTCGAGGCAGCGGTATCTCAGTTTGTAGTTTACTATGTTTCAGTTCTTCCTTTGCTCCTCTGTTCACTTTCTATTCTGAGCATGCTGTTTTCAAATACGTTTGCTCTGGGCTTTGATCAGCTGTGAATGCAGAAAATGAATGATATTTATTTTAAAGAAAATCATTCTGGCATTTCAAAGCTCTTGTTCAGCGGGGCCTCACCCCATTATCAATGGGCACAGTGCCGCACCGTATTTTAATTATATTTTTAGGCAGTGCTTTGAAAATGCTTCAGTTCAGTCCTAGGCATTTGCAAAAAGTTACAAAAAATACGGTATATGCACTTAAATTCAGTGGAGCAGCTGTAAGTGATTTCCCCCAAAAACTAGAAGATTGGAGCTATCTGAACAATCAGCATTAAACATTAACGTCCCTGCAGTGGTTGCAGTGCTGTCGAGTGCTGGCGGTCTCTCTCTCTGTCTCACTCTTTCTCTCTCTCACTCTCACACACTCTCTCTGTCTTGTGTGGGGTCATGTTTGATTAGTGTGAAACAAGTTTATCTCTATGAAGTCTGGGTACAGCAAATCCAGAGGGTACAGCACAGGCAAAATGCACAGCAAAAGGAGACATGTTGGTTCTTCAGGGTGCGTTTGGAAAAGAGATTTCTGATGAAGGTTGTCAAATGGATCTTTCTCTCCTTGTTCAGTGTGAAAATCATCTGGCTGTGCATGATAATAAGGATGGCCCTGCTCAAAATTCCATCTTAAATAGCCCAAGCTGGTTTCAGTTCAGTCTGGCTAGGTGGCCAGGCGATGAATTCGATAGTCTGGTTGTCCACCAGTTTGGCCCCCCCCCACATTCTCAGTGTAAAAATAGACATCTTATGATAATGATGAGAAAAAATATAGTAAAAATACAAAGTCAAATAAAGGGCATATTTTCTGCTATCCAAAATGATAAGCCAGTATTTATTTATTTATTTTATTTTATTTTATCTTTGCGCCACGCAAACTGCATGTAAATGTTGGGTATAAGACGAGAAAGCTGCTATAGTTCGGCTGGAAGAAGATGCCTGTGTCACCAGGGTCAGTAGCTCTTTTGTATGATGGATAAAATGGTGAGGTTAAGGGTTTCATTTCACCAGTTTCGTCAGAACACATAATCGCTACACATTGCAGCGCTGGCGAGGGTTAAATATAGATTTCCAGCTAATGATCGGTCGTAATTTAAACAACTGGTATTTCTCAAAACAATCTTAATCATCAACGCAACTTTCAATACTTATACTGTGACTCTGTACCCTCGAAAGACATGCCCAGCTCTCATGACGTCACGCACCGGTCTGGGCAGAATATTTCCTGCTGTTTGAGTGGTTGATTATTTTCTGCGGCGGCGATAGCAGATTCAGAAGTTTCTAGGATAATGCAGTGTTTGAGTGCGTATAACACGGTGTAAAAAATAATGGCAATAAAAAAATGGCTCATCATTTTGGACAGCAGACAATATTTACTTTATTTGACAATGTAAGTTTACCTTAGGTTTTCTTAGTCTTTAAAATAGCTCCAAAGGCGTTGAAAACAGATTCCCAAACCAGCGTGAAGCTCAGCTTTGCAATGCTGAATTTTTATGTTGACCTGAGCCTTTTTTCCTCAAACTGCCTCTTGAATGTTAACCAGCCCAGTGCGGGAGGCCTATGCTTTGCCCTTCACCCTTAACAAGGATATGTTTAGATTAATATTTAGGCACTTAGTAGAAGCTGTTATCCAGAGCCACTTACAGAGCTTAGATTGTTTAACATACAGTCCATTTATATGGCTGCATATTTTACTGAAGCAATTTAGCGTAAGTGACTTTGCTCAAGGGTGCTCCTGCTTAAGAATGGAGGCGGTGACCTGGGAGGGGTACGCCCAATTTCCCAAAGCGTTATTTGTCACTGGCCCTCTGCCCCCATCTACATTGTTCCCTATCAGTTTCTGGACTGTACTTGCATCCATCTATACATCCATTAGTATCCAACCCATTTATTGCTCGCCAGGGTAATTGGGTGGGGGGGGGGGAGTATTGCACCCTTTTCCAAACAGTTCACCACTCGATTACGGGACACACATACTGTAACATTCACACACTGATACAAAGGTGTTATTTAGACTGGACCTGGAGTCTTTTAATTGTGAAACAACAGTGCTACCTGCTGCAGCACCAGGCTTCTCCAAGACTGTTCCTGCATGGCTAGTATTCATGCTGCCAGCTGTCAGTCCTCCAGTGCTGTTCCTTTGATTGGTTCTGGTGGGAGTAAGGAGGGCTGTGATTGCTGAACTGCCACTGTTTTAGGCAGCAGTTTGGGATGCAGTATGTGTCTTCTTTTGCTGTCTTTTGGTTTTTTTGATCTCTCTCTCTCTCTCATGGCATTTTTCTACTATGTGTTATCGGTTTTACTTGACTGTATTGTACTCGCTTTTTAAACCGGGTACTCGTTTTCCTCGCAGCACAGTACCCGCTCCATTGTTGGTGGGATCGACCATTGGCAGTGCTGTGACGACATCTTCAACGCGACACAAACACAGGAACAATAGAGGATTTTGAAATGCTGGTATTCTTGGCTCTTGATCGCAACATTAGGTGATTATTAATCTGGCCGTTTGTCCATTTTGGCCTAATTGTTTTATCGCTGTAAGCAGTCATATTCTGCATTTCTGGCTGCCGCCTAACTCGCTTGCAATTAGCTGCTTATTGTTGGTGAATTTCTGTGCGTTTGACAGCTAAGCGTCTCCTATTCCCTTTGCTCGTTTGGTTATGATAATATAATAGTCTTTCCTGAATCTTGTTATGTGACCCTGAATTATTTATTTTGTATTAAATCAGGTTACCAGAAATATAACTAGTTTTTTGTTTTTGATACAAATCTACTGACTTGAGTCACATCTTAATGTGAACACTTTAGAGTGTCTTGCAGTGAAAATAATCCTAATCCACCGTAATGTTGATTATTCTATATGATTATATATACTCAAAGGCAATGAAAACGCAACACTCTAAATTTTGGTTTATTTTTGCTCAGGACCTGAGTAGTCCAATTTGAGTTCTTAAGTGACCATTGGGGTCACAATGTGTACCTCGTTACACATGAATGATCATCATGTAACTCAACAGTGTGAGTTGGACTCTCATCAATCCATATTTGAGTACAACATATGGGATTAGGAGTTGTGCAAGTACAGTGGTTGAAATGAAGGAGGGGTTGTCTTCCCTATATAAAGGCATGATAAAAGCCACACAAAAAAGATTTTTAAGTGTCATAATGCCACATCTGTCGACTGAACAACGGAACAGGGCCCTGGGTATGCTAGAGGCGGGAGTAAGTGGCTCACCGTTTTGGGTGTAGTACGTCCAGCATCAGTGCGTTTTGGGTGTAGTACATCCAACTGGGACGAGCTCTTTCATCAAGAGTACCCAGACCTCAAACCAGGCAGCAACTCCAGAATGCACTACAGGCAGAGTGGCGACAACTTCCCAACCTAAGACAGTCAGGTCCATGAGGAGACGTTGCACTGCCTATGTGGATGTTCGGTCCATGACTGTTCTTTTGAGTTCATTTTTAAATGTGTGTTCCGTTCAGTCTTGTTGTGATTTTTCATTTTCAACTTGCCTGTTTAATGCATCTGTTTATTATTGTCCAAATCACCCATTAACACATTTAATTCATCAAAGTCAACCCACCCAACATATTTGAATTGTTAAAATAAGAAAATTAATTTGAGTCACAAAATTATTTGAATCCAAACTGGTGTTGCATTTTCATTGCCTCTGGGTATATATCTATTGTGTTGGCTAGTCCTATGTCGCGAATGATGATGATTCCCTCTGACCAATCAGTGGTCTGCAGCGCATTGACCTCACGTTTTAGTATTGGCTCGGCTGGCTTGGAACCTTGGCCGAGGTGGTACTTTAAAAGTACCTGTTACCAGGTACTATTCGCAGTAGAAATACATAAAAAACTGAGTGGAGTTGAGTCCAGTAGAGCCGCACCAGACAGTGGAAAAGCATCATTTGTCTCTCTCTCACTCTCTCTCTCTCACTCTCTTCCACTTTCTCACTATCTCCCCACCCCCCTCTCTCTCTCTCTGTGGTGTGAAGGACCTGAGTGGGACACACTGACAGACAGACTGACAGACAGATGTAAAGTAACACTTGCGGTAATTTCCCTGGGTGCCGCAGAAGGCTGCGTATCCCAGGCGGAGTGGGTGTGCTTTATTAAAACATTTCACTGTTAGTGTTTACATGCGTTTCCGCTCCTATTTTTAGAGCTGAGGGGTAATCTGCTTAAGACTGCTGCAGGGCAGGCTTCCCTGTAACCAACCCAGCAGAGCTGAGCCAATAAGATTCTACTTCCTGTTTCGGCCTCAAACTGGCTGAGGCACAACATTCCCCCCCCAACACTTCATCCTGTGTCTCCCTGCCTGTTTCACTGTACGAAAGGACAGGAGACAAAATCACATGTCTGCCTAGTGCTTTTGGGGGAAAATAAGGCAGATTTTTAAAAAATTTCATTCTGCTGTTTTCCTATTGGTCGGCATAATGATTCACATGGCAGTGCTGGGCCTCACAGCAAGAGGGTTGTCAGTTTAAATCCGGCCTGTGCCTATCTGCATGGAATAGGCACTTACTGTATCCCTGTGTGTTTATGGGTTTCCTCAGCTGCTCTGGTTTCCTCCCGTTGCCCAATGAAATGTATATTAGCCTGATTGGGGACCCTAAATTGCCAATAAGTATGCATGTGTGAGTGAATGGTGTGTGTTGACTGTGGTCTCTGTGAAGTATCGCCAACTTTCCATGGTTTTTTTCCTGCTTCTCGCCCATTGTAAGCTTGGACCGACTCCAGTCCACTTGTGACCCTGACTAGGAATACGCGGATTAGATAAAGGATGGATGGCTGGAACTTCTCTTCTGTTTTTGGATGTGCAGTTGTCTAGCGAGTCGATAAACTGATTACTGAAGTCCCCAGTTCAGCCGTTTTCTGCTGTTCTGCAGACAGAGAGCAAATTTCCGTCCTCTCTCTCTGTCATCCTGCAGCTCATGAGCCCCTGACAAAACGTGAAGGTAGCCCAATCCTTCAATTCCCTTCACCTCCTTTTGGAAAAAAAAAAAAAAAAGGTGAAATTGCACTTTTTGTTTTTTGTCTATGTTTTATTGAATTCATATGTGAATCACAGGGACTGTTTTAAGGCTAATGCAGACCGCCACCCCTGTGTGAAGGTATTTCATTGAAAACATTACAGCTTGTGCTAACGCTAGTACATTATTGCTCTCTATCTCGTTACCAATATACAATTCACGCTCTGTTGTTCCTCGACACGAGCGATAACAGAGTGCCTTTGCAGCTGGGGTATCTTAAGCAAGCATTCATTAAAAGATAATCTTAATGCGTTTTACATTGGCGATATCACAAATGAGGAAAACTGAAAATGACCCTGTAGGTCTGGCTGTCAGAGAAAGCTCAGATATTAAAAACAGAACACTGAACCGATTTGTCCTTGTTCCTCCCCTCACAGCACTCCCTTCCCCATTTGGGTTGATTGGTCAGAATTGGCTCAGGCTGCAAAATAGAACAAGCAATTTATTGCTTTTTGAAAAGGTTGCTTAGCTCAGAGTGCGCTGGTGAATTCAGGCTTTGTAGGACAGAATCAGGTGTGCGTGTTCCTAAACCAGCCCCAATGATAACCTGGAATCTAATATCCAGTATGTATTTGTACTTCTGAAAGGCCTGGGCAAACTTTGCATGTTTCATGTTCGAAGACAGCTGCGGTTTTGCACCGATCGCATGGATGCACATGTGGTTCTATTCATACTACAACTGTGGAACCCGGTCAGTCTGGTGTTACATGCATGCACTTTGCGCGATCCACACTCCATTCCAGTTGGTGGCCGTATAGCACCGCTTAAAACAAGTATCCAATCCTATCTAGACTGCACAAAGTCGGCTTGCTTGCTATGCATCCACGTGGTCGCAAATTTAGGGCTGCATGCAGACGTCTGCATTGGGGTGCTGCAGTCATGAGGGTATGTTGATATTTACATCACGATGCAGAAAGTATGAATTGGGCTTTATTTATACTCTCATTTTCAGGTTCGGCTGGTGTTCGAATACTGCTCTACGATGCTATCCAGTCTCCAACAATAATGATGTTCTTGTTTTGTTTTGTTCTCTTTTTCAGTAATCATTAGAGAACCAAAGTAGTTTATGTTTGGCCCAGCGTTTAAACACTGAAGTGGCACTTCCTGACTGCGAGAATTTGGTGGGGAGATGAGTGTTAGAAATTCACCCGGGCAGATCCCCCTCTTCCCGACCCCAGCAAGGTCAAAGCCATCGACCGAGCCCGTTTTACCTTCGGTCAGGGTTGCGTCCAATGCCATTAGGATGTAATGGGCTCATCTAGCAATCAGCAGAAAGCTTTCTTGGGTGGCATCTTTGAGTGCTCCATTGAGATAAAGATCATTTGCTTTTAACCGTTCTCCGCCCAGCGCGCATGCGGTCAATCACTCGCTCCTGTTCCTTCTCTCCTGATCGCCCCAAGCGAGCCGGGCTGGGGTACCGGAGGCAGTGTCTCAGAGCAGAATCACCGAATCACCGAGTTTGATGGAAAATTGAGCAAAGCAGAACAAACTGCTCATTTTACTTAAGTCCATGTTCGATCTTTGGAGGGGATTTTTTGGCTTTGTTGAGTATCTATCCTGGTAACTGTATAACCGTTCTCTGTGAGACTGAACCAAGGTGCATGAAGTACCCTTTAACAAGGGTGGAACTGCCTTCCTAGAAAAAGGGGCTCAGAATGCATTATCTCCTTCAGTAGGAAGAATCAGCAACTCTGAGGGTTTGATGTTCAACATTTATTTTGAACATTTGAGTTATTTAGGGAGGAGTAGGAGGTCAGAAGATGAACCCCTGCAGGTGCACCTTCAGGGACAACCCCTATCGGTCGGGGTTTTGGAGCATGGGTTGTCTTTTGAGACGGTGAATAATTAAAGCCACTCTGTAAACATTGTCCCTGTACAGAAAAACGAGGTTGTTGTCATGTTAGCGCTGAGGCGACAGTCGCTACACTGGAATGTGAATTATAATGGCTTTCTCCTCCAGTCTGTCATCTTCTGTTTGTCCTGGTGTACATGAGCATATACTGTGCGCGCAACCTCTCTGTGGAAATTAATACAGTTATTATTCACTTACTTTAACGGGCACCTTGGGCTGTTCACTTAGGCATTATCAGTAGTTTACCTTATTGCTCGCCTTTATCATGTGTGTCTAATGGGAACTTTGGAACCGGCAGCTAGTGTAAACCTCAGGGAAAACTTCCATGTATATTTATGTTACAGAAATGGATTGCACTTTTTGTTTTTTGTCTATGTTTTATTGAATTCATATGTGAATCACAGGGACTGTTTTAGGCTAATGCAGACCGCCACCCCTGTGTAAATCGTAAATAAAAACAGAATACAATGATTTGCAAATTGCTTTTCAACCTATATTCAATTGAATACACTGCAAAGACAAGTTACTTAATGTTCTTAACAGGTTCAAAAAGATAATTTAATGTAATACATTTATCAAAAATTAGCTCATTTGAAAATTGATGCCTGTCAACATGTTTCAAAAAAAAACTGGCACAACCGAAAAAAAGACTGAGAGAGTTGAGGAATCCTCCCCTCAAACACTTATTTGGAACATCCCACAGGTGAACGGGCTAATTGGGGAACAGGCTGGTGCCATGAACAAGCAATTTATTGCTTTTTGAAAAGCTTGCTTCAGCTCAGGGATGCGCTGGGTCAATTCAGGCTTTGTAGGACAGAATCAGGTGTGCGAGTTCCTAAACCAGCCCCAATGATAACCTGTATGTATTTGTACTTCTGAAAGGCCTAAAACTTTTGCATTTTCTGTTCAACGCTCTTTTGCAAGAAATTTATGGTGGTTTCATTCATCTACAACTGTGGAACCCGGTCAGTCTGGTTTACAGAGAATTTAAGAAATCATTCCAGTTGGTGGCCGATAAGGCTTAAAACCAACATTGAATCCCGGATCTAGACTGCACAAAGCGGCTATATGCATCAAAAACCGACATCAATTTGGGCTGCATGCAGACATCACCATTATGGGCTGCAGTCATGAGGGTAACACTTGAGAAACCACGATGCAGAAAGTATGAATTGGGCGCTATTTATCTGCAAGTTCAGGTTAAAACTTGTAAAGGACAATACTGCTCTACGAACACTGCTATCCAGTCTCCAACAATAATGATGTTCTTGTTTTGTTTTTGTTCTCTTTTTCAGTAATCATTAGAAACCAAAGTAGTTTATGTTTGGCCCAAGCACTAAGTGGCACTTCCTGACTGCAAAGTTTGGTGGGGGAGATGGTCTGACGAATTCACACATTTCAAATCCCCTTTTGGAAAAGGTCAAAGCCATCGACGAGCCCGTTTTACCTGTCCTCAGGACCCAAGCCATTAGAATGTAATGGACTCATCTAGCAATCAGCAAAAGTTTCAAAAGCCAGCATCTTTGAGTGCTCCATTGAGATAAAGATCATTTTAGTGCCCAAGGCATGGGCAATCACTACACCTTCTGTGAAGGCACCGGGCTGGGAGTACCGGAGGCAGTGTCTCAGAGCAGAATCACCGAATCAACGAGTTTGATGGAAAATTGAGCAAAGCAGAACAAACTGCTCATTTTACTTAAGTCCATGTTCATCTTTGGAGGGATTTTTTGGCTTTGTTGAGTATCTATCCTGGTAACTGTATAACAGTTCTCTGTGAGACTGAACCAAGGTGCATGAAGTACCCTTTAACAAGGGGTGGAACTGCCTTCCTAGAAAAAGGGGCTCAGAATGCATTATCTCCTTCAGTAGGAAGAATCAGCAACTTGAGGGTTTGATGTTCAACATTTATTTTGAACATTTGAGTTAAAAGAGGAGCGGGAGGTCAGACTGAACCTGCCTGTAGTCCAGGGACCTGTCTCCCATTTTGGAAATGGGTTGTCTTTTGAAGCGGTAATAATTAAAAGCCAACGGAAACCCCGTCCCTGTTGAACAACTTAAGTTGTACATCATGTTAGAATGGGAAAGAGTTCCACCTGAAAAGCTTTATAATGGTTTCCCTCAGTCTGTCAAATGTTTACCCTGAGTGTACATGAGCAAAGGTGATGTAACACAGTGGTAAAAGGCCCTGTGCCAACTTTTTGCAATGTGTTGCTCTCTGTGGAAATTAATACAGTTATTATTCAACTTTTAACGGGCACCTTGGGCTGTTCACTTAGGCATTATCATGATTATTTGCAAAAAAAAAAAAAAAAAAAAGTTTGAACTTTAAACATCTTGTAAAACCTTTGCAGTGTATTTAATTGAATATAGCTGATGTTGAAAAGGATTTGCAAATCATTGTATTTTGTTTTTATTTACGTTTTTTAGCCCGTATAACGAGGTAAACTGCTGAACATTTTGGTTTTGTATGTTTGTTTTGCGTATGTCTGTGCTCAGGCGTATGTAAAGCTTGCATTCTTACTTACATTGTTGTTTCCTGGTTGTTTCTAGTATTTGTGATGGTGTCTCTTCAGATATAAACAGTAGGTGGATGTGCAGGTGTGCGTGCGTACAGATGTACTGCATTTTTTAGCGCTCAGTGTGAGTTCAGTTAGAAGAACAGACTCTGAGCTGCTACATGGACTCTCACTTCATTGTCTTCTCTGTATTTCCTGTCAGGCCTGGCTCTGGGTGATACTGGCTGGGGAGTTTGATCTGTGCTTTTGCTCGTCTTTCACCTGCTGCACTGCGCTGACGATGTTGAGAAGGCCGACCACTCAGTCGCCCTCCTTCCTCAGAGCAGTCAGACTTAAAGCAGGTTTCATATTTCTTGGATCCTTGTGTACAGCAGCTCTGCTCAGTTTTATACATTTACTGTTTGGTCATACTTTTTTTCTTGCTGTTGGGATTTAAAATTCAGGTACAGAAATCAACTGAGGTGTGTTTCCTCTGTTTGAGCCTCATTCCATTCTCCCCTTTGTGCAAAAAGGACCCACATTTTGGGAAGAAAGAAAAAATACTCACACCTCTCGGCTTTCTTATTGTAGTTCTGTCATAGTTCTGGGCTGTTAACTCATTTGCCTGAGATTTGACCCTTTGGCACTTGGTTTGCAGTTCTGAATTCACGAGAAGCAGTAGGTCACTATCAAAATGATTCCGCTATCTGAGTCATTAACAGTATCAGTGGAACAAAATGGAACCGTGTTACTCCATAAAAGAGTTCTTCCACATCTACAAAGGTGTTTAAAACAGCCGTTGCGATAAGTAAGCGGGTCACCTGATTGGCTCAGTTTTTCTTTTTATTATGTGTCAGTGTGCTTTATTGCCAACTTACATACTAATTTAACAACAGTTTGACCTCCTGTGTGTGTGTGTGTGTGTGTGTGTTGTGTGTGTGTGTGTGTGTGTGTGTGTGTGTGTGTGTGTGTGTGTGGTATACCTTCATTTACCAATAACTTAGCCTTGTGTGTGTGTGAGGATGCGAGGCATTGATTGAGTTTTGTTTGTGTGGGCATGTTTTTGTATATGCCGTGTATGATTTCATTTTAAATTATGACCCCTATTTTGTTTCGCATGTGTTTGACTGTGCCGATGTATTTGTATGTGTGTACCTTTATCTGTGTTGGCTTTATGTATAAGTATGCAATGTTCTCTTGTGCATGCGCGCATATGTGTTTTGTTTGTGTATATGTATGCTGTGTTGTACTGTGTGTGTGTGTGTGTGTGTGTGTGTTTTGTATATGTGTGCAGTGTACTCATTAGTGCGCGGAGGCGGGGAGGGCACAGTTTACAGAGCAGACGAGATATTTATCTCTTATTTGATTTCTACGCCCTCCAATAAATCTCACTTCTATCCAGTCATAATCTCAAAGGCGGTTCAGTCACCTCTGTGTGCGGATTTTATTAGATTAGTTCATTCAAGATGTTATCTGACCTTCCACTGTTCAGCCTGGGCAGCCTGAATATAGCTGGAGGGAGGGGTGGGGTTTACTGAATTTTTTTCTGTTAGACAGCAAGCCAATTGGCCCATTCACTGTTTTGATTTGATATGTGCTGTCCTCTGAAACAAGGCCACAGTGTCTGCAGCCTTAGTTCAAGTCCTGGATGGTCACTGCGTCTGCAGATTTCAGTTTAGTTCTCGAGGGACCTAGTGACTGCAAGTTTAACTCCAGTCCTGGAAAGCTGCAGTGTTTGCAGGATTAACTCCAGTCGTTGAAGTCTGCAGTTTCTGCAGGTTTCACTCCAGTCCCGGAGTGAAACCTGCAAGATTATTGCCAACTTGCTTCCCTTCACTTTACTTGATTATCAGTTAAACAATTTGCTTAATAACTATGAGTACTCAGCTGGATGTCTCAGCAATTAGTGTTCATCTAGCATAATTCCATTCATGAAATGCTCATGAGACCGCTTGTCAGTGTTCCATAATCTGTTTATTTTGTTTAGTGTCTTTATTTCAAGTTTTTTGTATCATTCCCCATCATTGTCATTATTTAATTTCAGCTGTCAGTTTCCACAAGTCTTTCTTTTCATTCATGCTCCCCGCTAGCCCTCCCCATTCTGCGTTTTAATTACAGAGTGCGTTACCACGTCATATTCATTATTGACAACATATTGTTATTTCAGTAAGCGAATTCTGCGAGTTTCAATTAAGAACTGGTCACGAGTAATGTTAATCTGCATTAAACGGTGAAGTCTCTGCTTACCTGGACACCATGTCGCTGTAGTTCAGCAAGTGAACAGCCTTTTTGGGAGACCAGAAGCTGCAGATCTTTACCGCCTACTGCAGCCTAACGCCTGAACGGGTGAAAAGATCTTGTTCTACGACATTGTAACATAAATGTACACTCAGTAATGAAAGTTTAGTAACACCTGACATAAATGCACAGTAAACAAGTTAACAACAGTGAAATGCGTATTTAATTGTCTTGACCATTACAGGGAACAATCAGACATCCATGAATGCTCGACACAGTTGCGACTCAAATTGGCGAGACGAGTTAACGTCACTCAGAATGCATGGGGGTGAGTTGACCAGTGTTCCACAAGATAGATAGATAGATAGGTAGGTATTGTCTGCCCCATCAGTGACAGAAAGTTTTCTTTAACAGGGCTCAGAATACACAATTCACATTTAAAACACATTAAAAACAACACAATACAAACACATCGGAAGAACTGTTAAAAACACCCATATAAAAATAAATAAATAAAAATACATGCATGCCAACAGTTTAGTGTGCTGTGTTTATGTCTGTTTGTTCAAGATGGTAATTGTGCATTGAATGAATGATTTTTACCCCTCAGCTGACGAAAGTCAGTCGTCCGTCCGTCCGGGGTATTGTCTGAAAAAACACCTTGGTGTTCTCATTTTTCGCTGTTATGTTCGAGGTGCTTAGAGGAAGCTCCTATCCGTCCTGTCTGTTAACTTCTCATTTCCGGACGATAACTGAAAAACGCCGTGGCCAAATGTTCTCATTTTTTGATGGTATGTTGAGGGTGGTAACAAGAAGCTCCCTATTGATTTGTGTCTCGCTCCGATAATCAATATGGCCGTCACGGCAGCCATCTTGATTTTCCTTTTTGGACGATAACTGAAAAACGCCTTGGCTAAATGTTCTTATTTTTCGATGGTATTTTGGGGGTGGTTAGAGAAAGCTCCCTATCGATTTATGTCCTGCTCTAATAATCAATATGGCTGCCACGGCAGCCATCTTCATTCTC
Source organism: Gymnothorax javanicus (assembly GCA_029692085.1). Classification (NCBI taxonomy): domain Eukaryota; kingdom Metazoa; phylum Chordata; class Actinopteri; order Anguilliformes; family Muraenidae; genus Gymnothorax; species Gymnothorax javanicus. Next base: position 14,031,779 of record CM056209.1, on the reverse strand, counting down.
GTTTCCGGACGATAACTGAAAAACGCCAAGGCCAAATGTTCTCATGTTTTGGTGGCATGTTGGGGGTGCTGAGAGGAAGCTCCCTATCAATTTGTGTCCCGCTCCGATAATCTATATGGCCACCATGGCAGCCATCTTGATTTTCCTTTCCGGACGATAACTGAAAAACGTCTTGGCCAAATGTTCTCGTTTTTTTACGGCATGTTGCCGGTGGTTACAGGAAGCTCCCTATCGATTTGTGTCCCGCTCTGATAATCAATAAAGCACAAGGCTGAGGGGTCCCGCTCGCGACAGCGCGCTATTTTTTATAGATGTTTTTGTGGGCCAGTAGCGTCTAACTGATGGCCATAACAGGCAGGAGTGGAGGAAGGGATGAGAAGGGGTCCTCAGTGATCAGGGTGGCTTTCCTGATCAATGAGCACATATATACTAGATCAGAAAGGAGAGTTTGAGGTGAACCGATTATTTTGCAGACCTGATTGGTTATGCGTGAAAGTTTTGTTTGTATGTTTAATGGTGAGAGAGTTATACCAGGATGTAATATTGAAGGTGAGGATGGATTCAATGAGTGAACAGTAAACCAGAGTTAAAATGTCCTTGTTAACATTAAAGGACCTTAGTTTCCTCAGGAGGTGGAGGCGCTGTTAAGCTTTCTTGTACGCATATTCTGCGTGATGTGTGAAGGACAGGGAGGGGTCTATCTCTGTACCCAGGTATTTAAAAGACTGGACCTGCTCTACCAGCTGACCCTGGATAGAGAGCGGCTGGAACAGAGGTGATGGGGTTTTTTCTCTGCCTCCACAGCGCAACTCCTTGGTTTTTGAAATATTTAGTTCCAGTGAGTTTTCACCAAATGTTTGGACCAGATTGTAAGCTGTTTGCTGGTATTGGGACAGAGCATGCATGTCAGTCAGGTGAGCCACCAGGGCCATGTCATCTGCAGATTTAAAGAGACATTCCCTCACTGCTGCAGGAGATGTTGTTAGTGTGCAACTGTAAATAGAAAAGAGAATGGGAGATAAAACACAACCCTGGGGGAGCCCTGTGTTTAAACCAACTTACTGGATTTAAACCAATTTAAAAACACCTGTTGTGGCCTGTCCTTTAAAAAGTTGTTAATCCAGAGGCAGTGCAGCCGGGTGTTTGTGTGTACAGTATTAAAAGCAGAAGAGAAATCCATGAATAAAATCCTAGTGTGTGGGTGTGCAGAATCCATGTACTTGGTGACAGTGTTTAAAAGTGTGAGGCTAGCATCCTCTATGCTGTGTTTTGCCTTGTAAGCAAATTGAAAAGGGTCCAGTTTGTCTGACAGTATGTTGGCCAAGTGGTCGCATACTACCCTCTCTGTACATTTACCCAGGACAGATGTAAGGACCACTGGTCTGTAGTCCTTCAGGTCTTTCGCATGCGTATTTTTAGGGATAGGGATTAATGTGGATTCCTTCCACTGGTTGGGGACACAGCCAGAATCCAGAAGGTCCTGGAACAGACTGTTCCTATCCCTCAGTAGTGAGTGCGACGCTAACCGGCCTTGTTGAACCGCATGCCATTCGGTTACGTCTTGATAACGTCACAATGAAGCAATCTTAACGTGCTGTCATTTTACATGGAATACCGCTGTGAGGTCGGTCTTGAGGGTCCCAGTCTGTGCCACACGCGTCTGAAGATGTGAAATGTTGCTGTGGTGGATGTGGAAGTGCTGCCCAACTTGTCGCGAGCTCATTTGTGTCCTTAACATGCCAATGACCTCATGTCTTCCGTTTTCAGACATTCCTCTACGACTCCCCATAATTTTGATTTTGCGCTTTTCAGTGTTTTTGATCAATAAAGAGTATCCCTAACGTGTCAACCAGGTTTTAAAGGGATTCGAGTGACAGGATTCACGTGGGCCAAGCATCGTACAAAATCATCTGCAAAGCACGTGTAAATGAACATGTGACCGGGATTCAACACAACATAGTGTGTTGGTGCAAAACACTCTATTTAGGAAGACTATAATTCACCATTTCATTGTTTCTATTTTTTTTTCAACAATGCTTGAAATTTGGGTGTTGCTAAATTTTTGTGGCTGAGTATACATGTAGTGCATTAGCATCTATTTTTTCTTGTGGGATCACTGGTTAATTGGTTGTTTGTTTCACAAGTGAATGACCTCATTCTTAAGACTGGGTTCATTGGACTGTAGATTATTAAATTAATGTCAGATGTTGGAATTTGCTACCTCAAGGATTAGCGTGATATGTAGATCATAATATAATTGTCGTTTAATGTTTATACATTTTGTTTCATCATACATTTCAATTAGCAATGTTTACAAGTCAACCAATTTAGGCAGAACAAAAAGATAAATAAATAAATAGATAAAGTCAGGTTACCAGAAACACATTCTTAAGACTGAGGTTTTTAAACTACACCCTAGTGAGGTCTGTCTATCCATAGTTCCTAGGATGGCATGAGCTCTAGCTCCTGTGGGACCCTGATGAGGAAAAAACCAGTTTAGATTATGGATGGATGGATTTGGATTATAATTGTGAATTAGACTTAAGGTTCAATAGAGACGCTTTGAAAATGCATTCGGACACTCTCCCAAACTCCTAATTAAAATTCCGCTGTCAGTGACAAATCAAAACCTTGCAATGTGGGGAAGTCTCTGGCATAATGTGTCAGAAAGAGGGTTGAAATCAATCGCGCTGCAGATGTTGATAACATTATTAGGGCTTCATTGTGGAATCATTTAACATTATCGCTGATCCAGAGTGAGCAGCCGGGCGTGAGGGAGATGAAAGGCGGATTTTTTCCCCCCCTCTTGTAATGGCGTGTAATCGCATGGCCTGATGAATGGAAAAGACATGCAGCCTGCTCGAGAGAGCCCGAGCGTGTCCGTTATCTGATGGGATCTCTCGCTGAGTACACGCCCCATTCAGCGCAAGCCACCCTGTGCGCAGTCTGTTTCCAAAATGGTTCTTTCTACTTGGGTTGGACTCTGGGCCTCTTCCATGCAGTATGTGAATTTGCTGCTCTTTTCAACCTTTGTTTAACAGTAGAAGATCAGTCAAGAACACTTCTCTCTTTTTAAAAAATTGAACATTTCCAATTGCATGGGGGAGAGAGAGTGAGAGAGAGGGGGAGAGAGAGAGAGAGAGAGAGAGAGAGAGAGAGAGAGAAGTCCCCTCAGTCAGCTGGTCCTGAGGCTAACTTCACTAACACCTGCTAACAGCAACCAGCCTTAGGGCAGCACCACCAAAACACACACAATTAGAGAAAACTAAATCATAGCACAACACAAAGAAAATTATAGCGCCGTGGGCAACTATAGTTGCCCAATGTTGTAAGATATCAAAATCAGACGCTGTTAAAACCTATCATGTGGCAACTTGTTTAAAAGAGCTCCCTTGCAAGGGAGCTCTTTTAAACAAGTTGCCACATGATAGGTTTTCAACATCTCAGGATTACTACATTTTTAATTCCTTGGAAATGTATTCAGTGCTTAAAGGGTTAATTGCTATCTGGCCCTAAAAGGGAAATACATTTTGGCAGAATATCTAAACTTGGTCAAAAATAAAAAAACTTGGGAAGACATTGACCATGTACAGGCTCAGTGAGCACTGTCTGGCCATAGAGACCGGCAGACGCAGGCGAACTTGGCTCCCAAAAGACCAAAGACTGTGCTCACAATGCCATCAAAATGAGGTTGAGACAGAAAATAATTTCCTCCTAAAATGCAAACAAATATCAAAAGGAAAGAGATGTATTCTTCAATAAAATTAGACAGGTTCACTCAAATTTTTTGAACTTCCCCGATCAAGAAAAACTCCCCATTCTCCTGGGAGAGGAAAACAGCAGCGTGATCCTGGCAGCACAATTTGTTTCTGCCTGCCATAGCCTAAGAAGTAGTGAGTGACACCAAAAATAACAGTAAAGAAGGAAAAAAAAGAAAAAAACATTTATTCAGATTTTTTTTTTCCTTTCATAAAATATTAGTAGTAGTAGTAGTAGTAGTAGTAGTAGTAGTAGTAGTATCTTTGTTCCTGTTGCTGTTACTATTTATTATTAATGTGTATGTTTATGATGATTAATTAACTTGTTATATGTTCAGTGTATGCTTTGGCAATATGCACAACATGTATGTCATGCCAATAAAGCGTAAATTGAAATTGAGAGTCAGAGTAGGGCTGAGGGAAGCAGTTTTTCGGGTTGCATGATCAATGAATGGCCCCAGCAGCAGTGGCACTGGCATTATCTCCAGAGGCTTGACCTGGGGCAAATATTGTCACCCGCTGAATACTCTAGTGGCCACCTTGCTACCCGACATCATGTATGAAAACCAGATAATTCTGTTGTAACTTTGCAATGCCATGTTTGCTTTAGTCTTTTTTGTGGCTCTCATTAATTCTGAGCCACAGGAAAAAAAAAAAAAAAAAAAATACTAACATGGTTTATTCATTACACTGGAGTTCTGGCACATCCCATCCCTGGAGTGTCTGGGATTTGAGAAGAAGGTGTTAAGATTCTGACATTCTCCCCTCGCTATAACGTGGCGCTTTCAGGTGCTCGCTTATTCCTTATTTTATTTCACCCCAGGTGCTGTCTGCTACAGTTTGTGTCAGTTTTGTTAAAGCTTTGCTGCTGTACAGATGCTATTCTCCAGCAGCACATCTCTTTCTGCAGTCTGCTTTCCCTCCTGTGCCTTCTGTCCCTGCTGTCTGCCTTCCCTGTGTTTACTTATTTATTTGTTTCTTTTTTCAGGACATGTACCATTAAAGATTGACACGGCGCCGAATTGGAGCCTGATGTGTTGTGCATGCGTTTACCGCCACAGTTCATTTGCTGCACCTTATTGCCTGTTGACAGCTTTATTTTTTATTAAGCAGGAATAGTGACACATTATTACATTAATACTGACAGACCCAGCTCAGGCAGGGAGCAGGAGTATTGAAGAGGACAGGGAAAGAGCAGATATTTGCCTGACAGCAGAAAATAATTGTTTATTTTAAACATGTTAGCATGTTCAGCGTGCCAGGTCAAAAAAAAAAGAAAAATCAAATAAATAAATGAATAAAGAAATTGTTCTTTGGATTGTCTTTCCTTTGTGGCCCCACACTTTTCAGAAGATTGGTGAGGAGGAAAATGAGGCCAACTTGCTGGCGGTTCTTACGGAGACGCTGGACGGCATCCCGGTAGACGAGGACGGCCTGCCTTCCTTTGAAGCCCTAGCTGATGGGAGTGTGGCCAGCACCAGCGAACGAACATGCCCCTCCCCTTCCACCACACCCAGCTGCCCCGCCCAGAGCATGGAGTCCGAGGAGCCTTCCCTTGTGAGAATCCTTCCGGCACTTTTCTCGAGAGCACATTCCCCTGCTGCCAGTCCGTCAGCACTGACACTACAAGGCGTGATCATATTGCAGCCTGACATCAAACCCTTAAGTTAACATTTACTGCAGTTCATTTAAGCGTGCGTCTACCTTTTCAGTGAAACCACTTTGTCCTTCATTTTGTGTAACAAATGAAAACAAAGTTTATGTTTAGCCTTGACTGCTGCAAAACAGGAAAACATGTTCCAATATTCTCAGGGAATGGATATTGATATTGAGAGGTGAGGTCCCTTTTGGCAGTTTCCTGAAAATTTAAACTCAGCACTCTTGTACCTGCCCAATATAGCCTAGATTGCACCTGCCCAAAATCTTTTGATCTTAACTTCAATGTGACATATTTTCACACTTTTAGCAAAGATCGTATTTACTTTTCAGGTGAGCGAAGTGCCCACAATATTGTATTTGGGTGTACAGAAACATACCTTTTTTATTTTTCACTCAGAGATGTGGAGCCGTAAGTCTTTTCTCCTGGATTGAATACATTTCCATATTAAATTAAACCTAAATGGTTTGTTGAAATGTCTTCTTAGAAAAATTAATTTGAGTTTATCTCATTAAATCCTCATAAATTCATAATTTTCATTGCGAAAAATTAGTTAGGTTTTTGAAAATTATTTTCTGCCCACCTGTCTCATATATAGAGCTGTATGCTTTCGCTGGCGCTTCCATGTAAAAACAAAAGAGCCACGGTCAGTGCCCGAGGGTGCCGGAACAAATAAATTTAGAATTTTTTAACAAATTACTAAGAAGTCCCTGCAGTGTGCTCAGAGACTGAATCCTGTCCATCACCTGCGGGGGTGGAAGCAGATGTTTTTAGAGGAAAGGCTGGGCCCTATATCTCACAGGCATCTCATCCTTTCACAGCTGAAGAAGCTTCTGCTGGCTCCCGCCAACGCACAGCTGAGCTATAACCCATACGCGGCCGGCGCAGCGCAAGACTATGCGGCCGCCAATCAGCGAAACAAACTGCCGACCACCGTCGCCAAGGTAGCTACCTGCGTCGTATTAGTTGTTTGTTTGTTTCGGGCATCAGCGGCTGCTTTATGTATCCTTTGTGCTTGTCCTTTGTTCCTGTGAGTTTTAGTTTGTGTTTGTGTTTGGGATTTGTCCTTTTAGTGTTTCTGTCGCAGTCTTGATTGTTAACTACTGGTCCTTGCTCCCTTGTGCCTCGCTTAGATAATGAAACGCCCCCGCTGATTGCTGTTCAGCTTCTGTGTTTCGCATTACAGCAGCTGTACTGCTCACTAAAGCTCAATTTAATGATTTGCTTCTGTTAAAATGGAACCAAACCCCTTGGATTTAACCTAAATGCACCCCCTGAAAGATTAAAACATCATAGTTTTGCTAGTGAAGCAGCTCACTGTTAACTAGCCCTGGGAAAATTAAGATGCCCTTTAAGCAATAGAGAGAAACAAAGCTTGTCTGTTCACAGTTCACATTTCTGCCTCACGTTGTTTTTGTTTCGCATTTAAGGTTTTTTTTGTTGTTGAACAGGGAGTGTTTTAAAGCACATTATGTTCTCTCAGTGATCTTATTTGCATGGTGCAACCATTTACATTTTTTGAGTGAAGCCTTTGGGTACATGAGCTTGAATCTACTCTATATAGCAAAATGTATTTATTTAATTGGTGCATTTCACATGCATGTTTGTACTTTGACAAATAGTACGAGTGTATGACTTTGAAAGTGTGATGCATTTAGAAAAATTTGGTTTAAATTATTCAAAATGCCATTTAAGCGGTCTATTCTTGCTGAATGATGTGTTTTCTTGCACTTTTTTAGCTTGTAATAATTGTGTGTGTATGAAGGCTATATGCATTAAAAAAAACAATTCATTCCATCATGAATTGGTGATATTTAAATATATGAAGGTTTTATGCCTTTTCAAAATAACAGCATTGCATTCTTTAATGAATAAGTGATACTTAAAGTGAAAGATAACCTTCGTTTGAAATGAACTGCTGACGAAAGTGCTGCCCTTTAGATGTTTCAAAATATGTTTTTAGTAATTATAAGACAAAGATAAAATGAAGAATAAATACTGAAATATCTGGATTGAAACACTCACGGAAACGCTATTTTCCCTTTAACAGCGATGTCAAATGTCCTATTGCACTTTTACAGCAAGAGGTTAAAAAAAGCTCTTGTTGAAGACGTGAATTGTCTGCTTTCTCGTGAGTGTTCTGACACCCAACAGCAGAACACACTGACAATGCAATAAAGAATCCTTTCCAATACAACAAATACAACAAATGCTCTGTTATACAACCAAATAACCATGATTGTAGTGTTAAGTAACTTGTTAGCCATGCATGGTAATCTAACAATGATGCCATCTAGACTAACCGTGTAGGTTAAAAGCATGAATTACATTGCTAAACATATTATCAGCGTGTGATGATCTAATCTGCGGCAAACTTCCCTGACCCCAGAACTATAAATGGAGCGACATACAGCCAGTAATGATAATATCTACGCTAATGTAAATATCTTCTCAATATACAAAAGTAATTAATATGAAAGACAACCCACGTTTCTCTCAGGCTTACTTTGTAGGAGAGAAACTAACAAGGAGAGAAAGAAAGGGATCATGAACAAGTCTCCTATTGCTGGACAACCAACATAGAATAGGAGCGGGGAGCACTAGCTTGTGCATTAACCAATTTTAACTGACAGAACACCTCAAAACGAGTGGGACTTTAGAATGAAATGAGTTAAAACTGCAGTTTGTGAGATTGAGAAGAAAGTTTACTTTGCTTGAAAATTTGAAAAAGTGCAAACTCCAGGTCCCTCCCCCTCCCTCTCTGCTGTTCTTCAGTTCCGCCTCCACAGCCCCTCCCTGCAGAAGAGACTGTAATGAACATGCAGGCAAGTAACCACGGTAACTGAGGAGGCCAGGTTTACAACATAACAGCGAGACATTAGCTACCGTTGTGAAATACCATCATTGTTGTCCAACAACTGCAGCCTTTGCATTCAAGGATTCAGACTAGAAAGAATATATTTTTTTGCTTTCAAGTAATCCACTGAAAATTCCATTTTAGCAAAATGATTAGCATGCACTTATTGCTAAGGTGTTTGATAATAGAAGCTGTGGTTACTATACAATTGCGCTAATAAAGCGATAAAACACTGATGATTAGAACATTTAGCTGTGAGACACAGGCACAAATACAAATAAGGACAAACTCCAAACTGATAATACTGACTGGGCCCTTTTCAGGCATTTTCAGCCATTCTGTGAAATTAAATAATGCTAACCAGTAGCCTTAACATTGGTAACAAGGGAACATTAGCCCGACTACAACACCACAGTACCATAAGACACAGGCTAAGGAGTGTTACTGTAACTGTGCCATCTTGGCAATATGATTACACTTATAAATCAAATAGAAATCAAGCAGGGATAATTACCTGTGTAGCAGAAATGTTGACCACTCCACATCCATTTTGAAACATTTAAGGTCTAGTAACGTGGCTAGCTTATTGTCTGCACCTTGGGCAGCCCACTCTAACAGCTAATTTTAACTGTGGTTTAGTCTCGGTCATAGACTAACCCTTTCATTTTTACCTTTCTTTGGTCTTCTTCTGTTTGCTTTTTTTTCGTTGGATATGCTGTTGCTGGCGCTGTATGGATGGGGAATTTCTTCATTTTAGGCAATTGTTTCTCTGCAGTCTTATCTCAAAGCTCCACAAGAAACCTGACACAGATGATATTGGGCCTGACCAGGGGAGAGAGCATGTGCAGAGCAGGGGGGCTGAACAGCGTATGCAAGAGAACTGATTGACACGGCATCCTAGCTCTGATTGGTTGATTTTTCTTGGGTGCGGCAGACTCTTGCAAATGCTATTTTGAGCACTGGGAGGAGCCAAATGTAACTGGTTGTTTACAGATTACCCGTGTCATGTACTACTGTCAGTATAGTCACAGTTTCAAGAAATATAAAAAAAGTTATTTTTATAAAAGTTACTTATTAAGCATTAAGTCAGTCAGTCGATGTCAGTGTCACATGACTGCCAAAGAATTCCTTGGCCTCTCATTGGCTTAACATTTTCGAGGGATGTAAAGATTTTTTTCTTTAATTCTTTGGTTGCAATTCCATTATTTGGACCGTTGTACAACTTTACAGAAAAATCCCAAAAAAACTAAGTCAAAATATTTGGACCCCTCCACTCAGGACTTGTCATCGGAGGGATTATGGCGCTGCTCTCACAATGCTGAAGAGCGCATTACATCTCCAAACGCATTCTCAGTTAGGCTTCTTAATTAGCAACTTGTAAATCTGTTTAGTTGCGAGGATTAATCCATATCCATTTCCCTCAGCTTGCATTTTTCTTAATTGCAATAATTATCAAGCATTTTCCTATCCACATTAAAGGTAACATAAAACGTCAATGTCTTACAAAGCTTCCGCATGTTAACTTTTCTTGTGTAAAAGTGAAACTCTGTCTCTAACCAGTGACATTGCCATAATGCAGGTGAATGCTCAACCAGTTTCTGACTAAGAATCAGATAATAAATTGGATTAATTTACTGAGCAAATAGGCTTCCAATAAGCGGTGCTGTCATTGACAATTAAGACATACAGCGTTGTGTCATAGAAAAAGGCCACATTATGAGATTGCATCTACGGCAGTTAATTGAAATTTCTTGAAATTCCATCTTGAAGTAGAATGTTATGTAGTAAATGCTGCTGAAGGTGGTATTTAGATAAGGTTTAGATTTTGATACTAATTAATTAATTAGATAATTGCTGTTCATACAACTTCATATTATAGCCTCCCTACACCTTTCCCAGAAGCTGGACTATAAAGACCCCATGAACAACTTTGTTACCTTGAAAGTTTGACATGACATGCATATTAAATTATTTTAAATGCATGTCATGCGTCAAAGTTTCGTGATGCACTAATAACAATTTACGTTGTGCTAAATTATTCAATTATCAACGTAAGAAGCCTCGTTAATTTAATATATTAATTATTGTTGCTTTGTGTGGCAACCAGTATGCAACTACGCTTCCCCGCAAACACAGCCTATTCTTTAGAACGCTGAAAACATTATGATCAAGTGCAATCTTAAAATAAATCAGGTTGCATTGCTGAAAAAAATCCTAGAAAGGGAGATGGAATTCAGGGAAAGCACTGAGTCAATCAATTATATATTTTTTTTTTTTTCCATCCATATAATATCACTATCAAGTACATTGTCAATGTTGCCCTTCAGTAATCTGTCATATCTTAATACTTTCTTAAGAATCAGAGGCTTATATATTGGTCTTGATTATTCAGTAATTAAATTGTGTGATTATTAATCAAGCAATCTTAAACAGGAACAGCTTGAAAGCAATTATACGTTTAAGGGTCAGAGGCTCATGGCACGTCATTTGAAGATCCCGTAACTCCGGCGTTACTGCTAAGGGGATGTTGACCTTTAGGAATTTAAAGTTGGTTTGTGCAAAAGTTGTCTTTCAGCTTAGGTTAATCATTTTTATATGTACTAATATGAAGAATTTAGCTAATGCATTTTAACTTGCGATGCTATTGATAATATTAAAGGAGTGCAGTCAAGGATATCCTAAGTGAAGCATAAAAGTTGTATTTCAGTCCGTATTCATTCATGAAAACTGGATATGTACTATCGGATTTAAGAGATAACACCTTTCTTTTTTGTTTTTACAAGGGCTGTGAACTGCATTTAAATCAAAACAGCCACCATTTGCATGCTAAGTAATTCAATGCTTTATATTCTCACAATCCATTTACCCAGCTGGATATTTATGTAACCAATTCAAGCTAATTGCCTTTGCTCTAAGATACGACTGAAGTTCCCCATCTAAGACATGCACATCTTTGGTATAAACTTGGTTCTCAGACCACTGCACATTCCCTTTACAGTTGCTCTGATCAGAATGTTTCCCTGCACAGATGCAGTATTTTTTGGCAGACTATGCTGCCTCAGAATGCAGTGGTATTTGGTAGTGCTGTGGTTGGTGCTGTTGCCTCAATGGGCTGAGGTTCTGAGTTTGAGTCCCTGACAGTCATATGGACCCTGGCTGGTGTTTCCTTGTTCTCAGGTTTTAATGTGGGTATTTTTCCAACTAAGATTGTCGTGTATGTTATGCATGCTTCTTCATTAGCCAAAGGACAAGCCTCTCAACTGCATTTGAGCCCCTGGTGCTACATTGTGGCTACCACCTGCAGTTAAAATGGCTTACATGCTGAGGATCAGTTGCCCCACTGGCAAAAAATAGATAATATCTTATGCCATATTCTCTGGTGTGTTTGTACAGTTGGAGAATCCCTGGAGCAGCAAGCAGAGGGGATCCTGTCCTCAACTGAACCGGCCAATCAGGCGCCCTTGTGCTGAGCTGCTCAAATACCTCACCTCCTGTGAGGATACTCGCCAGCAGACCAAACCACAGAGAAGCTGCACAGAAAAGGACACAGCCACCTCCTCACCTGCGTCATCTTCACCATCATCTTCCTTGTCCACCTCCTCTTACTCCTCCTTGTCCTCCACTTGTTCCGCTTCCTCGTCCACCTCCAAGAAGAAGCCATCCCCGTCACCACAGCATCAGCATCACCAGAGAGGTGAGGTGCGCCCCTCTGTTTGGCCTGGTCCCGCCAGTGCCAGTTTGCGGAGGAGGAGGAAGGGAGGATGCTCTTGTGGTCACTGGGATGGTGCCACTGAGGGACGTTCTGACCTCAAATCCCCAGCTCTCATTAGCTGTGGTAATAACCAGCAAAACCTAGAGAGCAAACCAGGTCAGGCAGCTGCCAAGTTCATTTGGTACCTGCATTCCTACTCTCTCCCTCCCATAGAGAAAAGTCTGACGGGCAGGTGTGAGCATTGCCGCAAGTATGTGGACAGGGTTTTGGCTGGCAAGAAACCTAGATGTATCACGGTGTCCATTAGGAAAAGGGATAAGCCTGGTTGGGCCCCTGAAAGCCCACAGATTAAAGGCAAACTGGAGTCAAGATCTTTCCTGGGTTGTCAAGGTCCTTCCAAACTCTTCCCAATAAGCAGAAAATTCATCAAAGACCAATATCCTGCTTCCTTTTTCTCCTCTGGGCCAGTAGCCCAGAAAAGAGTTGATGGAAGCCAGCTTGCAGGTACCAACAATACCTGCGGCATTGTGCAGTTCGAACAGCATTTTCGAAACTTGCACAACCCAAAGAGCTAAACATAGCCCACTTTAGTGCCTCACAGGGACCGAGCTGGGAGTTGGAACTGGGCTGCTCAGAGGTCAGTGGAGATTTTGTCGCTGGGGTTGTTGACAATGATGTCATGAGCTCCCCGATGCCACTTTTGCCAGCCTGTGTTATCTCAGTAGGTGAACTCGACCCCTCTGTCACACAAGAGCTCCTCCCAATCAGACAGGCTCTCATGAACCCCCCTGATGACCAGGCCCTCCCGCTGTTAGGTAACCACTGCTTAATCTCTCTTCCCCGCTTCTATTACCCCCTCTCCTCCCTTTCAAAACCCATAATGCTAAACGGGCACTTTCGCTTTAACTAAATCCTGCACTTGACTCCATACTAACCCTCAACCTTCTTTTGCTAATAAGCATTAAACAATCGCTTTGAAGACAGTCAGCGAACTGTACTTGGTATTGGTGCAGACAGCAGCTTTTGCCTGACTATGCACCACAAGCACAGGTGGAAGAATGCATACTGGGCCGGCAGGTGGTCAGAAAGCTTTCTACTGCTGCTTATGATTAGGAATCTAACATTTAGCCAACTGCTTTCTGCTTAGACTCAATCTCAACACCTATATCTGAGATGCTGCAACAACTCTGCTGTAATGGAGTTGGTGTACATTTCTGAGGCGTTCCATAACTGATGTTTCCAATGACATGTGTCCTTATGTGACATTCTTCATCATTTCTTTTTTTTTTTTTTTCTTTGCTTTGTTCTCTGCATGTGAAATTACTGCTCAAGTTTTCTCATCTGGTTTCATGTAGTTTACAGTGCAGCATCTTTTTTTTTCTTTGTTTTTCCCCTGTATTTTCTGTTCTATTCAGTTGAGTCAGCCCGTCTAGTAAAATAAATCCTTGGATTGGAGGGCATCCGCCATCACTTCATCCCAACAGAGAACAAACAAATGCCAAAATCCAGTGTTAGACCTACTTAGTAGTACTACAGAAAATATATAGCCTTTTGGGTCAAGAATCTGAAACAACACTGCTATTAATGCTCAGATCTGAGACTGTAGATGTTTGGATTCTAGTTCAGTAATCCCCCTCCTCCTTTGTGTTCTGCAGCCAAACCAACCACCTTGCCACTTCCTTTGACCCCAGAGTCTACAAAGTAAGTGAGAGAATTTTATAGAGAAACAAAAATCTAACCCCAGACAAGAAACAAAAAAACAGGCATTTATCCCTTTCATTTCCATTTATATAACCATTACAACAGCATATCTGCTCCTCCTGGTTCTCTGCAAGTCTTAAATTAATGCCGTTTTTTGTTTCAGTGACCACAAGGAGTCACCGTTTGAGAACAAAACCATTGAGCGTGCACTGAGCGTGGAGCTGTCAGGAACACCTGGTAAGAACCAGTGCATCTGCTGTCATGTTCTAATCCCTTGTGGTGCGCTGCCATTGCTTGACTTGAACTGTTTTCGCGAGTCTTCAGCTGTAAAAATAGATGCTATTTTGTTGCGGAGTCTGTGCTCCAGATAAGAACGATAGCTAAATTGCATAATGTGAATGTGAGCAGGCCAGCCAGGGAAGTCAGAAGCAGAAGTTTTTTTTTGGAGTTAATCCTGGGTATAGCTTCTTGTAGCACTAAGAAAAACCTGCCTTGGTGTTTGATACTTATGACTCAAATGGCTCGAGTTTTAACTGCCTCAAAGCTGGCTGATGATTCAGACTGTCTGTTTTTGCTGTAGTTCATTTTTAGTTATTTTTTGTGAGTCGTTCATTTTGATTGTTCAATCTATCAATCTATGAGAAAAGGTACCTTGGCATATAGGTCACACCTCGTTTTATTTAGTTTTTTTTTTTTTTTAAATGAAAAACTGCCTATGACAGCAGGATTTTGCATGAGGTATTGCTGTTGTTTTGTTGCATGCACACCACTCTGTTCAGGCTCTGAGCAGAGAGAAGTATGATGTAAAGAGTGGCTTTCGAAGGTTGTTGAATCTCCCAGAAGTTTCTCCTGTTTTTTGCTAATATTTATGTTAATTGCGCTGCCCCCTAAATGAGGTCAGCTTTGAGAGCTGTATAATTAGTGGTGGAAGCAGCACCGTTATTATTTTTTAATTAATTACATGTGTCAGTGGAAACTATAGGTGAAGGTAATTAAACCCAAATGACATTAATGTCTGGTGACGTTAAAACTGCAGGCTTCAGCATTTTTTTTTTTGTACCTGCATTCATTATTATGGGATTATTATTTCAGATCAGAACTTTACTCGTTGCTTTGGTTTCAAGTGAAGAGAACAGACAAGCTTTCTTGTTTTTTTCCTGTATGAACTGCTTATGTCCAAAAGCAGGGCAGGGTCAGTGCTACTCAGCGTTTTGTGGTTTAATCAATGTTTCTGAGAAGCAGCGTGGATATAGGTGACGGGGGAAGCTTGTGACCGCTGCAGAGTTCACCTGACCATTTGCACACAGATTTTGTATGTCCCTTGATGCATGTGTACGTGTGTCCACGCAACAGCAAGAGAAACCGGCTTTGTGTGTGCGTGCGCGCGCGTGTGTGTGTGTGTGTATGTGAGACAATAAGAAAGACTGGCTGTATGTACGTGCGAGTGTGTTCACGCATTGTGATGTGTGCATATGCAGCTGTAGTGACAGAAGGCCCCATGTTAGGGCTAGGTTCATTGTTAATCTGTGTGTTAATAAGTCTTTGATTTTCCTGCTTAGTTTGGCTTCTAGCCAGGCATAGGATCCACTGCACAAATACCCAGAATTCTGCTGGCAGGAATTTCTTAACAGTCTCTTTTTTTGCAGCCCTGATTTATCCCTTGTTAATAAGGATATTGCCCATCCTAGGGTTACAGACTTAGATCCTATGAAAAAAAAAAAAAAAAAAAAAACATGGGATGAGACGCCTTTGAACTTCTTAAACTTGGAGGTTGGGGAGAGGGGGTGGAACAGCCTGCATGCTTTGAGTAAATGTTTCTTGAAGGGGCAGGCTGCAGGTATCCACCCCAAATCTGCTTCATTTGACATTAAATTGCCTAAATTGTGATAGAGACAGAGGCCAAGGCTGTTGGGGCTGGCAGTTGGGGGAGATGACTAACCGCAATAAACGGGGCTTCTATTGGTGCTTGGGATTTTCCACCAGACAGCTCTGCAAGCCATCAGCAATTGCCGTTGCCCTAAAGAAGTCAATAAATGACCAAATGGTTAAAGATGAAGCAAACCAAAAAAACTGAGCAATAGAACACAAATTAATTGATAAGATAAAGCAATCTTTGGGAGTATGTGAGTGATATGCCTTGCGGAACCTTTATGCCCTGCTTCTTGTTTTTTTGTCCAGGCTGTTATTAGAACGCTAGCTACTGCTGGCTGATAGGATATTTTTCATTATAGCTAATCACACTTAGTTTTCCTGTGCAAATCATAATGGAAGTAAAATGTAAAATCCAGTGATAAATTTTGCTTTTGCTATCCAGAACATAAAAATTGAAAGATGTGAAATACTGATTAATTCTCTAGAATTTCAGTTTATTTTCAGTATGTCTTATTTTGCAGATCCAAATATTGAAATGAAAAATGTTATGTCACAATGTTATGTCATGTAATTATAGCGAAGGCAGGCAACAAGATGCAATGTTTCAATGGTGGAGTTTGTAAACTTTTCGTAACTGTAGACACTGCAAACCAATGGAAATGCCATGACACACTGCACTGTTAATTGCTGTTAAGAACTTGGACACTTCATGGAGCGAAATACTAAATTAGTTTTGGAAATTCTGTGGTTCATGAAAAAAAATAAATGTACAACCTTCAATGGTGCTATACAAATATATATATATATATATAAGGCTGGAAAAAACTGTTGAATGATTAACGAGTTTATCATTATTACATTTGCTTTCCTAATGCTTTTATCCAAACCAAGTTAATGTTGAATAGACAAGGCATGCAGCCAATCTCACATCGAACAATGTAGGCTTAAGAGCCCAAGCACTACACTGATCTTACTGTAGTTACATTGGGGCTGATGCTACCAACCTACCAGATCAGTACCTGAACAAGCATCTCAGCCAATAGGCTATAGGCCTCACCTAAAGGTTGTTACTCCTGTTTACTTGATTTAACATAGCATGTCATTTTCAGAACATGCATTTTGCATTTTTTCACAGTCAGAATCTGTTTTTATTACACATTGTTTAGGGTACAGCAACTTTAGCGTGCTAATATTTTTTTTGTAATATAAATGAAAACACTTTTCTCATCTGGCATGCTGTTTCATGGATTTTAATTATTGCAGACCCTAAAAGCTATGCTCTGAAAAATCAAATTATTAATGTGCTTATAAGCAGGTCCATAAGTATTTGGACAGCGATACAATTTTCATCATTTTTGCTCTATAGACCACCACAATGCATTTTACATGTATCCTGAAGATGTGCTTGCCACATTAGCATTTAGCCTTTAATTTAAGAGTTTTACCAAAAATATTGCGTGAACTATCTTGGAATTACAACCATATTTTGGAGCCCCACTTTTTTGGGCTCCAAAGTATTTAGACCTACTAACATAATCATTGATCGAATACTCATATTTAGTACCCGGTTGCTGATCCTCTGGATTCAATAACTGCCTGAAATCTGGCACACATTTACTTAGCCTAGTGCTCGGGCTCCTCTCTAGTGAATCTCCACCGGCTCTCTCTGCAGCTGTCTTCAGTTCCTGCTTGTTTTTGGGGTGTTAAGACTCGCGAAATTCACGCTTGATTACGGATCAACTCCGCCATCGTAGAATATTCCATTTTTGTGCCTAAAAGTCTTGGTTGCTGACATTAACACAGAAACACGAGGCTCCTGGAGAGTGTTCTTAATCAGGCCTACCATTGTGAAGGGGTTTTTCCTCAAAACAAAACAAAACAAAATGAACAAAATCTTATGCCGCCCATCGCAGTTGTTATTTGTGGTTATCCTGGCCATTTCGTGTTCCTGAACTCACTTCTGCATTCTTTCCTTTTGAGAATGTACCCATCATTTTATTTAGACAGGTATTTTTTATGATATTTCTCCAGTGGTTTTGTTTTGATTTTTTCAGCCCAATGATGGCTTCCTTCACTGGCAGTGAGAGCGCTTTAGGCCTTATATTGATAGTTAATGACAACTGATTCAAAATGCAACACCTGGCCAATAGACAACTGTGCAACCAATTATCCAATTAATTACTTTTAGTTCTTCAAAAAGAAGGGATCACCGACACTGTTTAACCGATCTACATGCAACTACCTCGTCAAATTAACGTTGAAGGCTCCACTTTGAGCTAATATTCATCATTCAATATCATTTCCAATATTCTGTGACAGCTGGAGTGGTAATAACTTTGTCAAATGTCCAATTATTTTTGGACCGGACTGTTGAAAACAACTAGACGGGAAATCGAGTCATTTTGAGTCCTTGTCGTTCCTATCTTTCTCTCAATCCAAAAAAGAACACACATATTTGAAATGACAAAATATCTGTTCTCTGCTCCTGAGTACAAGAAAGTGCACTAAATGGCAAAGGTCATCATAGGACCTTCCCTCCCTTTTCTCGCTGATCTTGAGGCATTTCCTTAACGTTGGCACATATGCAGTTATAGCTTTGCCAATCTCTGGGTCAGTTGGTATTTGCCGAGACGTGAAGTGCTTTTCTAAGCCAAAAAAAATGTGCTTCAGGGCTACATTACAAACTTACTAGAAAGGTGCAGAGGTAGCTGTGTGTGCTCTCCTTACAAATTATTGTGTGAATTTTATTTGGTCGTTGAATATTGGCCTATCAAAAACTTCACCTCTGATTAAATCTTCACAATGCTTGAAATGGGCCGGTAATTTATGATGTTTGCTGATATGCGTGGGTTACTGCTATTTTTTTATTAGCCTAAAAAATAGCCGTTCACTTGTGGAATATTTGTTTTTGGCTCCCGGTGTGTGTTTTGCAAACTTTTATTACCAAATTAAAAGTAGGCTACATTTTTGTTGTGCTGAGAGATTGGAATTCTGACTACAGCCGTCAGATCCAAATACATTTATCGAATTTACTGAAGAGTTATGAGCGTTTCTACAAGGTGTGATTTACAAAGTGCTTGCAAATCTCAGTTTTTTGTTCAACAACTTGATTCACCCAAAGGTAGGCAGTATTTCCGTAAATTCTGACAACTAAAATGGAACCAGCCAGTCCTTGCAGTGTTCATAGGCCCAAAAGCTTGAAGTTTCACCATCACTTTTGTCACTTTCAGCATGTTTTTTTTTTTTTTTTTTTTTTTTCAGTTGCAGCTTCCAGGCACCAACTGGACGGACTCTGCTCTGAGATGATGTTCTGAGTCACTTTGTTTCCTCTGTAGAAAAGTATCAGGAGGATACTCTGGATTAGCGGTCCTTAGGCCTCTGTTGCCACCACAGGGATTTCCTCATAATCTGTCCAGAGCAAGTTATTTTTCTCCTTGCATTTTCAAATTTTGTGTGAACCTTGCGTATGATGAGAGATCAAAACCTAGTGAAAAAAAGTAAGAAATTGTGCATAATTATTAATGATTTTAATTCATATTTTTGTTAACTGTGAAGGCCCCTTTCTCATCTTGGTTGCAAATTTAAAGCACATCAACGCAAATCAGACTTCTTGTTTACAGAGCTTGATTTTTCTTTATAATTTACTTCACAGAAGGAAATTCTGGGCCAATAAGAAGTTCCTAGGCCTGGGGGCATAATGCTATAGCGGGGAGTCTCCTCTGTGCATTGGTGCAACACCAGGTTGTCATTACAAAAGGAAAGGACTCACATTGCACTGTCTATGTACAATAATGTTATGGACTGGGGATACACTTGCGGTTGTGTGTAATTTCCATATGCCTACATGTGTCAAATTAGCTACCACTCACTCCGGACACACACACTTAAAATGTAATTATTTCTAATGACAGCTGAATAGCAGAAGGAACTGCAGTATGAGGAAAGGGCAGTTGGGGTGTACCAAAATGGTCTGCGCTATTGGAATTTGATGGGATATTTTTCACCTGTTCAAAACTCTTCACTGCCCCACTAAATATTGACAATTACTTTTTTGGGGAAAAAAAAAAAAAAAACAGTTTATACCCCAGAGAATGCAAATCAAAAATAATTGAAGAGCCTAGTGCTAAAAGTACTTGACACTTTTTCACATTTTGTGACTTAAGTACTTTTAGCACTGGGATCTTCAATTTTCAATGGATGCCGCACCAGTAAAGGTCTCGCTGCTGTATTGTTAACTGGGCATTTTACAATAGAATTTGGCTTATCACCCAACCTGCTACAGCTAATGGTGCAAAAGCAATCTGGCATTATTAATGGATGGAAGTAGGTGCACATCTTTCTGACTTTCTGGTATGGCTGTGTGCTTGTGCTATTGCTACTTATCTGCAAAAAGTGCTGTAGCCATTTGCCATTGTTTTGCTTTAGCAAATGCAGATACCCACCCATGACGTATTTCTCACAAGTCCCCGTATAGCTACCATTTTTCTGCAGTAATTGGTGAATTACTGTGTCTATCATGCATTGCTGCTTGGGGCCAGTGTGTTGCCTCCGAATATCAAAATTTTTAAAAAGTCATGCTGTCAGGAAGCACCATCATTTGTGGAGTGGTGAATGTATTGTTATTAGTTGATGAGATGAGGTGATGATATCTGAAACTGTAGGACAAGTAGAGGTGTGTATAAAATGAGAAGAATCATAGTAGCAAGAAATGTATCATGGTGAACAGGAAATCAATTGCTGTTGACTCAAGAAGAACGTAACTCCATTGCCTTATCAAGTAATAGAGCTTCTGGTTGAGTATGTGAAAGTTTTTTTTTACCACCTAAAGCCCAACGCCCCTCTGGCCGTAACGCCGGGGTTACAGGAATTTCAATGACGTGCCGTGAGCCTCTGAGCCTAAAAGGCATCATTGCTTTCAAGCTGTTCCTGTTTAAGATCGCTTGATGAATAATCACAATTTATTTACTGAATAATTAAGACCAATATATAAGCCTGCAATTATTGAGAAATTATTAAGAAATGTCAGAGATCACTGACAGGCTGCATTGACAACACACTAAATAGTGATATTATAGGGATGGAAAAAAACAAACAAATAATTAATAAATTCAGAACTTTCTCTGAATACCATCTCCCATTTTAGCATTTCTTTTCTCAGCACTGCAACCTAATTTATTTCAAGATTGCACTTAATCAAAATGTTTTCAGCTTTCAAAAGAATAGGCTACATTTAATTGCATTGGTTACTTAATTCATTGAATTACTAACGCTTCTTATGTTGAAGTGTTGGTATTTGAATAATTCAGTAAATTGCCCATTAGTGTATTGTGAAAGACACATGATATGCATTTAAAATCATTTAAAATGCATGCCATGCCTTGAACTTTCAAGGCAGCAAAATGATTAATGAAGTTTTTATAGTCCAGCTTCTGGGAAAGTTGTAGAAAGGATACAATATGAGATAGTATTTAGATTAGGTTTAGATTTTGTTTCTATTAATTAATTGGATGATTGCCATTCATACTATCTTTAGCAGCATTTACTATGCGAGATTCTACTTCAAGGTGGAATTTTGAGAAATTTCAGTTAATTTCCGTCCATGAAATCTTATATTGTGGCCTCCTCTTTGATGCAAAGCTATGTGTGTTCATCAGTAATGGAAACGCAGCTTATTGGTAGCCTATTTTGCTCAGTAAATTGAACGAACTGTCTCACGATTATTGTGCATGCTTACAACTTTGAACGAAGTAAGTCCACTCAACTGCAAGTCAGTGAATTTTCATAGAAAGCTCCTTAATATAAAAAGCATAATGCTGGAGTAACTAAAATATATAAATACAATGCAAAACGAAGGCAGGTTGGGGAGGATGGAATGAGATTGTGACTTGCAGTCCAGCAGATTCACTTTTTTAGGATGTCAATTCTAAGGAAGTGCAATAATTGTGACACAGCTCCTTTAATTAAATTAATTGTACAGTTCTTAATCAGAAAACAGGTTGAGTATTAACCTGCATTTTGGTATTGTCACTGGTTGTTGACAGAGTTTTATTTTTACATAAGCAAACTTAACAAGCGGACCTGAGTCGGCAAAACCACGTTTTTAAAAAGTTTTCTTTGGCATATCAAGTCGATCAGGCACTGACGCCAAAAAAAAAAAAAAATGTGTATATATATATATATATATATATATATATATACACTCAGAGGCAATAAAAACGCAACACCAGTTTGGATTCAAATAATTTTGTGACTCAAATTTATTTTCTTATTTTAACAATTCAAATATGTTGGGTGGGTTTACTTTGATTAATTAAATGTGTTAATGGGCCAATTTGGACAATAATAAACAGATGCATTAAACATAACGAGCACAAGTTGAAAATGAAAAATCATAACAAGACTGAACGGAACACAGTCAACACACATTTAAAAATGAACTCAAAAGAACAGTCAGTATCGGGTGTGACCCCCACGAACATCCACACAGGCAGTACAAACGTCTCCTCATGGACCTGACTAAGCATCTTAGGTTGTCTTGGGGAAGTTGTCGCCACTCTGCCTGTAGTTCATTCTGGAGTTGCTGCCTGGTTTGAGGTCTGGGTACTCTTGATGAAAGAGCTCATCCCAGTTGGACATACTACACCCAAAAACGTACTGATGCTGGACGTACTACACCCAAAACGGTGAGCCACTTGCCGGGCACTTACTCCGCCTCTAGCATACCCAGGGTCCTGTTCCGTTGTTCAGTCGACAGGCGTGGCATTATGACACTTAAAAATGTTTTTTTGTGTGGCTTTTATCATGCCTTTATATAGGGAAGACAACCCCTCCTTCATTTCAACCACTGTACTTGCACAACCCCTAATCCCATATGTTGTACTCAATATGGATTGATGAGAGTCCAACTCACACTGTTGAGTTACATGATGATCATTCATGTGTAACGAGGTACACATTGTGACCCCAATGGTCACGTAAGAACTCAAATTGGACTACTCAGGTTCTGAGCAAAAATAAACCAAATTTAGAGTGTTGCATTTTCATTGCCTTTGAGTATATATACTGTATATTGACGTTTTTATATATATATATATATACATTGACGTTTTATTTCACCAATGATGTGGATAGGAAAATTCTTGATTAATATTGCAATGAACAGTAATGCAAGCTGAGGGAAAATGGACTGATTTTGGTTGCAATTTATCCTCACAACTGAATGAATTAAGGGGACTTATAGTTAAGCAAACATTTTTCCAAGATATTCACTTTTTAAACTAAGAATTATTATCTAAATAATTCTATTAGAAATTGCGACTTAAAACACTGAGTTTCTGTAGCATCACATCAGTGGTTGCCATGGCAACGGCTGTTTTAATGAATATATAGATACTAAGAGAAACCCAGTTATTGAGATAACTAAACAGTGTTTGGTTATAATTTCAGCTGCAATGTGAAGGAAAAACATTCCAAATGTCACTACAGAGCTTTTTTTCCAGGTTTCTGTGTTATTGATTTTGACCCCCCTAAATCAATTTCGGCGGGAAACTGCTAATTAAATATGCATATCATACATGCCAACTCTACTGCTTTTGGCGGTAGACTACCGCTTTTGGGGCGTTTTTTTTTCAGAATGAAATGCCCCGAAAGCGGTAGTCTACCGCCAAAAGCGGTAGAGTTGGCATGTATGCATATTTTGATTTACTCATATTCAGAGGTACATATTGCAAAAAGAGCTCTGTAGATCACAAAATGAAGAAAACTGCCAAACATGAAGTTAATTGGATGTACAGTTGCTGAGAAATCTGTATTTTCTTGTTGAAAATCTGTATTTTTAGAAAAACGTGATTTTAGTTCGGCGGTAATAATGTGATCGAAGTTTGACAGTAATGTTCTCAGGAGGAATACATTTATTATTTTGTTTTTAGTGGTTTTTAGGATTTTTTTACCTCCTTAAAAGGCACCGGCCTCATAAGTAACTCCCTCTTGTTCAATCTGTGTTTCTTCCCTAGTTTTACGTGCTTGTCGAGCATCTATTTGTTTCTTTTTTCAAGTTCTAATGTGCGTTTTTCACGCTTTTTCACTCGTTTTCTGTCCATTTCGTGATAGCCTTTCATTGAGTGTGCCCCTGCCTTTATGCCAAGTTTCATAAGAATGGAGGCAATTCCTCGTTGGCCATCATTGAAAGTCACCTTCGTGACAAATGTTTCCTTCGGAACACGACTCCATATTACGGACTATTTGAAGGACCACTTCATGTTCTTGCCTCAAAACTAAAATTTTGAACCAGAATTGGCATTTTGCTTAGCTATAGGTCCCCTTAACAGTTACTCATTAGGAAATGTAAATGGGAACTGGTTTGGAGAAGTAATTCACTTTAAGGTGATGTGAACAGGGCAATAATCCCTCCAATGGCAAGTCCTGGGTAGAGGAGGTTAAACCCTATTAAGATTTGGTTTTTTAATTGATACAAGGCCTATTCATTTTCCATCCCTACTGCTGCAAATTTTAGCATTGACTACGCTTGAGGTGAACAGCCAGATGGAATGGAGTAGCATGTATGAAGTATTCCTCATGGTTCGCATGTTCTTTACTGACTGTTCCTTAGTACTAGGGGCTGCAATCCTGAAACTCTTGAACCTGCATTACTGCATCATTACTTTACATTTGAACTGGAGGTCTGCTACACTGGTCCTGGAGAGCCTGAAGGCCTGCCGGGTTTTCTTTTAAATAGAAAATTAGTTTAGACTTGTGAATCCAGGTGATGCCAGTTTACTGCACAGCAGGGATATGCAACCTTACTCAGAAAAGGCCAGTTTGGGTGCAGGTTTTTGATCCAAGCAAATAGTTACTTACCTGATTATTACTAATTATGGTCTTTAGCAAAGACTCCTGGGGTTGCCAAATAGAATTAACTGTGTAACATCTTGGCTGGATCGAAGGCGTGCTTCCACACTGCCCTTCCTGAGATTAAATTATCACTGTACAGCTGTACAGTAACCTCCTGTCACTCATTGTCTAAGTGTGGAGTAAGATTTGAAAGATTTGAGTAGCTGTTGTCCAGAACCAGGGTTGGTGGACGCCTGAAGTGAGACAAAACTGGGGTACCCAACAGTTCTGAGCAAGTTGCTCGTAAGAGAAGTCTACACAATGACCCTGCAAGCTGACAGATTTGACTGTGTGCATCATGTAAATGGCGCCATTGTCACACATTTATTGATGTTTGTTTCTAATAATACCGCAAAGGCATTGATGACTCTATTTGCAGCGCTAGGTTGGGTTGGGAGCAGAATGGAAATGCCTCAGAAAAAGGAAACCTCATTCAGTATTCCAGCCTAGGTGTAGCAGGCTGTGAGCGAACCCTTCAGAAAACCTGCGGCTGGTACAATTTGTTTTGTAGAGCGGCAGAGGAAGGCATGGTTACCGGCTACATTCACATCCCCGCAGGGGGCCTACGGAAAGAGCCGGGCTTTCTGCACCAAAGAGCAGATTGAAATAAAAGCCGGAGGGACAGATTGAAATGTTTGTATGAGTATGCTGAATGGAGGAATGTATTAGGCGTTAACAATGCCATAAAAACCCCCTCGCCTGTCACAGGTTCACATGCAGCTGCCATCTGTCTCCTCATAAATATGACAGGATCGGCTCAGCTCCAGAGGCCCGGAGGGACGGGGGGGTGGGGGGAGGGTGCAGCGGGGTCAAAACAGCAGGGCGCCCCCCCCCCCGCCCCCCACACTCACTAGTCGTCAAGAGGCCTCCATTACAGGTTTTAATGGCAATATCTGTGATTGGCTCTGGCACTGAAATCCATTCCCAGACTTTCATTAGAAAAGCCCTCATCAAACAGAGAAGAATGACTGGGAAATGACATCCACTAGATTAAAATCGAACGCATGTTTATCTGTAATTTTTATTTACTCATTTATTTTCATTATATTATTTTCCTTGGTCTGTTAGCCAAGGTCCTGCGTATCGTGGATTTTTTGCGGGCAGCTGTGCAATTGCTGCTCCATCACTAATGCAGAAATGTGCTAGTGCATGGGAATGCACCTACACTGCATGCAATTTTTTGCTAAGTCATTACAGAAGATGGCCGTTTAACGGAGTCTGTGATTTTGAATCTAGAGTTGATACTTGCAGTCTGATCAAGCATGCGTGCAGCAGGTGCTCGTTCCTGTTTATTTTAACAGCTGGGAGTAAGAAGGTGTAAGGAGTACGGCGAGGGAGTTAATAATTGGATTTTTATTGACGTCCACATCATACAGTAGCCAGTCCCTTGTGCAAGTCTGTTCCACAAAAGTCTAATCCCTTATTCAAGAAATCAAACTTGTAAAGATTTTTTTCAGTATTTTTGGTGAAAAACTGGAATTTTTACACTTTTTGCCTTTACAAAAGTGTTGAAAACTTTACAAACTAGACATAGCTGAGCATGTGTGTTTGAGAGAACAAAAACTATACCATCTCTCCGACAGGGACTTGTCTTTATGAGAGCCAAGTCCATCTTCAGACTTTATCATTATACGACAGGAGTTCTATTTTCTTATGTGAACTCAAATTCACACAAAGCCCAGTAAAAAGTGCAATCAGCACAGATAAATAAAATCAACTGTTTGTGTCCAGTACAAACATTAAAACAATGATTTCAAGGCTCCTGCAGAGCCGTATTTTTCATATTTCTCGTTTTTAGACAAGTTCAATTTCGTCTTGCACTTCCAAGTCTCATGTTTTTAAACGACTGAAAAGTGGCCTTGTTGCATTGACCGCATGACCCTGTTCTGGGGCATTTGAAGCTAAATTTGAAGTCAAATGAATAATGTAACTAAACAGTATATATAAATATAAATATAAATCACAATTAGGCAACTTTCAATTGTATGAGAAGTGTTATTTCAAGAAATTATAATAAATAATTTTTCTTTTTTTTTTTTTGATTATGCCCTGCGCCGTAGGTCTGACACCGCCCACCACACCTCCTCACAAAGCCAGCCAAGAAAGTCCTTTCAAAACCAAAGCATCCTCACCTCCGCCCTATCAAAGAGCCAGCTCCCCATTCCCGGCCAATCAGAGGGCAGGCAGTGTGGACCCCGACTGCTGCCTGCTGCCTTTTGGAAACATGAGGAAGGCCCCTCAGCCCAGTGAGCTCTATGTCCAGCTCAGCAGCTCTTCGGCTCTGCCCCAACGGGGGAAGCGGCCAATCCTGCGTCTGTATGGCGACCATGACTACTGCCAGGCCTCTGGGGCGGCCAAGCGTGACCCCCTTGCTGGGCCGGTCCTTCAAGAGGCTGTGTGCAGCAAGCGGTCCTCCTCATCCTCTTCTTCTTCTGCATGGCATCGATTGGAGAGGGGTGGCGAGGACCAGCCCCCCCGCAACAGACTGCCGTCCCCTTCCGGAAATCTGTCTGGCTCGCGGAAGTCACTCCGAGACCAGGAAATCCGGGCGGAGCTCACAAAGCACTTTGGCCCCCCCAGTCAGGCCCTCAGCCGGGAGGAGACTACTGAAAGTGCGGCGCCCCCTGTAGTTCGGGAGGACTGGGGCGCCGGGCAGGAGTATCCATGTGGGCTACCCAGGTGCCTGACCCCCGGCCTGGTCCTGGAGGACAGCGAGGAGGAGGTCGACCGCTTCTGCTTTCCCTGGGAGGTGTCCCACCCGGACCTGCTCCTGGAGGGCTCCTTGTCCCCGTCTCCCTCCTGCTCTCCGTCTAGCTGCTCCCCCTCGCAGGGTTCTGCCTCCGTCTCCCCCAGATCTCGCCAGTCCCCTCCCCCGCTCTGGTTCAGGTCCAGATCACGGTCGCGGTCTCCTGCCAAAATGGAGTCCCACTGCAACGCCCCCAGGAGATCCTACAGCCGCTCGCCCTGTTCGCGGTGGCGCTCTCGCTCTCCCAACAGCTGTCCAACTTCATGGTAAGAATCTGACAACACCTGACTGTTTAATGTGTAACACCAGGGGAACACAGGAGTCCAGCACCATGACAGCGTAGCGATGTAACTCGATTAATAGGAAAGAAAGTGACTGCAAGAACACATGATAGTAACAAAGAGTGTAATTCCATGAAAAACTAAGAATGTAACACCATGACTACATACAGTAAAAGTGTTGCACCCTTCAGAATGTTCCGTAACATTGTGGAAACACAAGAGTGGAACAGCACAAGAAGATAAGAGGCATTGCACAAACCAATATTGCACCACACAGTTTCAGCACAATTTTGCTCTCCACTGAGTTACTAAATACATGCTATTATGTACTCTACTTTCACAGCAAAATTTTGAATTTGCTTCTAAGTTAGTCAGTTTATGCCTATAGAAGAGTACTGTGCCACCGGACATCAAACACAAAGGCCAGTTTGCACATGACCTGGAATGCTGCATAGTATCTGGCTGGCGGGATTTTTTCTTTAAGCTGCTCCTGTTTATCTTGGTGATGTCCAGGAGCCATTTTGAGCCGCTGTAAAATAATGGGATATATTCTCAAAATTCTGATCCCTTGCTCACCCAGGTCCTTCAATGTGCTGAATTCTTTGGAGGGGGTGGACACGGAATAGAGAGCTCCGCCTGGTTGATGAGCATTTATGGCAGTGGAGCATGCTGGGAAATAATATTGATGTGAGGAGAGTAATGAACTGGCATTGTAAAAGGAATATGGAGGGAGGAGCAGGATGTGCACTAAAGTGAATTCAGCAAACCTAATCCACTGGAGGTGAAATATTTTAATTTGTGGCCTTTTCATTTTTATTATTAGTATATTTCATTTATATATCATCCACTCTTACAGATAAACAGGACTACATGATTCCCGATTTATCCTATTTTTGAATATTTGTTATTCTTAAATGTTTTTGATCGTGAAACTCAGATCATCTGTTTTAATATTAGACAAAGATAACCCAAGTAAATACAAAAAGCAGTTTTTAAATGATGATTTCATTTATGGAAAGAATAAACCTATCCAACCCTCCCTAGCCCTGTGTAAAAAAGTTGTTACCTCTTAGTGACAAAATCAACCAATTAAACAAGTTTAATTGATAAGCAGGTTCAGTTTCACTGTACACACCCAGGCATGATTACTGCCAGCCCTGTTGAGTCTTCAATTAAAACATCCCTTTAAGGGGTGATCTGGGATTAAATGAAAAATGACACCAGGAAACAACTCAGAATTAATCTAAAGAGGTCTATGTAATAACCACCAAAAAAGATACAAGTTGGCATTTTTCTGTTTATGCGGTTGCCATGGTAACCGAGCAAGCTCATTAAATATGCAGAAAACTTCTGACACCAATTCCTCTTTAACTCTGTGATAGAATTCAGTTTTTCTTTCATCATTTAAAAGCCATTGCTTATCCAAATGCAATGACATAGCCATTATTTGCCCAATTTATCAGTTTTGTGATTTTGGGGCATTTTACTCAAATTTTGAAATTATTTTGCGCAGAATCTGACGAATACTCAAAATATTCAAAGTATGTAACAGATAGGCAAAATTTCCCTATGTCATTGCATTTCTAATGAAGTAAAATACCTGCAGCCCAAATTTCATTGATTTTCACTGATAAATAAAAAAGTTATGGCTGCCACAAACATGAGAAACGTGGAAAAAGTCATACCTTAGGAAATCAATGGGAAATGCATTAGACCGCATTGAAAAGTTGAGTTCAGTTTTTAATCCTTGTAGCAATTAGTGATTATTAAAGGTGGGTTATTATAGAACATTTTTATTCAAAAAAAAATTTTTGGAAAAATAATCAAATTTTGCCCATTTAACCCCAGATCACCCCTTAATAGAACCTGTCCAGCAATGTGAAGTAGAAAAAAAGCAGGAATATCCAAGGGGTGTCAAAAACTCCTTTTTGCACGGACCCTTACTATAATGACTTCTCAGGAAGAATAGTCTCCAGTTATCAAAGGGTTAGGGTAACTGAAGAAGTTCACCCCTCAGTCCACTGGGTAAAAATGGCCAGTCTTAGTATCTTGTCTTCCTGTTTTCATTAGTGTCACACTTAATTTGAAATTGCAGAGCATCATCAGCCTGCTTGGATGGACTATACTGCAGTCAAGATAATGCCAGAATAAAACACTACAACCATGAAACTGCAACATTTTACAATACATTGGCAGCTTACTGCTGCTTGCGGAGGTTGCGTTATATTTTTCAGAAGTGAATTTTTTGAATTTTATGCAGTTTATTACTTAGGGCAGGTAATTTTATAGACAGTTTGGGGTTGGAGTTGGGGTGAGTCATGTAACATTTGTTACAACCTTCTGAAAAGTGCCGGGGCATGACCGGCCACTGTACATTGCGCCTCTTTCGGTAAGCGTAGTGTGTGGGTTTGATCTATAGCGGTGATGCACAGATCTGTTGGTTTGGTCTGTTTGATTGGTGGATGACAGCAGGCTGTCTTGCTAAGTCTCTCCAACAGCTCTCTACCTATCGCAGCCAATTATCTCAGTAATTCAGAGCCTTGACCACTTATGTCAATGTGCTTTCATGCTGTATGCCCATGTAGTAATGCATACATTTACCTATTCTCCTAACTGGAATGACTCTTGTGAAAAAATCAATGCCTTTGTAGAGGTGGTGATGAGAATAAAACCGGCTGATTTGTACATGAAAAAAGGTGTGATTTTCCACTTGGCCAGTCAGGTTCAAATATTATTTCATGGAAAGGGAAATGGAACTGAATTGGAATTGATTGAATAGAACATCCATCAGAGCCAAATGATTTTTAGGGATGGACCCTGGAGCAGTGGTTGTGTGAAGCACACTCACCCCTCATCAATGATATTTTGCAGCTGGGATACATGGTTGCAAGAAATATACAAAAGATATCCAGAATTCTCCAAGGGCCATAAAACTGAAATTTGATTTATGAAGATGCTTTAAGAGGTGAATATCATACTGGAGGGAGTGATTCGAATACACTTCTCTTGGCCTTTCAAAAGGCCTCCAGTGAACTGACAGATGAAAATGGGAAAAGCTAAGAAATAAGATGGTATTTATTGCTCTGCCAACATTCATCCTGGACTGATCTTATGGCTGAAGCCAAGCAGATCTTGGTGTGGTTCGTTTTTGGATAAAATTGAAGTTACTGCTGGAAGTGGTGTTAGTAGACCCGTAGGGGGCAGCCTCTTCTGGCTAAACATAAACCCCAGTGTCTCATTGCAGTAATAGGAACAGATCTGTTCTTGAATTTCATAAGATCATGGCATCATGTGGTGCTTTTTGCCTACTTCACATTGCCAGACAGGTTCTATTTAACTGATGTTTAGATTCCACGGGGCTGGCAGTAAACATGACTGAGTGTGTCTACTGAAATTGAACCCAATTATGTCATTTTGCCTGTATTAACTGCCTGGTATACTTTAACTGGCTGGTAATGTATAAAAGCCAGTCAATAGTCCAAAACTGGAGTGTCGCTCAATCATGGAACGTTCATGAATGTTCTACTGTCGCCCGACATGGACAGTGGTCATTGTTTTTTTGAAGAAGTAGACCCATAAAAACTCACCAGCAATGTACAAACAACAATTACTGCAGTAGACATTGGAGGAACAAATAATTTTACGAAATGTGATTTTGTTCATTGATTTACTCCTCAAAAGGAAAAAGCAAGCAATGGGGGCATTATGTCAGGGATGCGAGTATAAGGCAGCACTTGTTTAGGGAATTCTCTCCAAGAATTTAGGTTCAAAGATGTTGAGTTCTATTCTACTGTTAAAAACTTGACAAATTATGAATGCCGCCGAGCTTTTTTGATCAATTGTCTGTAATAGCAACAAGTTTGCAATGCCAAACAACTCATTGTCAACCAAAATCTCCTGGTGAACCCCTAAGGTACTGTACTGCTGTCAGAAAGGATACATCTGAGCAACTATTAAAAGCAAAGAGCTGATTTATTTCTAGGTATAACCTATGCACTAGCTCCCATCACATGTGACATTGCCACTATTTACCATCCAGACTATTATTCTTAATCAGATAGCCATTTTGTAATAGCCATGCTGTCCCAAGTAGGAATGCATTTCTCTTGCACAGCTTTTAATAAAAACAACAATGTTAATCACACCATTGAACAATAATAATAGTAATAATAATAATAATAGAAACATGTAATCCGGGACTGAACCAGCAATTCTCCATGAAGATGTTGTCTCTGTCCATTGCAGCCCAGTGTATAATGCTATTATTGCTCGGTTTGGAGGGCATACCAAACTGGAGTCCTGAACTAAACAGTTTGGAGAGAATACATGTAACAAATCCTTTAGTTGTGCTCTTATTTCTGTTATAATGTTATTGGCAGAATGGGCTAAGATGCTTATGCATAATCATCCACTCAACACACAAGATGTGGATGTAGCTAGCTGGCTATTGTGGCAAACAGGTATGATTAGCATGAGCTACTTGTCAGGAGAGTAGAAGGTGGGGATGTTGTTTCTTTCTTTCAAGCACTACATCTCACCAACTAGGTAACAATGTAGCATGAAGTCAGCACTCACTCGATCCACCCACGCACCGTCGTCTCATAAGCTCACCTTTCATTCTGCTATGTTCCTCAATGTACTAACAAACTATAGCTGGCTAGCTTCCTTGCTAACATAGCAAACAGCTGTGATAAGCATGACTGACATGACGGTGTCAGGGACAGGGTAATATTAGTTTTATATTTATTGGCGCGTAATAGGCAACATGTACGGGAATACCAAATATCTGTGATAGACCAATATTCGCCGATAAAGTCGGCCGACCGATCAATTGGCCAGACTCAGGCGGAAAGGGCTGTTTTGCTTGGGCAACATCTGTGATTTCCCGAACTCAATGGCGCGCATAGAATCGATTCGTGGTTTCTTTTTTCTATTTTTCCAATACGAATTTCCCAGTTAATAAATGCTTTTTAAATACGCACTTTCTATTAAGGGGATCCAGTGCAAAAAAAAATCTGTTTTGAGATTGCAGACAAAACTCTAAAATTCCGCATAGATGGAAGTTTTCAGTGATTCATGTTCATCTCCTCTGGGAAGACAGGTGCAGGACGGAATGATAGAATGATGAACATCTTTTGCTGCTTAAGGTTATTGACCCGAAGTGGCGCCTGCTAGTTCTTTACCTGATTCACAGCAACATAAATCATTATGTGCCCTTGATTATGTCTCTAGCAACTCTCCTCACCACTCCGCTTGATGGAAGCATTTGCAAATGCAGTATAGTGTCATGCTGTTTTTGAAGAAGTGACAGGTGTGGCAGGTGTCACCTGTCAAATGGCTATATGGCTGCTGTCGAAAACAAGTTTGTATTCATACCCAAAACCTGCAACATGTAATTCAGTTTTTATGCGATTTGTTTCCAGTAACAGCTTGGGTCTGTCTTCAGGATGCAAATTTGCTATGGTGGTTTGGCAAATACGCTGTATTTTTCTGAGCTAGCAGCTTCACTTCCCTGGTCGGGGATATTTTCCATTGCAGTGAATGTGTATATGCATTTTAGAATTAAACTTCACGCTTTTCAGTTACTACGCTTTTCAGTTACTGTGGTTGAGAGACTCTGCTATCTATCATGCAAAATATGTATAATAATTGTCTGACTGGTGGATAATATGTTTGTAAATGTTCTTTTTTCTCAGGAACCATTACCACGGGGACTCCAGCACTTCCAGGACCCGGCCTCCGAGAAGCCCATACGCTCGATACCGATCCGTGTCTACCTCTCCTTCCTCCCGCAGGCCCAGGTAAACACATATCTCCACTGTTAGAACCTGTCATGATACTGTGAAGGTTGTCATATGGTAAAACCCCAGGCAGTGTATGGCACGGTTGTTGTGTTTTTTGGAGCTGTCACCATATAGTACACCTCCCAACAGCTGCTGTGCTGCAGCATTCATGTCATGCAGTAAAACTCCTTGATCTCCCAGGCTGTGTATTGCTGCAATGTTCTTAAGCAACTCAAACTATTGTCATATAGTAAAACTCCCAGATCTATGATCCTGTGTAGGTCTGGGAGGCTGTGCTTTCTGAGGTTTGCCATTATGTTGTAAAGCCCCCTCCCAGATGTCCCAGCATGTTTGTAGCTTGGCTATTGTACTTTCTGACATTTTCTGTCTTATAGTAAAGCTCAGTGATATGCCAGGCTGCGTATATCTATTCTGTTGTGCTTCCTGGAGTTGTTTTCATACAGCTGAACCCCCAGCTCTACCAGCCAGTGCCCTGTTATTGTACTTTCTGGAGTTTTCCATCATACAGTAAACCTCAGAGATCTCCCAGGCTGTGTATGGCTGTTCTGTTGTGCTTTTCGAAGTTATTGACATTCAGTTTAACTCCCAGATCTACCAGCCTGTGCTCTGCTATTCAATTCTGGAGTTTTTCTGTCATATAGTAAAACTCCAAGATCTCCCAGGCTGTGTCTGGCTGTTTTGTTGTGCTTTCTTGAGTTTTTTTCATATTGCTGAACTCCCTGATCTACCTGCCTGTGCTCTGCTATTGGATTCTGGAGTTTTCCGTCATATAGTAAAACTCTGAGATCTGCCAGGCTGTGTCTGGCTGTGCTTTTGTGCTTCCTGGAGTTATTTTCATATGACTGAACTCCCAGATCTTTCCAGCCTGTGCTCTGCTATTGTAATTTCTGGAGTTTTCTATCACATAGTAAAACACTGAAATCTGCCACGCTGAGCATGGCTGTTCTCTTGTGTTTATCAGTTATTGTCATGCGGCTAAATTCCCAGATCTACCAGCCTGCGCTCTGCTATTGGATTATGGATTTTTCTGACATATATTAATACTCCCAAGATCTGCCAGTCTGTGTATGACTGTTCTGTTGTGCTTTCTGGAGTTATTTTCATACGGCTGCCGTACTCCCAGATCTTCCAGGATGTGCTCTGATATTGTAATGTCTAGAGTTTTCTGTCATTTATTAAAACTCCCTGACCAACCAGCCTGTCTATAGCGCTGCTTCTGTTTTTTTTTATTCATGCAGTACTTATGAGAAGAGTCAGGGGAGGGTACAAGCAAATTAACAGTGAAGGGAAGCCTCTCTAAAGCTTATGCAGTGATGTAGGTTCAGACAGGGTAACTGGGTCTGCCTGAATAAGGCACCCTTGAGGTGTCTGCTTGTAGAAGGCTTATACCAGCCATCTTTGCCGACTCTCGCCTCATTGTCTTTGATTTCTCCCCCTCCGTCATGACCGATATCACTCCGGTGAAGAGCCAAAGCTGATGGATAACATCTGAGCGTGATGGCCGGATGATGCCAAAAATAGATGCATGCATGTGCAAGGGCGACTGCAAAAGGGACAATGGTGGACATTTGGTTACATGACAACAAATGAGTCACTGGAGGAGAAGGACAGCAGACACACCTGATTCAGAGAGAGAATTATGGGAAGGTGGGTTAAGCTGTCCGCAGGCAGCTTGGAGAAGAACATTGTTGAACACATTATCTTTCTCACCTTTGTGAAAGTGTGAGCACAGGTTTACTGAGGAACTTTCCAGCTCCCTGACCATTTAGTGTCACCCCCTGAAATCACCCAAACTCAGTTTCCCTCCCGTGTCTTTGCTTTACAGAAACTGACAAATCACAATGACTGGCAATTTTACATTAGTATGATGTGGTCACAGTGAGTGTATGTAAGGTGTCTTTGTGTGTCTGTACGCATGTATGTACAGTATTATCATTTACAGGGGAAATTGGCATGACTCCTGCTGATCATTTAGTTGCGTTCTGTATTTAGCATTGCAGTTATTGAAGATATCATTTTTTTAGAGTTAAAGGCTTGAGTACAAGTCGTACCAGTTATATTTAACCTCTCCCTCTAGTTTTTTACTGCTTGTGTCATGATCAAAAACAAGAAACTGAATTTTTTCCTCCGACGCTCAATGGGTGCCATGCCTGCAAGGGGTAGTTCAAGAGGAGGTATAACTCGATTGTGGAACTGTTAAACTGTTAGTGAAGGACCTTTACCATTATATCCTTCTACAGTGAGAGTGGACTACAATCCCCATGCTAATACTACCGCGTTTAACCTTAGCAATAATGATACTAGTGTATTTGTAGCCTCCGGACGAAGTCGGGTGGCTACTATGGATTCATACTTGTCATCTCCGCTGCCGCCGCGTCCATCTCTGTGGACACGTCCTTGTACACGCTGTACAGGCTGTAATTTGCGACCGATTACTTTTATATTCGGTTTGGACATGTGTTATACTTAAGTTATGACAGCTATCAATTTTGGTTGCCATGACGACAGTGTTGGCTGAATAATGCTCAAATTTTTGCTGAAACTGAGATTTCCTTGTGGATGCAGTACAGGCTGGAGAAGCGGGCTTTCGGGAGGCTACACGCATGCAGTCGCAGGTGACCGGACTGTCTAGTTTAATTTTTGCCCGGTTGTTCTCCTGATTTTGTTGATGACAAAAGCAAAGTGGTTTCTGTTTGCCTGTTAGGCTACACTAGACGAGGACTTGCTCTCTAAGGCACTGAAATATCAGCCTTTGGTGTCACCCTTGTCAAGAAACTGGCAAAGTATTATATGGAGCTGGAACAGCAGGCGTAGTTCTGACAGGATACGCAGTCAACTGCGCCAAGATGCCGACTCACTACCAATCATACCACATAATATTCAGCTGACTGCTCAGCTGACCACGCCTGCCCATTCAGAGCGCCTATTCGGTCATTTCCAAATCATTCGGTCTATTTCAGCTTCAACTTCCATTCACCCTTCTGCCTCTGAGCCCTTATTTTAACCCAACCTCCACCAGGTCCGCCTCAGTTTTGTTCGCCCTGCATCTGGTTCCATGCTTGCATGCATGTGCAAGGAGCTCCTAGAGCTGAGTAATGCAGCCAATTATATCATTAAATTATTGCTTGGATATTTTGTTTTTATCACTCATCATGTATTTACTTTGACGATGGTGAACCAGGAGGAAATATTTATATTTTTTCGTATTAATATTTGGTACCCCGGAGTATGTTAACAGGCAAGAAGTATGACTTGCTGGAACATTGGGGGCAAAACAGCTTGTATGATATTGCTCCACGTCAGCAATGGTCATATTTGGGGGTGGCGCTGGTACCTGCAGTATTTGCAGAATGAATCTGCGTCCATGTCATCATTCTGCAGTATGTGTTTGTACTGTGTGTCTGTGTGTGTCATTGTACTGTCATGATCTTGGGTTATAATCTGTGCTGTTATCCCTCCTTGCGAAAGGGTGGTGCTGCTCATTGCGTGTGTGTGTGTGTGTGTGTGTGTGTGTGTGTACACAAGTAAATGTAAATGCCACTCAACCTCATTCTCTCTCAGCAGATATGACAGCTATGAGGAGTACCAACAGGAGTGTCTACAGCGAGAGGTACACCGGAGGGACTATGAGAAGAGAGAGTACGAGAGAGCTGAGCAGAGGGAGACACAGAGACAGAAAGCTATAGTGAGTCCTTTGCACTGCTTACCTCTGAGTTCTGTTTGCATACTAACACAGTCCTGTACACACACTCCCACTGTCCTCCACACACTCTAGCAAGTTCTGTACACACTTAAGTAAAGCACTGTACTGAGTCTTCAACTGAAAAAAATTGGTGCCAGTCCACGTGTCCTAGCTGCCTACAATTCCAGTTAGGTACAATCTGATTGGCTGAATTGTGGCTCAGAGCGGAAGCGGTACCACAACTTGGTCAGGAAGAATTAGCAGGCATCCTGGCTGGAAGATTTTGATCTCTGGGGCAAATGGGAGAAAGTCTGGTCGATTAATATCTGCGATTATTAAGCTTAAAAACAATGGATAGGTAGGCTATGTAAAGACTGACATTGTCACGGCATATAGATTATTATACTCTTCAGTG
The DNA here is from genome assembly GCA_029692085.1 of Gymnothorax javanicus. Lineage (NCBI taxonomy): Eukaryota > Metazoa > Chordata > Actinopteri > Anguilliformes > Muraenidae > Gymnothorax > Gymnothorax javanicus. The sequence goes on along the minus strand of CM056209.1, from coordinate 13,994,405 downwards.
AAGAGTGTAGGCTACTTTTGCTGATGTATAGAATGGTCCATATGTATTTGGACATTATAAACAGTATTATTTTAGCTACCAAACAGAATACTGAAATTGAAATTAAATAATAACAGTTCAGAGACATTTTTCTTCTGTTTTAGGGTTAACATCAGAAATTGAGCAGAAGGTGAAGGAATTACAGGATTGTTTAAGAGTTTCCCCCTTTTTAAAAGCCAGTTTACGCAAAGATTCACAACATTGTTTCAGCTACGCACTCTATCAACATTAAATCAACAAACACAAAAAATGTTATTGGGTGTAAGCTGAATAATTTGTCGCTGTATCCCAACAAAAACAGGAATGGTCCCAGTCAAACAAGCCAGCAGTCACCTGCTGGTTTGAATGATCCTGCTCATTTGTATGATAAGGCAGGATCCAAGTCCTAACTGAACAAATGTGCACACGTTTACACACACCAGCGTACGCACACTGATGCATGCGCACAGATTTATGAAACATAAAGGACACTTAATGAAATGTGGTAGGGTAGGCACTAGACTGATGGAGAGCGGATGAGTGAGAGATGGAAAGATGGAGAAGCCAAGGGAGGGGTGATGGATGGAGGTAGTAAGAGAGACAGAACGTTGGAGAGAGATGGGAGGAGACACTTGCATGTATCACTGAGAGTGTTCATCTGAACCCCATAGAGGCAGTGTTAGATGTAGTCACATGTCTGCATGACCTGAAAGTCTGATTTTACTGAAGGTGCTCTGGAGCACTTATCTTTACTTTAGTTTGGTCCGCACTCTTTTCAACGGAAAGGTTTTTGAATTCTCTCACTGTTCATCTCCCTTCTTTTCTTCATTTATTTATATAGCCTTGCAACCTGCAAAATCAAAGCCCAGCAGCACTTATCTTGGCCTATTTTCTGCCGAGCCCCAGGAATAAATATCAAACAGGCTGTATTTGGAGGAGAGGATTGGGGAGAGATGAGGAGCTGCAGTGAAACCGCTCTTTTAAAATCTTTTTCATATTTATTTTTTCTGGGGCAGTTGTCCCACGCTCACACCATTTTCAAAAGAAGTCACTATGGAATTCCGCTCTGCTCGGCTCTCAGCTTCTCTGGTGTGGTTCTCAATCCTGGAATCATATTCCATCCCACAATTCCTGTTGGATTGTTACTCTCCAGCCAATTCAACTGAGGCCTGGACACCCATGTGCAGAGAAAAAATTATATATTTCATTCTTTATTCACACGTTTAGAAACGGTAGAATGCAAAACAATAACAATAAAAAGAAAATATAAATGAAAGCTCACATGGTACACAGGAAGGTTAAGAGGTCAGTGACCTCCTCAATACTGAAATCAGGTACATATGATGAACTGTCTCAATATCTACTCTTTTATCAGTAGACTTGTTGCTTCATTAAAGCTAATGTTGATTTATAAAATAGATACATGCTAACCAATCCTTTACATTGCCAAAGTTTTGTTTTAAAACTATTTACTATTTTCCTGAGCCATTGTCTCTCAGAGGGAGTTGAGGAGTTCTCACCGTGACCTGTAAATTTCTAGCCGAGTGTGCTTTCATGATTCTTTGGAGCGGAAGTGACAGAGAGGGAGGGGGTTGAGGGGGTGTTCAGAGGGGACAAGACGTGAACTTCCTTGTGTTAGCATGAATGGTTAAATTTGCTGCATGCACCCGCAATATTGTTTTTGTTTATTTATTTACACGATGTAGAAGCAATCTCTTTGGTGACTGTACATGTTTGAATTTTAGGATGTGTTCAGACTTGTGACAAATTCCTTTTCGTCAATTCCAATTCCAATTCCTTTTTAAAAATATTCTTCAATTCCAATTCCTTTTGGTCAATTCCAATTCCAATTCCCCAATTCCTTTACCAATTCCTTTTACCTCGAAAAGTTCAATTCCAATTCCAATTCCTTTTAAAAAATATTCTTCAATTCCAATTCCTTTTGGTCAATTCCTTCAATTGGAATTGAAGAATATTTTTTAAAAGGAATTGGAATTGGAATTGACGAAAAGGAATTTGTCTCAAGTCTGGATGTGTTTTGGTTTATCTGGACTGGCTCTTGATTAATTGGAGCCAGAAGGAGCTGTAGCACCACAACAATTGCAGTTGTCTGCATTTTAGCTCCTTATAGCCTTGGGTTGGGATGTCATCCCTACATAAGCATCTGAATAGGCAATAAAATGTATGTGCATTTGTTTCAGTTTGTCAATACTGGCTTATACACATGCAGCACTAGCGACTGTGGTTTGAAAAAAGATTTGTGCTGATGTTGGGTAACAATCTAACAAACTTCCCTTCTCAAATCCCACCGATGCCATTGACTCTCACTGCCTGCTGTCATCGTATATTATTCTGTGATGGGGCTGGTTCTCATCAGGGGTTTCCCTCCGTCACCAGGAGGAGAGACGGGTGGTGTACATCGGGAGGCTCCGATCTAACATCACTCGAACGGAACTCAAGCGTCGCTTCGAGGTCTTTGGCGAAATCATCGAGTCGACCGTCCATCTGAGAGACGATGGGTAAGGAGGGGCAGGCAGAAGATGTATAGAGAGGTTGGAAGAGAAAAGAGATGTTGGAAAAATAGTGAAGGGGTGAGAAGGACAAGACAGACTGTTACTGTTGGGAGTTATGACAATGATTGCTCGGAGTTATGGCCATATTAGTTCATGACTGCGACTTAAACAGCTATTCACTGCAACTCTCACAGGTTATGACTCTAATGGGTCCTAACTATACCAGCCTAAGTCTGTGACAAGTCATGACTGTGACTGTAGAGAGCTATGACTGTGACTGTTGTTACAAGTGACTGTAATAGGCTGTGATTGTGACTAATGGCTGATGACTGTGACTGCAACAGGTCATAATTGTGACTTTAGTGAGTTATGACTCACTGTAATGGATTGTGTCAGTTACTGGATGGCTTTGTGACTGGATTTGACCGTAACCATAACAGTTTGAGACTGAATGACTGATTAATGCTGATTGTGACTCTGACATAGACCTGTATGTCGCAGCGCTGATTTCCCCTGCATCCATTCTCTCTTTTCCAGGGACAACTTTGGCTTCATCACCTACCGGTACACCTGTGATGCCGTGGCGGCCCTAGAAAATGGACACACCCTGCGCAGGTCCAAAGAGCCCAGGTTCGAGATGTGCCTTGGTGGTCGAAAGCAGTTCTGCAGATCAACTTATACAGACTTAGGTAAGAAATACTTGTTTAGTTTTTTATTTTTTGCTTTGTGCTGTATATACAGTTCTGACTTAAAATACTCCGTAAGGAAGCTCATTGGCTTTCATTTCTTGTGCTCTGCATGGGGGTTGTTTCTGTATTATGGTTTGTGCTTGTACCCATGGTTCCAATGAAGGCAAAGCCAATGGAGGATGTGGTAGAATATGATGATATTCCTGGAGAGTTGAGACTGCAGGCCTAGTCCAGTTTCAGGAAGACCATGTCCCCACAAACAGAGTGATACCTATGCACAGTTTGATGAGATTATTGTGGAAGAACTAGGCTCATAAAACGCCATTGTGATAAACTGGAAAGCTGATTCTGAGCTGGGCACAAGTGATCAACATCACAGTTTTACCTCACGAATGCTTTTCTGGCTGCCATGAAAGCAAATCTGCAGCATTGTTCTATCATCTAATGAAAAGCCTTCCCAGAAGAGTGGGGAGCCTGTTATGGCAGCAAAGGGGGAAGAACAACTCCCACTTAATGCCCATTATTTTGGAACTAGACCGGGGGCTCTTTTTCTGTGCCATTGTAAATGAAAATGCATGTGGCGGTAACATTATGCACATTTTCATCCATCGCAAAGGCATATTTATCACCTTTGCCCACCTTGGTGCTTCGACATAAAAGACTTTGGGACACAGTGGGTTGTCCTGTGCATTAGAGGGTGTGTCAATGCATAAAGCTGGCGCTGGTGTTTCGGGTTTTCAGACAAAAAAGTACAATGCTGAGACTGCTAATTCTCCAGTACTTTATTCATTTTAATGCCCCTGGCCTATAATTTGGCGAGATAATGCTATTGCTCTGTCTATCAGGCTGTCTCTCTGTAAACATGTTTTTGTGCAGGGCATAACTGGAAAACCATTCAATATTTTTTTCATAAAACCTAGTGCATACATCAACTAAATGCCAGAGTTGTGCCTTTTCCTATTTTGGAATTATAATATTTTTATTTCTTCCAGAAAAGATGGAAATTTTGCAGGTTCCAGGGACCATCCCCTGATGGCTCTTGTTTATGTACAGTTACTGGCATGCATGTCAGGTGGAACTCCTCTGATGACCTCAGATGAAAAATATGACTAGAGGGCAAGGTCAGGTCCCACAGCTCAGTGACCTCCCCGCACATCCAATACCACACCACTTGCTTCAAATCAAAAGGGGGAGGGGACTCCATTCATTTCCAGCCATTGCAGAAAAAGCACAACCTCCCATTGACCCCTTCCTATTGAATGGTTAAATCCAGGAGCTGATCTCATGGTTGTATGTTTTATTTCTCCTTGACACAACTGAGCTCGAGTTATTGCTGAATTGAGACTTAAGGTTTTGCCACATATTGCTGCTCAAATTGAGCTCAGGAGAAACAGCCATATAAAAGCTCATCTGCATCTTGCTCTGATTAAAAAAAAAAAAAGAGAGAGAGAGAGATCTATAAATGATCTTTAGTTGGTGTAATTTTAATCTCCTCAGTACAAAGGCATGAGATTAGAGAAAGATCACAAAGTAATCTCAACTATGACTCCTAAAATCCCAATGCTCCTACTCAAAAATGTCTCAGTTCTCTCTTCGTAGTCTTTTACTATTTTATTTATTATTTATTTTTGTTATTTATTTGTTAGCACATATGTAAAAACATAATACAGAACAAATCAGTAAAATCACTGAAAGCATACAGTACATTAAGAAGAAAAAGAGAGAAAAAAATATACATAGTTAGAGGGAGGAATGGTCAAGAGGAACCAAAAAAAACCCCTAGGGGCTTGTCAGGTGGCCCTCCTAATGACAAGACATTCAACATAAACAATAAATGAAATAACACAATCAAATTCAAAGAGCAGCTAAGGAAAAAAAAAGTCATAGTTACAAAAAATGAATGATGGTATTTAGAGGAGTGGAGAAAATAAAATTAAATATTGTGGAAGTAGATCGATTATCAATTTACAATGCTCAATTGATCCAGTAAAAAATGTATGATTTGCTTCTTGAATGAATTTACACCAGTGCAGTTTCTAATGTGAGCTGGTAAGGAGTTCCAGTAATGAGGACCCCTGTATCTAACTGAAAACTGAGAGAAAGTGGTCCTAAAGAAATTGGGATGGAGCGTATTTGCTGACCGAGTATTGAAATGATGTATTTGGGAACTGAACTGAAATGTAGAGTGAAAGCAGGTCGGAAGTAACTTGTGGATGGATTGATATACAAAAACACAAATTTGCAGAAAATTTACATCAAAAATGGGGAGGATACTTAGGGATTGGAACAATGGGGTGGAGCTAGAAAGTCTATTGAAGAATGTTATCATTTTGATGAAACATTTTTGCAGAATAAAAATACCATTGAGGTGGCCCTTAAAAGTACTTGCCCAAACAACATTACAGTATATGATGTAAGGATGGATCATGGTATAATAAAGATTGACAAGGATTTTTCTTGACAGCAAATGCCGTATTCTTCTGATAACTCCAATTTTTTTTGCTATCTTGTTAGAAATAAGTGCAATAGGATTTTTCCAAGTGAGATTTTCATCAATAAGAATGTTCAGAAATTTAATTTCTGTGACCCTTTCCAGAATGTTATTGGAAATGTGAACCTTGGGAAGAGTGTTTGTAGCTTGTTGATTTCTAGGTGTTAATATCATGTATGAACTTTTCTGAATTTTAAGTGATAATTTGTTTGCCTTGAACCAGGTATCAACTTTACACAAATTCTGTTTCATTTCTGACACTAATTTTTGTCCATTTTTACCAGATAAGAAAATATTGGAATCAAGATAAAAAATGCCTTTGATGATGTCATGTATAGATCATTTACATAAATAAGAAATAATAAAGGGCCCAGAATTGATTCTTGAGGCACACCACAAGAACTCGACCAGTAATCTGAAGAGTTATTATTCCAAGATACAAATTGCTTTCTTGATGACAAATAGCTTTTGAACCTTAACAGATTTGTACCACTTAAACCATAAAGACAAAGCTTCTGTAATAATATGTCATGATTGACAGTATCAAATGCCTTCGATAAATTAACAAACACTCCAAGTGTGATTTCCGTATTGTCAGTGGCTTTAATGGTGTTATCGACAAGTTGGGAAAGGGCCATTAAAGTGGAATGTTTCTCTCTGAACCCATACTGGTGATCATAAAATATATTATTTTCATTAAAATATTTAGCCAAGCGGTTATAAACTAGTTTTTTCTAGTACTTTGGAGAAACATGATAGAATAGATATCAGTCTATAATTAGAAAATAAAGAGGGATCGTCTGCTTTAAAGAGCGGAATGACTTTGGCCCATTTAAATTGTTCAGGAAATACACCAGTTTCAAGTGAAAGATTTAAAATATGAAGGAGTGGTTTAGAGATATATGGAAGGTTTATTTTAAGTGTAGAGGATTTCAGCTCATCGTGGCCTGGTGCAGATAATTTCATTTTGTTGACAATATTAATAAGCTCAGACTCAGTGATGGGACTAAATACAAAAGAGCTAGAGGGGCTCTTAATCCCAGAAATAGACAGTGGGGTCTGTGGTTTCTTGTCTGCAAGAGAAGGACCAATATTCACAAAAAAGAACAGGGCTGTCAGTCTTTTTTTTAATTAATTATTTAATTGATAATCTTCCATGTATTTTTCATATTATTCTGAGAATCGGAGAATTTATTCTCACAGAATTTGCGTTTGGATGACCTAAGCAGGTGATTTAATTTATTTCTGTAAGTAGTATATCGATTCAAAAATAAAGGAGTTGGATTAGTAAGATAATCTTGATATAATTTGTGCTTCTTGGCAATAGAACGTTTCAGTCTCACTGCACTCTGGTCACATTACAATCATTACATCACAAATTTCTCATTTTATTGTTTATTTAACCCTTTCTGTACTAAGAGGACACATATGTCCCACAATATTTCCAAATATCCCGTTGGGTCATATGAGTCCCAGAAACTCTCGCAGTTGGGCCAATTCCGTGTTGTATTAAAAAAAAAAAAAAACATATATATATATATATATATATACAATGGGTAACTGATTCATATTTCTGCATTCAGATTGTTCATCACTGTTCAAAGTTTACAATTATGATAAGAGTCCCATTCCTAGCCTCTCTCTATAAGGAAAATATACTGCAAAGACTATGCCTGGTATAGATGAAAAATTGAGGAAATTCTCTTTATCTTGAAGCTTAATATGCCAATTTAAATGACAGAATAGTTTGGCTTTAAATTCTCACAGTTATCTCTTCTAATTTATTTCTGCCTGATGCTCTGATATAGTTTTTCATGAACTCTAAAAGAACTCCGGATGAGATCTCATCTAATGCTCCCTTTTCTCCGGTTGAAGGCCCTGGTGCTAAAAGTACTTAAGCCACTAAATGTTTATTTTGAGGAAAAAAGGTCTGAATATGTAATAGATCCATACAATCCGCTAATTGAAGACACCAGAGCTAAAAGTTCTTCAGTCACAAAATGTCCAAAATTGACTTTGGTGATTACAAAAGGTGGTTTTTCCATCCTTACTTCACAGTGTTTGAAAATGTGACTTCAGCACCACACTGTTCAATTTAGTCTCAATGAGATATGCATATGTCTCATGGAGTCTCAATAGGTCATTCTGTCTATTAACTCCACTTTTCTCTTATGGAGGTTTTTGGAATGACATTCCAGATTGAAGTGATATCGAAAAGATATGCAACTGAGATCCTACTTCTTTTGCAAGAGTTTAGGAAAAAACTATTCTGAGCGATTGATCTTGGATACTCCGTCCATTTAGCCAATCACAGACATACTTTCTCGTTGGTTCTTCCTCAGAATATTTATTTAAATTGTTTTACTCCCCTGTTTCAGGAGAAGCTGTAAACTTATAAGGAAATCAATCATCTTACCTGGGGGACAAGCAATTAGCCATTACAACCCATTTCAAAAATTTCAAAATCTGTTTCTATTTTACATCACAGGGACAAGTGACCACCCAGAAGCAAGAAAGACAGATCAGCATCAGCTAACCTGTTAATCAGTTCCGCCATAATTTTGGAGGGTCCCTCCCTCTTGTGATGTCACAAATGACAGACTTTGAGATGGCTTGTTATGGCTAATTGGCTGTGTTCCCGGTGAAATGATGGGGGAACTTTGACTGAGAGAATGTGTACATCACAAATGTGAGGCCCAGCTTGACTAAGTGGGGTTCTCCTCAAAGCCCTTACTTCCATTGTTTGTAAATATAGGCAATGCATGGAACTACAAATGGCTGTTCAACCTCCAACCGCACTCAAGCCACAGCACAGAAGATCATTGTCTTAAGGGCATCAGTTTGTTGAATATGCCATGGAAGCAGCAATCCTTCCAGGATTTCTGTGAGGAATATTAATGACCCTTGATACTCACACAAATTAAGTGAAGTACTTAAGTCCAGTTATCATAGGCAAGAGGATGTGATGTGGTTTTTACTGTGAATACTGTTCCCAAAAGAGTAGCCTGCTGTTACAGATTTAAATAAAACACTGCTTCAATTACTGCATCGGAAAAAAAAAAAGATATTTGCTCTCAGAAATGGATTTAATATTGCACGTCTAAGATGGGTTTGATGGGCATATCTATCAACGTTGCAGCATAAAGCCAAGAAAGAGTGTAATCTTTAGTTAAGGTGATTTGTAGCTCATTCAAGTTTGAAAGAACTTTGCAGGCTTTTTGCATTAGACTATTCTGAATCCCGGGGCGAGGAAAGCATCAGTTTTAGTGCTCCTGAATAAAACTGAGCTGCAGGGTTTCTGTTCCTTTTTGCCTCAGATTTTTTGATAACAGAAAGGAAAATTTGTAGAGCTTTGCCTATTTTTCTTCAAGTTATGGTTTTGAACTCACACCTGTGTCTCTGCAATCCAGACGGGTCATATTTTTTCTAAGAATAAATTTATTTCACAAGGACTGTAACTAAGACAGAGAGGTCTGCAAATTGCACTTGGCATTGGCGATATTGCAGGGTGGTTCGGCATTTACCCTTGCCCCCCTGATTGGCCACCTCAAATAAAAAAGTAAGCTGCAGATTTAACAATGTTAAAAAATAAACATTATTGCTGATCCCAGGCAATTCCTCTTCTGGTCATACATTCATAATGGATATTTATTGGTTAAACTGCTTCTAGATTGATATTTTGGGAAAACGTAATCATCAAATTTAAAATGCAGTCATTTAAATCAGCACTGTTGACAGCAAATTTACTGACTAAGGTTATATCCACAGTTGGGTTAGCCATTTCTTAACTAGTGTTAACTGGCATTTGCAGTGGTGGAAAACCAAATACGACTGCAGAAATTTCAGTACGCTGACATCCAAGTGCTCGGCATGTGCATCCTCTACCCTGAATTCTACAAACATCAACCTCATCATTGACACTTTCTTGACAATAAGCTCTGAGCTCATGTACAGATCACGAATAGCAAGTACAATTCAGTTCCATAAGTATTTGGATAGTAGCACAGTTCTCATAATTTTGGCTTTGAATGTCACAAATAGATTTGAAATTAATTAATTAAAATATTTGCTTGAAGGCTAGACTTGCAGCTTTAAAGGTATAATAACAATATTGTATAAAATGTGCAGGAATTACAGCCATTTATGATCACAACCCCCTCCCCCTTCTATTTTAGGGCTCAAAATTAATTGGACAAACTTACATGATCTTCGGCTAAATTGTCGTTTTTGATTCTTGGTTGCAAATCCGTTGCATTGAGTAACTGCCTGAAGTCTAGAACCCATAGATAGTACCAGACGCTACTATCTTTACTGGTGATGCTTTGCCAGGTCTTCACTGCAGCCATGTTTAGTCCCTACTTGTTCTTGAAGTGTTTTTACCTCAGCTTGTGAAATGCATGCTCTGTTTGATTCAGGTCAGGTGATTGATATGCCTATTTTTGAGCATTCCTCTTCTTTTTCTATGACAAGGTCTTGGGCTGTTTCCTCAGTTTGCTTCAGTTTATTGATCATCTGCTCCGTGAAGTGCTATCTAATGGGTTTGGAATCATTTGGCAAACTATGGGGTGGCAGGGCAGCCTACTGGTAGGTTGCTTGACTGGTAAACAAAGAGTTACTGATTTCTGTATTGATTTGGAGAAAAGAAGTCAGGAAGAGCTCTGCCGTTGGGCCCCTGAGTAAGACCCTTAACCCTGAAACTGCTTTGGGGGCTTTGCCCATTTCTCTCCATCCCTTCTCACAACTGTTCTACTTGGCATTTCTTCCAAGGCATCCTTGCAAAAGAGAAATATGTTGTCTATTAAACTTTCCCTGCTTAAATCAATGTTATAAAATGATAGAATAGTCTTATACCTTTCAATTCATCTTGCTGCTTTAGTCAGCAATCACACCATCCATTTAAACAAGAGAACCAGTTCCATTGTTAGCCATACATGCCCAAGCATGAACACGCCTCACAGATGAGATGGCACGCTTTAAACCTTGAGGAGTTCCTTCCCTTCTCTTCCCATCCTTCTGAGATGACTTGATCTTTGTCTCATCTGTCCAAGGATATTGTATTTAATCTGGTGGAGTCTTCTGCTGTTTTTGACATTAGTGCAGATATGCCTACCTCCTGGAGAATGCTCTAAATCCAACTGCTCCGAAGTGGTCCTCAGCGGAAATTATTCTAATGTCACCACCGCATTTGTCATCCACAGTCTCCTCGACCTCACCAGAGCAAATATTTGATTTGGCCGCCCAAAAAAAGTTTTTTGCAAAATGCTCAGCTAGTTGAGTTTATCACAATGTCTCTCGATTACTTTTTTTTTTTTTTTTTTTTTGTGAGTAATGCCGCCAAGCTACAGAAATTTCATTGTCGTGAAATATCACTTAAGGATCATCATAATCCACTTTGTTGTATTTTTCAATGTAAAGGTGACAGACGGTGTTCATTTTCAAGCTTGAAAACTGTCAGTAGCTTGGGTGAAAGTGTATTGAGTAACTTTTTCTTCATCTCCCACATCTTGAAAATTGTGCTTTTAATGGGAATTTCTGTCCACCTGTGATGTGTGGAATTTAAATTAGCTCACAAGTCAATTGTTATCGTACAATTGTTTTATGTATCATGTAATTTTTATGCACTGTGTGCTTTACGTTAATTCATGTACTGAATGAGTGGTTGGGCCATTTGCATTTAGAAGCAGATTAGGTGTTTAAAGCGATAATTGAATTCATGACATTCTGGACTGCAACATTGATAGTTATCATAACTTTACTGGCTTCTGATGGAGTCTTGGCGATTCTAAATTGAGAATAAAAAACTAAAACGGAATTACTGAAGTCTAAAAAAATAGTGATGTATTTGAAAAGGGGGCACATCGATCCCCTCTGCCAAATACAATGTGAAAGGAATGTGAAAGGCTTTCAGTAACAGCTGTGTGTGCTTGTGTGTGATTTCAGACTCGCACTCGGATGACTTTGACCCGGCCTCCATCAAGAGCAAGTATGACTCCCTTGATTTCGACAGCTTGCTGAGGGAGGCCCAGAGGAGGTAACAGGCCATCGCCTTCTCCGCCCTCTCTGGCCCCCTCCCCCCCGGGATGTGTGTTGCACCTCGTCCTCCCGCCCACAACTCCCACCCCCCACGTGTGTGCAAAGTCTCAGAGAAAACGCCAGTCTTCTCCTCGCACTGCAGATGCGAAAACGTACGAACAACAACAACAACAACAAAAAGAACTGGGCAGAAAAGATATGTTTACATGAAAGAAAGCATGTTGCTAGACAGCCAGGAAGCCCTGTTCCGTGCTGGGCATTGCCACAGCAACGCATTGGCAACACCCCTGCCCCATGGCACTGCAGAATGGCTTCCTGGTCCCTCTTCCTCGTAACATCAGTGTGCAGCCTGCTGTCTAATTTGATAGTTGTTTTTCTCTCTCTGTCTATTTTCTGTGGAGTTCTAAAATCTGATGTTGGGAAGTGGTGTTACATTATTTTAGCTGGGGTTTGAGTTCAGGGTCAGGGGAGTAGTCATCAAATAAAGTAATAAGTTTGCTGCCTAAATTTTCTGAGAATGTGGCTGTGTTTTATTTACAGAGCTCAGACAGATTATTATTTTTGTTTTGTGTACATATCTGACAAAGCTCTTTCTTTGTTACAGCAGTGCACTGTAAAATGCAGCTTTTTCTAAATGATCCTGATTTTCATAACCGTGAGTGTTGATCTGTGGATGTTTAAGTGATACAATGAAGTGAAATGCACTTTTCAGTTATTTAGGCATTTCAAATGTGTGATTGAAGTATAGAAACGTGTGCTAAACAGGTGACTTTGTTTTGGGGGGTGATTGGGCTGTATTTTTTTTTTTTTTTTTTTTTAGTGTGGAAAGAACTGTTGTTACATGTCTACTACAGTCAGTGCTGTTTTTTAATCTCTATAAAATTCTCCACTCCATAGATTCTCCCAACACAACCAAATGTGAAATACTTTTTTATGTTTTTCATGATTGTAAATGTAAACATTTCTAGGGTTCTGTATCTATTTCTGCTTTTTAATTAATATATTTATATTATCTCCATCACTGGTGGGGAACCTTACCTTCTGCTATTTATTTGCATATTTAATTTTCTTATTCAAAGAATTGAGAGAGGGTATCGAAAGTCTCAATGTGTATATTTGTATGCCTTTTCAGAAACAAATGAATCATATAATTTCATCAAATAAGAATCCTCATGACCTCTGTGGCTTGTAGATCTTACCTGCTATATACAGCTTTAAAAGTTTCTTTTGGGGTCCTGTGTGGTCGCTTTTATATAATTAGTCGGATGGCAATAATATTGATTTTGCAGGTATTTTGTTTATGCATATCCTCTGTTGAGATGTGCTTGAATATGTGAATTACCTACAAACGTTTACGAAGGCTTCCCTTTCCTAGATTCTTTTTTTAAAATTTCAATGTTCTTTTAAACAAAATTATATACACTTGCCACTATGAAAATGATGATGATTATTTTAAAATGAAGGGATAAAATGAAAGGAAAAAGCAATAAATTATTTTTTAAAACAGTCGTATTTTATTTTTTAATGTTGCGCAGGGTTTGGACCAGAATCATTACCCAGTTGTTCTCTACAGCATATGTGCCTGTATGTGTGTGTGTGTGTGTGTGTGTGTATGTGTGTATGTGTGTGCGCTTGTATGTATGTTTGTGTCTGTGCATGTATGTGTTTTTCTGAGTGTGTCCGCGCATATGTGCTTGCATGCACAAGTTACAAGTTTATGTGTGTGTGCCAGAATAAATTGAACAAGAATTTTACCCAAGTAAAATGCCGTGGTGTAATTTGGCAGCGCATAGGCCTTGGTCATCAGTGCATATGAAGCACACGCTCCGACACGCACAAAATGAGCTCAGCAGTTGAACAGACTTCAAAAACGTTGTCTTGTTTAACACTGGAAGAATATGCAATATTCTAATTCCATGGTTACATCGCCTGTTTTGTGACATAACTGGCAATATTGCCTTCATGCTGAAAGTCCTGCGTGCACATTGCTACAGATAATGAGATTGCTAAAGGGTGATGGTACCTCTGACGGACGCTTGCTGATCACAGATCATCTTCAATCAAATAAAGGAAAGAAAATCTATATTTATATAATCTCTGATCAGAGTGTGGGTAATGATGTTGTGTCCTACTCTGTAGTTGTTGACTCCTAATTGACTGTAATGTAAAAAAAAATCTGCTTTGTAAATTGCTTAGTGTAGCCGTGTAATTAAACACCTGATGATGATTTTTTTTTCTTGAAAGGCACGGGAATTGAATGCTCCATAAACATGTCTTTTGGAGATGCTGCTTTTTTGAGGTAGTTATTCAGCAGGGAGGTTTGAGGTTAGAGGTTGGCGTCGTGTTGCATTGTCTGTTTATGTTGTTTCCATGTTGCCTTTTGCCAGCTCTTATCAACGCCTTTGTCTCTCTATCCATTGTATGAAATTCTTTTATGTTTAATGAGTTTTTTTTTTATGTACCGTCCTCGTCAGCCGCACCAAGTCAATAAAGGGAAAAATTTGAAAGAAAGATGATCCTTTGCTTTCCTCTTGGTTTGTGTGCGTTTGTCTGTGTGTGTGTTTGTGTGACTTTGTTAGCGAAATTTAGGCTGACTGCCAACATTATTAATATTTTACTTTAATAAAGTTTCAATGGACCCAACCAAAACTATGCATTCATTAAATTAAAATTCAGTTTTCTCCAAATCGAAGTTTGGCAATTTACGACACGCCTAAAGACCATAAATTCAACTTCATGTTCATTGAAGTTTCACGGAGCGAAGTTGTATCACATGGCTTCCTGTCACAAAGGTTAAAAAAATTAGGTAATACATGCATTATTCCTTTGTTGTTGCACACCACGAGAGAGAAACAAAAAACCGGCATGCAGGTCAGAAGGGACAAATGTTGACTTTCTTAATATTAGTTATGATTACAAGAGCATCCACAAAAGATTAAATATACCACTGAACATTGTCAGTGCAATTAATCAAACATTTTTAAAATAAGGAACAGTTGAAAATCTCACACATTCCAGGCATATTGCAAATCAGCAATAAAAAAAAAAAAAAAAAAAAAGCCGGTTTAAGGCACTAGCCTGCTGTCACCCACCTATTTGAATCACCTTTCACTGCCCAGTCCATATTATCTCATCTGATCCAGAAATAACTGCATTATTTTTTTTTTTTATTTTTGGTCTGGGCTAAATTACAGTTGCCAACAATGAATGAAATTTGAGAACATTCAGCCGCTAAGTTGCACTGAATTTAAAAATTTGCGTCTTTTTTTTTTTTTTATGATAAAGCCCGTTCACTATGCAAGCCAAACGGAGGTAGTTAAGCTTGCTAGTGATGTTCTAATTGCTCACTGGCTAGCTTTTATATCCACACATCCATTACAAGCTTGCTAGCTACGTTAGCTCATTTATTTTTGCTTGGATTCATTGATCCAGGATGGCAATAAGTCACATTAATGTAACTTGGCAGGGATATTTAAAGGCAGTCATTAAACGTTAAATATCATCATCAAGAATATGCAGATCTAGGTTGTTAGATAACTTATTTTCCCTCAGTTTAAACTGAGTTTGCAAGAGGATACAATATTTTTACAAGGAGTCACCACTTATGCAGCAGCTCAGAAATTTGAGCAAGGGCAAACTATCACCAATAACATTTCTACCTCTGCAAAGGTGATTATGTTTTACCCTTGGTTTGTGGGTAGGTATGTTTGTTTGTTTAACATTACGGAAAAAGTTATGGACAGAATTTTATGACATTTTAACCAGAGGAGTGTCCTGGCCCACCATAGAGGTTATTACATTGTGGGATTGATCAAGATCAAATTCTGGATCCAGTAATTTTTTTTTTTTTAATTTACTTGCGGGTGGTCCAAAATAACGCTACTCCTATGTGTCCCACTCATGCGGGGACTGTTGGGCCTTGGCAGAGGTATGCGCTCTCTGAGCGTTCGTGTTGTAGTTGAACTGATGTTTTATTAAAAATTTGATTTATAAAGCATAATATTGTTAGCTTGCCCAATATAGACTTGTAACGTTGAAGTAATCCATTCTCTTTGATGTAGCATGATACGTTGAATGCTTTTATATGATACATTGACGTTAACTGGCTAGCCAGCCTTATCAATTGCTGTTTGTTGTTAGCTTTCACTGAGAGGCTAAGCAATATGAGCATTGCTATATTTCTGGCTGACAACATTAAAAGATAATGAACCACGTGGAATTTTTCAAACACGTTGTAATACACAGGAATGTGACTAATTTTGAAAGGATCTGCATTAATAAATGGCCCAAAATCCATCCATTTGTGTGTCTTAACCTAGTAGAAAAATGTCAGGAAAGACTCCACACTGTTATCTGCAGCAGATGCGATGTACCAAGTTCTAAACCGGGGATGCCATTAATTGTGAAAACTTGATTTGGAGGCAGTTGATTTTTAATAAATGACTGACTAACTGTGGTCAGCTCCATTGAAACCATGTTATATTGAAGTGCAATATTTCTAAAATTTTGGCATTTTGAGTTGCTCTTTATGATTCATTATTCATTTTAAAGTATTTTAACACATTTCCAGTAAGGGGTGCCAATAATTCTAGAGTCCACCATATATACAGTATATATATACACACACACACACACACAATATACAGTATATACAATGTTAATTGCATGTGTTAATACAAAGTGAATCAATGTCTGAGAAGTGTCAAACAGTACAGCCTATAACAGAACCATCTGGACAATGGTGCATTTTTTTTCATGTTTTGCTCCATATTCCAGCAAATTGCAAGGAAACAATGAGCATGTTTAATCAGCTTAAGATGTGGAGTATTCCAATTTCATTCAAATTATTGCAGAGTATTGTTGACATTTATACACCTTAATCACACCGTTATGTCCTTTTGGGAGTTTTCACAGCATTTTGCGATAAGTCTGGCAGTTGAACTTTATGTCATAGCCTCTAGTTTGTTAACATATTGACTGCTGCTGTTAAAAAGAAGTCCCAACATTTTTGGAGTGATGCTGAAACTATCTGTACGCCACTTGTCCTGAAGGAAATTAATATCATGAAGTTTTTGGGCCGGCATAAACATCACAATGTGAACCTTTTAAAAGAGGTTGCTGACTGAATGAAGGAGGGGGGGTCACGTACGTTTGTCACATGTAATCTGGAACATGAATGGAATATCTATAATCAACTCATGTAAACACCTTAATCAAAATATAGTCTTATTTAGAATAAGGCCAGTAGTCGGATTATTGCTGTCCTTGTAAACGTGGTCAATGAGTAAGAGGTAAAGTACATAAACAATTTGTCAGCTTTAACTTTAGTATATATACATCAATTTCAGGAGACCTTAACACTTACAAGTGAAGGCATGACTGGACAGATTTTGAACTGACAGTGCAGCTTCCTGACATCAAGGCTGGAGTCTTCCATCTGGAAACAAATGTGATGAATGTGATGTAGCTCTCCTCACCTTCTAGTTCTCTCATCAGTTTGAATACATAAATCATGTAAGCATACAATTTCATTTTTTAGGAGTAAATTTGCCTCACATTTTGTAAGCATTAGGCTGCCTCTGATCGCTGGCGACTGTCTTGATGCACAATGCGAACAAGAATCACTCCGAAAATATTTGCTCTCCAGCAGTGCATGGCTGCAGGTGTCTTCATTTTGTTTATTTATTTTGGTTTTCCCTGCAATAGTTAGCATAAATAACAAAAAGACACATTGAATGGAAAGAACGTTCAATTGTTTGTACAATCACATGAATAATTGTGTTATCCGCACTGACGCGGTCCAGAAATGCTATTGAATTTCAAACGGCGTGATAAAAATGTTAATAAATGTTATATGCACTTTAATGTTTGTTGATTGTCACAACTCACTCTCAAGACAGTGTTAATGACTTTCATATGAGGGCAAATTAACGTATATTTTTCTCTGTTGTATGCCGAATGATGCAATTGAATGTCCAAAAATGTAATTAAATGCTGTTAAAAATGCAAATATCGTGATGATATCAGAGGTGCGCGCAAATGTTCGATTTTTGGCGTCAATGAATGTTTTGTGGTGCTATTGGTCACCATTTCACGCAAATGAATGCGTATTTTCTCATAATGAGCAGCAAAAGGTGTAGTGTGAAACACTGGGTCTAATTTTTTTTTGCTTTTTTGCCTGGTCTTCTGACACACACATGTACTAATTGCAACCTCTAATCCTATTGTCCCCAAGATGCAAAGTCTAATTTGCCATTTCATACCAGTACACCACATTGTTGGGTGAACAGATAGACCTTAAAGTTCTCAGTCAGGGGGTTCTCCATGTAAACTAGATGGCACCAGTAGGATGTGTCATTTAGATTAGGTTGTGCAAAGCAATATTTGGCCGACTAGAGCGCGCATGCATGGAAGCCATTCCCGTCAGGTCCAAACCAACAGACGGGCTACTGTGGCACAGGCCTCAGAAAATTTGAATGATGGTTATGGGAGGAATATGTCACAACACATAGTGTATCAACCCCTACTGCGTAAGGGGCTTTGTAGCTGCAGACTGGTCAGAGTTCCTGTTCTCACCTGTCCACCGACGGATGTAACTACCAAAGACATGCAAGTGTTGGAACTGGACTTTTAAGCAATGTACAAAGGTCACCTCATCCAATGACTGCTGTTTTCCATCACATCGTATAAAGTGCATTAGCTGAGTGCATGCATGCCATTTACTTGGGGAAAAGGTGACACCAGGATGCACTGTGGGAAGAAGACAAGCTGGTGAAGGGAGTATGATGCTGTGGGAAATGTTCTGACGCGAAATGTTGGGTCTGGGCATTAATGAGGACATCAATTTGATGGAGCTGTTTTGGCGACCAGAGGAAGACCAACTGCACATTAGGCAGATGGTGATAATGGTTTGGCTCATCGGTGTAAATGCTTGTATCATTGTATCACCTTCAATGCAATATTAGTGTGATTACTTTCAGACACATTTGGCATTGATAATAGTGTAACTGTGGAGCCTGTGTGGTATTTCTCACAACCAGCTCCACCCTACTGCAGGTGTGTATCGCAGCATAGTTGAAGAATATTCAAAACACGTCAGCTCAGGCCATAAGGTGAGATTGAAAAGTCTGTTTACCAGAATGCCCAAGACAATTTATTGACGGACTACACTGGCCACATTTCAAACTATGCAGCCATAGCTTTTGTCGCATTGTATTGAATCCACAATACAACATAAGTAATGGCAATGTCCTACGTAACGGGCATCAAATTCAAAATGAGTGAACATTTCCAAAAAAAAAAAAACAATAAAGTTTATCAGTTTGAACATCAAATATTATGTCTTTGCAATGTATTCAATTGAATATAGGTCGAAAAGGATTTGGTTGTTTTTATGTCTATAAGTAAGTTAATTACTGAGTTTGTTTTTTGTTTGTTTTAGATTGTGCATATCTCCTTGTTTCAATAGTTCTTAGCATTTTTGTGTTTTTATATTTTTGATTTATATTATTGGCCTCATCATACTGCATTCACGGTCTCTGAAAGACAGCCTATTTGGCTGATCAAGGGCTTATTATGTGTTTAAATTTTAAAAAATAAATAAAAATAAAACAATTCATCACCAAGCTACCCAACTCTTAGTGATGGATGCATTTAAGCCAAACACCATTTCATGTGACACTGGGAAAGCACTCTCCCAATTCAGGCTGAACAGTGAGTTACTGGGTGTGCATACCTCTGTGGGTTAAAACTGAAAAAGAAATGTGAAAAATGCATATTGTGGAGAAATAAATCAGCAATTTGGGTAGATTTTTCCTTAAGCCAAAGTTTCGTCACAGACTAATTGGAGACTTTGTTCCAGAAAAGAGCAGTATCTCTCTTAGGTCCCACAGTGGTGCTGTGGCTGAGGTCCAGCTTAGTCAGATGTGAAGGGTTTGAACATAGATCCAAAGCCTAACAATCAGTCTGTCTTAGTGTTTTGGCAGCCCGTCAGCTGGCAGGTAAAATGAGCAAAAAAATGTGGATTTCTCCCCAGTTTCAAGAGTAACAACGGAATGAAACTTCTTTTTTGAGTTATACACTTGTATATAATCCTGTTCACTTGTGAAATGGAATGATGCGGGTCATTTTCCAGCATTTGAACACAACTGTACCAGTTCTAGTTTTAATCTAAAAAAAAAAAAAAAAAAAATCAAACTCAACATGCATCCACTGGTTGAAATGACCCAATGTCATTTGCTTGGAAATGCTTATGTGCTTACGGACGATCATCCATCTGCAAGTCCCCCACGCCATAAAACCTCTGAAAGGGGAGTAGACCTTCATTGTGTGCGCTTGTGAACCTGGTCAATGAGTTGATTTGACATGTTAAGCAGTCACAGCGGTTATAGCTAATATTTTCTGGCATGAGTGATTCATTCATATAATGTTTATATTTACTGTTTGTTAGTTAGATATGTTTTATTGAACCCTGCAGGGTAATTTGTCCTCTGCATTTGACCCATCTGAGGTCTGGACTGCTTGAAGGCCTGGTTACCACCCAGACTCTTTTACTATGAAGCCAAGTTGTTGTAATATGCAGAATGTGGTGTTTGCCATTGTCTTGCTGAAATAAGCAAGGTTTTCCCAGAAAAAGATGGCTGGATTGGAGTATATGTTGTACCAAAACCTGTACACTGTATATCATTCACCATTAATGGGGTCTACAAAGATATGCAAGTTACCCATGCCAAGTGCACTGATGCACCCCCATACTATGATGGATGCTAGCTTTTGAACTGTGTGCTGATAGCAAGCCAGATGGCCCCTCTGAGCTTTAGCCTGGAGGATGTGGCATCCATGATTTTGGAACATGTTACAGGCATCAAATTCAAAATGAATGAATATTTCCAAAAAAAACATAAAGTTTCAGTTTGAACATTAAATATCTTGTCTTTGTAGTGTACTCAATTGAATATAGATTGAAAAGGATTTGTAAATCATTGTATTTTGTTTTTTTTTCATGTTTTACACAACGTCCCAACTTCATTGGAATTGGGGTTTGTAGAATATTCTTTCAATAGTCTCTACCATCCCTTCACACCCTAAAAATACATGCATACTCCATCATTCAATAAGTTGGCCTAATACTTTTTGCTTTTGTTTATTTAGGCTATTCTCTTTGGAATTTGAAATCTTCTTGAAATTTATCTTGGGTTTTCAGATAGTTTTATTGCCAAGAGGAATGCAAACAAACTTTTCTCATGCTAATGAAAACGTGTTTTGAGTAACAGCCTATTAAAATGCTCAAAGGAAAAACTCACATCGCCCTCTGCATGGACTTGTTAACACCAGTGATACACAGTATGTCTCTAAAAACAAAATCCACTGCATTTTGTCTTCAGGTCAAATTCACCCGTTTTCTGAAATGAGAAGACAAAACAATGGATGGGCTTGGCCCTTAATTTTACAGTGTTTCTAACCTCAAGATAGTCTGCATTTCTTCCAAAAGAAAGTTGCTTCTCCGTTCATTCAGTCTGCGCAAAAGATTGATGGCTTTCTCGAGAGAGTACTCCTACCCTGATTGTCTCTTTAGTCAACATGACTGTCAGCTCACTGCTCTGTGACCCATTTCCAGCACTGGGTCTTTTAAAAGGGCCTGATTGGGCTCCAGTGAGAGGCTTATCTGTGGCATACATGTGTAAGGCAGATACCGGTGAGCTGAGAAGAGGTGTTGCTTCATCTTTATTCACAATGTTGTCTAGATTGCTCCACACATTCTTTTTTATTTTAGTCCCAATTCCACTCCCCTTCTTCTGCAGACTCCATGCTGTCTGTGTTCAGCTGCGAATGTGCACTTGTTATTGAATTTTTATTTTTTTATTTATTTTTTTGAGCATGCACAATTGTTCTGTGCCTTTGTAAAGGATAAATAAAGCAGGAAGAGAATATAGAATGCTCAGATTCACAAAGCAATATGCTTTGCATCTTTTCCTGACTGCAGTTCTAAGTCCTCTTTAATAATTTCTGTATGCATTCTCCATGCACTTGCTGACAGTAGTGCCATGCTTTTTAAAATTATTCCCTGAAAATAAGTAGTAAGGTCACCCTTCAGTAGCTGTTGGTTCACCAGCTGCAGAATGAGCTCCTTATCTAACTCTCACAGCTTTTTTCTCATATCTCACTGGTCTCATGATATGTCTGATGTTTATAAAAATGTTTATCTTGAGGAACATTAACTGCATAGTTAGCTGATACAGCATTTCCTGGACATATCCATCATATATTGAGACCCTACAAAAATCCCAGTCCTTGAGAAGGATATTTCTTCATGTTGTTTCTGTTGCCCTTCTGTAGTTAATTCGCCTTAAGTGTCTGGTTTCTGCAGTCTGAATCACTGATTCTTTTAAGTTTGATGTTCTCAATTCACATTATACAATGATTTTTTTTTTCCAGGATATTCATTTCATCCTCGCAGTTTGGCCAAAATTCCCAGGGTTTCTATGAGCTGAGATCAAAGCTGTGTTCCAAACCACGTACTCTACTTGTAAGCCACATGTGCACTTAAACCGGCTTCACGAGTGCATCTTAACCTGTAAATGTTCCAGAAATTTCCCCAGTAGGCACCACGAGTGAACTGGACCAGAGTGGATTTTCGTGCAGTCAGGATCTTATTTTCATAGCTCAATTGTGAACGCAAGTTCTCTGATAAAGCATTCAAAAGATTGTGTGGCATTCTCATGTATGACCTTTTAATTTGGTTCTTCTGGTTATTCCCCTGATAAAACCTTCATTTTGATCTGCCTTCTCAATTACTATTGCACATATCTGAAACTGTGCTCAAAAGTACTCAAGGTCGACTGCGTGATTTTTGTGAGGGAAATTTTAACAATCATTTTAGGCATCAAGGACATGAACAAGTTTGTTTTCCGTCTTCAGAAGGTTCTGTTCACTATACAAAATAAATGTTTCCATGTTATGTAACTTCACTTTTTTCAGTGAATCACATGGGTGATTTTACTGCGGGCATAGAGTGGGCATTTGTCCAGTTAGCCTGCTTAAATATGGAGTAAAAGTTTAAATTTGGCTGGTTACCACAATATATTTTAAAAAATTAGAATAAATAAAGACATTCATGACCAAATTTAAATATCTATCCATGCTGGTATGGGCGGCATGGTGGCACAGTGCAAAGCAACATTGCTTCACAGCATGAAGGTCGTGGGTTTAAATTGCATGTTCTTTCTGAGTTAGTCCACAGGTATGAGTGTGTGAGGGAATGGTGTGTGAATGGTGTGTGTGCTCTGTAATGGATTGCCGAGCTGTTAAGGGGGCGTTCTTGCCTTTCCTCCATAGTTGGCTGGAATGCGCTCCAGCTCCTCCATGACCCTGATAAGGAAGAAGCAATTTAAATAACGGAGGAATGGATCCATGCTGTTGAACCAACTTTCAGCCTGAAATTGGTAGTCTGACTGAATATCCATTTATTAATTATTTTCATCTCGAAAATTATGATTAGGAATTTTAGTTTACCTGTGATATATGGTATATTGTTAAACTCTCATTTTTATGCTGTTTTTATTTTTGAATCATTCATATTTTTATTTTGTTCTGATAGCCTACTTGGCAATGGAGAGTCATATGACTTCTCAACTCTCTTGGAAGGTCTAGAATTAACCCACTCTTTAACGTAAAGAAGTCATGCCAATCCTCCCAAAAGTCAGCACAAAGCACCGTAGATAAAGACACATCTTATCTGGAGCATTGAAGCACCTTTCCTTATCATGAAGAGAGTTTGAACAGCACTTATTGCTGCACCCATAAAAATACTTCCGGGTCATTTCATAGGAGGTAGGAACCTTGCTAATCAAAAAACACGATTTGAATGGAGCCATGGTTTCCCTTTTTCACTCATTACTGAAAAAGCCAAAGAAATGAGGAATTAAAACCACCTGTTTATAGGCAATTCTTGAGTGACCCTTGAGCAAATTTCATTGAGTAGCAAATGATTTTTTTTTATTATTTAAGGGGAGATGAGGATCGAACAACTCGTTAAATAATTTGAAGACCACAAAGGAAAAACGATCAAAGTCCAAATTTTGCATTTTTGTATATCTTATATATTATATATTATTATTATTATTATTATGTTTATAATAATATTTTATATATTTTGTGCATTATTTCAGTGTTTTGTTTCTAAGATTGTTTTGAATTTTTAATTGATCATTTCTCCACAACGTGAAAATGTGACCGATCATTTTTCCATTGCGGTCTTCATTTGTTTCCAGGCAGGTCTTGAGTGACCTCTATCAGCAAAATCTGTGTAGAAGCTAATGATTAGTCATGAAAAAATGAGGAATCAATGAGGAACCAACTGCTAGTAAACCATTAATTAATAGGCAGTTCTTGAATAAGTCCGAATCAAATTTTATAGAATAACTTATGATTAGTTAACTGAGGAATTTATTAGGAACAAATGACGAACTAACTGCTGTAACACTTTACAGTAAACACAAAATACCAGCAGTTATTTCCTAATTTGTACAGAAACACATGCAGCACCCACCTCAATTGAGCATTGAGCGCGTTATTTTACAGATTTCCCCATCACATTATAAACAGCAACAAGCAAAGCAAAACTAATGGATTCTTCCAGCTTTCCTGGGGGTATTTAGTGCAAATGACGACTCGCATATGACAAAACACACACCCTCAATTAACATCAACGTCTATGGTAACTGAGAGCACTGAGTGTTTCCTTTGATCAATGTACAGGTAGTCTGTGATGCACAGCGTACACGATTCATTCACATTGGAAAATGCGATCTCTGCATGGGTGACGGTCTGGATATAATACAGAGCAACCCATTTTGTATAGGTAAATTCAACATCACTCTCACAACAGCTAAGTCACTGATTGAGTGAACTTTTGGCCTTTTGGAAATGTTTTTCAGGTGCCTGGACAGGTCAGATGGAACATTACAATGCAGTTATTCCCTTGGTGAATACCTGGCATACATCTGATAATTTTTTTAAATGAAATAAATGCACAAGTAAATTTTCATATTATAAATAATGAATTTAACACAATGTTTTATTATCGTCTAAAAAACAAACAATAAAGGCAAGCACCAACAAAATGTGTGCCTTCACCTTGTGCATTCACCAGAGGCCCAATGGAGTGTGGCAATATTGGTACTTCTTGGTTCTTTTTATTATTCCCACGTGTGGCTTCTGCGTAGCACATGCATGTATTGAAGAAGAGCTACTCACATTGACAGAGCGCTAAGAGGTTTGATAGCGCTTGAGTGTATCGCACTGCCAAAGGAAAATCAAGTATGACATCTGAGTTTTCTGTCCCTGCTGTTTTCTGATTTGTGCAGTGAATAGAGAGAAATTGCTTTCGTGTGCCACACCATCCTGTGTTTGGTTCTGACTTTCAAGCCAAGTTGTCCTGATAACCGTTCCATTTAGTAAATCATTGATAACTTTTATTCATCGACTTAAAACAAATGCCAATATCTAAATCGTAAAATAACACCTACCAAAGCAGCCAAAATTTCCCATCATGCAGTAGGCCTAATGTCCACATTTGTGTGCCTACTGACTTCTGCTTGTTGCATTTTAAATGTCTCTTAATACAAGCTACCCTGCTGAAAAAAGTCAGCGAAACCATCAGGCAACCATTAGGCATATTCTATTGGTTTCTAATGGTTCTGGTGGTTTTGTAATGGTTTCTAATGGCTACTTATGTTTTCCTAATGGTTCGGTTTGTTTTTCTAATGGGATTCTATTATCTCCTACACAAATCTACAGGACTTTGACTGATCCCAACTAATGGTTCCTACTGGAGTCTTAATGGTTCCCACAGGAGTCTAATGGTTCCTATAGAAGTCTTAATGGTTCCTACAGGCATTTTTATACCAGTCTAATGGTCACTATACAGTGCTCTAGTGATCACTACAGGGTATAGTGGTCTCTAATGGTTCCTAATGTGATGGAGGAACACAGATGTTATAGCCTTCTTTGGCGATCACATCTGTGTGATTTCTAGTGGGTCCTTGTGTAGGCTAAATAGTATGTTTGTAGATTGCAGTGTTCAGTGTTTTCATTTAATACATTCCAAGATCACTTTTGGCCTTTTGCGATTAAATTTGTGATTAAATCATATTTGGCCTTTTGTGACTAAATCATTGTTTATGACTCATCCATCCAAGAGGAGGGAAAAGAACACAACCTGATGGTTTGATGGTTCAAGTTCTGAAAAAATTTAATTAAAATCACAAACTGCAATGAGTAGTCACGCCCCATATGTCCTGTGCCCAATTCGGACGGGAAAATATCCGAATACATACACAATTACACATAAGCATAGACATGTCTCTGGTGCCCAGTGTTAGGACTCTGCAGTAATTTCTGTTGCAGCAGTAGGTTTCTCAGTATGTTTTTCTAATAGTTTTAGATCCTAATGGGACTAGGTTTCTAATGGTTTTAGCTCCTAATGGAACCAGTAGCTTTCTAATGGTATTTCATTCCAATGGAACCAGTAGCTTTCTAATGGTATTACATTCTAATGTGACCAGTAGGTCTCTAATGGTATCACATTCTAATGGGACCAGTAGGTCTCTAATGGTATCACATTCTAATGGGACCAGTAGGTCTCTAATGGTTTTATATCCTAATGGGACCAGTAGGTTCCTAATGGTTTTACATCCTAATGGGACCAGTAGGTTCCTAATGGTTTCCTCTAATGGTTACTAATGGGGTTCCGATTCCCATTAGACCATTAGAAACCTAATGGTTCCTAATGGTTTTTTCCTAATGGTATTCTACTGGATTTTTCAGCAGGGAAATTATTGCCAGCTGAAGCATATTACTCACCCAAATATTGATCCAATGATGGTGATTGTATATTTATATCCAAACGGCACTTTTTTCTTTCTTGTTTTTTTTTTTTTTTTTTTTTTTGGATGAGTAGTGTATTTAAAAATTATGTTGCCCAACAACCACCAAAAAAAGATAGTTATTTTTCAATGTACTGTATCAGCAACAACTGTAGCTGTTATACCAATTAAAAGTACAATATGCTGCTTGAAAAGACTTATGCATACACCAATATGTATAAAATCTATGAAGATATAATTATACTTACAATAAAACAGAGCCAAAATGAATGACACTCCATCGTCAACCCAGTAACTAAGAGTGACCCAAGACTTCTGGATTTAGATCTATCTTAAGCCGTTTTCACACCGGATGCAAAACGAATTTTTGCGCACAACAGATTACATTCAAAGTCTTTGCATTGACTTTGAATGTAATCTGTCGCGCGAAAAATTTGTTTCGCGTCTGGCGTGAAAACAGCTTTAGACAGACAGATGGCGAGACGGAGACAGAGATTTATAGACGGATCTAGATTTTAGGTATTTGAGTCTAGCTGAAATAACACATTGCAGGCCTGCAAACCCACTGCACTGAATTATTACACTTGAGTGCTTTTAGTGCACTGATATTGATCACAATATTATGACACATATGTATCTAGTGCACAAAAGCCATATTAATGGACTACTACTAGCATTTGCAACTTTAATCTTGTTCCTTTTCCATTTGGCAGGTGTTCATCTTTTCTCTCTGGCTCATCAATACAACCTGAAAAGGTTCTCAATGGTCTGCCAGTTCGCTTGTACATCGCATGTTGCAAGGTGTCTTTCCTGACCGAGGCACTTTCAGCACTGAATCTCCAGAATTAGGTTCTTCTTGTGAACCAGAGCACAATTATGTGTTGTCTCCTTACAGGATTAAGAAACTCAGGCACCTTTTCTGTAGGCTACATAATATTTTTAGGGTAGCCTTAGATAAACATATACCAAATTGTTTCACGCTAAACTTGAACTGTCCAAAAATGTGACATTAGTACTTTAAGAACCCAGGTCATTGATTCATCATTTTATAATCAAGCAGCTTTTCACTACTGTATTAGCAAACATTTAGATAGATACTCTATTTGCCTTGATGGAGAAATTAGTTTGCAGCACAATCACAACACTGCAAAGTTCACCCCTGGACATACTTTTACACATACAGAGCCCATACACAGACCATGCACTTTACAACAAATAAATGTAAGTAGAAATTGTGTTAGGACTGGCAAAACTAGTTTGACATCCTTTCTGACCCAGATGAAGCCATCAAAATGCATGGGGGATAAGGTGCTAGTGCATTATCTGATTAAAAACATAATGCCATGTGGAAAAGATGAAAATTTAGATGAATTTTTAGCGAATATGGGGTGGGGTTATGCACTATGTTTGCCTTCTTCATCAGAAGTAACGATATCCCTAGTTGGTTGGTTGTCGTTACAGTTCTTCTGACGGTCTTTTTCTGTGCCTCAGGACCATTGCCAAATCAGCAGATGATACAGAAAGTTCAAACTTTATCAATAAAAGCAAGGTAACACATTTGGAGCATTTTTTTGTGGACATAAAGGATAGCAGTTTTTTTTTTAAAGCACATTTGAGCTATGCTTGGCTTTATCTTGTTGCTGTTATGTTAATACACCATATATGCTAAAATATTTGACGACTGATGCTGCTGTCAGATATGCTAGGCTTGTTGCATATCAGATATTGATGGGGAGATTTGATTCATGTTACTCTTAGCCACGAAGTCACACTTAAAAACTCTCTCTCTTTTCAACAGTTTGGGGCCAACCCCTCCTTGTGAATATTAAAAAAAAAAGAAAAAGATTTGTGTTACTGCATCAGTTGAGTAGATCTTAGATGAATTCATTCCTAACACTTATTCAGCTGCATATGTAAAATTAGCTGTTTAAATTATGCTCTTTTCTTTCTAAATATTTTTTTTGGGGGGGTCTCCTTTATCACCTCGGCAACCTTTAATGCCTCTCAACACATCCTATTACCTCTTGTTACAGTTACCTTGACTTCATTATGTTTTTTTGTGCTTTTTTATACTGATTCAATCTAAAGGGTTCCATTCCTTTGGCTATAGAGCAACATTTATCGTTTTATTAATGTACGCCACAAAGAGACAGACGCTATATTGCAAGGAAATCAAGTGAGTTATGAGAATGCCAAAACCTTTGAAAAGGTCAATATATAAAAAGTGCCCTTTGATCAAAGCTCAAATATTGTATGAATATTTTAGTGGCTAATTACAGAAAAAAGACACTTCCAAAGAAAAAAGTCTGGGAGTGAGATGGATGGTAACCTCAAGGCATTTTTACAATTGCATGCATAATTAACAACCCAATAAAATTCTGCTTTTGGTGAGCCTTAATGCCCAAGTTCCGTTTATCAGAAAACTTTCGCAACCAAAAAGAACAAATTTATAACCAATGCCAAAGGAATACCATCACTCTGGCAGACTTGCTAAAAATAAATGGTTGACTTTTTTTACTTATTGCTTATTCTGAATTCTGTAATCTCACTGATAACCACTAGTGATAAACAGTCACTGTGTGCCCTTCATACCAGCATTCATAGCACAACCTGCACCTGCTTATGAATTCCCTTGATGAACATACAGAGAGCACCATAATTCATTGGACAATGACAACTTTTTTTGCATTGTTTCCACACTGTTTGAAAGGATACAATAACAATGTTGAGGTGTAGACTGTCAGTTTTGATTCGAGGATGTTTTCATCCATATATTTAGAATTGACTGCATTGTGTTCATTGTCCCCCCCCCCCCCACACACACACACACACACACACATTTTTTTGATGCAACGAAAAACATAAGTAATCATTTTTAACCCTTTGAGCGCCATAGGCAACTATAGTTGCCCAATGATGTAAGATATCAAAACCGAATGCTGTTGAAAACCTATCATGTGGCAATTTGTTTTTTAAACAAGTTGACACAGGATAGGTTAACAGCTCAGGATAATTAATTCTTAATTCCTTGAAAATTTTTTCGGCACTCAAAGGGTTAATATTTGGTTGCATATCCTTTTCGTGTAATGACAGTTGAATACTGTGAAGCATAGACATCATCATATGCTGGGTATCTTCCCCTGTAATGCCCTGACAACGCCTGACAGAGCCAGCTTCTGTTTTTACTTGTTTTCGGGACTTTTTTGCATTCCTTCTCTTCTTTTGCATGTAGACAGCGTGTTCAATCAGATTCAGATCCAATGATTGACAGACCAAGCGATTTCTCAGGTAATCCCTGCAATTTCTAATGAAAGAAAAACACTGATTTAGAAGAGGCCTATTAGAATATTTGTATTTTTTAACTGAAGACTGAAGTGATGGAGGAGAAGGGAGTTCACAGCACTGCAACATCCTCAGATACACCCTTCAGGCATCTGCTTCCACAGCATGACCTGACAAGCTGTTCCATGATTGTCAACCCTTTGTGCAGTGCTTAATTTGTAAATCAGGTGGTGTCGGAACGCGAAGTGCCTTTGAGGGCGGAGGGGTGAGTGGGTTGGCGCACATCCCAAAATGTGTTCAGAACACAGTGCTGAAAACAACATGCCATGTACTCAAATGCTCAATCACTAAGATGTAAGGCTTATATATTATTCTGAAGCACAACTTTCATCATGACGGCTTGCAGTGGACAAGAACTGGATACGAATGAATCTGTCACTGCATGATAAGAAATTATGTTATTATCCTAAAATATGAAATCAATATCGCAAATTATACTAAAAGGTATGAAAAGCAGTCAGTAACATCTTACCTTGCGGGAGGATGGCGAGTTGCTGAAAGATGATCAAGAGTAAGGATAGATTCAGACGATGTTTATCATAATTTCCTTTTCACTTAACAGTTGCTGCTGTATATAACATTGTGGACACAGAGGGTATAGTCACGGATATCAGCCGACTCATGGCAGCGCACGGGAAAACTTTCGTTGCCGATAAAATGCGCGAATAGAGTCATTCCACAGAACAGGAAGAAAAAAAATCAATAAATTGATGCGCATAATCAAAGAATAAAAATCAAACTTTGTCTTCGGTAACAACTGTGATTTAATGGACACGACATGAATTTTAGTATTTGAGTTAATATTTTTCAAAATCGACAGAAGTTAGCAGACAAGAAATTGGTTTATCGGCGCAAGAAAAGTCAGTTCTTCTGTGGAGTAGCAGTGCATTTGAGCAATGCCTCTCACTCAAGACCTGCCTGCTATGGTAACGGTCGTTAGCATAGCGGACACGTCAGGCAACAACCGTAACCAGATAATTTCAGCCTGATATCGTCCTATGCTCTGACCAGAAAGTTTTGTAACAAGGTGGAATTTATTCACTGGACTGTGTATAAATAACTTGCGAGCAAATGCTCATGATACTTACTCATTTTAAT
Organism: Gymnothorax javanicus; assembly: GCA_029692085.1. Taxonomy (NCBI): domain Eukaryota; kingdom Metazoa; phylum Chordata; class Actinopteri; order Anguilliformes; family Muraenidae; genus Gymnothorax; species Gymnothorax javanicus. The sequence goes on along the minus strand of CM056209.1, from coordinate 13,963,336 downwards.
TCCCCACGTCCTTTTTCATAAAAACTTATTTTTGATGTCACATTTTGGTGTCCCTATTTGAGCCAAAAATTATTTTAATTAATTTAATTTAATTAAAAAAAACATACTTGGTTTCAAGTGGTAGTTTTGTCCTCACCATATCTCTTATGAGCGCAAAACAAAATGAGCATGAATTAAAAGCATTCATTATTATCTGCTGATAATAAAACACGTACACAACTCATCAAAATATGTAACTATAGTTGTTTCAATGCAGAAAAGTTTGATTTTGTAAATTTATCTGAACCTTCTGACCAGCAACTGCATGATATTTTGCACTGCACTGCTGCCACAAAATTAGCTGATTTGATAACTGCACGTATACACAGGTGCACAAGTGTTCCCTCCAACGTGTTTCATGAGTGTATGTTCCCTGTTATTATTTTCATCCATTGGGGCTAAAAGGCTTAACTTGCTGTAATGAAATCCTGTGGGAGGGGGGAGAGAAGGAACTAGAGGAGAAAGGAAAAAGTAAAACTAAAGAGAGGGTGCATGAGGATTGTAATCATAGACAACAGAACTTGGGGTCAGGGTGGGAGGGGAATGGGTCATTGGGGATGGGTGGTGCAGCAAGGGCCACTAATGTAAATTTTGTTATGAAATCGATGTATCACAGAGAAAATACACCCTAAGGCGGGGTGTCGTACTATCATCATAGTTTTTTGATTGCATGTAGCATAATGACCTCACCCTCATTTTTCTCCAGAAAATAACACTATATTTGTTTGTTGATCTGAAAACCAAATACTGTTCTGCCGCTGATCTTTACCTGAACTGACTCTCCAACAAACAAAATTTACCATTTCCCTCAACTGATCAAATATTCATTTAGCGTCCTGCCAGATGCCAGGCACCTCCAAACGAGATCTAGCTGCATCGGTGAGAGATCAATATTTGTGTTAGTAATATCAGTTTGTAAACATCCTCCATGCCATAGTCTGTTATTGGTGAACATGTTTTGTCGCCATGTTTTCCATGTTCAATTCGTAATGAATCTAAAATCCATTATTCATGGAATAAAGTGTTTTAAATGAATTCTTAGGGGCTGAGTGTGGTGATTTTGCAAACAGTATTACACACAGGCCTAATAGTTCTACTTGTGAGGGCATTCCCTGTGTTCTTTATTTTTCCAGTATTAATGTCAAGATAACGCCTACTCGAGAGGCAGGGCTCCATGGCCTGAGCAGAGAGTAATTGGGAACATGCCCATGGGTTTGACTGTGTGAACGCGTGCAGGGAAAAGATTACAGACTCATGGAAGTAATTGGCAGGGCTCTCTATGACTACTGCTATGTGTGGCGAACTCTGGTACACCCACCCGCAACACAGCCTTTGAAATCATCACCTCTATCCTGTTTAGTTTCTGTCCCTCTATTTACCCGTGACTGTGCTTCACAGCATTACCTTGAATAGCAGAATGAACTTTATCAATGTACAGTAAACAACAATGCTGTTTGCCTCTGAGCTGTAGCTTTGACTTGGTTGTTTGTTACAAGCAGTTATCTAGCATGGTAGCACAAGGGATAGTGCTGTTGCCTATCAATATGGCAGTTCCAGGCTCAAGTTCCAGCCAGTCAAGCCCTTTCTGCATGAAGTTGGTATGTCCATGCTGTGTTGGATGGCTTTTTTGGACCATTGGACCTGATCAAAGGCTCTGGTTTCAGAAGTGGAGTGGCTACTCATTGCACCTAGTATGGGTCAAATGCACCTGGAAAATTAACCCATAAGATTCAGTTACATCTCATGGAAATGCAAGTAAGTATAATGCACCCAGCTGCACTTACATACTTTTATACAGATCACTTCTTATTGGTTTGCCAGTTTCATTTTTATATTTGGAGCACGCTTCGGAGTATTTTGGATAATACTTTAGGTTTATGTCTCAGTAAGTATGAGTGCATTGCAATGTCTCCATTGAGGTCATCACCCAAACCTGACTGAGGGATTAAAGGAGTCCTAGAAATATAAAAGCATTATAATACTCATATCTAGGATTCTAATATTGTCATGCCTTGCCCACAACGGTCTGTGTCACCTGAGTTCTGAATACCTGCCACATTCGTCATCACACTCCCCACCGCTTAATTGATTTCCCATCATTCAATTAAGCGCATATAGGCTCAGTAGCCTTTTACCTGTCAGCCTATGTAGACATGGTGATCTACTGGTGTTATTTTGATAGCCTGTTAGTGTGCCTAGCAGTTTTAACTTGTATTTGCATTGGGGGTTGCTTTCCCCGAGTTTGTGTTTAAATTTTAATAAATTAATCTCAGGAAGAATTATGAACATACAGTATATGTATCCTCTGTTTATAGTTGCTGTTTTTGTTTGTTCTTTTGTTTTTCTTTTTAAATTTTCAAAATGTACACTTATTATACAGAAATTAATAAAATAAACATATTGAAAAAGATACAAATTGCTCATGAGCCAAAGCTAGCTTCCCCTCTTGGTACTTTGTTGAAGCTAAACTAAGTTATCCAACTATGCATAGGCCTACCATTACAATTTGAAATATAGTTGCGGACAAGCACATCGTCTACCGTTTCTCTCTTTGTCTTGGCACAAAGAAACGCATGCCCCCAAGCATCCGGCGTGCACACACACACACACACACACACACACACACACACGTCCAGCTGTTACTGTCCCATAGTTTATATAGTCCTTCCGTTAGACTAGCCCCTGTCTGTTCTGCATTTGTTTAGTCAATAAATTTAGTTATTATATTGTCATTTAAGCCATCACTAACCCCTAGGTTATGAATAATAATTTGGAAATCATACAGGGTGAAATATTTATGTTGCATCATCTCTGATAGACTTGCTCTATATTTACTCTGGTCGAATACAACTTAATCCTAATGAGTCTTGTATAAACTCTCTCAGAGTAGAATTAACCCCAAAGATTTCCCTGCAGTCCATTTGCAGAGCATTTAATGATTAATGATTCCTGGCACGGAATTGTGGAATGTTTTTAGTTGGTTCTACTTGGTCTCACAGAATCTACATCTGTGGGCAATGATGCATAGAGACTGTGGAATTCAGAATCATGCAATATTTCAATAATCTTGCAGCCATGACTGAAAAGAAGCTGCATAGTTTTATATTAGATATCGCATTCTAATGTAGAACACACAGTCGACTGGAAGACTGCTTCTCTGCAATTGCGGCTGCTTGCCCTGCCTTTTCTAGGGCTAAAACCATTCAGTAGGTTTGGCAGTTAAACTCACATATTTATTCACTGAATTCTTTTAAGGCTATTTCAGATTTGTTGATAGACACTTTACTGAAAAATAAGATCAATTAGATTTTTTGGGAAAAAAAAAAAAAAAGTCACCCGACACTGATACACTTTAATGCTTATGAGAGCAAAATGTGCTACACCAGTGAAAATGCTCTTTTACTGGTGTAATATGTATTACAAGAGATGGTGGCTTTACACTGTGTATTTGTACCTAAGCTTTGCTGTTACATCATACCTTCTGATAAATGGCTCATTGCACAAAAATTACATCTAAATCTTCACTTAAACGATGAACAAAAGCGGACAATAAAAGCCTGAGTAAAAAATAAGGGACTCAGTTGAAGTAATATTCTGTCTATCACAGAATGACGAGGAAGGGATATGAAGTGAGAAATTGAGAACTCTTGCAGACACTTAGTGGGATGAGTGAAAGAATTCTGGCCTTAAGTCTTTCTTTGGTCAAACTGTATTGAGAAGAAAACATGCTTTAAAAAAAAAAAAACTGCCCGCAATGCTGCACAGGATTATCCATATTTACTGTATAAACACTCCCTTGCACCGTAATGGAAGTCTCCGAGATAAGATACTGACAGCGCTGTCAACAAATGATGTCCCCAACCGCCTGCTCTATCCCCTCCCCACCTGCCCCAGCAGCCCACCACCCCAACCATCATGACTGTAGGATTATAAACATTTTCTTTTTTTGTGAAACTTTGATCCAGCGCTTGATAACCACTGTTATCAGTCTGAAACACATTTAATGTGGGGGGAGAGAAAATAAAAAATGAAAAAACCATGCATGCAAAATAGCAGTTAATTTGTCAGAGGAGCTTTTCCCATAAACAGAAATCTCCTCTTGATGTTGTTGATGCAAACGGGACGACAACAGCAAGTTTATCAGTGTTTCAGAAATGAGGAGCATTTTGAGATAAAAGGGTGCCAATAAAAATGCTCTGCTCTGTGGCAGGTGGAGTTTCAGCCCGATGTTTAGGTTGGAGAAAGTGCATCAGTGATCAGGGAATAAGTCCAAGAGCTTCTCTGCCCTTCAAGTACTTAATTTAATGATATTCATGCTGCCAAATCCTTACATTGTAGCAGTAGAACCTAAGAGCTGAGTTTATCGGTGAACAGTTCGAGGACGCTGCCTTGCAGAATTTGACTGGAAACAAGTTTTCTGTCTGCAGCTTGGGGTGTTATTCTAGTTTTATGGCTTTTTAAAAATAATTTCTCTGGACTCTTTATGAATGATGGGGGATATTTTTGGTATTTGCTCAAACATCTGAAGATGAGTGTGCTTTCAAATAGTTTGGCAAGATCATAAATTGACTTATGGAATTAAAAAAAAAAAAATCAAGTTGCTCTAATGCAGCTTGGCTTCAGTGGGCATTAACGAAACTGTTTCATTTTATTTTCTCTTGGAACTATTTGTGAAGATGAGATCAACTGCTCGTGTATAGTGAAGCAAACTACTTTTGAGATAAGCAGATTCAGAAAGAAATCGAGAGGGCTGAGAGTGGTTTAAGCGTGTGCAGGTCCACGTACACCAGTGGTAACCAACCCTACTCCAAGCGCCACCATCTTGTTTTTTCACCTGCCCATCTGCACCTTTCCATCATTCCCAAATAAAAAAACAGAGACCAAACAAACAAGGAATTATGCCCGATGAGGTGTCCATTATCTGGAATTAATGGACGATGTGTAGGCCAGAACCGACCAACGTGCAGCAAAGGACACGGCTGCCTCTGGGGACTCCATTAGTTCCAGATAATGGACATCTTTAAGGGCATTATCTCATCCATACTGTGGTCACTTATCAACCTGAAACAAAAAAATAAATAAGATCAATGATTTATAATCATGAGTTTTACAATAAAAATCACAAGTTTTTCTCAAGCCATACCTCCTTTTCCCTGGTGGCGGGAGATAAATCTTATTAAACCCTTTGGCTCAACTTTGAGATAGCGAACGTTACGCTAGCAAGATCAAATGTCAGTGACATTGTGCATGGTTGACAAACGGTAAATGTAATTTTCACAAACAAATGATTTTTTATTGCAAAGAAACAAGTCAGCAATTAATTCCGTGCCACAGATTAGCAGAAATGGAAATCATATAGCTACAGTTAACAGAAAAACAAACGATGCAACTATCATGCTAATCCTTAATGCTACAACTGTAACTTAAACTAAACTTGTTTTTCTCTTGCAGCTCATTCTCCTTACTGTCCCAATTTTGCTTTTTCACTCGGTGGCGGCACGTAACCTGGAGCCTATTGTACTTTATTTATGTATTTACTCACTTACTTATTCGCAGCACTTTCAGTGGCAGGATTTGGGCTTTGGGCCTGGCATCAGAGGGGCGTGGGGGCTGCGTCAGTTGCTCTTGTTGTTGTTGTTTCTGTTATTGTTGCTTTTGTTGTTTTTGTCCCTCAAAAGCAGGGACAAACCATATGGACATTTTCAAAATGTTTTTTTTTTTCATTTTTATTAGTTTTTTTTATTTGTTGTCATTGCTGTTGTTGTTGGTTAGTTCTTCTCCTTCATTTTCCTTTGTCTCTCCATTCTGTTGATTAAAATGGTGGTTGTCAAGGTGGGAGAGAATAAAGAAAAAATTGTAAAACAAAGCCTCTGTGCAGGTGATTATAACTGCCTTGTTGTCAATCATTTGAAGGTATGTGTTGCCATGCACTGAGTGTAACACGCCGTATTGGTCTGATGTTACGGCAAAAGCCAAGGTTCTTTCTCAACAAGCATTCAGAGAATTCATAGTCTCGCCCAACAGCCCGAAATTTATGTCATGGCGTGAGGTCAGCCCAAGGTGTTTACATTTGAAAGATGATTGAAATCGGTCAAGTGGTTCTGGAGATATCTGCCCGGAAACACACATACACACACAACACACACACACACACACAGACTCACAAGGTGATTACAATAGTCTCGTAAACCCCTACAGGGGGCTTGACTGACCAGACTGGAAGACACAAACGGAAAGGAAAAAGAAAAACAATCTTGTTTCACTCCTGTTCATTCTCTCATTGTATTATGTCCTCACTTCGGCTTGTTGAGTTGTTCCGTGCAAACATCTTTGCAAGATTTTACAGATATCTTGTCACTTCTGAAACCCCTTTCCAATTCGTAAGATATTATCCCCACAAGGCTCAACACTGTTGACCCTGACCTGCTGTCCATGGTGAACAGTTCTCCCTCCACTGGCAGGGTTCTAGACTATTTAAAGATTACCTGTGTTCAGCTGCTCCTGCAAAAACCAAACCTTAATCCAACAATTTGTATTACACGTTATAATTTGAGACCCATTTCAAAACTGCCTTTTATATCAAAATAGAAAATGTTGTTGCAAATCAACTTTTAGAAATGATGGAAGTCAATAATGTATTTTTGAAAAATTCAGTCTGGCTTCAGACAACAACACAACACAGAAACAGCCCGTCTTAGGGTCACAAATGATCTTCTGATGAATGCCTACTCTAAAGACAACTCATTATTTGTGCTTTTGGATTTAAGTGCCTTCAGTACAGCCGATGATGTAATCTTGATTGACCAGCTGAGAAATTGGGTTGGCTCTCTGGGACTGTATTGAAATGTTTTTTCTTCATACCTGCCAAAGAGCAAATTTTTGTTTTCTCTTGGACATTATGTATCATTGTCTGCAGCGCTTACTTCAGGTATACATCAAGGCTCCATACTTGGGCCAATATTTTTTAAATTTATAAGGTTCTCCTGCGTCTGATTATTCTTCAGCAAAGTGTATCTTTTCATTGCTATGCTGACAATGTACAACTACATCTTTCAGTGAAATCTACTCATTTAAGCAATGTGTAGGTGTCACATGATTGTTTCATTGATGTACCAAATTGTATTGCAAATAATTTTCTGTAGTTAAATTCAAATAAAACTGAAATCATTAAACTTGGGCCAAAGTTAGTCTCTGATAAAATTCAATCATCTGTTGGGCCTCTTGCTTCAAATCCTCAAAGGGAGACAAAAAATAAGAACCTGTTCTCATCACATCGCAAGGTTCGAATAGTGTGAGAAAGTGCAGGCTTAAACACACCAATTAAACAAACAAAATGTGGTGGAGGTACAGACAGACAGACAGACAGGAGGATGGACAGAAATATGAAAAGGCACATCTACACAATAAGATGTAGCTAAATATTGAATTTCCTTGAGAAATAATGAACAGTTCGGGAGTTCTGGCCTGGAAAAGACTTGATGGACGGGCGGACAGACATACAGAGGGACAACACTCAATCCTATATCCCCATCCACTCAGTCACATTTGCAAAATGACATTTAAAAATCCCCTCATCCCAAAAAAACAACATTTTTCCACAAGAGGCAATCACTGTCCCTCCTCTCGAGGAGACATTTAACAGTATGCAATGGTTTTCAGATGAAGGCTCAAGTCAAAAAGTGCATTATTTCAAGGGACTCCAAAATTGTTACAAATGTTCTTTTTGCTATAAATAATACGTCTTTCATGGAGTTGTGTTGAAGGTTAATAAAATGTAATGTCACCCTGACACTTGCAAGATTTTTGTCCCCGCAATGCCGTGCAATGCGTCGTGGCAAGGCGTGCCATTTCGGTGGTACGCAGCGGAGCCTTGTTTGCGCCCTGTTTGCGCACTGTACACGCATAAGTTACGCACTGTCTACGCAAAGTGCGGCCAAAAATTTGAACTATGCGGGAACAATGCGTGTACACTTTGTGAGAAGTTCCTGCCATGCGCAAATGGTTCGTGACGTGCGCGAACTATGCGTGAGCTGGGCGTGCCATGATCACATGAACAAACTGTGACAACACCCTAACACGGCACGCATTAACACGCACCGTTGGCAGTATTTGCGCCGAGTTCACGTAGTGTTCACACATGGTTCATGCAAGTGGCACGCACATGGCATGAACATTGTGTGCCAAATTTTTGAACATTTCAAAATTCTCTCTATGACATGGCACGCACCCCCGCACCCTTCACATGCTCCTCACGCTCATTCCCGAAGACTTAAATCATTGCCACGATGCATTGCGTGGCATTGCAGGAACAAAAATCATGCAAGTGTCAGGGTGGCATAAGTGAAGAAAGCCGCAGAGGAAATATACATCGTATAAGCAGAGTCAACAACACGCAAGAAATCAGCGAACGGCAACAATTATATTCAGCCAAAAAACGATTGCTTTAGTGTTGGATTTGGCTATGCAGTAGCTAAGTATGATAGTATTGAAGTTACCCAGTGGAACAGAAGCAGTTCTATCCTACAATATTGGCATATTTTCTACCCATGAAGAGGAGTTTCAGCTTTTCACTTTTTTTTGCAAACATTTCCCCTGAATAGCAGTCACATTATTTTGATGTTATGAACATTCAGCCCTCCACTGCATATTGCAGACCCTGCAGTCTACATATTGAGCTTATTTACAAATAACTCATACTGCGAAAGCAGTCACAACTCACAAAATTGTGTGGAAGCGCTGTTACAAATCTCATGCGTCTTTCCCTTGGGAATCCATCCAGCCATAAAGGTGCAAAAGGGATCCAAGCCCACAATCCCAGATAAAAAATTGGCAGCAGAAGTCAACAAATCCCACTCTATGCCCCTATTTGTCCCCAGAATCACCCCCCTGGGATGGCCGCTGATAAGTGCATGATACACAAGCTGCCCAAATCTGAAAGTGAAAGGAGAGGCAATGTCAGGTAGTACCTGATTGGTCAGAGTTCTGTGAGGGAGGTCATTTTCGGTTATTAAAAACTTCATATTAAACAATGAATTTAAAAAAGTTGAATAATTAATATGAATTTTGTGTAAAATACTAACATAATTGACTGCAGCATAATTGATGTGGGGTTTCTGGAAATAAAAAAGTATGTTTGATATTCATATGGTGATTAAAAAGTGTAGTGTACGTTTTTGAAAATTCTCACAAGGCTGCCATTTGCAAACCATGACTATGCTCCCTGCACAACAAACATTTCTAATCTACACATTTTCTATCAATGAAAGGATGTTGTTATACAAAGTCTCATAGATGTATTTAATATTTCCAGTACATCAAGAGGTTATGGGAAGTTACAAGGTCAGTTCCTTATTTTCAGCAATATTTTTCATTGAGGACTATTCAGTCACAAAGAGAAGGTCCATGGTCGAATCTGATATTATACTTGCCTGAAACGGATATGAATATATCACATTTTTGCAAATGGCTTGGCACTTCGAGACAAGCCTATCATAGAGTAATTTGACGCAGCTTAGAAAGTTAAAAAACCAGAGGAACAATTTGGTTGAGCGGCTGAGTTGGTTGGCATATGACTGGTATGTAAAATTAAAAACTCCTCCCTGGAGGTAAGGGGAACATTTGCTCAGTTAGATAATGTAATTTTAATTTCAAGCTACAATTAAATATCTTTTTTAAATAGTTGCTTAAAACTGAGATATTTACATTACAGCCTTTTAGTGAAGAGTCCTGATGCCCTTTGCATATGTGAAGCAAAGATAACTTTCTACAGAGAATCTCAACAACAGCGAAAACTTTGCGTGCTTTGTATTTTCCACACAATAAATACTATGTTAGTGGCAAAGTCTATGCAACCATTGTGTTGTCAGCAACACAGTCCATTTAGCAAAATCAAAATGGCAATGGCTGAAATCATAGAAGAGTTGATTGCTTTCTTCTAGAACAGAATCACACTATGGTAATCCCGTTAAAACTTATTTGGACCATGAATATTACATATGATACAGCATACCTTGTGGCTCACTAGTCACTTTCTAGTTTAAAATGTTCCGCACAGTCTCGGAGCTAAGTTCCTGATTATACAGATAACCATTGTATAAAGTGTAATAAAGCTTATTGTCAGTGAATGACTCACACAGAATTTGTCACAGGTCTTCCTCCATAAAATTAATACAAAAAAATTTTTTTCACTAATCTAAATTGTGTTCCTTCCACTCCATTGGCTCTGACTAATAAGAATTTTTAGCTTGACTTGAGTTTTCCCAAATATGAAAAACAAATAGATCAGAAACAGAACATTCCCCTGGTCATTGATTCATGGATGACCTTTGGAAAAGGTGATGACCTTGTTTTTATCTGAAAATAAAATTTGCAATGTGACCTGACGTGTAGGATATGGGGAAGGCAATGCATGTCAGGGCAGTCATGAATAAAGCTGCTCGCTTGCCCATAAATCTTTGATGTATGTGAGGAGGTGTAAACATTGGCAGGGTCACTCCAAATGGGTCACTGAGCTTCACAGGAAACACAAACTGGCATGTCTTGACCCTTACAGGACACATTCCTGGAATCAAAAGTATCATTTATTGAGATAATAATGGCACTGATGGTGCAGGGATGCTGTGGCTCGTGTGAAATGAAAGGCATAGTGTTCGCTACCAACTGTTAGGTTTACTCAGCATTGGATTAATGTCTTTCATCAAAGATGCAGATGATGAATTTTCCCTGTCTTTTCATCGCCAAATGCATGCTGAGTTTATGCTGAGTATTATGTTAATATCACCAGACTATAATGGAGGTATTATTTTCTATTGTGGCTCTTTTCCTTTTGAATGAAAACTAGTGAAAGCCTGTACCTCATCAAGCTTTTGACAATGATTTCAGACTTGCCAAATATTATTTTACAACTAAATGAGAAGACTGGTCTGGGCTGTGAAATCTTTTTTCGCTTTAAAAATATAGAGTATTGCACCCAGCTGAATTATTATATTATGGCGGCCCGCCGGCCATATTATTCAGTTACTTTTACACTTGATATTTAAAATGACATATATCCAAGGTATTTAATGTATAAATACATTATTTTAAGATTTGCAGTTCAACCTTTAAGTGAGTCAGGCCTTGTGTATGGTGGACATGTATTTAGGAAAAGGCAGGCCAAGTCTCTCAGACCTCTGTCTGTGGAAACAATGTGGGAGTAGAAGGTCTTATTGGGAAATGATTTGTTGGTGTGGAGAAGGAAAGGTCAAAGCTTCTACGTGTGTATCACACGCGCACTCTTATTTTAGCCCTCTGAATTTATGGGTGCTAGTGCCACATAAAGCAGAATGGACCATTGAAACTGTCCATTTAACAGTGGTTCCCAGTCAGTATGCTGTCATGCAAGGTCAGGTATGCCGCGTGAAAAATCCTTTTGTGAAATATGAAAGTTCTAATGAACTTTTAAAAAATTAAATTAAGTCATATAAGGCAAAATAAATGAAGACCACAAAGGAAAAATGATCAGAGTCCAATTTTTGCATTTTTATATATTTTCTATATTATTATAATATTTATATTTTATATATTTTATATTTTTTTCAGTGCTTTGTTTCTAAGATCATTTTGAATTTTTAATTCATTTCTCCACAACGTGAAAATGTGACTGTCTAACTAGACTGCCTTGAACTACCATGGCGCACACCATTGTCTCTCGAGACAGAAGGATGCCTGCTGCATTTTTCCATTGTAGTCTTCAAATGTTAACAAAAATGATAATACCTTATGAAAGCCCACAGAAACATAAGGCACTGTGGCCAATTTTCAAGTCACATACAGATCAGTATGTTGTCTGCTTTTGTAAGTAAGCTGTTAGCTGCATATCTAACTCCAAGTCCATCTTCAGAGAAAAAGTCCCCATGTTGTTTCATCCACAGGTTATTCTTTGCCTGGAGAAGGCACATACTCCACAAACACTCTCTCACACACACACACACACACACACACACTCACTCCTGTGACACTGGATATGAACTTTCAACACATTGAAAAATCAAGAAGACCAAAAAAAATTTCAGAGTGCTTTAAAGTGCAGAAAAAAAGGTCAGAAGATCACTAAGAGCAACCTTTGCTCGCATCCATTTTTGAGGAAGACAATGTTTGAATAACAGCAGGTGTTCCAGCCGTGTCAGCAAAATGAAAAGAAATAAGAGCTCATATGTCTGTCAATTTCACCTGCCAAAGGTTTGTGAATTATGAGTTCCTCCCAGTGCAATCGTTCCACAATTGATTTCTACATCTGAAACTGCAATAATGAATTTCTTGCATTGTTGAAAATGAGTGTTTATTTTCTTCAACTAATGTACGCTTTTCTCTGGCATACGCTTAGCATATGTGTCAGGCAAATTGATTAAAAAAAAACTTTTTCAATGTTTTTGAATTATGGAATGAGAATTAGAATTTATTTTCTATATTTGCAAATAAATAATGAATTTTGAAATACCATACATTTTATAAGAGAGAAACAGTGAGAAAAATGGAGAAACATAATTTGTATTTTCTAAAAATATTTGAAAAATATATTTGAAAATTGAAAAACCCAGCTGGTGAGATAAGCATGTAGGACATAAACCAATCAGACAAGATAATACTTCTAATAGACATGCAAGCTGCTGGATGGTAGGAGACAATAGGAATTAACAAGAGGGTTGTGGCATGTTGTAATAATAATAATAATTGACTGTCCCTTATGAAGGGAGAAACACAATCATTGCTTATGCTTTGCTACTTGGCCCGCAATTTCTGCAGATTGTCCTGGGACCATCCTGTATCAAAAGTCATGATTGCCGATAGTGCAAAAAAAAAAAAACCTAGAACCCTCTCAAATGTGGGGCATAAAATGATCTAAGAACAGTTACTGGGGGTTTTACTTACAGTTATCTAGCTAACTCAATAATACTGCTTTTTGAAATACTACTGCCACCAGGACAATTACGGTCAAGCTTGCTTTTGGAATACTGCCCTACACGGGCTAAGTGCAGTAACTACAAAATAATTTGAACAGTAAAAAACAGCTTCAGAGTTTGTTTGCAGTCCCAACAAATGAATAGTTAGTACATCTATGATAGATTATGGTTAACTGACTCACCATAGTATTATTTCTATTCTAAATTCCATACTTTCAGGCCCAAAACTGCATATGTAGTTACTCCACTTGGGCTTTATAAGGCGGAATATGTTTACTCTTTAGATGATGGGTAAAGTGAAAATGACAATCTACTTTTTACAGTATTTTCTTCCTTTAAGATGTGCAATAAAATGAATGAATCACTTTGTTCTGCATATCGGTGCAAGTAGATTTTCTTTTGAGCTGGTAATCTGCATGTATTTTATTTGCGATTAAAATGTTTAATTATTTTGAATAAAGAATTTGAACCCAATGCGCATTACAGTGGTTATATCACTCATCCGAGTCTTGTGTAGCGCAATGGTCTGACTCCGTAAGAATGATGTTGATCCCACCTTTAAGTGGTGCTGTATTGGAACACATAAATCCCAGAAACGCCTGAGCCTTTCATCTGTGTAGAGTACGGGAGGTCGTCCCTGTCCTTTTATTTCAAAGACATTAGACACAGCATTTCCATTTCTTGTTTTATGTGCAATGACATTGTATTCCTTAATACTGTGTATCTGACCTGTACTTCAAAGAGTCGGTCAAACCAAACCAAACAGTAGGATGCATCCAGCCATTTGTGCGCCATCTTATTGATAAAGAGCTCTAGGGCTACAGCAAGAGAATTGATTTTTGTAGCAAAAGGTTACTCGCCATCGGCCATCAGTGTATTTATCACTCAGACAGTCTTTTGAGAAAACTTTTGAGAGACACATGATAGTAATGTGCTCTAGGTATGGATTCTGCACCCTGCATTCATACCTCATTTTTAATGAGCATTAGAACCTAGTTGTTTCCTGTAGAATATTGTATGATGAGGCTTGCATGCGGAAAAAAAATGCAGTCCGCCTCGAAATGATTCAGGCCATGAGAAGGACAAAGACTACTGTTTTAAAGACACATTATTGACCATTGCATTTTGCTTCCCGAAAATGGGCAAGCAAGGCTTGATATTAGGGAAATGTTAGTTTTGCAACCTGCAAGCTTCAGTTCAGTTATTCTTTCATAATTTCCTCATTTATGTTTAGTTGGTGTGCTTTAAGTTCACTGAATATTTATGATGAGTGGTAGAATGTGTCGATTGGTGTAATTCCCGGTGAATCCTGTGTGCACATATGAGGATCATGCTCCAAAGTCTTGAATTAATCCTTTATTATTTATTATTTTTCATTGTTAATGATTTAAAAAAAAATAAAAACAATATCTTAGTGGTTAGCCGTTTTCCCTTTGGCATTGGAGCGAAAGTCCCTCAGATGCAGTGTCTGCTTCTTTAAATCTTGCTAACTGAGCTTTCTGAGAGATTTGACTCAGGTGTGAGATAAAAGGAATCATGAGGCGCTGTCGGGGAGATGCTGGAGGAAAGAAGGAAAGCTGTTAACCTGTAGAAAACACAATAAAACGTGAACAACTGAGCTGGACTCTGACAGGGCCGTCCAGTCCAGGAAGCCTGAGGTCGAGCTGGCCAAAGAGTTTGAAGCCTCTGAATCAGGTGAGCAGTTTTTTTTTTTTTTTTTTTTTTTTTTAGTTGTTCCAAAGTCAAAAGGTTGGCTGTGTTATAGCCATTACAGGCATTTCCAACTGTTATGGCATGATATGGTTGGTGTAGAGCGGGAGCATTTCTTTAATCCCCAGATTTTTCAGGCTTTTCTCATAATTAATCTCATGCAAGCAACTTCCTGTTTGTTACTATAACACATTTATCATTGCAATGACCAAATATGATGAAAGTTAGTTGGGAAGAACATTTTGGCAAGATTTGGCAGGCTTCAATCTCAAGTCACAAGTTACTCTTTCATCACTGTAAAAGAATTTTAGGTCATAAGCTTTGAGGAAACGAAACAATACAAATCAGAAATATGAGAGTAGGAACCTTGTGAAGAAGAATTATGATGGATTGTTCAGTGTCTCCTCTCCTCCTTTTAAAGATTGAGGAGTGAGATTGGCAGCAACCAAATTTGACACAGAACATAAACATGACTCCCCCCCCCTGCAATGGAGAGAGGAGCTTGCACACCTTTTAAATCTGAAGCAATACCATGCACTTTCCATGTATTTGGACTCTACCGCAAAACTGTTTCTGCACTCCAGCAAATTGAAAAAAAAAAAAAACAATGAATGTGGTTAAAGTGAAAAGTGTTGGCTTTAATTTCATGGTATTCACATCCACACTATACTGCCTTCAGAATTAAGCCTTTTATAATTTTTATTTTGTACATCATAACTTTCCTATGCTTATGGACTGCACTGTGTTTTCTGAACAGCTACTAAATGACAGTGGAGCTGTACGGCATGATATACTGTAATATGAAAGTAGCTCTCATAAGCACAGTTCAGGATAACCACCTATCATTTCAAATCCACATAAGCTGTTGGAAAGGGCTTGACTTACACATCCTATGGAGTCCTGTCAGCCTTAAGCCTCGCCTTATGACTGCAGGTTGTTGTAATTACGTGGCTCTTGAGATTTAGTGAGTGCCAAGCTCCATCCTGCCCTCTGCTTTGTTGATATGAGATTTTTTTCCCCTTTTCCTCTTAAACTGAACACTTTGTAAGATATGTTCAGCACAGTATGCTGTATAGCCACATAATTATCCAGTAACACTGACTGCTTAGAACTCTAAAGGTCGTTCTACTGGCGGGAGGCCTAATTTGTAGTGAAGCTACAAAGCAGGCTTTTAATTCTCACTCATGGAAACATGAAAGGAGCTAATTCATCCCTAAAAAATTTAATATAAAACTTTCCGGAACAGCTTTAAACTTTTTTGCTGCCGTGAACTCCCAGTGATACTGTATGTATTTGTCAGAGGTGTACCGACGGCCAAATACATTTGTCGCTTCCCTGTAAGACTGATACCAAACCTGACATGCAAACCCACGCAAACAATACAGGGTGAACATGCAAATGCCATGCAATGTGGATTTGGCTGAAAACGTGATACTCATGTAAGCTCTTGCTTACATAGTCTAAGAATATGTAGGTGTTACATTCACACTGAAGGAACCAGGCGCAGATCAGAGGAAGGCCTTGTTGTCACTTTAATATCGCTGAACTTGGCACAAACTCATTAGAAGGACACAGGTAGATTCTAGATGATGATAGTCCAGGTCAGGTGATGCAAACAGGAATCAGCCTTGGTCAATGGTCTCTAAGCCAAGTAGTCAAGCCGATTGGCAACGCCAGCTGGATTGTACGCACATTGGAAACCCAAGGCTAGAGATTGCTGGGTTCATTCCCTGCGCTGGAGACTGCTAGCGAGTGTCCCTTACAAAAAGTCATCCGTCTCTTTATATTAGTCGAAGATAGAAGAGAGCTAGGCTCATAACTAGGAACTGGCTAAATCTCAACAATACTGCAAACTGACACAGATGGCTGGAAACAGGGAAACAGGGCAACAATAAGGACGCCACAGTAGGTTACTACATTTACAGTAGCGTAGCCAGAACTGAAAACTGAGTTTCCACAGAACAACCCTTTCAAACAATTATTCGTCCTGACTTGTTCTTAATCATTTTTCCTAATTAGCAAAACATTCACCCCAAAAACACTCCAAACAGCTGTTGCTAGTTCCCCTCCTGAAGGTAAGACGGCAATCATTCATTTGGACTTGATATTTGGTGCATTTCAATCAGCCTTATTAAAAATTTTGTAAAGGTGTTTCAAATCTTTGTCTTTGATTTAATTAATTAAAAGATCATGAAGTGCAGGTTTAATTGCCTGTTGTGCCAAATGGTTGCGCAGCAATCTAACCTGGGACCAAAAGGTAACAAAGTTCCAGAGCAGTTTACCTTTCGTAAAGCATATGCCGACTTATGAGTAAATTATTTTTATGAGCTGAATTTAGCCTATTATTAAGTCGCCCTTAGACTGCATTAAGAAAGATGCTGTGTCTTTAATTGTCAATGGATTATTCTTATTGGAAAAAAACATTTTAATTAAGGAAAATGACTGAGAAGTAGTCAAAATTAATAATTGCTGTAAAGGGCTGTTCTGTGTCAATTTTCTGTCAGGGCCATGCCTCTGATTCACTGGGATAGCCATCAATTCTTTTCCTTATAAGCTGATATGAACTCTGTATTTATTATTGTTTAAAGCATGACAGAGCCTTCTGGGAAGTTGTATAGCTGCTGATGGGGATGTGCACTTTTTTTGTCAAAAAAGTTTTACATTAAATATGCAGATTTTATCTCTTTTTTAAATTGCAACAGGATTTATCCACTGACAATGGAAGAAGCACACCTGTTTTCAGCTGGTGATTGTGTTTATAATAATGCTGCTGGCTGTCTTTTGAAACCGCTAGTACAGGGATTTTTAATAGAGGCGTCTAGACGTTGCTATCGCCCTGGGTAACTAATAGCCTACTAACAGCTGTCCAGGCTTCACAAGAAATCGCTTTTTGGCCGAACCAACATGGTCCGGCCCCCCCATCTGCTAATGTCCATAGCTGAGTGAGTGAGTGAGTGATTGAGGGGCTGACTGAGTGAGTAAGTGAGTTACTCCATTGATTCACCGGCCGAGTGTACTCTCTCCCTTTTGCGAATACTCAGACATTTGCAGATGTCCATGGCTTGCCATAATTTTGCATATAGACCATTAACGGTCCAGCCATATACGTACTAGGTTTTGATGTAGTCTTGTTCAAAAAAGCAAAAGGGTCAGGCTCACAAAATGGGAGCCAGTGGCGGAGGGGGGGGAATCGTGGCTAAACTTTCCTCAACGAAGTTCATTTTGGCATGACGTTCTTCTCAGTCAGCGCTTCTTCTGAGTCCAATTTCCTTCAGTATCCTCATAACATGATATGCTTGAGAATGATAGATTTTGAGGAAACGTTGCGAATTATTTAATATTCTCACATACAAAATGTGCAGATATTTGCCAAATTGGAGTTTTTGTGGACATTCCATTCATGAACAGCAGAATACACATCATGACATTACGGACTTTTGCATTTTTAACATGCAGCCTATACCTGTATATAGTTTTGGTGGAGAAAAACTGGCATATTATATATAGATATACATATAAGAAATACAACAGTCTAACATCAAACTTGTAAAGGGGACAAGGCCATTTCGCAGACTTTGGAGGCCAAAATGGCAAAGAAACATAGGTCCAAAATATATTAAAGTATATAATTCTGAGTTCCTCTCAAAGACCTGTATCTATTTATCAAGTTAAATATATAAATTAAATAAATAAAAAAAAATCTGATCATTTCCTGGACCAAAGACACAAAAAAAGGGCACTGGTTCCCATTTCGTGAGACTGACCAAAAGCATACAGTAGATCTAGTGTAACAATCCAGGGATGTCGTAAGGGCAGCATGAGAGTGAATAAAAGTGGAGGACCCAACTGCAAGGACCTGATATTTATTAAGTAAACAGAGTACATAAGAAACAGAAATGAACACTTCACAGGGTTATAATTACGGACTCAAACATAAGTGTTACAATGTAAGACTACCTGCCTGTGAAAAGGAGAACTGAGGTATATATAGAAACGGGAATGACGGGGTGCCCCGGTGGCTCATCGGTCTAAGCACGCGCAGTGTGCACCCGGCTTGATTCCGACTCGGGTCATTTGCTGCATGTCTTCCCCATTCTTCTCCCCAACTTTCCTGTCTCTCTCTACTGTGTGACTATATCAAATATAGGAGAAAATCCCCCAAAAAAAAATCTAAAAAAAAGAAACGGGAATGATAATTAACTAAGAGGAACCAGGTGTGACCAATCAAAGATCAGAGGGATAATTGCTATTCTCTTACTTATCCTTCTTTGGCCGACTAACTCCTCCTACACCGTTTAAGCTATTGATTCCGTTCAAACTCTAAAAAATTCAGCTTGTTCTGAATTATGTTGCATTGCATATAACATATTTTTGATTTTCTTTTCAGTTTTTGAGATATTTAATTTTAAATGTCATTTTTTGGGGTCCTCTTAAATCAAGCCATTTTTGCGCTGATTCAGTAGATTCAGCCAATTTCTGCTATTTTTTCACTCTGTCATACTTTTAGCTAGAAATGTCATTCAAACTGCAAAATGTTAAGTTAAGCTTGTATAATTTCTTCACTGTTCAAATTTTTCGTAATTACAATATTTTTTTAATTATAACTTTTTAAAATAATTTCTGTTACAATACTTTCTGGGAACTTACAGTGTGGTGACATCACTGTTAGAGTGGCGAACAGCAGTAAAATCATCAAGAAGTCTTCTCTTAAATTTGTTCTAACTCCCACAGTTTTCACTCTTCATAAATATTTTTATATCCAAGTTGTAGCAAAAGTTGTGCTAATGTAACAGGCCGAAGGAGGGCCCGAGCGGGGACTTGAACCTCCAGACTCCCGGATAATAGTCTAAAGCGCTGACCACATCACCAAAGAGCCAAAGAAGCCAGGCATTCTTGTTAGGACCCTTCAACTGTCACATCTCTCCCCCCCCTCTTTCGAGCGTGTCCTCACGCTCCATGCCTTACACATGCTGCCATCCATTCGGATCCCCCAGATCCTGCCGATTACGCCAGAATGTAGCAGGCCGAAGGAGGGCCCGGGCGGGGACTTGAACTTCCAGACTCCCAGGTAATAGTCTAACGCTACACTAATCATGAAAATGTAACTATGCAAGCAATCGGACAGACGGTTTTGGCAGTATGAGCCGAAAAGCGACGGGAGCACAAACCGAAACTCCATGAACTCCTATATTAAATGAGACAGAAAATTCTGGTTGGAAAGCTGAAAAACACAGTAACTTGCTCTTGTTCCCACATTTCTGGCACTACACACACAATTTTGACATATTTTGCTTAGCAGACTCTCCTCTTCAGTACGGTATCTCTATTTCATAGATTGGACCTACTATCTTTGAGATAGAGGCAGCAGTACGCAAGAGACGCCTTAGCTAAAATCTCAGTTGGACCAAATGCTTTAACCATTAACTCAAATGGCTCAGTGAAATTGTGGCATAGCGGTATTACGGTTCAATTCTGCCCTCTGCTGGACTTTTTCCTGGCCTCAGCATTATCATTGTTCGGATTAAGATTGATACGACTGTTAGACAAATCTCATTCTTCTGCGTCAAACTCAGCAAAAGAATTTTGGTACCGTCGTTTGTACAGTCGCTCAAACAAGCTCCAAGAGAGTGCATTTAGGGCAGCAAAGACCGATGTTTTTGCAGGGTGGATCCATGAGAACACGTTACAGTAAAAAATTGTAAAGCAGAAAAAAATTAAACTATTCCAGTATATACAAGCAACTGTTCGCACTAGCTCGATATATTTATGATTGTATCTAAAACAGGCGAAATACTGGTATCAAAATGATCGTAACTGCCTTTCTGGCTAAGCCAGCAGACGTAACTTTTCCATACTCATTGAGTAGTTGAGTAGTTAACGTCAGCTAGCTATTGCTTATGTCATCTGCAGTGATGGCAATTTCGAAACTCAAGTTCAACCCGTTTCGAACACGTTCTATGTTCGAAACTAGCTAATAATAGCACACAAATAAAAAGGGAGCCATGAATAATATCACAACGTGTTAACAATATCTTGCAGCTTGCTATTTGATTACCTATTTAGCTAGCGAATATACAGTGCACAGAAATGAACAGAGAGCTGCGAATAGTAGCATTTCACTACTTGGCGAGGTCAGCGTTGTATAGTTTGGGACTGGGGGAGACACTGACAATTAGCTATAAGCAACAACAGCTTCGGCAGTCTGCCAATGTGGCCTGCCATGTTTGCTCCGCCATAAAGCTAATTTCTCAGCATGCACTGCGTTGACCTAGATACGCACAGAGCCATAGAGAGAGATGCATCAACCTCATTGACTCCAATTCATTTTTTTGAAGCGGAGTAGACTCGGTCATGATGCAGCTGAATGGTCAGAATTCCTTAAACAATTACTTTCAGTTATTTCCTTTGCCTATCAGTTTCCAAGCACCTTCATTTTATAAGCCCACCCCTTCAACTTTTCTCGCTGAAGAAAGCAAATTTTCTTTAGAAAATTTAGCCTTTTCTAGTTGGATTTAAGATTAGGCAGGTAGCCACGGAAAAAAGGAATGCCCAGGAGGGAGGCATTACATCTGGGCTAAATACCATTTCTACAATTAAGATTTTAACAGAATGATTTATTAATTTTGATTTTATTAATTTATCATATGTACGACATGGGAGAAGCCATAACATGGTACATTGTCAAATATTCTCATTCATTTCAGTTTACCACCCATCCATATTACAAAGATGGATACTTGTCAAAAGGAGTTGACACCAAGGACACTCTCAGGCGCATTTAGACACAGAAATAGTGCAATACTGGCAGGGGAATCCCATATACATTTGGAGGGAAATAGCCTTTATTGTCCATGTCAGGGCTGCCCAATCTTGTGGGATACTGTCCTAGGTGTTCACTCCAGCCTATACAAATCACTCCTCAATCAACGGCTGGAGACCTCATTGAGCTGCTTATTTGGCCATGCTAAATAAGGGTTGATGCAAAAACCCACAGAACGGTTTACTACCAGGAACAGGATTGGCCTGCACTCGGAGCTTCTCGGCAAATTCCGCTACACTATATCAAGCCTCGGATGTGTGACAAAGTTGATATGCTGCTCCGCCTGATTATTTCTTTGCTGGAAAATCTATTCATGCAGTTGTCTAAATCCGAGCTCTACATCGCCACCTAAAAATGGAGGCAAAACGGACCTTCGCAAAATATATGTGTGGTGACGCATCTTTGTGTCTTGAAACAAGAGGCAACACAATGTTTTCACCAATATGACATCGAACCGAGCGCTGCTGCCACTGGATGCTGCCATGTTTATCCAGAAAAAAAAAAGTTCCTGCTAAAGGCTTCTGCAGTCACACATCTGAGGTTCGATGAGGAACGAATCGACCGAGGTTTGCCGAGTGGATTGGCCTGCCCTCACTACAATTTTCCGTTTTGAAATTCTACTCTGAGTGGTTTAATATGGCAGGGGCTTTTTAATTCTGGTTTTTGGAAGCCTCCTTGGATGACAGGTGAAATGCAATGAGCATCTTTCAGGGGTGTTAACTTCCTTTCAGAAATTATAAAATTTCCGAACAAGCACCGGGATCTTTGGCGCTGCCAAATGGGTGTGATTAAAAGTAATGAGACTTAACTCTGAGAGATGGCCATGCCGTAGCACAAAGCCAGCAGTTTAACACTTACTGTCCTGTCTGGGTACAACTGATAGCACTGGTTCTTTCTCAGCTGTGGGGTTTTTTTTTTTTTTTTTTTTTTTTGTGTTTGGCAAGCCAGACCCCCCTCTTCTGCACTAATTACCATAAAATCATTAACACCTGCTGCGCTTTCTTCACTGCTAATTAGCTTGAGTGAGAACTGCACTGTGTATCACCTGAATTGTAGTATTTGCTTTTTTGTCGCAGGAAATGAATAAATGGCTGGTTATTAGTGGCTGTGGTGCAGGTTAATGTTCTGTTATACATTTATCTGATGAATGTCAGACTGGCCCAAGCCTCATGACTTCATTAACTGATTAAAATGTGTAATTTTTTTTTCAGTCACAAACTGAATGTGGTAGGCCGGAGGAAGACCTGGGCAGGGGATTAAACCCCAGACTCCTGGGAAAGAGACACATGCACTAACCCCATCGCTAAAGAGCCAGGCTCATTGGCAAGGTAGCCAGGGCGCGTACTTATTAGGAGGCATTTCTAGTGACAGGACCCATCAACTGTCACATCTCTCCCCCTCATTCGGGAGCGTGTCCTCACACTCCATGCTTTATGCATGCTGCCATCCATTGGGATTCCCTGAATCCTGCCTATTACGTCAGAATGTGGCAGCCAAAGGAAGGCCCGGGCGGGGATTGAACCCCAGACTCCCGGGTAAGAGTCACACGCACTGACCACATATACTTGTGTTCTAATGTGCTTAAGAGAAAGATTATTTAAGGTGTCAATCCATTGTGAATCTAAGCCTTCAATGGCTGACTTTGCCTCAGAGGAAGATTTGGCGAGGGCCAGCAACATCTATACTGAGCTGTGCTACCCTTTTCCGGGGTTCCATCCCTGTCTCTTCCTTTGATGTTCCGTCCCCAAAATGACACTAAGCTGTCAATAAAACTGCTTAGTGGATTGAACCCTGTTTCCGCACTTGATTCCTTGTCTGGAACATAACACTCATGGGCATATACATCCTAATTCGAACTAAAACATGCTGACATTTTGTAAATTGATATATAATTTAACAATACAATATAAAAAACACATACCACTACTGTAAATCAATTATAAGGAGTGCATATGATTGTGAAACACATTGTGTAGCCAAAAACCAGTTGACATGACCCTGAAAAATCCATTTCCATTCACACAGCACATCTGTCTGCCGGCTATTCTGCAGAGACTCAGACGGATGGCTTTATCATGGAGTGTCCCTTAAGATGTAGCCCTTTGCGCATTGCAATGAAGTTTTCAATTGGAAAGATATCAGCAAGTGTCTAACTTCAGTGGTTCCTACCTCATTCCGACTTCAGATGAGACGTATCCCAACACTGCATATAGGTGCTGCAGTGAAGAGTTTTAGCGGTTGAATACTAATCCGCTACCTGTCGCTCAACTGCTCTGACCTTCTCCTTTCAACACTGAGCTCTACAACAACGACAGGCTCTAACTACATAGCTACACGACATCACCCCGTCCGCTAATGCCTGCCCTCAGAGCCTTTGGCTTTCGGCCCGTCAGTGTATTCAAGAGCTGTTACCCTCTGGGACCCCAGTATTTGAACCAAAATCTGTTGTTTTAGCCCTCACTGCCGACAAGACTTACTCCACAATCGTCTGAATGACGTGCTGCTGTTTATATGTTTCAATGCCCCAGCCTTCTGCCTCTACGTCCCAGCTCGCCCTTTTTTTTTTTTTTGCCATTTTATCTGCAATGTTTTTAAATCTGTTTTTCCAAGTTCTCAATAGCTTCATTCGCAGAAACGTGCGCAGTGTTAACACAACTCAAACTGTTGTGGGAATTTACCACAGCTAAAAATGTACCAGGGAAATACATACTCTGTCAACTGGCCAGTCATCTACTGGCTATACACTCTATCATAGCGCATGGTTGAAAAATACTTAAAACGCTTCAGTTTCTGACAAACTTTGAGCCTTGAGCCTAAAAAGTTTCTGTTCACTTGATTTAATTTACTAGATTCTACCCACTCAAGTGATGAGGTTTCGGCCACTGGAGAAATCTCTCTCTTTAGATCGTGACACACCTGTGATCCAAGAAATCCAAATTCCCTCCCCATCAGTCACAATATCAGGTGGCCAGGCCTTTTACACCACTACGTCGTTCAAAAAATCGAACTGTGATGCCAAACTGTAATTTTGGGTTTTCTTTATTCATTTTTTCTCAATGTATTCTTTTTTTAAATTCGGGATTGGATTTTTGGTTGCAAACTATAGTAAAACACGGCAATGAGAAGCTGAACTTTAAGTATGTTGCAGGGGAAAAGTATGGCAGATTTGCATTATTGCAGGCCGTTTTTGGAATTGACTACTGCTTGCTAACCAGTTATTGATCGTGGCCACGGTCACAGGTAGTGTACCAACACAAGTACTTGAGTCCAAAGACGTTTGGATTACGTACTGCAATGGCCAGATCTCACAGTGCACATCCAGAGTTGTCTTCAAGATGTAATATATTCCACAGTACAATGCAATCAGTGGTAAAATCCCACCGGAACTCAGCTGATCAACACAACTTGGTGGTCATGCGTCTGTGTGGTTAACAACATTGTTATTGTGACATCCTGGCTAATACACTTTTTACTACTCTGAAAATTTGCATGCGGTATCCAGTCATATCCATACTGCGCAGTATATAGTGAACAAATATGCAATTTGGAACACAATCGATGTTCCCTTGGAGAGCCTCCAGCATGCATTTGTTCCATTTCAAAATACTACAAGTGCACCAAAGAATTTTCTTTGATATACCAAATAATAAAATTTAAAACATGCTTTAAAAAATGATGCCAACAAAATAAAGGCGAGCACCTTTATGAAAAAAAAAAAAAGCAAATTACATTTGTGTGCACCAGAGACCCGACATTGGGAAGCAGTTTTGGAACTGAAGCTGCCCCATCAGATAGATTACCCCTGTTTTTATCAAGCCCACTTCTGGCTGTCGCATAACGTGCATGTGTTAAGATTTACGCCAAAGACCCACTCCCATCGATGGATCACAGAAGTGGACGCGATAGTCCTTGTGTGTGTGTGTGTGTGTGTGTGTGACAGTTGAAGGGTCCTGTCACTAGAAATGCCTACTAATAAGTACGCGCCCTGGCTACCTTGCTAACGAGCCTGGCTACCTTGGCGACTTGGTCAGCGCGTGTGACTCTTACCCGGGAGTCTGGAGTTCAATTCCCCGCCCGGGTCTCCTTCGGCCTGCCACATGTGTATCAGATACTGTATGATAGGGAAAATCAGGACCATAATGCCTTATAAATCAAATGCAATGTCTGCATCAGTACATGACATAATTTTTCTGTCACAACCCTTGTGTCCCCTTAACTGTCTCCTCCCCCTTCCAAGCAACCTGCAACCTATAGAAGTATAGGTTGTTTGCAGATGACGTCACGTCTCAGCAGGAACTGACTTCTCCATAGAAAAAGTGCTATCAAAATGCTAACGTTTTGTGTTGTTTAATGCTGTGCCAACAGATCAAATCAGGAAAAAAAAAAAAGAAAAAAAAAAAAAAAAACAAGAGCTACTCGAGTCCTGAAAGTAGTGACACAAAGGCGAGAAATGTAAAAGGCTCACGGAGAAACAGCAGCAGACATGAATTAAAAAGCTCCGTTTAAAGTCTGAAGAAGCAGAGTCAGACAACGCTCGTGTAATCAGTGACCACTTTGTGAGAGATAAGGCTACAACCATGTAGCTACTTAACTTTAAACATCTGGCTAAAATCTAAAGAAATACAGAGCAACGATTCCTAACTGGTGTTCTTCACTTCCTGCCCCCCATCTGGCTTTCGCGTGTCATGGGGATCACATGATTGCAATTGGTTAATTGGTTTGATGTCTTGCATGCCTCCCCTTATCCAGGTGTAAAAAATTGTGTAGCCCATTCCCTTGTGTTCTTGTGTTGCATATAAGCCTTATCTCTGTCCAGCAGAGTTGCAGGATTGTCATGCTATGTCCCCTTAAGCAACCAGTCCGTTTATGTCTTCTAGTTCAGAAGTTTATTACCGTCTTCGGAATTTATCGTAACCTTTATGATGGTAGAATACGTAATTATTCTTTGGAGCCTTATTAATTGGAACAAATTCCCAAGCCTTATTGGTCTTCAGTTATTATCGTATTCCTATCAATAAATACCCTCAACGGATTGTACCCTGAATTTGTGTCTGGTTCCTTGTCAGGATCATAGCATTTTTTGCAGCTGGTAATGCCAAATGTGGCAAAACTAACTAATACATCAGGATAATAGTTAAATGTTATAGAAGCTGACAATGACTGCCTGCTTATTATGCCTCCGTCAAATGGACACCCAAATTAATGCCCAGACCTAGGGCTCCCTGCAAAATATTTCCCAGAGCATTGGACTACTGTTGGCTCATTGGTCTAATTGCGCATACCATAAAGGCTGTGTCCTTCCCGCAGTGACCTGGGTTCGAATCCGGCTCGGGTCATTTGCCGCATGTCTTCCCCCATTCCTCTCCCCAACTTTCCTGTCTCTCTACACTGTATAACTATTGAATAAAGGGAAAATTCCCAAAAAAATAATCTAAAAAAAACTCTGACCTAGTTCACTAGCCATAACAAATTGGCCCTTGTCAAATTTGCTCATTGGTCACATTTCTCCTGCATCAAACTGGTTGACCACGAGAATTGACTATTCATTAATCATTTCAAGCTCTGTTTGCAGACCTTGAAATGCATTGTTGTTACAAGACAATAAACCTTACTCACTTCATTTGTGAGCGATCATAAAATTTTAGCTCATCAGTTTATATTTGACATCTCTAATCCCATCCAAACTGAACACAGTGGAAGCACGCTTATAAACTTATGCTTAGACAGTTCTTGGTTCTCCACTGAAGCACGCGCCAGTCAGCTGCTACTTCTTTCAACACTGAGGTCACAGTCCATGCATACTCAGAACGAGAGCAGAAGAAACCCAAACGTACTTGTTCCAGATGACCAGAAGTGGCCTGAGCGACAAGCAATGCTGGCTCAACCAACTGCATCCCTCCCAGTGCTGAGCGACACTGGCTTAGAAGAGGGGAGAAACTTCCTCTTGCCTCAATTTATTTAGTGACATGAGGTGATATCATGAGTTATATTACAGTTAGCCTTGCATCATTCAGTAGCATGCTTTGTCTCGGCATTAATAATATTTGCCATTAGCCACATGACATCATTTGTAAAGTCACATTTGGCACAAAATGTTGCATAATAAGACATTATGTCTCATGTCATGAAGCATTACTTTCATATACATATGTATGAGTCAATAGGCCCAATGTCACTTAATTTAAAGAGTATAGTAAGAGTAAAAATATTATCATTTTACAGATTATCTACTTTGTAATTCAGCTTATTCCATTGCAGGGATTGCATATTGGATGCCTCCATCTCATGATATCCTGGCAGTTTAACAGCGGAGCTTTGCCACCACCTGTGTATTCTATTGTCCTCTGGGGGATGCATGGCAGCCATTTTGTGCCAGAATTATCTGAATGCATCAACTGAGGTGGAGAGGCATCACTAACTGGAGCGCCAGGCTTCCAACTACATGCAGTTGCTGGGCCTTGTGATAAATATGAGCAGGCTTTCAGTGTGACATCCATGGTGAAGGTTTTCATACAGTCTCATGAGCCTGTCATTGACATGTCACCTTGAGCTAATGTGACATATTAGAATCGTTTTCGGGTGGAAAGGGAAAAATGTGGCTTTTTTTAGGTCGGAGACAATGGGGGAGGACAGGGTGGCCTTCAAGGTTTTTTTTTTTTTTTTTTAACTCTAAGAAAAGGACTCCACACTCCGTCCTGTGGCCTGACAGCAGTATGTCTTTTTGGCTTACATTAAGAAACCACAAAAAAAAAAAAAAAAATCTGTCAGTAAAACATGAAACAGGTTGCAACACAAACCAAGAATAAAGACTTTGTTTTGAGGAATTCATGCTTGTCATTCAGAAAGAGGGTACCTTGGGGTAGGTAAATGGCCTTATTTTCTGCCTCGGTAGCTATGTGCATGGAACAGTAACACACTCAGACAACAGATTGCTTTCTCCTCCAGCGATACAAAATGGCACTATGCAACAGCTGTTTGTGTGTGTGTGTGTGTGTGTGTGTGTGTGTGTGTGTGTGTGTGTGTGTATTTGTCTCCATCAGTGTGGACATATAGCAGAAAGCTTAATGCTGGTTCAGGTCAAATAGATGTCAGCCAACAAGATGGTTTAAAATGTTCTCAGAACAAATTCTGTCGAGTGTGTGGACTATTGAGTTCTTTAAAATCCAGCTGACAGCAGCCGAGATCTCCGAGATTCAGTGTGAAATCTAAAGTCCAGAGTTTAGAGAGGGGAATGATTTATTCACCCTCCTCGTAGCTTGCCTTTATGGACACACTCAGTAAATGTGTTTGATGTGGAACTTGGACTTTTTTTTGGATGATATTTCGCCATTCTCATCTCACAGTTAAGTTCTGAAAAGGCCTTTTCATCAGACAGCAGTAAGTGTTATAATCCACAATACGCATTTCGTAATGGTACCCCCTCATCCACATGCCTGTCACTGGGTACATTTTCAATACCAATTTTACTGTCTGTTTTATCTGAAGCTTTGAGCATTTTGCCACAGGACTTTGCCATAAAAGCATATTGACTGAACTAAACACAAACTGTCAGAACAGAAACTGCACAAGCAACTGAGTGGCTAATCCAGCCTAAGTAACACATTCTGGTGCCTGGATAGGCTCCTCCACCACCACAGCTAATAGGTCTACTTAGGTGATAAGAAGGTTTGAGTGAGGACCACACTCTTTGTCCCTGGTAGAAAAGCTTTTCTTTGGAATGGGAGGATAACAGTCAGCTGAATTATAGGCTGCTGGATGAGACCTCAAACTGTAAATGAATCAGTATTAGAGCAAACGTTTAGATGATAATGAAGAACTGAACATCACACATCAGTAGCCCCCTTAGGCAAATTAAGCGCACTCAGATGATGGCATTTAATGTGTCCCTCTGTAACTTGCATCTATGGAAACCTAACTTGGCAAACCAGAGTTGCATTTAACCAGGGAAATTCTATTGAGATTGAAATCTTTTTCAAGGTAGCCCTGGGTGTAGAAGTGGGGAGGGAGAGGACAAATTGCACAGCCAATTAGATCAGGGGATGATTAGATGGCAGGTCGAAAGAGCCAGGTTGGGAACTTAGCCATGACTCCAGGGAACCGCCGACTCTTGTCGAGAAGCATCATAGGATTTTTAATGACCGCAGTAAGTCAGGACCTCTGTTTCACGTCTCATCCGAAAGACGGTGTCTCTTTCCACAGTGTCGCTATCACTGCACTGGGGCATTGGGGATTATTCCACCAGAGGGAAGATCACAACCTGCTGGCCCACCAACACCTCTTCCAGCAGCAACGTAGCTTTCCCAGGTGGTCTCCCATCCAAGTACTAACCAAGCCCACACCTGCTTAGTTTCAGCCACGTGGCTGGAGCAGACCGAATAGTGATATGGCTGCTTGTGAAACCTTGGGGTCAGAATTAAGAATCTATCCATTCAGGATGACTCCAAAAACCAAATGATATTCAGGAAGGCACAAACAGTGCATTTTATGAAGATATTGTTCGCCTCAAGATGTCCTTAATACTATTACTTGCATAATGAAAACACTTCATGCATTGTGACACAATATTTTGACCACATTTATTATCAATCGTTGTAAAGGTGGTGGGCAGTTTAAGCAGCTTAGCAGTTTTCCTATTCTCTTCCACTTGTATCCAGTCACAAAGCTAGAGTGTAACATATGCTGGATTCCTTAAAATTTGCTGCAGTTTCTCACTCAGTGAGTGCAGTTTTAGCCACTTCAGCTAAACAATACAAACCCCAGCTCACCTACAGTGAAATTTAAATGACCATAGCTATATTGCTTAATTTTAAATAATCTAATTACAAAATTTGTATAGCCCTTTCTTGCATTCCCACAAACCAATTTGTAAACATGCCATTTTTGTATTATTTATTAAATTTCTTTTAGATTGGTGATTCCCCGGCTTCTTGATAGTTTCCTTATTGTTATCGAAACCGTTGAGTGGCTTAAATGAATTCATCACCACGAAAATGACAATGAAGAACTATTTTCTTTTTCGTTATATACTTTTTCCATTTTGAAAACAAACAACAAAATACAAGACTTTATCCCTTTGGCATTCCATGCATTATGCTGTCAGTCAAAACACCACTATAACAGAATGTTTCTTTGCCAGAAGTAATGTATGTCCATAGAGAGAAGACTCAAACTTCAAATTTGATTGCTGCAGATTGCTTCACGAGAATGGCTTTTGCATCCAAAATATCTATTATGCCCTTAACTCTCATGTCCAGCTTGATCATTTGGTAAAGACCACTGTGCATCTTTCAATGTTTTTTTTCTTGGTATGGGTTGTTTAACACACCTGGCTGAATGGGGCTGAGTTTGCTTCTGAGTGGTATTTTCTGTAGGCTGTACACCACAGTGGTTAGCCTACTTATAGAGTAGTCAACTAACAGGTAACATATGGCCAACTTGTTTTGCTACAGGGACAGTAAAATTATTTTTCATTGTAAAAAAGTTGAACAAGAAAATCTGTACTTTTCATATTATTGACAGAAGGGCAGTACAGTGGCACAGTGGGTAGTGCTACTGCCTCACAGCAAGAAGGTTGTGGTTTCAAATCCAGTCATTTTGTGTGGGGTGTGCATGTTTTCCTTGTTTTTGCCTGGGCTTTCTCCAGGTGGTCTGGTTTCCTCCGACAGTCCATTGACATGCATGTCAGACTGCTCCGAAGGTGTGGGTGAATGGCATGTCCCGCCTGCACTGGATTGGTGAGCTGTTTAGGGTGTGTCCCTGCCTTTCGCAAATTGTCAGCTGGGATAAGCTCCAAGAAATTTCAAATCCTGAAGACTTGATGAAAACGATGCAGCAGGCTTTTACCCTCTAAGCTTTGATTTTACACCTTTATTTATGAACCACAGTGGTGACTCTACCATCTTCATTGCATGTGATCAAGATAGAGAGCCTAGTCAACATTATAAAGTGAACAAAAGCAGTCAAGAGAACAAGAGCATTCTCATTCATGTGGACTTGATCGGTTTCAAATTCAAACTGATGCTGTGTCAAAGAGTGAACGTACGTAATTCTTTTCAGAAGATGTAAAATTTCAGGCACCTTAACCAGATGATTCCTATGAAGTATGCACTCAGACAAAATGGCCTCTTTGAGGAACCATTTTATATCATTATAGAACCCTCAATCTTTGGTGAGAAATGTGCAAAAGCTCACAGATTTTACTATTGTGCATGGCAAAGACATCTAACTTGATATGGTCCCACTCTGGAATAACAGAAGAGCCTGCTGGAGCCATATTTTTTTTTTTTTTCTTTTCTTTTTCTGAGACACTTGAGACTCTGGATTAGGCTAGAATGGGTTTGATGGGTCCATTGGTTATATTCACATCGGCAGACCCTAGAGGTCTAGCAGCAAGAGGGATGATTGCTGGTTTTACTTGCTGGTCCACTCTCTCTTGATCTGGTAGCCAAGCTTGCAGCTGTGGTCACTGGCTTACACATACTGTTGCTATGCATTCCATGTTAGGGAGGTAAAGGGGAAAAACACACAAATAAAGGGCCGAATAAAACGAAAAGCTGCAGATCATGTTCAAGAGAAAGATGATAAAAGGGGCCTAAGCTTTCCATTAGCCATTATGGAATAGCTTTGTTGCTTATCAAACAGCTTTGGTGGCATCAAACGCCAGGCATCCAGGCTCCTCGGGTTTCATCGGGATGTAGAGTAGCCACTGCACCAGAGGGTTGCAGTTGGCGGTGAGGTCATAGGTGGTATTTGTGGGGTTCCAACCCCAGTCCTCTCCTCTGCCCCACGGGCTTTCCAGTCACGTATGGGTCAAAGATCCTCCTCTGAAGGTCATGTTAGTTTCAGACCAGGAGTGACAGCTGTTGGGTCTGAGAAACAGGTGAGTAAAAGCCACTTCCTCCTTTTCTGTCACGAGAGTCTTTTCCCATCACGTCATGGAAACATGTTGTTGCCACGGAAACCCTGTGAACCTTTTTTTTTTTTTTTTTTTTTGAAATTCTGAAGAATCGTAGTGATATGTTTGCTCTCTGGCTGACCAAACATAAATCGGTATTCAGTGTGTGCATCTTCCATGTGAAAATCATACAGATACTACATGGCAAGGAGTACATACACTTCTCATGTCCATGTGACTTCTCATTCCAGAGTCATGAGCTCTGATATAGATTTGGTCTCCCCCTTTCTGCAACAACAGCTTACACTTGCCTCGGAAAGCATCATTTCAGTCAATCCCAAATGGTATTAGATGGAGTGGAGATGGGTAAGCTTGTCTAGTTGTTACCAGCCACAATAGCGAAGCTGGTATTGTTTTCAGTTGATCT
This sequence comes from Gymnothorax javanicus, assembly GCA_029692085.1. Lineage (NCBI taxonomy): Eukaryota > Metazoa > Chordata > Actinopteri > Anguilliformes > Muraenidae > Gymnothorax > Gymnothorax javanicus. Next base: position 13,930,505 of record CM056209.1, on the reverse strand, counting down.
GTGTGTCATCAGCGCAAACCACTATTAAATTACTCTCAAACTACTATAAAACTACCAGGAAAGCTGTTTAGAGCATTTTTGCAAATGTTTACATTTCTGTTTGTCTGTCTGTCTGTCTGTTTGAAGACAATTCTTGTGACCATGGTAGCATTGCAACCTTTTAACCCTTAAAGTGCTTAATTTATACTCACCCTATACCTCCAAAAGTTAATCATTCATTATATAGCTGACAAATGACCTTCAGAAGGACTCACGTATTTTGCGCTTTGTGTGACTATGGCAGTGATTACACTTTAAGGGTTAATATGCAGCCTACAGACTTCACAGGTGAACAGTTCTGATGAAAAGGAAGGCTGAGTTCAAAGATGGGGGTGTTTTGAGCTATGCTGTAAGCAATGCCCGATTCACTATCGCGGCTGGTGCGATCCCAGATGGTCTGTAGTTCAACACTGATGTCAGCAAATCACCAAACAAGCCCACTTTTCCTTCAACTTGAAACAATTCCAGTAATTTGTTATTGCTTACTGGTTCAGGCCTGGGTAAAACATTGCTGTACATCTGGGGGCTTTTTATATTACGCTCTACAAATCTATTATTTTTCAAGCCCATGATACTGCTGCTGTGCATTAAAGTACAATGGTGCGAACTATTTTGAATTTAGCTTAAGAAGGAAGGAAGCTTAGAATCTTCCTGACAAGCGCCCGTCTTGGCCAACAGGAGGCGCCTAAGCAATGAACAACGGAAACATGTTATATATATATATATGTATATATATATATATATAACATGGTTATATAATTTGCATCCATGCAATCAGGGGCGCAGCTACCCATTTTTGGGGGTGTATGCAACGACAACAACAGCGCCCCCCCAACACCTACACCCAGTGTTCTCCACTTATTTTTTTCAATGACCGGGCATTAGGTGGCGTTTTTTTACGAGCAGGTACTGCCTGTTTCATGTTGTTGAGCAGGGAGGGGGTCGACACGGTTTATTTTATTGAGCGGGGAGGTGGGAGATGCGTTTTATTTTGTTGATATTGCGCACTCAATCGCACGTCTTCAAGCACTCTTTAAATTCTATAATCTTGTGAATATCATAATCTTGTATCTTCATCTGCTTGCGGCCAATTGTTTTGGCCCCCCGTCGCGTAGAGCCCCTATGTACTGCATAGATTGCATACCCACTTTTTGCGCTGCTGCGTTCAATGCTGGTTAGCGTCCCACCAGCATGGACCAGCCAGATGCCATAGCAAGTTTACCCATCTATGTCAGTAAACGATCACATTCATCTTCACTCTGAAATATCAAGCTCTGATCTCAAGCTCTGATTACACCAAGGGCCTACTGACTCATGGTTAGCTGAAAAAGAGCTAAATCTGTTGCAGTGCTGATTATCTGGAATCTGAGACAAGTAGTTCTCTAGAACTTTTCTCTTTGTTTGCTGAGAGATCATGGTGAATCACTAAGTACAGAAGCACCCAAAAAAGTAATAACATTCCACAAGCGTCTTACAAATCTGAAGTTTTTGCTGAACTAATCTCAGAAGTGTAACATGTTTCCCATAAATGTAATACTATAGTGGCTGGAGGTTGAAAAATAGTAGGAAGCATAAAGTTGTGGACCAGAGAAAGCTATGATGGTTCGTGGAAAAAATTATTTTTAAAATTCAGCTTTTTATGCGGACACGTGTGTATGCTTTTGAATGAAATTATTTATTATCAAATAAAACATACTTGAGCATGGAATAGCTTCGCATCTAATTTTCCAAATACTTTTGGTCCCTTAAAAATATCAAAATGCTGTAATTCCTACATCCTCCACCAAATTTCGGATGTGTTAACCAACAAAATCAAGCAGTCTGTCCTCACTTTGAACTCGTATTTATTATTTCATTTCAACTTCAATATTCTGTGGTTGACAGGTAAAATAATAATTACGTTGTCAATATTCTAATATAGATGGACCAAAGGGTATATAGTCTAAAAAAAAACCTAAAAAAAAAAAAAACTAAACCAGAGTTCACAAACTGCCAAAAATTACATTATTCAACTTGCAAATCACACCTACAGGCTTATGTTCATTCATATTCAGCTTTATTATCCCTGGTCAGGAAAAATCTTGTGATGGGTAACTGTACACATAAGATCATAAAAACATGTAATATAGGTTACACAATACATTAAAGCCGTAAAAACAAAATTACAACACAGCCAACGATTGGGCTATTGGGCAGTCATGCACAGTGGCTCCTTTTGAAACAACTATAATGATTACGGTCTTGCAACCAACTCAAACTAACTGATTAAAGCCGCTTTCACACTGGACGTGAAACTCGCGTCTCTGCATTGACTTTGAATGTAATCTGTCGTGCGAAAAATTCATTTCGCGTCCGGTGTGAAAGCAGCTTAAGACTATGAACTTGAGTACATAACAAACCAACCAAAGAATTGCATGCGGAACAGTCATACATTTTCACATCAACAAATTGTTGAAAATAAAAAATTCTGTAACTGGAGCTGCAGAAAGCAGGCCTTGATATCAGGATCATTAATACACTGGAGGAGTGGGCCTTCATGTGTGCCTGACTGAACATGACAGACTGAAGCCTTGCTGTACCCTCTTAAAAGGAGGAACAACTCTACAGCAACCCAGCCCACCTATCATTATTACTTTAAAGCTCTTATATTGCCCAGTAACTCCATGTCTTCACACAATACATTTGGTTCCTTTCATATAACTCAGTAAAAATGTCTGAATTCTGATTTGACAAGGCATATATTTCAATGTCAAAATATCTTTGTCATGGGGAAGAAAGGTTCACTAAGTGGTACAAGCTTGTGGCAAAGGACACTTTAAAACTTGGCATCCATGTCTGGACGCCCTCTATAAAGAACTCACTGAGTTACTGACTGCCATAATCATATAGACTTTCAGGTCGGTTATTACCCCTTATCTTCGGCGCACACTTCTTCCAGCTCACAGCTCCGCAGACACTTAGAGGCTTTGCTTTCTGACTGTCCAAAGGTGTTCTCTGTTCGGAGTGGATTTGAAGGATTTCTGTTGCCAGAGGTAGTGAATCCGCTGGAATTTGAGAGGCACCCAACAAATGATTGACTCCTGAGAGTGGCACTGGCTGGCGGAAGGGAGTCTTGTTGCGAGAGGAAAGTAAATGTTAGCCTAATAAAATGCCACCTGCCTTGCTTTTGTTTTCTGGCGCTTTCAGCCAGTTACTGTAGGCCTATTGTTACAATCCTCCGGGACTGAAATGAATGTTGTATACTAATACGCTAATGTCTTGATTGCTATATTCATATCATATATTTCAGAATGTGTTCACACTTGTGCCATTGCTCTGGGTTGTATTTCCTGTTTACCATGTGTTAGCATTTTATATGCTGTCCCTGACTGTTCTTAGCCTCTTGCTAATGAAAATATTGTTCTTTCCCAGTGCATGGCTCTGGATAAATGTGTCTGCTAAGTTTATGTAATTTTCAAACTTTCTTGCAGTACTACATTGGCATTTGGCAACAGAAGTGACTGAATACATAGTACAGACCCAAAAAGTAGGGACCGAGTGTTAAATTAAAATAAAATCTGAAAGCAGCGACTTGTAATTATTTTTAACCTGTACTATGTTGAGAACAACAAAACAGCACAATAAATGGAGAGCACATAAATAATTCAAATGGGTTTTCTTAAAGCACAATAGCTTAACAATTTTCAGAACCGCGTTTTGTGGATTATTCTGATCCTGAAGCGCTTGCCAGAGCATGTGCTCGGGACTGGCAGCGAACTGCAATAAATAAAGGTGAGTGAACACAGCAGTTTAAATGTTTTGGTTATAGCTATAAAGTGATATTTTGACCAGAACAACTTGGTTATCAAGAATGGATGTCTCAAAAGGATTCTGCATGATAATACTGATGTGTTTTGCTAAATGTATTGACTTACAGTATGTGAATCCCATTGGGCCTGTGCTACCTCTATGGCTCTTAAAGCAATATTGCATCAGTCCTGCAGCTTTAGCCTCATATGTAGAGTCAGCAGTCACTTCTCAGCTAGGTTCTTTTTCCGCCAGGTGACATTCCCATACCCTACCTCATGGCAATGCTCATATAGTTTATTATTCCCATTGCAGTGTTGAGTGGTTTGTTTGAAAATGTACATATTTTTTTTCACCTGAGGTTAACTTCCATCCGTATTTACCAAAATTTGAACTTGTCATGTATTGCTTAGTGTGGTACGTGCCATTTACAGCCACTTCTCAATTTTTATTAAATATATCAAAAATTTGCATCTGACTAAGTAATCAATAATCTATTCCAGTGGAGTTAATTTTATTTTATTCTTTGGGTGTATAAATAAAATTTTTGTGAAGTGAGAACATCAAACCGACTGCAGACATCTGTTTCAGTTGAGAAGAGTTTGATGAGCACGGTAAATAAATCGATGAAGGCAGAGAAGGAAAACGCCAGCGTGGAGACTTGGATGCTCAGTTTGATAAGAAAAAACCCGAAAGAGATGAGGTTTGGCCTGGGGGGAAATCAAGCAATCAAGGCCCTTAACAAACACACAGGATTGCCTCTGTCACAATACAGATCCTTTCCTGTTTGAATTCAACCCCCCACACGCATACTGTCTCTTGTTTTTTTCCATCACTGATCAAAATAATACTGCTCGCACTGTGATTCAGTGATATCTCAATAAAACCATCACATTGGCTTGATGATCTTGGTGTCACATTATATGTTTCTGACTATACAAAAGCTGAATTTCCATCTCTGAACCTTTCCAGGTGCAGCTTTACATCAGTTTTCACATATTGTGTGGGAAAAAAGGCTTGGGTTCAAGCAGATATTAAAATGAATGTCGGGTACAAAGAAGCATTTTACTGCCATTCATGATGGGGTGTCTGATTCACCTTCAGAATTCAAATTCCATTGTTTACCCCCACATTTCACCATTTCAGTGTTAACTGTAAAATCAAAAACTGCTGTGAGCCACTCCGATCAGATTTTCTGCCACATCAGCAATAGTACAGGCAATTGACTGATGAGGCTAAATGTTCTTATAACTTGAAACTGTCCATGAACATGCACTTGTTTGTCCTTTTTTAATTGTCTTTGCAACTTTAACACTTAAACTTAGTGTCCACATTCATACTGTATGAACTTTTTGTCCTGTCTGTCTTTGCTTTGTTTGTCCAAGTTCTCTATGCATTGTCTTTGCATCTATGGCACTCTTAGAGTCACAGATACAGATGGGCTAATCCTGGCATCTACAGCTGGAGAGTACAACTACAACTACATAGTGAGAATTTAGCTGACACTGAACCCCATGCTGAGTTTCACCGCAGTGTCACCACTGTACCCTGATTGTGCATGGTTGTGCCTTGTCATACACCCTCTTTCATCTCTGAGTTGGCGTTTTCTTTCTTGTATCCATTTCCTCTCGGCGGCGGCGGTGGTGGTGGTGGGGATAGTTCAGATGGCAGATGGTTTGTGTGCTGACTACAGCGACTGCACTCCGCTATCCACACGGGTTGGACTTCTGGAGGCAGAAATGAACACATGCCGCAAAAATAACTCATTGTTGTGTGAATATACAGTACTTTTGATAGCCTGAAATGCTGTTGTTCACTATTGACATCAGAAAAGGAATGGATACTGTTTAACAGCAACCCTGCCCTAGTGCCGTGTAGGTATTTCTAGTTGATGGTTTTTCACGGGCAGTAGGACCTAATGTATAGTGGTACAGTTATCATATCTTCTACCATCTTGTGTGACAGGCACGTGGCACTGTCCATCAGGGCTCCCCAACACTGTGCTAGGAGACCGGCTGACCTGTGTGGTTTTTACTCCAACCCCAGAAGCACACCTTATTCATCAAGCTAAGATCTTGTTGAGCTGCTAATTAGTAAAGTCATCCCAATCTGGGTTGAAATCAAAACCCACTGTACAGCAGATTTTCAGCGTCAGGCTTGGGCAGACCGACTATACTGCATTTTAGAGTGAAACTATTTATCTTTTTGCATAATTTATAGCATTGTTTAATTTGTGAAGCGTCCCGCGCGGCTGTGATTTTTATTGGGCTTTATTTTGCCCAGAATAAACCTGGGTCCTAACTGGCTGCCTGCTGCAAGTTGTTGACAGGGGTTCGGGGCAGATCCAGGAGAGGCTGGAGGAGTGCAGGAGCGTTGGACAGCTGCTCTGTAACCCAAGGCCCCAGGGGGCTTTGTGTAGTCTCCACAGTGCTGACGGAAGCCCATGTTCAAAAGGTAGCGCTTTTCACGGTCCTGTCAATCACTGCTGCTAACCTCACTTTAATGTGACCTTTTGAAAGGTGTCAGGCATGTGAATGTCCCTTACTTCCATACTTCAGTAGCTACGTTCATATGTGGCACGGAAAATTTAAGGATATAATCATCCTTCCAGGTTCTTGGTGTAGAAGCATGCTTGAACATCAGCTTTCATTCCAAAGTGCGTTAAACGCTAAGCCAGTCATTCCGCTAACTACTTTATATCCATGCAGCCAGTCAGCAATAGAAAACAGGCCAACAGGCTCCAATTGTTCAGCGACCCTTGTTTTGGCCGAAAAAAAAATATGAGTATCATTTCTATGCTGCAAGCTCTGCGAAAAAGATTCCCTAGTTTGCCCGTCGAGTATGCGTTTCCCATCATTGAACATAGTTTTCTCTTTGCTGACCGAGTTCTTGGCTGCATTGAGCTGCAGATTCACAAAAAGAACAGTGTACTACACGCTGAGGAGTATTCAAATTATTACGGAAACATGGAAACGTTTACTTCCACGATAAGACTGGCAAACATTTGACCTCAAATTGCACTTCAGTAAATATACGGTGTTTTGCCCAATAATCAGAACGAAGTTCACTTTTTTCACAAATTTAATTATTCTGAAATTTAACAGGGTCATGGTATAGTGTTTTAACTTGTTTAGCGAGACGTTCACAAATAAGAAAGCTCTTCGATGCTTACTTTTCTCATGACAGAAATCTTCATTTTCTAAAATAACTTAAGTTGGATATATTGCATTTTTCAATGAAACTCTTCAGTTGTTTAAAATCTTGTAAGTGGTGTTGAACTGCTTGCAAAACACATGGGCTGCTTCCACTAGCCTATTATTTATTTTCTTCTTACTTTTTCTTGCCATGAAGTTAGTTTAGCCCATGAGCCACTTTTATCAAAAATGATGCTTGATCAGTAGTCGGCAGGAAATGTATGAATTTGAGATAGACAGTAACAAATCCTTAAAGGAATGTTTTCAAATCCTTGTTAAATCCATGCAGTGAAGATTTCAGGCTGTTTTGGAGGCCAGTGGGGGTCATACATAAAGCTAAATATCTGTAGGTGTACTGTACATTGGCGAGCGAATATATGATACTATTCATGTGCTCATGCAGACATACAAACACTGACATACTGATCCTGCATAGATGCCACACATGCGTACTGCCTGATTTATGTTCAAAGACAAAACAAACAACAAGACATTAATGGCAAAAACACATTCCATACATCCTGTTGGTGTTATGGTACCATACACAAGCTAATGGATTGGTCTGCTTTAGACTCATAACCAATGAATACCCATCACAGGCAAATTTATTACACAGCAATAATAGCACTCTGGTATATGAAAGCAATTTCCTGCTCATGCATTTCATCCCAATGAGGGGAGAGGGTGCTTTAGTCCAGTAAATCACATAATCCCCTAATACATATGTACAGGATGCTATTTCATAAATAACTGGTGCCGTTTCCCTCGTCTGTACATTGTGTTACTGTTAACTCATGCAGTTGTATGTGCAACAAATCCCAGCGTGGCCCTTACGCACACTTTACCTGCTGATTTTGCCGCTGTCACCAAAAATATGCATGTTGCTGGCGACTAGAATTTGATGAAAAGCTAAGAGACTAAAAAAAGAGCACCTTTTCATTATTTGTTCTCTTACACAGATGCGCAAAAAAAAAAAAAAAAAAGAGAAACAAAAAAAAAAACTTCCACAGAATTTTCCAACAAGAATTGCAACACAGAAAAATGTTTATGCTTTATTCGGTAGAGATGCAGTAAAGCTTTGACTCATATGTCCACAGTATTTCCAATTCGACACAGATTTCGAGTTTCAGAAAATATGATGGGGCTCATATCTGTGCATAAGATACATACAGTCAGGTCTTATGGTATTTGGACAGTGACTCAATTTTCATAGTTTTAGCTCTATATGTCTTTGCAATGAATCTGAAATAGAATAATCGAGATGTGCTTCTAGGGTAAACTTTCAACTTTAGTGATGGTTATTGTTGAAAATATTATTCACTGATCAGCTGCAAGATTAAAACCGTGTGGCCAAAACTGGTCCATCAAACTGACGTCTCTTAAAATATCCAAACTCAGGGTTTCCCAGCGGAACATTACCGAATGTAACATTCCCTCCACCGGATTGTCTCTTCCCAGGTAAATGGTGCATGTGTACCCAGCTGAAGTACATGATGTATAAGAAAATGGGACTCACTGAACCAGGAAACCCTCTTCAACTGCTTCAAAGTCCAGTTCTGAAGCTCAGGCGCCCATTCAGGGTCTTTTTAGAGGTGGATCAGGTTAAAGAGGGCACATTGACTGGTCCGCTTGCTATAAAGTACAATACACCGCAGGGTATGATGCGATGTGTGTTGTGACACATTCCTAATGTAGATATTATTGAAATTCTCAACAACTAGCATCACAGTTGCTCTTTTGTCAGTTTGGACCAGTTGGGGTAGTCTTTATAGCCCTCGAGCCTTCGGCACGCAAAACTCAGTCCCCGGTTCATGGTGTGTTCCTTCTTGGACCTCACACCTGCTGAAAGGGAGCATGCCAGAGGTTTTGCCACTTCAAAGATGTTCTAAACCACTTGTCTGGCCTTAATGATTTGACCCAACTCAGAATAGTTAAGTTCCCATTTTTTTCACATCCAACGCATTGAATACGAGAGTCGACGGTTCACTTACTGTCTAAGAATTGTCTGCACACCTTGATATGTGGCGTTATGAGATAAGAAACATTATTCTCTGTATTGCGAGTGGTTTTAATGTTTTATCTCGATGGTGTATACAGGAACAGTTAATACATTTACTGGAGTTGGATGAGAGGAGCTAATTTTGCTAGTTGAAGTAACTTAAGTACAGAAAAGAGCGAGCTTATTAAGGGTGGATATGTTCAGCTGTTTTGAGGAATGCAAGATTACTGCGATCATTTCACACCAGGAATGGAACTTGGGATTCCTCCAGCAAGTGTCTCCATTCTTTTAATGCTAGTTTCACGGCCAGGAGCTTGCGGTCGCTGATGCTATGATTCCTCTCTGTGGGGGTAAAACAATGAGAAAAGTATGCGAAGGGGTGTACTTTCTGATCATTTGGGGACAACTGGACCAGAATGACTCCACGTCAGACTCAGTCATCCACCTCTACAATGAACTACTTAGAATGGCCAGGGTGATCGAGGACTGGAGTGGAAGTGAACTAATCTTTGAGCTTCTGCATGGCTTGCTAGGCAGTAAGGGTCTTTGAGAACTTTCTGGAAGTAGAGGGGAGAGCAGTTAGGGGGATGCAACGGAGCTATAGTTATGGATGAATCGGCAGTAGAAATTGGCAAAGCCCAGAAAGTGATGGAGGTCCCTCGGGGAGTCAGGTGTAGGCCAGTCTATAACTGCCTTGATTGTTCACTGGTCCATCTACATGCTCTGAGAGGAGATAATGAACCGCAGAAAGGTGACAAATGCTGGATAAAGCACTTCTTAGCTTTCAGGAAGAAGCGATGATCCAGTAGATGCTGAAGGACTTGTCAGACATAGTGAGTGTGCTAAATGTTAAGGGGGAAGATGAGTATGTCATTTAGGTTGACCTAAACTAAATCGACCCAGCCTGCATGCAGGATATTGTTAACAAGGCTCTGGAAAACTGCTGGAGAATTAGTGGGCCCAAATGGCATCATCAAGTACTCATAATATCTTGTAGGTGTGTTAAAGGGTGTCCTCCACTTATCCTCTTCTCAGATACGGACAAGGTGGTAGGCATTGCTGAGATCTAGTTTGGTAAAAACCTGGACCCCTAGGAGGCAAAGGTAACACAATGGAGAGAAGAGAAACTTCATAACCAGAATTAAAATTAACAAAAAACTAACACTGACTGTAAACTTTTATATCTGGGGTATGCATGAGTATATGGTCATTCAGGTGCTTACTCAAGTAACATCAACGTTAAGCTGACCTAGACTCTCACTGTATACAGTGCCCTGAAAAAGAATTTACCCCCTCCCTGATTTCTTCTTTTTTGCTTTTCAGAACATCTGAGACATTTTAATGCTAGACAAAGACAACGGGAGTTAATACAAAATGCAGTTGTTGAATGATCATTTTATTTGAGTGTAAAGAGTTATCCAAAACCCATATCACTCTTGTGGAAAAAAAAATTGCCCCCCCCAAAACCCAATAACTGCTTGTGCCACCCTTTGCAGCAACAACTATAATCAAGCATGTGCAATAACAGTCAATGAGTCATTTACATCGATGTGGAGGAATTTTGCCCCACTCCTCTTTGAAGAATGGTTTTAGTTCAGCCACAGTGGAGGGTTTTTGAGTATGAGCTGGCTGTATAAGGTCATGCCACAGCATCTCAATTGGATACAAGTTAGGACTTTGACTAGGCCACTCCAAAACTGTAATTTTGTTTCTTTTGAGCCATTTAGGGATGGACTTCCTTGTTTGCTTCTGATAATTGCGCATGGGGACAAAGATCTTACCTTCTGAAGAAACTTCCATCCTGTGTGATAAACAAAAATTGAACTGGTTGGCCATAATGACCGTTGATATGTTTGGAGGAAAAAGAGGAGTCTTGCATGCCCAAGAGCACAATCCCAACTATGAGGTACAGGGGCTGAAATATCATGTGCTTTGCCACAGCAAGGAGTGGTGCACTTCACAAAACAGGTGCAAATTTAAGAAGGGAAAATTATGTGGGTATATTGAAGCAACATCCCAAGACATCAGACACAAAGTCAAAGCTTTGTCCCATATGGGTCCTCTAAATGGATAATGACCCCAACTATACTTCCAAAGTTGTTGCAAAGTAGCTCAAGGACAATAAATTCAAGGTATTAGTGGCCATGACAAAGCCCTGACCGCAGTTCAACAGAAAATATGTGAGAGACTTGAAAAGGTGTGTGTGAAAAAGGAAGTTTAAAAACTTGACTCAATTACACCAGTGCTGTCAGGAGGAATGGGGCCAACTTCCAGCATCTTATTGTGAGAAGCTTGTGGATGACTACCTGCAACTTCTGCCTCAAGTTAACCTTTTTTAGGCAATGCTGCTAAATACTAACTAATTGAATGTGAACTTCTGGTGTACATTCAACCTATTATCATTCTGATATTTCTCATTCTTAAAATGAAGTAGTGATCCTAACTGATCACAGTCAGGATTTTTTTTACTGGGATTAAATATTAGGAATTGTAAAAAAAAAAAAAAAAAAAAAAGTTTAAGTGTAGTTTGCTCAAATGTATTTTTATTCATTTTTATATTTCCACATTCATCTATTCTCTCATTCATTTATTTTTCCTCTTTTGAATTGCCACATTTGATGTATTCTTGTATCCATTTATTTATTCCTCTTTATAGTTCCACTTATAATCATTTATTCTTTATATTGTGGCGCTTTAAATGTTTAAGCAGTACAATTGATTGTCCTGTGGATGAAGCAGGAGAGGTACTCTCATGCAGCTCCACTCACAGAATGCGCTCTAAAGCTCATGCTGCTGCAATTGAACACTTAACCTCAAGTTACTTTTTCAATTTTGCATCCATTAATTGACTATTATTCCATGAGAGGATTTGCCTGCCATTTTCCCCTCCAGTTTTAATGGAGGGCTGTCAGGATGAGTGTGTGTTTGGAAATGGCTTTTCTGCTGCTCCCTATAGGCTGTACGCTATGTTTGGTGCACTCTGGCGTATAAGGAGACACATGTGGTGGCCCTTGAGGCAGGGTAGGCAGCAGGTAAGCTATTCAAGAGGTAGGTACCCAACCTTGTTTGCAACATCGTAAAATTTGTTTAGTAGGGGATGGGAGGAGAAAAGAGAATCGGGATGGAGGTCAATATTGAATATTTTTCTATTTCTTTTTATTTTAGAACATAACACGGCATACCATTTCTCACATTGGCACAATTTGAACAATCCAACTGATGCAAATGAAGATTAACTTCAGCATCTTTGACTCCCTGTCTGATGTCTTTATACATACATAGCCTATTCACGTAAAAATAAAATTACAAGTGATTATTACGCAAAGACACAGACAATGAATACATCCATAGGTAAAACCATAATAAAGGACATTGTTTTGATATATGAATGGCCAAGTTTAGTTCTGACGTCCATGTGTCCCAGACCAGGAATAAGTCGGTTTGATAATGGATGGATGGAAGGTTCTAACATTGTGTTATCATCATTGTGAAAGAGAAATGCTGGGTGCACTATCAATACTTTAACTTAGATAATGTATTTGCCATAACTGTTAACAAACAGTTTTATTTAATTTTGTGCAGTTTGTTTTAAAAATCCTGTTCACTCGCACAGAACAGTTTCCTTGCAGGGCCAATATTTTGACCATAAAATAAGCATTTTTAATTAGTTTATGCACTGGTTAATAGGCTTTTATGAAAAATGGACAAATTTCAATAGTTTATATCGAAGAAAGAGCGCTTTTGGGTATGGAACAGCTTTTGGAGACATTGATGTCCATTTTTGCCTATTGATGGACTCCTGTTAATTCCCCTGTGAAAATCATATATTCCTATTGAGCATCATGAATGAAAACAGTTGATTTGTGGTAAAATATGATTTGTGATTTCACTGTGCACCATTTAGAAAGGCATTTGGGGAGCCGCTTGGAGAATGCTCTTCAGTAGCTCCTAGAGAGTTGGAAATTTTGAATATCATAACACACTCATGGTCAAGGGGTTTATGATCTCAGATATATATTGTTTTACCTCCAAGCCTTTTCAATTCTCTATATTTTTCCAACAACTTCAATGCTGAATTTTCATAAGGATTTTTTTGTGCTTGCGGCCCTTCTTCTGAACTAAAATTTTGAAAATAAACTGAAATAAGCTGGTATTCTAAATGCTACAAGTGTCTTTTTTCATTAACATCATTTTTATACTCTGCTCAAATCGTGAATTATAAAGCTGTAAATAGGAGAACACAAATTGCCTAATTCGGCTTCTGCGCAAAGGGATTAAAGATCACAATAAAATTTGGAGCAGTGTAACATATGTACATTATCTGATAAATGATGCCAATTCTTTTTCAGTTTCTCAATTGATGTGTAAATATACTGGTTTTCCTCCAGTTCCCAGAGAACTATTTAATCCCTACTGGCCAACAAACATCTCTTTCGTACTTTTTGTGACGCAAATTTAGCCTAAATTTATATGAATTTCACTAAATTTTGAGTGAAATATTGAATCCTACCAAGCAGTATAAAAATTGAGGGAGCTTGTACCACTTCATCATCAGCAAAATGGATTTTCAAACCATCTGAGAAAGCAAAAGGGGAAAGAGATTGTTCCAGAATGTGAATCACTGCAGTGCTATGATCATTCTCTACTCTGGCAGGGAGTTGCGCCTCCTGGCTGTGTAGTCGTCTTTGAGGCATGTTTCAGTCCATCATCTGGAGGGGATTCGGAGCACATAGGTCAAATGTTGCTCTTTACGTGCACTTAGTATGTGCGCTCGTGCACTTGTTTGACACAGCTGAAAACTGCAGAGCAGGGAGAGCACCAGCGCCTCCATATGGCTCCCACACCTCAAGCTAACAGAAAACTTGTTCCTCATGGTCTTTGTGATGTTATAGAATGCAGCACCAATCCCTAGAGTTTCTCCAAATCTTCTAGGGTGAAATTAGAGTATTATGTCTAAAACAAGACAGAATATTCCTGCTTTCCCATACTTGCTCATTCAGTTCTGACAAAAAAAAAAACCCAGCACAATGCTGTATGATCATGAATATTCAACTGACAGCAACCCCCCTTCCAGCCTGGATGGTGTCTGCCTCCTGAATGACTGTTGATAGACATGATTGAGCATGTGTCACCAGCGATCTGATGCAACAATCTGATCCAGACAAGGAACAGGCTCAAAGTTGGATGAATATGCATAAGTGATTGCTGCTGCAGAATGTCTCCAGGTTCATTTGTGCTAATGATAACAGGGAAATAGCAGGAGAATGTTAAATATGTACATTTCCGAGTGCAAATGCCAAGGAGCTGTGAATCAACTGTGCATAAATCCTACTGTGAGGATGGATTCATTTTCATGTGCATGTGATTCAGTAATGTAGCAAATCCTCGGGTACATTTTTAAATGAAATTTCTGACAAGCAACAGAACCTAGAGAAACTAGTTTGAGCTGAATTTTAATGGACATTTTTTTTTTTGTGATAGCTAAATAAATTTGCTCAAAGCGCATCTGCCCTGTTTCCATGTTGAGCAGGTGTTCTGTGCAAGTTCTTGTCTATCAGAGACAGGGCTGATGTAACTTTATGTCATTAAAATGGGCCAAGAAAACCCAAATCCTTTAGGAAGATTCAAACACACGCCAGCCTTCACCCAAGAAGCAGCAGCTCAACGCATCTGACGTATCCTCCGCGACACCCAGACACTCGCTGCCAATCATCCGCTATTGTATGCTTTTGTGCGAGACTATGTATTTATGTGCATTACATTACTGCCTTCTACTAGACTCTTATCCAGAGTGACCTAGAACATAAAGCAAATAAGCAAGCATACAAAAGTGCTGAAAACATTGATGTACTCATATGTACGTTTGTGTTTTCATAGTTTCATGTGTGTTTCAGTGTACTGTATGTGCATTTGCCTGCTGGTGCATGTACTTGTGTATATTTCCCATCGTACCCACACTGAAAACAACTGATGCAGTGCATTCGTCAGTGTTTGAGAATAAAGTTAGTCCTTCATGAAGTAGGGGACTAACTTTTATTTCATGTGTTTAATCAAAGGCGTTTTAAGACGAGCATGTTACCTTTATGCATCCTGACTGAAGTGCATGTTCTGAAAGGAAGGCTATTGGCCGTGTCTACGGGGCTGTGGGGAACTGAAGCCATTGGTGAGGAGTGGTGGGAGGGTTTGGATGTAAGGCCCCTCCTCTCCCCCCAGTGAGGGCCTGACCTATGGAGGGCAGTGTACCCTCCCTTCAGGGCCTTGTAATATCACATGCTCCTAATGAAGGGTCTAAGAATAGTGGCCCAGAGCGGGTGACAGATTCCTTGCAGGGCTATTGCTGAAAAGGGTAAGTATGCCCGGCCGATCACATTCTGTGTCTGTTACTCTGGCAGGCCTTGCTCTGTAACTGGCCAGCCGATGAATGCTCTGACATCATCTATAGCAGTGGTGAGCAACCCTGTTCCTGGAGAAGAAGCATCCAATTAGTTCTAATTTCAAACCTTATATGGGACACCTGACTGTCCTAATTAGTAAGATCTGTAGCTTTTGGTTGAGGTTTGCTTCGCTTCTGTGTTGAAGATGGTAGATCTCCTGGAAAAGCATTGGTTAGCACTGATCTGTGTATCCATCCAAGAATTTTGTCAGTCATCCGACAGGATAATTGGAAGTAAAGGTCTTGTCTTTCGAAAGAATGTACTCCATGAGAGTTCATTTGCCACATAAGACTTGATCCCTATTGGACTATGAACTCTGTCATTTGAACATGTATACATGATCATAGTTTTTTAGTCACTGTTCTATTTGAATGAATGGCATTTATTCTCAAGTGTTGTTCGGCTTGGAGATATTTATTCTAGCACTGTTTGAGAAGTCAAACCATTATTAGTGACTTGGTGATGACAGGTTCAAGTCTCAGGTTGGGCTCTGCCATCAAGGAAATCAAACCATTATTGATTCAGTGAATACTGCGCTACGTGATTGAAAGATTAATTTGGTGTTATCTGTTTTGGTTACACTCAATAAAATTCTTAATTAAGTGCATCTAGTGAGCACACAAAGTGAATGGAACATTATATAGAGTCAGTGTTTCAATCTTTGTATTTAAAATTTATTTGGGTTCAGCATTCTGTATAGTGTGTGGATGTACCTGTGACTATGTGCCAGGCTATGAGTACGTGCGGGGTGGTGGGGGCTGGGGGGGGTGCATAACCCTGTTCCAGCCACAACTCCCTCCCTCTCCCCAATGGCTTTGATTCATCGAAAGCTTTCAACAGTGAACATGAAACATCGTGCCATCTACAAAAAAAGACCAGGGAATATACACAGAAAAAATGGTTCTTTGTCTTGTCCCCTTAAGAGAACCCCCCAAGTTAATTCTATGGGGCCCCATGCATTGTACTGCAGGTGTGGCGAGTGGTCACGCTCCCCGATTCAGCCATTTTGCCTGACAAAAGAGCTCTTGAATCAGGTAGAGTCCCCTCAATGGAGCCACACAGGAGCCTTTTGGTGCCCTCTCTTGAAACAGTGTACAGTTTACAACAACCCACTCATCAGAAGTTTACACTGCCCTACTCCCTGCTTCTAAATACCTTCAGATACTCTTTACTGTCCTTTCTCTACCCTTCCTGCACTTGTATTCGATGTTTTGTATTTTTATTGTGTGCTTTTCTGCAGTGTTTCATTGTTTTAATGGGGCTTGTTATGCCTGTAAGCTGATTATGTGACAACAAAATCTCCCAAAGGGAAAAAGCAAGTAAATAAGCAAGTGAAACATTGCAATCTAAAAATATTACATTTGCATATCATTTTATTGAGTTAAGCAGCACACACACTTTTTTCCTCGGGTGACAGATAATGATTGCCAATTTGCATCCACCGCTCTGTGCATCGTAAGGGATTGGTGCGCTGGGATGCAGATCTGTGTATATGACTTGTACCATTACCATCGGAGCGAGCCAGGTGGTGTGAGCTGCAAGTGATGCAATTTACATTTTTCGGTTTTGAAGAGGAAGATAAGGGTGCTCTACAAAGGCTGAGTCATTTAAGGTTTTGCTGCCACACACACACACACACACGCACGCACACAAATTTTGATTCACATTTCCGGTGTCTGTCCAAAACCCTGTACCCCCAAAATAATATTATCTTTTCTATGGGGGCAGTGTAGTTGAGTTCAGATTAGTGCTGACAGGTAAGGCAGGGATCGACAGTCATACTTTATTATCAGAAGCGCTGACAGCATGACTTCAGAGCTGGGAGAGAACTGACCTCAAATTCTGTAGCCCGTGATGTGCGGATATCAACTTGAGAACTGAGTGGCGGAGGATTAGTAAGGCCGCCTGTTAATTTTTTTTGCGGCTGTGAGAATGTTGCCCTCTAGTGCCCTCCAATGTAATGGCAACAATTCCCCCATCCCTTCTGTCATGAGATTAAAAAAAAGGGCTCAGGCTTTTTCCCAGTGCATATGTCAAACACTGGGTGCTATTGTCAAGTTTGAGTGTTATTACTGATTTCTGAAAGACCCAGTTGTTATTTTTCAGTCCAGTGCCTTTGCTAATAAAAACCCAGATTATTGTGCGCACATTTTGGCAGATTGCTCCTTATGAGAGGTGTGGTCATGGTAATTACCTGCTATTTTTTTATCACTTTCTTCATGCAGCTCAATGCATGCATGTTTGACCAAACCTACCCCAGTCATGTGCAATATTGTAGTTTTTTCTACAAACAAGAACAACAAAAGGAAAATATTCATATCTGATTGAACTCACAAATTCAAGTATGGAACATACATTAATAGTAATACATGTATATAGAAATAACAGTTTATTCATGAAAGTGCTCTGCATGATTGGGTAGTGGTATAGGATTTGTGGCTGGGGTTGCACACACATGATGTTGGTTAAATAAACTTTTGCCCGATTTTAAATAAAACATATATTTTCTGCATGCCGAAAATTCACTGCATTGTTAAGGTCCATTTTCAATGGCCAGGTCAATTTCAGAATGGCCCTGGCACCACCTGGTATACATTCATGTAAAACCCTGTACTTGAATTTCAAAGAGTAGTAAATTGACAAACAATGTGCAGCTAAGTCATTGAGAAAAGAGAATGAAGTGCATTTCTCTCTGCAATTAAATAGCGAGAGTTCAAACCAACAACTGGATAAACAGTCGAGCATTTGCAATACATGCTACAAACTTAGTACATGTTACAGTACTCTACATTTGGCCCTATAGTGATGAGACTAGCCATAGGCATGCACGGTCTGTCCATGATGAGGCCTGAGATCATTAAAAAAAAAAAAAAAAAGCTTACCGCTAATATCCCTGTTAGTGTCCATGGATAATTGAAAATAATATAAAAGGTGTCAACAGATTATACCATGATACATTCAGGTGTCGCCTTTCCTCTTTTACACTGAAATTATGTTCTAATAGAAACAAAATATAAGAGGCAGACTGATTTCTTGATAATATAAAAATGAAAACTATATTGCACGTAGAAAAAACAGAAACCAGGGCATTTCTGAGAAGATTTTGCCTTTGCGTTTCAGGGATGGAATGAATGCACTTCGAAAACAACTATTTTCATTGACATTGACATTGACTTGCAGTCTACTCTCATTTTTAGAAATGAGATTGCCTTTTCAAATGAGACTTTTCAACCCTGGCGAAACTACCTTAGGGGCATTTCAAAAAGCAGGATTAAGGGTTTTACGGGCTAACTTTTGTAAATATTTTGCAATGACTCTGGCATTTGTCCAATCAGATTTCACCCAACTTGAAAATGCTTGCTGAAGTTAGTCAGCAAAATCCTTCATGTCACTTTGAGAAAACTTTTAGTTAAATGAGGGAAACAGCAGTATTCTTGAGCAGCTCTATTAGGGATGACAATGAGGGGGAATTATTAGACTTACAACCAATGGAGTATCACTGATCCTCAAACAGTTTTCAGTGATTGAGAGAAAAACAGCCTTTGCACAAACAGGCATTGCAAGCATTACCAGTAAACTTGTCAACAGGATGGTACTCAGCCCAGCTCCCTTCCCTGTTTGTTAAGTCTACAGCCTATCCCCAGGTCCTCTCGCGGATATTATGAGTGGTGTTGAGGTGTACTGGGGAGGCTGAACAAAATCTGTATGAGGTCCTGTTTCAAAATGACAAGGTGGCGCAGCTCCATTGTGCTAGCTTATGGTGCAAATCTAATTCACAATCTGGAGCAGCATCAGCTCATAAAGGTAGTGTTGCAAATCAAATTCTGCGCCACTGCTCCAGCCAGTGGTGCCGATTCTCCTGGTGGTTCAGAGCCACTGTTATACAGTTTAAGAAGATCCCTGCACTTATTGTGTGTTTCCAGCTCCCATTTTGTTCTGACAGTCCCAGCCTTCTGTGTTGACCTGTCTACAGGAATGTGGCCTCTTGATTGGATCTCACTGCAAGTTTAACAATTTCCCACTGTATGCATGCCATCAATGTTTCAGCAAAACCAAAAAGAGTTTATACAATGTCAGCTTTTATTCATGGGTGATTAAATCCATAAGGTGCGGACTAGAGTCCCTTAGTGCGGACAATGTAAGAAATAAGGCCCCTTTCATACAGTTTCAGCAAATATTAACTGAACTCACTGTACATTCACTATTTAGCCAAAAGTGTGTGGACACTTAAGTGAAACCTCAGAGACATTCATAGAAAACAGAAATTGTAAAATTTTTTATATTTGAAGGTTTAATTGAATTTGGATTAAACTGATCAATGTAAGATGACACGACAGACTGACTAAATAATTCCAAATTCAAATAACAAACCTTGCTCAGAGTAAAACCACCTTCAGGCAACACGCCAGTTAAGTTTTGAGACTGCATCTTGGGTGGTTGTTATGCCAACATGGTGACAAAATCAGAATCAGTCCACAGAAAGATAGGCAAACATATGAACACCTGGCAAAGTGCTCAGAATCGCTTCTGTGGAATTTTCCACACAAAAGGTGTCCACAGGATCATATACTACGACAATCACAATCACACTCACACACACACACACACACACACACACACACACACAGAGAAAGTAATTCCAGCTGATGCCATTGCAGCTGGTGATTAAAAGGTCAGATATTTAGAATATAAAAATGTCTGTTTTCCATTTATGTTAATGAGGTTGCCATGAAGTGTCCACACACAAATTTGACCATATAGCGCACATTAGGAGTTATTTAGAAAAGTTCGTTTTTCTTTTTTTTTTTAATTTGTGCACTTTTCACAGAAGGACACTTTACAAAGTAAGAAGCATGCTGTGGCTGGCCTAAATGCCCAAAATAGCACATAGTAAAATGAAAAAAGTTGGGAGAGAACACTTCTGCTGCCCTAACACTGTGCACAGCCCTCATGAAATGTTTTCTGACTCAAATGTACATTAGGGAGTTGCAATTAGCCTTATGGCATTCTTCGTAATTTGCTTTGTCATTGCTTCATTTCATCATTGGCTCATGATGACGATGATTCGTAGAGCTCTATGGTACAGCTCTTGCTAAAGGCAGATAGAATATTACAACAATTCTAAAAATGAATGTAAGATGTATCGGAAGTACATTTTTAAAAGTTGACACAACTCCAATTCTAATAAAGGTGGCACAGACTAGATGACACTCGGTAGAGCGCATACCTCCGCCACGCTATATATGTGTTCTTTTGGTTACAGAATATGTTCCCGATCACTTCTTAAATTGAATCAACTCATCCTTGGGCTACCACCTATAATTATACCAAATTTTGTGCCAAACCGTTCATATCTTTGAGTTATCCTTTGAGTTAACAGACAGACGGACGGACAGACAAACAAACGGGTGAAAACATAACCTCCTTAGCAGAGGTAAAAATGCAAATGACATCAAAAGGGAGTGATTTCAGATGTTTTCACCCTCTATTACATTGAAAACAAATAACATATGTATACAGTATATGCCTGATAACATGAGCTTTTCAGTTTAATTGTCTCTCTGCTGTGAATATTCCTAAAACATTAGGACACAATTATCAGCTAGCCCTGCTTTTTTGGACTCGTGATGCTAATCAGAAAATCAAATCTCATTGTTCATTGTGGAGCTATATACCCATTGATTGGAAATCAGGTCACCTGCTGCCATTTTGCCTGAGTTGGGTGCCATTCTGAACCCATTTGCAATTCCATTTATTCAAATAAGACCTCTAATTTGATTTTAATTATGAGCTGCACCTGGTTATTAATGCTTTAAAAACGTGATGAATTTGGTCCAATACTCCAGTAGTACGGTAAGGCAAGAATTTATTCTGCCCAATGGCTTAACTTACTCATTGTTATCCCAGTCAGACCCAGAATCAAGGCTCTAGGATGGAAGCCAGGAAATGCGCGAAAGTGTGTACAGTTGTGATGTCACATGGCTTGTAACTGCCGTTTTTGTCCTCATTTGCCTGGCCTAGTTTTATAGCTACTGTTATGTCAAGCAGGTGCCCTTGTGGAACAGTATGACTCCATGCTAGCATAGCAACTGGGTGGTTCTCGGGAGGTGCCAAGAAAGCTCAAGCTTTGATGACAACCTTCAGCACCTCTGTGGGGCAAGCGCCTCTTGCCAAGCCAGTTGCTGCCTGGAACACTCCGTCCGCGGCAGAATTTCCAATGGTTTACAGCCCTACCATGCAGTCCTGCGGACAGCTATCAATTACAGCATGCGGATTCATATTAAAAGTTGATCCGCCACCGCTGCCAAAAGTTTGGACTTGGCTCCCTGAGCTTTAAGTCTCTGTGTAACATCATGTAAAGGCCAGGCAAAGGGCAGAATTCTTCACTCTCTCTGTTAATGCTGGCCTAGGCTGTGACTTTTAAATCAGACTGCACTGGGATGGCGAGTCCTCACCTTCCAATGGGCCCCCAAATGCACCCCTCATCTACACACTGGGATGTGGGCCAACCATGCTTATCATTAACCAAGTAGCAGGAGCTATAAGTTACATTGCCACTGGCACATACTGTAGGTATAAATCAAGCATAGCAGAGTTTATTACATGATATAAGTTTGCTGTTTGTTTATTATTGGTCGGGCTTCAACTGCATAATTAACACTCTGTACATTACAGCCAAAGAGCAAGTAATGACAGCTACCTCAGAGTCTGTTATGCAGTATCATGTTCTCTCCACTTAGGTCCTCTTCAGATAGCCATGACCTATCATGCTAAACTCTAGCTGTTTTGCAGCTGCGAGTAGAAAAGATAAGAGTGACCAACTAAAGCCAGGAATAAATGAGAAAAATAAAACTCGTCGCATCGTTCATTTAGCGCTCCAAGCAATGAAGCTGTTCAGATGTGTAATGCTTTTCCTGTAATACATGCATCATTCTGCAGCTTTCATTTTCAAGGGATAGCATTTGCTGAAATTTCCTTGTGAAACGCTGTTTGAAAGTCTCTGTTCGACTGTGGGGAGGCACGTTGACATAGTGGGTTGCACAGTTATCCCCTGTCTGATGGTTCAAATCTGGCCAGGGACCTTTCTTGGCAGTGTTTTCATGTTCTCCATGTGTTTTTGAGGGTTATCCCTGGGTACTCGTTTCCTCCCATAGTCCAAAAACGTGCAGGTCAGGCTTATTGGACACTAATGTTGCCCACAGGCATGAGTGTGCGAGTGAAATGGCGAGCTGTCCACGGTGTGTCCCTGCCTTTCACCCACTGTCAGCAGGGATAGGCTCCATCTCCCCTGTGACCTTAGTGAGGAAGAAATGGTTTAGATAATGGATTGATGATTGTTAGACTACAATTGTGATAGGAGGAAGAAATTAAATAGTAACTGCTGTGTGAGTTCTGATGAACTCTATGTGCAACTCCAAGTACGTGCCCTTTCAATTTCTGATCCAAATGCAATTTCTAATTCTTTTTAAAAGTAGGTTTTTTAGAATTCTTTGGAAATGTTCCAGAACACAGCACTTTTAATTACCACCAGTGATTGTTACATCATCATAAGAATGTTCAGTTAATGTTCTCATTAAATTTTTTTGTGTTCTCACAGTTCAAAAGGTTAAGCTCTAATGGATTTTTAGCCGTGTGAATTTATGACCATGTACAGCTAATCAACTGTCTTATTGGGATTTTAACAACGGAGACAATCCCTGGATCTGGGCAACCGCAGGGTCATTTGGTCACATGAGTGATGGTGGTTTGGTGGTCATCCTGCCCTTTGTTTGGCCAGTATTTGCATCTTGAGGTGGATCAACAACCTCAATTTAAAAAAAAAAAAAAAAAAAAGTTTGCACATCATGGAAAAATGCAAATAAAGTAAAAAACTGATTTCAAAAGTTCATTCATCCCATACTATATTGCAAAATTACTACATATTTGATGTTCTAATATTATTTGATTTGTGAATTGCTTATTGAAAATAAACTGTAAAAGCCATGTATAGGGATAGGCTAAGTTTGGTGCTACAGCCCATGAAAAATTTCCCAATCACCAAAATCAATAGGGATCCTCTGCATATCACTATTAAGCCACCGAATCCAACACAAATTGTAGTCTGTAGAGTGGTAACAATAAGTTGTGGACAGACCTAAAGATGGACAAACAGACAGACAAGGGAAATCGCAATATGCGCTCATCTGGTGGAGCAGGTTTATAAAAAATGGTGGGTTAAATTTCTAAGCGGAAGCTTCCTACCATTCTACCTTTAAGAAGTGCAGCTAACATGAATTTATTCAGCAAGATACCCAACAAAATTACAGTGAATGAACAATGCACTCTTATGAGCATGTGGTAAATGCCTTTAACTGGAGAATAATTCAAATTAGGACTTTTATGGACCAGTAATTTCAGAATTCTATTGAATTGCAGCACACATTTACCTGCCTCTCGTGAATTGGTGGTGATGGAGGGCCTATTGGAAATCCATTTCTCTGTTGAGCTGATGCCATGAGTAGTGCTTTTTTTGATAGGGCATCAGAAAGTTTGATGGAAATCTTAGGTGAAGGGGAGATGTTTGGTTTGATAGATGTTACCTTTCTGCTTACAGATGGGCAAGGTGATTGAGCTTGCCACTATATTTTTTTAAATTCCTTTCCTGGAAGTCCATGCAGAATTTGGATTTATGTTTTGTGTTCTTGCTTTGGTGTAACAAATTTTGTTCTGTTCCATCCACAGTGACCACATTGGACAAGGACACATTTTCTGTTATTTTGGTTCTGTTGGCCAAGTCAATCACAGGATCTGAATCCAAGTGAACATGCAGTTTACACGCTGAAGAGGAGACTGGAGGCAAAAAGTCCTCAAAACTACAAAAACTGAAGATGGCTTCAATACATGCCTAGCAGAGGATCACATGGAAAGATATCCAGCATCTAGTGATGTCTATGAGTCATACTGTGTAGAGCATGATAGCCCCATTAAGTTATGTGAACTGATTTCTTCTCTTTAACTCCACTTGTCATGACAAATTTTAGATATTGAACTCAAGTTCATAAGTTTTCAAAAGTTAAACTTGATTTTAGCTATTGTCTTGACTAATTGGGAGCTGAAACAAAGCTCATCAATTTGAGTTGACTCACATTTTTAAGGCAGCCGGTGAACTTTTGTTTTCAAGTTTAACCAGCTTGAAATGTACCACAATACACAGACTTCAAACATTCACAGCATGTAAAAGTTAAGCAGCCAAATATTAAAAACTATTACTTTATTCCACAGTGCCAGAGTACGGAACCAGTTAAAATGTGTCACTGTCTAATGTTGTTCTCTGTCAGCAAAAATCACAAGTGATCCCAAATTCAGTGGTAGTGCATTTATGGCTATATTGTGTCAAGGGTAGAAGAAAGTGCAATAGGAAATGAGATGAACCCTAAAAGCAACCAATTGCCATATTGTAGTTAACCAGTGAAAGTTAGTAAAAAAGGGATTCCATCATATCAAAATCCTTTGAGGGGTAAGTAGTTCAGTCATGGAAAAAAAGTTATGGTTTACAGGCTCTCCACTTGCTAAAGCACCAACACATAAAGAGTAGAATTAGAACAAATAAATAATACTATTTCTTTTCTGCTCTGTTTATCTTTGTCTTCCCCACCTGTTATTCTACTTTTCCTCTGTCACCTCACTCTCCGTCCTTTCTTTCTCCCAACAGGATACCATACAAACGAATACCAATCGATCGGCTTTATGCGGTGAAAGATTGATTAATAACTAATCATGACTCAGGGTAGCAGCGGAATTTAGTGGAGGGTACAGTTAATAAGAAGCCTCTCACTGCCCCCCAGTGCCCTTTCAGAAACCTGCCTCTCCTCCCAAATAAGGATTCATCGTATTTAATACGCTTGGAGACAGAATGGTTGCCAGTGTTTAGAGACGTGCACATGATCTGGCATGTGAACACATGGAGGGGGATATTTCCATGCTCTCTCTTCAGCACCTGGCGGTCTCATAAATGCCGCCATTTTAATCAGAGGCCTCCGTTTATTGTCCTTTCACATGCAACTTCTACTGTAGAAAATTGTGAACATTTTGCCAAAATGACTTTGCTGCCTTCACACATTCAACTAGTTTCTTTCTCAAATTTCTTCCATTCCATAGTAGTTAAAATGAACTTCAAGATCCTAATAGATATTTTTGTTAAGTCTAAATGGTAGGCGATTTATTTTTGAGAACAGCCCCAGGGAAACCCTCAAACACATTTCTAATGCAAACATTGTTCTCCTCACTCACAGAATAAGGGTGATAAACGACTGAATAGCAGGGAGGGGGAAAAAAGCAATTTTCAGACACCTATGAATTCTGATCTGCAGCGTATTCCCAGGGCTTTGCTGTGAATTTGAGTAAGGGATAAGCCCTCGCCCCGCTCAGCAGCAGAGGTACTGAGGAGAACATAATCAACTTAAAGGCACAATCAGTTCACTCTCTTGCTTGAATGAGACAGTTGCAAAGTGTCATGCTGCAATTTCTTTTCTTTTAAAGAAAACACTGCAGGGCAGCAGATAATGTCTTGAGAATGTGTCATCATTTTCAGATTCATAAATGAATCCAAACTACCTTATGGTGCAATTACAGGAAGTGAGAAACTTCAATTGTTTAGAAAGTTTGGCAGGACATCTTCTCCCATTCAAATTAACCCTTTGGCACTGCCCTGCTGAAAATTGCTCTATTTGGCTTTGATGACTCAATTTCCACGATGATTATTTTGCATCAACTAAGCGTCCGATGTACTGCTCAACAAGTTGCCAGTATTATAACAAATTGTCCAGAAATCCTAAATATAAAGTAATCCTGAACGTGATGTTGATGGTGAAACTGGCAGCATAGTTTGGTAACAGTTACCAAATAACAGTTTAGAAACCAACAAGTTTGATAGAGAAAGCGAGGCCTTGATAAGTAGTATCTTAAGAACTGCACAAAGCCCTGCATCATCTGAAGCAACATGAGTGTTTAAAACAGAGGGAATGGCTAAACTGAAAATATTAGAAAACATCCAAAATAGCTTAAATTAGCTTAACTCTAGAACACCAACCTTTAGTTTGTGTAATGCCATCACCCTCCATGGTGTGGGTTAAAATATCCCAACATTAGTGTTTTACGGTCAAAATAATAAATTAGTAATTTATCATACAACATTTATTGAACAAATCCATGTATGTGGTTTTTTTTATTTTTATTCTTTTTTTTTTTTACTGATTAAGATTATGTATAATTATCAATAAATGATGAAAAACCATAATGTGTGTTTTGCCATAACAAATGAGATAATTCAGTTTTCTGGCAGGTATCAAAGGGTTAAATAGACCGTCAGGGGTAAACACGAAAAGTATTAATCACAAAACAATGTGATAATTAAAGTGAAACTTTTCATTTTCTAAATCCCTTATAAGACTTGAAATTAATGCAATCTGCCAAAACGCAAACATGACCCTGGTCTTCAAGAACGAGCAGTAGCAAACATTTCTGACTTCTGCTACTGTCCTGTACGCCTGTCTGCTCTGCTTCAGACAACACATAGTTGGGTAGATGGTTTAAAATTTAGACCTCCTCAAAGAGCCAATTTCATTCTCACTGAGTAGTGCTATGCACAGTATGTTGTCAATTTTGGATATTAAACCTTGGGGAAACATACTTGGTTCCACAGATTTTACAGCTTTAAGACGCATGCTACATTTTTGACATGCCAAGGTGTCCTATTTGAGAGTCAGTGGTCATAAATTTCACATACTGAAGACAAAACTAAAGGGTAAAAAAAACTCAAAGAACAAGCAGGAACTTAAGACTGGTGCAGTTAAGGTGTGGCAGATCATCACCAGGGAGGAACCCAGCATCTTATATACTCCAGACAGTCATTGACGACAATGGATTTGCAACCAAGTTGCCAAATTGGCCATTTGATTTTCTGTTAGTGTGTCATTTTAATATTTAATTAAATTTAAGAAGTCTACCCCTCAACTACATTTTCATTGATTCATTTCAAATGCATAACGGTGGATGAAAATTGAGACACTCAAAATACTAAAGGACCTCACTGTATTTGGAAACATTTATAATTATGAAAAAATGGGAGAGTGGTTATTGCATTTCTCAAATGATTCATGAGCCTGCGTTTATTTGGGCTGGAGTTTAGTGGAACAGTACAGTACATCGAAGTGTCATTGCCTCCGTAATCCTGTTCAAAGCACAAACAATGCCGCTGCATGGCTCAAAGGATTCTGAATAAAGGAGCATAATGGTGTTCCATTTTTGTTGTCATTTGCCTGCTTAGCAAAGGTCATTATCAAAGCAAGTGCACGCTCCAAAGCTTACAGTTCAAACTTCATGCCTGATGTAGCCAAGCAAAACGCACCCATACCTTGCTGTAATCACATTGAAAAACACTTCTAGGGAAAGTGCCAAAGAAATGGTCTTACTTCTACAGCAAACTGAAGAAAGATGGTTCTTTCCTTGTTTTAAATTTTAGAATTTGATGGCAAAGTGGCTTTTTCACATTTGTGAAATGGAAAGTCAATTGTATTATTTATTATCTGTCATGATCCGTCATCATCCTCCTTAAAAGGTTTCCTGTGCTTGCTGCATCTTCCTTTTCCAAAACAGATAAAATATTTTGCTACAATGAAGTACATGTGGAAAGAAATGCATTTTTCTTAAATAGGTGCATCGAAGATACAAACCGTTAAAACGTGCCTTTTTAAATGTGCAGGTGCCTTATCTTGTG
This sequence comes from Gymnothorax javanicus, assembly GCA_029692085.1. NCBI lineage: Eukaryota > Metazoa > Chordata > Actinopteri > Anguilliformes > Muraenidae > Gymnothorax > Gymnothorax javanicus. The sequence goes on along the minus strand of CM056209.1, from coordinate 13,902,299 downwards.
TCTTGATGTTCTGGGCGTACAGCCAATATAACTGATCCTGAATAATTAACTGTTCACATTTAGCTTAATTAACTGTTCACAGTTCAAGACAACATACTGCCCCTGTTCAGAAGTATTTGAACAGTGGCACAACTTTCATCTTTTTGGCTTTGTAGGCCTACACCACCACAATGGATATTCAGTGAAAAAATCAAGCTGTGCTTAAAATGCATACTTTGAACTTCAATTTGAGGGTTTTGCCATAAATATTGTCAGGAACATTTCTGTATATAGCTCCCCCACCCCCCCATTTTGGGAGCTGAAAAGATCTTAGCCAATATTAGCGATGCTAATGGAATGTATATAGCCGTTCAGTCTGGAAACTCTAGTTACAGCTACGCGTTGACTTCAGCGGCCATGTGTCCTCTCACCAAACCTTGCCCAGGTTGTGCTGCTCATTGTATGCAATGGCAGCCCAGGATCGTAATGGGTTTATTACTCGGGCCAGTAGGCCACGAGTCAAGAGCTGCGTCCGAATAGTCTTTTGTGCTTAGGAAAGTTCCTAACTCCTAGAAAATGATCCGGAAGTATTTACTTGGCAGCCATGATAAGTGTGTTCGGATTCTTTAAATGTAAAGGAAAGGTGCTACGATGCTTCCTAATTTATCACCTTTAGCATAGGGTACACTGAACCATCCTTTTCGAAAAGAAAGGAGCAAGTGCCATCCCGAATTCCATGATACTGTCCATCCGGCCAATCACGAAAACAAACAAACATGACGGGCAGGAGGCGGGTGATCACTGTGCCTAGTGTAATGCTGCGTTCCATTTACCTCGGAAGTCGGAGGTCAGAGCTGGGAATTAAGTCACAGCCGAGTTATCAGCATTCCAGTTACAAAGTCGGAAAAAAGTTGCCAACCGCCATAAACCAGGAAGAAGAGTAGTAAAGCAAGATGGTCACATCTATGAAAGCTATTCTCGCGTTTGCCTTGTCCGAATATAAGCAACTTCTGGACAAATATGCGGTCCTTCTGCAACCTTCAAACACGTTGCATTTATATATACATCGAACAATGCATACGGCTGATTTAGTACGACAAACACGAGTCAGAAGTAATAAACGGAATATTACAGGAGCTTCTAATTACTGTTTACACCTGGGGCAGCCATCTTTAAATGTTAACTCGGGGGTAGTGAAGATTCTTCCGACTTTCCGAGTCGGAAATCCGACCTCGGGGGGCGTTCCAGTTGAAACTTCCGACTCGGAACTCGGAAATTCTGACTTCTGAGTAGAAATGGAACGCAGCATATGTATTCGGATTCTCTTATTCACGCAGTTCTCTTCCTAAACTGTAAAAGAGTCCCCTTTACACCTTTCCTTTACCTCATGATGTTTTACACAGAGGTTAAAGAAAAGTGGCTTAGGGAATTAGACGATAGGACGTAATTTTTTAACTATTCGGACGCAGCCTAAGTTTCAGTTCCGTTCTTCTTCTTTTTTTTTTTTCGGGGTCACGATTGTCCTGCTCATGCGCGCGCGCAGTTTCGCGAATGGCCCAGGCCTAGACCCGGCCCGAGTACAGGCTCTGAGGAGCCTCTCGTTAAGCTTAGACTTTTGAAAACGTCTCGTAAAATATATAAATCGTCCCTACCTTCCCATAAATTCTTGTTTTTCAGGTACTCCAGATTGTTATCCTTCGATTAGCTACATTTTGAAATATGTCTATCGATTGGTGGACAAAAAATACATTTGTTTTCAGTTTCTTAATTTTGCTCTCTCCCTCTTGACCAAAATCGCAACTGCGCATGCGCAAATCAACAGAAATAGCAAGTGGGAAGATGTCTCTACCGCGCATGCCCAGTTTGTTTTAAAATGGCAGTCTGTATGAGAAGTTTATTGGATTCATGGAGAAAACCTAGATTTATTTGGTAAGTAAAGCAGCTAAACGTCTTAATTTGTTAGCTAATTACTGGAGGAACATTAGAACTATCGGATGGTGACAATGTTTTTGCAGTCAGCTGTATACAGAAGGCGCTATCACTTTCCTAAAAAGTTTTAAGCTTTTTTCCCCACATCGTCTGTGGACTGTCAATTCACATGGGCTAACCAAACCCATCACATCAGTACACATTACATCTGCATGTGGCGGGGTTGTGTGGAAACACGGATCTACGCGTAGATTAAGGGAGTCTGAAACAACCTAAAAACAAGGCAGCCACTAACTCTGTGAACAGACAAAGAGGAAAGGAAAACAACAAAGGATAATGCCAGGGAACTTAGTATCCACAACCTGGCCTAAGAGACAAAAAAATAAAAATAACTCGAACCCAAAACCACAGAACAAGGCTCTGGAAAAACGAAAAGAAAACTAACTACGAGTTTGGTTAAATAAAGCGACTCGGGAAAGAAATAACCTGCTCTTCCCGATCGCGGAACAATTTCTCTCCAAACGAAATTAGAATATTGTGCAACAAGAGCATAAGCCTGGACCCTGAACCACAAGGGTTGACCAATACGACAGGCGAATCCAAAATACTATAATGAGCACTCGTAAGAAGACGAGGATTAAACCTGGAGGAGTCTACTAAAAGAACCTCCGAATACTGGCTAAAGCACGACCCAAATGGCAACACTAAAAGCGGATTTCCACATACTCCGTCTGCGCCGCGCAGCGCAGCGCAGTGCCGCAAATCTGGAGCGACCGACGCCGTGAGCCCTCGCCCACTGGATGCATTTCTGGAACGCCGCACAGCGGAGCCCTGTTTGGTGCCTTTTAATTTCCTGTCGGGTGCGATCTGGTCTACGTCAATTGACGCGAAAGGGGAGCGAAGTCGCTGAAAAATAGACCAGGCGTGTATCTCTGGCAAAGCGGAGCGCAGTGGCGCTGTTGGGATGCTCCAGAGACGCTTTGCGGCGCGCACTGTGGAAATGCAAATATTGACTAGAAGAGGAGCTATTTGCTCCGCAGTGCGCGGCGCAGCGCAGACGGAGTACGTGGAAATTGGGGGTTACGCAGATCTTTTTCGGTGCCATACCAAAAATAATGTGCTACACCATATTTATATTCCTGAAATACGAGTTTCGGGGATATCATGGCTTTGTCCCACCCGCCGCCGCCACCGCGTCCATAGATTTTAGCCGTTAGCGCGATAACTCACAAATTAGTTCACATTGGCTTCTCATTTTTAGCATATGGGTACATATGGTAAAGAGGATGAACTGCTTAGATTTTGGGAAAGTATACACTCCTAGGTTTGCCACCAGGTGGCACTATATATTGAAAAAATCTGTTTTTTAATCATATCTCTGGAACAATTACTTACACAGACCTCAAATTTGCCTCATATTTTAGGTCTAGTAAAGGGAAATCTAATAAAGGGGGCTTCGAGGATTGGGGAATTTCGGGGATATACCCCTTGCTGTCAGCTGCCGACAGCGTAGGCCTAGTTATAAATGGCTATTCATTTTAACATGCGAGTCTTCCCAACTAAGCAAACAGAATCAGAAATTAAATTGTCATAGTAACACTTTACAATATGGTACAGTCATTGTCATTTTAATACTTGGTTTCAAATCCTTTACAGTCAATTACTGCCTGATGTTCGAAGCCCACAGACATCTCTGTACACTGTTTCTTCCCTGGTAATGTTTGTTCTTGGAACATTTTGCCATCAGCGGATGAAATGTATACTCAGTTGCATTCAGGTTAGTTCTCTATTGTAAAATATTCCACTTCTTTGCCTTTTAAAACATAGGGTTGCCTTCACAATATGCTTTGGGTAGTTGTCCAATTGCACTGAGAAGCACTGACTTTATTTGCTCAGCTGAGCAAATAAAGAAGCCCTATGCTATTCAGAATCCATCCTGCTGTTTTTGTCAGCAGTTACATCATCAAGAAGGACAGTAGAACTAAAAGGGTTCTCACAACAGCACATAGCCCAACAAAAACAACAATCCCCAAGTTTTTTTTTTTTTTTTTTTTTTGAAGTCTCATTATTCTAACTTTTAAACTGAAGTAATTCTGTGCAGACCCTCAGATGTAAAATCAAAACATTTGAAATATTTTGTTAACAGACAGACAAACAAACAAACAAACAAACAGACACGGGCAATTATGTAAGCCCATTCAACTTTGTTCCATGAGCACCAATACACACCCACGCTATACAACTACCTACAATGCATCACAGATGAGGTTCTCTGCTTTAGATCCTGAGTAGTTCCTTCCTTACACTATTCTCATCTCTAAACATCATTCTGGTAAAAGTCAATCTTTGTCTCATCAGTCCACAGGACATTGTTTCAGAGCTGTACAGCCTTTTTAGATGCCTCATGTTTTTGAGAATTTACAGCAATTTACTTGTGGTAAACGCACTGCATTTACTGTAGGGAAGTCCACTCTTGTTTGCTTACTTTTACACAGATAGGCCTACCTCCCAGAGTGTGTTCTTGGTCAGATCAGATCAGATCAAGGGAATTCAAAGAATTCCTCTGTCATCCACCACAGTTGGTATTTGCGGTCTTTCAAGCCTTTTGGTATTTCTGAGCTCACTATTGAATGTTTCCTTTTCATATCTATTTTCAACTCCAATATGTCCCGATAGACAACTAAATTAAAATCAACTTTGTCTATGTTTAACTATAAATGTACCTCACTGTTCATATACATCCATGTTTCATTCCACTTTTTCAGGTATAACCTCTCCCTCTGCCTGATATAAATCATGGTTCTAATCTTATTCAAGGTCTGTCTTAAGAATATATAGCCTTTTCCAGGGTAAGCTGTATCTTTTGAAAATGGTAGAAACCCCTGCACATCTCTCCATCATACCATGTATTACAGTTCAACAAACATTGAAGTATAAGCACAGAACTGAATCATTCCTTGATAAAAAGTCTGCATGGAAAACAGCAGGTGGTTTTGAAAGGTCAATTGAAAGGTCCCTACTCACAGAGTGGTCTGCTTTTCATTTTGCCCTAAAACTGATGCCTGTCCCAGCTCTTTCTCACTTGGATGTTTTTATTGAAAGGGCATTCATTTAGATCCTCTCCACTGTGCAAAGGTCTCAGATTTCCAGGCTTATCGCAATCACCTATTTTACAATCTTGTCCTTCCTTCCACGCACTTGATCAGGCAATCACTCAAGGTCTGCCGTTATAAAAGAGATTTCAATCCATTAAATGAGCTAGTAAAAAGCATTAGAGGGTTTCTCATGGAAACGTCAGTTTAAAAATTTTGAGACCCTCGATTGCTGAAAATTTCCCCGAAATCATGTTCCCATTTCTTCCCCTTGTTTGTCTTCATGGTCCTCCTTGTCCCAGTGACAGGTGATAAATTCAAGAAAGTCAGGATGGCTGAAAAAATAATTGATCTGAACGAGCCCCTTACCTCGCCACCCCCTTCGTGATTTACATACTAAGGCTAATTTGGTGCGGTGGCATCTTCTCGAGGAACACTATTTCTTTGGGGTACCCTGTAATCAATATGTCTCATATTCCCTTGTACCAGATCAAATAATGTTAAAACATAAATTAGAATGATCCACAATGTCCCAGCACTTACAGTAAGTATGGATGGAGTAGAATAGCACTGGAGTGCATAAAGGACACCTACACATATCCAGCATAATTAACCTGCCATTGGGTTCATTTGGGGGGCTGTTGGGGTTAGTGTGCACCACCTGTGTCATGCTGGACATGACAGGTCATAAGAAAACAGTATTTTTCAGAATGTTCTTTTTAATGTGATCAACTATATTGGAAAAAAAAGTCAATTACACCTTGTCTTCCAGGTCTTTGCATATGAGAGCAATCGGTAAATAGCAAAGGTGATTATCTGTCAAGTCAATGGATCTGTACCTGCAAGTGCTACATTGAAATCCCAGCTTAGACTTTTATCATTTGCAATGGAGACAGTTAATTACTAGCGACTTTGTTGAATTAATTTGCGTTACTGAAATTGGTTCTCTTGTCTTTAATATTTTGTGATGGCCTGTCAGAGAGTGATAAGTTCAGTCTGGTCAGGGGCAAATCTGCGTCTGCTGCTAAAGACTGAGCAGATTTGTCTGTCATTCCCCCGCAGTGAGTGTGATTGAGCGCTATAATTAAACATACTAATTTATTGTCAGAACCAACTTATCAACCTGCATAAAATATCTGTGGTTTAATTGGGAACCACTGTCATTTTTTTTTTTTAACTTTTATATTGCACATCCCTAGCTAATCAGAATCAAATCCCCAAATTAATTAAAGTGCAATATTCCTGGGGCTATTAATACGACTCAGGTGGCTGATTAAAGTTTTACGCAGTATTATTTTGAAATAGCTCATTATCACCGTATAATGTTCTAAAGTGTTAAAACAGCTTTCTCTGCCTTTTTAGACAATTGTAATTGATGCCGTATGACACCATATTGACTACTTTTAAGTTGGTTTGGGCAAAGTAATATGAAATATATGTGACCTGTGAGAGCAAACTGGGTCCCAGCTATGCATTCCCAGTAAACACCAAATATGTGCCCGAGGACATACATTTTCCAAAAATAGTTCTGACCATTTTCAGCCACTTTATAATGCTAAAATTCCACCTGGTAAACTTTCCTGGTGAGAAAATATTGATAAATGGTAGAAAATGGGCTATTTGTAAACAGTAGTTCACTTCATTATGGAAAAATTACTTGAAACAAAGCCAGAAATGAACCAATTTCATCAATAAATTCATCCACATTATCGCTCATGAATCCCCATCATCTATATTCCAAAATAACATGCGGAATACCCACTTTCCATATATGGTATTCCTTATAATATTACACGTCACAAGCAGCAAATAGCAGCCGTTGAAGGTTGTGATCAAATTAGCCTTCAGACTTCCCAATTTCAAAACTGAATATCTCGGTGATGTGTTAAAATAGGCCAGTGGATCTATACACCATTGCAGAACCTGCAGTGTCATCTAGACGATGGTGAAGAGAACTAAATTTTAGTTCATAGTTCATCCATTCACAGTCAATGGGTCCAACTATGTAAGTTAGCATCTGTGATTTTGGGAAACGCACCCCAGTTCGACTGAGAAACGATGAGGCCTGCTGGTACTAGTAGAGCTTCTGACAGGAAAAGCCTCCTTGCCAGCCTCCCTTGTTTTCTGGGTCCTGCTGTCTGCCCCAATTGCTTTGGAAAGTCAAACTCAGGTTTTTGCGGACTCTGAAGCTGTCCGGAACCTCCTGGGACCGTATGCATGATGCCAGGATAAGTGACTTATCCGGGTCTATCCTGTGGAGAGCGAGGTAAAAGTGGTATGCATGTAGAAGGGATAGCACTATCCGCGGTCCTTATCTGGGGATAAAGTTATACCCAGTTTCAACTGGGGATAGCGGCTTTATTCCACGGATTCCGCTGGTCTCGCTGCCTGTTTAGTACAGCTGCTTTCAGAGACTTCCACTTATCTTTCAATTCTGAAATAGTGCGTTCTGCGCAGCTGCACGAATTCACCTTTGCGGCAATTCAGGTCCAAATTTCAGTTTTAATTTTGTTCGCTACAGCACATGTATTAGCTGTAAACAGCACAGTATGTTCCACCGAGATTTCCACCAAAAGAACACGGATTTCGGTGTCAGAAAAGTTACTTTTCCGCTGCCGCTTCGGTTGTGAAACAACTGACGCCTGCTGCATTCCCTGCTGAAAAATCCAATAGAATACCATTAGAAAAAACCATTAGGAACCATTAGGTTTCTAGTGGTCTAATGGGAATTGGAACCCCATTAGGAACCATTAGAAGAAACCATTAGGAACCTACTGGTCCCATTAGGATGTAAAACTGTTAGGACCCTACTGGTCCCATTAGGATATAAAACCATTAGAGACTTACTGGTCCCATTAGAATGTAATATCATTAGAGACCTGCTGGTCCCATTAGAATGTAATACCATTAGAAAGCTACTGGTTCCATTAGGAGCTAAAGCCATTAGAAAACTGGTCCCATTAGGATCTAAGGGCACTTTCACACCAGGATAGTCCGGGGGACTCCGATCAATTGAGCGGGGACTGCTCACACCTTCATTTGGTTTGGTTCACTTTCACACTGCACTTTTGAAAGCGGATCAAACCTCCTGGGCAACGTCATGCAGTTACAACAGCTGCTCGTTTGCGGCGGTATTGCCCGAGACGAGCCCTAACTAGGAAGAAACAAAGCACGAGGAAGAAGAAAACCCAGCTCATCGATTGGCCAGGACCTCACTTTGGTTCACTTCCTCTCTTTAGTTCGCTGGATAGTCCATTTGCATTTCCCACTGTAAGCGTACCGCACCAGGGTTCACTTGCAAGCGAACCGAGACCCACGTTTTCAGGCGAACCAGAGTTCGCTTGTTTGGTCCGCACCAGTGTTTGGATGAGGTTTCACACCCGCCCAAACGAAGCGGACTATCCGAGGAAACGAACTCTGGTCCGTTTAAAGCGGACCAAACAGCTCTCGTGTGAAAGCGCCCTAAAACTATTATAAAAACATACTGAGAAACCTACAGCTGCAACAGAAATTACTGCAGAGTCCTAACACTGGGCACCAGAGACATGTCTATACATATGTGTAATTGTGTATGTATTCGGATATTTTCCCCTCCGAACTGGGAACAGGACATATGTGGCGTGACAACTCATTGCAGTTTGTGAATTTAATTAAATTTTTTCAGAACACGAACCATCAAACCATCAGGTTGTGTTCTTTTCCCTCCTCTTGGATGGATGAGTCATGAACAATGATTTAATCACAAAAGGCCAAATATGATTTAATCACAAATTTAATCGCAAAAGGCCAAAGGTGATCTTGGAATGTATTAAATGAAATCACTGAACACTGCAATCTACAAACATACTGTACAGCCTACACAAGGATCCACTAGAAATCACACAGATGTGATCGCCAAAGAAGGGTATAACATCTGTGTTCCTCCATCACACGAGGAACCATTAGAGACCACTATACCCTGTAGTGATCACTAGAGCACTGTATAGTGACCATTAGACTGGTATAGAAATGCCTTTAGGAACCATTAGACTCCTGTAGGAACCATTAGTAGGGACCAGTTAAAGTCCTGTAGATTTGTGTAGGAGATAATAGAATCCCATTAGAAAAACAAACCGAACCATCAGGAAAACATGAGTAGCCATTAGAAACCATTAGAAACCACCAGGAACCATTAGAAACCAATAAAATATGCCTAATGGTTTGTCTGACTTTTTTCAGCAGGGTTGTACGCTGTAGAAAATAGCTATTTGTTGTACAACTATAAAACGAGAAATGTGCTGTTATGTAAGAGCGTCACAAGGAATCCCGTACCGACATGCGCAGAATGCTATAAAACACAGGGAGTCCCCCTTTCTAAAAATAGCACTTGCATGTAAACCTGGGATAGCTATTCCCTACACTATCCTTGACTCATTCAAACGGAGAGCACAAGGCAGTGATCCCTCGGATAGTAATCCGGAGGTTAGGCGTTATCTGGGGGTAAAGTTATCCCTCCTCCATGCATACGGCCCCTGGACTGTTATTTGGCCCAACACAGGGGAATCGCCGTCCAATGCCTAAAGGAGCCATAACAGGTCACCGCTCTGGATTGAAGCCCTTTGGGTCCTTGCAGTATCAGTTCCCAGATTGTTCCACTTCGGCTCACGCTGGGGGGTCAAAGGGAACACATCTCCTTCCTTCTTACAAATACAGCATGAATCCTTTTGGTCCAGGGCAACCTCTGGTTGACCCTACATAACCCTAGCATTAATTGGACAGTTGGAGCGTTGGAGTAGTGGGGTCCTTCATGCCAGCAGTCCTATCTCAAAGAAGACTGACAGTGTAGTGGGTCCCTGGGAGATGGTTACCTGCTTGCAGGCCCCCCTGATGTGCCCCAGGAATACAGTAACCCACAGGAACCGCTCAGTAGGCATTGGGCCACCAACTAACCATCTCATTGACCTTTATAAATGTGCCGTCAACATTTTGCTGAGATTTTATCCCTCCTGAGGTCGGTTGTACTCCCTCCCTGGGCCTGACACTGGCAGTAGAAGTGTATGTCCGGGAGGCACTGCGTGTATTGCCCTGCACTGTAATTTTTATGTGTCCCTCTTAAAGTCTGTCTCCTCCTGCCTTTTGACCCCAGCAGTCCCAGGCCCCCCACCCATGGGAGAAGCATCTCTAGGGATCCGAAAGTTTACCAGAACATCCACGCATTTTGTGAATGGGCCACATGGTCCGGGCTTTGTTCACCACTGATTTATTATTTAGAGGGCTGTATGGTCTGGTATCTGTTAATTAGGCTTTCTTCCAGGGCATCAGTAGGTCTCATAGCACTGCATCTGCTCAGGGACAGAGGACCTTTCTCACTGATCAACATTAGATTGATAGCAGTTTTACACATGTGCATCCCATACATAAAAAAAATATTACACAATGTGTATGAACTGCTGCAAATCCACAGCAAGAATTGTGTGGTTTGTAATCCCTGTCAGTTCCTGAAGTTCGGATTTTGCCCTTAAAAAAGAGAGCAGATATAAAACATTGATGCACCACAAGAGGGCAGCAGAGTCGAACTAAAGTGTGCCTCGGCTAAACAAACTTATGGTAAATGAGAATAAATAGTACTGTAGGCGAATGTAATGGAATGTAAATGCAATTTAAGGTCCTGCCAGTGAGTGCCTTTTAAAACGCAGCGACATCCTGCTCTTTGTTTTTATAGACTCCCCTTTATGTACAATACCAAGGTTAATTTCTTGCTTCCACTACAACTGAAATTGAAACTACTATTTTCACTTTTGTGAAACCAAATAATGTTGGTTTGATACAATCAGCAGGCTATAATGTCAGCACCCCATTGGTTCGGAATAATTACGTTTGCCCAAGAGATGGATTGAGCCGTGAGTTCATTTACTCAAACTTAGCCTTATTGATTGTGCTATTTCACTAAAACAAATAAATAGGCTCTCTCATCAAAGGCAGATTGCCTATATTAATAGACAATCAGTATTCCCCGCGATTCACGCGATATTTCTTTTAGTCAGCTCTTCCATGGCTGGCCAGTCGCATAAGGTCCTTCATTTTACCCTGGGGCACCGCAGCTAGGTTTGTCTTCATTAAGAGGCCTCACACAGAAATGGCCGTTGGTGGCATTGCAGGTTTAAGCCTATGATGAATGTTGTTTGCCAAGTGCCCTGCTGCCACAACCTCTCTGTATTCATCTAGCCACATAAACCAACACTACATCATTATCCTCCGCTATAATCCTGTAACTTTTTGGGCATTGATGCACGGCTTCATTTTTGGTTTCTGATACTAACATAGCAGGGAGATATTGTTGACCAACAGTTTACTCAACATTCAGATTAAAAAACGGTCCTCGAAGAAACCCTGTGATTCCATTGACGAACTCTATGTAGTTTAAGGGTTTGTTGTTGGGAAAAATGGTTATTTGTGTGGGAGCTGTCTCACTTTTGAGAGTTGGTAAACACGTTCTCTATAGATCAAAAAAGATTCTTCAATAGATAAGTTAAAATAAAGATAAGTCAAAGAACCTTTTCCTCCAAAAAAATTGGCATTGCAAAAGAAAATGGGTTGCATGAACTACAAATATTTAATTTGACGCAGAAAGTCACAGGAGAGGGGTATGGGCCCAATGGCAAATAAAAATATGAAGGATAAGTCAAAGTTTATTTTTCAGTCTGGCGCTGGAACAGAACAGAGTAACTGACAGGCACTGAAACAGAACTGGATAACAGACTGCCACTGGAATAGAACAGAGTAACTGACGGGCACTGAAACAGAACTGGATAACAGACTGCCACTGGAATAGAACAGAGTAACTGACGGGCACTGAAAGAGAACTGGATAACAGACTGCCACTGGAATAGAACAGAGTAACTGACAGGCACTGAAAGAGAACTGGATAACAGACTGCCACTGGAATAGAACAGAGTAACTGACGGGCACTGAAACAGAATTGGATAACAGACTGCCACTGGAATAGAACAAAGTACCTGACAGGCACTGAAAGAGAACTGGATAACAGACTTCCACTGAAATAGAACAGAGTAACTGACGGGCACTGAAACAGAACTGGATAACAGACTGGTACTGGAACAGAACAGAGTAACTGACAGGCACTGAAATGGAACTGGATAACAGACTGCCACTGGAATAGAACAGAGTAACTGATGGGCACTGAAAAAGAACTGGATAACAGACTGCCACTGGAATAGAACAGAGTAACTGACGGGCACTGAAACAGAACTGGATAACAGACTGGCACAACAAAATATACATGGAAAGTAAAAAGTAGTTTCACACGACAGAGACCAAATATGGGTGACAAAAGCGCAAAAGACTAAAGGAAAGACTAAAGGAACATATACATGTATGGATTTCTATTACATACATTCAAAACAAAACAAAAAAATTGTGTGTGCATCAAAAATGAATTTGGGAAACGTTTTTTATGCATATATTTGTTTTGCATTTATATACAACAATAAAATGTTTTGTGTGCATTGAAACATCTTTTTGTTGAGAGTTTATTCATAAATCACAAAATACATCTGTGTATCTCTCGGTGTGCATTCACTTATTATGAGACTGATGTAACCTCTTAGAAATGGGGTCCATTCTGGTGTTAAAGAGCTCTACCCACTTTGCCAGTTCGCCCATACAATGTCCAGCAGACAGTGGGCAAGTTCAGGTGGGGCTCAAAAATGATCCCCAGCCCAGACCTGTAACTCTGGACTTCCGTAGTCCCAAAAACCAAACCAAAATATATTTGTGCGCTGCATTTCGATAATTCAATTCAAAAGACTTCAACTGTCCTAAACTTCATCAAGACTGTGGCAGCAGTGGCAGGGTAAAAATACTGCATGGTGGTACATAGGCTGAAACTCTGTCCTTCATATATTCTCGTAATGGAAAGAGACTTGGAATGCAGGCAAATATCCCACTATCCTTAAAAAGTCATGGGAATAATAATTTTTCAAAATATATGATGCAATCAAAAGGATCCATCTTTGTTGCTGAATCAGAACTTTGCGGTCAGTCAGCATCATATCCCGCAGTATGAGAATGTAGATAAAATTGCACTAAAACCTGATTGGCTCTGTCACTTGCTGTCATAATTCCTCTTGAGAAAAGTCCTATATCATAGAAGAGAGTGTGAAGGGTGTGAAGAGTGAAATTCTTTGCCCCAAAATTGTAAATGTACCTCAACATTTACTGTATGTTAAAATTGTTATGACCCAGCCTCATTCACACTGTAAAGGATGAGGACAAGGGAAAAGGGAGGGGAATTCCATCAACCAGCTGACAAGGAACTGTTGTCCCTATCTGCCTATTTTAGGACTAATCTTGCTCATCCAGAAAAGGTAGCATGGGGTGGCTGTAAAGACTTGACTCCTGTACACTTGTGAGATTGCCCCAACAGATTTTTTGAGGTCCACGCGATCTCCTTCAAAAATATTAGGAAAGAAAAAAAAAACAAAGTTAAACAATGAAGATGTGATGAGGTCGACTTGAATGTTCTAGGGGCCAGATAGATGGCGCAGTTCACGGGGGTAGACTTCCTTAAGGGCGAAGGCTAGAATCATAGTCAAATATTTAAAAAGATGCTAAATAAATTCAATCAGCAGACAAGGTGCAAGACGAAAGCCTGTAATCAAAATGAGGCAGTCAATGCTGTTATGTAGAAAAAACCGTCATTAAGAAATCACAGGTCTGAAGAGCAAGTTGCCACTGGCACAGTTCGAGGGATCGTAATGAAATGTCCAAACCTAGCCAAGGGTGGAGATAGACTATTTGCACTATGATATAAACTTCTGTTTTCAGCCATAGACTGCATACAGTCAATTTTGTCAGCACACAAAACTGAAACTGGTTTCTGCTTTGTATGTTGTATTTAGCTTTTTACTGACCTCTATTGGCAGTTTTTAGTCACTAAAAAACATTGTGAATTAAGCTGTGACATCATGGTAACCAGTCCTGTTCCTGGTGCTCAACCTTTCTGACAGTTTTCGAACCTACCCAAGCAAAGTTCTCCTCATACCTTGTACATCCTCTGCCAAAAATTCAAGGAATCACCACACACTGAGGATGTTCATCCAGCTTTTTTACTTCATAGCAAGTAAACAGAACAGATTGACACAAAATAATTTAGTTTCTTAGCTTAACATTCAGGCTTCATAAAACACACTGCAAACAAATTAGATTAAATAATTACAATTAATGGCTTATTTTTTTTTTCTGATCAAGTACATGTCATTGAGTCATGACTGATGAATGTACACATTACGGATATATCATTACTTAAATATTCAAATGCATATGATTTCATTTTTACCAAACTGATATAGCATGTCTTCATTAAAAGATGTGACCTATCACTAATGTGTATTGTGTACAATGTATCGTGGTCATTTGGTTGAGTGTATTACATATTTTTAATCAACATTAAATGCCCAAGCTAAAAATAATTTACAGGATAACAAAAGTCTAATTTTCTTTGCCTTGAATATAAATATTCATTATGACACTGTCTACAACATCGGTACATTAGAGGTTTATGTAAGGATATCTCCACTCGGAGGCCCACAAAAAGAGCAATAAACACTGCTCTTAGGTTGCTTACTATTATTACCTCTGTTCTAGAAATCTAGAAAGGTTGTTGTGTTATTCACTTCTCAAACTAAGGCCAACAATACACATCAAACTTTTTCATGCTTCTTGGTCGCATGCACCTGAGCTTCATCTAGAGTTGTATTGTCTATCAGTGCTTACAATTAACTGTTGCAAGTTGCAAGACCCTCAGTCGCATCAAACCTGATGCAACATGGTTCCTGCAACAACCAATCAGAACTCACCCATTGTTTGTCACCTCCCTCCACCGTTCTGTTTTCTGTTTTCAAAATGCGCCATTAAAATGAATAGACATCTACCATCATGGACCTTACACAAAAAAATTTGTTGAATGGAATATTTTGAAGGTGAGTCAATTTATTGTAATTTGTCCTCTATTTTGGTTGGAAATTTGCCAGCTGTGTTTGTTTCTGAATAATGTCATCAACAATAATTAATAATGTTGATCTATAAAGCATGAACTGATGATTGGTGACCATAACCTCCAATGGAAGTGAAGCCAGCACTTAAAAATGATGTCAGCTATCCTGGTTAGAAATGTAACTAAATCTTAAATACATACGAAATAAGGAAGTAAGATGATGAAGCATATATTCAACAGGCGTTCTATTCATAACATTCTGACAAATTTCGTTGGCTGTTGGACATAGTTTTGATTGCATTTTAAATTTTTGGAGCCAGTGGTTTAGTCACACAAACACTGTGCAACTTGCAACTCATAAATACAACCAAGTTGTATGAAAAAGTTTCATGCTTAACATCAGCCTTAGGAAATCAAAATGGCAGATGAAACTCTGTGAGAGTGAATTGGTAAAGAATGGAAGTCAGTAAGTGTAGTTCATATTCACTATGATCATGTCAAAATGGTAACCCCACACTTGAAAAAGCCTCACACATGCTCACTTGATTATGCACAGATTAATATCATACCTGGCTTGCAAATGGTTCCTCACAGTTTCATTTAATGCTTTTTTTTTTAGAGTGAATATGAGTCTAGCTGATTTCTGTGATGGTTCTGTAGCGATGAAAAGAACTTAGCTGATATGTGTTCAGTGTTGCAGACAAAGACTCGTATTTTGCCTATCAACAACGTACATGCATATTCCTTGCTAAGGGTCTTGAATAGTATGCTGTTGCATTGATTCAACAGATTATGAGCAGATGCGAAGCTTGCAGTTCCACGACAATTTCCTATCATGACAAGTCATAGTACAAATCTTGTTGGTTTCACAAATCTAGAGTTACCATATTGACATAACCATTTATTATAGATGGCAAACACTGCAGTCCAGCAGATGCCAGTATTAATGCCCTGAATCAGCTTTCTATCCCAATGATAACCCGACCAAAAAATTGCGGCTTTAGAGCTCTGACGAAATCTGGCAAGAAGGGACCAAATTTTGTTTGCATTAGCAGTGAAGCTCACAACTTTGTCAGTTGAACACTGGGTTACTTTACATGGCCATATAATCACTCACCTAAGAAGAGAATAGTGGATGAGTGTTGGGCGAATGGTTGAACTTATGTGAATAGTTTTGGGTGGGTTGGGAATAGGGGTGAAAGAGAAATAAGTAAATCTGATGTTTCAAACGGTAACACTTTGGCCCTACCTGCAACACTGCAACACTATACAGTAATTCCCTATGCCTAAATTGGACCTGGGAATAAAGGATATAATTAGATATAGGGTTTACTGGCACATTGCATAACAATTTCGCGATTTTCGATATGGCTTCATTTTGGGTAATTCGGAGGGGGATGAAATATAAGGAATTTTGGCGAAAAGGTTTGGAGGGAGTCCGACGTCAGGGGAGAGGGGACAAGTAATTTTGATGCAGGATCAACAGTGGGTTGGGGATTCGGGTTTTGCAACACGCTCCCATACAGTAGGTGGCATATGAATCCTAAAGGGTTTTAATAAAACCACAGAAGGAAGACGAAGAAGAAGAGGCGGAAAAACAAGAAATAGATTTCGGTTATGTGCCTGTTGGGCTTTCCCTGGTCTGGGTTGTTATCATTTTATCCAGCAGACGGTGAGGTCGAGTCTATTTTAGACAATTAAGATGTCAAGCACTGTTTCTTTCCAGGCCCAGCTGGCCTACATCCTGGACGTTTTAGCCAAGAGCGCAGTCGCAGAGATCACTAAACTCGTAGACGACAGGTCTGCCGCCTTACGTTTGGAGATGTGCAGAAGCAAGGAAGAGAACGATGCACTGAAAAGGAAGTTACTGCTGATGGAGAGAAAACTGACGACTGTGCAGGAGCAAGGAGCGAAAGCGCTTGATAATTCTCTTGATATCTCTTTCGAAGTTAAGGTTTGCGACGAATTCAGAGAATCGCAATGTCGTAAGTTTTTGTTTGTTTGTTTTTAATATTAAGAATAACGGGATTATCCCATGAATGACAGTGCCTCCCACCTGACCCTCACAGAATCAACTGAATGTTTTGTGCAATAACTTTTGTATAATTAATGTAGCGGTGCGAAATTTTACTCTGATAGCATGAATATGTTCCACTCCAGGTGTCACAATCTAAAGACAAAATCTTGTTTTCGATCAGTACGATTTTTTCCCCTATAACCAACTCAGAGAATCAATATCATGCGATATATCAAAGTTTCATTGTAAAAACTACACGAATTTAATGTCTGTGACAAAGAGTAATAGAAACAAGCATTGTCACCGTGAATGTTTTCTGCATTCTATTTACTCAAGGAATTAAAACCATAATAACGCTGAGTGAGTGAACATTATGCACGTATACAACATGTATGTACAACCCCAATTCCGAAATAGTTGGGACAAAGTGTGTATTGTGAATGGGTCAATGACGTGACATGCAGATTTTTGTGTCCGAGCGCACTACTTTGGTATAAATAATTTTAAATGATTCATAATAAGCATCATTTTATTCTGCAAAACCTGTTTCAGTTGAACATATTTCCAGTTTATCATATTTATGTTTTGCCATCTCAAACCCTCAAAATGTCAGGTGGCGCAACCGTCCGAGCAAGTTAACACTATGTGAAATTTATTAAATATGTCATTTAAAATATGAGTTAATATATTATTAATATGGGGGCATAATTTTATATTGAAACCCTTTCAAATAAATAAAGTTTAATAGACTAATTGTTCTTTAATTGTTTGGAAAACCAAAATACCCGCCCCCTACAATAAAGAATCCATAAGTTACTTTTAATACCCAGCTCAATTACAAAATAATAATGTTTTAGGCAGAGTGGACACTCTCTGATATACTTACTAAAAAAAATCACTTAGAAAAAAAAGAGGGAAGTGTGTTTTTTTTTTTTTTGCAAGAAACTTTTGGTTGCGCCACCTGTTATTTTTTGGCTTGTGAAATTGCAAATAGTCTAAAACTGTACTAAAACCCTGTAAATGTTGTGCAACCATTTAGACTTGTTTAAACACACTCTTCCAACTGCAAATAAATGTATTTTGTACATTTTTAAAGATGTATTAAAAAAACATTTTTAAAGGCTTATTTGTGATTGACCCGAATAAAATCAAAATGCAATGACTTTCAGACCACATGAGCCAATATGCTATTTACAACAATAGAACATAGATAACATTTCAAATGTTGAAACTGAGACATTTTCCATTTTTATCCACAAAATTGGCTTATTTCAAATTTTCTGGCTGCAACAGGTCTCAAAAAAGTTGGGACACAGGCAAAAAAGGCTGAAAAAGCTATTAATATATAAGAGAATCAGCTGAAAGAACATTTAGCAAGTAATTAAGTTAACTGGCATCAGATGTGTAACATGATTGGCTATAAAAGGGATGTCTTAGAGTGGCTGAGTCTCTCAGAAGTAAAGATGGCCAGAGGCTCTCCTACCTGTGAAGGCTTGCGTAAAAAATTGTGGAATACTTTAAAAACAATGTTTCTCAGCGACAAATTGCAAAGGCTTTGAAGGTCTCATCATTGACAGTGCATAACATCATCAAAAGATTCAGAGAAACTGGAAAAATCTTTGTGCATAAGGGACAAGGCCGAAGACCTTTACTGGATGCCCATGATCTTCGGGCCCTCAGACGCCACTGCATCACTCACTGGCATTAATCTGTCATTGACATTACTAAATGGGCCCAGGAATACTTCAAGAAACCACTGCCTGTAAACACAGTCCACCGTGCCATCCACAGATGCCACCTAAAACTCTATCATGCAAAAAGGAAGCCATTGTTGAGCATGATCCAGAAGTGCCGCCGTGTTCTGTGGGCCAAGGCTCATTTAAAATGGAATGTAGCAAAGTGTCCTGTGGTCAGACGAGTCCAAATTTGACATTCTTGTTGGAAATCATGGGCGTCGTGTCCTCCGGGCTAAAGAGGAGAAAGACCACCCCTGCTGTTATCAGCGTTCAGTTCAAAAGCCAGCATCTCTGATAGTATAGGGATGCATTAGTGCATATGGTGTGGGACACTTGCATGTTTTGAAAAGCACCATGAATGCTGAAAGGTATATAAAGGTTTTAGAGCAACATATACTCCCCTCCAGACGACATCTATTCCAGGGAAGGCCTTGTGTATTTCAGCAGGACAATGCAAAACCACATACTGTAGCTATTATAACAGCATGGCTTCATAGTAGAAGAGTCCCTGCGCTTAACTATCCTGCCTGCAGTCCTGATCTTTTACCGATTGAGAACATTTGGCACATAATTAAACAAAAAGTCCGTCAAAGGAGACCCAAAATTCTCCAGCAGCTGGAAGCCTGTATTAAACAAGAGTGGGATCGAATTCCAATGGCTAAATTCAAGAACCTTGTCTCCTCAATGCCCAGACGCCTCCACTCTGTGTTAAAAAGAAGAGGAGATTCTACACCATGGTAAACAGGCCCTTGTCCCAACTTTTTTGAGACCTGTAACGGCCATCAAATTTGAAATTGGCTCATATTGTGGATAAAATTGTAAAATTTCTGAGTTGCAACATTTGCTATGTTAACTCTGTTTTATTGTGAATAAAATACTGGCTGGTGTGATTTGAAAGTCATTGCGTTTTGATTTTATTCACAATTTACACTTTGCCCCAACTATTTCGGAATTGGGGTTGTAGAAAGGTGTTGTTTGCAGGTTTAACTTCTACTTTATTCAGCTGTCATGAGCAACATGCGGAGTCTTGATAATCATGATCTGGATACCTGAACAATTGGTGTTTTCTCTTAGGATTTGTTCCAAAATATCGATGATGTTTTGTCACAATGTTTGTTGGGTGTTGACTTTCCAAATTATATTCCCAGACTAACTTTATGGCACTAGCTAAGCTTCACATGCTCAGGATGACCAGCTGGGAAATCCCTATTGTCATGACATCATGATTATCAAGACTGTGGATGTTGCTCATGACATCAGCATGAGATGGAAGTTAAACTGGCAAACAACACCTTTGTACATGTTGTATAAATGTGTAATACCCACTCACTCAGCATTATCACAATATTGATTCGTTGAGTAAATAGAATCTCAAATTTAGCATTTTGCAAGTGTTGAAGTATGTTTATATCAGAAAATTGTTGGCTTTTTCATGGCTGAAATCAGAAATTTTGCTTTGTAGATTTTGCGCTTCGCCTGACTATAGCAGTATTTAGCACTTTAACTCATTTCCTACGTAATAGTTTTATATAAAATTGTTGCATTTGTACGGAATACATTTCCCGAAAATTACACAATATAAACACATATTTAGTTAAATGTCTGCATTTTCAAAATAAAGGTTTTTAGCAGGTTCAAATGCAAATGTCAAACTGGCAGTGTCATTTTGGGTATTTGTAACATCATTCCAATTGTCATTTTGGTTGCCTGCTACATGACGCTGAGCAGCTCCTCGACTAGGTGCTCGACCACGACCTGTCCTGGCTCGGCCACGGCCCCTCCCCTCCTGTGGTTGAAGTACAGATGGCCCATCACCGCGATCGTCAACTGATTTTGTGTTTTCATCAGACTGCGAATGGTCGAGGTCACTATTACTGCTGTCAGATTGGTCAGATTGACGCGATACTCATGTATACTCATCATGCATGTTTTCAAAGGAACTCCGAATGACGTCATCCACGCTGCTGGCACCGGCTTACCGTAGGGAATGGTAGAATTCGCCGCGCCGTCGGCAGCGGCTTGCCGTAGGGAATAAGTTAAGGGTTAATGCTGAGTACTTCCTAAGTAGGCTTAATTCAAGTTGTCTTTCGCCTGTCTCCGTTTCATAGAGAATACGAATCGCCTTGCCACCGAGAAATTCACCAGGGGACGATTTGAAAGTTGTGGGTCATTTTCAACAGAAATGGAAGATTCTGTTTCACTACCGACACTCATCAAAAGCGAGGTATGTAAAGGTACCCTGTAGAATGTTTTTAAAGGCCTCTTTTGAGGGAATTTATAGACCTTGTCCCAGTGGTCACTCGTGCGCTCTTGTGTCCCTCGTGCGTGTACTCGCATAGGTGCGCAAGACCACAGGGTGTCCCATTTCTCTAATGTTTTTCTCCGGAGGTGTGAATGAGCGCCCCCAGTGCACTCGTTATGCACCCCTCCTGCTAGTCTGCAACCCCAGACAGCAGAGGCAATGCGCTCTTCAAGTGCCTTCTAGTTACTTACGGGCTTCACTTGATGGGCTATGCCTTTGGCAATAGACATAGGAATGCTTGAGCAATTCCTAAAGCGTATCATATCAGGATGTTTTCCGGCAAGTATTGTTAGCCTAGACTTATTCCTCAGTATGATACATTCATAACAACCTCACAGTAGCTTTAGAAAGCTTCGCGCTGCGAAAACCATGAGGGAATTATTGTGGCGCCCGCGATAGAGGTGCACAGCAACAGGGCTGCACATGACCATTTGGCATTGATTCGGTGAAATGGAGGAGCGTTGTTCTTACAACAGTGTTTAGTTAGTGTTGGTGATTTGTGTCTTGCGGTCACTTGCTAGGCGTAGTTAGAATAATTCCGTGTGTATTAATGTTTTTTCTCCAAGAATTCACAAGCGTCGATTAACCGCCAGTCAAACTTTTGAAGCGTATTTTACTCGAGGTCCAGGGTTAACGGTAGCTCTGTTGGTGTAGATTGTTACATTTATCAAGTAACCAATTACCCAAGCAGGGTCATTTTATGTAAAAATATTTGGATGATGCTGGGTGTAGTACATGGGTGACTCAAATAAAGAACATATTGTTCCAGTTTGGATTTGGGTGTGCTTGGATTAGTCAAGATATTGGGGATATAAGTGTTTTTATTTCTCAGTTTAAACAATGCTTCTATGATCATCTAGCGCAATCATGGAAATATTAATTATTTTATAATCTTAGACGCGTATATTATAATCAGTTGAAATCTTTATTAAATCTTTGAAGGGTATCTATGTGTTACTCAGCTACCCTCTCATTTAAAAGTAGGATTTTCTAAATTTTGTCGCTGTAATTTTAAATGAGCTGTTGAAACTGGCAAGATGCTGTGTTTCATGTAAATCCAAGAGTTATTATTTACAGTGGGGTGCATAAATTTGGGCACCCCTGGTTTAAATGACTGTTACAATTAATCTCCAAGTGATTGAAAGCAAACCTGAACACTAAATGCTGCAAAGTTAAACATGACACATTTCTGAAAATTTAAAAGCAAGGTTTCTTTTTATTTAAATTTTTCTTAGTTTTTAAATGATAAGAAAGGAAAAAGGGCCCTGTGCAAAAGTTTGGGAACCGTTTTGGATTATTCTTTGTTACCTATTAAGAAGATGGTTTCCATGCAAACAAGAACAGATACAACCATTGTAAATGATGGTGGTGCTAGAGGTAGCCTCATGTTACAAATCCATCCAAACCCCAGACCTGTATCAGTAATAGGGCCGGAGATATAAGGGTTTTTCTACAGCATGTTTTGAAAAGCGCCCCCTACAGGCCATTTTTCAGAGGTCCATAAAACCAATACCAGAGGGCAGTTTGCAAAAAAATCAGAGATATCCATTATTTGGGCCAAAATGAACAAATAAAAGGTAAAGTAAAATCCAAGACCATGATGGCCCAGGTGTGTTTCCACTTGGCATGGAATGACCCTTCCACCAAATATCAAGACATTCTAGAGGCTAATGTTCAAAGCTCAGTGCAGAAATTGAAGTTGAAGAGACGTTGGGTATTCCAGCAAGAAAATGACTTGAAGCATACCTCAAAATCCACCATGAAGTACCTCCAGGAAAGACAGATGAAGGTTTTGAGAATGGCCATCACAGCCCCCAGACTTGAATATTATTGAAAATCTGTGGGAAGACCTCAAACATGCCATGCATGCAAGAAGGCCGAAGAATATTTCTGAGCTAGAGGTGTTCTGTCAGGAAAAATGGGGAAAAATTCCAAAGACAAGAATTGAAAGACTCTTAGCTGGCTTCATGAACCGTTTGCAAGCTGTTATAGCTGCCCGAGGAGGAGTTACAAAGTACTAGCTGACAAAGTTCCCAAACTTTTGCACAAGGCCTTTTTCCTTGTTTTATTATTTTGAAACTGTAAAAAGTTAAAAATAAAAATTATTCTTACTTTAAAATTTGATTAAAAATTTAACTTTGTAGCATTTAGTGTTCAGGTTTGCTTTCAATCACTTGGAGATAAATTGTAACAGATATTTAAACCAGGGGTGCCCAAATTTTTGCACCCCACTGTAATTGAAGATGGATGGCATGCATTTTATGTTTGTGAATTGTATTCTGATGTTAGGAAGAAATATTTTCAGAAAAATATCAGTGAATACCCTACAGCTGACATCTTTGTAAATATTATGCAGAGCAACAATTATGACGTTCTAATAGATGTATTCCTGTTCTTACATTATGTTCTTAAGATAAAGAATTTACCCGCACCTGTCAAATAATCCATTATGAAATGAGTGTTTTTAGCTGGAGGCTTTTTACGGAATGAACTGCCTGTCTGTGTGATTAGGGTTCAGAATTTCTGTTCTCAAGGCTTGGAAAGAGGATTTTGCCATATTAAGTTGCCTTGAATCTTCTCGCTTTCTCTTTGTCAGCCTGAAGATGGGGAGCAGGAATGGTCTGAATCTCTGTTACTCAGTGAGGACACTGCAGAAGAGGAACCAAACAGCAGCAAATCTCTGGCAAAACAGAAGATCAGTGAGGAAAACTCCTGTGGTAATGCTCCATTTGGGTTTCTCATGATGCTTAGTGTTGCATGTACCTGTTGCATTGGTGTGTGTGGCGAGCTTGATATTGTCACCTAATGAGGAGTTCAAAATGCTCTGCCCTTCTGTTACTGAACTACTTTCACTTTTTTGTTTGCTGTGCTTCCTGCCGCCATGTTTTGTAGGTTATGACATGTTATCTGGTGGCTATATTGACAGCAGACATAGTTTGATGAAGGATATTTTTACATGTAAAACTTTCAAGGTGTTGTCTGCATTTTTGCAGAACCTGCAGCCTGGTGGGCTGATGTTGTGGCATGTTTTTCGGTTGTTGTTGTCGGTGTCTGTAATCATCTTCTTTCCCTGAACTGTTGGGCCAGTGAAGCTGAAACATTACTTTGCGTGATATGAATCATCACTGAATCATCGCTGATGGGTGTTTCACTTCCCTATCATGTACATTATGATCATTTAGCTGACGTGTTTATATAAAGTGACTTTGTGTAGGTTAAACTTCGTAGATGGGCCTATCCATTATAATCAATGCTGGGTTGAAGGCCTCGCTCAACGCCCAACAGCTGCACTGAATTTGTTTTGTTCTTTACCAGTTTCTTTTAAAGGCCTTCCATTCCATTTACGATGAGTGTCAATTAGCTTTTAATCTAATGAAACAGAGTCAACATCTGCTCTGTTTATTAGTATCTGCGGTCTGAAGCTTCTGCTTCGCGTTACCCATTTTGGTTCTATTTTTGTGTGGGCACTTCTTGGGCAGCCGCAGCTGCTGGTGGTGGTGAAGGACCCTTGTGTGAGAAGGACCTGTTTATACAGTCCTGTCTTGCTGGAAATCTAGAGGGGAGGCCGTCAGTGGAACCCAAACTGGACCCGGATGGCTGGCCTCTTGCTCCCGGGTTAACAGTTCACCCCGTGTGGAGCGCTCCCGACTGCTTGGGGACGGTTCCCAGACAGGATGTAGGAAGGGATGAGTTGAGAGATGAGAAGGTGAGTGAATGGTATTCACCTTGGCAAGACACTGTACTGCAGATCAGCTGACTCTACTCACCTGACTCTGGTTAAGGGAGGGTGAGCATTTTCCTGACAGAGAAGTCCCAGAGTTGAGTTACAGGGCTGTGGGTAGCATTTTTGCCTTGTGTAGCATGTTTGTTGGCTCTGCCCCCAGGTTCTCTTCAAAACATCAACAATGTCTCATATTAGATCTGAGCAGTCTTGGGGTTGGGGGGGGGGGATTGACTGTGAAAATGTTCAAGATCCAAATGCAGTTTGAAATGAACCCATTTTATCAAGACTGCCTTGTTGTGATATTAAGCTTGCTTCAGAAATTCTTGTGGATGCTGTAACTTATCTAATGAATAGTCCAAAGTTATTGTTGATGACATTGGGCATTTGATGGAAAGAAGTACCTCTATTTTTTTATCAGCCAAACAGTGTATGACCACTGATCAACATGCTTAATTGCAGGTGAAAGGGAGCTACTGTGGCAAGTTGCTGAGGGCTTCTTCTGGAAAAAGGGTATGCTGATTCTCTGTTTACAGTGCTTGATATAGAGTAGGGTTCAACTTTAATGTATTTTTTTTCCCTTGTGCCCGGCTCAGGCAAGTGGGTCAGAATTCTACTTGCCCGAAGTCAATTTTTACCTGCCGCAATACAAATTCTTTTATTTATAACTTTTAAAACAAAGTGTAAAGTGACATGTCATGTTTAATTTTTATAAGTTAAGTCAGAACTAGGACAAAAAGTCATAGATGTTAAGCAACAAACATTCTTGGACATCAAAAATAGAATGACTGTCCCCCCTCCATCTCACAGATACTGCACATGTCCAGCTCTCGATAGAAGTGAGAAGGGGGGGTCATGTTTTGATGGTAACCCGAGATTTTCAAAACACTTCGAAGATTTGTGTTTTGCATTGTTAGTTCGGAGTTTTGCAATAGAGCTATGAGAAGCATTGCGCCTTCCTGTTTGTGCTATGTCAATGTCACTGTACACCATTTTAGAACTGTCACAAAAATATGGATGTAGTTGGGCTGGCCAGTGTGTAAGCATTTGTGTACGACATTGCACACACATTACGTTGTCATCATTGCTACACAACTGCCAGAATAATTTGCTTGAGTTGTCCCACATTCACTGTGGAAAACAAGGAGTGGAACCATGTGCAACCATTTGTTAGCCAAGTGAGGCATGAATCTGCACAGGATCAAGTGCACATGTGTGAGGCTCTTGGAAGCATAAGGTCACCATCCATACATGACCAAGGGAAGGAAGGATTCTTTAGTGGTTGTAGCAAGAAGGGATTTGTCTTCTGTCAAGTGTGGCTCACTTCTCCTGAGAATCTAGCTGGGGTCTGAATGACAGCGTGGCAAAAGTCTGTCCTTAATGACAGCTTGTCGCACTCTCTTTACTTTAAAAATAAAAAAAAATTAAACGATGCTTATCAAGAAACGTTATTTTTTTGTCATGATTTGTGTTATTAAATAACGAATGATGTGTTGCACAATTACCATGCCCATTTTGGGTAGGCAAATGAACTTAATCTTTTTTAGGTTTAAGAAATTCAATGAAGTTTCAGCACACAGCTATGGTTATCTTTGCTGATTACTGTACATGCCAAAAAGGGTTAAGGAAAATGACACCCTTGGCGAAAATGAAGGAAAATGATGGATAAATGTGCAAATTTGTATTGTAACATGTTAATGCAACCTTGCTGGTAAAACTTTTCAACACCAAGCCTCCTCTATTGTGCTGAAATTGTCGATAACCGTTAAAATTCATCGGGGAGTCAAAAAAATAGTCAGTTAACATTAAAGGAACACTTTGCTGATTTTCAAGTTTATCATTTATCAGAATTGGGGAGGTTGTGTATTTCATTTCTTTTGCATTTTTGGACTATTTTCTTTATATCTCTGTGAATCAGCTGTAAAATGTGTTCTACTCTGCCTTCGGCGCCACAATTGTCTCGGGAATTTTGAGGGCGGAAATGAGGTTTTTTTTACGTTGATTGTTTAGATCAGAAAATGGATGGCATGGCTGCATCATTCAGGATTCATTTATACGGACAACCCTTTAACTCCTAGGTCATTCCGTGCCAAGGGTCTGCTCCGCACCATCTCAGAAAACTTCGAAAAAAACTCATGGGTGTTTGCCATCATTTTACATGGGTTCCTCCCAAATCTTAAGTTCCAACTGCAATTTTACATGGAGTAATTGCCAATTTAAGGAGGGTGTATCTCGTCACTTGCAAGTCTAGCAATGACTTACAAGCGTTTTTGAAGGAATACAAACACACTTTCCAGTGCTCGTAAATTAATATCAATGGATGCACATTGGTAAAATTACTTGAAATGTATTAATTTACTATCATATTTGGCATATCTCACTTGATTTTCCTGTAAAAGGCTGTCGAAAATGATTTTTACAGAACCAAAATTTTTATTTGATTTGTAGTTGGTCCCCTTGACTGAAGTATGCATAATCTGGCATTCACTTCATATTGCAGCCTTATCCTCAGCAGCTACAGCACACTGGCCCCTGGATCCCAATCCAATCTCCTGTCTCTAGCTTAGGAGTAACTTGCATCTGAAAATGCTTACCAAAATGCCCAAAAATGCCTAAATTCAAGGCATGATTTGGTCTTGTGGACACGCCAGAAAAAATCTGAGAAAATTTGTGGAGCAGCTTTCATATTAGGGTAATAAACTGTAGAAAATTCATCTTGTGTTTCAAACTAGTTCGGGCATTTTTATTTACCATGCATAGTGGGCCAAATTCCTCCACAGCGATGAATAAGACTCATTGCCAGTTATCGCAAACGCTTGATTGCAGTTGTTGCCGCCTAGGGGTGCACAGCCAGTTATTAGGTTTAGGGAGGTAATTATTTTTTCGCATGGGTGATGTAAGTTTTGAATTATTGTACTCTTTACCTTTAATAGATTAATTGATCATTTAAAAGCTGCATTTTGTGTTTACTCACCGTATCTTTGTCTTACATTAAAATTAGTTGGATGTACTGAAACATTTACACATGACAAGTAAGCAAAAATGGAAGCAATCAGGTGGGGGGAAAATATTTTTTCACTGCACTGTAACTGCCGCGATTTTTTTTATCGGTTCCTCTTGTTCTGCTGGTTTAGTACTGTACTGTGTTGCCACTTCTGCCATTTGCAGCAGCTTCATTTCAATTAAATGCTGTCCCAATGCACCTGAGTTGCAAAATGTATATGGGGACACTCAGATTTGTCTGTTGGCAGTAGTTTGGGTCACACTTCAGATGAAGTGTTGCTCATAAAGGCTTTATACAGCATGTATAATGCCTTCATAAATGAGACATAATGCCTTCATAAATCATACATAAGCAAATGTCAAGATTTATAAAGGGTGAAATAACACATCCTTATTCAGTATGTGATGCCAGATGTGATATAACTGACAATATCACTCAGCTAGTGGCTAAATGCTAAAGGGTGACATTGTCAGCTTAGTGACATTGTCATTGTCACATCTGGCATCAGGTGCTGAATAAGGATGTGTTATTTCACCCTTTACAAAGCATGATATTTGATATATATGCATGATTTATAAAAACATTATGTCTCATTTATGAAGGCAGTGTACATGCTTTATAAAGCCTTTATGAGCAACACTTCATCTAAAGTGTGACCCGAGTTTGGGATTGTTTCCTTTTTTTTCTTGTTGGTGGAGAGCTAATGGACCGCTGTTTAGCCAACCAATTAACAATGTAAGTAAATAACAAAACTAGGAGACGGCAAATCAAATCTGTGTCCAGCATCTTTATCCCCTTTTGCCAGTTCCACTGGAGCACTCGAGAAGTCGACAGAGTGACATGCAGTGCGATCCTAAAATCGCGGAAGAGGAAATCTTTATCGACCAGCAAGCCTGACCGTGTGACTGACAATGAGCCTCATGAAAGAGAAACAATTGCTGTTGTAAGTAATTCATGAATTTCTTTTTGATGGTTGAACAAGAGTTTGAAAAGCTGTTCTAGTGGCCAGCTAAAACGGAACAGTGGCAATCGTGAAGGTTCTAGTTAGAGTAGCGGACATTAGCTGTTAACAGATGCATTTTAAGGACAATTAACTCCTTCAACCCCACTGAGGCAAATTTGCGTCAAGATCGTGCATTATCCTCCGAGTCTAAGTCGATATGCAGCCAGACATGACAATTCAACTGATCATACATAATGAATGGGACCTGCTACACATTGCGTGGTGATGGTCAATGGTCGAAGTGTCCATGAATTTATTTGTGACATGATGAAAATCTCAACATGTATAATTTATGATCTCAAATAATGGTCAACAAATCCTTTCTTGCTGTTAGTTTCATGAGATTTGGACAGTTTTTCTTTTCAAAAGTAATCCAGTAGATCATGGCTGCTTGCCAGAAGCGCTGGCTCACAGCCAGCTTGTGCACACTGTAAGTGTCATGAGTAACAGCTGATAATAGTGGGACAGTTTAACTAAAGGATGCTTGACTGGTTCAGCAGCTGACATCAGAGCACAGCTGAGACAATAAGCTAGACAGGGTTTTACTGACTTGTTACGCCTGTGACTCGTCATATATATACGAAGTAAAAGCAGCATGGGTGATCGAATCCTTAAATCTCTTATTGAAAACAAAAATTAATGAGTTTAAGAAAAAACTACATGCTGGAATGATTGTTTGCCATTTTGCAGAGTTCATTCCATGACAATCATTTTGGTTAAATAGATTTGAACACTGGTCTCATTTTGTCTTTTCAGGTTGAAAGCTCAAGATCGAAATATGAGGCACAGAGGAAGAGACAATGGCTTCCACATTGGCAGTTTGTGTACCCATTTGCCCAGTATGACAAAAAAGCAGCAGTAATGTACTGCCAGATCTGCAGACAGTACCCAGATATGGCACAGGGCAATCGCCTGTTCCATGGGGTTAGCGGGAATAAAATTAGAGTTAGAACACTGCAGAATCACATGAAGACCATAGCTCACAAAAATTGTGAAAGGGCCACAACCTCAATCGGAAATCCTGACTGCTAGATCTACACCACACAGCTGGTCGAGATTAGGGAAATGCATACAAAATAAGGCATGCCAAACTTCTGTTTGAACTTTTGGAAAGTAGGGCTGCGACGATTCAGGAATCGCAATTATTTTAAGCGCAATAAAAGTAATTGCCACTATGAGGCAGACAGACGTGCTTGCTTATTACCTTTCCTATGACACATACCTAATGCGGTCATTTGAAATGCTTCCGGGAAGAAAACTGTGATTTGAAGTCCCCTAATTTGAAGTCTGCTTCTCATTATCTCTTCTTTATCATTATAGGCCACATTTTGGTTTTGATTGGTCAGTTGGCTGAATAAATGGCTTGATTGCAAGTTAGGCAAAGTACACGGGAATTGATTTAAGGAAAGCTAATTATACCAAGGCGATGGAGGCTGTCCAACCTCGCTGGTAATTAGCGGACTTCGAAACACAGGCCGTGTTCAAAACCGCGCAGTAACATATTACTCGCACTACCGACAACGACAGAGTTAGGGGGTAGGGCGTTCACTTGTGCGTGGGGAGTGAGTTTGCGTCCGCGAGAAGTTCCCGGACGTGTACTAGATCGGGCAGATATTTTTGAGGTGCATCGTAAGCTCACCTCATACACAAATTGCCCAAGATGCAACACGACATAAACCGCTTGAAAAACTCGCTGAGGAATAATAAGAAGCAGAAGCAACAGGAAGAGTTTGTTCGTAGTGCGTAGCGTGTAGTGTGACTGGTGTGTAATGAGAATAGTGTATGTAGACCATTGAGCGCGGTTTCGAACACAGCTGCAGTTTTCTTCCCGGAAGCATTTCAAATGACCGCATTAGGTGTGTGTCATAGAAAAGGTAATAAGCAAGCTCGTCTGTCTGCCTCATAGTGGCAGTTACTTTTATTGCGCTTAAAATAATCGCAATTCCTGAATCGTCGCAACCCTATTGGAAAGTATGTGTAAGATGATTATTGGCAGAAAAAAAAGAATATACTTTTCTACTCTAATATCAGATCCATCTTTAGACAGGCCAGTTAAGGACCAGGAGTTAATTTACATCAGATATATTGACGATGAACAAACAGCCAATCATCTTCTGCATATTGTGGTACTAGAGCATTCCCCCACTTAAGGCATATTGGATGCCACCATCACTGGCCTCAGAAATCCGGGCATCTCAGAAGGGGACTTGAGAACCCATCTGCTGGGCTTTGTGTTTGATGATGCATCCGAGATGGCTGCTGCAAGTGGTGTTTCTACAAAAATGAAACCGAACCACTGCGACTCTTCTCCATATCTGGTGTGTTGCTCATCCTTGTTGCCCTGCACATCGTGAAAACTATTCCAGTGCTTTATGATCTCAAGGAAATGCTTAAAGATGAACACAAGCACTGCCCTTACTTGGCAAATGCATCTCAGAAGCTCTAATTAACTGGAAAATCCATGGAAATGAATACTGCAAAGCCTGAGAGTAAGAATGGCACACAGTGGCTGCCGCATATGTTACATGCACATGGAAGTGCTGGTGAAGAACCTCTCGGCCATCCTCTCAGACTTTGAAAACCATGCAAGTGAGATGAATGACAGAGGCGCCAGTGCAGCAATGAATGATAGGGCTTGGCTGATGGATCACAGTCTGAAGCAATGATGCTTCTCCTCATCCATCAGCTATGGGATGTCCTCCATGAGCTGAAGATACTCATTCTGCTCTTCCAGAGGGATGGCCTGACCTCTGCAGATGGTCACTGATTGGCTTCAGAGGACAGCACTATCTCCTGAAGCATTGCAGGTGAGACAAAGTATGTTTCAACATTAACAGATGGTAGGAGACTATAGTCTTTGTAAGTAGTCTTAAATGTAATTAATTCCCTCAAAATTAAATACTCCTTCCATTACCAGTACAGACTTGCCCTGGTTTAATGCAGCAGCAATTCATAAATGAAGAGGGACCATGACCTGCACTGACTTACATGAGAGTGGAGCAGAGCCACACAGCTGCTGATGGTGTAAAAAGAAGCTCTCCAATGACTTCTGCTCCTTTGCATCAATATACTTTGGAAGTCTTGAGATGGGCATTCTCAAGTGTACTTCTCTCCTGTCGAACATTTCAAACTGGCCTGAGGATAAAGTTAAACTGGCGACATTTGGGATCCATGAGCTCAGCGATTTCGTGGCACACTCCATTGTGGGGCTAGTAGTAATAGCTATAAATAATTCTTAATTTTTGTTATATTTTGACATGGTTTATTATACGTCGTCTGTCCATCTGTAACATCATCTGTCTGTTGCATATACTGTATCTTGTGTGCATGGTATCCACTGAATGAGTTGTCGAATTTTGACCAAATAAGATGTGGTAACTCCCCACAGAGGGTAGCTGAATGTCTGGATAAAAGTATCTGCTGAATATCAGTAATGTAACTAGATTTAATTGATAATTAGGATAAATTGCACTGTACCCACCCTGGGCTGTGTTTCCTGAAATCACAGATGCTAACTTACATAGTTGGACCCATTGACTGTGAATGGACTAACTATGTAAGTTGCTAACTTACTTAGCAACTAAGCTTTTGGGAAACGCACCCCTGGTTTGATTCGTGCCAGCCCAGTTAAACATCACCAAAGCTTTTCGAGCAATGTGAAATAAGCTGAAAGGTCTGAACAGGCAGCTCATTATGCTGCAATTTAAAAAAAAAAAAAAAATCCACATTTAAATTATGACCAGAACAATGTGCTTTGGCTGCCAATCTGGTTGCCTCTTTAGAAGGTTCGGACTTGGCCCCACGCAGACTTTCCAACAAGACAATGACCCAAAGCATACCTCAAGATCCAAACAGAAATGGTTCTTTGACAACAAAATCAATGTTCTGCAATGGCCATCTCAGTCGCCAGACCTCAATCCAATTGAAAACCTGTGGCCTGAGTTGAAGAGGGGAATTCACAAACACAAATCCAATAATGTGAAGGATCTTAAAAGGATCTGCTCAGAGAAATGGTCCAAAATCCCCCTGTGTGCCTTAACCTTGACAAAAAATTACGGGAAAAAACTCCATGCTGTTATCTTTGCCAGAGGTGGTTGCACTAAGTACTAAATGATGGATGCCAGTAATTATGAATCCTTGATTTTGTTGAAATTTATTTTCTATTAAATGATTATGATTTTGGTTGTTTCCATCGAAACATTAATAAAGTATTCCACACGTTGGTATATTTTGTTTCTCTATAATTATATTGTTTATTTTTTTTTGTATTGTTTGTGCATCGACAGTCAGGGGTGCCAGTAACTTTTGAGCCCACTGTACCTTAATGTTCGTAGAACATGCATCTCAAATACTACTGTGCCAGGGTTAAGAATTTTCAAGTTTCAAAATGGTGTCAGAATCTATTTGATTGTTGAATTTGTACTTCTGCCTTTTATGAAGTAATAATTTGATGTTAAGTTTCACTGTCTGTCAGAGGTACCAAAAATTTTTTTATCATGCATCTTTTTAGAGCTTTTTGCCCAAAATTAACTTTTGAGCCATAATAGTGTCCTGAATTAACTACAGAATAAACCAGCTATTTTGGACCATTATTGCGTTTGGAAGAGACCGGTTGTTGATTCAGGATGTGCAATGCTCTGTGTTTGAGTTTTTGTCGGTGCTCAGCCCGATCCCTAGGAATGGACAATATGGCTCCCACAGTTCCTACGGTACTTCTCTGTGCCTGAGAAATTTAGACTTGGTGACCTATTGAAGAAACTGCTTTTTCAACTTTGGTGATGCTAAACAGTCTCTTTTATATTTTTTTGTTCTAACAGGTGCCGTTAACAAGTAAAGAAAAAACTGCACGTTACAGAGCGCGGATAAACAATGATCCCATTGCACGAGCCGAAAAACTAGCAAAAAGGAGAGAGAGGTACTGTATCCATGGAAACCTTTTTGGTAATGGCTTTCCTTAAGTCCCTGAATGAATTGTAAACTTGATCTTTATAATTATAGTAATCAACACCGTGGTCTCAATGGAAAAAAAAAAAACAAAAAAACCTTTAAATATAATTATATTTTTTCGATTTGTTTGTCATGGCTGCTTGAACTTACTTGCCCTCTGAATTGTTCTTGCTTTAAATTTAGCTGCTTTGTCTGTCGTGAATCTTTTACATGCATGAACATTTTTTGAACAAGTGAGATTATATTCCCAAGTGTTAAAATTCTTCTTGTATACTGAAAAGGTAGCATTTTTAAAAATTCTGCACACCCAGTCATGAAAGTATATGATTTGTATTCTTTACAGAGGGACGGTGGATTTCAGACTTTTAGACTTTTTTCAGACTGATATCTTCTAGATACCATTGAGTTTACATCTATTTTAGTATGGTCAACTAAAAAGTTACTGAAAACTCTTTTTTTATTTTTGACTGCGTACACATTTCCTTTTCCTAGTGGCTTGCTTCACATAATTACCATCAAAGATATCATTTTAATCTTAATTTATATCTGCACCTTGTTATCCCCATTATAGGTATTGGATGAGGAAGGCCAAGGGGATCGTGGACCGTGTTCCCATCAGCAGGTTGAGCGCAGAAGAAATGGAAAGAAAGCGGACCCAGTGGCGGCTGGCAAAGAAGAAGAGTAGGGAGAGGCAAAGGAGGATCTTGGAGGCTGCAAACCGGACTGCAGCATCCAAAGAACCGGGCTGCGAATCCTCCGATGCCTCGACATATGTATGCGTGGCACTCGAGTATCCGTCCTGAAGGTCGGTGGCGAGTTTCTGACGACATGTGGGTGCTGTCCTACAGTCTATGTAGTAACGGGTGAGAGCTGTTACGGAGGACTGCAGAAGGGAAATGTGCCCTTGATGTCAAAAAGACTACCTGCCATTGAGGGCCAGCAGGAAAATGGAAAGGTGCGGGTGATGAGAAATTACTTGAGTTTCTTCTGCTTGCAGTATGAAGGAAGGAACCATATGCTGCCTGCATTCTCCAGGGTGCCACATTCGAGAAGTGAATGAATGAATGAAAAGCATGAATTAAATCTCGGCACTTACTTTTCCAGAATCATTCTTTACTGCTAAAGTCTGTGCTCCTCTTCTTACTGTGGTCATTACTGGGAGTTGAGCTGAGCTTCTGAGCAGATGATTAAAAATCTGAACTGATAATTCGCTGGAACAAAGACCCAAAACGCCATAGTTTGGTACCCCAGTGTAATCATAATTTTCACTTAAAAAGATGCTGTTTATATGAGCTGTTTTTGTTTAAAAATAATGTTGGAAAGAAAAGCATTTTTCCTCAAAAATTTGTATTTGCAACATTAATTTGCACCTGATGTCTCAGCTGTGCCTGCTAGTTTGTTTTATGTTAGTGGTTCCTAAATTCTTCTAGAGTTCCCCAGCCAGGTAAAGGTGTTTGATGCATTCCATTTCAAACATAACTTATGCACTGGCTATGCTGAGCTGTGATACTGCTGCTCAAAGGTTCATACAAAGTTATTAAATCATAAGACGGTTAAAGCAGGCTCCACAATTACTGGCAGACTGGCTGGCAATGCTCAAAAAATACACTGAATAAAATGTGGACCCACATTTCACCAATGTCAAATATGTTATGGAGTTCAGAGGCAATAAATATATAAGTCAACTGAAAAGCATAGATTCATTTGGCTCTTATTTTGTGATTTAATGTCACTAGTGATGCAGTTATGCATGTGTTGGTAACCAATTCCTCCCAAAAAAGAAGATCCTCTGTAATGAACATGGTCTCATTTTGTATCTTGTGTGGTCACTATTTGCCTAATGCAACGCAACATCTCCTTAGTGTAAAATTGATCAGATTGGTAATTTTGGCTTGTGTAAAGTTGTCCTACACTTCTTCAATAGTTCAACTCCTCTTCAACTGCTTCTAGTGCATCAACTTCAAAAACAAAATTTTCACTCACTGCCTGATATATCCCACCCACTGGCGGGTGCCATTGTAATGAGGTAGTCAGTGTTATGCACGTCACCTATCAGTGGCCATTATGTTATAGCAGGTTGGTGTATGTACTTGACTGCGCCTTATATTTTCCAGTCAACAATCAACAGCATGTGGGATAGAGGAGGACCTCTGCTGGTCTCTGTTCCCTTCTGGCTGGAACCTGATCGTACACTCTCCCTGAAGCTCTGCTCGGTTAAACACATCTTACTACCACTAGAGGGAGCATGGTCTGCATAAATGCACTTATACAAATCACCACCCTGTGAGGGCTGTTCATCAAGTCCTGTGTTATGCCATCCTCCTGCAAAACTTCAACATCCCGCTGCTAAAGAGGGACTCAATAGGCATTTCTAATTATTCCATTGCATAATGGCGTAATATGAACGGTGAGTATTGAATAATGGCATCGAAGTGGGGTCCTGTTGATTCCTGTCATTCCTAACTCTGAAAGACAGGCCGTAATAAGTGAGCATGAGGTGACGACGTCATTGATCAGCCAGCGAATAAAGCCAACGGCTCAATGGAGAGCGACCAAGCCAAAATTCGCCTGCTACGAGTAACAGTCTCTACATACACGACTCATTCGGTTTCTTGCAGCTGAACTATAAAATGAGTATGGAAGGGTAATATCTGCATGCTAAGCAACAATCGAGGATGGTAGTTACATTCACAAGCGTGGCATGCAATCGCTATAAAGGTTTTACTACACATGGAATTCAGTAGGCTGTTAACAATTGTCCATTGCTAGCTTTTGTACAATAGCAACCTTTAGCCAGCATTACATTTGTTGAGGAATGGCTGCGCTATTCTTCCCCTGCTGAATTCCATTAAAAATGGTCACCCATTATATCTGTTCGATATATATATCGACAGATCTCATACGGTACATCACCTCTGGATTTACTGCCAGTGGCGTCTAACTACAGCACATATTTGATTTAGCAGCTAGCTGGCTAGTTAACTATGATTATGGAATGATAATGCTAGCGCTAAGATATATAGACAAATAAGCCATACAAGTTTAACAGTTAAAATATTGACAGAAATCATAAATACTTAGTGAACTAGCTTCTTTTTACCTTCTGATACTGGCAGAATATTAAGAAAGTACGATGTTATGTTGTTTGTCACGGTCAATGACGGGGCACTTGGTGTCATACTATGAAGTCATACTGAAGCTAGATAAGAACAAAACTGTTGGAACAGTTAAGTTACCCGCAGCCCAACAAGAAAACTCAGCCATCTGCAGTCGACTGCATCAGCTGAATGTGCTAAAAGAGAGACAACCACACCTCAACCCTTGGCCATGTCCTAGGCATGGGCCATAACAATCGCTCTCAGAATTTTTCTAGCCAATTCCTATGCAATAAAAAAACAGCACAATAAAATTAATTGATGGCTTGGCTGCACTGTTCACAGTTCACTAAAAACTGCTGCCTGGTTGCAGGTAATTGTCATTGACTCATTCCACGAGCTGAAGAGCACATATTCAAACCATAATTCACAACTAATTATTAGTGTGCAGCAACCTACACTGATATTACAGATTGTCTTTTATAACTGGGAGTAATTATATTAGTCTTTTGTGTTGCCGAATATTACAAAACACACCACAAAGCTCTGCTGTTGCAAATGCTATATTGGATTTTAAAACTTATATATAACCTGTAATGAGGATGTTGGAAGTACAGAGCCATTGGTATTAGCATAAGGAAATATAAGAAACCCATTACAGCCAGTATGTGCTTGTGAAATATATTTATGCAAAGTACTTCTGAGAGATTATTATCATTAGGCTACAGACCCAAAACATCCTCACATATGGAATATTTAGCAGAGCATTCCAACACAACAATTTCCGCCAGACAAATGGGCACGTTTACCTTGGATTGCTTCTAGCCGAACTGAATTTTGTCAACAGAAAAAGTGATCATTAGAGAGATGACCAAATGACACCTTACAAATACCACTGTAAGCAGCACATAGGATTATGCTACCAGTTCTCTGTTGTATGGAAATTACTCTACTCCCCATCCCCCAGCCGGCTCAGAAAGACGTCAATACGCCAGTGTCATTGTGTCCCATTATCTTCTGCATCCCAGCTATCACCACGCAGTCCCATCACATCAAATAAAACCCACAGATCACTCTTTGCGCAGTTCGACTGGAATAATCGCCGCTGGTGGTGAGTAGCTAATTGACGGCATTGTGTGAGGCCTGGCAAAGGAGAATATCCCTCACTGAGTTGGAATTGTTATAAATGACTTGTAGCAGAAGACCATTTTAAACAACAGTAGATAGCCTTATCTTTGTTTCCATTGCGGGGTCTGATCCGTCACCCCATGCCTGACCAGATGTTTTGGCTGTGCAGCGGTTCTTCTCCTTTCTTCCCCCTGAGCTTATTTTTTCCTTTTTTGTTGCAAAGACTAATTGGGGACCTAATTGACAGAGATTACGTTTCTTGATTTAAGGGAAGTTTCCGTGAAGGATGTGCCCGGGAGTTCATCCAGATGTTTCCCGCACATGTGGCCTGCTCTCCAATGGCCCTCAGCGCCCAAGATGAAAAGGTGGGAAGTTGGGGGGTTAAAATTCTTCTGTAGAGCTGCCTTGCCCTTTTATATGGCGATAGGACAAGAGAAAAAACTGATTATATGGCTCAATAAACTCAAGTAGACTATAAATGAGTCATCTCTTCAGCCCCAATGGGCTAATCAATTCAAGAGTTGAACTGATACCAAGACTTGTACTCTGCTTCGCAAGGTCACACAGAGGGCAATTGTTCAGGTGTGGGGCAGCGTCATGTATGATAAATTTGAGGACATGCATCACCCCACCCAGAAACCTTTTGCTGCTCCAGTTGAAAGTGTCAAAGTTCGGTTAAGTTGGATGTTGACTTCTGTAAATGCTTTGATCAATCACCTTGAAACATCACATAGGAAAACTAGATAACTTTGTGTTCACAGAACTAAAAATCATGATAAAACAATGTTTTTTTTATCACTAAACCCAAACCAAGCTAACTTCATCTTCTTACTTATACTTAACTTAAAACAGTATTGTCAGTTTGATATCAATTCTGCATTCTCAGTTCCTGTTGTGTTGTACTGCAAACATTCAGCAATATTCTTTTTCAGAACAAACTTGCACAACAATCAAGTACCAGATCACTGATGACCCCCTCAGCAAAAATTCATTAGAAAATAGAAACACAAATCCACTCCAGAACCTCTTCTTTCAACAAATATAGTGCTTGGGCTGCTGTAAAATGTAAAGCTAAGTGAACCT
Organism: Gymnothorax javanicus; assembly: GCA_029692085.1. NCBI lineage: Eukaryota > Metazoa > Chordata > Actinopteri > Anguilliformes > Muraenidae > Gymnothorax > Gymnothorax javanicus. The sequence goes on along the minus strand of CM056209.1, from coordinate 13,863,269 downwards.
GAGCACAGAAATTGCTTACATTAATCCTTAAAGGTACACTAAGCAAATTACTTTTTTCAGTCAAATGACCCCTTGTAATGTGAGAGTCAACATTTGCAGGTATTTTTCCACCATGTCATTTATAGCCAGCCTGTTGTTGTCTATTTTGTGTTTACAGATTTCTGTGCTGGCCTGACAATATGCTCCTCATCTGCCTCTAACCTTATCACTCTCCCCTCTGTTGCACGGAACTCTTTAAAAACTTGGCATTTCACCTGAATGGGTGTGGTTTTGCAGGGCAGGGCCTATGCAAGTTTTCTCAGCCAGTGATCTAAGTGTATCCAGGAGGCGACCCCCCTTTTTCTCAGAGATCTGACAAGGAACGTTGCAAAAAGTTTGGACCAGAAATAAAATCCTGGACCTTCAAGGATCTCAACTTGGGTGCACAATCTGGTCAACTGCCAACTGGAAAATTAATGTACTGAGTTGGTCCAAACATTAATTTATCTTTCTAAAGAAATTAGTACCTGATTGCTTTAATTTTTTCAATATTTTAACTTGTGTCTTGTATCAACATATTCAGGCAAATGCACATTTAGATAAATACTGACTGTCTTGTCGTCATAAGCTGCCACAAACTCTGAATTACACAATAAAGCATTACCGCTGCATTTAATTGATACGCAATCATTTAATTTCACACGCAATGAATATGTCCTCTTTAATCCTAGTGACAGGTATTTAAGACCGCCTCCTATACCATTGAGCCATCCGTCTTTCTCTGTGGCCAAAAACTATCGAGTCGAATGCTGCTATTGGGTCGGTCTTCTATCCTCCACTGGGATCCATGCAGAGCCATCAGTTTCCTCATGTTTCTGCTGTTTTCTGTGCTTTTCACTGGGCCTCAGCATATTCCCCTGCCATTAGCACACCATGTTGCTGCGTTTGGACTGTCTTCTTCTCTTCTCTTCTTGTGTGGAAGGATTCTCATCCTCCCCCCTCATAAAATACTCATCCCATTGTCAGGCGAGCAGCTGCTGTGTGCTTTTGCCAAATTGGCAAGGTTTGAGCAACTCGAGGGGGGTGGTGTTGGGGGGGGTGTTCTCGCGTCTGTCATCCGCCACGTCCCTCATCGTGAGCATCTATTCAAATGGCTCTGGTGCTGATCCGACCTTCATGATCACTGTGAGAAAGACAAGAGCCTGACTCTCTCCCTTCTGTACCGCAGCTGAAGAGTGGGAGGTCTTGCTGCTCCCCGTGTTTGCTTCAACGCTCAAAAGACCGAAAAATTAGTCAATCGCAACTAGAATTTTTGTTTTATTTTAAGAATTAAGAGGCTTGACAGATTAAGCCAAGTCCTGGAATAATATAAATTTTGAATTGAGCTTTTTCATTTAGTATAGGAATACACTAGTGCAAATCATCTGAGAAACAACTAACATTCAGTCGACCAACTCACATTAACATAGTTAAATGGAACAATGAAATGTATCAACAGAATTATAGTAGCTGAATGAAGGCTCTGATCTGATCATTCCCTGTGAGCATTCGCCTTTGGGTTGAAGTGGTAAGGAAGACATCCTAGACTTGAGAGTTTAGTTTAATTGTCACATTGAGAATTATACCACAATTGAACAATTAATCCGCTCCAATGGAATATCCATATTTTACATGTAATTGACTCATAGACTATTTTAGCTCAAAAGTGCAGCGGGCTTTTGAAGGCAAAGATAAGTGTGGGCAACCTTTAGAAGATGCGGGCTTGCTTAGTAGAGTGAGTCACTCAACAAGCAGCATGAGGTTGGAAGTTGTCTTGAACGCAGCATTATTAGTTTTCTTGAATACAACATCATTTACACAAACACCACTGAAGTTAGTAGTTCTGCCTATTTTTATCAATTAAAGTGTTAATGAAGTTCAGTTGTTAATTGTTTGAAACAAGAATCAACCTGCTTTAAGATCAGTAGTGTAGTGGAGGATATACACAGCCATACACTGCATGCCCATCTATTTATCAGTAAATTTACAGTATACCCACCAGTCAGCCAAATAGCCATTGAAATTTGTAGGTGAATATACCCATTCTGTCCTTAGTGACCTGCCCAACTACCTAATGGAGTATACCCACCACTCCAGGGACCAGTCCACCACTGCTTAGTGTGTTATTTTGTATTTCAAGTATTCAGGGGCAAAAAAAGTTTTCAAATAATACATTGATCTTTTCTTTATCATCAAAAATACCCACCATGAGACAGAGTAATTGCTTTGCAAATTTCCTGCATTCAACGATGGTTTTACTGAGGTATTGCTATCAATGGATTTCCATGTGGACTCTGATCTTTCCCATAAATGTGTCTATAAAGATGGCCACAATTCACAGACTTTACAATCCAAGTGACCCCTCAGCATCTGTATGGGGCTTAAATGAGGTGATTGAACAAGCCATTCTGCATTTTCACACATTCACTGCAAAATTTGGATGCATGTTTTGGGTCAATTTCATGCTATTGGACTATCGTTCTTCCATTTAATTTACAACCCCAATTCTGAAATAGTTGGGACAAAGTGTAATTTGTGAATAAAATCAAAAGGCAATGACTTTCAAATCACACCAGCCAGTATTTTATTCACAAGAAAACAGATAACATAGCAAATGTTGAAACTGAGAAATTTTACAATTTTATCCACAAAATGAACTCATTTCAAATTTGATGGCTGCTACAGGTCTCAAAAAAGTTGGGACAGGGGCCTGTTTACCATGGTATAGCATCCCCTCCTCTTTTTAACAGAGTGGAGGCATCTGGGCATTGAGGTGACAAGTTTCTTGAGTTTAGCCATTGGAATTTGATCTCACTGTTGTTTAATACAGGCTTCCAGCTGCTGGAGAGTTTTTGGTCTCCTTTGATGGACTTTTCATTTAATTATGCGCCAAATGTTCTCAATCGGTGAAAGATCAGGACTGCAGGCAGGCCAGTTCAGCACACTCTACTACGAAGCCATGCTATTGTAATAGCTGCAGTATGTAGTTTTGCATTGTCCTGCTGAAATACATTAGGCCTTCCCTGGAATAGATGTCGTCTGGAGGGGAGCATATGTTGCTCTAAAACCTTTATATACCTTTCAGCATTCATGGTGCTTTTTAAAACATGCAAGTGTCCCACACCATACCCACTAATGCATCCCCATACCATCAGAGATGCTGGCTTTTGAACTGAACGCTGATAACAGGAGGGGTGGTCTTTCTCCTCTGTAGCCCGGACGACACGACGCCCATGATTTCCAACAAGAATGTCAAATTTGGACTCGTCAGACCACAGGACACTTTGCCACTTTGCTACAGTCCATTTTAAGTGAGCCTTGGCCCACAGAACATGGCGGCGCTTCTGGATCATGCTCAACAATGGCTTCCTTTTTGCATGATAGAGTTTTAGGTGGCATCTGTGGATGGCACAGCACACTGTGTTTACAGACAGTGGTTTCTTGAAGTATTCCTGGGCCCATTTAGTAATGTCAATGACAAAATCATGCCAGTGAGTGATGCAGTGACGTCTGAGGGCCCGAAGATCACGGGCATCCAGTAAAGGTCTTCAGCCTTGTCCCTTACGCACAGAGATTTTTCCAGTTTCTCTGAATCTTTTCATGATATTATGCACTGTCGATGATGAGACCTTCAAAGCCTTTGCAATTTGAGGTTGAGGAACATTGTTTTTAAAGTATTCCACAATTTTTTACGCAAGCCTTCACAGGTTGGAGAGCCTCTGGCCATCTTTACTTCTGAGAGCCTCAGCCTCTTTAAGACATCCCTTTTACTGCCAATCATGTTACACACCTGATGCCAGTTAACTTAATTACTTGCTAAATGTTCGTTCAGCTGATTCTCTTATATATTAATAGCTTTTTCAGCCCTTTTTTGCCTGTGTCCCAACTTTTTTGAGACCTGTTGCAGCCAGAAAATTTGAAATAAGCTCATTTTGTGCATAAAAATGTAAAATGTCTCAGTTTCAAGATTTGAAATGTTATCTATGTTCTATTGTAAATAACATATTGGCTCATGTGATCTGAAAGTCATTGCATTTTGATTTTATTCACAATTTACACTTTGTCCCAACTATTTCAGAATTGGGGTTGTACGTTTATAAATCATTCCAAAAGTTTGAGCAGTAGTGTACCTGTGCAAACTTGTGACTGATGAGATAACTTTCCTTAGTTTGGTTAAGCATCTGCACTGCAGCTTGTTAGGTCAGAGGGTATCAGTAACCAACTTGTGATAACTAAGCAAGGCTATATGCATGATAGCTGTTTCTACCAACTCCAGCTACAAAATGTTTGTGATTGTCATGGATTGGATATTGTCAAATGGTATTTTGGTGATAATATGACCTATACACCATATTCTGCTAGTGGAAAACGTAGAACAATAAAGTCTAGGTTTTGCTTGGTTCTGGTTCTAGATATTGGACAAAATTGTTTGCACCAGTCAGTTGAGTGAAGTCCTCCAGTGCACTTTCGATGATGAATCATGTAATGGTTTTCAAACCTTCACTTACCATTAGTCTAATAAGATCTGGGGAAAAGCCTTCAACTTTGGACCACTGATCATATTGTACTAGTGAACTTGAGATGTTTATGAAGAAGATAGTAACTGTCAACGCCAGATGGACACATGCTGTTTGTCATTAAGAATCAGGCAGTACAATTAGTCCCTGTGTCACGGTCCACGCCGTTCACAGAACAAGCATGAAGCCTAATTCTCTCTAGACCGCGCTCAACCATTCACAAGCGACCCTGAGACTAATTTAATAAAAACACGCCCCTTTTGTCATTTCTCTTCATGGTCGGTGAGAGAGGGCCCCACCCACCTCCCATTGTCCCGTGACGCGGTTGGTCGCCTCGGTCCGAAGGCATTCCTGCTCTGAGGTGGGCTGCTCTTGATTGGCCCAGCGGGTGTCGCTCAGCGGGTCCATGGAGTGATTGGCAACCCCCTATTGGTCACCGTGAGGGTCTTGCTTTCATGTTGGCAGTGCTTGCTGTCCTCCTGGTGTCCCAAGTCAAAAGTGAAGTGCCTCGCACCCCACCTCCCTCCATCCCCCTCGCTTCTGATAAATGTCACACGCGTCCGCCTGCAGTCTCAATCCGCCACCCCCTGCCCCTCTAAACAGAAGATGGGCAGGGATGATGAACAAAATTTGATGGGCCTGCTGTCACTTCATCAGGACTGATATATGCCAGTGATTGTATTACCCCCTGCTGGTCTTCCTGTGTCTTTCTTTCTCTGTCGCCCTGCAATTTAGAGCTCCTGATAGCCTGTCAGACTCCTCTGGCCCAACTACATCCACTAGTGGTTGCCCTTACTAAAGCATTATAGGACTGAATAGGAATGATTGAATCAAAACTGATAGCTTGACCCTGCACTAATCTACTGTCTATTTGGCTTTCTGTGATTTTGTTTGAAGCTCACTTTTGTTGCCTTGTTATTTTTACAGTGATGTTTGGGCTATCTGTGTTTGCCTTTTTTGGCATTGTGATGGGGGGAATATTTTGCTCAGATTTTGGGCCAAATCACTTTAGTATTGCATTCAAACTGTGCCTCATGGGCCATTGTAACATGGGTTGAATTTGAGACTTAACAAGACTGATCCTGGTGGTTTAACGAAAGCTATTGCCAAACCTCTGTCATTTCCCTTACAATATATTATCGATGTGTCACAAGACATACAGCGCTTATCTCCATATAAGTAAATGTTCCTGTTTCTAGTTTCATGGACAAATAATGACCACTTACTTCTAATGTTCAGTCAAGTACCATTACAGCAATGTTCAGTATTTTCCAGACAGATTCAAAAACGTCAAAACCTTTACGAAAGCAATTCACTGGTGAATAAAGTACATGAAAAACAATAATCGTTTCATTGTATTTCAGTGCAACGTAAGTTGAAATGCTTATGAAAAATTACCACAAGGAAAAATTGTACACTACACCAGCAGGTGGCCTTGGACACAGAATCACTTAGACACGGGCGCACTACCGATGGCACTTCCTCCAGCTGCAGTTCTCTTATTAGACCGAAGGCGCACATCTGCGCGCCTCATATGCCGAATCCCCCTTCCCCCTGCATGAACAAGCTTGGGGAGCTCCTATTACAGAACACAAGCACACCCCACGGGATATTTAGAAAGCTCAGAGCAGAGTCGCCTCATTCGCAGTGTTTTCGCCTGCGTTCGGGCATCTGCTGATAAGACATGGGACAGAATCAGGAAAAGTAGTAAAACACACAAATGCTAATACAGGGCAGACCCTCCCTGATAAACACAGCAAACCATGAATGCACAATGAAGAAGAAGAAGAAGAAAATCAGAAGCGTCAATGTTTTTTGCAGCCGGAGTATCTGGTGTTTGTGCGTGTGCGTGTGCGCGTGCGTGTGTGTAAATCCCTTCAGAAACTGATATGCAGCCGTTTGTTTTGGGGTAAGATGATGATTAGAATATATTGGGCCTGTTTACTGACTGCTGTCCTGACTTGGCTGGAGAAAAATGCATTTTGAAACCAGTGTCGCTCTCAATTCATGCTAATGTCTTGTACGTGGTTTTGCTTTCAAATTCACCAGCTTACATTATTACTTGGTAATGCGCGTAAAATTCAGATCCACATGTTACCCCCGGAATAAATAAAATGCCTTTGTTGTTTGAATTGATATTAAGCAGATGTCCCTTTCTGTAATGTGACAGAGCAGGTGGTTATTCGAATGTAAATGAGCGTATTTTGCAGATTAACGCCTCAGATTTAAAAAATTAAACAACTTAATGTAAATAACAAAATTTACATGGTAAACCATGCCTGCGCAAATTAAACGCGCGCTGTCTACACATAGTGCATGGAACAGATAAAAAGGCATGTTCGCTGTATGTTGAGTGTTGTGTCCTGCACGGAATGCCTTCATTTCAGGCCAGTTTTGCTCACCAAATGTATTTTTAATTTACATGTGTAGAGTGACATGTTCATTGTTGAGGAAGTGTGTGGAAAGGTCTTACAGCATTGTTAAAGACGGTTTTTCCTAACATTCCTCTCTAGAACCCTGGGTTATACGTATATAAAAGAACTATCACTGGTACTACTGACAGAATCAAATACATTTTATAAATACATTTCCTAAGTCTTTCTCTGAAAATACACGGCTCTCTTTCTTTCCACAGATAGAACAAAATTCAACATGAACGACTTTTCGGTTTCTTCAAGTGTGGTTCTGTCAGTTCTTATATACCACAGACCAAATTGTTCACAAGGTCTGAATGTTAACAGTGGACATTATACTTTTTTTCTTTGGCCATACTTCAAGTACAACATTTTTCATTCTTAAAGACAGTGATGCAACATAATGTGCTGCTTAATGGTTCATTGAAGGTCACATGAATTCCATAAAGTAGTGAAAAGGGTGTCGCCTGAAGCATCGGTGAGAAAAAAAAACTCATATCATGAATGCAACAAAAGCATATCAAATGAGAAGCATATCAAATGGTGAAAGACAAAAGATCAATAAGAAGGGATAATCCTTTGGGTGGCCTGAAAACATATTTAATTAGACTAAGAAACTCCGACTATGGGAAAGAAGAGCTCCGATGTATTATATGTTTGGAAAAAAAAAAGGTCTGGAAAACACGGCAGGAATGAATGAATGGTGAAACGTGGGTGACCCCGCTGTCATTATGCCACGCTATTGCGTTAAATGCCATGCATGTTGAATGCCAATGACACGCAGTCTCTCCGGCCTCGTTCGTGTTTTTCTGTTGAACGTTTCACAAACAATCCCAGGTTTTGTTCACGTGGAAAAAGCCATCTGCCCTTGCAGCAGTTTACAGACGTAATCCAAGGAGATGGTGGGCTGAACTGCAGAGCCGGGGAAAATGTCTTTTCTGTTGCCTTTTTTACATAATAAATTGTACAGAATTATCCCCTTTGTCTCAAGACGCATCAAATGAACAACAATGGCTCATTGATTTGAAGTTACATTTAAAAAAAGAAGCTGGGTTAATTTGTCAACTTCGAGTATGGAGAGCGTGACTTCAATTGTGCATTATAGAGTAGATGGAAATTCTTTAGCACTGACAAAGTGTAAAGATAAGATCATATTTTAAACTTTGCTTGGGAATGGTAACTTTGTGATGCGCTGTGCCTGAGATTTAGGATTCAAATAATTGCCAGTAATTCCCAAGTGATATGCATTGCATAATGGACAGCAAAAAAAAGCTAGGCTCATGTATTTTAGTTTTATGTTTCATCTTAAAATAAAATGCTTAATAGGACAAGTCCATTGAGGAATGGCAATTAGTTGAGAGAATTCCACTTTTTGAGGAAATGGCAACGTACAAGATAATATGCTCTACTGAAAAGAAAAAGAAAATCTAATTTCTAGTCTCATTACAAGACTAAAAAATTAACATGGGCTTTTTGTCATGTAAAAAAATGCATATTGTACACTTTGTGTAAAATTCTTGTCCAGAAGGCAGTAAAAATTATCATTTCACATTGCCATAACGATAATAGACTTACGAAACAGAACACTTCTCTTTTTCCTCAGCCATTTAACCAAAAGCCCACCACAAAAAGACACTTTGGGAGATAATTGCTGAGGGCAAAGTTTCAAATTTTGGTAGCTGGTAAAACCCTTCGTAAAGAAAAATTTAAACGCAGGAAATGATAAAACTCAACAAATTCTGCCTATAAACTGGCCAACCAGGGTCTACAACACCTATCACCTGATTAACCCTTTGAGCGCCATAGGCAACTATAGATGCCCAATGGTGTAAGATATCAGAACCAGATGCTGTGGAAAACCTATCATGTGGCAACTTGTTTAAAAGAGCTACCGCAGGGGAGCTCTTTTAAACAAGTTGACACATGATAGGTTTTCAGCAGCTCAGGATAATTACATTCTTAATTCCTTGAAAATTTATTGGGTGCTCAAAGGGCACCCAATAAATGTGCTCCTGGTTAGATTTCAAAGAATTGGAAATACTGACATTCCAGTCTGATCTCACCGTTCAGTTTTCAAAAATATTATTATTTTTTGAGCGAGGGACTTTACGCTTAAAGTGCGTAATTTTTACTCACCCTATCCCTCCAAAAGTTAATCATTCATTATTTAGTCGACAGATGACCTTGAGAATGACGACCGGGTACCTGGGAACCCTTCTGATGGTCATTGCCAACTACAAATTGACAAAATTCTTGACCTTTTGAAGGCTGAAATCTGAAATTTTGCTTTGTATTTTTGCGCCTTGCGTGACTATAGCAGTGATTTGCACTTTAAGGGTCAAGCTAGCTGATATCATTTCACATGTACCAAATAGAGTTTTGATTTTGTTTTGTTTTTTTACAAAGAGTTAGACTATTTCAAGTGTTGAATTATAGAATGAAACTCCATACAACTGAAAAGTTTTATTTTTACTTTTGAGAGTGGAAATACTTTATCTGGTGAGCGAAACTGGTCTCTTTTTTCTGAGGTATACAATTATGAAACATGGCTATCAATCAAGCACTGTTTTAAGATATGTGTGGCAGGCCAAAGGAGGGCCCGGGCGGGGGATGAAACCCCAAACTCCCAGGTAAGAGTCACACACGCTGACCATGTCACGAAAGAGCCGGGCTCGTTGCCAAGGTAGCCAGGGCGCGTACTTATTAGGAGGCATTTCTAACGACAAGACCCATCAACTGTCACATCTCTCCCCCTCTTTCGGGAGCGTGTCCTCATACTCCATGCTTTACGCATGCTGCCATCCTTTGGGATTCCCCAGATCCTGCTGATGACGCCAGAATGTGGCAGGCCGAAGGAGGGCCCGGGTGAAAGATGAACCCCAAACTCCCAGGTAAGAGTTACACTCGCTAACCCCATCGCCAAAGAGCCAGACTCATTGGCAAGGTAGCCAGGGCGCGTACTTATTAGGAGGCATTTGTAGTGACAGGACCCATCAACTGTCACATCTGCATGTGTTAACTTTTCTATTTTCCTAAATGAACCTGAGGATGAGCACAAGCCTACAACTCATTTGTCAAACTGTGGCCCAGGTTTGTGGCCCGTGTTTGTCAAAAAATATGTTTTATGAGTGCAAGATGTGAGGGAAGCTCAGATGATTTTGATCAGATTTTAAGTTTGGCCAGCCAAAACCGCTGGGCTTTTTTTCCCCTTCTTATTCCTGCTTTTTTTCTCGGTGCTTAAGATAACAGTTAGCGAAACCACATTGACTTTATCTTTTGGAGATGCTCAGATAATATGCCTCGCTAACTGTGGTCTAAAAATGTATTGTCTTCCTTCCAGGTACCTCAAACCATTCCTGAACAATTTTTTCAGTGTGGCAGGGAATATTATCCTGCTGAAAAAAGCCACCGCCATTAAGGGAATACCGTTTCACTGAAGGGGTGAACTCAGTCTGTTACAATGTTTTAGTAGTTTGTAGTACGTGTCTAAGTAACATCCTCATGAATACCAGAACCCAGGGTTTCCCAGCAAAACATTGCCCAAGGCATCACACTGCCTCTTAACATTTTGCCTTCTCCCCGTTATGTATCCTGGTGTCTTTGCCTCCCCAGGGAAAACATGCACACAAACTCAACTGAACGCATGATGTGAAAGAAAATGTGATTCATCAGACCAGGCCACCTTCTTCCACAGCTCCATGGGCCATAGATCAGCCACAAATGCGTAATGAGAAATATGTTTTGTCAAAGGATGGTCTTGTGTGACCATACTCAAGATATTTTTCCAAAACATTTTTCCCATTTCATAACTGAGCCCTTTGCTTTGTGTCTGTAATGTTCCAGACTCGCAGACTACAGAGATGAAAAGTGTTGAGGAGCATGTGCTAACACCAGCTCTCTTAATTTCTGAGGCTGTAGCAGAGAGTGCTGGGATATGAAAAAAATAAAAGAGCACAAACTCAGTAACCATGTCTGCTTTTCATTCGTTAATTTGCATCCTGTTTGAATCCCCCCTTTGCTGTGGTATTTTTTTGTTGTACAATGATTTCAGAAATGATTCTTCTCACACCAGCCATCTTTCATCAGATATTATCCCTACAGCACTGTTCAACTGCTCACAAGAAACATATTGTGTGTGTGTGTGTGTGTGTGTGTGTGTGTGTGTGTGTGTGTCTGTAACAGCAGACAGTTCTTTACACTGGGGCTAAATGGCAAGGCTTGTGTTGCAATAGGAGGCTAGCATAATATAACTACTGAAGAATAGTTTTGCAGTCGCAACAAAGGACCCTGTGTTTCTCTGGGGAGGGGGAGGGGGACCAGGAGAGACAGAGATAGACGGGGAGTGAGACCATATCCTCGCTTGACCTGATTTGGGAGACATTTGCTGTTATTAGACTGATAGGCAGTGACTTTACTCCAAAGACACGGGAAGTTTGTCTAGACCGGACTGATGCGAAAGCTGGCCAGTAGCAGGTTGCTCCAAAGATTTCTTCCTTTCGGAGTGTCTTTTCACACACTGTGTTTGAGTGTTTTCTCCCTCTGCTTTGAAGAGTTTTGGCCTCACTTGTTTGCTATTTAGGGTTCATGGTTTAGGCCCAATTTTCCTTCTGCTGTCTCCAGAGCACCTTTATGTCTGTTATCTCGAAAAATGCCTCACAAAATAAATTGATTTGATTTCCACTTGAATTAAAGGGATGTCAGCCTTAAAGAAATATCCATGACTGTACATATTTATTTAAATTATATCCTGATGGTGTCTTGAGGTTGGGAAAATTAAGCAAATCATCTTTGCATTTTTGCCAAATATCAGAGATTCGGTAGGAAGGTAAGATAAGTATACTTTAAATGAAGCAGTAATGTAAGTTTCACAGGGATGTTGGAAACATGTTCAAGTAAAATGGGCTTTTATTTCTGAATTTACCTCTCCCCTCCTGAACCCCCTTCCCCGCTCCCCTATTTGTTTTGCCAGAACAAAGGGTTGAATTCAGTTCAGCGCTTGCCCTCAGTGTGGACTAAATTAAATCCAAGTGCTGATTTAATGCTTTGTATAAACAGAGTTTAGTGCGCCAAACATTATAATCCATGACAAAAAAAAAAAAAACTACACTGAAAGAAATCATTAAAACATGCCACAATAAATTCATGCTTAGATTTCAAAGCCAATTCAAGTGCAGATGAAGAGTGGATCCAGGTCATGGTGTGACTTCCTTAATATAGTGAACACTAACATGTCACTCTAGAATGCATTGCCACAAGAATAAGAGCCATTTGCCCGATTTAATGTTGGCGTGTGTCATTGTTCTATCACCCCATGTTGCAAAAAGTACTTTATTTCTCTCTGTTTGAGTGCTGCAGGATGAGTCTGGAGACTCAAAGTGTGGTGTGTCCTGCTGCCATAATTACCTGATTCCTACAAACTGCTTACTGACAAACTGTAATCTTGTAGGATGCTTGAGTCCCATATAAGCTATGTTTTGTTTTGTGATTTCCTGCCTGTTTGCCTGGGTGTGAGTGAATGTGTGTGTGTGTGTGTGTGTGTGTTTGTGTGTGTATTCCTGTGTGGTTGAAACGTTTTAAGATTTTTCCTGTTACAGGTGCTGGTAACATGGCAGTGTACTTCATTGGCGCAAATAAGGTCATGTTCAAACTGGATACCATGGAACTGTGCCCAGGGCACAATTAGATATATCCTGGAATGTCTGTCCAAATGTACAGTTCTGGTACTTTTTAATGGAACTGGGGTACGTTTCAACCTGCATGCCAGAACCAAGGAATGTTTCAATATATCTAATTGCACCCTGGGTACAATTCAATACTATATCTAATTGCACCCTGGGTACAGTTCAATGCTAACCTGGTCAGACATGACCCTACAACCTTCACTAACATGTATTTGAGTCAGACCTTATACCCACGCAGTAAAGAACATGAGCAAAGACAGGAATTTTTCTGGCCCCTGTTGCAGTAAAACCTGAGTGAAAAGAAGAGCGCAAGAAGAGCTTCAGGTATGAAAAATGTCGCTTCCGCACTATCTTCCCAGTCTCGCCAGGGTGATTTTTTCCATTCCCAGAAATCAAAATGAAGTTGAATGTAAAGTGATTTGATGGAATTCCAACGATCTGTGGTCATTTGAACTCAGAATTCGGCAAAGTAATTGAAGACTTCCGAAACTGCTTCCAAAAAAGGCAGGAGTGGAGGTCTTTCAGCAGGAGATTACTTTGAAAGAGGATAGCACGTAATACTGGTGCGATTCATCAGATATAAGCGAAGTCTTACATCTGTGATTACAATACATGTCTGCTTGCATGTGTGTATGTTCATGAGTATGTGTGTGTGCATCTGTGTGTTTGGGGGTTATGGATTGATGGGGGTGGGTTACAGATTGACTGGAACAATATACAGCCCAGGAGAATGCAAATAAACCTTCTCTCACATCTTGCCTCGCGGAACAGACAGCCCACTGGCCTCTCTGGATCCCCTTAGCTTCCCGCGTGCCAACAAAAGACCGTTATCGCAGCGCTCGACTCCTCGAAAACTACACCAGACCAGGAAAGGGAGAGAGCAGATCCTCCTCATTATTGGCCCGTGAGCTCAGAGTCGCTGTGCGACCGTTGCATTTTTTTTCCCATGATGCAGTGCAGCGAGGACTGGCCCGTGTGTGGCGTGGCGTGGCGCGCTGCGTGATTAGCCGTCTCATCGCTCACCGAGCGGCTCATTAAGTGATGGCTGGGCAGGCAGCTGACAACTCCGTCAAATGGCAGCTCTGCTATGATATGACAGCCAGAACCTGGTGGATGGTGAGTTAAGCTTTTTTTATACATATGGATTTTTTATTGATTTTATTTTATTTTTTTTATTTTCTTGTTTTGTGGGGCCTTTCTCTCATGTGCTTTATACTTGAGGTGTTTCAGAAGCGGTGGTTTTGGAGTGTGTACAAAACTTTGCAGGCTTTTATTATTATTATTATTATTATGTCTCCCCCCAGGAGGGAGGGGAGACATTGTTTTTGTACAGTTGCCCGTATGTGTTCGTGTCGGCGTTCCCACTGTTTCCGGGCTGTAACTTGGAAACCGTTTAAGATATTTACATCAAACCTTGCACACTCTGAACATTCTATGTAGATGTGCCTTTTACTATTTTTGCTATAATTAGGATGGTTGGGGGGGAAGCTGTTTTTGCCTAAAAAACATTCTCTAGTTATCTATGTAATATTACTGAGTTGGTGATTTGTGTAATTTCACACATCTCCTCCACCATGAATAATGAGTCTGTTTTCTGCATAAACCGGTTTTACTGTGTGACAAAGACGATGCGCCAGGTTTCAAACTTAGTTATGAAATGAAAACTGCATTTTGAAGCTGTTTTTGCGAGTAAAACCGGCTAATTCAATCAGCTGTAAAAACAATGCCCGCGCATATAGCCGGGCATGGGTATCGGCTAGTTATTATTATTATTATTATTATTATTACTACATCTGTTTTGGAGATAGGACTCATAGCTTTCATACTGGGACTAAATAGTACCTAATGTGAACTGAAGTGCTCAGTGTCACTTTGATTTGGGCAGAAAGATCTTCAGTTTACGGTGCTGTGCTTCCCCCCAAAGCTGAAATACAGCTCTGATTTTTCAGATGGTAGCAACTGAATAGCACAAAAGGCTGCATTGTGTGTATGCATGTGAAAGTATATGTGTGTGAACACAGCAAACACAGGTATGTACAGGTACAGGTGCAGGCACATGCACGTATACATGCATACACACTCTTACACACACGCACATTCATTGATGCATACTCTCAGACACACACTAATGCATATATATATATATATATATATATATATATATATATATGCACATGCATGCATATATTCTGACACACATATACACGCATGCAAAATCACACAAACACAGGAAATGCACACACATAAACGCACTCAGTGAACTCTCTCGCTCAAGCTGTGATTTGAGAGATTAAAAGGTTTAGTTTTGCGGGTTCTCTTTGCCCCCATCCCTGCCAAAAAAAGAGAAAAACTTACCCATTATATAATTCACTCGGTTTGTCTGCTTGTTTCTCAGTGTCTGTGAACAACGGCCTCCTATTCTCATCCCCTCCGCCGCGACACAAACGAGGAGTGAACCTCGGGTGGCGGATTTAGCTAACTTCATGAATATTTATCCCCATCTCAGGTCATTGAATCTAGTAGCACTAGGTCTCCCTCTCTTCTTCTCCATTTTTGATAGCATAGGTTAATTACTGAGATTACTGGCCTCATTGGGATCTCTTGGCGACTGCAGTCTGCAGATGACTTATTTTTACGGCGAAGCTTGCTGGACACCAGGTCATCATCTGGAAGCGGCTCTTTTGGGTCTGTCCTTCTTCTGACTGCGGCTTTTCTGTCAGTAAGATTCCTGCTGATTTTTGCAGAGACCCCTTGTTTCCCCCAAAGTTTTCCCTTACAGGTATGCAGTCAAGTGGAGAACCTTTTTTTTTTAACATTTCCTCTTTTCAGATTTTGTGATAAAATACTTCTTACTTTTTCCGTTCTTACATTTAGGTCATGTTTTCACCTCTTGTTCACAGTTTGGAGTGAGCAGAGTGGCTGTTACAGGTTACAGTTATTGGTTCTCTTCACAATTGTACTTTACTGAATTGCTGTTAAGTCTTAAAATAAGCACGTACTTAAGCACAAATGGCTGCTTTGTGAAACATTTTGGAGTGTAAAATTACAAGCTTTGGTGTTGGTTTGATTTAAGAAAAGAGGTTGAAACTGTGATTATTTGATAGGATGTATTCGTTTGGTGTGTGGTATTTGTTTTGATGGGCTGTGACAGAAAGATGATCGGTATTTTGCTGAATGCTGAACACGTACAGTGAGCAGCACAGCCACTATTAGAGATTAATTGATTTGTCATTTAACCCTATAATGCATGAAATCAGAAGAACACAAGATCTCCTTCTGTTATAGGTCCCCTCCCCTGAAGTGTGTAAAAATTACAAATGGAGGTCAAACCCACAGGCAGGCCATTCTTAAGGCTTTACTCCTGTGCTCTACAAGACGGCTTCAAGGACAGGTGTATCTCTTGCCAGTGCCAATATAATAAAAATGAACAGAATGTGAAAAACAGTTTATGCTCAAATCTTATGTTGGTAATGTAGGAAAATAAATCTTCAAAATGCTAACAAGTGGTAGTTTCCAAAAATAAAAATTATTTTGGAAGGAAAAAAGTTTCCAGCTATCCGTAGTCACGTGTCAGTAGAGCACAGTCACAATATTTTAAGAGTTCTAGTATTGCCCCTGTGATTGGCAGGAACATTATAATTGGTGTGCATCTGTTTGGTGGAGATTACTCTGAAGGGGCCAGCGTATAATAGAGATCTATATACAATACTGTTTGGAATTAAAGTGATGTCTAAAACCACTGACTCAGAATTTTTGGAAAAACCTCTTTCAGCATCAGAATTTAGAGACTGCAGGGAATTATGGGTTGTGATTACGATGAGATGACCATGGGCAGAATTTCTGACGAAGATTGTGCACCAAAAAAAAAAAAAAAAAACTTGGCTGATATTTATTCAGTTGAACTGAATTCTAAAATAAATGTGTATACATATGCGTAAATAATAATTTAATAAGTTGAAATGCATTGTTCCTAAGAATGTTACTTTGCAGCACCGAAAACTGCGAGCTTGGTTTGAACTTGGTTTGGTGACCTTGTCGAAACAAGATTGAGTGCCATGTCAGCTGATGTCCCAATGACTAATTGTGTCAGGTCACTGGAGGGGGAAAGGGGGTCACGTCAGGGCAGTAAACGGCCGCTGCGCAGTTCGAAACTTGCTTTCTGTCAGCCAAATGGGGTCAACGTAAACAAGGGGACCAGCTTGCTGAAGGGGGGCAAATTGAATAATCCTAAACATTTGCCCCGTTCTCTGCTCCCACTGGCTAACCCTCCAATGGCTAACTCCCTTTGAAAATGTGCATGAATGCTTACTCGTGTGTGGGTGTGAGAGACAGAGAGAGAGTGGTGCTTGTGTGTGTATGTGTGTGTGTGAGAATTTCTGAGCAGTAAACATGCACGTGAGTGTGTGAGGGTAAGAAAGATGTTTGTGCATGTGTGTGTACAGGAAAGACAAGAAGTGCAAAATGAGTCTTCCACATACATACACGTGTGTGTCGGAGCCTTGGGAACAAACTAAAGCCCATCTTGATAACAGTGGATTGTGGGTCCCATGATCCGAATGTCAGTACAGCTGGCATGTTACCGTCAGTTTGTTTACTGACCCTGTGGCAATCTGGTCCTCAGACACCTCACTGCGGACCTTCATCCGGCTGCATCACAGATTAGCATAATTCATTCCAAATGATATATGTATGTATGCATGTGCACATGGATCTGTGCAGCAGCAGTGTGTTTGTGCACATGTGCGTGTGTGTAAATACACATGTGTATGTATTCACTGGGGTGTAAAGGTTTGTAAAGCCTCCCTCCGTAAGCTGATTGTCTCTGAGGAGACTGTATAGAGCAGGAGAGGAGAGGAGAGGTGGAGAAAAGGGGGAGCAGAGAGGTATGAAGAAACAGAGAGAATAGAGAGAGATAAAGAGGAGGAAAAAGGGAGTGAGAGATCATTAATCTGCTGTATTATTATCTGTAGAAGCTGTATAGAGAAGTACTGTTGTATTCAGCATGCCAGTTATTATTTTTTACATTTTATATTTATTTGATTTTATTCTATGGTGTTTATTATTATTTTGATGATTAGCTATACTTTGACAATATGTATTTCAGTGTGTATTCCCAATAAAACATTTTGAAATAGAAGAAATGTGACTGAGACAGAGGGTGAGAGAGGGAGGGAGAGAGGGAGATTTTTTTTAAAAGGTACCTTTATTATGTCATATTTCTTGACGCCATTTACAAATAAACACAATTAACTTCAGAAGCACAAACAAAACATAAAATAAACAGTTACCATCGGAGGGGGGAATCCATCAAGTCTTCTGAAAAAAAAAGAGCTGGCTATCAATTACAGAACACAACATTTCACCATGCGCCCACGTCAGGCTGAACTGATCAAACTCCTTCATCTCTTTGTAGTAATTAAAATCAATCATTATTGCAGCCTTAAGCATCCGACTGGGCAGCAGAGTGAGATCTCTGTCCACTGAGTCCTCAATCTCCCTCTATCTGCTCACATAGACAGCCATTTTTGCTTCTCCCAACACAAAGTTGATGACTTGAGAGAGAGAGAGAGAGAGAGAGAGAGAGGACACTTGGAAACAAATGCACTCTGCCCCTAAGTTGAGACCAGCTGCCAATTAGCCGCGGAGCCGCATGGTGCGTCACTGATTAAGCACCGCAGCCTCTGAGGCAGCGCCTCTCATTACGTCTCACAGCAAAACTCCAACCAATCCGCTCTCACTGCTCCGGCCCTGGTGCAGAGCGCTAGAATCTTCTATACTTAATTAGTCCAGAAACACACTCTGCTCTGGTATCACCTAGAGCTGTGAGCTGGAACGCGGAATTATCAAAACGATTGACGTTTGATAAAATGATGAGGAACTGGAACGGCTCTTTTTTTATGGAGTGTTTTTAAAATGAATAATTTCTTATTTTAATTGTGTTAATAGTAATTAATTAATAGTTAATAGGTTTTCCTGAATGGTTTTCTCAAATCTGTCAATGTTCACTAACTCCCAAATACTTCCAATTACTTTTAGGTATACTAACATCAGTGTCAGAGTGCTCAGTTACTAGTATTGTAGCTCCATATTTTTCATTAAAAAAACTTTGCATTTTATTTGGTGCATTTATATCACAACTGCCATGCTGTCACAACTGGAAGTTTTCTACATATTTCAGCCAGACAGTAAGTTCCACTATTACCACTTTTCAGACAGATAAACTCAACCAGTCTTGGGATGTTCCACTATTTGCAGCCAATTACATACAGCCATTGCATTTGAGTCATAAAACAGACGGGTTTATAGCTGAATGGGGAATGCAGGAGTGTACACATTTTTTACTACGAAAACTCAGTCTCCCCTCCAAAAACTGGCAATTTGAGGCACCTTCTGAAAATCCAGTAAGAGGATCTGGATCAGGTCCAGCACAGTTTCCGAGAGGCTGATGTTGTAAAGAAAAATGGAGGATAGACGGAACTTTGGGTAGAAAATTCTGGCACTTTATCAAAGCTTCTTTACTGCAGATGTAATGTACTTTAATATACTGTTTGATTATTTGGAAACAGTCAAATATGTGTGTGTCTTGAATTAGCACAGGTTTTGGATTTCTAATGGATGGAGTCATGTGTATTGCGTTTTGGTTGGTCCGAGGGGCAGAGAAGGTTCTGCATTCTTGAATGGGCGCGTGGGCATAATGGTGTCCATTATTCTTCTGTTGCCTTGGCGATCTGTGCAGGAGGAAGTGGCAGAGGTGCAGGTGAGGACTTTCAGAGAACAAATGCCATCAAAGGAATGGCCCTCACTTCTTTCTGTTCCACAGGCCAAAGGTCAAAATTAATCGTGCCAATGGTTCTCCAGTCATACCAGAAACCACAGAAATTGCTGCAGAGAGTAGACTGATGGTCGACTGTAATGGTCCGTCTGTGTTCAGTAAGTCTTAGCAATGGGAGGCTTTCGTTAATCGCAGCAATTGCTAGCGCTGTGTTCACTAATGACATGGAGCAGAATTTCAATTGTTTTGGCTTTCATGGAAGTGCGATAGATCTTTCATTGTTATGAATACCGAATTGACCATCTGCTTAGTCTGTAGTGAAGTCTGTGCTGACAATCGTCTGTTCCTTGTTCTGAAATTCTCTCACAGAAACCTAAAAAAAAAGTCAAGTTAAATTATCTGCCCAAAATTGTGTTGACAATATGGAACTTTAAATGTAAAAGTAATCAGACTGTAAAGTTCGGAGGCAGATGGACTGAGAGGAGCACAGGAGGAGCTGAGTAACTGGTGAATGAGCAAAATCTGCCACAGTGCAGTGTTTCCTGGGAGCTACTGACATTACAAAACGCAATTAGCAAACACAGTTAGCTTAGCAGCTCACACTGAGAGTCTGAATGTTTTGTCTTGACTCTTTCTAAGAGTTTGGGAATTGTTTTTTACAGTCCCCCTATATTTTCACTTTTTTTCTGTAAATATTAAACAGGCCTGCCTGGTGCTGGCTATGAACCACCCTTGGGCAGTTATTTTAGCTGTGTGGATACGGGTTTCCTGAATTCTGTAAGTCCAGAGTCGTGAAAATATATTTTGTTCCCCAGATTCCCCAGACTTTTTTTATTTAAATTTTTGATCAAACTGGTTCTATTTCTTATTCAAAATGTTCTTCCATTTCCATCGATGAGAAAAGTTTTGACGGCCCTCGCTCTTCAAATTGGTGAAGCACTAGGCTTTCACCACCCAACCAATTGCCCAAGTGAGGTTTTTTATGGGTTTTATGGGTTTAAAATTGATTTACTCTTGGCTATGGCTTAATCAAGCAATTTGTGTTTACATTTTTTTTTTCTACAACAGTCAATCTAGTTTGTTTAACCCTAATCAGTAAAACGCGGGTCAGAAATGGCCCGTAGCATGAAAAAACGTTCATATTTTTTACAAATCTCAATCTGTCGATCCCAAATTTTTTGTGTAAAACAAATTTTGTGGTTTTACAATGTGTAAAAAAAATTTTAGGATCACTTGAGCGGTTTTTATGCATTAATAAAATTGTCAACCGGGTCAGTTCTGACTCGAGCGAATGTTGTCACTTATTTCATGCTGAAATTCTGATTTTGTCAGCTAATATTGGTTTTCTTTTGCAGGAATGTAAAGAAGTGAACCATAGCAAGTAAAAGACAAGATATACGACCCAAAATAATAGTCATGCTTTATCTAACTGTGCTTGCAATTATAAAGCTATTTGTGTCAATCAGTTACTATTGATTCATACTCAGTGGATATTATCTTGCTTATTACCTCATTTCATTCAAGCAGAGTTATTGAAAGGATTGTTTAAATATCTGAGAAAAACAAACTTTTTGTTTACCGTATATAAATGGTAATTTTCATACAATGGTTTGACTGGTATGAGGTGCCAAAATCAGTCAAATTCGTTACTTTACGTTACTTAAAAATTCAAAAAAAAAAAAGTACTTGTTATACTTCTTTTATATTTGGTATATAATTTCATTATTAGTGTACCTAGCATGAAATAAAGTGTCAACAAGATTGTAATTTCAATGCTTGTGTTATTAACAGAAACAAATTTTCAGTTTCACACTTTTCTACATATACGGAGAAATGTGAAACTTCCATATGGTTTTAATCCCATTTATTTCAAGCATGCATAAAAGTAGAGAGTTTATCCTCTCAAATGAGCTATTGATCATTAAAATAGGAGCGGTATTAGATTTTTTGTGAATTTTTAAAAATTCTGGTCAGTTCTGACCCACATTTTACGCCAACTTAAGTGTTTAGGTTTTACTGATGAGGGTTTATCGAGAAAAGTTTTTTCTGGAATTTCACAGAGATCAGGGCATACTGTCGGTAGTGCGAGGCCATCATTTTTCAGGGGTTTGGGGGTGCGCCATCCCCAATATTACGAACATACTGATCAGACCCTCCCTTACCCCAATAACATAGGTGCAACAACATATGTCTATGCATCTGAACTCCTTCCCTGTTCACAGCAGCATATGACCTCAGGTCTTCCATTTATTTTGGCTGATCCATTTACTTTGGCAGATGCCGGTAAATTTCTCATATGGAATCAGCTCTTCCCCTGGACCCCCATAAATTTCTTCTGAATGCTGATATAAAAAAAATAAATGATAATAAAAAAATCACCAATGTATAAAAAGAATTATTATTTTGTATTTTATTCATAAACATATCAACTAAAAGTCTGCACTCAGGGAAATGTGCAGAATTAAAGCAACTCTTTGATAGGGTGTTTGATCTCACTCAAAAAGACTGCAAAAATATGAATTTCTTTTTTTCCCCCCAAGGCTTAAATGGAACATTATATCTTCTCTTCTTTCTTTTTTATTTACGCAATTGTTCAGAATCGTCTATCGACAGCAGAAATCGTCTTTCAAATGAATTTTATTGTCAGGAACGCTATAGGTTTACGATACATGTTTCATGAAACAATCGCAGGGACAAACTGTAATGCAATTCTTTTAAACTCTTAACGTTTGCTTTATTAAAGACCATGAAAGCGGCGCCCTCTTCTGGATATTAATAGAACAGGTAACAGGCATTACAGAGTTGAAATGTTGAAGAGCCTGGGTGCAAATTACATGAACAAACATAGTTCATATGAATGGGATAGGAATTGTTCATCGAAGTGGAAGTTTTAGCCTATATAATACAGCATATCGACTCCCATTCCACGAAAGCAAAAACATTTATTGTTTTCGTTAAGTAAAATGTGTGTTATGGGGTTTAGGGATGGAAGTAGGCTACCCGCACAGCATGAGAGCGATCGCTGTATTTTGGAAATTAAATACTGTGGAAATTGTATTCTGCGCCATTTAGCCTACCACGGGCGATTCAGTAAGGACCCTAAGTTCCACGACATACAGGCTACCTTAAAAATATCATCGATGAATGAAAAATGGAGATGGATAGTATTTGAGTGTCCTCGAGGCTGAAGCGCGTCTTTTCAGTTTTGCGAATACGGCAGAAATGGAAGGCAAAGGCAGTGCTGCCCTCTTGTGTTGAAGCTGCAACTTTTTTTTCTTCCCGCCATATCCCAATCTCCCGCCCTACGGGGAGGTCATGGTAATTTCACATTTTTATTTTATTTTTTATTTTTTAAAGGAAACGCAGAATAGTGATGAGCCCATTTCCCATTTCATAGAAGGAATCACATGAAACACAAAACGGAGGGAAAGAACACCATTAAGTTCTCAGAACCTTGAAAACTGCTGAAGTTCTGAACAAACAGATGAACAAATGCATTGACAAGGGACAAACTAATGGACAGACAGGGGACAAGCAACAATGAAGCCATTATTAAGAAATATGAGAGGGGAAAATGAGATATCAAGAAAAAACATGATGTAATAATAATAAAACATAGTTTTTCACAGAGGATTCAGAAAAGTAACAAAAATGAAGGTATAAGATATACAGGCGTTTAATGCATGTGTGATCGGCGTAGAGTTGGATTGTTATGGAGGATGGAATTGAATTGGAGTGCTTCTGGTTTTGGACTATGTTTGGGGTATGGGAGATGGAAAGTAAATTACATGTTATGATTATGAGAAAGGTAAATCGTGAATGCATGTGCTGGGTGGGGGTATGATCTACAGAGGTACAGGTGTGTTTGAGTCCATGAGTCCATGTGCCCACGCATCGTGGCATTAGCTCATCGGCAATGCAACATTTAAAGTACAGAATCAGCCTACTCCATTCACCATTACTGCGTTCACATTGCAACCATGATTTGTTTTGTGTTGTGTCTGGCAGAGCAGTTTACTTGGTTAAAACTCCATGGTTGGTGGACACCATACCGAATTCCAGTCCATGAGTCTCATTGCGTACGTTACTTTTTAGTGTCGTTTAGTCCTTAAGTGCTCAGTTGATTGGCTAACCCTACTTCTGAGGCCCGAAATTTATCGTCTATTGAAATGGATTGGTGAGATCCTCATGGATCTGTTGTCCATCTAGCTTGATGGTTGAGGTCCCTTGAAGGCACCCTCAGTCAGGTTTTGGCCCCGACTGCATTGGGGGAGTCGACTTCAGGGAGCGCAGCGTTTCCATGGTGACAGATTTCAATACTGGAAAGACGGTACAGGAGATAGCCCTGCCTTGTTCATCAGCCCCCCCAGGCAGTGACATCATCACAAGTACCACCCATGCCATGAAGGTTCCAACTATAAGAAATAAGTCCCCCAACCCATTTGAATGCCATTCTAATTTGTTGTGCCCTATATCATGATCTCATGTGCACTTAAGGAGCATTTTCCTTCCCTGGTCTTGCTTTTTTTTTTTTTTTAGCACAGAAGGATAATTGCAGTGAACATTCAGTGCAGGTTTGCTAAAAAAAAAAAAAAAAAAAAAAATTTTGCGGCTGGACGAGCAGTTGTAGTCATTACTTGCCACTGGTTGACAAGTAACAAACTCTCAAATCTGAAACGGACAATCCCTTCAAACTAAGATATCAGAATGAGAGGGTGTACAGAATTCTCAGGGGGAACCTATTTATCATGACACTGGGCCCAGGGGTGGCGGAGTGAGCTGTGCACAGCAGGGAGGTGAAATGTGGGGGGGGCACAGCTTCACCTGATAGCCAATCCCATAACAATTAGCAGGCATGCCAGTGTAAAATGAGCACGACCCATTTGCACCTGAGTCCTTTTTCACTCAGTTACATCAAATATTGCTGCCCTGCCTTGGTTTATCTCATGGGCTGCCACATCAGAAGCAGTGCATGACAGAAAATGCTCAGATCTGAAATTGATTTTTTTTTTTTACAGTTTAAAATAAATGATGATGAAATTGATTGGAAGAATGCTACGGCTATCCAGCATCACAGAGACCATGAGGAAATAAAATTGTCTTACGTCCTAACGCTTTGTTACAGTTTAAATGATGATGATGATGATGTTGGTTTGAAGAATGCTAAGGCTGTCCAAATCAGCAAAGACCATGAGCAAATAAAACTGTCTCATGTTAGAAGGCTTTGTTACACTTTAAATTATGATGAAGTTTATTTGAAACTTGCTAAGGCTATGCTACTCCTAAAATACCGCGAGCCAATCAAATTGCTTCATGTCAAATGCCTTTATTACAGCTTAAATGATGATGAAGTTGATGCTAAGGCTGCACTTATACTGTTGAACACAATGGTTACCGATGGTTGCATCTTACCAATCAAATCGGTCAGTTGCAAAAAAAAAAAAAAAAAAGGATGTTCGGGGCCGAATGCTGCCGAGAAGTCGTGGTCTTCCAAATTTTCTTTTCAAGCCACATTAGCAGACTTAACCAGGAAACACACCAGTCTGAATTTTCACAATTTCAAACGGACCCTCATTTTTCAGTGCTTCATACAGGCATGAAGTTTAATATTTACCACCATGATTTTTCAAACATCAGTCTGTGGCTCGCAGCTGTTAATGTCCAGAAAGCCTCTTACCCAGGGCCATTACTAAAACTGAGGACACCAACATGATCCCATTTCTGTTTTTTACTCAATTTGATATATCTCATTTGTCAAAATGTCAAAAGCAATCATTTTCACTGGGGAATCAATGGTCCTTTTTTTTCAAATTTAACCATAATGGTCCTTAAAGAATGCTACCAGACAAAAAATGCGACATGGGTTCCAAATTTAAACATTGCATATCCGAATATTTTGAATCTCCTAACTCAGCATTTTACACATAATTTTATGCGAGATTTCCAGTAAATGAAAGAATTTGGGCTTTTGTACTCAAAACAGGATATTATGATTCTGTGAATCAAAACTGGGATCATTCTGCTTATTTTTGAAAAATTGTTTTTGTGGGTTGGTGGTGAGCAGTTGCCTGAAGAATGTAGTGATCAGCTATGTCCAGAATTCTGAGTCACACAATCATAATTATCAGTGCTATATGCCATATTTTTATGCTTATTTAGATCTGTTGCCACATGAAATAGACTACTGATTGTGAATACATTTCTATGAGGTAAATAGCACAAGAAATTGCTTAATTTCTTTAATTTTTAAATAAATGCATCAAATGCGATTTGAATGCTGCATCTCATGTTGTTCAAATTAAACATTTATACAGATATTTAATGAAGAAAAAAGGGACAGGCAAAGTTTTAAAAGTAGGTCTAAATGCATGCCTGCGGCCTGCTGGAGGTGAACTGGCCACATTTGTTTACGTTATTTTACATTACATTTTTAAAGACAAGGATATTATTTGGTTTGCTGTTCAGCACAACATTTAGTATATTTTGGATTTTCCTAGTTTATTTTTATCCTGAAAGCTTTTTAATCATTTTTAATGTAATCAATAGCTTTCAGTTTTTCTGTCTTCCGGCAGGTACCCCAGAGTCCTCACATGCTGTGCGGAGGTATCACTAGGCTTCTTTTATATTATTGATTAGATTGCACATTAACCAAACTCGAGATACAGTATGTACGTAGAATTTTGACTTGAACGATGTATGATTTTAGTTTCAATGTCCAACAAACTAATTTAATGCAGAATATCCGCATTTATTTGTCCAAAGTTTGTTTAGTAGTGAGATCGTTTGATTGTATTGACTGCAGTTTGAAGTTAGGATACGACATAGGCGAGCAACATGTAGATATGATATTTTCCTCAGTGCCTGACTGATTCATGTAATATAACCGAAGCAATTAATACGCATAGGTTACTATATAGGCAAATCACGCATCGTTTTACTGGAATGCGTTCGCACAAATGTGAGCGGCATTTGGGAGTGAAAGTATTTGGTTTTTCACTTCGTGCTGCCTCTAGAAAGAATTCCGCCTCCACAATACACGGTGGCCCTACGCAAGATGACATGTTGTTCATTTATAATAAGGCAGAACCAGTAAGTTTAAGAGAAAATGAGGAGATCGAGTTTGAAAACGGCGTACAGACCGGATTATTGGTCGTCAGAAAAAGCCAACCTCCAATAAAACTTAAGAACTAAGCAAGAAAACTCAGTATCTTGCTATAGATACAGCCGCACAGACGTGTACCGCCTACCTGAATTGATGATTTCCAGGACAGTTACGCATTTTCTGTCTTTTTTTACGCCAGCCGACTGTCTTTATCCCCGATAGCTCCGCAGCACTTCCGAACTTAGATGGGCGAGTTTGCATAATACGTTTTGTATGTTTTGTAACACGATTGCATGCACCAATTGCGCTGGCTCAGAAGTGCAGTTGCGAGCGCGTGAAAACGGGGATGGTCAAGTGACTGCAGTCCAGCTGATTCAGTGTCAAATTTGTGGTTTATCATCATTTTACGCCTTTGACCATTAACAGGCGACATCGCAGCCAGTTTTTGATTGTACAATACAATACAAATTAAAACGGAACGTCTTTGTCAGTACACGCACATTTTGAAATGAGAGAATTAACTATCGGTTACAAGGAACAAAGTAGCCTATTTGTTTTTAAAAGCGGGATATTGTCATACCGGGTTCTCATACTATCCCGTGCTTAGAGAGGTGGATCCCTGATCCCTGGGTCGTACATCGTTGGATATCAAATGGTACCCCATTCCAAGGGTTCAAACCCAATTTGTAGGCTACATTTTCAAGTCCACAGCAGTGGTAACGTGAAAATAAGTAATTTAACAACAGCCCCAGTAAATTGATGGTCCATTACGACAAATAATGTAACTGTTAATGATCAATTTAAAGCAGTTTTTGAACAGCTGGCATTCGAGATGAACATGAGAGCATAATTTACGGGATAGACCATATAGACTATGCCAGTTGCGAAGTTCAAAATCCTGGGGAAAATCAGGACAAGTTGAAGTTCTGAAACAGTGAACATAAAAAAATTCCCTTCTCATTTACAAAAATTATAGGATATGTATTATTTATGAGCATTCTTGCGCCTTTTAAAAATAGACTACTTTATGATTTTGGTCAATCCATCAATTTAAATCACATCGCTAATATTCCTAAATTGTATTATCATGGTCATGTTTTTGAATTTCAATTGCTAAAATTAATGAAATCAGTGCACATGTAGGTTGTGAAATAAATATTCAAACCTGGAATTAAAAAAGCTAATTTATGCAAATAATTAACCTCCCTGTACATTCATGCATTTGTTGTTTTATCATTTTTCATTAGCAAAACAAAATTGACTCAAAATAATTATTTATCGGATCCACTTAACAGCTATTTTTGTGGACGCATTCGTGGCTTGATCAGAGATACAGCTGTATTTGACAGGCTAGACGCAAAGATGATTGTTTTTCTTCAATTTGAAAACACCCTCTAAAATGGTTTTGACCTCATAATTTCTTGTAAGTTTGCTGCAATCTATCTGTAGCCTATAATTTTACAAACGAAATCTGGTACTTGCTCAGAAATGATGGAACTGTAGTGAATCTATTGTGGCATAATTCACGATTGAGGTATGTTTTTGTTATATTATTCACTTACAATAATGTTCAGTTAAGGGTACTTACATGCCTGTTTCATTCAAATGAATAATCTATTTCTGACTTGGTGTATACTTTTATGAGCCTACTACTCCCCAGTGATGAGCTTTTTTTTACTCAGGGACAACTTGGACCTACAAGAGGTCAAAAGATTAGGCAGGTGTGGGACAAGGTGGGCGCCGGTGATTGGGCTGGTGTATGCGCTTATTGCCTTTTCATTTAGTGATGTAATTGAGGAGTCATTTTAGGGTGCGAATGCTTTCCGTATTTCTCTGAATCAGGCTTAAATTTGATAAGATATTGAAGACCATTCATATGACCCTATTTGTGCCCTTTTGGCTGTTTTGTAGGCCTACCTTTTTCTGACAGCTAAACAAAACAATTTAGTGCTTAGTTTTACTTAGCGTCAGTGTTAGTTTTAAACGATTGAATGTTCTGTTATTATTATTATTATTATTATTATTATTATTATTCATTGCTAGCGTGAGAATCTCAGCTGCTGGCCAAAACAGTACATTGGCGAATTTGAATCGCACGCGGGCTGATTCTGTGCCACACTCGGCCGGCTGGAACAGCTTCTCTGAACACAAAAATGCGAATCACACTCCAGGCTGCATATGTTTCCAATATTTAGAACACGGACACAATAAACCCAATCCTTTATGCCCATTTAGCATCATAAACAGACCTTAATGCGAAACAGAAAATTAGCCTCATGCTATTTGTTTTATATTTTATGAGCTGGGTCAAAAAGGGCTGCCATTGTGAATTCTAAAGGCAGTGTAATATTATACTTCGTCCATCTGACATAAAAGTGGAAGAGATTATCCCTCAAAATTCAAATGAACAATGACGAATACATTTATAAAATCAAAATTATGTCAAAATTTAAATGCAGAGTCAAAGTGTACCTGTTCGTGCGTGCACCTTGGCTATTGCAATATATTAGTTCTCGATACATTTGAAATGTATTTTGGTTTGATTGAAACACTTAGCCTATCTGCCTTTTTATTTATGATGGAAAATATTTCATGTTCTCGGAGCTATTAGGTCTTGACCCGTCTGGCGCGGAACGTTTCAACTCCGGAGAGTCTTGCTTATGATAGGCTCTTGGAACTGTAAATATGCAAATGAAAACAGTGCCGCCGAGCATTGTGAGGGTCTGAAGGCACGGAGCGGCGAGGGCCACGGCAGCTCCGACCAATGACAGAAGAGGAATCAAGTCCAAATGCATCCTCCTGCAAGCCGCTCCAACGACAGTTAGCCAGAAAAAGAAAAGACGCGCGCCAGCGGAGCCAAGAACTCTGCCTCTTCTGGAACCAGTTCAACTCAAGATCGAAAAAACCTCTAAAAACTCCAGCTGAATGAGGAAGGAAGAAAAATAAATAAATCCGCAGCAATCTCTGTCGACACTTTGACTTTGTCGCCACTCCTCCAAGATTTATCTTCCGGCACTGAAAAAAGAACAAAATATTAACTTTAGAAATGTGAAGGTACCGGCGTCTTTATCAGATCCCAGGATTTCCGTTTAATTCATGCAGTAGGCTACAGTGCAATGGTACGTGAACGCAAGTTTATTCATATTGAAAAATTGCTTTTTTTTTTTTTTTTTTATTGCTGTATTGTACTTACCTTCCCCCACTCACCTGATAACGCGCATAGCTGTCGAAAACACAACCCAGCTCTGAAGACTGTGCTGAACACGACAGAATTTTGTGATTTGGTAGTTTATATTCAGCATTGGTATGCTTTCTCTTCGAGGCATGGCTAAGCAATGTGTCATGAGTCGACGGTGGAGCTATAATGTCCAGTAACTGCTAGACATAGGATATGTCCTGCGGTAACTTTTGTTCCCCAATCCCGCAATCAGCTAAATTCTGAAACGATGCGGCCTGGATTCTGGCAAGATGATTAAATGTTTGTTTACAGCCAGTGCTGGACCTTCCTTGACCACTGGATATAGTCTACTTGACACCAAATATGCTACTATTGAATTAATTGGTTCTTGAATGGTATTTATTTTGAATTTAATTATTCAATTTTGCAGATACTGCGTGATTGCTCTTTAGTTACTGTCCTGTCGAGTGGACCATTTTATGCTACTACTGAAATAATAGGGTCTGGAATAGTACTTATATTGAATTTAATCATTCAGTTTTGCAGATACTTCATGATTGCTCGTTAGTCACTGACCTGTCGAGTAAATCAATTTAATAGTTTGATACAAAGTTTTTAACGGGTTAAATCACAGAGAAAATAACCCTATTTCTCAGTGTTGTGACTGCGAGTAAGGGCTATAGGCTACTTGCGCTATGCAGCCTTGTGTTGCTGACGTTATGGGCAGCAGGGGACCCAGACAGCTCAGACTGATTCACATCCTTAACCCGTCTGTCAGAAACTAACATGGGATGGCCTATTGTTGTATGCCCCCTCCCTCCTTCTTTTTTGACCACGCTATTGGAGTTCAGTGGATATGCCTTCCATACAGTTGTGCTTTAGCCCAGTGTGCGAACATTTTGTAAATAGCTGCTGGGAGGGTATGGGGAGCAAGACCCTTCGTTGACGCAAGACGCCGGTGCGCCGTGATGTGAATTAATTTGCCAACCGTACCTTCACCCCCTTAGAGGCCTGCTGTATTTATTTTTTTATTTATTTTTTAAGAATATCAAATACAACATATAAAGGCAACATACTTTATTTATTTGCAATTTTAGCCCTTTAGGTCAAGCCTCACTGTGAACATTTCGAGAAACTGCTTGTAGGCTTGGCGCTTTCTACGGCAGTCCAAGTTCTGACCTTCAACTGAAGAGGCAGTGTCTTTTGATATGTTGGAGGCAGCGGATATATTGCCTATTCTCTTGTGGTATTACCAGTCCTTATAATATCGTGGGTGCCCATTCACCGTTTTATCTTCAGATATGCGACAGTATCGACCTGAGACAGTGGAAACTTCGGCCTGACACAGTTGCACTTAAGTGTGTGTAAACCTGTGGTATGCGACCTATTGTACAATAGGGAACGCTGCCAGAGCTGTGCTATAATATCTCACCTATTGCTTCAGTCATGCCTCATGATGGGATCAAGTACTAAGTTAAAAAAAAGTTGAATTCAAAATTGTTAAAATATCGTATTAAAACAATAGTGGTAACTGCGCAAACTTGCACGATAGGAAAGTTTCACGGGCTTTTTCAGAAATTGGCAATTCCTGAAACACGTCTGGCGTAGTCATCGAATAGGTCTGCTTTGAAGCAATTGCAGAGTCGCTGCTGCAAGAGCATTAATCGCAATATAGCTGCTATACGTTTTACTGACTGTGCGCCAAACTAGCATTTTGCTGTGCCATAGAAAACGGAGGTACATTGCAACATCATTGTTCTTAGATTTACCACTATGCACGCGGTGCGGTACTCGTATGGACTTGATCATGTTTGCTTCTTGAAATACCAGTATTCAAAAAATTTTATCTGTTTTTAGTGGGCAAGCTGTTGCAGTTGCAACTGTGTGCACTTCTGTGTCCCCCATAACGTTGATGGTGCAGATAGCCTATACATCACTAGCCTACTGTGCACATTGTGCTCTCTCGCAGACTCGCAGTGCGAGGACTGCTCCGCATAGCATACATACGTTCTCCCATGCGTTTACAATCGTACGCATTTCCCAGTGTATGCATTATGCTGATACGGCTGCCTTCTCAATTTGTTTTTATGCCACCAACCATGAATGGGTCTCCGAGAATTCATCTCTCTTATACCTTGACGATGCTGGGGCGTTCTGTTACGGGATAGCTCGAGGCATTTAGCTGCATACAATGAAAAGCGTGTTCAAGTTCGAGTAAGCTCTTCCCCGTGAAGGAATTTTCCGTTTCGTTTCAGAACGGGGCGCTGGCCCGAAGTCTTCCGCTTATACAATAATTACTCCTCATTGAAAATGATACAGGCCTATTTTTTAGATGTAGGGTTTTTTAAGGATCAGCAAAAGTGGGGTGGAGAAATGGATTGGTATGTTGTAAGAGGAGGAGTATAACTATAATTAGGTGAAATAATCTTAGAAACGGATTTGTCGAGCCCGCACGGAGAGGAGGGTGTTGCCGGTCGATTATATCAAGTTTGAAAAGTAAACACTGGATCAGGAATTTGGCGCCTTCTATTTTTAATGCACTTGCGAGCATTTTTATTCACTGCAAAAAGAAAAAAAGAAGGTTCTACATTTAGTTTTCCGATCCCCAGTTGAGGATTTGTCAAATCGTCTCGGATGCAGCCGGATTGAACCAAGTTATTTCAATTGTCTTCAAATAAAACCTGAAACGGAGATAGAATAAGTTTTGCGCTCGTGGACAGGACTAATCTGCGGTTTTGTTTGCACCCCTTTCCCTCTTTCCTACAAGACTTCAGCATATGCCTCCGCTGCGAGAGAGTGAAGCATGAATCGATAAGACCATTCCACCTGATTTTCGGAGGGACTTTGGCGGTTGAGTGAAGCTTGTTGTTGAACAGGGTCGTGATGTATTCTCCAATTTGTCTGACACAGGTATAGTAGATGCATGCTTTTCTGCTCTTTACTCTGTTATGACTCCACTATTGTGTTTTGAGATTGCGTATTGACCACTGAAAAGACTGCCGGTTGTGGAACCCTTGTCCTCTAAAATGCTCGGCCGAGCATTATAGCCTGTATTTGCATAACACTTCTGATTCTAATTTACTTGATAAAAGTATGTTGACCCTTAAGCAATCGTTTTATTCGTGGCAATTGTCGAACTTAAGAGCGATGTGAATTTGCAACATGTTACTATTAGCCTACTCAAGTGTGTTTCACGCGTAGGCAGGTTACATCGACTACTTTTTGGGACTTGAAAGGTGCTGCGCCCGCCCTGAACACTAAGGTTGGATCACAGGTGATAAGAATCAAGAATATGTAGACAAACCGAACGTGAGTTCGCTTGGACTTGAGCATGGGTAGTCATGTATTTTATTGTTATCGGCTCAATGAGAGTTTTTTTTTTTTTTTTTTTTTAAATATATTTACTTGTTCTCCAATGTAGGCATTCAGACTGCGCTGGTTCAGGCATTTAGGGTCAATGTCGGCATTTCGAGTGCATCAAGATTGGAGTTGAGCAATTTACTGCGAGGCATTGACTCGTGCGTTGTTTGCAATTTACTTACTTGACAACTTGGACAGATATGTTTGAATGTAGTTCATGTGCTTCAATATTCACGCAGACTTTTTGTTTGAAATGCGGTACATCGCCTTATAGCCTTCACATGACAGTCCTCACCTGAAGCCTGCTGATGAGGGCTGCTCCCGTAACAGTCATAAGAAGCAGCCCGCAGGAATTTTAAATGTTGAAGCGAAGCCTCTCGTGTTGAAAAAGATGCGGTGGTTTGATTTGTTGGCCGGGATTTCTTGCCTCTGACAAGTTTCCATGTCTGATTTTTGTTAAGCCTCCGACAAGAATTGACCATGATGACGTTTATTTCGCACTTTGTATTCTCGGCGCAGGTCTAGTGGAACAATACACTGTTTATTTCTCATTATTTGAGGTAGCCTACTACCTCAACAGTTTGGCTATAACAGGATGTGTGGCTGAAAAACATTTTCGCCGTTTACTGCCTTCCTTATTCAAGGTGTCTTGTGAACGGATTAGGGTAATTTATATCAATTTAAGAGGACGGAGCAATCGCATTATGAAACATGGCGCCCATAAATCGATTTTTGAGAAGTGGAATGTTTTTTTTGTTTTGATACTTTGTTATCATTTTGCTGTGTAATTTGTTAAAATATGTGAAAAATATGTTAGGTGTTTAATTTGAAGTGATTTTGGTTTTTTTAACAGCTGAATATGTTTGACAAGCCATATCAGTGATAGAAAACTGTTAATCATCTCAATAAATGTGGATATGTCACAATTCTAAAGCACCAGACCCACCTTCTCGCAAAAAAAACTTAAATGAATTCCTACTTGTTTTTTTCTCACAGTGCTTTCAGAAGCACTATAAATTCAGTGAATGAGTGAGCCCAGTGTATATTTCTTTCAAAATGCAATTCAAGACACAATGAAGGAAAATCTTTGAACTGTCTTTCATTGAAATTGGGCCTTTATTTTCTGCGCGGTAGCCTGGCTTCTAGAAGGTATTGACCGCACGAGTATGCCTGCGCGTTCCTCAGATGTCAGGAGCACGGGCGGGAAACATGTCCTCCCTTGCTCTCGCTAAAGCTCCATTTCCTGCGCGTGCGTGTGTGGTCAGTGTATACCTACTTTTGTCGGGACAAAATGTCCCCACTAGAGATAAAATCCCAGATTTCTTTATCTTTATGGGGACATTTTTAGGTCCTCAATAGGAAATTGAGTTATTTTAGAGGTGAGAGGTTAGGGTCAGGTTAAGGTTTGGGTTACCGTTAGGGTTTTGCATGCACTGTTCATCGTTGAGGTCTGGGAAAGGGGTGAGGGAATGAATGCAAGTCTATTGGATGTCCTCACAAAACATGAAAACCCAACATGTGTGAAACACAACATGAAAACACAACATGTGCGTGCGTGTGTGTGTGTGTGTGTGTGTGTGCGTGCGCGCGGTTGTGTGTGTGTGTGTGTGTGTGTGTGGATTTTGTTCTGACTGGAAGGGTGAATATTTACCTGTCTGTCAGTTGGTCTGCCTATCTGCTGTCTGTCCATCTCAAAATACAGACTGATTTTGTATATTTTTAAAAGTGCAATTATATGAAGACATTGACAAATGTATAGTAGGCTAATTTTTAACCTCATTTATACACTGTAAACCCTGATAGTGTGGTGAACTCAAATATTTTATGGAAACCGATTACTCTCAAAAAAATGAGTATGCCAACATAATGATCTTGTGTTCACAGCACTTAAAACGTGAAAAAATAACTTTACCTTATTTTCTTTAAGTTCCTTCCACACAATGCAATTAAGTTGGCCTACACAATTTTTTTGAGGTAATCGGTTTCCACAAAACATTTGAGTTCACCACATTATCAGGGTTTACAGTGTATAATCAGCTAAATTGGCTTAGAATAAGATTGAAACCTTGCTTGAGACTTCATTTATCAATGATTGTTTTAAAACTGATTTATACTCGTGTAATAGTGATGGATTTTTTTGTTACTCACTGGTAGATGCGGTACTGGTTGCTTAACTGAACTTCTTAATGCTGATATTACACTCACTGCCCATGTGTGTGCACTCTAAAAAATAAAAAGTTAACTAAAATTAAGCAAATAAGGCAACCAGCTGCAAAGCATTTTTGAGTTTGCTCAACTTCAAGTCCTAATTGTTTCACAAATTCATTTTTGATAGGCATTGGGAGTTGAAGTTGATCCATCTCAAAAATGCTTTGCAACTTGCTTCCTTACTTTTTGAAATTGATTAATCTTTTTATTTTGTATAGAGTGGGAGTTAAGTTCTGGAACAAGTACTTGTAAGCATATAAAGTGGTTTGAAGGGATTAAAAAGCTGTCTTCACTGTTCAGCTTGTGCCTCTTCAGGCCTGACTAGTTGAATTGCACCTATGCGAAACAAGATAATGTTGAAAATACACTGTAAACCCTGATAGTGTGGTGAACTCAAATGTTTTGCGAAAACCAGTTACCACAAAAAAATTGTGTAAGCCAACTGAATTGCACAGTGTGGAAGGAACTGAAAAGATAAAGTTTTTTTAAAACATGTTTTTAAGTGTTGTGAACACAAGATTAAGTTAGCATGCACAATTTTTTTTTTTTTTTTTTTTTGAGGTAATCAGTTTCCACAAAACATTTGAGTTTGCCACACTAACCAGGGTTTACAGTGTAAGAGTTGCACAAAGCATTCCTTTATAACATGCATAAAGCATTTTTTTGGGGTGTCAGGGTGCCTCCCCTAACCCCAGCACGCTGCTGCATGGGGAATGTTTGTGTCATTCTGCGAGCTTTCAGGGCATCTGCCAATCTGGTGTATTTTCCAGTTTGTGATTATAATGCCCTTGCAGCAACGAATTCAATGAGCAGGCAAACCGGGACACCCTAAATTTCCTCCTTCTCTTTAAAGAGGTTTTTAAAAATCTATTGGGAAAGCCTCTCATTTCCTCCTTTTTTGGCTTCATATGTTGGCCTTGTGCCTCTGCATGTCCCGTTGTTTTGCTTTTTATTTTTTTCCTGCATCATTGTTTTATGTGCACAGCTCAAGAAAAAAAGGTTTTATGCCAACCATAAACGAGAAATTCTCTAATTGGTTGTATTGTTATGTACTTAACAGATGTCATTACTCTGTGGTACTCTTTAGCAGAATGGTGATTTACAGAATGAAACAACAGCTATACTAGTACAGCTTTTACTGGAGTTGACTGAACTCCGTGCTGATGGATGGAGATACATTGCAGGAATGTAAGGTTTCGGCCGATGAGGGATGTGAGGGAGCATGCCCCAGTGCTCTCTGTCTCTCTCTCTCTTTCTCCCTCTCTCTCTCTCCCCCGGAGCATTCTGGGAAACATGCAGACAGCCCTCTGCGACTGAGCGTGCATGCTGGGGAGGAAATGCTTCTCCTGCAGGAACAATACCTTCGACTCTCACTGGCCCTGTGCTGAGTGTGTGTCTCTCGGGGTTAAATTTGGGTTCTACTGGCACTGAGTTTGGCTGCACAGCAGCACTTGAGACTGGTTATTAAGCTTTTTTTGCCCTCTTGAACTGGAACCTATCAGAACAGCTTTGGCGGGACCGTGAAGAGAGAACATGGAGTGCTCTTCTTGTTTATTATTAATGGTATGCTGCCTTCATTTCATTGAAAGGTCATTTGTGGTCATGATTTCTTTTCTTGTGCTGATTAAAGCTGTCAATGAAGCAATTATCTGTTAATTTTGAAAACTTTTTGGCTGTTGACTGGAGTGCTATTTAGCCGGTGGTAACTCTATGACGGCCAAAGCAAAACAGCAGGTGTGATCCTTTGCAGGCAGAAATGCCGTTGGGAATGGCCAACTACTGCTGAAACGGTTATCGCCGACTGCTCCTCTGTTTCTCCTCGTTCATCTAGCTGATTCCTCATTCTGTAAACCTTTCCTTTTTCATGATCTCCTTTTGACTCTCTCCCTTTCTTCCTTCCGCTTTTTCCCGCAAACACAGGATGAGTTCCATCCCTTCATCGAGGCGCTCCTCCCGCACGTCCGCGCCATCGCCTACACCTGGTTCAACCTGCAGGCCCGCAAGCGCAAGTACTTCAAGAAGCACGAGAAGCGGATGTCCAAGGACGAGGAGAGGGCGGTGAAGGACGAGCTGCTGGCTGAGAAGGCCGAGGTCAAGCAGAAGTGGGCGTCCCGCCTGCTGGCCAAGCTCCGCAAGGACATCCGCCAGGAGTACCGCGAGGACTTTGTGCTCAGCGTCACGGGCAAGAAACACGCCTGCTGCGTGCTCTCCAACCCCGACCAGAAGGGCAAGATCCGCCGCATCGACTGCCTCAGGCAGGCCGACAAAGTGTGGCGCCTGGACCTGGTTATGGTCATCCTCTTTAAGGGCATCCCTTTGGAAAGTACTGACGGCGAGCGGCTGGTCAAGTCGCCGCTGTGCACCAACCCTACTCTCTGCGTCCAGCCACATCACATTACCGTCTCTGTTAAAGAGCTGGACTTGTTTCTTGCCTACTACGTTCAAGATCAAGGTAGGTGGTGCCAGTGACTGCATGTGGTATGATATGTTTGTGGTTAGTTAAGATTATTGGTTGGTTGGTTGGTTGGTTAGGTGGGTCCGGCCCAATTAGTGGATGGGGTGTTGTGTGGGCAGAGCTTTTTGGATGTAAAGTGGGTGAAGAGGCGTGATGTCAGCGGGGTTGGCTTATTATTGGTGGTACTGTGACTATAATGTGGAATGTCCTAAGCAGATAATATCCAGAGTTACTGTTTTCTGCCGGGCTGAATTATTTACTAGATAATGCTGAGCTCACAGTAATGGATTGGTATTGCTGATTTTAAAAAAATAAACATTTGCGGCAGCTCAATTATAACTGAATTGTTTATGAGAAATAGAATTCTGCTTTTGACTGGTAATGTAAATAATACTTTACATACAAATGTATGTGCATAAATCATCACTATAGTTCCCTGTCTGGGAAATTGTGATTTGTGATTCTGTTTGAAGACACACGATGACAAATACTGAGAGTAGTCCCAGAATATTGGGGTCATTTTTCTGACTCAGTTTTTGGATTTCGAAGAATAAATCTGCACTTGAATGTGCCCAAGAGGCATGGCGTTTAATGCATCAGATAATTAAGGACGTTACTCCGTCAGAACTGTGTGGTCCTGAGCGTGGGTATTCTGAGAAGTCCTGAGAACTGGTGACAGATTGAGCTGAAGATATTCTTTTATGTATTTATTGAGGGCTTTGGAGCAAAATGTTTTTGTATCTGGTGCTGTGTGTATTTGTTTGTACATGTATCAATACATGTGGGTTTTTTGATGGAAAATACCCAAACAAAAGTTATTGGTATAGATTTTTAAGATATGACTTTTATGTTCATTTATCCAGTGGACACCAGATGAGTATCAGGTCTTCTGTGTTCTGAGGGTCATACTGAACGCCTCTCATTACTAATCTAGCCCTTTTTTCACCTCTCTTCTGGCTAAAAAATACTGTCATTGCTAGTAAAAACCAAAGCTTACTTCCCTTTGTACAGCCCAACCGGTGGAGACCTTGTGAAGGCAATTTAAAAGCAAGAAGGATGCTGAATGAATTGCATACAATTAAATTAATTGATTCCCGTGATGGATTGGGGAACTGTTCAAACTGTCCTCTTGCCAAAATGCATGCTGGGATAGACTTAAGCCACCCTGGGATCCTTACCAGTAATAAGTGGGTTGCATATTGAATGGATGGGTGAATTAATTGGTAAAAAAATAAATCCTTAAGACTGTGGTTTTAAGAAATGAAATCTTCTTATGCAGAATGTGCAGTCAAGGCCATGATGAAAGTCAGCTGAAAAATAAAAAATAAATAAATAAATAAATCGGAGGAAAAGTGACCCTGCAACACTTCTAAAATTTATCTCACTGGGAGTATTTTGCTCATGTAAAACAATGACACTCAGATAGGTGCAAATGAATGAAAACCCTGCATAATGTCTCCTAGTAAGGTGCTGGGCCACCATGACCTACCAGGACAGCTTCAATGTGCCCTGGCATAGAGGCTGCAAGTGTCTGGAAGTCTTTGCTTCCATTCTTCCTAAGAATATCATTCTTCCTAAAGACATTCCCTTATTTGGTGTTTTGATAATAATGATCAGTCCAAGATGTCCTATAAGTGTTCAACTGGGTAGAGCTCTGGTGAACATGAGGACCACAGCATATGGTCATTCTTATCAAACCATTCAGTAACCCATTTTGCTTTGTGGATGGGGGCATTGTCATCCTGGAACAGACAGCTTCCATCAGAATATAAACATTTAATCATAGTGAAAATGTATTCTCTTAGAATGGGACTGCTGGACCCAAACCATGCCAGGGAAATGCCCCCGACAGCCAAACAGACTCTTTCACTGCACAGATCTAGCATTCAGGGCTGTGCCGTTCGATCTGTGCATTCCGCACATGGTTTTGCTCACTTGTTGAGAATATGGTGAAAGACGACTCAGCTAACGAGATCACAGTAGACCAGCGCCAATAGGTTTTGCACAACTGAGCTCACTGATGTGCATTCGTTTTCGCAATGTTGGGTTTATTTACTGTAACTGGCATTGTAATATTCCTCTCTATGACGTGGTTCACAGACTGTTCTCGCTGACATTGTCTGAAGTCTGAGAACAGATGCTGTATTGACATTTTCAGTCACCTGAAGAAAGATGCTAACTTGATTTTCTGTGCAATATTCGCAAATGCACGAGTTTTTCTAAAATCTTGGATGTCCATTTTGTGCTGGTGGTGGAACGGAAGTAAGAGACAGATTGAAATGTAGTTGCTTTTTCCCCCATAAATTAAATTTTCTTTGACCTACGTTTGGCTTTTATTGAACGAGGGTACTGAAAACCCATTCTGATATCTTTTTTCTACGTTTATAGACTAGCTAGTGGCAAACATTACAATTTAAGGCATTTTCAATGGAATCGCCTAACATTAGCCTGCACAAATTGAACCTGGGTTTTGTCGTTCCAGAAAGTGAT
Organism: Gymnothorax javanicus; assembly: GCA_029692085.1. Lineage (NCBI taxonomy): Eukaryota > Metazoa > Chordata > Actinopteri > Anguilliformes > Muraenidae > Gymnothorax > Gymnothorax javanicus. The sequence continues at coordinate 13,823,074 of CM056209.1, read as the reverse complement.
GATTATGATCATGATGTTTATTGTGACTTCAGGATAGAGTGTTGCGCTATTTATCTCTGCGACAACATTTTTACTAACATTTTTACCTTTTACTTGCCTCTTACGTCTAACGCTCTCTCTGTAGGTTTAGTGCAATCCTTTTCCAGGGGCCTGCATGAATACCCATACAGTGTAGTAAGTGAGAAACTGTACATGAAATTAGCAGTATTTTTGAATGCTCTGCATACATCGGACTGTTGGCGAATGCATCACTGCCTTCAATGCTGTATGTCCAGCCAGTTGCTAAACTACTGAAATCTTTCTTTCTCTGGCACTCTGACCTGAACAGAATCGCAACCGGTATGAAACGCGGCCACATTTTGAAATAACAAAAATTTTTTGTCATTTGGTGACTGTTCGTTTTTCTTTTTTGGGGCGAAGAGGTCTGTCCTTGCGGCTGTAGGGATGGAAGACCCAGTCATGGCATTTTTTTGGGGGGAGGGGGTGGGAGAGAACAAACAAATAAACTAATGAACAAAAAGAGGGAGAAGGCGGGGGAAAGCGGGGGAAAAAAAGGCGCTTTGCATTCAGTAAGCGGTGCCCTTCTCTGAACAATGCAGCCATATTGTGCACCCTGCCAGGGAGACGCCATTTTGTTTGAGCAGTGCCAGGAGAGTGGCAGAGAGAATTGAGGTGCCAGTAATGGCCGCTAGCAATGCTGAGGTTGGCATCAGACTCTCTTTGTCTGCTCGCAGCGTGCCTTTGATTCGTCGGTTGGCATCCGCAATGCAGCGGGAACGTTGGCAAAGCTATTCGACAGTTGTTAAAACGGTAGCTGCCTTTGCCACGGATGCACTTTATTTTTTCGTTAATCCACCGAGCGTAAAATATGTTCCAAACCCCGCATTAAAGTGCGAATGAATTGGTTAAATTTTGCCAATCGCTGTGCTAATAGTTTTAAAACGTATTCCTCGCAAGTGTGCAGTAATTGGCATACAGCGTTTGATAGAAATATGAAAAATTTTTGAAAGCCAAGACATCGCAAACACATTTTAAAGGTTAAGAATTAATATGATCCTTTAAAGGAATTCAGATAAGTAGATAAATGAATAAACATTCTCGTACCTCAAATTTTATTGTTTCATTCTTATCATACGGACATACATTACATTTACGCACTTAACATACACTGACAGACATATACACAAGCTTGTTTATGAATCAGGATGATTTTTAAGTGGTAATGTGGGCCAAATCCGACTCACGTTAAAGCTACAGAAATGAAAGCTGCAACTGTTTTCACTATGCCTTAATAGAAGCTCTCCCATTTACACTAGGGGTTTGGCCCGTGTCCCAGCTGAGGGTCAGAAGGTGGAGGGGGCAGTGTTCCCGGGAGGCGGGGGGGGGGGGATGTGGGCATGGATGGGCGGTTTGGTTCTGGGCTGGAGTGAAGATACTCCACTGGGGGCTGACTCTAGTCTGTAGAACCCACAGTCTTGCCCAGATGAAAGCCGATTGGTGGTGGGGTGGAGGGGATTGGAGGGGTCAAGCAGTGTTTTGAGGCTCATTGCCAGCCATAGCTTTAGCAGCTCCATGGCAGGCAGCTATGAAAGGGTTGGCTGGCTGTTTCTGGTGACCTGTTCCGGAAGCATGGAAGACATTTGGCTCTGAGTGCCCCTCTCTTGATGACAGACACCGATGCTTAGCTACCTTGGCTTGGCTGCTTTGAACCAGCGGGCTGGCCCAGCCAACAACTATATGATTCCAAGGGTAAATTTATCACTGCAACGTTTCAGTCGGCAATGGTTTCGTCATGCAAACCATTTGCACACACACACACACACACACACACACACACACACACACACACATACACTCAGACATGCATGCATTTGGTTTTACCTGACAAACTTTGCTGTTTGACACATTGCAGAAATAGATTTACTTGTTAGCTCGCATATGCTTAATTGGGCAGTCAACTTTTATATTTGTTTATTTTGGCTTTTGCTTGAACCCTAAATGGATTGTGTTCACCAAAGTGTTTCCTTTGCCAGTAAAAACCTACCCACCATCTGCACACCCAAAACTTTTTTGTGTTGATAGATTGAACAATCCTGACTGCAAAACCCTAGTCTGTGTCTTCAGCTCATTTCCCCAATGCAGTTAGCTGTAGCCTCTGTTGACGGTAACTATCAACGCAATAACAAATAGATTTAAATGAAGATTCTGCTCTTGGAGTCAGGTCAGGACCTGTGGGAATAAGTATCCCTCTATATCTCTGTCTCAAGCAGCAGAGACAGCAAGGCAAGTTTGGGACATAAAATTTTTTCCATCTTTTTAAAAATGACAATAAATAGACTGAAAAATATATTTCTGTTTCATCGCACACCAGACTACCAGGGGCAGTGCTGTAATGCTAGCACATTGCAATAAACTGACTGAATTTAACGGTTAAATTAACGCATTGTTTCCTGGTTATTTAACTGAAAGTGGAGTCCTGCACACATTTAAGTGTGGTTTAAACTTAACATATACGGAACTCTGTAGTAAACTTATTGTAAAATCACAGTTAAATTAACTGACAAAAAAGGAGCAAGTTTATAGCAGTGCAGGACATGTCCTGGCTTTGTGTCCCGATCGAAGAAATGGTGACACAGTCACCTTGTGACCGGTGATGTGTCTTTGATTGTATAAGCCTTTGAAGATGTCATGTTGATTGCTGTTTGGCATTTAAACATGGAGTTTATTGCTATCTCAGTGACCTCAATCTTTGGCTGCCACTGGGTTTGAATGCTGTTCCGCCTTCAACCTTCTGGCTGCCATTGTCCTTAACGTGTAGCATTAGCCCAGATGAACTTGGCCAAGCAAACTAGCAGCCAAACTTGTTGAAACAGATCAGTCTTCACTCGGCTCTCACTGACTGGTCGCTAGCTGCTCTGAAGGGGCTCATTGACCTAGACCTCATGTTGGTGTGTAATATCCACCATGGGATTTGAATATAGTGCTGAACTTACTTTGCTTATTCTCTTTGGACCTAGTATATTGGGTACAGACATCAAGTGGCTGTCATTTAAAATGACATTCCTCCTCGACATATCGAAAACTGAGCTACGCGAGTCCCCCAAGAGTAGACGGGGACTGAATTCAGCCATCTTGATTGTGGGCTAATTTGAAGGTTTTTTCACCTTATTTCATGAGTCAGATTCAAACTCTTGTGGTTTTCCTTTTTACTAAAGCATCGCCTCAGGCAGTCCTCTACTTATTCATTCCTGGTCATAGAATCTCTGCTGTATGTTTCATGTCTTTCAACATTTTTGTAGGAAGTCTGCCTTAAGTAAAACTGTATAAAACAAAAAAAAACCTCTGGAAAAAACAAATCCATGCTGACCGACTGACTTTCTGCCTTTATATAGAGTTTTGTGTAAAGGACCAGTAAATCCGAACAGCGGGATTAGTGACTCATGTTCTGTTTACTTTTGTCGTAATGCGCACTAACTTTATTCAGGCTTTGTTTCATGGCGTATACAAACTCCATGAATTAGCTTCTGTCGATAACGATGTTCATATGAGAACATACATTAGCATTTGGCTAGCGCCACCTACTGAGACAGGTTCATCATTTTAGTGTTCCTCACAGTCATTTACTGTTTAGTGTATGACATGCGTAGGCAGCAGGGTTTTTCCTGCATAAGGAAATATTTGGTGGCCGCCGACGCTTTATTCTGCAGCACAGTAGAGGAAAAAGTATGACGGGAAAATGTTATGTTTTTTTTTTTTCCCGTTTTGTCGCAATGCACTCACCCAAACCTGCAGGTGACGCATGGCAGAGAGAGAGAGAGAGAGCAATGTCCACAACCCCACTCAATGTGAGCTCATGTCTAACGTTAGTTAAGTCTTACATTGCTTTTTCCCTCTTGAAAGTTAGCAATAGGAGAAGCAAAGTCCTTTAACTTTTTGTCCATAGCTGCCAATAGTTGCCCATCTGAGTGCGTAGGTGAGACTCATTATAACTCAACATATGGTATAAGCTTGTCTGCTAGTGGTCGTGCAATTATTTCATTGAACAAAGCCCGCTTACTTTTCTGTCTGTTTTTCAACACCACATTAATAAACACCCTCAACCGCAGGAATTCATCTAATGGCATTTTGGGGCACTTTACCAGAGTACTTGAGTGTTGGCAGCTTGTTGATGACCTGGTTCTAAAGCTTTGTTATGTTCATAAGTATGAAGAGGACAATCAACATTAAATCATTCTTTGAATAGAAAAGTTTGGGTGAAAAAGGAGGAAGATAACGAGGAGAGATGGTAATACTGGAATGAACTATCACAGCATAAGAAGTAGTATTAATATGGGCACTTGGAACACGCCACCGCATTCTGCGTCCCTTGCGACGCTTCGACGACGCCATCATTTTTTCAGACCGCATTTCGACAGGGCTCGAAAATCCGGGTTTTTGGGGCTAGCCCCCAAAAAATGGTCAGTTACCCTCCAGGCACCAAAGATTTGTGTCTAGGCGCCTTCTTTGCCTTTTCAACTACTTTGCTGCGAAGTTTCTGGCCAAAATTCAAGCGGGGATCATGCTTTCTCATCCCGGGTCGTATGTGTCACTGTACAGAAATGTGTCTGCAGACGATGAAAGAATGTTCTGATAGCGGTCACGTGACCCCAATGCGTGTTTCTGATTGGTCAATTCCGACTAATGCCGTAGTATTATTAGTAAACAAGAGTACATGGTGTATCACATGGGATTTGTTTTTTCTCTTTCTTTGATGACATTTTAACACCTTTTTAATTGGCATCACAATTTTTCAGTTGGCTTCAATGGACATTGTATTACAACAAAGGGCGGGAAAACTGAGCCTTTGGAAAGCCAATGGCTCATAGATGTCCGATTTCACAAAGTACCAAACTGTTGCATTTTTCAAACTCTTTCAGATGATCCTATTTCCACTGACTTCAGAGATAGTTGAAAAAAATGTTCCAAGTCCCTAATTAATAAGTGGTGTGTGGGGTTGTCAGTGGTTTGACCTCCAATAGCCAATTTTTCAGTCAGCAAAGACCCCAGATGGTATGTTAAACACATTTGTAATTTTAACTACTAATATTTAATGCAGTAAAACAGAATGTAACATGGGTAATTGTTTGAGCTTAGTGTACAATTGAAACATATTCTGAAAAAAACAAAATACTTAGTTGATATATGTTGTAACCTTCCGAACTTACGCTTGCTGCTCATCAGATTTTGTGCTGAAGCGTAAAATAATTTTTCTCAAAACCAATTTATTCCCAATTTCCTTGGAACAACAAAACAAACCAGATCCTCGTCTAGCACTTTTGTATCACTTTCATCTCGTGTTACTGCTCTCTTTGGAGAAACCGCATTTTATGAGCCAGGTCTGGGGTCGTTTGCTCCTAATTTGTTTTGCCGTGTTACACTGTCATAGGGGGCTTTTTTATGGGTCCACATTTGACCCCTTGACCCCTGTGTCTGTGTCCCTCTCAAAGTGAAGTTTAATTGACCAGAACGGGTTTTTCAAAACAAATTGAGGTTTTTTCTTCTTTGTGTGTGTGTGTGTGTTTGGGGGGCTGATGTGATCCCTGACCATGTTTCCTCTGCAGCCCTGTGACCCTCAGCCACAGGGTTCACAGGGTCAGCAGACAGCCACTTGACTCTTGACCTTGTCATTTATGGCTGTTGTGACTGAAACCGCCCACTAGATTAGCAGGGCAGAGGGCCTGATACTGGTTATCTGTGACTCCTCCCTGTGGTTTGTAAGAGTGATGTTTGGTGTGGTCTGGCTTGAGTCATTACTTTCTTCTCTGACTCTGACATTGACGGCCCCAAATTCCCTCCCCCTCTCCCAGCCACTGTGCGCATGCAGCCAATCAAGATCCCAGAAATACTTACACAAAGTCCTCAATCTCGGCCGGCTGCCTGGCTCTTAAGGGCTCTGTGGCTTTGTTAATCGGGGGCTTTTCTAATTGTTTGGTACTCTGCCCACCCCCCCCCCCAGACAGACCTCAGACACCAGTTTCATAAACCTTGGGAGTGAAGGAAAAAATCTAAGAGAAATACTTTCGATTTTTTTTTTTTTAAATTAGGCTATTTAGGATCACATATTTTTCTCCACCATTTTGGCAGATAGGCTGATTAGGGCATTCTTCCACTCGACATTTTCATCGTACGGATTCTCTGAAAGTGACCTCTTGTCTAGGAGACTGAACATTTAGATCATGTTTCCATTTAAGAAAATAATTGTTCAATTTTTTTTGTCATTGTATTTCAAGCATTGCAATGTGTGAATGCTTGTGTGCTCATTTACTTGTTAGTATGTTTGTGTTTGTGTGTGTGTGTGTCACTGCCAATGTATATTTATTAGAACTCATTTTGATTATCATTGTGTGACTACTGATGAAGGAGCGGATTGTGGTCTATCTGTTATTGTGGAGAGTATTGTGATTTAGCTACCTGATTAAGGAGATTATTTTGCCATGGATTTGATACTGACCTAATGCCCAGCTACTTGCGGCATGGTTTTGGTTGCATCTGAGTGCATTCGCTACTAGTGCGCAAAAAAAAAAAAAAAAAAGGTTGACATGTAATATCCTGAATGGGTTTCACATTTTCTGTCTGAGCAAAAAAAAACAAAGCTAGCTACTAATGTGATCGAATGGAAGGAATCTTTGACCCCACCCATGGAAGGAGGGTCACGTTTCCTGTTCTGAAATGGAGAATGTCACCCCCTACTTAGGTAATTAGTCTCCTGTCCTGGGTTTACCTGACTTGTGTTTACCTGCTGGAGGCCGGCTCCGCTCCGCAGAAACAGTGCACCGTACGGTCCCGTGACACATCCAGCTTGTGTCCCAAAGTGCACCCGACCGGCCACTGCCAGATCCTACTGTCACTGCAGGCTGCCTTGTTTTCCCAGACTGCTGTACAGATTTGTTCTATTTCTGAGTGGGTGAGAAATGCATACAATCTGGAGATGCAGCGTGTTTTGGCTTACTCTCCGCTAACTCTAAAATATCTTCATCCCTGAGATAATATGGAAACTGCCTTACAATTTTTGCCTATGTTGCCCAAACCTAGTTTTGACAGAAACACCATAAACCATAATTTATTGTAAATTAGTATTATGTTATGTGTGTGTGTGTATTACTTCTCCTCTCACGTAACCATGTTATGTATTACTTTTTTATACCTGTATATTTATTTATATGATTTTTTTAAATTTTCTTTATTTTTTAAGTGCTGTTATGTGTTTGTTTGTTTGTTTGCTCTGGTGGTTATAAATGTTCTGTGCACCTTTTATCACAGATTTAATTCAATAAAAATTAATTAAAAAAAAGAAAAAGAAACATCGTGCGCAGTCCTACATGCGTAGTTTGTGGTCCTCAGAGGGCAATGGCCTGAGCAATTAATACAGCACATTTATAGTTGCTGCATTCGTAGATGTGTGTATAACCTGCATTGCCCATGCGTTCTGTATCATCACAAGGGACTGTCCTGAGGTCCGCATGCAATCCCAAAAAAAAATCTTTTATTGGCCGCCCAGACTTTTAAAAGAACTCAGCTTGGGATGGCAGTAATGTTGCCTCTTAGCAAATTATCCTTACTGTCTGTGCCAGGCCACTTTTGGTTTGTTTTATGGCACTGTCTAATGAAAATTAGCTTGTGTTTACTGCACTTGTAAATAATAAAAAACAACAGGAATGAGAGTGCTGTGGAATTTCAGGACGTTACGGAAAATATGAGCGTTCAGGCTGGACTGATTTGCGGTTGTGTTTCCCTTGGCTGAATGCAGTTTAGTGTTTGTTGTGGCTTATAGATATGATGTATTGCCTGCTGAAAGCTATACTTCGCATGACAAAAAGAGTCGAGACGGCGGTTGGAAAAGCTGTGATACTGAAGTTTAGTTCTTGCGTCAGCACAGCAGAACGCATTAATTTTAAACAGCTTATTTAAAACAGGATCCTGCTCCTCTGCACTCCTCTTGATTTCTTATCACATGCGTTCCTTGCGCTTGACTGCTCAGTTTCGACAAGGATATATTAACTGTGAATTATTGCGTCACACAACTAAAAATGTTATCTTTGAGGATATTTGCCGATTATTGCAGTGAGCATTAAATTACCTGGGCCATGAATTCCTGATCAAACAGGAAGCTGCTCTGTCCTAGTTTCAGCCTTCAGTCACATGTGCACATGCATGCGTGTGCGTTTTCGTGAGATCCTGTTAATCAGGCCTTTATTGATGAATGCCTTTTTAGCGAGTTCTCCGCCTAAACCCCCACCAGACTTACCACCGCTATGCCCAGAAATCTCCTGCACTGTACTTGTGTTGTTCTGTCGTGTCATGTTACCATCCCCCCACCCCACCCCAGACGTTATGCAACAGAACAGCGATCCAGCCTGCTAACATGCTGATTGATAAATGATATTTGGAGGAGGAACCAGTGTGAGGGTTTGGAAAAGCTCACTTTCTGCTTTTCTCTCCCTCTCTCTGTGTCCCTATCTCTTTCACTATTCACTGACATTGATTAGTGATTTATTCCGACTTTAATTTGGAGTAATGCTGTGCACTCATGGAAGTGACATGCTGGTGGAGGATCGCTCTGGGGTGCGTTTCCCAAAAGCATAGTTGCTAACTAAGTTAGCAACTTTCATAGTTTGTCCATTCACAGTCACTGGTTCCAACTGTGTAAGCTAGCATCTGTGATTTCAAGAAACGCATCCCTGTTTAGCTGAGTAAGTTTGCGGTGGCCCTACTCAGGATTATTGTGAAATTATTGGTTAAAGCCAAGGTGCCTGCTACCCTGCCAGTGCCCTATATGGGGTTTGGGGGTTTGGGGGTTTGTAAACCCTTACCCATTCGGCTCCCTGCCTTCCCACTCTATCCTGCTCTCCAAGAAGACAAATGAGCGATGCACCTCACCGTACAATCTGGTGTTTCTTGCAGCCTTTGGCTGTGCCTCTCCTCGACCCACCCAGCCATTCGGGACTACGGTGGGACTGCCCTCCTCTCCATCCCTCCTTCCCACCAGTGGTATCACCCACTTCACTCGGTTGTTAGACTTATGAGTGTAGTAAGTCATTTGTTCAGCACACAGCTGTGAAAGGGGGATGTGGGGCAGGACTCAGGGGAAATCCTTGGGTGGATGGAGGGACTGAGGGAGGGCAGAGGGCAGAGCCAGACCCCCACCCCCAATGCCAGCCTGGCCCAGAGCACAATTGCCACAGTTGCCAGGGCGACACTGACTTTTCTTTTGCCTCTTTTTGCCCTCCTTCCCTTTTATTCTCAGCCAGACTGGTCTCCAGTGGTCGTTTTCTCCCTTTGTCCTGTATACAGTACTCTGTTTGGCAGTGATGGATAGTCAGCAGTCTGGAAAAGGGGCTTCTAGACCAGACCAGTTGGTACACAAGTCACTCTTTTCTTTAAAAAAAAAAACTCCTTTTATTCTCAGTGCTCTCTATTTTGGCTTTCAGCTTCACTCCCTGACTAGCCCCCCAGTTTAAACTGGCTGTACGAGTCCCTCCCCCATCTCAGCTGATGTGACCTGGGGGGGTTCTGGCACAAAATGGCTGCCGCAAATTACCCAAGTGAGCCCTGGTTTCAGTCAGTCTTAAGGGCTTTTCGGTTTCTGCGAGAGTTGTCGTGATACGTATACCCAGAACTAGTACTGCAATAACTTATAGTACTTAAATTCTTATGGGGAAAGTGGAAAAGTGAGGACCAGTCTGCCCTCAACCTCCCCGGCTGCCTGCACACCCCATACAGGACTATCCTGTTAGCCTGTTAGCGGGTGCATCCTTAACAATGGCGGTTCAGCCAACCAATGGCTGCTTTTTCTGAAACGCCATTGTTTCAGAAGTTGAAGAGGAACAAACAAGAAATCCTTTGTTTGCATGATCGTCCCTGTTTAAAAAAAAAAAACTTGCATACGTCCTTGTTTGACCCCTGCCCTAGAATCTGGCATGTGTGTTCACTCACCAGTTTTTTTTATTTGTTAACTGCGATGATGATGGATTGAGACCATAAGTGTGAAGACATGTAAATGGCCGGATAGTCACGTCGTTCTTTCTTGCCGTTAAAGAGAGAGACGTCCCGCAGTCTTTTCTGTTGTTCACTTAAGCTGCTTTCACACTGGACGCGAAACAAATTTTTCGCACGACAGATTGCATTCAAAGTCAATGCAAAGACGCGAATACACGCAAAACGTTTGTATTCGCGTCTTTGCATTGACTTTGAATGTAATCTGTCGTGTGAAAAATTAGTTTCGCGTCCGGTGTGAAAGCGGCTTTACCCATACACATGCTCTGTATGTTCTTGCTGTGCTGCTGATGATTATTTTGTCATTTGTTTTGGGGCTGGTGTGACTAGATAAGCTGAAAGGAGTGATACAGTCTTGTCCATAAGTATTTACACAATGAGAATAATGTCATCATTCGTGCTCTGTACGCCACCACAATGGATTTGACATGAAACAATTAAAATGCATTTGCTGTCGGCTTTAATATTGAAGTTTTCAATGACTCCAGAATGCTTATACATCTTCAGACATTGGGTTTCTCCCTGGGTGAAGCTCTGCCAAGCTATCACTGCTGGTATTCTCAGTTCCTGCTTGTTCTTTGGGTGCTTTGCCTTCAGTTTTGATTTATCGAGTGAAATGCATGATCAGTTGGATGCATGATCAGTCAGGTGATTGTGTAGCACAATCCACTTCTTTGCCTTAAAAAAATTATCTAACTGCTTTTGCAGTGTGCTTCGGTTTGTTGGCCATCTGCACTGTAAAGCACCATCAAATAACGATTCAATCATGTGGCTGAATCTGAGCAGATAACACAATCTCTGTAAAGTTCAGATATTAACCTTGCTGCTTTTGACAACAGTCGCATCATCAATAAATACAAAAGAACTATTGTTCCATTGGCAGCCATACATGCCCACATCATAAAACTAACTCCACCATGCCTCACAGATGATGTGCTTTGCATTGGATCATGAGCAGTTCCTTCCCCTTTCCATTTTCTTCACTTCCAATTATTCTGGGACTAGTTAATCTGGTCTCATCTGTCCTTAGTATGTTGCTCTAAAACTGCTCAGGCTGTTCTGGATATTTTTTTGGCAAACTATAACTTGGTCATCCTGTTTTTAGGCTTACCAATGGTTTACATCTTGTGGTAAATCCTTTGTATTTACTCCGTGAAGTCTTCTCTTGATTGCTGACTTTGATACAGTATGACCACCCCCTAGAGCATTTTTCTTTATTTGGCTAACTCTTGTGAAGGGTTTTTTTTCTCCCCTGGGAAGTAATTATTTTCTCATCTGTCACAGTGGTTATCAGGGGTCTTCATGGCCTTTTGTTGTTCCTGAGCTCACCAGTCCATTCTTTCCTTTTTAGAATGTACCAAATAATTGATTTGGTCCTACCTAACATTTTTGCTATTTCTGTGATGGGTTTATTTTGATTTTTCAGCCTCTTGATGGCCACCTTCACTGGCCGTGGCAGCTCTTTGGATGTCATACAGAGGAATAACAGCAACAGATTCCAAATGAAAGTATTTTTGGACCTGACTGTGCTCTTTCGTGGGAGCATATTGATATATGATATAGAGGGATTTGCTCGTTTCGCTTTTAAAGGTAGGCATGCAAAATTTGGCAGAATAGCTTGGCCACATCACAGCTGTCTCTCAAAGTGAGCCCATGGTCAGTAACTCTTATCAGTTAATAAAAATACTGGGTCACTCAATAAGTTAATGATCCACAAAGGTTGCTTCTCAATAATCTTCCCCTACCAGGTGCAGTTGAGCTGTGAATGTCCTCTCCTATCCTCTTGCAGTAAATGTTATGGGAGGGCAATTGCATAACTACAACAGGAAACTTCAGGATGGCATGGTTGACAGACATTTGTTGTAGGTAATGCCTCATGATTCGCCATACATCAGAGCAGACAATTTTTTTTTTTTTTTGAAAATATAGGAACAAAAGATTAATAATTGGCACTGTAAGGTTGTAATTTGCTTCCACTATGAAATTCCTAATTGACTTCCATTCATTTTTTCCAGCCACTGGCGTGGTGCTCATTTATTGCATTATAACTAGTCCATTTTGCGGCCATTCACATTGAATGGAATATTTGCCAATGGTTGCTACCATGAATTTCTGCCAGAGTTGCAGCTAATGCTAGATATTGCCATGTCTCTAATTATGTCTCATTAGATGACAGAGGGTAAGGTGATGTACCGTATGAGTTACATTATTACCAATGGAAAATGTATCGATTAAACCCTTTGTTTAGTGACTTATACTGCTGAGAACGGCAGTGTACTTTGAACTAACTACTTGCAGAGAACTTGGCCTCAAGAAATTTCATTTGAATTGTCTTGTCTTGGTGAACTAGAAGTGGTGCAGATTGACAGTAAGCAAATATAGCAGCATACCAGCCCCACAGGACCTTATTTTAGTTATGGTCTGTTCCTTTTGCATGTGGGACTCTGGGTGCTCGTGGGGCAGGGGTGTACCTGAGATTTTGATTGCTCAGACCAGCGTATGTCCAAACCCTTGTCTGAATGCACTTCTATGTAACCCCGAAAACTTGGCGGGGTCTTGACCTGACCTCCTGCAATTAAGCATCACATTCCCACTTGACCGCGATTATCTGGCCGCTCAACCTGGAAGGTACATGGCCACGCATTCAGTATCCAATCGCATCGTCTCGCCATCCCCACTTAACCTAAAGGCTGAAAACCCAATTTAGATTCAACGCCATCTGTTGAATATTCCCTACTCTAGGCACAGTAAATCCTTCATGGTAAGCAGCACATTGAAAAGGGTTAAAAATAAAATTTACATGAAAGCTCCTTCACCTGGGATGCACCAGCAGGTTAAGGTGAAATCACAGAGATGTCAGAAACTTTTCAATTCCTGACAAAGCTTGGCAACTCCTGTTCCTGAAATGAATGTGATCTGACCGGTTGTCTGCCTCTAAGGTTAACCAAGGAACAAGCACAGCTTACAAACCGTGTGAAACCTTCCTTTATTCATTAAGAAGGCTACGCTGAGGTTTGAACTTTTTGGACATTGACATAATTTTAAAGGGCTGTAAGGGCTATAACGGCAGTCCACTCTATATGGGAGTGAGTACAGTGCTGTGAAAAAGTGCTTGCCCCCTTCTTGATTCATGCTATTTTTGCATATTTGTCATACAGACAAAAACTTCATACAAAACTGAAACAAACTGAGTAAACACAAAACTAAGCGTTTACATAGGCATTTAATTTATAGAAGGGAAAGCCCTGTTAAACCAAACGACACTTACATAGAACCTGTCCAGCAATGTGTAGTTGGATAAAAGGTCCCACCAAGCAGCACACAATGCTGGGATTAAAAGGACTGCAAGAGGAGATGAAAAAGTTACTGAAATGTATCAGTCTGCAAGGTTTACAAAGCTATTTCCAAGGCTTTCGGACTTAAGCCCTTATGAAAAATGACTACAGTCCCAAGCTATAGTTATCCTATAGTAAATGGATGGTATTTTCACCACCATAGTGTAGTGTTACTATAGTGATACTATAGTTATTCAAACTACAGTTGTGTGAACTATAGTAGTATCATGGTACTGTTGATTGTGCTAATACTACAGCTTTAATGTGATGGCTATAGTGCTACTCTAGTTATACTATGCAAACTATAGTAATACTATAGTTATACCAAAAAAAAAAAAAAAAAAACCACTACAGTATTACTAAGAGATAACTATAGGATATTTTCATAAGGGAGATTGGTGCCATTGTTTCCAAATCAACAAAACGTGTCACTGTAACAGAGTCACACTGGTGAGTCTTTCCAGGAGTGGCCAGCCAACCTTTCCTCCAGAAGCTTATCGATGACTCATCTGGGAAGTCACAAAACCCAGATAAACATCTAAGGCACCGTAGGCCATGCTTACCTCACATCAGTGTTCATGATTCCACTATTTTTAAGAGATTGAGTAAAAATATCCTTGGCAGAGTTGCACTGTTGAAAACCCCGCAAACCAAGAGGAACGTAGAGGCTCATCTCACACCACAATAAAGGCAAAAAACACCTTATTGACACTCAAGCCTTCGGTTCTGTGAACTGATGAGTCGAAAGTGGAGCTTTTTTTGGGAGGCATGGGTCCTATTACGTCCGTTAACACAATATTCTTTAATCAGAACATCTCACCAACATTCATACATTAGTGTGATGGTGTGGAAATGCATTACTTCTTGGGCTAATTGCTACTTGCCATAATTAACGGAACTATAAATTCTGCCCTTGACCACAAAATCCTGAAGGAGAATGTGCGGTCATCAGGCAGTGACCGGAGGCTCAGGCAGCATTGGTTACTCAGAAAGAAAATGACGTAAAGTTCAGGAGCAAGTCCACCTCTGAATGGCTCAAAAGAAACAAAATTAAAATTTGAGTGGCCTGATATAAGGCCTGACTATAACTCCATTGCGGTGCTGTGGCAGGATCTTGAACAGACAGCTTATACTCAGAAACCCTTCAATAGGGCTGAATAAAAGGAAATCTGCAAAGAGTGGGACCGATTCCTTTTCAGTGATGTGAAATACTGATCTTATCTTATTGGAGACATTTTATTACATTGCTGCTGAAGGTGGCACAACCAGTAATTAAGTTTATGTGGGCAATTGCTTTTTTGCATGGGTAACATGCTAATTCAACTCCAATAGAGTTCATCTTAATCCAAGATGGATGGATTGGTCTCATATAAACTTTACTGGAGTTGAATTAACACTGGGATTTTTGCTGTGTAAGAGTTGGATATATTTTTTCTCTCAAATAATGCAATGATTATTCAAAAAAATGTTTCCACTTGTTCTCTTCATCTTATTGCATTTTATATGAAGACCTGAAACCATTTACTGCGACAAATATGTAAGAGTAGTGTAAATCTATTCTATTTATTTTTTAAATCTTAAAAAAAACACTGACAAGGAAGTGAGGTGAGAGGGCTGGGTTTTGTAATCATTTGATTAGTGCTGGCTCAGGTCACATCATGCAGCAATGTAGTTTTTATGGATTTGATATCTCAAAGTTATCACATTGCTCAGAGCTGGTTACGCGATGTTCTTGATTGCTTGGTGTTGCTTGGCTGAAGCCACAAAGTGTACATTTTTACCACTATCAGGCATTCAACTGTGTGATATGTGTGGACAAATGCCTGACTGTGTGCATGAGCATTTGAATATGTGGAGGCTTTTGTGTGTGTGTGTGTGTGTGTGTGTGCGTGTGCGTGTGCGTTTGCGTGCGCGTGTGTGTGTGCGTGCGTGCGTATGTGCGTGTGTGTGTGTGTGTGTGTGTGTATTTGTGTGTGTGAGACGTGCCGGTATTTTTTGCAGGAGACCCCCGCTCGTAATTTCCATAGGTTTTCTTGTACTTGTGGAGTGGGTGTGTGTGTGTGTGTGTGTGTGTGTGTGCGTGTATGCATGAGTATGCACATTTGTGCATGTATGCCCGTATTACCTGAGTCACAGGGAAATAAAGGGCGAGTGTACACATTTTTGTTCGAGGAACATTGGAGTGAACGGGATGATGATACTGTAAGGAGTCCTCTGGACAGCCGGTGCCAGGGACTGAGCGCACCATTTCCCTGATAGGGATCAGACCAGGGCAGGTGGAATCCTGGGAGATTAGCCTTTATTACAGGGGTATTCAGCCTTATCCAGAAAGGACCAATGTGGGTGCAGGCTTTAATACCAGCCATGCAGTTACACATTGATTCTATTTATCAAGCCCTTTAGTCTTTGCTGAAGACGTTGATTTGTAATATCTGGTGTGTAACTGCTTGGTTGGAATGAAAGCCTGCACCATCACCAATCCTTTCTGGATGAGGTTGAATACCCTGATTTATTAGGTCAAATAAGAATAATTTCAGAAGTAATGGAGAAAAGCTGACTACGCCAGGTAAGAATAATATAGTCTGAAGAGCTGATTTTGCCAAGGGAATGGAGGCTGATGATCTGTTTGAGCCAGGCCAGGCTAATGGAGCAGGGAGAGCTGATTGAGCCAGGCCAGGCTAATGGAGCTGGAAGAGCTGATTGAGCCAGGCCAGGCTAATGGAGCAGGGAGAGCTGATTGAGCCAGGCTAGGCTAATGGAGCAGGGAGAGCTGACTGAGCCAGGCCAGGCTAATGGAGCTGGAGGAGTTGAATAAGCTAGGCAATAATAATGGGGTTAGATGCATTGTCATAGCCATACCATACTAATGGAGCTGGGCCAGGCCAGACAAAGTCAGTTGAAAGAGGTCATCAAGTGAGGGCAGGGTAGTCGAGCTTGAAGAGCTGTTTGAGCCCAACAAGCATAATGTAGCTGAGCCAGGCCAGACTAATGGTGCCAGTAGAGCTGATTGAGCCAGGCCAGGGTAATGGAACTCAAACGGCTGTCTGAGCTCAACCTGACTAATGGAGCTGAGCCAGGCCTGACTAATGGAGATGGAAGTTCTGATTGAGTTAGGCCTGCTTAATGGAGAAAGAAGAGCTGATTGAGCCAGGCCAGGCTAATAGAACCTGAAGACCGGTCTGAGCTCGACCAAGCTAATGGAGCTCAGCCAGACCAGTCCAATGGGGCTGGAAGATCAATTGGAAGAGACAGACAAAGCTGATGGAATTGGAAGAGTTGATTGAGCCAGGTCAGACTAATGGAGATGAAAGGTTTGATTGAGCCAGACCAAGCTAATGCAGTTGGAAGTGCTGATTGAGCGTGGCCTGTTTGGTCATGGAACTCCTCCTTTAGTACTCCTAATTGGGTTGATTATTCCTCTTGTTTTCAGCCATTTTGGCTCTGTAGATGATTACTGGGGCCATCTTTTGGTGTTAAGAACATGGGATTTAGCATTTGGTTTGTCTGTCAGTTCTGTGACTTAGCAGTGTGATTTTGGTTAGGCTGTGTTTGGCGCTCTTGCTTGGGAGTCAGTCCAGAGAGTGGTTGTCAGTGCGCGGAGATAGACAAAAGAGAAAAGCATGCAAGCTCACCTTCTGTTTATTTTTTGAGGGAAGCAGGAAGCCAGGACATGATTGATAATGTCCTCTACAGTTTCTTCTACCCTTCGGATCTCTGGGCAGCAGAGTTTGCCCATTTTTGGCCAAAGTGGGGTTGCCATGTGTATGTTGTTATGGGTGGGTTTTGCCGCTGCAGCAGCTGTGTAAATGAATCTCACTGAAGCTTTTACTCATAGTCGCCAATTAAAAAAAGCCCAGTGCACGGATGTAATTCAGCACAGGCCTGTACAAACCACAGACCCCGCGAAAAATTCCATCTCCTCCTCAGCCAGGTATATTACTGCAATATGCTGCAACATGTTGCCTATATAGTGATTTATTCAAAACCATTATAAATATGATCCATTGAAGTATTCTAACAGATTGCCAATCTACAGCTTTTAGAGACTAAGCAGTAAGACAGTTCCTTTGTCCCAAACAGTAAATGGCAATGTGAAAGCAGCATTAATCTTTCTATTTGTTCAGTGCCGTGAAAAATAGTATTTGCCCCCTTCCTGATTTTTTCTATTTTTCCTCATTAGTCATGTGTACATGTTTCAGATCATCCAACTCATTTTAATATAAGGCAAAGACAATGTGAGCAAATGCAGACTGCAGCTTTTAAATGATCAGTTCATTTAGTACTGAAGGGTGAAGAATTATTCAAAACCTATCTCACCCATGTGAAAAAGTATTCGCCACCCTAAAGCTGCTTTCACACCGGACGCGAAACAAATTTTTCGCACGACAGATTACGTTCAAAGTTCAATTCGCGTCTTTGCATTGACTTTGAATGTAATCTATTGTGCGAAAAATTCGTTTCGCGTCCGGTGTGAAAGCGGCTTAAACCTAATACCTGGTTGTGCCACCCATAGTGGGAACAATGTTTGCGATAGGTGGCAATGTGTCCTTTACATCGCTGTGAAGGAATTTTGGTCCGCTCTTCTTTGCAGAATTGTTTTAATTTGTGCTTACCGGAGGGTTTTGAGCGTGAACTTCCTGTTCTAGGTTATGCCGCAGGATTTAAATCAAATTCAGCTCAGCCCACTGCAACACTTTCATTTTGTTTCTTTTGAGCAGTTCAGAGGTGGACCTGCTTGAGTACTTCACTGTCTTGCAGCATAACTCAATTGGACTTAAAGCGTTTTTCCATATTTTTCATTTTTGTGAGAAGCTTGTCGGCCACCTGCTAAGGAAATTTAAAACACATTTTTTATGCTGCATGTTTTCCTCCAAGCTCTCAAATGAAAATCTTGTAAAATATAGGATTTCTATATAGGACTGTGCTCAGGGACGTCGAATCAAATGCAGTGTACATGCATGACGTGCTTGCAGTGTATGTTGTATCCGTGATAGTGCGAGTCTTTATGTGTCCTGTGAGATGCCCTCATATCTGTGTTAGCCGAAGGCCAGCTGTAGCCTGTGTGTCCGACAATTTCACGCTTTATTTTTTTTCTTTGCTTTTTGAGTGGCTGAATCTTGATTCAGGAATGCGGGAAATTTAAGCAGCCAGTTCAGTTCTGCAGTGCGCTCGAACACGAATAATGCCATAACACACATGCACACACTAACGCTCACTCACACTCAAACACACACAATGCAATAACACACATACTCAACTGTACCGACAGACCTTCATTGACACCCATGCACACACACTCACACAAACACACACACGCACTCTCACTCATGTTCTGCACACCCAGTACTGTAACACGCATGCTCTGACAAACTCATGCTGACACACACGCACACGCTATCATTCTCATTCTCTCATTCACGCTCAACCTCACACTGTAATAACACACAAACGTACATGCACAAACCTTCGGTGACACACTCCCACACACTCTTCTGCTGATACTCACACACAGCTGTCTTGATTGCTGTACTGTACTGTACAGAACTGCTGTAGCTCGGGGAAGTAGCCTGTCAGAAAGGCAATCCCCATAGGGTGCAGTGATAAACGGCCTGTTCCTTGGGAATTGGACAGCTGGAGAGGGGGCTGCTTTCTCCAAATCCTGTTCCCCCGCTCCTATCTCTCTCTCTGAGCACAATTTGGGGGACAGGAAAATAACAGTCCTGCAGATGTGAGCTTCATTATCGGCTATGCAGGGTCTGAAAATACACTGGAACTTGCCAACCGTTTCCTGAGCTCTGAGGTGAATTGAATCATTCTCTGGTCATGTTTAAATTTTCTCCCTCGGTCACACTTTAGATGAATTGTTGCTCATAAAGGCTTTATACAGCATGTATAATGCCTTCATAAATGAGACATAATGCCTTCATAAATCATACATAAGCAAATGTCTTGTTTTTTAAAGGGTGAAATAACAGATCTTTATTCAGCGTGTGATGCCAGATGTGATATAACTGACAATGTCACTTAGCTAGCGTCTAAATGCTATAAATTGTGACATCGTCAGCTAAGTGAATTGACATTGGCATCACACGCAATAAAGATGTATGTCTCATTTCTGCTAGTTATGTATGCATTATAAAAACTATAAAGTCTCATTTATGAAGCAACACTTCATCTAAAGTGTGACCTCTCCCTCTTTTCTTTTGGGAGGATAATTCTGTGAAGGTAATGTGCAACTAATCGTGTTTGAGGCTTATTGTGCAAACTGAACCCGGACAACATCCTTTGCCCTGTTATGGGGGGCGATTGAGAGGCGTCTCTTAGGCTGACATCTCACATGGTGAGCGTAAAGGACAACAGTTGTGTCATAGAATTTTAATTGTAATACTTGATCAGATTCAGCCTTTTAATTTTATTATGGATTAAGATATCGTAGCAGAATTGCCAAAGTCATATTTTTACCAAATTGAGATATCGGCTGCCTGTTCTTTCATGTTGGCGAAAAAATGTTTTTTTTCCTTTTTTCTCAAAACCTTGAAAAATAAAAAAAGAAATAAAATCCATTCTCTTAAAAAAGAAAGGCTTAAAAAATGAGGTAGGCAATTATGCTATGAGCCTAACAATATGAGAAGGACATGGAACACCCAACACTTGATCAGCTTTTGCACTCTAAGACACTTTAAGAATGCAGGACTGGAGTGCAACCTGCAGAAACTGCTGCTCTCCAAAACTGGAGTTGACCATCAAATGCTGTGGTTCTCCAGAACCGTAGTTTGACCAGCTGACACCGTGAGCCTTAAACCTACATACATTTTGGCCCTCAACGGACTAAAGTTAAACCTGTAGACGCTGCAACCTTCAAGGACTGGAGTTAAACCAACAGAATCAGCTAGCTTCTAGAGCTGGAGTTAAACCTGCCGAGTGCACCCAGTCTCGACCTCTGTGAAACCTGTGGGCATTGTGGCCCTCCATAAGTTAAAGCAGTTACTTCAGCTTTCTAGAAGTATAGCTGAGCCCCTGAGGACAAGAGCGGTCTAACTCGGTTTTTCATAGTTTTGAGATAATCTATGCCAAAGTTCAAGCCCTGGATAAAATTCTGGACACATGTAGGGTATGCCATCTGTTGTTAACCTGAGAGTTTATGACCATGTTTTTCAAGATAACACAACTTTTTTCTGCAAAAGTAATGTTTCAGAGGTGACTTTCTCTAAATTTTATGAAAAAGGCCCTTTTTATAAGTTAGACCACTCTTGCACTGGCTGTCTTAACAAATGTAACTGACTTAAGACAAGTAAATTAATAACTCAATTTTAATAACTCAGTAATAGCTTTAATTTCCGGCATCCTTGGAATTCGAAACACAAAATAACAAGAGAATACATATCAAAAGTGAAACATTGTATCGCAAACTGCTGACCACTGAGAAAGTCATCCGTCAGCTAATCTTGTTCCTCACAACTGTCTTTGCTGTCGTCATCTGGATGAAAGTTTGGGCCATCTTCATCTTCGATCAGACCCAGATAAAATGAGTGGTGGACAGGCGGTACAAGGTTGAGATCATCTTTCAAATCCTTGACTTTTGAAGGGTTCAAAGAGTTTGACCACTGTTGCACTCACGCTTTTTGTCTTAATGGAAGTGAGGATAACTAAAAATCTCTGTATAGTAAGATGCATCACTGTGACATCTAGACCACTTATGCCCTGAATAGATTTTACCTTTAACTTGTGAAATATGGGTCTAACTCAAAAATGGGAAAATTAGAGTTAGACCACTATTACACTCAGTGACTCAGTTAAACTTGTAGGGCATAGCATCACCCTCCACATTTAATTGGAGACCACTGAGCATTGTAATTATGAGGATTATTCACGAGTGTGCTTTTCACAGCATTATAACAGCCCTCTCATCCAGGATGAGTAATGTAATGCGTATGTGGTTTTTTTGTTATCCAGAAAATGACAAGTGATTAAATCACTTAAAATTTCATTTTGATTTCATGGGTTCTTCATAGAGGTTGAAGTGGGACGGGGTCAAAGAGGGACACCGGTAAATGTGCTCTCCTTCACGAGTCTATCTATGGCTGTGGTATTCACAGATGCTTTTGCAAGGAATGCTTCTACGACTAACACCTCTTTGTTAGCCGGGAGCTCTAAATCGCCATCATCTGTTATTTCATGCATTAATTTGGGAGAGACTCTTAACGTGTCCCAAAAATGAGGCTGTTATCAAAATGCTCATGAGTTCTATTTTGTCAGAACAACAGGAAGAACAATACAGCAGCCCTCTCCATGTGTCTATCAAACATAAAAATGCTGATTCAAACATGTTTTAATCATGGTATGGGGGGGGGCTTGAATTTGAGCACTTAACATGATGAGAATATAATTTTGGAGGAATTTGACCACAATTGTTTAGGTGAACCTCAGCCTGCGTGCCTTATTTTGGTGTGATGTCTGAGCTAGTGCTAGCATTGTTTTGGAATCTAAGTTCAGTTGTCTTGACAGTGACCTTAAAACCTTTACAAATCTGTAGTCTTCTCGGCATTGAAAGCACGTTACGCTAATGAGCTATCATGTCCATACCCATGATTCGGGATAAAGCATTGGCCGTCAGACGAGAAAAGACCTGTGTCTCGTTAACTTAACCAATACTGACTGGAAGTGGTTAGCACCTCTGGCATTTGGCTGCATTTATAACACTCAAACCAGGTGAGTGGATTTTACCTCATGCAACACTGGCGAAGCAAGCTGTGCTTCTGCGGAGTTATTATTTTTGCTCCCCCACATTCCTTGTTGGGCAGGCAAGAGGCTACTTTGCCATGGGCTTATCCACATTTTGCTGAGGAAAACACAGAATTCTAAATATTATGAAATCTTTCTTATGGCTTTATGATTTCTTTCATCTTTGAGAAGGAAAACAAGGCTTCGTACTCCTCGAGTATCGAGAATGTTGACTTTTTTATGCAGATAAGAAATTCACGGCTATGGTAAATATTATTTCAAACAAAAATTCTGTACTATATCTGGCCTAGTTCAGCTGTGGTGAGAATATGCAAATAACGGAGGAGAGTGCAGCTTCACTTGGCTTGAGGAGGGGAGTGGCAAGTCGAATCTTGTGATTTTGTGGTGTCCCAATTCTGATCCCCCCTGGTCTTTTTGGTATTAGTGTGCATAAACAGACACGCTCACACAAGCACGGACATAAACACACATGCACACACATACACACACAAATGCACCAACTTTATTTAAGCATGAGAGTGATTGTACTTGTATTTATCACCAGCTGCGTACACGTGTGTATAGAGGCTGTGATGTAGGCTGTTTTCGTGGTATGTGGCTGTTTTTGTGGTATGTTAAAGTAACTGCAGGGATCCATTTATAGTGCAACAAAAATAAATAAGCAAATTTTGCTCTTAAGACCAAGCAGAATTGGATCCTGCAGTGCCAGTACAATTGCCATTTTAAAAGGAATTCTGGGCAACTGTAATCCAATGGTGACCAACCCTGTTCCTTGAAATCTACTGTCCTGTTGGCTTTTATTTGCTTAGCTCACTTTATTCTGTAGCTGCGGATCTTGTTGATCTGTTAAATAGTAAAATCCGGTCTAAAAGCTGTAGGATGGCAGCCCTCCAACGCAGAGTTGGTTGCTGCTCCTGCAGAGACTGGCCATGAAGCACGCTGGTGCTGGATCGCACTCCGCGCCGGTGGCCGCTCAGGCGGTCAGCAGTGGGAGAGGAGCCGTCACTTGCCAGTTTGCAGGAATTTTAATCCCGCTGTTCCCTGCTCCCATAATTGGATTTTGCATGCAGTCTGCAAAGATCGAGCCGGCTTCTTTGGGATTTTCTTTTGGGCTGGGATTCTGGGAATCTGAATGGAATCTGTCCTCTCTCTCTTACTCTGTTTATACAATGAGTCATGACTTAATAGGAGTGTTTACATTGCGTGTGTGTGTGTGTGTCTATATTCACATGTATGTATGTGTATGTACGTGTTTGTGTGTGTGTGTGTGTGTGTCTGTGCGCATGTAAGCTTGTCCATGTGTGTTTATATATTTGTGTACAGGAATAGTTTGAGTGGGTTTCGCGTGTGTGCATGGGTGTTGAGTGCCTGTGCATGTGTGCGATGTGTATGTGTGTGCGTGCACCAGAGCGTTTCTGGTGTGTGCGCTGGCAAAGGGCGACGAGCCCCTCGAGCACACAGTCTCCTGCGAGGCCGATGGTGGGCAGGGCCCGCTGCGGCTGAATGGCCGCATTGTTCGAGACGGACAGCAGTGATATAGGCACTGTTACCGCGGAGATGTCAGCGAGCGAGAGAACAAGAAGGCGGGAAAAACAGGAGAAGAAGAGAGGGCGTTTGTGAGATAGCGAGAGAGAAAACACTGGGAGACTGTAGAGGAGCGAGTGAATAGGTACAAGAAGGAAAGAATGAGTTATAGAGAAGAGAGAAAGATCGAAAGAGTGAGTGTGGGAGAGAATAAAAAGAGAGGCGAGTGCGTGAGAGAGGAAGAGGGATTGACATGGGAGTGAGAGAGGAAGAGTTTTTCTCCTCTCTGAGGGTGCATGTATGTAGTTGAGAGGGGTGTGTGTACTGCTTAAGCCCCACGGCAGCACTCGCTGCTTTACCCTCTCCGGCCTCCCAGCTAACCATTTCCACGGATATCCGGGCCTCAGCTAGCTCACGGGCTCTGCTGGAGTGACCTAAATTCTTTTAATTCACCTCAGAGAACCCCTGTCTTCCACAAACACCAGCCCTCACGCTTCTCCTACGTCGGCTCGACTAACAAGCAATGTATGCGCTGCTTATGATCTCCTTCCTGTGTATCAGGAAACCGCCCGGAAAAAATTCTATTCTTTTTTTCTTCTACGTTCTCTCCTTTCCTTACAAAAATAGCCAAAGCTGAGAGAAGCATGTTTGGAAAAGCATACGAGCCCTGTAAAAGTATCTGAAGTTCACAAGATTTTTTTTGGGGGGGCAGTAGAGTTTGATCTAAGAGAAACTTCACCACTGCAAGCTTTTCATCAACAAGCTATTCGAACTAGCTGTTTAAAAAATTCTATAACTTTTTTCTTCAAATATTAGTTCAAAGCGGCTTCAACCTGCTTCACACCCTTGCTTCAGTGAGATGTCTTTCTTTGGTGCTGCACAGAAACCGTTTCACACTCTGGTCTGCAGGATAGCCCCTGCAGTGTGCATTTGATTTTCCCCTAATTAAAACCAAGGTCACCTTTCACAGAATACGTGTCTCCACTTGATTGATTCTGGTCGCTATGTGACTCTGCTGCATTCCCCTAAAAGGATGTATTGCTTGTGTCAGCATTCTGCTGGTTCCCTATAACTGCTCCCTGTCCTGGAGGGACTTACAGTACTGCCTCTCTCCTTCTTCCTCTCACTCTCTCGCTTTCATTCTGAACCAATCAATCAGTGTTGGGTTGTTTGGCTAATGACCAGTCATAGTGATGGCTTTGTTAACTAGTGGCCCATCACAAAGCCAGATTCTTTAACCAGTATCCTATTACTGCTGACTTAATAAGCCACTGGCCTGTCACGGCCTAGTTAACTAGTGGCCAGTCACTGAACTTGCTTAATTGTCAGCACCCAATCGCTGAACTAGTTAATTTACCGGTGATCTCAGTCTGATATCTCAGTCACAGTTAAAAACATTCAGCTTTCATTGTCAGGTAGGTGAGGAAGATGCTCAGATAAAGCAGTGCAGTCCCCCATGTTTTTAAAAATAGTGTTTTTTCCTTTCTTCTCTTGAAAGTCCTCCAGGAATACACAGGAATTTCAGTAGGTAGAATACACGGAGCAGCTGAAAGGCCCAGAATAATTGTCTGTGGGACTGAGTTGTAGCCAGGTAAATGTTGTTGTGAAAGTGCACTCATAAAAACATGCTCACACAACCCCAGAACAGACTGTGTCTGGGTAATGGTAAGATGGTGGACAGCATGGGTCAAGGTTAGCAGCCAAGGACAGTTTGGCTTTTCATGTCTGAAAATCTGAAAGAGGGAGGCGGCTGGGGGCTGCTGGCAGCCGAACACCTCCCACCCTTTTATCACAACCCAGCCCCCTCGCCCCTCCCCTTGGGTCTCCACTGAGTCTGGGAATGGCCACGAGACAGATGTTATATCTACGTAAATATCTACTTAAAATTTGAATAACAATGTATGATATGTTTAGTAAATTTTCTCATCAGCCAAATTAAGTTCTTGTCTTGTTCACAAATAAACTGAAGATGTGTTAAAACTTCAGTTAGGTATGTCATCATTGGACTGAGACACAATTTTCATCTTGTTGGCTCTGTAAGCCACCAGAATGGATTTGAAATGACTAAATTGATATTTGCTTGAAGGGTTTTTTTGTAAATCTGGCCATTTTCATACCTAGCCCCACAATTTAAGGGGTTCAAAAATATTTGGATAAATTATCATGATCATAAATTATATATTTTTTTTTACTACTGTTGTTTTGTGATCTGTCTTTGTTGTAATGTGTTGTCTTCTGGGCCTTTTGGTGTTCCTTAGCTTTCCAGTGCATTTTTTCTTTGTAAGAATGCCCCAAATAGTTGGCACCTAATGTTTTATTTTTTTTTTTAACTTCTTTGACGGTTTTGTTAGATTTTTTTCCTTTCTTTTTGGGTCAAGGTCAGAATATTTTAGAATGAGAGAAACTAAATTTCAGTTAGAGGTGACTCTGGACTAATCTCTTTATTATGAAACAGAAGTCACATTAGATACTAGTTGTGTTCCCAGCTCAGTTCTTCTGCAGAATTTACTGCCCCCAGCATCTACAACTCCACCATGTCTAGCTGTGCGGTTCCTCCCTCATGAAACATATCCAGAATTGCATATTGCATCAGTGTGCTTCTGGTTCACCACAGCACTTGACGGCTAATGCAGAAATACCACCCATCAACCAACTTATGTACTACATATTTCTTTGGCATTTGTGTATATTAATCAAAGTTATGAAAGTTATCTGAAAGGGACAAATGGGTGTAGGTGTTTTTTCGGAGTATAAACCCCATCCTGACTGGGTAAAATTGGAACTGACCAGGGTTCTAATGGTTTCATTGCAGTCCCTCCCCCTTCGGATGTCTTCGCCTCCACTTCAACGAGCCACATTTGTTGCTCGTCGAAGTGGAGGTGAAGTTAAAGTATTTAAGAAGCTGCGTTGCCAATTGGCATTGCAGCTGCATTCGGGGTTTTTATCCCTGCTGTGTGGTGGTGCTGCTCCCCTGTTGTCTTATGTTGGATTTTTGAAGTATGTTCATTAAATGTTTTTTCGTTTTTCTATCAGCCTGTGTGAGTGGGTCCCTTTTCTCTCCTTTTGGGTACATGGTCCCAGTGCCCGCCGGACTGCAGGTTGCATCCGGCGGGACCAAACCATGACAAGGGTTTCCCTCACCTCATCTCCGAACTAGTCAGACAGACAGCCTTGCTACACTCATCATTTCAGCGTATTCCTATTCGAATGTGAGGCTATAGTCACTGATCCTGGAAAACGATATCTGTTCCTTTCCTGCAAGCAAATCTCAGGGTGTATTCACACATGTGGCTCACTTGCTTTGTTCCGATTCAGGGGCAAAAATGATACAATTGTTGCATTTGTCCTTTGGCTCGTTTGTGTTCACACGGCAACAGTCTCTACTGGTCCAAAGTTGTAAACAAATGCCATGCGCGAACAAACTGTTCTCTCATTGGTCAGAAATCTTACCCGGAAAGGAAGGGGCGTTTCTTCTTCTTTCCCCGGGAAACAACAACAACCCAAACTACAGCTATGAGTCAGTTGTGCCGGTTGCTGAGATGATTGTGTTCTCACTGCAAACGAACCGCTCCAGGGTTCGAATGGAAGCGAGCCGAGACCACCCTTTTTTGGCGATCTCGGCCCACTTGTTTTGTTCCGCATCAGAGTGCATTTGCTGTGTTCACACCAGCCCAAACGAACCGATCTCTGGGGGAAAACGCTCCCTGTGTCGGAACAATTGCTCCAAACGAGCCAAGTGTGAATACACCCTCAGCTTCATTTTTCCAAAACAGTCCCTCACAAATCAGATTTTTGTGAATTACGTTGCGTTTATTTGGCAGTTGCTTCTGTCCAAAGCAACCTCCCTTTGAATTCTAAGAAAAGAGTCTAATGCGATTGAAATAAAGCAAATGTTTAAGCAATGCACTTATTCTGAATAAGAAGATAAAAAATCTAAATTGTAGACTCCCTCAGGCAGTGAAGGCTTGTGCCAGTTGGCCCTCGTGGAGAACCTCCATTGGTCATCCGGAATGAGGTCACTGTCAGTATAGCTCTGACTTTTTCCTGAGAAAATTCCGTCGTATTATTTCCAGGCAAGTAGAGAATTTGTCGATCTTGAGTCATATTGGAACACATTACCCAGAATGCTTCAGATACAAGGCTGAAACAGACCAACTCTGCAGGCTGTTGTGGACGACAAAAGGCCAGGGAAGGTGGATGTGACACTAACAAAGTCAGGGTTTACAATTCCTGGTTTACAATTGTAAGGCACGCCTGTGTGGCTCATTGTTCATGTCTATATTTTCTTCACAAAGTAGTTAAACAAAAACTTTGCTGGGAATAAGGAATAAGGAAGCCCTTTCTGAGTTTACAACACAGTCAGTCCCTTCAGTCTTCCCTTGTACACGCACTACCTACAGCAATTATGGGCTGTGGAGTCATAAATCTTGCATTGTTTTTTCACATTATAACAAGAGGTGAGGTATAATCCTTGTAGAATAACTGATTACAAGCTGACATAGAAAAGAGATAAATGCTAATGCACGAAGACATTTCCACAACCAAAGCATAATGCATGATACAGCTTTTCTTGACCAGGTTTAACAAAATTGTAGAGGTTAGGGTTTTATATATCAATTCAATTAGAGGCGTGTTTACTTGTGTACCATCAGTTCCGTTACTCCTGGCTGATCAGTTTGAACTGGCCCTACACAAAAAATTCTCTGTGATAATGGTGACTATGTGTGTATTTGTGTGTGTTTGAATGTGTGTGTGTGCGTGTGCATATCCCTGCGGAAGCTCAAACAATAGGACACCTTGTGCTCCTGGGGCTGGTTCAAAAATATGGCAAAGGGTCACCTCTCTTCTAGAACGCGCAATGTGCTTATTTTGTGGACTGACATGCATCACCTGTGCAGGGGATATGTGGGAGCGTGTGCACTCGTGCATGTCTGTATGTATGTCCCAGTGGGAGGGACTTCAGCTCTCATGATTATATGTATATACTTCTGTCTGTGTTTGTGTCAGTGACTTTGCCTGCATGAATGTATGGAAGTGCAGATACTGGACATGTTTGTCGATGGGAGTATATTTGTGCGTGTTTCTGTTTCAGAATTGTTTGCAGTATGATGGGGGTAGGGGGGGTCTGAGCGGCCTCTGTATGATTTAAAATTTAAAAATCATCAGCGATGGTATCCGTCTCTGTGCCGGTCCACATCAGGCGGCCTGTGTGACTGCCTCCTCCTCTTCACAGGCTCATAAAACCAGAGGAATATATAGGCCATATGCGTGGGCCTGTCGCACAAACTGAGCAGCCATTACGCGACCACACGGGCCTAATCGAAACCAGCCGGCGCTGCTCCTTGTTTGCTCTGCATTAGCGACCCTGTGGGTCTGGCGCGATGCAGTTGCTGGGACCGCGGGAACCGTGGCCTAGGTTACCGCCGTCGCCCCGGCATGTGGCTGATGGCCGCGGGTCTTCTCGAGCCACTCTAGAGGAGGCGGGAGGTCCCGGCCACTTTCACGAGTGGTTTAGCCCTGCGGCTGACCGGTTTATTTGCAGCCCAACTTTTCACAGTTTTGGAATTTGGCTGCCTGGCTAACTGGTGTCAGAACACAGTTTGGTGTTTCTGTTTGGGGGCTGAGTGCTTCCATTTAACTTTTGAGGGGGTACTCGACCAAACTTGCAAGAGCGCACATATTGATTGTGTGTAGTGACTGCTTTGTGTGTCTGTCAGTAATCTGTAATCTCTTTATTTTATGTTTCAATTTATTTTGAGTCTTCAGTCATCCATTGCCCTTGTTGTTACTATTTCAGTTCCTATGTTTAGTTTCCATGTGTCTTCATTTTTATTCGCTCTCCTCAATAGCCCCCGCCATTCTGTTTGTTAATTAGTTCAGTTCATTTTCCCATTTGTAACCGCGCCCCCAGTCACGCTTCCTTGTTTTCCCGGCACCTGCTTTGAGTTTGTTTCCCCTGATGAGTTGCTTTATTAGTTCCTTGTTTTCTCATTCACTTCGCGGGTCTGTCTCTGTGCAATCATAGTTTCTTACGAGCCTTCTGTTTCCAGCGAAATCTCCCGGTTCTGATTTCCTTTTGTCTCAGTTTTTTCGAATATGCTTTGCCCTTTGTGAGTGTTGGTATTTCTGGTTATGGCAACGGATTGTTCCTGATTCATGATTCTGTCTACTCCCTGGCGAGGCAATCCTACCATTTGGCTTTTGATCCTCTGCCTGTGTATTGACCCTGATTGTGATATTCGTCTCTTTGCTGCATCCCCACTGATTAGTTACGAACCAGTCTGAACGAGTTTGCCTGATTTTTATATTACGTCTCACCATTTGATTAAAACCTTGATTACACAGTTTTACTCAACTTGCTTGATTTGTATTATTTGGAGTAAATTTGTGACTGGTTATAAGGTGAAAATAGAAATCAGATGGTCTTGTTGTTTCACAGGGCCTGGCCTGCAAGGAACTGTCATGAGAGAATGCAGTTTGGTCTCAGTCCTTCAGAACAGAACTAACAAACATTATAATGAAAACAAATGAAGTGACACTTTTATTGACGTATTTATTTTGGAGGGAATACACTCCCCTCGTGTTTAAAGCTCCTTTGACAGTTGAAACTTTATCTTCAATATGGAGCGATGTGTATCTAGTATGCATGTGGGCATTGATAGGCTTAACAGATCGTAATTTCCGCCTTGACAACTGCACAACTTGAGCTTACGGCTTTAGCCACTGCATTGCTTCACTTAATGTGCAGAGCCTGGCGGCAACAGAAACACTGGTACCCTTGCTGTCTGCTTTTTCTTTCATCATTTTCCTGGCTCCCCAAGCAGAGTCCCACTTTCAACTGAGTCTGCTTCGGTTTAAGCCCCAGCATGTGCACGCGCTACGAGAAACTGGAAACATCTTTAAGGTTTGCCGTGCTAAAGCCGCCGGTTGGTTTTATAGCTTGCTAGGTCCTTTTAATGCTTTGATGCCGGCTCTTTAGAGATGTTGGATCCCTGGCGCACTAACTGGATCTGACAACATCTGCGTTAAACTCCTGTACTTTTCTAGGAAAAAAACCGAAGATTAATGAGGCGAAATAAGACCGTTTGTATCTAAGCGGCACAAATTCTCCCGCTCCTTCTTATGAGGTCCTGTGCTAACATATTGTGCGTCAGCGCTCTGTACTCCCGGGTAAGTTTGGTGAAGTATGGAAAGGAGATACTGAAGCAAACATTAGCTGAGGATGTAACATTTATAAGCTGTGATATATGTTTGGTGATTGTGAGCTAGATTTTCAGGCACGGAATTATTTAATTTGAACAGGTAGCACAATGATTTCGCCACCCATACATGTCTTATCAATGCAACCCAGAGAGGAAAAAAATCCAACAATGTCATACTTTAGAAATGAAATGGGACATAGCTTGAGGTGCTAGTTCCAGCAGACAACTTGAGACATGCCCTTATTCCCATAGACACTCCCATTCATATCGGTCATTGCTCTGCTGGTTAGGATGGTGGGCTATTTAAGCTGCTCTCCTGCTTTGCCCTTGCAGCATAACACACACCTGCCTTCTGCTGCACTGCATCACCCTTTGCTGCAGCAGCACACTCGCCCGCTGCTGGTTAACATCCCACCTCCACCCCAGCATCCACCTGCGATATGAGTCTGTAGGTCACAATGTGTGTCAGGGTCAGAACCTAGATGCCAGACAATCATTGTATCTGTTTATTAATTCAGCAATTAACAGGTTACACGTGAGTTGGCTTGTAGAAATAAGAATGTGTCAAATCGAGGATGGCTTACAGCGTGCCAGTGGACATTTGAACTGCCGGTTGCAAGCATTTGTGAAACAGATGAAGTGCTCTCTTTTGTTCTTAGTTGTGGCGTAGCACAGACATAACACCCATTAGATTACACGGTGTAGCCCCGTAGATTGGACATCTGTTCATCTCTTGGTGAAATCAACTTCCTGTTGGGGTTTGAAGCTCTGAATGTGGTCTATCATCTATTTTAATTTTTGCTTACTCATGTTGGCTGAGGCTAAATGCCTTGTGTCGTCATTCACGTATCCTTGCTCAGCATGGCTTGGCTTGTGAAGTACCCTATTTCCTTTGCCGTCTTGCTAAATTGTGCCATCTTAGAAAACCACAGTGGTGTTTTCAGATGATGTCACCTGCGAAAGAACAGCTTGTTCTTGACTCTGATTATAGGCGTCCTTCTTAAGTGAAATTTTCCTGATTGATTTGACAATAAATAAATAAATAGCACATTTTTTGGTACATTTGAAGCTTGTTGCAGTTGTTTTCTTGATCCATTTTACATAATATGGTGGTTTAATAGGCTGCCTGTCCATCACTGTAACTTCCCTAGTTACACATTTTCATTGTACTGTTTTGTTTGGGAAATTTGTCTTATACTTGTCATGGTTTTTGACGAGCTGTCAGCAATACCTCACTCTTTCTGGACTTCACTTTTTGTCTTGATGATTTAGACTTATCCTCTCAACAGTTAGGTGTGGGGTTTTTCTCAGAGCTGCTTCCTGAAAAACTCTGTAATCCTGCACCGAGAAACCGGGCCCTGATCGAAGCCTTTGTGTCAGGAACCATTCAGGATAGAAGGGGAGCATCTGCCAAATGGCCCCAATGTGGAGGCCTGACGAGCAGTGGTCTGTGTCTAAGGGTGGCAGATGCTACCCCCACAAAATAAAATCACGTTGGGCACCAGCAAGAACACGAATTCTGAAGTGTGTTTGCGCATCACTTTTATCAAGGCATTTGTCTACCCTCTGCCCACTCAAGACAAACAAAGGCGAAAAATCATTCACACAAAAAGGAACATTAAAAAGGAAAACATAAATTTAAGGTGTCTTCAAAATGGATGGCTATCATCTGCTAGGTTGGAAAAAAATCTCCTTTCAGCAGGGTACCTCCCACCCTTGAAAAACTTGGGGTCTGACAGGTTTATGGGGCGTCTTAATTTGTGTTCTGCGTTGCCTCTGTTTTGGTAATTTGAAGTACCAAACAAAAGATTTGGCCTTGGAGATGGGTGGCTTGCGGTGTGATTCAGCACTAAGTGGTCAGTCTGCTGAAAGGAAGGGAGAGGTGGAGGTAATTAAACTGGGCGTTGCAGGGCGGAGTTAGTGTGGGCGGCCTAAGGTCTTTCATAGCATTATAGCATGAATCATGTCACGTAGAAATCTGGTTTTGAAGGTGGATCATGTCTGTTTGAAGCCTGGTTGTTGGATCAGTCATGCCTGTTAGAGAGCATGCTAATGGCGTGGTTTGTGTCCGTATTGCTACCCAGTGCCAGTATAATCGTACGCAGGCTGCTGGTGAACACGCAGGCTTGTGTTTCCAATTGGATAATGCAGAAAATCCGGTTAATCTCAGGCTCATATCAAAGTCCGGGGGGTGGGGTGCACAAAGGCAACAGATTGATATGGTAAAATCAAACAAATTTGTACAAGCAAGTCTTTCAACGTCTGAGAATATGGACCACAGAGAAATAAATTGGAGAACTATGAAGACTTGCTTGAGAGTTGTTCTAGCTGCTTCTTGGGCATGACTTTAATTTCTGGTATCAACATGAGGTCAAACTCTTCTATGGTGTTTGTATTCTGCACAACCAAATGTGCCACCTTACTGTGAATGCATTCAAGTGCATTAACTTGCGTCATAATCAATTCCTAGCTTTTCTCATTTACTCAAATACTGAATTAGTGCTGATCACGTGGACCCACACCGGCAGACCCGTAAAACCTCTCATATAGGGACAAAGGAACAGTCAGCAGCTATTCATGGGCTTATCTATAAATAAAGATAAAACGTCAGATCAGCTAAATGAACTGAGCTGATTTACAAGAACTTGTGAAATGGTCCTCCTTGCTTGACCTCTGGTCTAGACGAGACATTGGACAAAATATTTACAGTTGGTGGGTTTATGGCTGGTGATGTGTTTTGCGAATTTTTTTTCTTTCCTATTTTTTCCATCTGTGTTCTCCCTCTCGTCTTCTGCATTTATGCTGCTATGGACAGAGGTTGTCCATGAGGCAAACTGTTTATCACAAATCAAACGTATAGCTTACTTTTAGCCCAGGACCCACTTGGCAGGATTTAAACGAGTTAGCCGTACTGAGTATAACATGCAGCACTATGAAAAAACTGGAACATGAACAGAAGAGAAAAGAGCTTTTCTGGCTTATACTCTGTGCAGTTATTCAGCTAACTCATAAATCCACCTTTGTCAATGCCCCCCAGTTCCCAAGCCATTATATTACACTGCAGACCAATGTGGCATATACCTCTCTGTTGTTCAGCCTCTGGTAATCTGGGCAGGCATCTGATTGGACATGATTCTACTCAGTCACGTTCTGGGTCCTCGTGATGCGGCCCAGTAGTAATCTGACAGCCTGTGAGTTCAGCAGCGGTGCTCTGGTGTTGGGTTTTTTCCCAGATAAGCCAGCTGTTGGGTGTGTCTTCAACCTGTCACATGTCAATCAACTGAGATTAACTCTGCTGGGCTCGAGAAAATTGAATGTTTGCATAATTATATATGATAATTCAAATATAAACAACGCCGAAAATGGAGGAAGTCGACGTGGGAATGCTTAGTAGAAATTAATTGTGACAATTGAAAGTTTTGCCCCCCTGCTGTTGAAGATGGTATGAATTTTGGAAAGGCTGGAAGGTCCTTCGTGTGAAGTTGGCAGATCGAGTAAGACAGAGCTGTTCAATGTGTGTGGTTGGGGTGCTGCACTTTCCTTGGCTGTATCAGGGCATCACAGGCCACAGAACTTTGGTTTTTTCTGTTTTTACTCTTGGTATTCTGGGTTGGAGACCTGCTCAGACTACAAACGGATTCCAGCGCCGCCTAAGCCTGACATCTGCCTCTTTATGTTTCAACCCCAATCCAGACCAACATGCTTGAGCAGAATTTAAAACTTAAACCCTGTACAGCAAGCACTCAAATAACAAACTTACAGCGCCCAGCAGCT
Source organism: Gymnothorax javanicus (assembly GCA_029692085.1). Lineage (NCBI taxonomy): Eukaryota > Metazoa > Chordata > Actinopteri > Anguilliformes > Muraenidae > Gymnothorax > Gymnothorax javanicus. The sequence goes on along the minus strand of CM056209.1, from coordinate 13,788,465 downwards.
TAATGGAAAATAATGCAATGCTTCCAACAAGAAAGCTGCTGGTGAAAATGCACGCTGGACTGAATTGCGACTGCATGTCCCACATGAGCTATGTGGAGTCCCTCCATTTCATTTGCTGTTCTAAACTCATGGAATGTTTGGCTCCTGTAAAATAAAGTAACAATTAATAATGAAGGCAATAATTAGAATTCTGCCAAATGAAACTGAAATGAGACCACTTGCAGCATGAGATTAAATCTATTTATTAAATAAAAGTCTGCAGTTTTCCCATGTGTTTGAAATTGACATTTAGATTATTAAAGGTGTTGCATGAGATATTCTTATTCCCGTGAGGGGTGCCAATAATTGTGCAAGTGACTGTTCTCCAGCTCAGAACACTGGCTGACCTTGGATCCCCCTCGTTACCCGGGCAACAACATGACTGACCTTACCTGGGGTTGGGGGGGGGCGTTTTTTTCGAGACAGCAGGCAGGCTGGCTAATATTAGCAGTTTTGAGTACACTGGTGCTGTCAGCAGCAAGTATTACTACCCCCCGCTATCATGCTAAAATTTCACCTAACTAAAAATATGGCCATCTGCATCTCTGGGGTGGGCTGGCTGAACTTTGGAACGGAATCAGAGGTTGGCTGTTTTTCAAATGCATGCGTATCTTGAATATGGCTAGAGCAGAAATCCGTGCCTTCTCAATATTTGCTGTAGCTGGTCAGTGATTGCAAACAGTCGAGTTGATTTCTGAAGTGTAATTAGTGCCCCAGAGTTGAATGACCTGGCTCTCTTCTGCTCTTTGGCTCTTATTTCACTGTCCCATCGATCACTGCTGTCTTCGCTGAAAACCCCAGCGTAAGGAAAAACGAGAGAAATTGGGAGCTCGCGCATATTTCCTTTATGACTCGTGCTGGAATTGTAGACGGACCCTGAACATTCCATTGTCTCTCTCAGAGTGTGAGAGTTATGGTGTGGGCCCCGGGACGGCTCGAGTGGCAGGGGTTAACGCCGCCGACATCTGCTGGGGAAATGAGAGCCGCAGCTGCTGAGGTTATATCAGGCCGCCACAGCGGATTGTTTACTGGCTAAAAGGGCCCGGGACAGGTACGGTACAGTAGGCTGGTCTCACGTTAATCCTTCCCTCTGAAAGGGGCTAGTGAGAGAGTTCACTTCAGTGCAGCTTCTAAAGCAACCTGTCATCATGCTATTTTTCCACACAGACACACACACACACACACACACACCCAAAACACAAACACACAGACATGCACAGAAACACAAACGCATGCACACACACACACACACGCCCATGCTCAGAAACACAAACACACACACATGCACACACACACACACACACACACACAGAAACACAAAACGTACCCCTCTTGATCCCCTTATATTTCTTCCTTCAGGCTGTTGATTTGCCCGAGGATTTAAGAGTCAACTGACTTGAATAAGTTAAGCTTACTTAATTTGCTTCTTATCCCTTTATATTTGGTTGAATTTTTCTCATGTGCTTGTCTTCCTTTATGTGCTGAGGTCCTGAAGTGACATGAGAGGTGGCCAACCAGAAGCCTATCCTGTTATCGCTGTTCAATGTGCTTTTGGGGCTGCAGATAATGGGGTTCCCTAGACCCTTCAAAAAGTGCTTATCGTTAAGTCTTTTATCTGTCACCGTTTAATCAAATCAGCAGAAACTTTGCTCAAGCTATTTTTTAAGGGGCTTCCTCTCACCCCCTCTCCCCCCACTCCCCTTTTCCTGGAGAGGGAATCAGTGGACAGGAAGCCGGGGCTCACTCTGAAAGGAAGCTCGCTTGTTTGCACATATGGACTCGGAGTATGAAGGAAGTTTGTTGAATGGGTTTGAGTCATTGTTTAAAAGCAACAGGGATCTTAAACGCCTGCCTAAAAAGGCTGCTGTATCTGCTCGCACGTGGCCTAGGGTTCAGCACAGTCACTGGTTGAAATCACACAACTTGCTTCACATAGCCCAAATAGGCAACTGATTTATACTATTGAAAACTAAAAAATCTTGCAGACTGTGTGGTCAGTTCTGGAGTTTGAGTTGGTCTTTTGAGTCTCTTATGAATGGCTGTAGAAGAGCAACTGCTTAACCCTTTGAGCGCCGAATACATTTTCAAGGAATTAAAAATGTAGTTATTCTGAGCTGTTGAGAACCTATCTTGTGGCAACTTGTTTAAAAGAGCTCCCCTGCATGAGCTCTTTTAAACAAGTTGCCACATCATAGGTTTCAACAGCATCTGACTTTGATATCTTACATCATTGGGCAACTATAGTCGCCCACGGCTCTGAAAGGGTTAAATTACTCTCACTGAACTCATACTCACCCACTCTCAGACCCATCCTCAAGTGCTCAGTATGTACTCAGAGGACTCAGTGTCTGACACGTATGTAGAATCAAGTCTACAGACTTGTGCCCACCAGAAGTGTGTTGAGTTTGTTGAATGTTTCCGGCATTTTGGCTGCACTGATGCCTCCGTCCCCTTAAAAAGTGTGAAGTAAAGATCAAGTTCTTTTCAAACTGATTTTGTATGCTAGGAAAGGTATTTCCAAGTCATATTTACAAGAATTGGGAAATGTTTGTCGGTGTAGTCCTCTTGTGATGTGTCATTTTTAAGGAGTGGGTGGTACTTAACTTCTTCCTAAATGTATAGTTGCAAATTGAAAATATACAATACGATAACTGCAACCGAGTCCAAAAAAGTTGGCACAGTTGACTGTTTACTCCCATTCAACATCACCATGTCTTCAATTCCTTCTCGACCGCACTGCGAAATCCTGGTCATATGACTGGTGATAAAGGTTATCAAACTTTCGAGCGCTCGTATTTCTTCCGTATTACGGATTGTTCTGTGTTGTTCCTCAGGAGAAAGTTGAGAATTTGCTCTCTCCGATGGTGCCCAAAGATGGTAATGTTCAGCTATCATTGGAACAGTTTGGCTCCTTGAAGCACGTTTTCCGAGAACATCTTTTGTTTACGATTGCTCGCGCACGGCAAACATTGTGTATGCATTGCAACCCCTTTTGTTTTCGCTCATCGTCACTCGAAAAACATTGATCAGAATGACAGAGAGTAACATCAAATGGTATTTGTTATCGATTCTGAGGAAGAGTTGGACCTAAATTTTAGTCCAGAAGAGTTTTCTTGGGGACATTCCTCAGAATGGAGTGATATTAGATTAACCCTTTGTTGCATGTTGTCCAATATTTTGGACATAAGTTAAGTGGGGTTCATTTTCTCTAGGCTCATAGATACCCTGAAAACACAAAATGTACATTTTACTGACATTTCCAGATAATAATTTCCTCAATAGGTACCTCTCTGATTAGTCACATGATTTACCACAAACAATCACAACGGCTGCATCCACAAGGAAGAGGTAAGTTGACGAAAGTCAGAAATAGTCTTATATTGTTCAAATTTTGATCAGTCTTTTTTCTGTTGGGGGATGGAAATACATTATATAGCATAAACTGAAAACACATAACCTATGTAATGCATGTCTATTTGTTGGGATACATGTGAGTCTATCCTCTATCAAAAATATTGGACATTATGCATGCCGAGTAAATAGCTCAAATAAGCAATGTCCAGAATACAGATAGATCATCATGCATATCAATGACCAGGTTTCTTCAACTTCACATTATTTCTGTCACTCCGCATGCATAATGTCCAAAATACTGGATGGCAGTGTGCATCCCATAGGCATAATGTCCAAAATAATGGACAGACAGACCAACCACTTGCAAGCCCCTACCCCCCCACCCCCCCACACACATACACACACAAACACAAAATATTGCACCAACTCCCAACAAATGGTCCAGAGCATTTGTATGTACTCTATGCATCAAAGGGTTTACAGCCTACAACATTGAGAGATCACTCATAAACTATTTCAATTATTTATTTATTTTTTTGTAGCAAAGTTTTTGCTTAGCCATTTTGTCCCCATGTAGGCCTGTTAGGAAAGAGTTACTGATTTAGTTTTGGTAACACCAGTTGGTCAATTTCCCCCATTCCTCCATTATGCAGGACTTCAGCTGCACAATCGTACGGGGACTTAGTTTCCATATATTTTTCTTCACTATACACCATATGCCAGAGATGCTGCTGGTTGTGAGGCTTTTAAACAGTTAACGCAGCAATTTAGCAATGCAGGCTAAGTAAAGTTGTGCTGAATTATATAAGCTTGCAGTATGATTATGGTTTCAAGCTTATGCAATAACCAACCTTCCATTTTTCTTTATTGCTGGATCTATGTCTGGGCAATAAAATAATAATATTCATATAGCTTTTCCTCAATTGAAAACTGTGTTCTGTTTCATAGAATAACACATATACAGCCAATTATGTGGCATAATCTGAGCCCAGCTAGTTGCAAGAGAGCCTGTTTATCCAAGTAGAATGGATAGATTCTACAGAATGACAATACAATTTGGAGATTATGTAAATAATTGCTGACCAGTTATATTTTTCAAAATTCTGAAACATGTTGACCCTTGTTATCATCAAATATGCTACAAGCGAAGTTCACAGAAATATTAAGTAATTTAGGCGTTGATGTCCGTTTAATGACTTATTCCGACAAAATTACATTTATATTTTGAATGGAGTGTATATGTAACCCTGTGGTATCCTCATCTTTCATTCAGGGGGAAAAGGGAATCTTTAAACTTAACTGAGGTAATAGTTTATATTGCGGCAGATATCGATATTCACTGATATAGAAAAAAAAGATTTTGCTGGTACCTTCATGTACAAAACTGCTGATACTGCATTTTTGGTGTTAAACTTTTGGAAATCACAAGGTTAACTGGCCATTTAGTGTAATAGCCCAAGTTAGATTTATCTGATCGAAAAATGCTGTCACAGCACTACTCATCAGCTAACCTTGACAGTTTAAATGCGATTGATGTGCTTCAGCGGGGTTTTATTATGTCAAGTTACTGTGCTTGCTCAACTTCTGTTCATGGAAATCCGCTCAGAGGAACATTAAATCACTGGCCACATCAATGCATCAATATACTACTGCTATAATAGAAAAAGAGCATTTGAGAAAAAGGCATAATATAATAGAAAAAGGGCTATCGAGACCGTTTTTGAAGATCATGTAGTGTTAAGGAGCTGTTTGACAAGGCTTAGCACTGCATTGGAAAGCTGTTACACCGCAACTTCAAGGCTTTTAAATGCTGAATTTGAATAATGCAAGAAATTAAATTTGAAAGCTGTTACTTATGGCTGTTATATCCTGCACTTTAAGGGTGTTTAGTTACATTTGATGCTGCGTTTGAATTCTGTTTCATGACGGTTTTGAATGCAGATTGAGTGTTTTTGAATGCAGTCTTATTTGAAGGCTGACAGAGTGTGCAGTAGTAGGCTGTTAGGTTGCGTATTTGATGGTTTATAGACGCCTCATATGGAGGCTGCGCACAGTGCACGGGTGGCATTTCTCCGTTGGGTTCCACTCGAGAGGTTTTTATGCACAGTAGTTATGGTCATAGTTTCCGCTGACAACACGTGCGAAAGAACGCTGTGCGGGAAGGAGGGAGGATGGGGGGGGAACGAAACGAGCTGTGATTTACGGTCTTCGTCACAACGCGGCCCCCAGGAGCACCCGGCCATTTCCTGTCTTTGTGTGGACGATAGGTCCCATAGAGGAGGAGGTTGGGGGGCGGGGGGGCGGGGTGCGTGACCTCGGCAGTGGCGGGAGGGCAGTGTTAAGGGCGGAAACACAGGCTCAAAGCTGAAACCCCGTCCCGTTCTGGGGGTGAAAGTGTCAGAGACGTACTGCGTCCCCATGCCAACGCCCTGGAAAGAGCAGCCTCGGGGATCCTGTCTGTTGTTCTGTGTTCTCGAGGGCGGAAGTGTGGCTTCGCAGTTAAGGAAGACGTTTTTTTCTAAGAGATCGGTTCAACTCTCGGAGGCAAAGCTGTTGAACCTTTGAACATGGTTCTATATCTGCCTCTAAAAATAGATTGGTAGCAAAAATTATTAAAGGTTTGGGAAAGAAAACTATATGGATTGCCTCTTTCATACACAATGTAATGCTGATTGTGGTATTGAATTATTTGTATTATCACATTGTGTATCAGCCTATTGATTTCAGAATGAGGAGAATAAGAATTATTAAAAGATCAGTCATAAATCTTAATTCTTTTGTTAAGTTTCATGGTAAAGGCAGTCTCTAACTTGAGGCGTAATTAAATTTTCTGGTTCTTTCAGGACCCAGTGCATATCTGTATGGAAGCTCAAAAATCCACAGAGTATTTTAAATTATGTTTTATATTTTACTCAATATTACCTTGTCTGGTAGCATTGTTGGTGGTCTACTTTCTCCAAAATGAGATATTATCTTGAAATTCTCTTTTTAAATGACATAATTTCAAACAGAAGTGTGGGGAAACAAACTTTTGTGATATTCAGTCCACACAGGTGTTCTTAGAGCACCAATACAGTGAAATAACAGATTTAAAACTTTGTGTTGCACTGCAGCTGTTAGCTGATAGTAAAACCCTCTTTGGCTTGTTCCATGACAGTTTTCTCCGAAGTATTATTTTACTGTGCAGGCTCCAAATGGATGTGGAAAATACTTCTGAGGATTCGAGTGTCGGGTGGTGGTGGGGAGAAGGAACAGTACTGTAACTGTAAATTATTTGGTGGTGGGGGGCACTTTTTCCAGACTTAGAAAGAGCTTGAGATAATCATAGTTAATGTGTGTTGCCAATCTGAGAATCTTCATAAAAAGCACTTTACTTTTTTACTAAGAAAACTGTAAGAGGATGTTGTGCCTGCCCTGCCTCCACCCACTGGTTTATTCTAAAATGAGTAAATAAAAGAACAATAAACAATCCTTGTGTCTTTGAGGGAAAGAGAGGCAGGCATTCCATCACACAAAACAGACCCCTCCAGATTTACACAAATGTATTTATCCCTGGATATTAACCTTGGACTCAAGCACTACCTCTAAAAATCTTTTGCAAGGCACGATGTGGGCCCTATTTTGGTAATGGTATCACAATGAAAATTTGGCCTAAGTCCATTCCGGTTATGTTGTGACGTGAGGCAATAGCACAACTGTGGCGCTGTTGGAAAAAAGGGTAACCCTAAGACAAATTAACTGGCAATTTCATCACATCAGGTGAAGAACAAGCATCTAACTTTGAAAGGCCCTGAGCTCACAACAGTGGAGGAAATAGCTGTCTTTACCTACGGCAGATTGTGGAGGGGTTTGAGATGATATAGGTCAGATCAAGAGGTAATGAAATTTGTGTGAAAAGATGTGGGACATTTAAATCGTAAGCAAAACTGCACTCATGGTATTAAAACAAGGGTGAGATTTAACTTAATTATTTGCTTTCCCCCGCTCAAAGAAAATATTCTCAAGTTAAAATATCCCTTCCCATTAGACCCCACCTCTATTTTGTTGGCATGATTTGTACGGCACATATCAAAAGTGAAAAATAAAAATTGAAAGGAAACAATATGAATGATGGGCGTTTATTTGCATACAATTCTTCTGGTTGGGACTCCTATGGAGTGGCAGCAGTCGCTTTAGAAGGTGGTGAGGATGAGTCAAGATGCAAAAGAAGTCTTCAACACGAGGCTTGCACAGTGACAGCTGTTTTCATTCACTCACTCCCAATGCGCAATTCATTGGTAAATACCACTATTGCAAACATCTTTATTGCAGACCACAAATCTACCAAGCTGTGCTAAGGCAATTAATACACTGTTTGCAGTGGGCTAAATTGTGAATAACGTTACTGCCACAAACGCTTATGTTTGTAAAGGCATGGAACTAGAGCTGTCGGAGTGATCTGTATACTATGCAGTTAGGATTGTACATCAACATGCAACAACTGGGACGAGGGACCATTTGTATGACATAGGCTAGCCTTTTGAGCATCCGTGATTAATTTGAGTGTTTGCTGTGCTCAATCACCCTTGCGTGCTTGCCCGGTCAAAGCCGCCGACTTCAGAAAGATATTGCCTGGACTCCATTTGGCAAATCTGGCACAGGAGGAGCTTTGTGATGTCACAGGGTGTTGGTGAAAGTATTCATAGGAATTGTAGTTCAAAGTCAAACCAAATGACCCGTTTTGCTGACCACCGCATGAAGATGCATGAGTGCGATCGTGAAATGTTCTTGGTACATGTTGCGAATTGGAGGGAATTTTTCCTTACATATTAATTAAATCAGGAGAGACATGATAGAGTGATGGAAGTTAAACAGGCAGATGTTTTCTTTGGCATACTTTCTGCCATTTAATACCAGTCAGTAATTGTATGAATGCCACAGCTTGAGTATTGTTGTTGACCATGTTCGCCGGCAGCCTTTACACTGTGGTATGGCAGTGGGTCGCATTTAAGCTTCACACTAAATCACTACTGGTCCTTTATTATCTGAATTATAATTACCGCCCTCCATCTCCACATAAGCCTTCTTTAAATTTATTTTTCTGTGTGTCATGTCAACATTGGTTAGTGCAGACAGTGTCTGGGAGATACTCCATTACCTTTCGCCCGACTGGAGAAGTTCCATTCTCTTCTGGCACCTTGCCCTGCCTTCTCCCAGTAAGCCAGTATCCTTACAACCCAGTCAGCTGAGGCTTGTAGGCAAATGACTGGTTATCATCTGCCAATCAGAAACATAAGGGTTAGTTGATCGCCCTATCCCCCTTTTTTTTTACCCTGCATATTTCCACCTCCAACTGCCCCGCCTGCCAAAATGTTTCATAAGCTTTGGGCAGCTTGTGCGCTTGCACTGACAAACCTGGCTGCGATCCTAATTAAACAATGAAAAAATAGATTTAAATAATTTTATTTCATGGAAGGAAATGAAATGGAAGCCCAATGTGGTTTTGATATGTGCAGCATAATGGTCAAAGGAAAAGACTCATTCCAGCTCAGAGAGCTATATTATTTGCTTGTGTTTGTTTATTTATTGACTGGCCCTGGCAGTCAGCACTCCTGAAAATGTCTCCATGCAGATTTAAATGATTTTCCCTCCTCGTCAACAAAGTTTATTTTACCAATGTAGATTGATCCTTTTCATCTTTGCTAACAGCAATTCCAGGGCAGCTGCCAGTTACCAGATATGTGACACACATTTACATCTGTTAGTTGTTTGGAAGGGAAAAGCCAGATTTGGGCAGTGTCCCACCAAAATAAAGACCTCACACAGAAAGCAAGAGAAAGCCAAACACCACAGAAAAATTGTGATTAAGCACCCAAAACCCATCCAGGAAGAGCGAAACGCACGGGAAAGAGTGCCAATGTATATCACAGCCCTGTCGACAGCACTCACCAAATGGTAACGGCCATTTATTGACAGATGTCATGCTGGATAGTCAATCCAAAAATGATAATTTGATCTTTATATTTATTAAATGAAAGGTGTGGGGAGGGGGGGGTTCAGGGTGAAGATTTTAGTGCTTCACCTTGATGTTAAGTTTGCCAGAAGTTTACTTTCATATCTCTGCTGTCCTTTACGATCTTTCAGAGCTTTGTGGGCGCAACTCAGGAAGAACAGCCCCATATGCGTTCCAAGTTTTAACACCCATCAGCATTGGGTTGCCAGGGTGATAAGTTAGAGCCAATGGGAGGAAGTGTGCCACTTGGTCACTTTTCAGCTGTGCAGGCCAACAGTGCTGACTAACTGTACTCATGTCTGCAGTCCAGCTCCCAGACCACAGTGTCCCAGGAATCTCCTGCAAATCAGCAATCTCCATAACATTTGGGAGGGAAATTTGCTAAGCTCCTGCTGTTTGGTCAAAAAGCACATGTAATCCTATTTATTAATGAGCTGCATATGAAGTGTGATGGAATCCCCCCATATATGAACATAATGAACGGTGGGACTTCCCCCCTTGCTCATAATATGCAGTTGTAACGTTGCATCTCCCTGAACTGCTGTTCATGTCTCCCTGTAACCAGCTCTGTAAACTTAGGAAGAGAGCCTCCTGTTTACGCCCTAAGCACAAACTTTAATCTGCGCAAGACAAATGAGTCGTGCAGTTGAATGGAGTTGGTTGGGTATTGTTGCAAAGATTACCCTCCAGGTAATGGTGAACAGGAGTCGCAGTTAAGTTTGAAGTGAAGTTCAGAATGACAGTGTTTAATGGTGAGCACTGGTGATTTAATGTAAGTTTTTATAATCTGTAATACGATTGCATTTATGTAGCCATAGATTGGCACAACCACTAGACCTAACCGCTATTCACTCTTTATGTTCAACAGCTCATCAAGCTAGATAAGAACTGGCTCTGATTTTATTGTTCAGAAGGTACTACTACAAGATGTATAAAAGCAGACTGTCATGGAATTTCATTTTTGAATCATAATAACCTATCAGCATTAGCTAGTGCATTTTTAAACTCTGGATATTTAATGTGTTTGCAGTTTTATACATGACCTCCTCATGTGAGACAGGAAACTGAAGGATTCTATGTCATTTGTCTTGTGACAAACTGGTGTCCTTTGCAGAGGGACAGGGGTTAAATTCCGCAGATTCTATCTCCTTCGGATGGATTCTTAGCATCTGACGGTAACACGTAATGTGCATTTGCTGTAGCTTTAGAAAACTCATTATGGGCTGCAACCAAGTGAAGTACAATGTCAGTGAGCTGCTTTTTGCTGTATTAGAGTTCCCAAAATTGCTGATAGCAGTGATGTAGCTTCCTGTGGTTCAGAAACAAGAGTAAGGAGCTGAGTATTTAGTGAGTCTATGGGACCAGTACTATGCCCTCCCCTCCATTGACATATCAGGGCATGAAAAATTGTTGGGATCAAGCCATTCAGTCAAACAAAACTTACAATTTTCTTATCACGAAACTTTACCAAACACTCTGGATACTTATGGACTAGATAGTATCTACCCCTGTTTCAAGCGTGGCGTTGAAAACTCCCTGAGTTTCTGCGTCTGACCGAACTCAAACGCCATACGGCCCGTACCTCAGGAAAGCATAACAGGCTGGGCTGTGTTTAGGCTCAGGCTTTGGTTTTAACCACAGCCCAGAAGCATGCTCCAGTTACCCGAGGATGGGGCGGGGAGGGCATGTGGAGGATTGCCAAGTGAAGCGACCACGGTACCTTTGTCTTATAATTAACAGCAGAGGAAGGCGGTGGGTAGTGAGAGAGGGGCAGGTTGGGGGATGGGCTGGGGGGAGGGGGAGGGGGAGGGAGGGATGTCATGGGATTGGTTGGGGGATATTGGGCATAAACAGCAGAATCACACGTCTGAATTCTTGCCAAAGGTCTGTCTGTCTGGCCAGCTTGCGTAGCATCGCGTTAAATCTGCACCCTTCCACCTTGGCTGCCAGTTAGACCCACACAGCCACCCCCAACTCCCTCCAGCTGCCTGCTGTTTCATTCACAACAACAAAACATGCCTTGTTTCGACTTTGTCCTTTTTTTATCCCTGCCCCCCCTCCCCACACTCCCACCATCGCTAACAACGTGTGAAGAGTTAATGGACTGTTTTGGCTGGGCTTCAGGCTCGGAGTGTCACCTCATTAGGAGTTCTCCTGCAAACAAGCTGCGATTCTATTGGTTCTCTCTGACCACCTTGAATGGTAGGAGGGACACGGCATGCATAATTAAATCTGACCTGCTTCCCGTCATACAAAAGAACACTCTGTAGACAGCTCCCAGAAAACCGTCCACCGCATTTGGGTCATTTAACCCACAAATGAGGGGAGATGCAAAATGGCGGTTCTACATATCAGTTTAGTGATAGGAATGAGGGGTATCTTTTCACTTTCTCTGTAATTGGGTGAATTCATGTTAGCATTAGCTATTGTGTGCTTCATTTTTAAAAGGTGGTGTGTTATTTTGTATTATTTTGATATGGACAACATACACATCCGGTGGTTTCCTTTACTCTATATGTGTATGTGCACACTTGCATGTCTGTCGGTGTATGTGTTCATATGTGTGTTTGTGTGCAGCAGCACTGTTGAAAATTCAATACTTAGCGTTCTGCTGTGGTGGGTTGGCATCATGCGTAGCCCTGCCAATAGCACAACACCGACCCTCCTGAAATCAAAGCCTGATTTTTTTGTGCTGTGAAGGAGTGTTCTTTCCTGGGTGTGTGAGGTTTAGTGTGAGGAGACACCATTGTTAAGAGAAACTCACCGTACAAAGGGAGCTGACCTACCGTGTGCCGTCTGTACGCCTGGCACACCAATCGGGGACCGTCTGCCAATGTTACAGCCTGATCTCCGATGCTTGTGTGGAGTTTGGGACTGTCTGCCAATATTGCCGCATGACTGAGGGAAATGGGGTAAAAGCCCATAGCTGATAAACTGCCTTCCAGTTTGATTGGTTAAGCATGGGGACTTGCAATCTCTTCAGCTCAGCATTTCTAACATGCTCCTCAGATCCCATTCAAGAAATGCATAGCTATATGGGTGTCAGCGCTTGACTAACAATGGGTGAATGAGTATTGCAATATCATTCGTACAGTTTAACAGTACCAAATTTAGGAATATCTCAGAACCTGTTTACATGGATAATTGTACCACAGATAAAATTTTTACTTGTAGGAGGTAATTTGACAATAGCTATGCTGCTGCCGCCCATTGTTACTGCTGGGGCAGTTTTCTGCAACGCATTGTGTGCAAACAGGATAAGATCCTCTTTGTCTATAAATCACATTTCCTCTTGTTTGGGTTACAGCTGCTTGATAAAGGGAGTTGTTTTGTCAACAGTGTTGAAGGGGGAATCTGTGGAGAGAGTAGAAAATATGCATAATAGTTTCTGCTCTTTTTTGTTTTGTTTGTTTATATATGTTAATTCTTAATCAACACATGTACAGTATGTTTGCCTCACTAATAAAGTGTTCTAAATTAGAGAGAGAGAGAGAGAGAGAGAGATAGAGAGAGAGAAGCATGCCTAAACTCAATATTGACAAAGACACAGCTGAATTGTTAACACAGTATAGCTGCAGTACCTTGTAAAGATAAGAGATAAGAGTCTGTGAGGCTCTTTCCAGGCATTAAGGCATTCGCGTGATTTGTCGATTCTCTGCTGGAACTAGTTTGATGCATGTACAATGTGCTTGATCCATCTCGAATAGCTATCAAGTACGGAAAGAAAATAATGCGCTAATCACATATACAGTAGGTGCGAGGCAATCAGTAACCAGTGTCAATGAAAAAAGGAGTAATGGGGGGGCGCACTTGCTCCATGCCATTAAAGTTTAATAAAGACAAAAATTTGACCCTACTTGGATCTTCGTCTAATCCAAGTGGGGTCAAAACGTAGTCTTTATTAAACTTTTGTGTGATGGAACAAATGTGTCAGTGTTAATCCTTTTTTCCATCTAAAATGGCTGCCAAGCTCTTTGTGCAGCATTGATTGTGCATCATTAATTTTATTTATATTCCAAATTATCTGGAACATGTTGGTGAATTCTGGTTCTGATGGCCTGCTCTTCCTATGAAGAATGGAAATATTTTTGTTTTAAGAGTGAAGACCTCTTAAGAAGTGCCTCTCTGTGAACTATACTCCCTCTCACACTCTCCCTCAGACTCTCGCTCTCACTCTCACCAGCTTACTTTGTCTCTGTCCTCCCTCTCTCCTATTATTTTTGTCTCATTCTCTCACTCTTCCCCCGTTGTTTCCCAGAATGCATCAGGGAACTCAATTAAGGCATAGCACCAGGTTATCATTCTCTGCAGGTGGCTTCTGTCCAATTAGCAGTGCAGTAGAGCCTACCTGGATTAAGGGGGCCTCCCGGTTGCCAGGGACACGGTTACCATCCACAGGGACGTGACCTTACTTTCATCCTCTGATGAGGTCACTTAGCCTCCCTCAGCCAATGGCCCCTTTGACGTTTCAGGGGGTCCCTTCCTGCCTGCTGGGGGTCTGGCCCCAGCCAATGAGCAGCCTACTGCTAAGAAATTGAGTACTAATAGAAGCAGTGGAGTTTTGTTCCCCCCCCAAAAAAAATCACTTTTTAAGTGTCCGTAAATCTTGTCATTTTTGTTCAGTAATATTTGTTCTTTTTTAGCATATATTATGTGGAATATTTGTGTATCGTTGTATGTGTAGTGTGTGCACCTGCTCCTCAGTTTTTGTGTATGGCTTTTTCTCTCTCTTTCTCACTGTCTCACCTCCTCACTCTGGCTTGAGCAGTAGCCTCCACGGTTGACATAACAGTGTCACTTTATGGTGTCGCTCCAGTTACCTGATGTGGCCTTAGAGGAAACTTTGAACACAGAGATAATCTAACCAGGTCTCTGCCCTTGCCTTTGCACTCCTTTACAGTTCAGAGCATTTGGGTGTACTGCCGTCAAGGCCGTAGCTCGTTAAAGATTAAGCCGATTAATTGGCTGAGCGAGTGGGTCGGTATGGTAGTGGTCATCCGTATTGGCTGATGTCTGCAGCTACGTGGGTAATTACTAAAATCGTTAGCACTTACCCAGAGGTTGTTCCATTGCCTTCAGGCAGAACAGTAGGACATTTGACTGCCACCACTGTTCAAGACAAATGCAGTTTTGACAACATGGAAATTTTAATGAAGGAAGATGGCAGTAAATATTGCATGCTCTTCAGAAGTACAAACGCATGAGTATGCATGCATGTCTTAGTGGGGCGGGGGGGATAAACTGCAGTAGCTTGGATCATGTAACTGGCATTTCTTGAAGTTGAGCCAGAAGATTTTTGGTGTAGGTTTTAGGAAGCAGATTCAGACTTTATTGAATCTCTAAGGGTAATTCTTCCTCAGCATTTGCTCCATCATAGATATGTACTTTCACAGTAAAATGGAGTCACAGTTTTGCTGGTGTTTATTACCTGAAGTGGCTTGAGCTGCCTCAGATTTGATAACAGGCTCATGGGAAATGTAGTGACAAAGCAGTGCATGGCCTGCACCGAAAAACAGGAATTCATTGCAAAAGAGCAGATAAGCCTGTAGCTACTCTCAAAACCCTCCCTAACACCCCTAATCGGAAGTAGTGGGATGCCTCTGTGTTACTGAAGTTTCTCTGCCTGTCACTCAGTTAAACACAGCTTTCATCAACATGGTAAGACTGGCCTGTGGTTAACTGGTTGATTGATTGAGGGGGGAGGGAGGAGCCAGCTGGGTCTATTGTGGCTGTCCGTCCCGTCACAATGAGACAGCGAGCTGATTGAGAGCACAAAGGGGCGGGGGGGAGTTTGGGGAACCCGCCCCTGACAGGCCTCTCCCAGGCCCTAATGCCCCCTCTCGGGGTGTGATGGCACGTAGGGCGTGTAACCAGACTGAAGGATAACCCCCCGCAGTCACCTCTTCTTCTGCTGTCACTCCACACAGACACACACACACACACGCGCGCGCGTCTGTCGTCATGTGACTGCAGCCTTTCATGTGCTGCGAGCAAGTCTGTACCCCTTAAGAGCAATACTGTTGAGCAAACAGTCGTTTTGGCTCAAAATCCATCCACGCATCCATTATCTAAGTCACTATTTCCTCTGGATCACGAGGGAGTTGGAGCCTATCCCAGCTGACTATGTACGAAAGGCGGGGACGCACCCTGGACAACTTGCCAATCCATTGCAGGGCGCACACACTGTTCACTCATGCAGTCATACCGACGGGCAATTTTAGAGCTTCCAATTAAAAAGCAGACATGCTTTTAGGCTGCGGGAGGACATTGGAATACTCGGAGTAAACCCACGCAATCGCAGGAGAACGTGCTAACTCTGCACAGAAAGCTCTTGGCCAGATTTGAACCTGGATTCGCTACCCACTGCGCCATTGTGCCATTCTTATCTCAATATGAAGCGCCAAAATTCACTATTGGCGTGAAAAGATACATCTTATGTTTCCTTAGCTCATGTACTGTATCTTATAATACTAGAGCCAGTATAAAAACGAGAGACTGAACACATTAACATGGAGGCAGAAATTCAGTGTACAGACATATAAACTGCCGTAGAAATATCTAACCCCAGCATGCACCGTACACTTCAGGGCACCAGCATAGGAGACATGCGTCTGCCAGAGCAGATACACGACTGCTAATCAGAGCTGCAATGTCAACTGGGTGCAGCTGAAACTCAGTTTCCGTACAGAAGCCCTCCTAAGCCTGTACAGCACCTTCAGCTGCTGTCGTTATTTTTCTGCATCTGGTCTATTTTTTTCCAGATCTGCCTGCATCTGACAAGCATGAAATGTACTTTGTTGACTTGTGATACATAAATATTTCAGTAATAATTCAACTATCATAAGTACATGTCGGTCATGTTAAATATGTAGAATTTTGCAAGACCAATGCTGAAAGGTCACTGCTGGCCTATTTGGATGTACTTGATTAATAAAAACATTCTCAATTTGTATAAACAATAGAAACACAAAATTGATACGCTATCGGGGAGATAGCCTGCAGTAGTTTTAGAGATAAATATTCATCATTATCATGTCGTCGTATAGAGTACCAGCTAATCACCAGTTATCGTGTGTTTACATTCATGTCACTTCAGAACAGAACTGCCGCAAGGAAGTGAAGTGCGTGGCGTACAATACATTCTTTTCCAGAGTTGCTCAGGTCCCGTGGCCGAACTGTTACACTTCTGCACTACAAGTGGTGGACACTGGCATTTGAACTCCTGTGAAATCATTCGCATCAAGCAAAGAATAATGAAATGAAGAGTTTTGTACTGTGAAGAATAATAAAAAGTGAGAAACCCAATCAAATTGGAAATCATCCTGCAATGGGATCACACCAGCCGCTCTCCACCTTTGATGCTTTTAATAAGACCATGCCCACTTTCGAACACGGTCTTCATTTTGATCTCAACAACATACCAGTAAAGTTTTATGACTGCTTCTCGCGCGGTTGTGATGCAATCAGGGGGGCATAATCTGTTAACAGACTGACTCACAAACACCAGGCAAAGTGCTGAAACCACTAAGATGGTGGTTCCCACTGAAATAGCTGTCCCCATGGCCACCTTTTGCTTTAATGACGCACTCACAAGGTGAAAACAATACCAGCTAATGCTGTAACGGCTGTTAATCCATTTTTTTTTTTTTTTTTTTTTTATTAACGTTTATGTATACAGGTGAAAATCTCATTGAGACCCAGGGTCTCATTTACAAGAGAGACCTGTTCATTGCATCAATATTTGATGCAACCACCTTTGCCTATTAAGACTGCATCGATTTTCTTAAGTATACTGTCCTGCAGAAGCCCAGCTGGTAGTTTGCTTTAAGCATACTGGAGAACTCAAAGCAGTTCCTGTGCATTCTCCGTCGATTCTGTCTCTCCTGGAATACCAGACAGTCTTGATCACGCTGAGATCGGGACTCTGTGCAGGCCATACCATATGGTCTTCAAAGCCACATAAAAATTCTGTAGAATTTTTCTGGAAAATAAATTCCCTGTAAACACGATTTTTTTTGGTAATGTTAATATCAAATTGTTTTCCATTACCCACATCAGAGGAAGCAGAAAAATGTAACAAAATAAATAGACCGAATTATTATGAGAAGTCTGGGATCTCGAGACTTTTGTATGGAGCTGTGAGGCCGCTCATATATGCTCACTTGTCTCCCTATGTCTGTTTCTCTGAGTTCGTTATGGTATGTTGATTTATGTTTTCCTAGGCAGCGTGCTGTGTTTAGCGATCTTCTGAATGGCTGAAAGCTTGGCCCTGCATCTTGTGTAAGGAAACACCGGAGCATTAAGCCGCTTTCACACTGGACGCGAAACGAATTTTTCGCACGACAGATTACATTCAAAGTCAATGCAAAGACGCGATCGTGTCTTTGCATTGACTTTGAATGTAATCTGTCGTGCGAAAAATTCGTTTCGCGTCCGGTGTGAAAGCAGCTTTAGAGGGAGCTTATATGTGATCCTCGTGCATTTTGCTACATGAGCGTGTACACTAGCTGACACACCATAAAGAATAGATCTGCATCCATGCAGATTGCAGGGGAATCCTCTCTGCTGTTGAACTGTTCATCTGGATCTCTTCAAGTTCCAGCAATAGCCTCTGTCCCTTTCTGTGCTCATTGTCTAATTTTTCCCTTTTTCTTTCTTTCGCTCTCTCTCTCTTTCTATCTCTCTCCCTCCCTCTCTTGCTCTCTTCCCCTTGTGCTCTCTCTACATCTCTCCCTCCCTCTCCTTTTCTCCTCATTTCTCTCTCTGTGGAATACAAGGTTTGGGATCATTTGACCCTTGTAGTTCTCTCATTTAAGGAAGAGAACTTAAACTGAGTTACAAATGGGAAAAAAAAGTCTGCATAGAACGTAAGGGAGATGTTTTTATTTTCAATTTTGAGAATTGAATTTCAACTCATTTCCTAAATTAAATTGGAACTGACCCCCCGACATCTCCCAAAACAACAGTGGGCAGTTTTATGTAAGTCACCCGGGGCTCCAATCAAGGGAGAACTCCATGGAAATCATACAGGGAAACCTATCCCTTGTGTTCTGTTCGCTGTGTGGACATAACTGTGAAAGTGTTGAAGGGGGCGAATGGTGGGGGAGTGTAGAATCTGTATTCAATTAAAATATATTCCCTTACATGTTCCTCACGGAAAATGAGCCCAGGCCATCAAGTTTCAGGTAAAAAAAAAATATATATATATAATTTCTTTGAAAGGGGGCCTAATATGCTGTTTTTTCCAAGTTATAATATTCTTGAATGTCAAAAAGCGAGGTTTATAAACTTTTTAGCAGAAAAAAAATATGAAAGTCCACGATTTTGAGGCAATTTGATTCCAGTCTTTCCTAACCCTCTGAAAATCAGGCTGGTCCGATTTGGTGTCCCTTCTATGAAATGAGCTCTGCTCTGATTGGCCAGCAACAGAACCACTGGCACCCTAAGTCAACGGAGAGCGACCATGTCAGAATCCTCCGGCTATTGATTTACTAGCTTGCAATAAAACAACACAATGAGTATAGCAAGGTAACGTCAGCAGGCTAAGCAGCCGTGAGGATTGCAGTTATTTTGAAAAATAAGCACAACATGCAGCTGCTATGAAAGTTTAACTACGTTTGGAATTCAGTCTCTAACATTAAGAATGGTCCATTGCTTGCATTTATATAGTAGCTACCATTAGCTAATATTCCATTTATCAAGAGTAGCTGCGGTACTCTTCCACAACTGAATTTCTTTGAGGACAGTCACCCATTCTATCTATTTTTTGCCATTGACATTGTCTCGCACATCACCTCACGCAAAACTAGCAATGGTCTCTAAATATAAATTCGATTTAGTAGCTAGCTATCTAATGAACTAAAAAATGATAATGAGAAGGTAATGCGCACATGCTAAGCCATTTTGAGAATGAGTTTTGGCTACAAGGAGAACTGAGCAATATAAGTTTGACTAAGGTTACACTTGGAATTCAGTTTAAATATTAACAGAAATCAGATATACTTACCTAGCAAGCTACAGATTCTCCTTGAAAATAAATATAAGTCACCACTTCATTATATCCTCTGACATTGGCAGAAAATGAAGAGAATCAATGTTAGGATGATGACAGAGCACTTGGTTTTTTTTCCAGAATAAAAGTCAGTCTTTTTCTTTGGCTTTATCCTATGCCCAGAGCAGATGACCATATAAAGAAATCCATCAGACTTTGACATGATGCCGTAGCTAGAGTAGAAAAAAACTGTTGGAAACAGTGTGTTTGGAGCTGTAGGAAACCTGAGGTTTATGCTCACTGGGATTTCCTTTACATACGTTTGCCTCATTATTTGAGTCTTTGAGCACAAATAATATGAGCAACGTTCACTTCAACATTGTATACAGTATAAGACACAAAATAGAAACGCATAATTGCTCCCCTTTAAAAAAAAAAAAAAAAAAAAAAAAAGTAAAAGGGTCATTTGGATCCGTAGGCCTGTGAGGGGGGTGCGAAAGGGTTAAACACTGCCGCGGACGATGTTTGTCCTCCTCTCGTCTATCGCTAAACGTACGTATGGCGCGGCTCCCTCCATCCTTGTCTCATTGTTGAGTGCTGGCCAAGAACATTCCGTTTTGCTGCACAGTTTTAATGGTCAGTTTTGGAGGGAAGAGAAAATAAATTCACTCAGCCCTTTCTCACCCCCTACTTCAAATTCTGAAAATGGGAGCTTATGAGAAGGCTTTATGAAAATTCTGAAAAGACCTTGTTATGTTATTGAAGTGGCTACATGAGATTCGGGTCAGAAGCTGCTGCTGTTGGACTAAGGGCTATCCATAAATATTTGGACTTTGACTTTATAATAGGGCACCAATTCCAACATGGATTTCACTGTACGGACTTAAATACTCATAAAGTTTATTTCTACTTTGACCTCACGGTTGTTTTGGTTTATTACTGTGCGTAACAACATTCTGTGGAATCACCTTCAGAGGGCAATGCTAACTCATATAAAACTTGCATTGTTTTGCATTAATCATTTCTCAACAGCTGTTCGATTGTTCAAGTGGCTCTCTTGTTGAACCACTTTCCAAAAGTGTCGAAGCAAATTTGGGATCATTGTGTACAGTATGTTGCATGTCATAAATGGCTGTTTGTGGTTTTGTGCTAAGCACTGTACGTTAGGCAGGGGTTTAGGGTTTAGCGTTTAATCTATGTAGAGCCTTTTGCTGTCAGACATGTCACTCTGCTGGGTCTCTCTGATGTACAGTATGTACTGTGAGGAATGTCAGGTAAAGATAAGGAGGTGGAATGATGGCCGTTGAAAGCTGCATAATTCCAGCAGCAGTGATTTTTGTTCTTTTCTTCATCATCTCAGCTCAGCTCATACGATCTGGGGCTTGTCTGAATTATGCTTCTGTGGTTTGTTCACACATGAGCACTAACATGCTCGCAAAATGCACAAAACGCACAAAAGCTTGTGGTTTATACATAGATATGGACAACAACGGACGCACACATACACACATACACTCAGATACATTCCATGCACAAAGACAGACTGGCAGCCTCACTTACACACACACACAGACGCACTCACGAACAAGCACACGCACGCATGAGTACCCTAACAGGCTCACACATTGCAGGTTGCAGGTGGTTCTCTGTTAGCACCCCCTTCTATACCAACTGTCACAAGACCAGAGAAAAACAGCAATAAAATAATCAAAATGGCTGTGAACACTTTCACACTGCTGGTCACACATGCTTAGTCTTAACACCCCTCCCCCCTTAAAGAACCCCCCACTATCCCCGGAAATCCCTTCTGAGAACCACGGGCCACTGTGTTATTTGATTTTCTGTTGCCGGGGAGGTGAAATGAAAGGGGTTAAAGGAGAGCCGGAAAGGAGCGATGTTCTGAATACGCCTCTGTCTGCCCCTCTCCTCTAATCCCTCTTCTTCTCTTCTTTTCTCCTCTCTCCTCTTTTACAGACTCACAGCAGTCAGGAAGTCCCAGCAACAATGAGGCTGGAAAAAGTCCTCCAGGTGTGTATGAGTGCGTACGAGTCTCCACTCCACGGGGGTGTATTTTATTTCAGGACCTTGTATGAGAATGTATGAATTTGCATTATAGGTGAATATATTTAAATGTGCGTGTGGTATGTATGTATGTATAGTGCTGTAGAAAAGTATTTTCCCCCTTCCTGATTTTGTCTATTTTAGCATATTTATCATGCATAGATGTTCCAAATTGTCTAACTTATCGTAATATTGGACAAATGTAACCAGAGTAAACACAAAATGCAGTTTTTAATTGATGATTTCATTTATTCAAGGGAAAAAGCTGTCCAACGCTACCTGGTCCTCAGGGCAGAAAACTAACTTTTTTCACGAATGTCCTGAGATGAAATATCTGCTTGCAGCTGTGCCAACATATGCATCGACTGTCCCCCCATCCAAAAAAAAAAAAAAAAAAGTATATCAAGTGCTAACCAAGGATAATAATCATTGGTATGTGCAAAAAGTGGCTTTTCTGCAGGGGCTGTGTGCACGCATATGTTGCTCACGTAGATGGTGTCGACCGGTACTTGCGCTCACCCTCAGATATCTCGGACCCCTCTTCTCATGATCAGTTTGGGTTGTTGTCCGGAATCTTTCACGTACAGGCTGTAACCGAATGTGGCGCTCTTGAGCTACCGTAGTCACTCGTGGCTGCCCTAAGTGGGGTCGGTCAGCGACAGTGCCTGTTTTCCATTCTCAGGCAGACAGCCGAATCACTGTTGACCGGTGACAGTGCAGATGACGCACCTCCTCTCGGCAGCTGAGACCTGCCTGTAACATGCCAACGGCTGTTTTTCTCTGTCCTGTGTCGTAAGCCGTGTCATTTTCTTGATGCCGTCGCATTTTTCATTTTTTTTGTAGGCTTTATGGAGGCTATTGACCACACCCAAAAGAACAAGTCAAGTGTCACTGCACACATCACGAACAGCTCAATGTTTGTTATTACTGAAGTGCTCGGCGTGTTCACATGACGCGCGTCAGCGTTGCAATACCACACGCTTTTCTTTATTTCCACTCAGGCCTCACTGGAAAAGCAATAAAAATCTATTGATTCTTCAGTTTGCCACAAATGCAGTACATACCTCACCGGTGCATTTTTAATGGCGTTAAATATACATATCGTGACCTCAGTATTACAAGGTTCTATTACGTACACGTTTCTGGGGCAGATAGAGCCTTATAATACTCAGGTCACGATATGGCAGATAGGCAAAAATGGCAGAAACAGAGAAAGTGCAAATACTGTTCAAGTAGCTATGTTTTTTTAGGTATTTTTTAAAGTATGTTTATATTTTGGTATGTATGTTTTTTTTTTTTTAATTGCATATTTTTCCTTGCTCTGAGGCAGAGTTCAGTCGTAAAAAGAGTCCTCAGTGTCTTTCTGACTTCTTGTATTAGTGTACGTCAGCTGGACGGACCAGTGGATAGACTGTGACAGGTGGCCGTGGCTAATTAGAGCGGGGGCATTAACCTTGGTGTCCTGGTCCAATTCCCAATGGCACTGGCTCCCCACTTCAGTCCTGCAAATTTATAGTCTCCTTAATTCATGCCCGCTCTGTGATTTCTCTGGGTCATCCGTCCAAAAGCTAACCCAGCTCTCTCGCCACTCATCGACCTGCTCGTATAAAAACGAGTCCCCGTGCAGCAGCCAGGAAGAACCCTGTAGGGGAGCCCACCTGCACTCAGTTAATGATAGTTTCGAAAATCTCCCTCTTAAACCCCCTACCCGCAAACCTCAATCCTCGAATCCCCCCTCGTCCCCAGTGTTCAGAATGGCTGACCTTTCGCAGTTGCGACTGCAGAAGGAATGTGCCCGGAATGAACCAGGATTTTCCCTTGATTGGATTACTGGGGCCAGTTAAGGATAAAGCCGGGCCCGGTTGGGTTCATGCGTGTTCTGTGGTGCCAGACAACAGTTAATTTGGTTGGGTTTTTTTTTTTTTTTTTTCCGTTTTGCTGGTCAAAGGTTGCCCCATACCTTGTGACTGAGCTACTGATGCACAAATTCAGGGCTTTGAGGACATTCAGTGGCTGTATTGTCTTCCAGTTTAACTCCAGTCCTGGAAGACTGCGCCTTCTGCAGATTTAACTTCAGTCCTGGAGGACCGCAATTGAAGAGCCCAATGCTAAAAGTACTGAAGTCACATTTTCCACTCACTGTGATGTGAAGATGAAAAAACACCTTTTATGGTCACCTAATTTCATCTTCTCAATTTTCTCAAAATGAACTTCATGTGACTTTAGTGCTTTTTGCAATGGGGTCTTCAATTAGCAGATTCTACGAATCTATTATATATTCAGACCCTTTTTTTCTCAAAATAGACATTTTGTAACTTAAACCCTTTTAGCACTAGGCTCTCCAATTTCTGCAGGTTTACTTACCTTCCTGGTGGGCCGTGCAGTGTCCACTGGTTTAACACTCAAACATGCTTTTAAACTGGCAGCATACATGCTTAATTTCACATGCATTTCTTCCCATTCAATAAATAATGTTTCTCAAGACTTGCATGAACAAGCTGGGTAGAATAGTTCAGGCAGTAACATGACAATGATTCCAATTTTAGGAAAGACCTTTTCTTTTGCGATATGCTCAATATTTGATTCATCCTGATGCTGCAGTGAATGTAGGGACACAGCTGATGGCAGTCGTCCCATTTTGACTTCTCTCATCTCCTGTTGTCTTTTCTCTCAGATTACCTGGAGGAAAGCTTCATCAAATCCGGTGTCTTCAGCGTATCTGAACTGGTGCGGGTGTCTCGAAGTAAGCACTGTTTCTCTCCCATCATGCATTTTTCAGGAAATGGGGAGTACCATTCATTTTCTCCACTTGGACTGCCTTCATTCATCTATGGCTGATCACCTGACCCTTATCTGGAGAAAGGACATAAAGGGGAGATATGGCTCTCAGGTTCCCCTAATGTACTACTGTCAGCTAAGCATTCAATTCAGTTAAGCTGAATTTGCCCCACCCAAAAAGTTGGGACGCTATTGAAGATGCACATTAAAACAGAAAGCTGTGATTTTTAAATGTACTTCGGCTTGTATTTCATATCGGACAGTGTGAAGACTAGATATTTAATGTTTTGCATGGTGAACTTCAATTTAATTGTAACTGTACATCCATTTCTGCCATTCTGGCCTGCAGTGCATTCCAAAAATGGAGGCTGGAGGCTGGGATGGAGGCTGTTTAGGACTAGCAATGGGGTAAAAAAATGTGAACAATGCTGTGATTTAAAACAGCTGATGTCAGCAGGTGATTTTAATCATGATTCGGTATAAAAGCAGCATCCAGGAAAGGCCTTATTCTGCAGGAGCAGAGATGGGCCCAGGATGACCAATCTGCCCATGAATGCATAAGAAAATCACTAAAAGGTTTAAAAACAATGTTCCTTAAGATAGGAAGGGATTGGATTTTTTCCCCTCCACGGTGCGAGGAATTTCCTTGCGTAAAGGGCAAGGGCGCAAGTCCCTCAATAAATCAATAATTCATTTAAAAGCTGCATTTTGTGCCTGCACATGGTGTCCTTGTCTTATTTTAAAATTAGTTGGATGATCAGAAACACTTAGCTATGACAAATAAGCAAAAATTGAAATCGGGAAAGGGGCAAATACGTTATCAGAACACAGTATGTTGCAAGAATCAAAATTCACTGTATGTTGATGGAATCAAAATTGAACTGTGTTTATTTTGAAAAATTTATAAAATGTATGTATGTATCAATTAATGTGTAGGTCAAAGGTAATTTGGAAATCACTGCTTTCAGATATAATTTTAATTCAATATATCGTTCCAACTTTTTCTGATTTGGGGTCAAAATTAAGGATTGTCTTTTGAAAGTGTGGGTGTTAGTACTATCTCTGGAACTGTGTGATTTGAGACCCTTTTAAAGAAAAATATGCATACTGTGCTGTTGCCATTAGCGTGTGTGTAATGCACAAGCGCTGTCTCGTTGAAAGATTAAAAGGTTCGTCTTAGACAGACGGCTGCTTGCGTTGGCAGCCCTCTCCGGGACGCTATCCTGCCACGTCCCGCGAACCGCTGATGGGAAAGGACGTGGATGTGTATGTTTGTGTGTTGCCTCCCGGACTGCCAAAAATATATCCATGGACTGCGAGCAGGCCAGAGAGAGAGAGTGACTGCAACTGATTGCCCAGCTCCTTTTTTTGTACTGCGGACTAGCCACAGGCCGCAACAGAGCACAGCCTCCCCTTACCCCCCCATGCTCATGGGCTCTCTTCCAGACCACTAGCAATGACAGCGGATAGCTTGGGCCTTAGATGGCACCAACAAGCAGCAGTGTCTCCATTTAGAGATGCAGAGCACTTTTACGCATGTACAATTCATTAATGAATATACTGTATCATCATGGTACTTCTGAAGCTGAGCAATGGCAGGAAAAAAATAATCTTAAGTATGAAGTAAAACAGAATAATCACTTTGGAAAGCAGTGCATCCCACATTGTAACAGCATTATCACAATTAGGGTTGTAGCTTGATGCCCACAATTTCTGTAGACATCCGGTAGGGAAGTGTGATCTAGACCATGTGCTCTTAGCTGTTACTACAGCAGCCTTTATGCCATTGTCATTATGACAAGTCTCTCGCCCTTACTTGCATTGTCTTGCTTTGATCGTATGAAATTCAGTGATAAGGTTGTCAGAATTTGCCCCTTGGCTGCTCAATCGAGGAAAACTTGGAACCAGTTGTTGTTTTCTCACTTGCACTTCTGTGTCATCAGAGTCTTTCATTTGCATTTTGGCATTCAAAAGATACTATTTTGACATTTTTACTCACAGTTAGTTTAAACAGAAAGGTTTCTGAAGAAATAAAGTCTTGGCATCTGGTTCAAGTTGTGACCTCTACTTCACATTTGGCCCATGGAGGACAAGCTCCGCGTGTGTCTCTGTAGCCCGGTTCCTCTTGAAATTTCTTCCCACTGGGCACTCTCTCTCCGCTGTTTGGGTGTTTTTCTCTCCTTGGGGGAGTTTTTGAACTCTAGTTATCGCTATCTGGGGATTCAAGCCTCGAATTTTGCGCTTTCATTCTTTCTCAGCTGGTCTGTGAAGCCTTTGTGGCAGACCTCTGTGAAAGAGAACTATTCAAATAGAATCAATTCAATTTTTATTTGGCTTTCAGGAACTGAAACCTGGAGCCTTTGAGGTGAAAGCGAGCATGGTCTGCTAACCATTATATCACCTCGCCTTTGAGCCAGTTTTATGCTTTATTCACAGACAACCTAAATGTTTTTAAGACGACATCATATGACGTTTGGTATTTTTGAACCTGGGCCCTACTTTCCATATTTCCCATTTGTGTCTAAATGATTGGATGGGGGCACGCTTGGTATTACATTATTGGCAATAGCAAGTGGGAAAGGTTATTGTATTTACATAAAACGTTATGTTTTTCAAAAATGAAAACATTCAATTTCAAATTGAGATGATATACCTTGGTAAATTTGACAGAATTTGACCAAAAAATGAGTGAATCAAGTGAAGAAGCTTACATTTCATTTCATGTTGTCTTTAAACTATTTCAAGTTGGCAATTAGAGATGCTGGTAAACTTTCTTGTGAAAATACAGGCCCTCTGATATCAGGTAAGAGGAATGCTGCAGTTCTCTACTGTAATTGAAGGCGCTTTCACAGTGGAACAGCCTGCAATGACATCACAGCCTAGAAATGCAGCCTACCTAGGCTGCAGCCTACGCTCTGAGAAACAGCCAATGGGTGCTGAGGACACGCAAGTGATTCCTAAACAATTTCAGTCTTTCCCAGCAAGGCACAGACTGTGAAGGGATTATTGACACTTTAAGTCAGGTTTCTCACTGAGTGTGACAGTGCGTGCCTTCAAACAGATTTTGCTGGAAAACGAGGTCAGAGCAGTGACGTGTTCAAATTTACATTCACCTCGATGTTTCTCCCAAAAGCAAATACTGCTTTGCATTCTCAATAAACAACAATTTAATCAAACCTAATTTTATGGTGAGATGCACTCAGTTTAATTAATATGAACTAATTAATTTGAGCACGTTATTTGTGTTGAGATCTGTTTTCTCGCTTTGTTTCAAATTAATAAAGTGTGTCAAAGTTAGGAGTGCTGAGCTTAGGACAGTTTTGCTTTTGTGCACCCCGAGCGTTGCCATCATATGATTATAGGCTACTCTGGTCATGGATCAGAATCTGTGTTCATTGGATGCAATTTCCCGAGTCAAAACGCTACACTTAGCCATTATGAGCTGAATGGATAATTCCACACAAGCACTCATATTTTCAGATGCATTGTAAAAACAGACTAAAGTGTAATGTTTGAATCAGAAAATGAGAGGGTAATGTGTTTCTCAGGGTGTGTGTGCATTTCCATATTAACTTGGTTTTTGTACAACTAAAATAGCTATCGACTCCTGCCGCAGTGCAAAAGCTAGGTTTGGGAGGTGGAGGTAAGTTGATTTTGAGGGGTAGCGAGAATTTAATCCAGAGCCGCTTCAGTAAACATACAGCTGGATAAACAGATGTGGAGAAATGTGGACCATGTTTGTCACCCTGACGTCTGCCAATAATTTTGTGAATAAGTGACTAAATCATTTCACGGGTTGGCTTCACTTTACTGTGTCATTGCCCTCTACAGGACTGACATGTTGTCTTTGTTTCTCCCCATAATTTTGATTACCCCATATTCGTTCATATGTTGACGTGTGAGAATATATAATCAAGGCTATAAGCATTAATGTTTTCAGTTTTGTGATCTATTGTAAGTTGGATAATTGCAATGGTATCATATTGCATGTATGATTAATGTTCGCTGGTTAATATTTAATGTGTCTTTTTGTGTGTGTAAATGTGTGTGCATGTGTATCTGTTGGTACGTGTGTGTGTGTGCGTGTGTGTGTTTCCACAGTGCCCATCGTACAGGGAGCTGGGGTAAATTTCTCCATGGCGGACATGCCCAGCCAGCCGTATTACCACGACCTGAACTCCAGCGTGGGACTGCACCGGTCTCTTTCGTCCCCGCCCGGCAGGTCAGTGTCCCCTACCCAACCAATCATCCCCTCAACTGTCACTCTGCTCTCCAGTCTGACCAATGTTACGTCCCGGCTGGACCATTGGCCCTCAACAATGTGAACTACCTCCAGCAGCTGATAACTTTTAATCAATATTATTTCTCTCTTGGTTTGTTCCTATTATGTGCTGGATAGTCAATCCACTGTTCCAGCTCTTATTTTGTGGTATAGAGTTGTTCGACTCATCTAGGTTTCAGTTAGTGCGTAAGAGTTGCTCCACTGTACTGGTTCTTAGTGTGTGCTGTAGAGTTGTTCTACTGTTTCGGTTCCAAGTGCGTCTTTAGATTTGTTCCACTCCTTTGTTCTTAACTTTGTGTTCGAGTAGTTTCCACTTCATGATGATCAGGAAAAAAACCTCTATCCTCCTCTTCCTGCTCCGTCAGCAAACGGCCCAAGACTATCTCCATCGAGGACAACATGGAGACCAGCCCGTCCGGAGACTTCTACTCCTCTCCCAGCTCCCCTGCCGGCAGAAACTGGCATGAGAGGGATCAAGGTGAGGAGTAAATGTTGATTATCCAATGAGATGTTAAAAAAGGACCTGTCTTAACAAATTTTTCAATCTTCTAATGAGGCATCAGACATGCAAAAGCAGTCCTGGACTAAACTGAGTTTTGTATGGATAATCTGCAAAGCTGACACTACACTTACACTCTCAATCAGGAAATGTCAAACAGATTTAAGTCACTGCTTTGTTTGACACGATACATTTTCTTGCCCCACTGTAAAAATCTTACCTTGTTGGAAATATTTTGTCTTACACCGCAACAAAATTAAAGGAATAATATATTAACTCCAAGTGCAAGACGAAAATACTTAAGATAAACTAATTTTTTGTCCAGGGTGTGGGTCAAGGGCAGTGGTGTGAGCTGGACTCAAACACACCTAGGCACCGGAGCAAATATCTGACATAAATTATTGGAAAATAACTTAAAAAGGACACATTGACAACCCTTTTTCAGAGAATTATTGTTTTCTTCTCTCAGTAATGCATTTGAAAGTTCTCTTGGACCTGACTGGAGTTTTTTTTTTGACACATGTTGCCAGAATCAAAGTATTTGCCTCTTTGATTCTTCCTGTGGAGTGCGGAGTCTGGCATGAAAATGCTTACTCTGCCCTCTGAAGCCCAACTAAACTCACCGTCTGCCTGGACATTCAGTCTATTGAGAGCCTCGCCTTAATTAAACTGGTTTAAGTGGAGCTTGAAGTGCATTAGACCTTAGTTTTCCAGAGTCGGGGAAAACTGCTGATCAGCAAGTGATTATGAAGTGCTCCCAGCGCTGTGTCGTAAATGTCCGTCAGTTTTCATCCCTCAGCCGCTGTCCAAGGTGTCCTTGATGCCTGAAAGAGAGCCAGTCTCGGCTTTTTTGTCTCGCTGTTCAGTGAAGTTCGTAAGTAGTTGGGCGGTGACACAGGTTTTGGCTGTATCCTCC
Organism: Gymnothorax javanicus; assembly: GCA_029692085.1. NCBI lineage: Eukaryota > Metazoa > Chordata > Actinopteri > Anguilliformes > Muraenidae > Gymnothorax > Gymnothorax javanicus. The sequence continues at coordinate 13,758,553 of CM056209.1, read as the reverse complement.
AGCATACTGATTTTGAAAAGAATGAATACGAGATCCATGTGGAGACTGACAACAGTAATTGTCCAGCATTCACATCCAATGTGTTAACCTTGTAGGAATCGCAGCACATATTTTTACTGCGTCGCTGTCTAAATACCTACAGAGTGCACTCTTCCATTGTCAACTATGGCTTGTCCCCATGCCCACTGACACCTGAGTACGAGCTTATGTTCCCTCTCTTCAAATACACAGGGTTCTCTGTTCCGAGATCATTGTCTCTGTTTCCTTTGAAAACCCATTCTGTCACCCCATTTTATACATGTATACTGCCGATCTCACTGCTTGTGTGTACTTACAGCTGCAGAACTTAATGAAATCTATGATCAAACAGCAGTTTTGGTTGCAAATTTGCACCAGTCTTGGTGTTTTGGTTACGCTAATCTTCCATTGAAATTGTAGTACAGGTGCTCACTCGCCACTGAAGAAGATTTAGGAGTCAAAAAAGTTGAAACAGTGAATGAATTTTATATGCAATCCTACTGGATTCAAGACACAATCAAGATCATTTGGCCAGGGCAGTTGTTTATTGGAGCCTGGTTACACCTTGGTCTTGTTGTTCGACGATTTAGTGCCGTAGCTGTTAGCTAGAGGTCTTATTATCTCTCTTACAGTGTAGATCTTTTTGATCACAGGCAGCAGTGCGCAGACTGAGTGCGTGGGGATCAGTCAGGCGAGGGTATCAGTGATGAAACTCTGTAATAGGGTGTGGTGGTGTGCAGTGGGGGGGAGCAGCATGTGAACAGGTCTGCCGCGAAAAACAGGTGCTGGCGGCGTCTGTTTGAACTCCCGCCTGCCGCTCTCCCGACAGCTGGCCAGCCAGTTGGTGGGTCACATGACCTGGGTCCCCAGGGTGCGATCGCTGACAGGCTGCTCAGAGGCGGGTTGGCGGGGGTGAGGGGTGGAGGGAGGTGGGGGTGCAGCTCGGGTTATGGGGTTCCTTTGCCGGAGGGGGCTATGGGGCGGAACGGCTGCGACAGAGGCCTCGTCATGGTCTCTCACGGCTTGACAAGACTGAGCCACTTTTAGTTAAGCCGCGGCCGTCATGTACACCTCTTTCTCTCCGTATAAAGGTGGCGGGTGTAAAATACTGCCCCTGGGACTCAAAGGGGTGGGAATGCACATTCGAGTGGCAGGAGGTGTGTGTGTGTGTGTGTGGGGGGGGGGGGGCAGGCTGGTACGAAACGTTCCCACATTGTGTGAGCTTTTTTTATGCCTCCTTTTTAACAAGCGTTCAAACGGCTCCTACCCTTCACAGCGCCACTGACTTCTCCCCCCCCCCATTAAGGACTGCCCTGCTGACACAGCAGCCTGGTGATGTCATCTTTAAACGTTTACGAGCGCGGGTGAGGGCTGGTGGGGGCACAGTGAAAAGAAAGGCTGTTCCTGAGAAAGTGTTTGTTTTGTGAAAGAAAATATTAGAGAGAAAATGGGAAATATATTAATTCCATATGTGATGCTAGCAGGAAGCCCCCCCCCCTCCCCCAGTCAGCCCCTCCGCCCTGTTTTCCCATAACTGCATTAGCGGGATGACGGACAACTCAGGCAGTCTCTTAAAGCGGGATATCTGGCAGCAAACGCTCCGGGTACCTCGACCTTTCCCTTTCTCCTGCGAAGATTGGGAGCCCGGCTATTGTTGCATATTTGGCGCGGTAGTGTGCGTTTTGCTTGGGAAACCAGGATGACAAACAGCTGTTTGCAATGAAGAAATATCAGCTTTCGGGCTTTTCCCTGCTGTGTTCCTGAAATATGTCTCCTACTCTTTTTCTCACTGGATTCTCTTTTAAATGTTAAACTCTGCTGTGTGAAGGCAATAACCAATGTCTTAACTATACCCTAGCAGCAATTGTAACTGTTATAATAAAACTAATGGAGTAAGAGGAGGATGCTGTTTGAGTTTTCATCTTCAGTGTTAACTGTTACTTATAGCAGCCACTCTTGCTTGTCTCTCACAGTTTTCAAAACAAAAACAGCTGTAAATACCCCTGTGTGTCCTATTGTCTGACGAGTCCACATCTCCTGCTGTAGTCTATGTGTGTTTATACCATGTTCTGGGTGAATACTCATTTCTGATTGGCTGGCAGGTATGCATTAAAACCGTGGAACCGCACAGGTAGTTCGGCGACGGTAGTTTCACCATTTGAAATTCATCCACTAGCCAACCTGTACCCATAGCAACGTTAGAGCACTGGCATTTGGCTGGGTATAACAGAAACCTACTCATTTATCTCCAATTTGGCGGCGTCAGATAAGTTGCGTCCTGCGGGGTGGTTAACAATGGGTACTCCAGCGATAATGACCGTAAATATTAAAGCAGCGAAGTAATCACACTTTATTCATTAAACTATAGTAATTGTGTGCGGTGACAAAGGAAGCTAACATCTCCACTTCATGTGTCAGCAACTGTTGACCGTTTACGGGCTATGTGCTATGATAACAGACTGATTTCAGGTCGCTGGCTCTATGGAAACCGTCATAAATTCATTGCAATTTTGGGTAGCAAGTCAGCTACAGTCTGCATAATCGAGCGTAATGTTGTGTTATCCATAATCTCCGTTTCAGATGGAATCCGTTACCAAATCATTAGCTGGTAAAAGGATGTTAGCGTGTGCAAAAAAATCTTTCTCCATAAAAGTAAGATAAACTAAGTTAACTGGTTCAGTTTAGCTTGGCCTACAGTATTGGCCATGAGAGGGCACGGCGCCTGTTTAATGACTACCAGCTTGTTTTTTTAAGTGAAAAACTTTCACCAAATTTTTTGATTTAATATTGCTGGCAAATAACCACGGTATAAGCGGGATAATCAACTCGTAGGTGTGCATCACACGGTTTTAAGGCACTTCGCGGAGGCAACCCCCTCCGCTTCTCATTGGGTGATTATTCGCCTCCGCGTCATGCCTTAGAACCATATAATGCACACCTACAAGTTGATTATCCCTTATATATGTGTGTACCTGTGTGTATGTGTGCAAGAGAGAGAGCAAGTACAGTATATGTTTCTTGAAACCGAGGAGAGATACGCGCTTCAGTTGACAAACTATAGCCAGAAACCGGTGCCTCTCAGAAAAAAGGGGACATGTCATCAAATATCAAAGGAAAGAGTCCTGGAGCACACAGTTATAATTTCCGGTTTATTAACGTGCAGGTGACTGACGTTTCGACACAAAGTCTTCTTCAGAGTCAAATCGCTTGACTCTGAAGAAGACGTGGTGTCAAAACGTCAGTCACCTGCATCTTAATAAATCACCAATTATAGCTTTGTGCTGCAATATACGTGTGTTTGTCTATGCGTGAGTACGGGTTCACAGACTGTTCAGAAGAGACTTTCTCTCTGTTCAGTGAGCGTCTGACTGCACAGGTATGGAAAAGATGGCTATGTCTGGAAATCTGCAAAAGTTTTAGAGACAGAGATGTGTGACACAGCCAGATGTATGCACCGCATGAGAGAAAGACGCACTGCTTCACGCCCATCATTACCTCCTGTCAGTTTGTCTAATTTTTCTCCCCGTTTATCCTTTCTCTCTTTTTGTACCTTTGGGCAGTCAAGTGCAGAACTCTGTGTGATCTCAGCAAATTTCTTTGCTCAGGCCAGCGTTACCGAGGGTTGCCCAGCAGAGCTGTAGAAAGGGGGGCAGAGACACTGCTAATGTGTTAGCCTCCTCCTGTGGGCATCTAGCTCTTCACTGTTTAGCTGTATAACATTTTCCCTCAATTGGATATACCCCCCGGTATTTGGTGTATTGAGAAAAGAATAAACTGAAAATTCACCAAAGAATGCCTAAGATTTCTTCTGGGCAGGTGGGGTTTCAGACAGTGTTTTTTTTTATGAACTTGGTGAGACCAACACTTTCTTCAGAATCTGAAAGCTAGGAAGTGTTGAGGTCAAAGTTGAAAAATGTGGTGCTCCACCACGGTGTGGAAACTGCAGACGGGGGTATGGTGGATGAAGAGGAGTAGAGGTGGTCGGGGGCCCATCTGAGGGCCCTGTTTGCTCACAGCATCTCCGTTTCTGTCTCTCATGCAGGCGACATGTCTTCCCCCACGATGAAGAAGCCAGAGAAGCCGCTGTTTGGCCCCACCTCCCCCCAAGACTCCTCCCCCAGGATCAGCTCCTTTCCGTCACACCATCACCCAGCCCTAGGGGGCGCCGGCCACAGTGGTGCGCACCATCTCCCACTCCCCCTCCATACCCACTATTTTCACATTCGTTACTGTAGAATGCTTGAAAATATGCCAGCATTTTGAAATGTCAAATTTTGATGTCTCATTCAAATGTAAAACAACCTACAGGTCTTTTTTTGGTATCCATTCAATGAAAATTGGGATATTTTTGCTTGTCCTAATTTTTATGTTAATTTTAGGGGTAACATTAACCCATTAACCTAGCCATAAAAATGCCATAACCTTGCTATACAGGTTATAGTGAGCCAGTAGCAGTTGTAGCTCGCCAGCAAAATGACAATGAGATTAGTTTCGAAATGGCAGAGATATGAAGGTTCAAAAAAAATCCATGGTTCACACGGGAGAGTTGCCCAATTCAAACATGCTAAGTTTGGCTAATGTGGAATGATTGGGCAAGATCGAAAATATAATCCGCCCACGCATAAGGCTTGGGGGGCTTTCAAAATCTTTAAAATTAGCTCCGCGATTAAGAAACACCTCGGCCCCCCGAGCTTTTACTGCAAGAAGGCACTTCCTGTAAATATCTAATGCTGATTTTCTCTTTTTTTGACTATCCTAAGATGGAGATGAGGTGTCTTCCTTGGAAGAAATGTCCACTGTTTGATATGCCATTTATAGTCAGTCAGCATGTATGGTTTTTCGATAATGTAGCGTCTTTCCTGTAGAGAGATTGCATCTCCATAAAGGGGATGTGTTTATTGGCTCTCACCATGCTTTATGAAGTGTATGATTTACCGCAAAGTTCCGCCGCTGATACCATCTCTGCTGCTGCGGTTTGCTCCATTCACAGTGGTTTTGTCAGCTTTTCTGGCCACTCCATCCATCTTGATTCACTGATGGTTATTGATTAATGTGTGGTTGATGATTCATCTTTTTTTCTGGTTCGCCTGGAAATCTTAATTTGTTTTTGGACTCTAAATGTGTCGACCAGAAGAAGTGGTGGGGTCTGTCTGAAGCACATGCGTAAGAAGCTCTGGCAAGCAGCATTAACAGTCGGACGGAAGGTTCTGGAACAAACTCAGTCTATCCAGGCGCCCCAGAGATATTTTGGGGCCTGAAAATGAGAGTTTCCTGATTAATCAGAGAAATCTGTCTCGGAAAAAAAAACTCATCCTTTCAGAGCAGGTTTTTCAAAGACTCAGTCCTAGGGCCATACTGTGCATGCAAACTTATGTTACAGATGGTCTCTCGTCAAATATTTTCTGAAAGCTGGTTTTAAGTTCTCACTTTTTTTTTTCAATGGACTCATTTTAACCCAAGAAGGACTCAGGACTGTAGTGTCAGAATGTGGTGCTTGAGCTTTTCCTTTAGGGTCAGCAAGAGTGTGAAATCCTGGAGTCAGAAGGTGAAAGTTCTCCCACGCCTCTCTTCTACTTCCGAGCCTCAGCTATCAGCTACTGTAACTGATTCACTAATGAGTTCAGCTGCTGGCCAGAATGATTGTGCTGTTCTTATTGCAGAATGATTGGTATGTTCTTATTGTTGATGACATCTTACCTGTATCTTCTGTCATCCGCAGTTATCTCAACCAGAAGCCCGCCCCCTCCCTCGCCGCTGCAGTTTTCGGCCCCCACCATCCTCCCTCCAGCCCCCACGAGCTACTTCTCCCACCCCACCATCCGCTACCCGCCCCACCTCAACCCTCCTGATGCCCTTAAGAGCTATGTCCCGCCGTACGACCCGTCCAGCACGCAGGGCAGCCAGGTGAGCCCTTTACCGCCGTATTCGCGATTGCCAAATCACCCTTTTGTAAACCTCCCAGCAGTTACAATGGAATAAGTTTGGACATAACTTTTTTTTGGCTCACTATCCACTGTAAGGGCTTTTCCAGAATCACCAGCCACTGAGAGTTGTTCACAAGTATGCACCTTGTGCTCATGAAAGTTGTATTATCATATGGTGTCTTAATAAAATAGGTTTTCAGTTTAGATAACCTTTGTTAACTCCAATATTTTATATGCGTAGACAGTGCTACCAAATATACCCTGCCAAAGTTGCTTGTGAATGATCTGCCATTCAACTTACCAGCATTTGGTGGCTGACAAGTGGTCATTTTAAGTCCTCAGGCACCTAAAAATGGGCAGCTGGAAGGATGCAAATAGTTTGAAAAAAGAGCCCAAACATAGAACATCCACTGACATGTAAAGAGAGATGTGTCTGAAAACTTGGACTGGGCCCAGTTTCATAGAGCCTGATTACTGAGTTAGCTGGAATATTGCATGAATAAAGGGAGTAAAACCTTTCTAAATGCGTAAAATTGAGTGAAGTGAAAAAAGCTATTCCGGGATTTACTGTTAGTGCAGCTATCCTGAAATCTCAGACATCCTGCTTCAGGATATACCCTTCTAGGACGCCCTCAATATAGTTTGAAGTCAACTCCATTAATGTATCACCTCTATCTACTGGTGGCGATGGGGTTTGCGTTGGCGTGTTTCTCGGGGGAGTGACCTAGTTGATTTACCACATCACTCATCTGCCGCTAATTCACTCTGATTGGTTGTTGTCTGAAGACTGGGTCCTGTGAGGTCACCTATAAAACTTATTGGCACACAGCAAACCACTGCACAACAGCGGACACTCTTGCACCCTTCCTGTGAAAACTGCCCAGTCAGCACCCCAGGGAGGAATGTTCCGGAATAATTTATGTTGCTGATGGATCCATACGAGGCCCTGGCTCTGCACGCTGCAGTTTATTGCAGCTCTGAAATGCATTTCCACTTGTTTGTCTGCACTCCACAGAAAATAAATTATTCAATCTATTCTCATCCGGTCAGGCTTGGGACGGAGAGCTGGAGCCGAGGGGCCGTATTGGCCCCCACTTTACTTCGACCACAGGAAACCAACCAAACGTCTCTGGGGTTTGAACTTGGTCTGTTTTCTTATCCAAGATTTGAATCCAAATTGCATTAGCCGATCAGCTTCTCCATTCTATTCTGGTTTTATTCGCTCTGAAATCAGGAGTGGGATGTGTTCTAATGTTCATTTTCTGAAGCAACGCATGTTTAATTCGGTCAAAAATCTAGTCTCCTCGAGACAGGAAACCACACACAGTGTGCAATAATCTTAGGCTTCTACCTGCAATTCCAAATTGGCACTGTAAAATAATTAGGAAAATTTGTTGCTACATATGACAGCAGTTTATCATCCGTGGTGCCCTAAGACAAGTAAAGCGTCGTAAACTTCAGCAGCCATTTTCAAGGTCAAAGTATCTGTAGCCTTGAGTGCTGTAGTCAATATTTGGTAAACTGGGAGGTCCAGTACAATGCCCACGCACACAGTCAGGTTTGAATTGGCCCTTACTTGTTTTCGTGGAGTTTCCAGTGGTAAGCTCTCCTTTAACCACAGAACATGTTACTCTGAAAGGGGATTAACTGCTTACAGTGGCCGCAATTCCCAACATGCCTTTGCCTCTTCACAACCCACGATGAGGTTGACCGCTGATTCAGACGATTAAGGCGAAACCAGACGATTGCCCCCACCCCCACCATGCTAGGGTGGTGCTCCAAGGCTATGTGTCTCAGTGAATATCTCAGTGCTCCCAAATAAACGTATTAAGAAAAACAGTGATAACAAACTAGTAGAGCTTTAGTAGAGCTAATATCAGGGCTATAATTTTTCCATGGACTCTGCCCACCTGTTACTGCGTTCATTTCTTCCGCATCATGAAATTTTCAGGGTTGAATTAACTCTTACAAACTCATATTTGATTCCACACTGGCAAGAATGGGCACAAATAGACTGCAAGAGTTCAGATAATCTGAAAGTTTTACTGTGTATCTTACAGGCTACATGGAATGATTGTTTCCTGTAAGCAGCGAAAGTCTTGCTTATAAGCAGGGCTTCTTCCTCTGCTTAACATTGCAATGTACACTGTGAACTCCGAGTGGCCGAAACGGCCAAAAGGCGCACAAAGGAGTGCATATGCAGTGTGCAAGAGACTGCTCTGAGGGCGCATTGATTTGGAAAGCTAATATTGCATTGAACATTTCATGTAAAATATCTACACTGGGAACGCACATGTTTTAGATTTACAGTACGAGCCACGTTCCACCCACAGACAACAGCCAAAAAGCTCTATAGAGAGGCACTGCATCCGAGCGCCTAGACCTTTAGCGTTAATAAAGACAATAACATAATTCTGGTGATGACTTTCACTCATGTTTGTTTTCTCAGACAGAAAGAGCCCTGGGCCTTGTATTACAGCATCAGAAGATTAAAATAGAGGCATATGACAGAAAAACTGCTGATTTGTTGAAAGCTGTGGTGAAAGAAATGAACGCAAGTAATCAGTGATGTATTGTTTTGCAAGAGCATCCCTGTACTGATTAGAGAAGAATGATGTCTCCATTTTGTCCAGTCATATGGTGTATCAAAGTTCTATGAGACTCAGTCCCACTCACTCTCTGCCCCCTCACTCTATCTCAGTGTTGATCTCTGTCCTCTTTCCTTCTCTGTGGGTCTCTGTCTCTCTCTCTCTCTCTCTCTCTCTCTCTCTCTCTCTCTCTCTGTCCATATCTCATCTCCCCCCTCGGTCTCTTTCTCTCTCACACTCCAAAATGCGGAGGCGTAGAAAATGGAAATGTCTTGTCTCTTGAGCATTTTCTCAGGAATCTGTTATACATTTCCTGCGTGTGTATATCATGGCAGAACTAAACTATTAAAAGACTCCTGGCTTTCTTCACTGTGTTTGCTTCCTACAGTAAGTTTGCGCAAGGCAAAGGGCCCCAAACACTCTGAGTTCAATTTTCTAAAACTATTGAGAAATTCCACGTTTTATTTTATTGGTGGTGGGAAATGAGGTTGGGTTCACATGCTTTGAAAGATCATTACCACTCAGCCACACCTGTGAAAAATATTAGACCCACGTTGATGGATTTGTTTGCAATCAAGTCGAGGATGTTTTACTGTCAGCCCATGAATGTTTTACTGTGTCAGCCCATGAAAAACATCTCCTCTGCTGCAACACCGGTCAAGAAATTCAGCGCTAAAAGGAAAAAGGAAAAATTTGAGAAACTCCCCCTTTAGAGAATATGAAATCCATGAAAAGTCGGTTCTTTCTTGCATAAATATACACATGTTCAGGCATCGGCGCACTTTGCCGACAGTTTTAAGAGCTGTTTTCACACGATTGAAAACGCAAGGCACACTCAACGCTGGAAATGATTAAGCCCATTCGCATGGGTTGGAAAACTCTGACCACAACATAACTCTGTGGCTTTGAGATAATGAGAGGTGGGGGGGGGCTGAGAGAGAAAGCGGGGGAGAGTGACGAAGAAAGAGAGAGCGAGAGATGAGAGGGAGAGATTAATGGGGGACAGTGGGAGAGAGAGAGAGAGCGAGAGAGAGAGGGAAGAGCTCCACAGCTGTGGTACACACAAAGGCCGAGTCAGAGGCCTTGCGCCATGGTTATTAGGGTTTATGTCGTAAATATCTGAAAGTCTTTGTTTGGGATTAGGACGTGACAGTTAACCAGTGTGGATGGCAAATACAGTATGTGTGGAAGGTGAAGTTTTTACTCAAAGCATGATAATAGCTGCCAGAGATGGTTTAATACAGATACTACTTTAATTAAGCCATCGTTTTTAGTTAATTTCCTCTGGCGAGACTTTTTTCTTTTATGACACCTTTTCAAAGCATTCAAAGTTCCCCCCTCAAAAACTGCTTTGCGTTGTGTGTATTTGTGTTAGTGTGTGGCTTGCTATTAAACACATTATTTGCAATAATAAAAGAGTCTGCTATATTCCTTCATTTGAAGATAGCGACTCGCCTAGCGTAACTTCTCCTATTAATGCAGCTTTGTATTAACATCTTCCACAGCCCAACAGCAGTAGCCAGGTTGTGGGGAAGGTTCCTGGCCATTTCACCCCAGTCCTGGCCCCCTCACCACACCACGGGGTGCGGCCGGTTTCCCTTTCCATGCCTGACACCAAGCCCATTGCCACGTCATCAGAAGGTGAGCGGACTTCACCCATCTACAGCTGTGAGTTCTGCCCCTTCACGAAGCCCATTCACATCTCGACTTGTCATTTAGTGACGCAAGCGGATCAAGTGTTGACATGTGACAAAAATGGCGGCTTTTGGTGACATTATTTGATGCCAGTGTTGCAACAAACCCTACCCCTTAACCTCTATTACTAACCCAAACCCTAACTTTCTAGCCCAAAACCTAACCGTAAATGTCAAATTAGGACAGAAAAAAGGCTCTGCGTTCGTTATATATTGATGCTTGGTCAAATAGCGTCACTATATGACGAGTCGGGATGAGAATGTGGTGCAACGTGCTACTACGACAGGACGCTAATACGCTATGCTCCTCTTCAGTTTTTACTTCCTAATGTTGCTGCTCTAAGTTCCTTTCTGTCTATGCAAGAACAAAACAAAGAAACCTGAAGCGTAGGAATTTTACACTACAGCTCTGTAAGGTGTCTGCATGGTTTCTCATTTGTCTCAACCCTCAGTTGCTTTATTTGCAGGACTGCAGCAAAGTGTGGCCAGCTCTATTAGCGACAAAGTGACTGAGTGAATGAGTGAGTGATGAAGTTAAACCATTGGCCAGCTGAGTGTTGGAGTTTGCCCAATGGTCGTTGCTCTTTCAGAAAGGATAGTCTCAAACAGCCACCCATTACGTCATCATGAGGCTTTAACAGCAAGGCACAGACAGTCCTCAAATTGTAAATTAACATTTAATATCCAGGAATTCAAATAATACAGCCCCAATTCCGAGATAGTTGGGACAATGTGTAAATTGTTAATAAAATCAAAGCACCTTGACTTGATGGCTGCTACAGGTCTCAAAAAAATTGGGACAGGGGCCTGTTTACCGTGGTGTGGCATCCCCTCTTCTTTTTAACACAGAGTGGAGGCGTCTGGGCATTGAGGAGACAAGTTTCTTGAGTTTAGCCATTGGAATTTGATCCCGCTCTTATTTAATACTGGCTTCCAGCTGCTGGAGAGTTTTGGGTCTCCTTTGACAGACTTTTCATTTAATTATACGCCAAATGTTCTCAATCGGTGAAATTGCACTGTCCTGCTGAAATACACAAGGCCTTCCCTGGAATAGATGTCGTCTGGAGGGGAGCTTATGTTGCTCTAAAACCTTTATACACCTTTCAGCATTCATGTTGCTTTTTAAAACATGCAAGTGTCCCACACCATATACACTAAAGCATCCCCATACCATCAGAGATGCTGGCTTTTGAACTGAACGCTGATAACAGGAGGGGTGGTCTTTCTCCTCTTTAGCCCGGACGACACGACGCCCATGATTTCCAAAAAGAATGTCAAATTTGGACTCGTCTGACCACAGGAAACTTTGCCACTTTGCTACAGTCCATTTTAAATGAGCCTTGGCCCACAGAACACAGCGGCGCTTCTGGATCATGTTCAACAATGGCTTCCTTTTTGCATGATAGAGTTTTAGGTGGCATCTCTGGATGGCACGGTGGACTGTGTTTACAGACAGTGGTTTCTTGAAGTATTCCTGGGCCCATTTAGTAATGTCAATGACAGAATCATGCCAGTGAGTGAGGCAGTGGCGTCTGAGGGCCCGAAGATCACGGGCATCCAGTAAAGGTCTTTGGCCTTGTCCCTTACGCACAGAGATTTTTCCAGTTTCTCTGAATCTTTTGATGATGTTACTCGCTGTCGATGATGAGACCTTCAAAGCCTTTGCAATTTGACGTTGAGGAACATTGTTTTTAAAGTATTCCACAATTTTTTTACGCAAGTCTTCACAGGTTGGAGAGCCTCTGGCCATCTTTACTTCTGAGAGACTCAGCCTCTCTAAGACATTCCTTTCATAGCCAATCATGTTACACACCTGATGCCAGTTAAATTAATTACTTGCTAAATGTTCTTTCAGCTGATTCTCTTATATATTAATTACTTTTTCAGCCCTTTTTTTTTGCCTGTGTCCCAACTTTTTTGAGACATGTTGCAGCCATAAAATTGGAAATAAGCTCATTTTGTGGATGAAAATGTAAAATGTCTCAGTTTCAACTTTTGAAATGTTATCTATGTTCTATTGTAAATAACGTATTGGCGCATTTGATCTGAAAGTCATTGCATTTTGATTTTATTCACAATTTACACTTTGTCCCAACTATTTCGGAATTGGAGTTATACACACGAGTAGTTACGACTGACTATCCATTTAGCAATTTGGCCACAGATAGATCACACACGGTCCAACCATATCTAAGGTTCTGACAGTCTTGTTTAATGTACTGTGTCGCTAAAAAAATCCACATACCCTGGCTAAATTTAAGCATTACTGCATAAGTGGGCACTACAGTTCTCCAGGACTGGAGTTAGAGCTTCAGACTCTGAACTTGCTAGTATTGGGGATCTTGAATTTTGCCCTTCGTCCCTGTCTCTTCACTCTTTCACTGTCTCCCTTCTTCTCATCTTTCTCTTGCACTTTCTCTGTCTCCTTTGAGTTTGTTCACATTCGGATAACACTGCTAGCTGTTTTTGTTTTTGGTCATTTAAGCGGTAGAAAACTCAGCATTGCTGCTGAAGACTTTTTTCCTGCATGTGAGCCGAGCATCTTCAGTGTCCCAACACTTGGAGAATATGCCTCAACTCGCTCAGCCTTCACACAAAAATTTTCAATTCCTTTGGGACGTAAATTAAATCATAAAAGAAGCATTATGCACTGCTGGCGTTTGACTACCACAGTCAGATCGCAGAGATAAGAACAGGTTGTGGGAGGGTATCATGTTCAGCTGTTTAATTCGGTTTTTTATACTTCTTCTCTAGCATACTCTGCACCTGGCACCCCAACATCAAACCGCTTCGTGGGGCTCAGTCCTCGGGACCCGGCCTTCCTCCACCAGCAACAGGTAAACACTCCCCACTTACCTGACCCCTCGACCTCGCGACCCTCCTCCCTTCATGGGCTCAACCACTACAGGAACAGCCACTTCTGCAGACGACCATTAGCGAACGCATTTAACCCGCGATTGCTATGAGTGCCGACTGAATTTTTTTGGTGACATATTTAAACCAGGCTGATCAGTCCGTAAAGCAAGACTCCTGCACTTGTCTGTAATGTTCAACACTCAACCTGCACAGTGCAGTCGGACAAAAGTGGGAGCTAACAGAGCGCTCTTACTTTATATTTTGAGGAATTTGAGTTCTACTTTGGTCGTCATGGTCTCTTTTCTGTTGCAGAAATCATCAACTGTCTACTTTCTGTCTTGATATTTATTCTTAAAGGCTCTCAGAGTTGTAGTCATTATTCATTTTTTCAAGAGAGCATAAGTGATTCGATTCAGCACCGTTTGTCAGCCATACCTGAATCTCTGTATTGCAAGGTGTATGCATTAGAGAATACATAATGAGACACTTAGGCAATTCAGCCCATGTTGAACAGAATGCATAATACGGAGAGCAACAGTTCATTCCTGAAAGCAAGACTGGCAAATTATCCAGGTCTAATTTAAATCTAAATTTTAGATAATTCTAAATTGTATACTCCGAGCTGGAGAATCCACAGAAGCTAGGATGAAATCCAGTTATTTTATGAGTTTGCAGTTAACCATAAATGCATGCAATTTGGTCCACTTTCCGAAATGACCCCCCAGGTGAATTATTCCTTCTGGACAGCAAGAATACGAACAAATACAAAATTGACCAGGGCCAAACTATAATGTGAGGTCATGAAAATATGTAATGAGAACTGGCAAACCCAAAATCGAGAACATGATAACATAATGAGAGTAAAAGGGCATTCAGGTTTCAAGGATACAATCTTGGATTTATTCACAAACTGTTCTCAGTCTGACCTTTGTCTCTGGTGGACTGATCACCACCCTTCACACTTTTTTTTGTAATTATACAGACAGAATTTTGATCCATTTAGTTTTTATTTTGTTCTTTCCAAAGAATACAAATAAAATCTTTTTCCTATATGTGGAACTTTACTCTGCATTGTTGAATATGGTCAGCCAGGTTTCCAGACTGGCTTCTACATGTTAGAAATGTTCTTGGGTTACTTTTATCAACACAGAACTTGCTGATCTCCACAGTTTCGCATTAGCTGTAGATTCAACTTGCCACCAATGTTCCTAAGGTCATGTATATTCATATGAAAAAGCTGACTATCAACACTATATTCAGATGAAACTTTCTTACATGGTTGTTGATCGGATTTTTCTAAAAGACTGCATAGAACACCAGCGGAAAAGGTAATAACTGCTTCTTATAACTGCTAAGTTTTATCTGCTGTGGTTGACATACCTCATCCAATGGGCTCTACATGAAAGACTCATTATTTGTGTGAGAGTTGAGAATCAGAGCACAAGAGAAGAGTGGCAGGATGCTGGTGACTCAGAACTTTGAAAAAATCAGAGAAAGTAAAATTTAAAAAGAAAAATAAAATGAAAGCACTCAGGGTTTGGCCTGGTGTGGGGGATGCAGGTGGCTGGTGCTACATGTTTATTTTGGTTACTGAGATGTCAAGAGTCATGTTTATTTTGCTTGCTGGAATGTGAGGTTTGCTGTGTATTTTGGTTGTTGAAATGTGAGGTTTGAGTACAGTCTGGAGGCCTGGTTAAATCCCAGGATTTACCGTGGGGTGCTAATTGAATTCAACTGCACACGGCTAAATAATAATAATTAGCTATTTCTTCTGCCCTGTGTCTACACTGTGTAATTACAAGCCTGACTTTACTGCCATTACACGGCAGTTCTGGAATGTGCTAGAAATTTGTAGCTCATTAATTGATTAAAAAGAGGCCCCTGTTTTTCTCCTCTTGTCAACTGATTCCATTTCCATTTTCTTTTTTACAGTAATCTATGTCTACAGAGGTGAATTTTTCAGAGGTCAAAGATTGTAAAGCTAGCAGAGTGCTACATTAGAAAATAAATATAGAACTTATTAAAAGTGAAATGGATTAGTCCGGACAGCATGTTGTCGTATTGTTAAAATTCTCATTTTGTGTTCCATGAACTCGGAAACTTTGGGAAGAACAGTTAATTGTATTCTGAAACATCAAAATGGCTCATGAAAAATCGACTTATATACACAGTTAAGCATACACTGTCCCTTATTGGATTCATGTAAAATTGTACTTGATTTAACACTGAATTAACAGATTGTTTTCATTGGAAAATTTGATATTTTAGACTTGTGTAACAATCATTGAACTAATTCCACTCTGTTGCCCCTGTGAACTTCATTTCTAGTAATTGGTATTCAGTGGTACTTAATACTTGGGGCGTTAAGTCTTTAAGTTTTCTCATAAACAACATTTAAAGTGGTCATATTATGATCTCTATTAAAACAGATTGAGTAAAGGAACTTGTTTTTACATGTATTGCGTGGGATGTTTTTAGTTGTTCCTTGAACTGTCGTTCTAGTTCCTGCTTCTTGTACATACCTGTAACTGCAACGGTATTTTCAGCGGGGAGCCGGAAATGATAAATATACTGTAAGCTATGTACGTCTCAGTGGATAACATCTCTTAAAAGCCTAAAAATGCGTGAATGTGCCAAGATCAATACTGTACTTCCTATAGCTGAAAACACAGTATCTGGCTCGAGGGTAAGTCATATACCACATGTGCACCAAGAACATATATCATCAACTTCTGAAATTGCACTTACAGATGCAAGGCGTTCCAGTGCGGCATTCCAAGAAAAATACCAGGAACATGAGTTAAAATGTACAGTAGTGACTCTCGGGGATGTGGAGGGATAGCAGCCTTTGTTCAGTGGGCGGGATACTGCCATTCGGTCTAATGAACGCCTTCCTTTAGAGGGAAGCTCTTAGGCTCTGTGTACCACCGCAAACCCCAAGGTCATATGAGGTCTCTGTGAAAGCACCCCAGACTGAAGGGGAAGGAGCCATGAACTTGTTTAGCGAGTCAGCTTTTCCTGTGAAGGTTTGTTTGGCTGTGCTTTTATTACCCTCTCGGACTGGGCCGTCTCTGGAGGGACGTTAGCTCTTGTTTCGGTATTTTTATTAATTTAGTTACTTTGCAGTTTATGAGCGGAGTGGTAGGCCCTGATTTTGGGGCCCTGTCTCGGCGGGGTGTATCGGTTTGTGCTGTTCCCACTGATTCCTGCAATGAGGGCATCTCTGGGACTCATTTCTGTAAAGCCGATGTAATCAAATGTCCTGTGAAGCCCAGACTGGCCATTTGGCCCCAGACTGAAGCGGCCTTTCTGGAGGTATAAACCCAACCCTTCTCTGTGGCTTTACCCCGAACAGCAGTACTGCCCAGATGGGGCAGGCAGGCAGATCAGCTGCTGGGGATAGATAAACGCACACACACACACACACACACACACACACGTATACACACACACAAATAAAACGCAGTGCTTGCACACTCACTCAAGCGCAAGCATGCATCCTCACACACACAAGTAAACACAACACGAATGCGCACAGTCGCATGCTCTATCTCTGACACTCACAGACTCAATCGCTCCCACATAGACAGTCTCTCTCTCTCTGTCTCTCACTCTCTCTCTCACTTTCTCACCCTCACATGGACACTGACACGCACAGAAAGGTGCCAACCCTGTATGTGGACTACTGATTTCTCTGAAGTGATATAAGGCACCCGATTTGTGTGTGTGGGCTGATCTGAGGATTCTCATTGGTGTAGATTTAATGCCTTCAGATTTTAGACATGCCATGACACAACAGCTCGAAATGAAAAACTTGAATAGAACATATAGGTTTCAATTATGTTATCTTGGCTGGTCACAAGTGATGGAAATAAAATCTTTGGAATGTCGTGGGGGTCCAAAAAAATCAGTTGTCTCTATCTCTGCAGTTATTTGAGTTGTTTGTCCTGCTTCTAAGAGATCGAAACATTTGCTCACCTCTTTATATAATCTAATCTGAAGGTCACCATTTAGGTAGCGCCCTATCTATACATGTTCCAGCAAGGTAACGGAGATGACAGTCACCATCAAGCTAGCTTGCTAATCCTGCTCTTTATCTTTTGTGGTCTTCACTGTCTTTACATGTTCTGTGTTTTTAATTTCCCAGAAACCGAGTTTTTTATATTGTCTATATACATATATTGTTTTTTAGGATATTGATCATCACAACAAAATTGAACTAATGAGAATCGTTTAGACTCAATAATTAGCCAAAAACATCTTCAATGACTCGACAGCAGCCATCCGCTAGTTGTTATTAGTCAGCCCCGGGCACCTTCAACGATTTGAAGTCACATCCAGTTTAGATGCCTACTCTGGGATGTAGAGTCCAGGCTGTGTCCATTTTGCTTGCTCACTGCTAGTCTAAAAAGGGTTTTCTGCTCTCCCAACAAATAGCCTCCATTTCACAAGATCCGTCCAGGGACAGTAGGGGAGAGCATTGGGGTTTTATTGACAGAATTATACTTCCAAAAACTCGCATTAGTGTCTGAGGCACAGACAACCTTTATTGTGTCACGAAGACAACTACGCACGCATACTGTTTTTCCGACTTCGTCTAGCAGGCTCATAGACGCTGATTCTCCTTCACCATCAAATGGAATCATTCAATCTTTGTCAAACACGTTCTCACTCTGTAACTCCAATGGCGCTTCAGCGCTGTCATTTGTTCTCTCGAAGCCTCACTCCCCCTTAACTTATGCTTTTATGTGTTTTCTCTCTTACTGTCACACGCACACGCACTTATTCTTATTTTTCAGTCTCACATTCATTTGTCTAAACTCTCAATCTTGCACACACTCTCATTTGCTCTTTCTCGATGTCATTGTTCCTCCAACCCTCGTTTTCTCTCCAAAAACTTTGAGCCTCACGGCAAACATTCCCTAAACCCGGGAGGAAATCAGGACAGGCTTCAGTTTCCACAAAAACCACACGCGTACAGTTTGAGTGAGCGTGTCGACCTTGGCCTTTATTCCCTGTGCATTCTTCTTCTTCTTCAAAAAATGCCCCACCCTCAACCCCCTTGGAGACATACATTGTCCAATGCAGGCAAATCCACCCCTCCATATGTTATTTCCTTGCATAATTATTTAGCGCTGAACCTTTTTTGTGGGTGAGTGGAGGGAGTATTTTTACCTCATGGTAACGTTAATGGTTACATTCTTAGAACTGCAGATGTCCTTGCTGAATTGAGAGAATAGTGAATTTGTCAGCCGAATTTCTCAAAAACTATTCAACGAATCCCCATGAAATTGTATGGGAAATTGGACTTTATGAATGGCAAGAAGTGATTGAATTTCCATCACTATCCAAACACAATTTCAGATTCTCCAGCTGATTATACTGTAAGGGCTAATGGATCAATACCTGCTGATGGAGGTATGTGCTCTTTGAGTTTCCTCGAGTCAGAATATTTTTCCCCACACAATGTAAACATTAAAATGGCAAAACCTTTAAGAGAGGTAACATGAGTATGAAAAGAGAAAGATTTCTTGCAATACAAATTAGTTTACGGAACCATAATACTTGCTATATATTGTCCTTTTTCTTTTGTCTGAAGTTTAAGATTTTTTTCAGGCTGCCAACAAAATAAGTTTGGGCAGTTCAAATGAATGAGCCATGCTATACAGCCATTTTTGACCCTTGTCATTATCAAGATTCCATCTGTGAATTAAAGACAACACCCTGAATGGTGTCATAAATGTTCACACCTACACAGAAACGAATGCACTCATACGGTTTCACTATGACACATACGCGTTTATTGACACATTCAAACATGCAAGGATGGTTAGTCATATGCCCTAACTCACACTGTCCATATACCTTTACATACTTCCACAAACTTACATTCAGTTCCATTCAGACACACACTCACACAGACTTATTTCACCCTCACATACACTCACACCGTAAAATCACACAGCACTGGCCTCTGTTTCCAAAAATACTGCATGAATCTTCATTAGTAGTTCTTAGGAGCGCTCATTCTGTGGTTTTACCCTGCCCTTGTTGGAGTCAGTATTTAGTTCATAATCTGTGGTCACCAACCCTTTTTCTGTAGATTTACTGTCCTGAAGGTTTTCTTATCAACCCTAATTCCTAATTAGTCACTCCTGGTACTACTCATTAGCAGCTCAATGCAGATGCAGCTGCTGAATGAGGTGTTGTTTGTCATGATTGGAGTGAAAACCAACAGAAGGGTACGTCTCTAGCTCTAGGGTAGATAAACAGTGGAGTACAGTTGGATTGGATGGGTTGAGATCTGTGTGTTTAGATCTTCAACTGATTTTAAAACATTTTCAAATTTCGACAACACCCTAACTAGACATTGTGCCTTTAAGGCTCAAATAGAATAAATAATCCTTGACAGTATAATTTATACTCTGTGAGTCAGAGGCTGTCCTGCATTTACGTTTCTTGGAATGTGTTTTCTGCCTTTGTGTGTGTGCATGTGTGTGCGCGTGTGTGTGTGTGTGTGTGTGTGCATGTGTAAAAGCGATAGATTGCAGGTGCTTGTGAGTGAGTAGTGGCATTGGTGGTGGAGGGAGAAAAATGAAAATGATTTTCTTCTGTGCATGGGGGGAGGTTCTGGTAGAGAAACCCAAGAAGAGAAAGTCTGTGTGAAAGAGATTTATAAGAGATCATGTCTGTGTCATTGAGTGAGGGTGTGTGCATGTGCGCACATGTTAAACAAAAAGTCTGTGCTTATAGTCTGAGCGGACATTTTTTGAACTGTTGTATGTTGTAAGCTCCGGCGGTACCGTAAAAGTGCTGCTGTATTTTTCACAAAGACCTTCTCAGCTGCAAAATAACCCTCACGTTTTTAACACCTTCGCTTCTGCGTGGTAATGAAACAGTGGAGGGAAGGATCTCTGAAGAAAAGGAGCCATTTTCCACACTTTTTCTCCACGCTTACCCCCTTACAGTATTCACATGAGAAGGATTTTACATGGAATGCATAACAACTCTTCTTGGGTTTTGGCTGCATGCTGCTGTGCAGCTGTCTAATGTCAACCCTGTACGTTGTGTGTTCATAAGAATCTGAGCAGAGTGTCTTTACCTGAACATTTTTATCATGTAACTGAATGCAGCTGAGGTCTTGAACACTGACTTTCCAGAAATATTCCCGAAAAACATGCCCTTCAAAGGGTTAAGGCCCGAGAGAGCCAGGATTCTTGAGCAGAGGGGTGCTCTTTCGGCGGAAAACACGCCTGAGCTCTTGGGTAATCTAGGAAAAGGAGGCCCTTCGAAAGGACTCGGATTCAGCTGAGGGGGGTTTGGGGAGGGGGTGAGGGAGGGGGGGCGGCCCAAGGCTTATCCCTAAATGACTCCGTGCTCCAGCAGACAGACCTGTCAGGTCCGACTCAGTATCACATACGTGAGAGTAACAGGCTTTTGGCAGGCGCAGATGTTGAAGCGGTTTGTGGGAAAGATGTGAGCTCGGCAGACGCCATCCTGTGAAGCTCTCCGCCAACTTAGTCCTGCAATACACACAGGCACATACACAGACGTACATAAACTCACGGACACACACATACTTACACAGGCTTGTGCACAGACACATACATATGCACACTTGCATACACACTCGTACATACGCACACTTATGTATCCTTGCACACGTTGCACGCACATGCACATGCTCTCGCACACTCACACATACAGTGTGGTGAAAAAGTATTTGCCCCCTTCCCATTATCTTCTATTTTTGCTTACTTGTCTTTTTTTTTTGGGGGGGTGCGGGGGTATGGGGAATTTCTCCACTTTTTTTACCACCCCCCCACCCCCCCGAAAACAGCTGAACTGTTTTGCCCATGGTGGTGAGCTAAAAGCTCCCGCAGTACTGAAAAAAGTGCTGATTTATTTCTCAAAAAGGCTTTCTCAGCTGCAGAATAACCCTCACATTTTTAACACCTTCACTTCTGAACAATCACCAAACAGAGAAGGAAGGGATATCTGAGGAAAAGGAGCCATTTTCCAGACTGCAAAATGACCCGCTCCTATCGACTCGAAGATGCCGTGCCACGTGATTTTTCTGACTCATGTGGCAACTAGCCCGGTCTTCCTTAACGCTATCCAGTCACACCACCAATCAAACACTGGCTTTGCCGTCGGAGGATCACGTCGTCAGCATACAATTTCGCTCGTACAGCTACGTGCGCCTGGCCAACGAGAAGTGGCCGTTAGAGTGATAAATTAATTAATTTTAACCAGCTGAGCTCCTATCATCCCCAGTAATGCTGCAAAATTGTTGCCTCACCCAAGCGGACCAATGGCCGCAGCTAGTATTGGCTTGGCTGGGATTCGAGCACCCGACCATAGGGCTATAGATTTTACCAAAATGCAGTTTTTTGCACACTAACACATTAATTTGCATGTTTTTGTTTGCTGTAAGATTTGTTTTTTACAACAAATGGTTCAAAAGCCAATGTCTATCAGGGTGTGGTGTGTAGTGTGTTTTTGTGCCCATGGCATGGGTAACGAACATCTGTGTAAATACCATTGATTCTGGAGGACATATATGCATTTTGGAGCAACTCATGTGGTTTGCTAGATGACGTTTTCACATTGACACTATTGCTTACTTGAACAAGGGAACAGCAAGCCACATTTTGCATGTGTTGCATTAATGTGGCTTACTAATCGGATAGTGCAGCTACTGGACTTGCCGACCTGCAATCGAAACCTGTCTCCCATTGAAAATTTGTGGTGCTTTAAGAAGGGCAAAATACGAAACTGAAAAACTGGATGTCTGAGCAGTTTAAGATGTAGAGCGAGGAAGAATACAGAACAAATTGTTCAATACTCAAACAACTGGTATCCTCAGTTCCCCAAACAATAACTTGGAGGGATGTTTAAAAGAAAGGTGATGTAAGCAAGTGGTAAACACACCCTTGTCTTAATTTTTCTGGAATGTGTTGTGGACATAAAATTCAGAATGAGTGCTTATTTTCAGAAAAATCAATAGGGAAGGATAAACATTGTCTTTGCACTGTTGTCAATATAATACGGGTCAAATTCGATTTAGAAATCACTGGTCTCTTTTTTTGTTTGCATTTTCCATATTGTCCCATCTTTTTTGGTAGCGGGCTTGTAGATGAAAATATTAACACAAGAATAATATGGCACTCTCTCCTTCGCTTGTTCTCTGCTGTCTACTAATGCAGTCTTTGTGCATGTGTTGCAAGGAGCACCGCTATAGGTTTGAGTGTCAAGTTCTTTTAACATTTTGTTTCACTAACATCTTTATTCCCAGGTCAGTTAATAATTGCAGTACTAATGTGATTGCATGCTACTCATAATACGTATATATTCTCATTTGCTGTCTTTGATTGGATTGCACTTTGTAACAGTCATAGTCTGTGTGACAGCATCTCTGAATTTTGGTGCTGTGCTACTTGAAAGCAGAAACACTAAATTCAAACCTGCAGTAGAATTTTGTTAGTGTTTTTGCATGCATGTGTGAAGTGTCTGTCTAGCTTTGCTGGGGCCGTGTCTGACTGCTAGGTTTTGATTGACAGCTGAGGATTTGTGACTGGACGATGACTCAGAACAGCAGGCAGGGTTACGCCAGTGCCACTGACGACACTGTGGGAATTGCTTGGCAAAGGTAACATTTTCATTATATTTCCAAACAGAACTCAGTAAATATTAATCTGTCAGTATTGTATTGTGCTTTGGTTGGCCCTTTGCTGATTGCAATTAGAGGATACAGGTGTCCATTCTACAGCAGACAAAAGAAAAATAAAAACAGGGATTTGGTTTCCGTCCAGGCAAATTAACAGGTTTTTTTCTAATGGAAATAAATTGGATGACAATGATAATTTTAGCAAAAAATAATAATTTCTTGAACAACTACAATGTAGTAGTTCTGTTAAAGTGGCATTTGGCAACTTTTTTGCATTGTCGTATTATTATGAAATAAATGTTGATTGAACAGAGTAATGGCTATAGAATTATAGCACCATCACCTTTTAAATAAGTTCCACATGCAATTCTGCCTGCCATCGAGTACATTTTCCCAAGAATTTGAAAGCAACCAAAAGACGAAGAAGAAAATGCATTTGTCTTTCCGGAGAACTATCTGTTGTTATACCCATTAGCAGAAATGGTGGATGGTGGAACAACCAAAGTGACTGTGGAAACTCCACCTGATGAGAGATAATGAATCCTATGGTATGATTATCTATGGAAGCTTGGGAGAAAGCCCTCAAGAATTCAGTCAGCCAGCTGAGCTACCAGCTCTTCAACCATAGACTATATTATTGTTAATGATTATTATGACCATTATGCATTTATTTCATTAATGTGGCAATAGATAACTTGAAAAATTCCCCCCCGAACATTTTTTGTGATATTGTTTGTGAAACTGTTGCAAAGACAACTGGATTGCTTCCCGTTTTCCTTAGAGCCTAGACACATGAAGAAAAATCAATGCCAATTTGGAAATAAAATAGAAGAAAGAAGTATGTTCATTGAGGAGGTAAATTGAAATTGACACAATTTTATAATGAGTTTAGGAACAGGCAAAAGCATTTATAGTTTAAGCTGCATTATTGCTTCACACAAACAAGTAACTACAGCAGGGGTTAGCAAGAAGGGGGAGTTGATTGGAAGAAAATATAAGCAAGGCTTTCCCCGGAAAAGATATCTGGATGACAGTATATGCCGCTCCAAAACCTGTATATATCGTTCAGCAATAATGATGTCTTCGCAGATGTACAAGCTGCTCATGCTTCATGAATGAATGCACCCCATACTATTATGGATGCTGGCTTTTGAACTGTGTGCTGATAACAAGCCCAGAAATTTAGCCCAGAAATCGCAGCATTTATGAATTCCAGAGGGAACCACTTCACCTCAGTCAATCAATATTGAGCTCAGGCCCAGAGAAAGTGGTAGCGTTTCTGAATTTTGTTTAATCCTTAAATGGTAGGGTTTTGACTTTGTGGATGCAACAACCCACTTTGTTCACTGACATTGCATTTCAGAAGTGCTCCAAAAAAATTCTGTTTCAACTTCTTATATGTTGTCTTTGCACTATTTCCGGTTAAATATAGAGTTTAAATGATCTGCAAATCACTGCATTCTGGCTTTTTTTTTTTTTTTTTTTACATCTTACGCTGCGTCCCAGTTTTTTTGGAGATGGGGTTATATGTACTTAAGCACTGAAAATGTGAGTTTTTCTTTGTTTTCTTTAAAGCCTTTTTACAACTTGATCGCTTTATTAGAGAACCTCAGCAATGGTTATTTGTGGGCTGGCGCTGAAATCTCTTAATTTTACTTGTTTCGAAGGCATTGTGGTCTAAGGGCATGTACACACTGTCTGATTTCTCTGCTCTCTTCGCCTTCTTCAGAAGAAAACCTTTGAGAAGTATCCGCACAGCAACAAGAAAGAGGCCGCTTTAAAAACTTTTAACCAGTTAGTATTAATTAATGATTGTTACCTCCGCCCAACAAAGTTGAAGGAGGTTATGTGATCATTACCGTTTGTCTGTTGGTTGGTTTGTTGGTTTGTTTGTAAGCAGGATTACGCAAAAAGTTATGGATGAATTTTCCTCAAATTTGGTAGAGTAATTAAGTATTGTTCAAGGAAGAGGTGATTCAATTTTGGGAGGTCAAGGTCAAAGGTCAAGGGCATGCAAAAGGTCAAAAACACATTAAAAACATATTTGTGCGAAGACTTCAGGACTGCATAAACACAGGGGTTGGTAGCTAACACTGGCAAAAATAACATTGAGTACATTGGCAGAGGTACTTGCGCTCTCTGAGCGCAGCTCTAGTTCTCCCTGTGTCAAGCAGCTCCGAGAGTGGCGTGTCTTTCAGTTGCTCCAAGCCTTGGGGTTCGAGAGTATGCACAGTCCAGCGTGCCCTGTTACACACGGATTGTGTCCCCCTTTGATCCTGTGCACCCCACACCTGACTCGGACCGCCCCAAGCACTCTACTGCCCAATGCTTTTTGAGTTTATACTTCCTGTTTTTGCCAGTTGTGGCCTCTATATCATTATTGAAAGTGCCTTAGCGGCTTTTCAGCAGATCATGACAGGTTGCAGTTTTTATCTGTATTGTAAGACGTGGGAAGTACTAAAATGTGTGAGTGATTGACCAATATAGGTTATTCATTTCACCCTCAGAATCCACAATTTGCATGCCATGAAAACATGAATGTTTTAAACAATAGAATTTTATAAATAGTTAATTTCCATGTTTAACTAGACTCTGCTTTTGGGTGAAGCCTCAGGGTAGTGCTTGGCTGGGCGTCCAGTTCTGGTGCATGATGTGTACTGCTCAAATACTGATAACAAATTAAAATAATGTTCTCAGGATATTTTTAAACAGCACATTATGTGGGCAAATTCTAAATTATTGCTGCTGTCAAGTGTTGCAATATATGAGATGGAAAAATCTTACTATTTACAGTATGTTACCGTTCGCTCAAGTCCTGTCAGCAAGGCAATCTGATAAGCAGATGAATGTGTTATCTCATATTTTTCTTTACCAACTGCCAGTTATGCGATAAAAGGTCTTATCTGCCATTATCCACTCCCTGCAGTTCAGTAAAAGTGCCTTAAGATTTGTTGTTTCTCTCTGTTTTCAGGCATATTACTTGGTGTAGATGTTCATATTGGGAGAGATATTTCTCTGACCAAGATTGCTCTGGAGTAGCATGTTTCTGAGGATGCTGCAGTTTGGATAGTGTATGTGTATGTGTGTGTGTGTGTGTGTGTGTGTGTGGGAATGGAGGGAAGTGGAATCCCTTTAAAGCTCTGGACTCAGAAAGCGACAGAGATGTGACACAACCTGTCATGAAAGACATAGGTTTCTCTAGCTCTCTACATCAGTTTAGTAGACAAGATTGTCTTGGACGGCACACTCTTTGATGGTGATTTCGGCTCTGCCTCTTGGCAGTATTTCATGCACTGTCAAGCGACATGAATGTGCCCCTAATAATGCAGTCAGTCTCAATCGAACCAAGTATTTTAGTGTCTTATTCACTTTTGAAAACATTATTTCTATTACTGTACAAGGATAGTTTGTTGTATTAGATTATTCATTGATGTAAGACAGCTTCACTCTGTTTTTTGAAGATAATTTAGTCTTCACCAACAGTTCCTTCTTGGGAACAAAACTAAAAAACCTTTTTTTTTGCAGGAGGTGGAGTAAAGGGAAAAGTTAGTTTTCAAGTTGTGGTCGCATCTTGTCTGGTATCCCAGGGAAACGAGACATTAGGTAATGCCGGATTGGACATGAATTTAAAGGGGATGGGGGGGAGCTTTACAAAAAGAGTGAGAGGACAATGCAGTCTATGGGTCAATGAAGCCCCATTCCTGCATGGCGATGCAGGGCACAATTGAATGGAGTGTTAAGGGAAGCACCCGGCTTTTTGATGGGGGTTAATTTCAGGAGTCACTGTCCCGTCACTCCTGTTCCCCTGTGTTTCTGACTGACCCCGTCTGTGCAGTACTGTTCGCTGGCAATATGTTTGTCCTGGCCATACCGCAAAACATGTCTGCCGTGTCTGCTGCTTGTCTGCATTGAGGAAAGCAGGGGTGTCCAAACTAATCCACAAAGGGCTGGTGTGGGTGCTGCTTTTTGTTACAGCCCAACAATTACACACCTGATTCTACTTATTGAGGTCTTGACTGAACCCCCTGATCAGTTAATCAGTGGAATCAGGTGTTGTAGCACTGGGCTGAAACAAAAACCTGCACCCACATTGGCCCTTAATGGGGAAGATTGGACACCCCTGGAGTTAAGTGAAGCTCCATCCCCAGACTGCGCTGTGGAACCTCTGAGTAGGGCTGAGCTCCTGTTACTGATGTTTGTGGAGATTAGATCCTCTCAGTATTCTGAGGGCGCTTAGTACAAAATTCATAACAAGTAATACGCCACTTTCATTCCTGTGGCTAGTGTCCCTCCCCTCACCAAGTCAGCTGAAGTAGCCCCCTTAAAATCAGTGTTACACATCTCTCCCCTCCACCCCAATGTTCTGGCTTTAGCTTTGCCCCTTTGCCTCCATCCAAAACACAAACTTCATCCACCCCCTCTGTTTTAATCCCCCTCTAACTGAGGCTTTGCACCTGCAGGAAACATAAAAAAAACAAGAAATTATTGTGAGACGGCATGGCAACACAGTGGGCACTGCTTGCCTTACCGCAACGAGGTCCTGGGTTTGAATCCAGCATGGGGCCTCTCTACAAGGAGGTTGCATGTCTCTTGCATTCAAGTGGGTTTCCTTCGAGTACTACATTTACCTCCCACAGTCCAAAGACATGGTAGCCCGGCTAATTGGAGACAGTGAATTTTCCGTAGTTATGAGTGTTTTGGTGAATGGTGCATGATCACTGTGATGGATTGTCTCTCAACCTTTAGATGGAGGGATGAGCTTGAGCCCCCATTCGATCCCTCCAGAGAGAAATGAATGGATGGAAAAAATAAATATGAGTAGGAAGAATGATGAATGTTTTTAGCCAGTACTTTTTTTTCTCTCTCTTCAAACCCCCCGCCGAACCTCATTTAAACCAAAGGATAGTCCATTTTGCCCGAGGCCTTGTTGAAAAAGTTGCATGT
This sequence comes from Gymnothorax javanicus, assembly GCA_029692085.1. Lineage (NCBI taxonomy): Eukaryota > Metazoa > Chordata > Actinopteri > Anguilliformes > Muraenidae > Gymnothorax > Gymnothorax javanicus. The sequence continues at coordinate 13,730,859 of CM056209.1, read as the reverse complement.
TAGCGCTCTAATCCTCAGACTGAGACAAACCATTGTGATGCACAGGTATTTAAGGCTGGAAATTCTCTCCTTTCCTTAATTTTGCACGGTCTGTTGGAGTTCTACCCCCATCCCAGTACAACAGTCTGTCTGCTCCCACGTTTTTTTTCTTTCTTTTTTTTAAGTGTCCCACGCGGCTCCTCGGGTGACAGTGCGGCTGTTGTTGTCTCGTGCCGTGTTGCCGTGGGTAACCAGTTGAAGAGGTCTCCTCTCCCATGGATTAAAGGGAAAAAAAGTGAACGTTTGAAGCGGGACGTCTGGAACAGGCTCCTCTTGTGTCATTCACAAAGGGGACGGGGTGTCAGCACGCACTGGGTCTCCATTGTCCACATTGGGATGGGGGGGGTGTAGGGACAGGTGCGATCGAGCAGGGCATGGTGTTAGGATTGGCAATTTTGGGCTTGGAGGCATGTGAGAGAGGCCACAGTGGCATAGCAATTTGGGAACATCTGAAAAAGACAGCGGCAGGGGTTAGCTCTCGCGATAAAGGTGCTGCTAGCGGTGCAAATAGTCACCACGTCTGTCTCAGATCGAATCCGGCTGTGCCAGTGCCGACTGGCCAGTGGCTTCAGAGGAATAGCTCATAGCATCTTACTGCTCAGCAATATGGGAGGGCAACAGTTTGTTTTGATTAGCAATGCTGCTCAAGTGTCTCCTGCTGGCTATGCAGGCTTCCCACTCTCTGATTTGGCATGTTTTTGTGTTTCCGCTGCCCTCATTCCATGCTAGCTTGGCCTGTGACCATGGAGTGTGAAGTGGCAGCTGAGAGGCACATGTTTTGAAGGAGAACCGCAAACTGCCTGTGCTCTCGTGAGATGGCTTACTAGCATCTCTGTATGTAGTTTGCTGACTGGAAGTTTCTGGTGTGGGTGGGATTGTAAATGCCAAATTTTTTAGGTTATCTCTAGTTATATATATATTTTAAAAAATCTTCCAATGTCAGTCAGGTTCTTTATCTTTATTCCCTGTTTATGCAGATGGTAGTGAGCGGGTTACATCAGTCTTATCATTTCTTTGGATTGCTCTCCTGCCTGCAAATTTTTGGGAAATGTGTGTATTTGACGATGCTCAAAATTTGTGCGGGCATTACAGTATTTGATAACTCAAAAAATACAAATGAAATATTTAGTAATTCAACCACAGTGGCGCAAGAAAAAAGATTAAATGTAAGATGTGCAATAAGAAAAAAATAAGAAAAAAGTATCACAATCGAGCCCTTAAACTCTAATTTTTATTTTTACCTCATGTAGGTTCAAAGTCAGAAAAAGCATTGTTTTCATAATGTAGGACAATGTCGCTTACGTGTTCTGTGTCTGCTGGTTGCAGCGCTTCACTGAAGTTACATCACACATTGCAGTAAAAAAACTGAGGAAGCATTGCAATCACTACACTGAAACTAGAGAGCATTGGGAATCACACCAGCCACAACAATGATGGTGCTATGGTTTTCAGCAGAGCAAACCTCATTATAGTACATTCAGGGAGTGCATACTCTAATAACACTATATTGACTGAGTGCATACTCAGGCTACACTGACTGCATCTTAAAGTTTGTGATGCTATTGTGTTCACAAGAATCGTCGGCAAACAAAAACAGACAGACAGGCGTTTATATAACTGCAAAAATACTTTAGAAAGCTTAGTGGTTTGCGTTGTGGTTTGAGAATAGTCCTGTTGAAGTTAGCTCTGATGACGCATACAGAGACCAACTAATAATGTTTTTTTTTTTTAGTACAAAGCAAATGCTATCATCAATGGCGAGGGGGCAAAAGTATTTGCCTGCGGGAATTAAGTAAGCAAAATGCTTCCTTAACCCCGTCAGCATGTTGCTACAATATGTTGTTATGTAATGCGCTCCTCTCTTACTGATTATTTGATTGGCTAATTGGTTAATGAGAGAAATGGTTGAAAACAAGAGGTGCATTTGTTGTTTTGAAAGAAAGCAGAACTTGTGCTTGCCTTCTACCTGGGTCTAGGATTTCCTGGCCTGCTTGGACAGCTCCTGGTGTTGGCAGAAAGCATGAGTTGGGTCTCATTTTATGTGCAATGTTTAATTCCCCAATTTGCAATGGTAATTAGCATTACAATGGTGCGATGCTAGACAAACAAAGTGCTTAACAAACAAAAAATCAAGGGTGATTTGTTTGAGCTCTGGCATCTTTATGGTATGCTTTCTGACATAAAGCAAAACTCAACAAATGGCCTTTCTTCAGGCATTTTCAGCACTGTACATGACCTTCGATAAATTCTTCTCATCCGTCAAACTCTAAATTGCCACAAAACACTGTTTTTCAACAGAAAATCTAATGTTAAACCACCATTGCACCTACTGTTCTGCCCTCAAGGTACGATGTCCCGAGCTCATAAAAAATAACATTTCAGTAGCGCCACCCTCAAGACCAGCTGGTTTAGGGCACATTACCAGCAAGCTGTCATGAAATTAAAGGGTATAGGCATGTTTGTGTGTGTGTGTGTGTGTGTGTGTGTGTGTGTGAGTGCGTGTGCGTGCGTGCGTGTGTGTGTGTGTGTGAAGAAATTTCATTTTTCATAATGATGTTAATATATATGATAAGACAGTTTTAGGATGACCCTGGCAATTTTTTGTTTGTTTTATATGCAGACCAGGAGGGGGTGTGTTTTGGCTCCTCATAATTCTATAGCACCCCCTATGGTCATTGTAGTCCCTGCAGTTTTATTGTGAAGCTGAATTAGTGAAATAAAATTTCAGAGCTTTCCTCTCAGATTATTTCTGTAATGTTGTTAATATTTGCATTTGTAATAATGATTTGCTTCTATGAACTTCCCAGGTGGAATACTGTTTGTGACTGACCTCATACTTTAGGTTCACGTTCACAAAACTATCATTTTCATGATGTCACATAATAAGGTGTGAATTATTTGAATGAAATATGGAAATACTATTAAAACATCTGCGAAAACATCAGTTCAGAAGCAGAGCGTGATATTATTTTTACTTTAATCATGTTTGTGATCATCTTTGCATTTGCCTTCATAATTCTTTGACCACAGAACATTTGCTGGGCCTATTTACCAAATCAATGTAATGTAATATACTATTTCAAAGATGGCATCGATGTTATGCTCAAGGTTTTATTACTTCTATTCCCATCTAATCAGCTCTGACAGAATAGCTATCCCAGGATGCAACTGCATCTGACAGGCTAGAGGGACTAATAGATTAATGATGAGGAAAATGGTTCCCATTGTTGATATTGGGGTGGTGGAGGGGCTTGTTTGAATTTGAAAGCTTTAGAGACTAACTAGGAAGACTTAAAGGAGAAAGGGGTGAGGATGTCAGCCTCTTGAAAGAGGGGAGTCATTGTTTGCAGTGGAAGCACATCTGATGAAACAAAATTTGCGAAAAAGAAGTAAATAAAGAAGTTACTACTCAGTTGACATAAGAAATGATGAACGTCTCACCACATATAGTTTAAAAGTTTTTGTAAATTCCAGAAAAGAAGAAAAAATGTAGAAATCCAGTAGAGCAGTACAAGTTTATTTCCTTGGACTTCATTTAGCGTTGCCTGCTGATGGCATGGTGAAGGGCATGTTTTTCTCGTGGAGTCATCACAAAAGTCTGACCTGGTGGAGGATTGTTATCACATGTAAGGTCCTTGGGCTGTAATTGTGCATCAATCTATTGTTAGGATTTGACCTTCCTAGATGCAGTGACCTTGACCTTGGAAATTTTGTGCAGGCTGTTTCTCAACAATTAATTATATCAGCAATGTGAAACTGGCCACATATAAAGTACGTTGGATAGACCTGCTCATCTTCTGCTTGTGTTCCACATACAACCTTGAATATTTTTTCACTCTTGTGGAAAAAAAAATAAATAAATTTCATAATTTTTCAATTTATACAGCAATGACATGATTGTTTATAGGTGGTAATTATTAAAAAAAAAGTTTTGTTCAGTGTTGGTCATTATGTGATAATTATTTTAATTATGCAAAAATTGTTATGGTCAAATTAGGTCAGTGTGGCCTGCAGGCTTTATATCAGGTATTCATATGCATTCTTTGCAAAGATTCCAGTCTGTTTGATATCATGGTAAGGCCGAGGGGTCTTAAATGCCTTGCAGGTCACATTTACAAAATATTCTCTGTTTCAGCATGAAAGGAGCTTATTAAGGGGTGATCTGGGGTTAAATGGGCAAAATTTGATTGTTTTTCCAAAAAATTTTTTTTGAATAAAAATATTCTATTATAACCCACCTTTAATAATCACTAATTGCTACAAGGATTAAAAACTGAGCTCAACTTTTCAATGCGGTCTAATGCATTTTCCATTGATTTCCTAAGGTATTACTTTTTCCACGTTTCTCATGTTTGTGGCAGCCATAACTTTTTTATTTATCATTGAAAATCGATGAAATTTGGGCTGCAGGTACTTTTACTTCATTAGAAATGCAATGACATAGGAAATTTTGCCTATCTGTTACATACTTTGAATATTTTGAGTATTCGTCAGATTCTGCGCAAAATAATTTCAAAATTTGAGTAAAATGCCCCAAAATCACAAAACTGATAAATTGGGCAAAGAATGGCTTTGTCATTGCATTTGGATAAGCAATGGCTTTTAAATGATGAAAGAAAAACTGAATTCTATCATAGAGTTAAAGAGGAATTGGTGCCAGAAGTTTTCTGCATATTTAATGAGCTTGCTCGGTTACCATGGCAACCACATAAACAGAAAAATGCCAACTTGTATCTTTTTTGGTGGTTATTACATATACCTCTTTAGATTAATTCTAAGTTCTTTCCTGGTGTAATTTTTCATTTAATCCCAGATCACCCCTTAATAAGCTCTTCTAGGATTTGAATTTGGCAATATCTCATTTTTGACCAAGTAACACCACTTCTGTATGATTTCTGTGCTGCAGTAAAATTGATGTGGTGGAGGGTTTGCTTCTGTCAGGGTCACATATGTCATCTCAGTTTCTGTAAAAGTTTGACATTTTTGCATTATTGAGTTTTCTTAATCTCTCCGTCTTGTTCCTTCTATCCTTTTTTTTTTTTGCAGTCCTGGTACCTGGGCGAGCTTGGTTCCATTCCGAGTGTCGAACGGGACTCCGATTCTGCCTCCAAATGTGCAGAACTACAGCATAAACATCATTGGTGAGCCTTACCTTCAGGCTTAAACCAGCAACTGAGAAACCAGGATCCAAGCAAGCGACAACCAGCATGCAGCACTTATACAATCTCCAATGTCCCAACGTCAGGGATGCTGGCCAAAAAAGAGATGGCCGGGCCCATCTGCCCCTGCCATGCAGTGTTTGTGTGATAAAGCCTCCCTCTTCAATACTGTGATGTACCCTTCCTTAAGATGCCTTAATTTTTGCATGATATGCTAGTTTCTGTTTGTAGTCTCCATGGTTACTTGTGGAGGCCGCAGCTAATTCTCTGAGCAGGTTAAAATGGTGTGACCTTGTGAAAGACTGCCTGGCTTCATCTTTGAGTTAATACCAGCCTGCAGTCAAGGAGTCTTGACAAGTCAACACTTTAACCACAATAACATAGGAACAAAGTGTAAAATAAGATTTCTTTCTTTCAAGTTTCCATATTTCATTTTTTTTCCAGTCTTGAAACACTAATCCCAATTTTTGCAGCAATTGTGCTCAATCTTAGGTTAAAGTTTTACTTATAATATTTCAGAGTTAATGACTCTTAAAAAATACACAAAATAATTGAATCAAAAACCCATGAGTATAGATCAGAAAATTACCCCTTTCTGTCTTTTGAAAGAGGGAATTTTAAAAGTTAAAAAAACAATGAAATTAAAATAAAAATTGCTGGAGACAAGTGCAATTAAATTGTTATTACTGAAGGGAAGCTATCAAAGTCTGTTTACCCTAAGACTCTAAATGGAGGGAGATTAAATGTTTTAAGAAAACAAAAAAAAAAAACAATTTTGAATTCAAATAGCATGAATTAAATTTAAAGGGGGTAAAATGTGCAGAAAGCGCGCAGGCTAGCCTGTTTTGAAGGGCATGCATAAACAGAACTTAACATAAACAAAAACAGCACTTAAACTCTTTTAAAACCTGCCCTATTTCGGGGTAGATTTTATTTATTATAAGAGATAAATACAGGTAAGACACTAACTGTGTATAAATGAACATTCATTTGGCCCTTAGCTTATAAAGCTACTGTTTACAAAAAGGTCATTTTTAGTTTCTTGAAATACAGCAAAACCGGCTGTTCAAATTTTAAGAAAAGAGGAGACTTCTCTAAAATCTGCACTCAGCTTGACACTCAAACAGTGTGGAGCATTAGCATGGTGCTTTGAGAACGCACGTTACTGGGAGTTTACGGATTATTCTTGAAAACTGTCTGCGGTGTTAGGGCCAAGTTACGTGTTTCCCGAAGATTCAATATCATCCTAATGATGGAAGACATGTACACTGCACTCTGTGTGGCAGCACCTTCGCCTTCACATCTTCAATCCAGATAATTAACTGCTCTTTCCAACAATCTTAATTTGCACGAAGACGTATAGCCCACATTACGTGCCTTGCCTTTAAACATAGAAAACATCACTACACTTGTTTTTTTTTTTTTTTTTTTTGCTGCATTTATAACCATTTTAAGAATTAACATCTTTGTGATAAAAAAGTATTTTGTACTCTGGGTGAAATTGTGACATCGTTGATTTTTAACATTTTGCTATTTTATCTCACGTTTGTAATATGCATATCATGGCTGTGTACAGTTGTCCTTTTAAAGTTTATAATCAACCAGCATTATTTTTTTCAGTATTTTGGTGGTTTTGGTGGTTTTCCTAATCAGTTTTTTTTTTAGTTTTTTTTTTTTTTTTTTTTTAATTATTATTTTTCTTTGGTGGGTTGAGGGTGGGGTGGGTGAGGGCTATGTGGATCATATTTTTATGAAATATGCAATATCAGGTTTTGCCTTTGTTCCTAGTGCTTTTAGCTCTGTTGATTATCATAAGCTAGAATGGAGATAGACACTATTGTATACAAATGTTTTTTTTTTTGTTTGGTTTTTTTTTTTTTTTTGTGCTATTCTTTTTTTATTGACCAAAGTGGGAGCTGTATTCTATGCAGTGTGACAAGGTCTTTTGTGTATTGAATAATGGAGAGTTGCAACCATCCAATCTGTTTAAATTCCATAGGAGGGGTTATTATTATTATTATTATTATTATTATTAAGTTTGCAGCACATCTGTGATGAATTCATTCTCCTTATTCCTGGTCTGACTCGTCTGAAAAGTCACTGATCCGAAAGATGAGAAACTTGTTCCTTTCCTTTATCTACCCGCTCATGGTGTTAGCAAGCATGGTGTAGTTTCCTGGAGACACTTTCTCCCTGCAGAGGAGATCCTGAGAAGAGTATGACAATCATGCAACCCAGAATTTGAAAAAAAAAAAACTGAGCCTAATAAGATTACACAGGGAGGAAAGAAAATATACTTTGATTGACCATTACAATGCAATACTGACTAAATGTTGGGAAATGGGGCACTCTGATTTATATTTTTCAGTCCTTTCCCCATTTGCATTAAAATGTGCCTGTGGGTGTGGCCAGGATGGCAGTTTTCCCAAACAGCGAATTCGACAAACTCCATCTTTGTCTTTAAAACGACTTTGTCTTTTTCCTTAACCGACATGAAAATGGATTAAATGCTTATTTTGCATTGTGGAATTATAAGCGGTTATATGCAAATTACTTTTTTAAGCTGAGGCCTTAATGACCCAAGTGACTTTACTTGTGATTGTGCTACAATCAGAGGCACTTAGATGCTTATGAATCCTGACAGCACCAGCATGAAATGACTTAATCAGTCCATCAGGACCCATGCCTGTGCTTAACGTTAAATATGCACCAGGCGTAATGCAGCCGGTTTGCCTGTGAACTCTCGAGATAGCTTCCGTTCGGTACCAATCAAACATTCTAATAAGTTTGATTCACTTTTGATTTGAAACTGGTTTTGAAGGATAAGATCAGACATTTGACCTGTAATGTACAACAATAACTCAACATGTTCCACACCATGTTCCAGAAGTTGTTCTCCCAAGGGGCACTCTTTGGACAGAACATGGGAACTATAATAAGCTGTTAAATCCCTGATATCATTGCATTATATTAAAGGGCATTACCTATATGTAATCATCTCTTACTGCCTGTGTTCCAGAATTTGTTCAGGAACTGTATTCTGCTGGTATAATTCCAGTCCTGGGGGACCGCAGTGTCTGCAGGTTTAACTCCAGTCCTGAAGCATTGATTTATCTCCTAAACTGCCAGTAATTTGGGCCTCACAAATTTTCTGGACTTTGACAAATCACTGACAAAAATCAAGAAATCAGCTTCAGTTCCATTTTATGTTTCTGGTACTTTTTACTGAAGAACTGGCAGAAATACACTTGACAGAGCAGCAGCAGGGAATCTACACAACATTATTTCCCAAATAGCTTATGGGCTAAAACAAATACAACACCCAGTAGGGACAAAAATCCTCAGACAGCAGTGAGAAAGTCATTTTTTTGATGGAAAAAAAAAAAACTCAGGTGGAACTCACCCAAGCAGTAGTGCCCACCTTCTGCTGGCTGGCTCTGCTCATATTAATTGGTCAACTGAATTGGTTGATTCCGCAGTTTAGAGCGGGAAGGAATGGAAACCCTGCAGTCACTGAGATCCTCCAGGAATGGTCACTGCCTAACGTAATGGGAGCATTCGCCTCTGTTGTGACTGTGGCAAAGGCCAGCAAAGTGCATGTTGTCCTTGGCTGACAAGCTTATGTTAGTCTTGACTTCAGAGAAGCTCAGGCAGTGAAGGAGATGGCTACAAAAGCATAGTAATTATCCTTCAGATGGAGCTACGCTGGCGGCTCCAATTCAGATAAAAGAAAGACAAGTTCATATTTGATGCTGAAGCTCCAACAGTCTTTCTGTTGAAATCTCTGCCAGGTAGATACCAGTTTGCTCTTTCTGTAATTTTTTAATCTTTGGTTTCGTAAATGTATTCTTTTATAAATGTATAAAGAACTAGCAGTCGTTCTTCTTTTCAGACAAGTTCAGAAAAAGGTAGTATGCAAAGTTCCCTTTTGTACCTGAGTTTAAAATGAAAGGCAGTCAATTTCTGTAATCCTGTGCTTGAAGGAGCAGCAAGGGTGTCATTTGCAGATCTGTAAAAGGGGAAAAGGTCAGTAGTATGAAGGGTTTGTTTTTTGGTTGTTTGTTATTTCATAAATGTTGCAAGTACAGAAACACTGTCCCTCTTAATAAGTATGGCCATAGAATTTTTTTGTAATTTTTAATACATTTTTACATTATATATATATATATATATATTGGTATTTAAGCTCAGAGTCACATTGAATAATATTATTAGGGTTAATGGGGACAATGTCGTCACTTTATGAAGTTTTTTGTTTGAATGTTATCAGCAGATACAGATGTATGTAAATTCAGATTGATGATGTAAGGCTATCAGTGCTGATTTGTAATAGTTAATAAGCAGCTGTTCTGTCTCGATATGCAGTCTGCTATACTGTCCCAGTGTATGGTGTTTCGGACTACATTTCCCAGAAGCCTGTAGCTGATTGAGCGCGTCCATTGCAATTTTGAGGTTTCAGTGAAAAAGCTGGTGATGACAAACAAAAAAAGGCTATCAAGTTCTTTTCCAGGGATTAGAGAGTGAGAATTCATAATGCAATATTTGGTGAAAGTCACCAACTCAGCCAATAAAAAGCATTTGTCCTCCCAATCAAAGTGATCGGATTGCTAACATTGAGAGCAACAGATAACATGTTTCCACTTTTGGGCTCTAACAGAGTTGCTGAAATTTAGCTGCATTACTTTAGCAAGGTGCTTAAATGCCCTGCAAAGAGGGCTTTTATTTCAGCAAGGCCAGAATAGGTCTCCATACGTTAAACTGCACAAAATTCCTTTTTTTTCCTGAGGAACTACCTTAATTTTTGCACTTTTAAAACAAATCCCTTTTCCTTTACTGTGGGTGGCAGATATCTATGACATGGATCAAGAACATTGCCTACATAGGGATGCTTGGTCTTGAATGTCGGTTGACCCCCGTGTGGAATGAGATCTCCCAGCCCTGCATTAGAGTTTTTAAGTTTAGCCCTACTTCCTTGCAAAAGGCACAAATGGAGCTACTACTGGCTGGGGAGGAGTTTATACTTTTCTCTATGTAGTTTGTGTCTTATTTTCTCTTTTTATTTTCTTTACGTATATATCTGTTTAATTACAAGGGGCTGATCTGTTTAAATGTGTGAACATGTATTAAATAATTGCAGTGTTACATCGCTAATGGCATAAATGTCACTGACAAAATTGCAGAACCTTATGATTTTGGCGCTAGCTAGATGCCGTGCAGCTTTCCCTGTTCTTTTAGTTGGGTTTTAGAATGCAAGAAAGGCCAGTGACTTTGGCGCAAATTATTATTTTTTTTCAATTATTATTATACATGATGACATGAATTGTGAAACTGATCCCGTAAATGTATTTTGTGAACTGAAGAATTTCATTTTATGAATGAGTTCAGGGGATGGAGTTTGGATGGAGCTCTGTGATTACAGTGCAGTGAAAAAGCATTTGCCCCTTCCTGATTTATTCTGGTTTTTATTTGTCATATTTAAATGTTGCATCATCCAACTAATTTTAATATGAAAGAAAGACAATGGGCTTTATATATAAAATGTGCGTGGATTACATACTTAAATATTATGTACACTCAAAAAAGAAAAACTTAAAGTAATATATACTAATTTATGAAGTTGTAATGCATACAACTTTTCTTTAATTAATCAGGATTATCTGGGAATTTTTCTAATGTGCAAAATCTTATTAATTTTGTGTGTTTTTCAATCTCAAGTTTGTTTTTATAAATTGGAAATCTGTAGAAAAAATGGAGTATGCATAATTTCTGAGCCTCCAAACCATTTTTAAATAAGGCCCTATGTGAGTAAGCAAAAATGTAGCTTTTAAAAGATCATTAATAGGAGGTAAAGAGTTATTCAAAACTTGTATCACCCTTGTGAAAAAATAATTGCCCTCCTAAACCGAATAACTGGTTGCACCACACTTTGCGGCAACAACTGCAATCAAATGTTTGTCATAACATAATGAGTCTTTTACATTGCTGTGGAGGAATTCTGGCCCATTCTTCTTTGCAGAATTGTTTTAATTTTGCCTTTTTACCCTTTTTACCTCATTGCAAGATGTTCTATTATAGTGATGTGTAGATCGAGCCGGGCTGGCAGTCATCATGTTTGGGTGTGTCACGTGAATTTTAATCCACTTATCATTTACATTTGTTTTATTGGTTGATTTAGTAACTAAGGAGTCAATTACTTATTCACATAGGGCCAAGTTGGGTTGGATCGTCTTTTTCCTTCAATATATGAAATCATCATTTGTGACAATCCACAGGAAAGGGGTGTATAAGGGATATTTTGGTCAAATTGAGTTAAGTGCATCTGATGATCCCTTACCATGTACTAAACATAGAAAAACAGTTTTCTCTAAAACGTAAAAAAATCCCTTATACACCCTTTTCCCGTGGACTGTCACATTTAAAAACTTATTTGTTTAATCAAGTTATCTTTGTTTAACATCAAAATTAGTTGGATGATCTGAAGCATGTACATATGGCAAATATGCAAACATAGAAGAATTGGGATGGGGGGGGAATACTGTTTCTGAGCACTGTGTTTATGTTTGGAAGGCATTGAATATGACATTAACTTCACATCATGTGTTGTAAACTAGAGCATAATGGGGAAAAGAAAACCAGCATATTTAATGTTTACCAAACAGTAGTAAATAAAAAAGAAGGATTTAAAAACCTATTTAAGAGCTGTGCCTGTTAAAGATGAATCTCACACTTGTCTGTTGTAAATAATGTTCATTTTACTGTAGGAATATTGTTGCAAAACTTAAAACAGAATGTGTGGGGCGACTCTTCCTCCGTCTTTTTTTTTCTGTTTAAGTTTTGTGTTTTCAGTTGAGCGTTTTTGTGCTTTTTGTTAGTTGGGAGAGAGCCCCTGACCTTTGGTATTAAACAGTAGTAGGAAAGTGTTTCTTTAGATTGTTATTGCTACATTTTGTACACCAGTAGGTGAGCAGGTGTCAGTTTTTTTTTTAAATGAACAAATAAATGAAAAAACTTTGTTTTTCTTTTTTTTTTTTTTTTTGCTTGCTCGCTATACAGCAGGGTTGATCCATTTTTGAGATCTTGTGGCACTTTTACACTCGTTGGTGACTGAGCATTGAACAGATATTCAAAATGCAACAATTTCAACTAAAATACAAAAGCTAGCTTGTAGTAGATCTGTGGGCAATGTGCACTCATTTGCATTAGGTAGCTGTATGTAAAGTTGTTCAGAGCTTTAGAAGCCAGTGTTTGTGTTTATATTCTTTTTTTGAAAATTGTCCTTTGTGTTGTTTCTATAGAAAAAGGCACCGCCATTTTCCTTAAGCTTCAGTGGTTTATGGTTTTATAGATCAGTTGCTTTGCCATGAACAGTAGGTACTGCCTTTGATTTGGTTGCGTTTGGTGTAGCGGTTAAAATTGCCACAAGATTGAAATCTGTGTAAATAAAGCTTGACTTATTGTGATTTTTACTGTTATATCCAGCCTATTCTGCTAGCAGCTGCTCGTTCTCCAGTTAAGTTCACTGGAAGTGGATATGTTTCCTATGCAAAACTGTTTAAACAGTAAAATGAGCTACGCTACAAACTGTTGCACGTGTGTCACTTTTGTACTGGGTAGTGCTTGACTTCACTTGTTTCTCCAGTGTGCCAAAGTCCTCCGCTATATGATTAACATGTGAAAAAGGTTGGGGCTGCCGGATAGCTCACTCAGTAAAGCATCGCGTTGCGAAACAGAAGTGACTATCACGTCGCGGGTTCGAGCCCCGCTTCGTACCAGCCGGCAGTGGTCGGCAGCTTTTTCAGAGTAGCGCACAATTGGCTATTGCGCTACAGTGTTGAAAATTGGGAAGGGACTGCCGGAAGGGATTTTAATAGTTGCCTTGTTCGTTGCTCAAGCGCCTCCTGTTGGCCAGACGGGCGCTCGTCAGGAAGATTCTAAGCCTGGTCATGTCCGGGTATCCTCCGCCCTCGTTCAGAACTTGCGAAGATTCAACCAATGAGTGTATAAGAAGCGGTGGTTGACAGGCGCGTGCTTCGGAGGAGAGCCGCGAACTGTCTACACTCTCCTGAATCGGCAGCAAGGGGTCGCATACGAGCAAGCCTTGTACATAGTTCACCAATTGGGTATTCCAGATTCGGGTGGGATTGGAGATGCCAAATTTTATTTTAAAAAAAAAAAAAAAAAACATGTAAAAGAGGTTTATTTTTGCCTTTACTGAACTAGCCAACTTTTTTTAGGTCCTATACCGTAATTAAAGCGACATGGACCCAGACGGCTGGTGATCAACGTCAGTCCTGGCAAGGCTTGTTTATATTCTTAGCTTTTAATTTTTCTTCAATATCCTATTTTTCTTTTGCACGTGCTTTAGAAGGATTGTTTAACCCTTTGAAGGCACATTAATGTCAGAGATGACCATGCGCATATTCACATTGTTATTTATGTATTAGTAACAATGTAAGAAAGAAGAGGGGGGAAAAAAACAATCAAATTTAAAAATCGGTAGGTTCTTAATTGATGAAACCATGGCCACATGATCATGAAAAGTGATCTGTTAGGCAATTGTTGATAGAGAGCTAAATCTGTTTAATGCCATGTTCAAAGTTCATGTTTGCAAGCCAAGTATTTTGAAATAACTAAACCCATTCCCCACCATTGGCTAGATTTTCTGTCAATTATGGCAGAATGCTTTCCCCGCCATTGATAAGATATTCCAACAATCAACGTTGTTGTTGATATGCGATGGTGGGCACGGTAACAGATATTCTGACCAAATAGGTTCTAAATTAATTAAGGTAATGGTTTTATTCTTTGAGGATTTTCAGAAAAAAAGTTGCCCTTGCAAAGTGCTCTAATGCAGCCCCAGACCATGACCACTGCTGGCTTTTGAGCATGTCGCTGATGGTTCTTTCCTCTTTGGCCTTGAGAACACAACATCCATTATTTCAAGAAACAACTGGAAAGTTGTCGTCCTTAGACCACAGCACTCGATGTTCAGATCAAGCCCAGAGGAGTCAGCACTGCTGTTGGATGGTGTTGATAAATGACTTCATCTTTGCATGGTTGAGTCTTAACTTGCATTTGATGATGCCACAATTAACTGTGTCCACTGACATGGTTCATCTTATGTGTTTGCAAGTCACTGTGGTTATGTCCATTATAGAAGCTTGTCAGTGCTTAATTACAGTGCCGTCTGGGAGCATGAAGGTCACCCACATCCAGCATTGGTATTTGACCCTACAAGTAGGGAGATTGCTACGAACCTTTTCAGGGTCTGGACTGTCAATGGTGGAATCCCTAACTTCCGTGTAATCAATCATTGAGAAACATTATAAAACTGTTGACTGTTTGCGCATGCAGCTATTAGCGAACCTCAAACCATCTTGCTAGTTAACAACCATTCCTTTTGTTACTGCTTATTTTATATCTAATCGTAATTTAATCAGCTGTTACATATTTACCTGTGGAATAGTGGGTGTTTTTCTGAAGAGTCTACATCTTTTCCAGTCGTTCCCTATACCACTTATTTTAGAACATGTTTTAGACATCAAATTTGGAATTGAGGAATATTTACAAAAATCAATACCATTGATATGGTGAAACTAAAAATACTTTTTTGTTGTGCTGTTTTTATTCACAACATGCCAGTCGAGCACCTTCAATCTTTGATTATCAAGCCATGCTGTTTGTTGCTGGCTTGGCATTGCTTTTATCAAATCAGCACACGTCCCTGAAAAAGACATTGTCTAAATGGCAACATACAGTATGTGGCTTCAAAATTTGCATGTGTACTTCAGCATTAACGGTGCCTTTACAGGTATGCAAGTTACCCATGCAGTAGGCAGTTACACACCACTGTGCATTGCTTACAATTATGATCGTCCTGTTCACAAAATATTTTATTTGCAAATACAATGTGGGGTGCTGGGGATGCTGCAGCATTCCCTGCTTGGTGTTGGCATACTTCAAATATACTATATAGAAAATACTAAGGCAGTCAACTCAACTCTTTACCTTCAATAAATAAAATGATCGTTAAAAAGCTATAGACTAAATCAGGGAAGGGGCAAATTCTTTGTTACTGTAGGATCTTTAAAAAATCTTCATGGATGTCTGGAACGGTATTATCAATATAACAAAGCAGCGCAACCAAACTGGAGACTTGACTGACATACTGTCCTCTGGTAGCCAGGATAAGTTAATTACGTGGAGGCTGGTTCCAAAGGAAATAATAATAAAACAGAAATGGAAGACTGGAATGTTTTGGATGGAGATTGGAGCTGGACCTGAGCTGAAAACTTAATTTCAGTGGGGAGGAGTAAACACCTGGCCACCAGTAACCGAAGGAGTTTATCTGACTCTTGAAAGGAAAACAGAATGGACCACTTCTCATATAATGCTGCCCCGGCACATAAGATATATCTCTTCAGCACTTATCCAAATGGGCCAGATAAGAAAGCATCTGGTTTCAATATGGCAGCCGACATTTACTAAATGTTTTTTTTTCTTTTTTTTTCTCTCTTTTTATCAGTGCCTAGCTGTAGATAATTTGACAAAGTTAAATGTTAATGTAAATGTGGTTTGGGTAGGGGTGTGTGTAGGAGGAGTGTAAAAAGACAGGTGATAAGAAAGTGACATTCCGCCTGTTTCGGAGTAAGTTCTGGTTTATTCACCTAAGTATAAGTGGTTTATTTACCGTAAGGTTTGTGTATGGTTGGAACTTATCCTAGCATGCTCTGGTTGGGAGGTAGGAATCCACCCTAGACCAGCTACCAATCCATCACAAGGCAATGTTTAAGCAGGAGAGGTTATAATGTGGCCTAGTTGAGGCCTAAGAGAGAAAAGAGGCCTGGATTTAGTTTTCAGTTGCTGTTTGTCCGCATGAAAATTACATAAATGGAGGAATAGAAAGCAGGAGTCATTCCTTTTGAGATCATGAGAGCATTCCGCAGCTTCCCAGGTCATGGTCATAGAATTGACTTAAATTTGAGTATTTTTAGTTCTTTATGCCCGATGAGGAATACAACACTTTATTTCAGCTCAATATCTCCATTCAGATATCACAGGGTTTGAAAAAAGCAGCATATCCACATAAATTGCTTACGATTAGTTTCCATGCATTTTTAAGATGCTGCCAAAAAAAAAAAAAAAAAAAAAAAACTGTCATGTTTAATAAGCACATACTTAAGAGCCTTTGATTGAATCATTACTGCAGTTATTAATATGTTTCAGTAGGCAACTATTCTTTTAACCCTGTCTGATGCAGTCTGTAGCTTCTTATTTCTCAGTGTCAAATATCCAAATCCATTCCTATCTTTTTTGAGGAACATTGTATTTTTTTAACAGTTAAATGAATTTCTCACTCATATGGGGGCTAATTGATGATCCTAGGCCTATATTTACTCCTGAAGGACAAGGCCATTTATGAAGCTGTTTTTGTACCAAATCATGATTACAATCACCTGCTGACATCTGCTGTATCAAATCAAATCATTATTCAAATGTTTTGCCTCATCATTTGTCCTAAATTGCCCCCATGGAGCGTGCTTCAGACCTGAATGGCAGGAATGGACATATATTTAAAAACAACATGAAAATGGCTCGGCAAAACATTGAATATCTAGTCTTCATACTGTCTGCAAAGACATACGAGTTAAAGTTGATTCATAAATCCTTGCTTTCTGTTTCTCTGCAATTTTCATGTCATCCCTACTTTTACCTAGTGGGGATTGGAGTTTATAATCATTTAATATTTGTGCCTGGATATACAGTATATATAGCTGACATTTTAACAAGGAAAACAACATGTAGTGTGTAGTATAGTACACTGTGATATGAATTAACCCTTTGCTGCAAAGTGGTTTACCAAGGTAACCAAACCCACTCACTGCCCCTAATAAGCAAAAAAGGACATGAATCATGCAAGAAAGGGTTAAAAGTTGCCCAACCCAAATCTCTCATTGCCCCACTAATCAGAGCAGTGTAGAACCAGACCTGGTGTGGCCCTCCAGGACTGCAGCTACTCCAGCAAACACTGTCATGCGGAGCCGCAGTTAAACAGACTAAGGAATTTCACTACTTATTATATTCTCTCCTTCCCATATCATTTTCAAAAGAACAGACTTTATCATCACCCTGAATTTCTCCGCTGATCCACTGAGGAACCGTGGGAACGGAGCCCCCCCCTCCAACTCTCTAATGATTTTGGTATTGTTTCAAATTAGACATCATCTTTGAAAGTGAGCAGAATAGGGGACAGTCTTAAGTCTGGTCTGGTGTAGTATGTAGATATGGAGAGGGATTGTGTTGGGGAGGGTCAGAAGAGGATGGGGGATTTCTTGAGGGGAGGGAGGTATAAACAGGCACCACGCTGAGCATCAATGAGCCTTTTCAAAAGCCCCAGGATAATCCCGGGCTCCTGAGTTCCCATGGTGCAGGCCACACCCCCCCTGGGCGATTTGCATATTGTTTAGACAGGAGGGGAACTCAAATAACCCAGCCGCGCATTCTGACAAGCGGCCCTTTCATTCTTAAATCTCAGGCTCTGTTGCACGTGCACAAGACGCCTTCCTTCAGAGGTGTATGATTTAGGGGAGAGAGTGTGGGGGGGGCAGAGATCTCTGGATCTCAAAGGGGAGCCTTGTTAGTCTGGTCAGACGTACCTGAAATTGAGGAAGCAAGAAATAATGTGTGGGTGGGGTGAGTGAAACAGAGCATTTTATTAATTCTCCAAAGATGCCTGATGACTGAAAGGGTAGCTTATAACGTTCTGGCGAAGTGGCTTGTCTGGGGCCTTGAAGGTTGCTCACACAACTCTCAGTATAACGCAGTAGTCATACTTCCTGATATAAGTGTGCAAGTGTAACTTTTGCACAATAATAACAATACAAAAAATATATAATAATGCATAGTAAAAATCCCAGGGTTAATTTAACTCCAATAGAGTTCATTTGAGTCCAAGATGGATGGGTTGGTCTCATATAAACTCTACTGGAGTTGAATTAACACTGGGATTTTTGCTGTGTGCCTTTGTACTCCTGTTTTCTTAAAAGGCCAAGTGCAAATGAGAATGTTTCATAACTGAACATCCCCGCTTCCATAAACCTGAAATACATTAATATCTGCAGCCACCCTGACACCAAAAGAATTTTGAAGCAATTTCACTGTCACAGACAAATTTTCAGAATGGGAATAACTTCATTAGAGTTTTGCTTGAGTTGGGGCGCGCTCAAATCATCTTGTTCATTTGGTGTAAGGTGGTTATAAAACTCAGTCCAACTGAGTCATTTTCTCATCTTCTCATCTAAAAATCAAACCTGTTTATCCAAAGTCTTCCATCTTGGCTCATGCAGACAGTGAAGTTCAATGACATGAACATGTCTTCTAGTATATTGGCAGGCATAATGCTCCGATAACACAGGAACATATTCTTATTCTCTCCAACATAGTGATGAGCGGAGGTTGAAAGAGTCTCTTAAATTAATGTAATCAAACAAATCATACATAGATCACTTTTCCCAATCACCTTGATGAAATGATTGTTTTGTTTTGTTCCAAGGGCAGGATTATTGATTTCTTCGGTGCATGCAATCAGACAAAGTGCGCAAGCATTGGCTGGATCCGCAGTGCCCCCTCCCAGCCCCATGTTGATTTGTTCCCTTGATGCTGCCGGAGTTCACCTTAAAGGAACTTTTCTGTACATGAGGAATCACTGCAGTCTTCCCTCTGCCAAATCCCCATCCAAGCCAGTGATTTATGCTCCCAGAGACATTCCGCAGCCCCAGGAGAGATCGTTTAGGCCGGATTGGGGAGAGGGGAGAGGAGCTGACAAGGCAGTCAGAACTCCATTGCGTTCAGTCTCCTTGAGCAGTGGCCACAACGCTCGAATACTTAACCTATAGCCCGCATTTCATGGACAGACCTTACTCACAAGTGCCTCTCTGTTTTCAGCTGTTTTCCACCTCGGAGAATGCATGTAAACCCTGCTCCATCAGATCTATGGTCCTGTGGTTTTTCACTCCAACTTTAGAAAAGAACACCTGCTTTCACAGCAAGACATCTGCTTACTAGGCTAAATACCAGATCATGTGGGCTCAGGCAGAGGTGATTTTGTCCAAAATTATGCTTTTGAGGAAAATTTATTTAGCAGTGAAAGTTCTCAAAAGAACGGTATGCCTGTGGTATTAAAGGCAACGGAAACATTTGTTTCTGCTTTTACTCAATAAAGGTACATGTTCTTCTCGTTCTATAAATATTTTTTGCAAATTTTTTGCGATTTTTATGCACCGAGTGATCAAACGTCAAACTCTGAAATACAACTCAATAGCACAAGTTCATAAAAATCTGCTATTCTGTATATTTTAGCCAATCAAAAAATACTTTGTGTGGTAACATCCGGGCTGTTATGAGGCGCTTGGACACCAGGAAGTCAGCTGATCTGTATAAAGTGTATACAAATTAGTCTCGATTATCACTCCTGCTGCAGCTTAATTTTACGCTGAATGATCAAGATTCAATATTACTAATCATTACTTAAACCTGAGCGACAAAATCAGTCATAATGCCGCTGTGTGCGTTTTTTGTTTGCTCCAACAAAGCAGGAAACTTGGACCTACCCGTGGGCATAAGCTTGCACAGATTTCCACTGAGGAAGCCTGATTTGTTGTGGTTGCAGAACATCGGACAACGGGACTTGGTCCCAACAAAAAATCATCGATTATGTTCGACACACTTTTTACCCAGGTGTTTAAAGGAGTACAATTACACAAAATATGGTCTTGAATCGCAGTGAATATCGGAAGATTTTGAAAGATGATGCTGTGCCAATGAAATTCAGCCCCCAACAGGCTTCCAAGCCCCAAGCCCTTATAAAAATGTACCATGCTGTACCATGGTATTAATACCATGGTAAATGTACAACGGTATTTTGGGCCACGGTATACACTTCGTACCGTGGTTAGTACCATGGTAAATGTCCCACGGTATGGTATGGCAAATATACCATGGTACAGCATGGTACACATCCCAATACATTGCAAAGCACAGTACAAATCCCACGGTGTCATGGTGCGAATCACACAGTACAACATGGTACAAGTCCCATGGTACAGTTTAGTGGAAGTACCGTGGTAAAAGTCCTGTGGTATAATCCCATGGTACAAACCAGATGGTACAGTAAGGAACAAATCCCATGGTACAGAATGATACAAATCCCATGGTACAGCAAGGTACAAATCCCATGGTACAGCATGGTGCATTTTTACAAGGGTTATGACACATATGTAGAAGAGTTCACCTGTACCTGCCAAAGGCACATGGTTTTCTTTGGGATTTCCAGTTTTCTCCACCCATAATACACATGGTTACCATTATATATATAGTAAGTGAAAAATTCTGTAGTATGCTGTTAAACAATCAATCAATCATGCTACAAATTTTTTCTCTGTACATTGCGTACATATTAAAGTCGCTTAAGGTGATGCCGTTTATGCAGGAAAATTTTGGTCCAAGTTTTATGAAACTGAGCTCCGAAGGGAGTACCCACTACCATAGTAGCAAAAGGGAGTACCATGGTACCATAGAGGAACCGTGGTACCAGTGGGGGGTATCTTGGTACCCGAGGGTGTATTGTGATACGGAGGTAGTGTCGTGCTGGCCGGGGTACCGTGGTACCAACAGGGGGGACTGTGGTACTGACTGGAGGTACCGCGGTACCTGCTGGATGGTACCGGCGGAGTGTACCATGGTGACGGCAGGGAGTGCCATGGTACCGAAAGGGTGTACCATGGTAACGGCAGGGAGTACCGTGGTACCGAAAGGGTGTACCATGGTAACAGCAAGGATTACCGTGGTACCATAACGAAGTGCCATGGTACCACTATGAAAAACCATGGTACCAATAGAGTGTACCATGGTAAAATTCAGAATTAACACAGATATACCATCTGTACCATGATTTTACCATGGTATTTGCATGGTACAGCATGGTTCATTTTTATAAGGAAGTACCTGTCAACTTAAGCTAAGCTGAAGAAGCGACAGCATCAGTTACAGATAGAACAGGTAGGCTTTCCAAATCTTTTGTCATCTTATCATTTGTTATTGTACAACGTATTTGTTCCGACTCACAAATGATTAATCGGACAAATTCTTTCTTACAGTAGCCATGTATTATTTCATTTAACCTCCGCGTGCAAGAGTTTTGGTGTCCGGGTGACGTGGAAAGCGACCTCGATTCCAACAAACATGGTGCACCGCCAACAACGTATATGTCTGATCTTCCCGAGCTGATGTAGTTTTTTTTTTTTTTAAATTGCCCAAAAACATATTTGATTAGTTGGATCAATGTACTTTTATTGGGCATCTATCACTGTACCAAGTGTTTTCTTCGCCTTTAACTTCTTCAGGCTAAAAATGGACATGGCCACTTACGGCTTTGAGTCTACAAATTTAGCTCTTACAGAATACTACATGCAGTGGTTTTGTTGTAGATGGCCAGTATTCTTCATGTACTTTTTTCCTCAAAAAGACAAACATTATAGCTATTCGGGGAATTCTGTCTAATCTGTTGCGTGTGTCAACATGGCTTCTCAGATCATAGAATTGACTGCCAGATGAGTCTGCAGTCAGAAGACCGCACAACACTGATTGGTTTGCAATATCTTAATTTGACCCTGGAAAATGAAGCTGTCGGCCTGTTCATCACTGACAGGCCATCTGTCCACTTGAGGATGGGATGCTCTATTGTGTCAGTTTCAGAAACTCTATTGAACTTCAAATAATGAGTTGAAATCTGTCCTTTAATTAATGTGGCAAAGTTACACATCCACTTTTGCTTTGTTTTCATGTGACGCTTAATGAACTGATAAGCGTTCAGATTAAAATAACCAATGAGGCCTTTTCAGTTTGATATCAAGCAGTTGCTCTCACTGTGAGCATAGAGGGACTGTGTCATATGTCCTCCTGGGTCCTGATTGGTGATTGGTTTATCAGTCATTTCACTGAGGTCAGTTTCCCTACAGAAATTTGCTTTCTATGATTACACAAAAATAAAATTAATCTAATTATGGAGCAGTATTTCTTGATATTTGTTTTGCAGTGAAGAGCATAATCAGTTGGGCAATTATTCAGGCTTGAATAGGAAGAGAATCTGAGCTGGGATGAAATGCTGATATAACAAGCACCCTCCACTTTCCAGCTCTGAGTTGCTGTATTATACGTATTCTTGAAGCTAATATGCTAAATGTCACACAGCATGTCGAAAAGTTCCCAGACGAGGAGTTCTCACAAATTATGCCTTGTTGAATTTAATGGGATTTATCATTTTATTGCTTAATCGCGCGGAAAAAAAAAAAAAAAACAGGCAGTACGGCATGTACTCTTCCCGTGAGCATCTCAAACAACCAAACATATCATTTTTTTGAAACTAGGGTGCCATGTCCCATTTGGCAAGTGCTCGAACGAGTTCAAAGATTTATCTGTTTATATTCAAAGTTACCTAAAATGCACTTCTGATCTGCGTCACTCATGCATTGACCATTTCTCTTTGATTCATTTTTATAAGTTAAAGTGTACTTTACTATCTTACACAAACCACTCGATATGAGATTATATTGTTTTGCTCATTGAGAGTAAGACTGTTTATATTCCTGTGCCACCGTGCACTACAAAATATTGTTGCATGAAGCAGGTAGGCTTATACAAGTGAAGGAAGACGAGACATTGCTTATTTTTGTTCACAGTCAAAGAAACTTTTTGAAGAAAAGTGGTTAATTATTATGAAAATGTGAAGTGGAACTTCCAATTTTATTGACTTCTGTTCAACTGAAAATGGCTGAGGTTTTGCACTGTT
Organism: Gymnothorax javanicus; assembly: GCA_029692085.1. NCBI lineage: Eukaryota > Metazoa > Chordata > Actinopteri > Anguilliformes > Muraenidae > Gymnothorax > Gymnothorax javanicus. The sequence goes on along the minus strand of CM056209.1, from coordinate 13,707,816 downwards.
CTTCTGTTCAGAGGATGAGGTTAACACCCCTTCAAAATGTATTTGTGGGTCTGCACTCCGCCTGCTGTGAACTCGGCCACAATAAATAATTTTGTTGTGTATCCTGTTTCCCAAAAACAAGCGGGCTGTGTTTTAGAAATTTTCTAATCATAGCTATTATGGAGATGTTTCTGACACATTGCAGCAGAAAATGATGTTTAAAATAGCCTAGCAGCAGCATTAATGCCTTTTTCTTTCCAAATGAATTTTCGGCTCATAAGTGCTTATGGGCTGACCATACTAAAGATCCCAGACGTCTGCAGTTTGCTTTTCATAACAGTCTTTTCTTATTGTCCTCTCAGTCTCTGGGAACCTAATTATGTAAAGTATCTGACATATGACAGGAAGCTGGTCTGAGACAGGAGACATGCTACCATTGAGGAATCGTGGGTAGGAGACACATCATGCGAGAGCATGAGAGCTGCGTATAAAGGCAACTATATCATTGCTGTCTATTTTCATACCTTTCACCGTGGACACTGTCTAATACTGTATTTACTGTACTTGAGTTCAGCCCAAAATCACTTAAAAAGATAAACTATGGATATCAATTCAATCAAGTCATGTTTTATTTCTGGAGGCTCGATGGGAGTTGAAAAGGCTTTGATTTTGGAGTTCGACCTCCATCACAAAATGACATACTTTGATTGATTATTGAAGTATTCAGGATCAATTATGTCCTCCAGGACCATACTTAAATTATTCTGACACAGTTTGTACAATATTTTTGACAAAACTCAAATCAAAGCTGAAAATCTACACTTCAAGTATTTGATTGTTTCATTTCAAATTGATTGTGGTGGCATACAGAACAAAAATAATTGAAATTTTGTTGCTGTCCAATAACGTATGATCCTGATTGTATATGTGTTTTTCTGCACTTTCAGGGTTGAATTATTGTTTGAAAATGAACAATAAGTTAAACACTTTAAGTTAAAAAAAATACTAATTGTTTTAGGTGCAACAGAATTCAGCCGAGGTACGCTCTATGTGACAAACACAATATGACAAACCTCTGTACCTAAGAACACACTAGTCCAATACCACAGTTGGCTAAAGACTCCAGGCAGATATAATTAAGACAAATGAGGTTTTAATCTGGAGATAAGATGGGATTTTGTTTTCTTTGGCGAGCTCTGCTTGGCCGCTGCTCAGAAACGTCATTGTGTACACAGACGGCAGAGCGGAGTGTGGTGCCTTTTTCCTGTTTTTATTATTCCACTGGTGTCTGCACACCTCAGCCTGCTCCGGTTTATCAGGGGCCTCCGCTTCTCTGTGGACAGTCCGAGGAGGCTGGAACCCAGCATTAATTCCCAGAATGTATTGATTGTTCCAATGGCTGACTTGCTGTTATTTAATCTTTGAACTTCGTGGTGCTGGATAACAAAAATAGGATGTTAAAGAATGTTAAATCAACTGTTTTATTCTCTCATTTGAAAGCAGTGTAGTTCTAGAACATGGGTTAACAATTTTGAAAAAGCCTTGCAAAAAAAAAAAAAAGAAACTCTTCAAAGGGCAGAGGTAAACCGTTTTCAAAGAAACATGAATTTTAAGTTGGGAAATCGCAAGTGATCTATCTGTTTGAGGAAGAGAACTCTACAATGCTGTGGCTATTGTGTTTTGGATTTGCGGTGAGATGCAGCAATAAGATGCAGTGGTCAGCTGCTATGCTCGTGCAAATGGGTATACGAGTATGAGAACTAGTATGAGTAAATTGCCTGCTTGTATTTCATGCATATATGTATTTGCATGTTTGCATGCGCACGTGTGCATGCATGTGTGTTTGTGCTTGCTTGAATTAGTGCATATGTGTGTGCATGCACATGCATATGTATGTGTGTGAATGTGTGCATGTTTGCGTGTGTGTGTGTGTGTGTGTGTGTGTGTGTGTGTGTGTGTAGGGGCACGCGTGAGTGCATGCATCAGTATGTGTGAGTAAATGTGTACATGCATATGTGTGCATATATGTGTGTGTGTGTGTGTGTGTGTGTGTGTGTGAATGTTTGTGTTTACAGGGTAGCTCTTGGTGGATGATGCAGCTCCAGCAGGTGGTGTGTTCTGCACCTGTACTTAATTAAACCCAGTAGCTGGGGTGGAGAACAGCTGGTGGGGGTGGAGGGGGGTTCCACTGTTTGCTTTCTGGGGACAGGAGCTCCAGACGAGCTGTCATGGAGCAACTATGGACAGACAGATTAAATAAGCATGTGATGCAAGATATTTTAGTGAAAGCAATCTGAACCAACTGTGCTCTACCACAACTCACCCCCCCAATTCCCCCACCATTCTCCTGCATCTTTATCCTCTGCTAATTCTGTAGGGCAGTTGTGATGTTTTAATTGCATCACACTGTGAGAGAAAGGAATTGGACACGGCTTGCAGATGGGGGTGTTTGCAGCGTCAGATCCGAAGCCCTCAGCGGAGCAGCAGTGCAGGGGACCCCGACATCTGGAGAGGAACAAGTGACATCATATCCAGTTAATGCCTTGATAAATAACCAGTCTATGGATCTACACGCACACACACACACACACACATACATACACATACACTCATGCACGCACGCACGCATACACATACACACACACGCATGCACACAGACATACACACACATGTACACACGCAGATATACACACACTCACGCGTACACACTTGCGGAGACACACCCACATCTTTACAGAGCTTACATATGCAAATACACGTATCGGAGGAATAGTTCCAGGACATAACCCTTTGATTTAAAGGTCATTTAACAAATTTAAACAAAGAATATGCAGCATTAATGAGCCATTTTTTTTCTGCAGACTACGGTTATCAACAGATCACCAATTCTCATAATCCTTCTTTTGCTGAAATATACTGTTCTGATCCTTTATTCAAGAGGACCATTTATCTCGGTGATTGGAAAAACAGAAAAATTAATTGTTTTGGTCTCAGAAAATCATAGGTATTGAGATCTGATTTTTTTAAAAAAAAAACATCCACTGGATTGATTTTGCAACACTCATTTTTAATTATTTATCAGAATAAACATTAAACCTGTCACTTTCCTGTAGCACTTGTGCACTCCTTTTGTGTACTGTCAATTTATCTCCTCAGATCTCATCCCTCGCATGAAGTTTCGTTATAATCTCATGTATGAAAACATGGTTGAAATGAAAATAAAACTACACAGTCAACTCCCTTGTCACGACACACTGAGGGAGACACAAGCATCACCTCTCTCTCGTCTCATCCTTGTTTCTGTCACATGGAGTACGCAGGATCACTGCAAGATATTTCTGTATAACTCATTACAGCCAGGCTGAAACTTAACCGTGATGCTGTTGGACATTACAATGTCTCATGTACATTTTTTGGAGTTGTGTTAATATGAAAAATTTTGTTCATCCGGTAATATTCCACTTTACAGACATTATAAAGCACAGCACTTTGTGTAGGGAGTAAACACTGTAAACCCTGAGAGTCTGGTGAACTCTAATGTCTTGTGGAAACCGATTACCTCCAAAAAATTGTGTCGGCCATCTTAATTGCATTGTGTGGAAGGAACTGAAAGAAAATAAGTTGAAGTTGTCTTTTACTTGTTTTTAAGTGCTGTGAACACAAGATCATTGAGTTGGCATACTAAATTTTTTTTGAGGTAATCAGTTTCCATAAAACATTTGAGTTCACCACACTTGTCAGGGTTTACAGGCACAGTGACCTTCTCCTCTGATACATACTGTGCAGTGGGAGCCTGGTGAAGAGAGACGCAGTCATGCTCTCAGCAGCTTTATCCGTTCCTCAGACTCCTCATACACACACATATCCACAAACATACACATGAATTAACACACACAAATCCTCTTCTGCCTACATTTTTCTGCCAGTCTCTGTGTAACTATCCCAGTGTCTTTCAATAAGCCCAGAGGACTTTTTTTTACCCCCTCATCATAGAAGCTTTCCTTCACAATAGGAGATATATTATACGTACAGGACCCTATCTGTTATGCTCTGATTCTAGACCTTTCCACTGCTTTGTAGTGGTTTAAGATTTCATAAGGAATCAGTCCTATCCTATCCCTGAGACTGCCGGCCTATTAGTTCAAACTCATTGGCCGTTTATACAAACTGAGCTGCATATGGCATTTGCTGATACCATTACTCAAAGCCCCGCACCAGTTTCAAGACGGGAGCCTTGCCAAAAGAGTATCATGTGTTTGAGAGCCAGCTCACCACCAACTCTGTACCCAATGAACTTATGCAGCAGGACTTTATTTGATTCCCCCCTACCTAAAAAAATTCAATCTGTATGAGGGAGTTTGTACAGATCAAAGTTTACAGCAATAAAGTCTTACTTTTCGCACAGACGGGCAAACGCACAAAAATATTGCGGCACAGAAGCCTCTTTCAACTGCACTGTCAGGGCATTTGTGCATGCTGGGATTATGTCATCCTGAACAGAAGCAGCCTAGGCATTCGTGAGGCTGCTGGTGCTATGCAATGCTCTTTACCAATATATTTTGCAACATGTAAGGTGTTCATTTTGAAAATGTTTGCATGAAATAAATCACAAAGTTCTGCCAAGCTTTGCTCATCAGTATACTCTGACAACTATCTACTCTTTTAAGACCATTTTTTTGTTAGCCTAGTTATCGGGTGGTTTTCCTTGGTATGGCCTACGCTTCTTTGTCTATATACTGCACAGTCTGTGGGTATTTTATGTATTTATTTATTGCAAAACTGTTACAAAGGGAAAAAAAAACTGTTAGCATATACAGTATAATTCACACAATAGGGATAGAAGTACGCGCAGATAAAGGTTCCAATCTCTACTTCAACCTCATATTCATTGTTTTCGAGTCCTTTGTGTTGGAATGCATTTGTGTTATAGTCCAGACATTTTTTGATTTTGCACAGCAAATGCCCTGTATAAAACCATCCTCAGAATGCCTTTATGTAAATGTAATGTGAAAATGACCTCAGAACAAAAGGGAGGAATGGAATTGAATATTGAGAGGGATGGAGAGTCAGAGAATGAGCGGAAATACAGTATTTGTCACATTGTGAAACTACATCACCTGCAATGTGTAAATGATGGCGTGAAAGGCTGAGCGTATTAATTGGCCATCTGTAGTTGGTCTCTTGGCAAAGTTTCATGAACATGGCTGGAGTCCAGACCAGGTTGATATGAAAGCCGACCAGACAGAAAAAAAAAATACTGAGTACAGGCAACAATGAAAGTACTATATAGGTACAGGTTGTATTTTCTAAATTTGAGCATTTAGGCCTAGATAAGCTAAATTATTAAAAACTAAATATTGTTATGGTCCAGCTACTTACCATGCATTTGTTTTGCTACAGGTCAGCACAGATTCTATGCTTATGTTCTCTACTCAGTGTAATACAATGTGACTACTGAAGAACACGAGTTGCCGATACTTGAGCCCCTGATTTATCCTCTCAACACCTGTCCTCAAAAATACTACAAAAGTACTTCTTCATTCAGCAAAACTATGAATACAGTGCCCTCCACAATTGTTGGCTCCCTGAGTGAATATGAGTGAAACAGGCTGTGAATAAAAGTCTTTGTCATTTATCCATTTGGTCTTTCACTCAAAATATTGACAAAAGCATTGGCATCCCTAGAAAATCCTGAAATACATTTCCTGTCTTATTTTACATTTTTAAGTTCACCTGTACAAATCTGTGACTAAGCTGGACCTTTTAAACAATTACTGGGATGTACCTCTAACAGCAAGAGCCAAAGAAATTTTGCCTTTCATCACACCATAGGGGTCGGTCCTATTCTGTAATATCTTTTGGGCTGAAAAATGCTCCAGTAACATTTCAGTGCCTTATAAACAAGGTGTAAGCTGGTCTTACAGGGTACGCAGCCTATTTGGATGAAGTTGTGGTTTTTCATACACATGGGAAGCTCATGTTTGATGTCTGAATCTAGCATTTGACCAGTTGGCATAGGAGATCTGTAAACCTAGTGAAGCATGAAATTGCAAAAGCAACAGTGATCTAACTTGGCAAGGTTTTATCCATTCTTGGCTAACTTGGCTCTGTTGACTAACCTCCTGAGTAAAAGTGCTCCTTTTGTCTGGTCTCCCCACTATCAAGCTGTTTTTGCTAGGGTACGAAAACTGATCTGCTCTGCTGTTCTTGCAGCTACTGATTTTGACAAACCTTTTCAAGATGCCGGTGGATATAATTTAAATTGGTGCTGGGTCTATCTTCCTACAGGAAGGTGAAGGGGGATTTGAACATCTTTCCTGCTTCCTCTCCCATAAGTTTTATCATCACAAATTAAATAACTCAGTTATTTAGACAATAGCATTTTGACCTGCCTTTGCTTCTCTCTTTCAAGCTGTCCTTGACCGTCTAGCTCCCACCTCATTGAGGGATTGGCATCACCAGCTTGGAGTTTATGCCTGTAAGTTGGATATTTCAAGACAGCTCTCTCTCTCTCTCTCTCTCTCTCTCTCTCTCTTTCTCTATCTCTCTCTCCCTCATATAAGGCGGGCGCCTTTTATGCACTCAGCATTTTTTGTCACAGCTTGTCATTATCCCTATTTTAGCCTTAACCTATGTTAGGTTTGCACCCACATTTTCATAGCACCCAATGCATATCCTTCACAACTGATTACTGATGTTGACATCTCATAGTTTGCTTATGTTATCTTTCTTAAGTTATCTTTAACAATTAATTAATTTAGTTGAACTGTTACAGTGTCAGGTGGCATGGTGGTGCAGTGTGTTGCACTGTTGACTTGCAGCAAGCCAGACTCCCAGGTACTCCAGGTTCTTCCCACTGTCCATGCATGTCAGGCTAATTGGAGACTGTAAATTGCCCACAGATATGAGTGTGTGAGCAAATTTTGCGTGTGCCCTGTGATGGACTGATGAGTTGTTCAGGGTGTGTCCTTGTCTTCTGCCCATAGTCAGCTAGGATAGGCTCCAGCTCCCCTGCAACCCTAGTGAGGAAGAAGCGCTTTAGAAATGGATGGATGTATGGATGTTACTGTTTAGACCTCCTCCCTTCATTAGGCTCCTGAATGAGCCAAGCATAATATGACTGATCTGTTAATTATTCTGATATCCTCCTCTATTTGAACTCCTGCAAAATATTTAGGATACAGATGCTGCCTGCAGCTGTCGATGGCACTGATAAAAATGTCAGACTGAGTTATATGATTAAAAAAGGAAGCTGGCACAAAATCCTGGAACGCCTGGCCTTTGTTGCGGACTCCTGATGAAAGCAGCTTACATCACTGCTAAACCTCATCATCCCAATCATCCCATATCAGGGGTCTGAAACAGTTGCTGATTTAAATCTGGAAATGAGAGGCAGCAGGACCCTTGGTTCTCCCTGTCCGTGGTTACAGCACCTCTGGGAGGGTGGATGAAGAGAATGTAAAAACAAAATTGTAATGACTGCCGTCATTAGACAGCATTGCATCTGAAGCCGTAAAATGAACTGACTGATTGGGCAGGTTTTGTTTGCCAGGAAAACAGGCGACTGGGACTTAGAGCTGCAGTAATTGTGGCACAGCTGGTGCTGAGCGATAAATACACCTGCCAAACTAATGGTATGGAGAATGGGCAGGTTATGCACATTTTCTTCATGCTTGCCACCCGATATAGAGGACAGACAATCCTTTCCACGCTTTCCATTCTAGCAATCCCTCCAAAACGTTCTCTTTACTGAAAATGCGAGGAGCTCCTACTAGCATGTCATATAACTTCCAAGGGGGTTCTAGCGCCTAGCTTCAGCTCAAGGCATTTGCGTTCCTTCAGTCAGGTGGACCTAAAATCTAAGTTTAAGGGCCTGAATTTCCCTATTGTATGCAGTGACCACAAGGATGATTGCAACCTTTTCCACTATTCGTCAATGGAACTGGTGATTCTGCGTAAATGTGATCCTATGCACGTGTTATGAGATAGCCGCAAGTGGGCTTCATGAAAAATGCGCCAATCAGTTTCAAGGGGTTGGGTCAACTTCGATTTTAATATTGTCGCTCGTTGCCAAGGCTCTGGTGTGTGCACAAAAATAACGCACAAGCATGATTTACATCTTTGTTTTTGTTTAGGTACTAGCTTTTATTTTGTAGGCATTAATACATAATTTTATACATTTTACTACATATCAAAGAAAGTTCTTTGTAGCATTTATGTTATTTAAAAAATAACAAATACATGCATCGAGTTCACCAAGGTAACAACAGTCACATTTTCCCAGTATGGTGGCTGTGGGGTGGTGGGGTATCTAGAAGCCACATACCCTGCCCCTGCTCTGACAGCCCCCAACCCCCCCACCCCATCCTGTGCAAGTCTGTCCAAGCGGATGCCTGTATCCCAACAACATCTTTCCTTTTCCTGTCAAGAGCCAGCAGTGAATGAGAGGAACAAAAGACAAAACAAAACAAAACATTTTTTTTTTTTTTTTAAGTGCCACTTGACTGCATAGCAGCCCTTGTTTAGTGCTGAGTATGCACTTAGTATGATGGAAACGGAAGCGTCTGCAGATTTAGCTATCCCTGTTCCTCATGATCTCCTCCAGCCAGGCCCCCCTGACCAGCTGCTCCACAGAATACAGTCTTTACCCAGTCTGTCTCCCTGTTGAAATAGTATATTAAATCAAAATATTCGTTGGAGGTATTATCATCAGTATAGCAGCGCGTCCATGTAAAACAGCAATTTTTTAACCTCATTATCTTTGTCATTGCAAGCATAACACCATCGCATCAGTGGACAACACTTTCCCTCTGGCTTGAAAAATGTTGATTTTGGAATAGCTAAGTTAAGCCATTAACTTGTTGTGGGAGAAAACTGTACTGAAGATGAAGATTTCTTCTGTAAAAGGTTTATCAGTTTTTTTTTTTTAATTTAAATGGAGTGGTCTGAGTCAGTAACTATTAACTGTCAGAAAATGAATTGGTCATTTAAAAACTGGATTTTGTGTTTACTCGCCTTGTCTTTGTCCTATATCAAAATAAGCTGGATGATCTGAAACATGTAAATATGATAGATAGGCAAAAATAGAAGACATCAGGAAGGGGGCAAATACTGTTTCACACCACCGTACAAAGTGTGTGTATACACAGTATACTTATAGTATATATACTCACCAATTTAGTCAGACTAAACTACACTCTAAATTCATCAAGCCAACCGGCCAACTAGCCAAGCACAAGAAATCTAAGAAACTGTTATGATGTTGACATGGATTTTTATAGCCAAAGCTTATATCATCTGTCACGAGGTGACAAGTTTCTGTACGAATCTCATTCAAAGCCATTGATAGTATGCTTTTAATTTGTGTAAAAGCTCCACAGTTTGGCAGTCTAGAGCATTATGAAATAGAACTTTTATTTGTAGTTGTTCTTGTCAATGTCATCAATCCATGATTAAATTTGCTTTATTAAGGGAAAGACCTGAATAAGTTAAGAATGCTTTCAACCCAGAATAATCTTCAGAATGCTTTCATTCTGAGCCTCACGAGAGCCTCATTTCCCAGAATGAATTCTAGACAGGAATTTAGAGAGCATTGCTGGCTCCCTTCCACTGAGTATTCATTACTTGGAGCGAGCATTGATGATGTCTGTTGTGTTTTTGTTTGTTTTTTTTTTTTCTTTACTTTGAGCTTTGCCCAATGCCAGTTCTCCTCGGTATACGCCTTTGGCTCGATCCAAATGTTTCCACTGCAGACCAATGGACCTTCACCAACTTTGGTCATGCCAACTGTAACCTTGACTGACCTGCTCAGCATCATAAGGGTAAGTCTGTAAGGGGATGGGGTCACGAAAGTAAATAATGAGACTGCTAGCGATAGTGGACTTCAGATCACATTCGCTCCTGTGGATTCGACCGTAAATTAAGAAAAGAGGCTGCAAATGCAGTCCTCTTCACAATTTTTGGCACCCCTGAAAAATATGTGTAAAAAGCATTAAAAAAAAAAAAAATCACATTCCATTAAGGTGAATTTACTCTGAGAAAAAAATCCCTCATGAAGAAATAGTTATTATTAAGAAAACCATATTTACCACAACTATTGGCAACCCTGTGCTGACTACATCTTTGTACCTCCTTTTGCCAATTAATCAGCACTGAATCTTCTCCCATAACATCTTATGAGGTCAGAGATTGAGGAGCAGGGAATCTGAGATCACTTCCTACAGAATTTCTGCAGATCGTCAACGGTCCCCGATTCTCTCTTCCACACTCTCCTCTTTCGCTCAACCCACATTTAAATAAAATGCTGGGCATTATAACATCACCTGTTCAGCCAATATTTTTATTCCACCTCACACCTACTTTTCTGGGAGGTGCTCTGAGAACAATATCAGAATTAGTGTTTACTTCTAGCAAGAAAACAATAGTTAATAAAACAATGTCTTGTACCATTTTCCATTTAATATGGGTCAAAAATGATCACCAATTTTTTTTAACTGCATATTCCATATCGTCCCAACTTTTTTGAAATGCAGTAGTAAACTATAGATGCATTGGGATGAGGAGGAGGCAAAGACTTAAAGAAAAAAGAAATAGGCCCTCCTCACCCCTCTCCTCAGTGATAGAGGCAGTATGCACTCCCTATGTACACCATCTCTTCAGATTACACCCGGGACAAAGTCACGATTGTTCCAAACCTCGCATTCACCGAAAAGGTCTCCACCCCCAAACACCAACTCCCTCCCCCCCTTGGGAATCTCAATGTTCCTCTCTGGAGAGAACAGAAGAGCAGGCCTTAAATCGAGTACCATCTCATTTACCTCTTTCATCCAGATCCCAACACTCACCGCTGCTTTTAAAATACATGGACAGAGAAGTAATCCGTCAAACCCTCGACTCGAACGTATAAACACTCAGCTGGGTGATGATAAATCCCTTTTGCCCTAATACACATTTCTCAACTGTGCATTACGTAGAACCCCCAACCCCACTCCATCCTGGCCTCCCTACACTAATGCAGTCTGTCACTATGCCATCTCCATAACTACAGGACAGGATGGTCCAGAATAGGAGTAATTTATATGCCAACATCTCTCCATCCCTCCCAACACCCCAGGGGTTCCAAAGCTGGACCAGGGGAACAAGAGGGGCTAGAGGGGTGTGTGTGTGTGAGAGAGAGAGAGAGAGAGAGAGAGAGGACTATGGAGAAATGAAAAGAGGGAGAGGGCAATGAAGATGGGAGAGAGTGAGAAAGAAAGAGGCAATGGACACTGTGAGAAGGGGAGTGACTGTTAGGGAGAGGAAGAAAGATAGGGAGAGATATTTCAGTGTGAATGAAAGATAGAAGGAGAGAATAAAGGAGAAAGTGAAAAGATGTTGGAAAAAGATGAAAAAATAGTGAAGAACAGGAAGAGAAAGACGGACAGAGGTCAGGTGAGAGAATGAGACAAAAAGAGAAATGACTCTGCAAGGTAAACACATATATGCTCAAGTCCTTGTTATACTGGCACTGCAGTGAGCTTGTGGACTGGTATTCCACTGCAGCTGACAGTGGCAGTATTGGTGAGCCACTTCGCAAGAATCGAGCCGCTACTGAGATATGAGAAAGGCTTAACCCCTCTCTTCTCCTGTCCTCTCTCTCCCACTGCGGCAGTGGGATGTGACAGCTGTGAGTAACTACAAAAAAGGGTCACCCCATTGTGTGCCAATCAAAGTCCAGGGGTCAGATATACTGTTCATGCGTTCGTTCCACCTATGGATTCAGCCGCCTGATGTAGTTCATTAGTTCGACCTCCTGCATGAAGAACTGAGCTAATCCTATATCAGCTCACTACATCTGATGTACTTTTTGGAATCTGCTGAGATTTGCTGTCCGCTGTTTTCGATTCATCCGAAGCTACTTAAGGGCTGTAGGTAGCCGCAGTGTACCACCTGTGAACTCATCCCAGATCCTTGGTCAAGGGCATGTCTTTTAGGAAATCAGAGCAGCCAAAAAAAATCCACGTAAAAAAGCCTCCTTCACATGTGACAACACTCATTATAATAATTGTCTCATTCAGAATAATCACAATGACTGGAATATATAAAAACGTGTACTAATTATAGTCATATTATTGTTCACCACTGTGCCACCCTGTACCCTGTACATTACAAGTTAAAAGACTGTCAGAAGGACTGATGCCAGGTCAATTTTAACATTTAACAACAGAGTTCTTTCAGGAGAGTCCCAGCACTGAGTCCTTTCAGGAGTCATGGAAAAGGACACCAACACTGTCATTGATATCCCACACTAGCGTCTTGACTTAATGCAAGCACATAATTTCAGGCACATACAGGGAATTTCCGAAGACCCAGCTAAATAACAATGAGCGTCATGTCCTGTAACATGCCAGAATAACTTGTTCAGCTCTCACATCCAACCATTTTCTTTAACATTCTCATTTTAATATTGTTGCTGAAGTACAGGGCGAGTCAACCAGAGATTAGAATCTCATTAGCTCCAAAGACTTAGCTCCACTTGGCAGCTGCATACATTATTTATAATCTGCCATATCCATGACTTTTGGCAATGCCCACCTGGCTCAGGATTTGAATACATCTTAAACATATACAGGTGCCCACTGTAAAACTCCTCTCTGAAGTGCATGTTGTCAGAAGTTTCAATTAGTGTTCCATAATTTACTCGTACATGCATTGTTCTCTCAAAATATACACCCAGCAGAACAACATGAATTCTTCATGGCTTGGATTCAACACAGTGCTGGAAACATTCCTTGGAGATTTGGGTCCTAGTTGTGATGATAGCGTCACACAGTTGCTGCAGATCTTTCAGCTGCACATTCAAGATTTCTTCCCCAACATCCTCAACGTGCTCTGCTGCATTGAAGTCTGGTGACTGTGGGGGCCACTGGAGAACACTGAAGTTATCGTTATATTTGTGTAACCAACTTGAGATCTGTGTTTTTTGACATGGTGCATTATCTTGCAAAAAGTAGCCATAAGAAGTTGGTCAGACTGACATTAAGGAATGTACATGGGCAGCAGCAAGAGTAAGGTCTGCTGTGGCGTTTAAATGATTCTCATGATTTAATAATGCTGAAAATTATCATTACCAAATCACAATGACCTGAGACCCAGCATCTTCAAATGAGGACATCACATTTAAGCTTGGCATGACAAATTAAAGTCTGAGTCTCGCGAGGTTAAGCTCAACCCGCTAAAATATGTGTAAAATTCTCCATTATTTTAAAAACGAAGGTGCTGGACCTAAACATCATACATAACTTTGAAAAATATATATACACTTGATTCGCTTTTGCACGCTGTTGTGTGTCCAAAATAGGGCCATATATGACAAGATGTCTTGAAAGGACAAGAAATATGTCAAACATTGGAATAGTTTTGAATTATCTGTAATTATCTCCTTTTTTATTGTTTTGGTCGCTCTCCATTCTCGCCATTTCGAAATTGGCCATTGTTTTTGCACCCAAGAGGCCACAAGTTTCATCAGGAGAGCCGGCTGAACCAGCTAGAAGTCGAGGTTATTGAGTTCAGAAGATTCCATTGAGAAATGTGGGTAAGGTGACACCATGGCAACTCAAATAAAACCGGTGTCCTGCGATTACCCAACATTCAGGTTGGGGTGGGGTGATGAGATTCTCTGTAAACAATGAATTTTTTTCATCCTAAGGGAATATGATCTGTCGACGCCTACAGGGAACAAAAAGTCACACAAAACCCTCAGTCACCGACTTTCGTCAGATAAAGATAAAGTAATGCCCCTCTTTTCTTGTATTTATTTGTATAGTTGGGGGGTTGGACTTATAATGCTGAGTTAACAATTAATTCTGATGGCGGAATGCATTGCCAAACTATGACACTGCATTTCCTGCAAATTCCAAAAAACCTACCCTTAAAAAGGTTAACCTTATTTATAATGAGCTAAAAGAAAAAAGGTACCTGTTATGTTCTCAGTGTTCGCCAATTGTTTATCCCTGCAATTCAGCTGTCTGTTTCAGTTTTGGTTTCATTTCTTCTATTGATTCTCGTTATTTAATTATTGTCTTATACCCCTACCCTTCCCCCTGTTTAATTCCCCCTCCCTGCGCACCTGTTCTTTCACAGTGTAGATCGTCGTCTTAAGGGCTCGGCGATATTGCCAAAATTTTAAACCGCAATATTGTATTTTTTTTCATAATTACAATATACGTATATCACACAAACTTTTTTTTAAATAATGCAAATAATAATGCTGTATCGCTTTTTGGTAATATTTAATTTCTCTTTTTTCATGACAGGAACCTATATTAGCGTCTGTACTACTACGACATCCTGTCTACGATCAAGGATAGTTCTACTTTATTTAGCTGCAATATTATTATCAATATTATTTAGATTACAATATGGACAGGTGAAAATTGGTTCAAGTGGTGTTTGCCCGACAGAAACGGGGCACCCTTTGAACGCTATTGGGGTTTTGGGACTATGGAAAGGGGGCTACACTTGGTACACGTTAGGTTTATTTTAAGAGATCAACTCGCCAGAACGGACATCAAGACAATACTCGGAACTGGAAATCCCCATGCAAACTGAAATCTAGCGCAAAATAATCCATTATAAACAGCAGGACACCACAGGGCCATGGAAAAGCCCTTCAGAATGATGTCTGGTCCTACTACTGGTCCAGTCAATATGGTGCAAGTGAACTTTTAGATCCTGCGCACTGAAATCGTTGCACTAGTTTGTAAAAAAGCACAGTTGGATTTTAGGAGAGCTGTGCAGCCTCAAACAGTCCGTGCAGGCAAGGTACAATTCCCTGTTATCCTCCAACGGCTGAAGTGCCACAGTGTTCGACTCGGCTGCTTTCACAGCAAAACTGAACGTAGTTTCTCTTTGAATTAAAAGCTCTCATCTGAAAGTGATTTTCGCATTCAGCCCTTGACAAGGATCCTCAAATCTGGCCCTTAAATTGAAATCCAGCCCTGGTTTCCATTTCTTACAGGTAATTCACAGAGCATTTAGTGCTGGTTATTGGTCATACTGTCCACCTGCTTTATTCCCAGGCAAAAGGAGGCTGGAAGCCCAGTAGTTCTCGACTTGATTTGAGGATCAGATCCCTGTGACTTGAGATCACACATATAGTACGTCATTGTAATGTTCTTACCAAATACTTCCAATGTCAATGTTACAATCACCATCAGCAACTGAATACTATTGTTCAAGTACAAATTATTGACTGCCTTCGATAATCTGACTTGTCACCTGGTGGCGCCTAATCAATTTCATATTTGTTCAAGGTAAATTTGTGCCACGCTAACTATTCATCAGTTCACCAGAAGGTGCAGACAACAGAATAATCGGTTTGCATTTAATGGAAATAATATAAATAATTTACTACGATTGTGTTTAATTGCATCAATTTATATTGAGGCTACATTTTGCATTGATAATAATGCAACTTAAATGTGGTGCCAGATGTGTCCACAGAATAATGGTGGGCACATTAAAGAAAGTAAGCTAAGTCTATTTCGCTATGTGTGCACCTTCTTCTTTGTGTATATCAGAGCCCTGACACGTGCTACGGATATGGGTATTGACTTAAAATGGCCTCTTTTTACAGATCACTCCTCATATCACGCCTACTGGCAGCTATCGCAAAGCGCGCCCATATTTTTAAATACACTAAGAAGAGCCACTGACATTGAGGTAGTGATATCCCTTGTATGTATCAGATATGAAATGTAAAAACTGGGCCCATTAAGTTTTAGGCTCAATTATAGACTTCAATATTGGTATGTTTAGAGTTGGCCATGTGTTTGAATAGGCCAGAGTTTCAAAAAAGTGTGTTTCCCCTTGGGTATTTTAAAGGAACGGCAGTAACAGGTTATGTACAGCTCAGATAGTTTCAGAACACAAAGACACAGTTCTGCAGTTCTCGGCTCTTTATATAACAGATCCAATTCTGTTTATTTTTTTGTACTGCTTCTCAACCTGTGTCCATCCTCTTGTGACCTGAATGTATGCAAAAGTTCACCCCCTCCTTGTGTCTGAAAACAAAAAAAACTGCTCAGAGTTATCTAACAGAGCACTGGAATTTCCTGTGGATCGTTCAGAATGAGAAAAATTCTCAAGATGGAGGAGGAGGTACGATCCGCTTTCACAAAACCTGTTCCATCCTGTTGCGGGAGGTAATGCCCTGATGCCCTACTGTCACCACTCATGGAAAAGAGTATAAGAATTTTGACAGGGTCAGGGTTTAAAAAGAGCTGCAATTCTTTCACAAGTCACACGATGTGGATGTGATTTCTTGCAAATAGGCCGACACCGTAAAGCCAAATGTTTAAGTTCTGAACATATGCTAAACACTTTTGCGTAATACTTTTTAAACATGTCACAGTGTTTAGATTCAGTTTTAAAGTGCATTCAACAAATCTGAAAAACCTTGGTCGCAACATCCAATCAGTGTTTTGAATGAGAACACCTATTTACAAAAATAATCACCAGGCATTTCGCTTTTACATACTGGTGTTTAGATTATGAACATGTCACAAGTTCCACGGTTTTACAGTGTAAAAGTTTTATTACTTATGTCTAGTTATTTATTTATTTATTTATTTATTTATTTAATATTTTTAATTGAGAATGTTGGAGCTCTGAGACAAAAAGCAAAAAAATTGTGTCCCTGTTCGAACATTTATGATATTTATGAACGTATTTCCTTTATCAACATCTATCAACGTATTTTCGAACATTCGAATCCCAGCTGGGCATTTAATCTCATATTGCCACTTAATCATTCATAGAAAGAAGGGCCAGTTTTCTTCGACTGAGGGGCAGCGGGGATTCGTTTCTTTGGGTTACACTGCGCTGGATTTACTCTGCCCCCCTCTGGCCAACCAGAGTGGTGCAGGATCAGCAGTAAAAGCGCTTCCCAAGTTGATAGCAAATGCCTTGCGGTTGACAATCAACTCCATGAATGAGAAGGATGCAGGATGTATTTCCATGCTGGTCATATCACAGTAGAATGTAAAATAAAGAGAATTTTAAGACAATGTAAGTCTGTCCCTTGAAATACTGGAGCGAGCTGAGAGCTCACAAAAACACGCTCACAACAGACACATGGGGGTTGGGAGTAGAACAGAACTAGAACAGAAGTGGTGTCTTTATCAAGTTGAATTGTTGGATTCGGGGCGAGGTGGTCAGAGAACTGAGGTTTGGGTTCCATCTCAAGGTTAAGTCAGATTAGAAGGCAGATCTGGCGCATTGGTCCAAAAATGACGACGAAAAAAGGCAGGAGAGAGTGGGGAGAAAAAAAAGACAGTATGAATGGAAGAGAAGCACAGAGGAAGAATTATGCTGAGCATAAAAAGTAAAAATAATAATAATAAATAAATAAATAAATAAATTGGTATGGGAAGATGGGCAATCGTGAAGAGGACAGAAGATTTAGATCAAAGTACAGTGAGTACCGCAGGAGGGACTGAGAGAATAAAAGAGGAGCACAGTCTGCTTACACAGCTTAACTGGATGCAGAATGGAAATGCTAGCCCAAGTGGTATTGATTGGGTGTTGGTAGTAATAGAAGATAGGGGGTCGTTAATCTTAAGGGACGGAGCTACTGAGTCATCACATCTGCTCTGTGCTTGTAGTGCAAGCCGGTTTCGCCCATATGACCATTACAGCCACAATCTCCGCACAAGGGCAGAAATCACATTACTTGAACATAATTGTCATTGCATCACCAGAATACAAGTAATAAACTGTCATGCATACAGAAGCCGTAATAACATCACCTGTCCAGCCAAAATCACATCCTTTGGTCCAAACATGTTATTACATTACCCATACAGAACCCATGATCATTTCACCAGTACAGACTCCATAGTTTTATCACCTGTAAAGAAGTCATAATCATATTACCTCTATAGAAACCATAATTATCTCACCTGTATGGAGCCCATCATTATATCACCTGTTCAGAAGTCAGAATTGCATCACCTGAACAAAAGGCAAAATTACAATCATTGCACAGCCGTAATCACATCATCAGAGCAGAACCTATGATCATATCACTGGTATAACTGTCATAATCATCTGAACCAAAGCTAAATTCACATCACTTGCACAGAAGTCATAATCACAGTACCTTTACAGAATCCATAATCACATCACTTGTACAGAAGTCATCATCATAACTCCAGTACAGAGCATGTGATCACAATATCTTTACAGAACCCATTATCACAACACCTGCATAGAACCTACGGCCACATTTCCTGGACAGTGACCATAATCTCATCAGCTGTACAGAAGATGTAATCGCATTACCTATATGTCACCTTTAGAGAACCTATAATGGCACCATCCGTACCAAAGTCGTAATCACACCTGTAAAAAACCTCTAATGAAATGTACTGCACAGATCTCATAATCATATAACCATACTATAACCTGTACTGTAGCAATAATCATACCACCTGGACAGAAGCCATGATAACATAACCTGTACTGAAACCATAATGACATCGCTTGTATGGCAGTAATGATCACCTGTGTAACCAATAATCAAATCTCTTTTACAGAACCCATAATCACAACCCCATTGTAGAACGTAAAAACACATCACCTCCACAGAACCATAATCGCATCATTCGCATAAAATAGATAATCACATTGCCTGTAAAAAAAAAAAAAAGACAAAATCACATGACCAGTACTGAAGCAGTAATCGTACCATTTGTACCAGTCACCTCTACAAACAGCATCACATCTTGCAGCCGAAATACTGCAGCTTGCATTGGCTGAAAGTATAAACAGTTGAAAACTGGGATTACAGCTCCAGACCTCACTGGCAAACAGCATTCGCAGGCAAGTGAGCTCTCATAAAAATAACGTTCTGCCCTACTGCTCTTGAGCCATGACGCATACTGAAACTGCATATAGACGAGAATCCAAAAATACATATGAAATACTGAAATGCATAGACCCATGAAAGATTACATTATGATTGTTGAGTTTTTTTTTTTTTCTGAAACGTGCAAATGAAATGGCACCTCCACTCTCAGCATGATGCTTGCTGTGAAAAAGTATTTGCTCTTTTCCCGATTTCTCCTATTTTTGCATATTTGTCGCACTTAAATGTTTCTGATTATCAAAACTGATTTTAATGATAAAGATACTCAAGCAATCACAAAATGTGATTTTTAAGTGATGATTTTTTAATTGAAGGAAAAATGCTATCCCAACACATTTTTGGCCTTATGTGAAAAAGTAATTTCCCCTTCATCAAATAATCAACAGTATTACACATTTTATCGATAATTGGGCTCGGTGTCACTAGACACACCCAGGCACAATTATTGCCAGCTCTGTTGAATCTAAAAATCACTAAAATCTAAAGAAATTTAAGAACAGAAGAGAAATATAGTTTTTGACATCTATCAGTCTGGGAACGGTTACATAGTGATTTCTGAGGCGCTGTGACTCCAGAACCATGGTAAGAGCTATAATCTACAAATTCTGAAAAGTTGGAACAGTAGTGAACCCTCCCGGGACAGGTCAGCTGACCAAATTCCCCTAAGAGCACATTGACGTCTCATCCAAGAGGTCAAAAAAGAAGCCAGACTAACATCTAAAGAATGCAGGCTTTACTTGCCTCAGTTAAGGTCAATGTTCATAATTCAGCCATCAGAGATTGGGCAAAAATGACATCCATGGGAGGGCAACACGGAATAAACCACAAATGAACCCAAAGGCTCACCTCGCATTTGCCAAAAAACATCTTGATGATCCCAAGACTTTTGGAATAATATTCTGTGGACCGATGAGTCAATAATGAAACTTTTGGGGAGAAATGTGTCCTGTTAAACGTAGGGTAGGCAACTTTGGAAAACAAAAGGCAAATTTTGAGTACCACGTAGCACATCATTAGTTTACATCGCAAACCTTGTCCAATCACTCGATGTATCATTCACATGCCAGAAAAAAAAGTTCACATGATTAGCTTTATGTACACAATGTAAGCATAAACAATATGCATGCAACGAGCATGAGCACTAAAAACAACTGAAGTTATCCTCATTATCATAGCTGTCACGCTCGCTGGCATGAAAATAATAGATGGCAATACTATGTCGGCTACCAAACGGTGCCTAGCAGCGGCAACATTACATAACAAAGATAAAACCAACAAGGTTAGGATACTACACAGCACAAGTACATTATAAATGCTGACTTTGCATCTGTAGCGCATTTTCCTCATAAGGATTCTCATAAATCAATTGCAGGTAGCTACCTTGCTAGGTATGTCTCTAGCAAGCTAGCTACCAGATGGTTTTGTTGTACTTCATTAGTGACACATTAATGCACAGGAATCTTGCATAGAATTCATAGTGTGTTGTGCAATAACTCACATTTTGTATCTTCCAGGATACGAACAATTGACTCTGATCCTAAATCTAGCTACTCTGGAGCCCAACACACCTGGACAAAAAAGACAGGCTCAGGAAGGAAGGCATGCAACAGGCAGAGCTATTTAGTGACCCAACTTATTTTTACTCGTCATCTTTTCAGCATTTGTCTTTATTTTCTTGCTTATTTTAGCATTGTGAGCTGTTGTAAGTATAGATGGAACTGCAAATTTTGGCTGGATTTTCCCCAACATTCTTGTACGACGAGCTCCCTTGCTTTTACCAACATTGTCCATGCATGTATAATGAGTGCACAAGCGGCGTGCTCAGGTGCGCACAGGTAGCTAAGTTAGACAGGTGGATAGACTGTCCAATCATTTGATTCAAGATGGAGTTATTCCAGACCTGTGACCTTTAGGTACCTGATTTTTTTTTTTTTTTTTTTTCATTTTTGTTTTAAACCATTTATTGATTACTCTCAGGCTCTTAAAATAATTCCAACAAAAATAACAAAAACTTCCTCTAAAAAATCTTACCTACCCTGGCTTTAAGCTTACACAGCATTCTGCAATAAAAATGTCACACCAACAGTCTAAAACAACGATGGTAGTGTGATGGTCTGGGACTGCTTTGCTGCTTCGGGACCTGGGCGACTTGCCATAATTGATGGAACCATGACTTCAGCTCTCTACCAGAAAATCCTGAAGGAGAATATCCAGCCATCAATTCAAGATAAAAAGCTGAAGTGTTGAGTGATGCAGCAGGACAAAAATTATTCGAAACATTTAAATGTTACAAATAAGCAAAATAGGAGAAATTAGGAAGGGGGAAAATACTTTTTCACAGCACTGTATACTATCCTTTACTTTCAGAAAGAGGAGCTCTTTGCCTTGCCTCCATAGAGGAACCTATTTACTTCTTTCTGGAACCTTCTATCATGGGTACAAAAAGTGTGAAAGCTCACAAAGCTGGGTGGCAGTACCAGTTCCCTGGGCAGGTGGTTCAGGGCTTAAACAGATGGATGGGTGTCTAGGGAACTGCCTGCACACCAGCTGCACAAATCCTTTCAATCTTTACAAACCACTTATCAGCTCTCAATGTAACAGGGACCTAGAATTCTGTCCATCCCTTTATCAAAGGTTGGGCTGCATCAAAAGGCCTCTTACTTTTTTATTGTTTTCAGCAGCTTCTCTTAATTAACGCTGTGATTAATTGCACTGTTGAGGTTCATTATATTGCATTTAATGTGGCGGAATGATGTGAGCTAGCTGGTTTGTGCCCTCATTGGGGATGCTGTTTCGGTCCCAGTGTTGGTTAACCTTGGTTCTGGAGAGCTAAAGTGTTCTGGTAGTTTTTGTTTGAATCTTGAAAATTAAGTTCAATCCTGAGAAACCACATGAGGAGAGTTATCTGTGTAATCACCTGCTTGACTCATTGTTCATCCATTTCCAAGTAAGTGCAAACTTAAACAGGCACTGTACTGTCCATTAATCACTCCACCACTGTATTCTAAGTATCTTACCACAATTAGGTTTATCTTACCCATAAATCTGAATCAGATGACCAACTGTATACACGTAAACAAGTACAACTAATGTAGGCTATGGATAAGTCTTATGAGAGGAAAATGATTGTATCCTTGCTATAATTTTACTTCGTAAAAGTGATGCAATTATTGTTGAACTATGTAGAGCACAAGCCCAGAGACCTCATCTAATGTACTATAAATGCCTGAAGTAATTAATATTTTCTTGGCCCTTTTTGGGAAAAAATTTTTGAATTATTAAGTGAAAAGCAGTGTGGAATAAAATATTAATATAATCTTGGTACAGGTATCAAGCAGCGACAGTGAGAGACTTGGGGTTGCATGGCTCAGTCAAGGCAACACACTAGCCATGGTAAATTACATTCCACGTGAAACTGCTATCTTACAGCACTGTATTGTTACGTTTGTATTATACACTGCATTGCAACTTTTGTCCCAGACAAATTGCTTATTGACTGGACTGCAACTTTTAAAGTCACAGTCCTAGACCATACAAAGACCTGTGTGAAAGAGACCAGACTAAAGCCTAATTTATAGCCGTCCAACTCCGTCAATGCGCAGACACACACAGCCCCTCTCCGATGTCGTAAACCCTCTCCGACATGCTCTTGGACGCATGACGCACACCTCCCAAATTTTCTAACTATCCGTAAAAACGATGTAGACCCCACGGATAGCGCAAGCCTGTGATTGGTCAGCTAACTACATCATTCCCGGAATGCCGCTCAGACGTCATGAAATAGTAGGCGGGTCTCCAAAAAAAATGCTACGCCCCCTATGGTCCTGGCGGTGAATTGCTTTGCAACACCCATTGAGCAACGGAGAAGTCTGAAAGGTCCACATCTCTGTCCATACAACTGCATGTCTGCGCATTGACAGAGTTGGACGACCATAAATTAGGCTTAAGGCGCAGACAGATAATCAGTTCCACAGGTTCATTGGAGAACTTTTTCAAAGTCAGACAATCCAGGTCAAAGCCAAACAGTGGACATGCTGCACAAGAGGGGTAATCCAAATAGTGGTCAGGGTAGAGTACGATGTTCTAAAGCCAGACAGTGAGAATACCAAAGGTAGGGGTGATCAGAAACATAAACCAGAAGCCCTAGCCAAAGCTCACTAGAAGTAACAAAGCTTGTCTGTTGACTGTGGGAAAGCAACAAACTCAAGAAGAAAAACTGCAAAACTGACTATAAAAAGTAGAAAATAACAAACGAAGGAGTGGATGCAGGTGTGACGGAGCTGGTAAGCAGGACTTTGGGTGTGGCTACAAACTAGGGAAATAATAGGAAGTGATTAGTGAACAGTATGGGGAAGGCGAGTGCTGGAGTGAAGACAAAAACAAAAACATGTGAACTGAATGGATAGTGAGCATGACAACAATAAACACAGTATCAAAAAATAACTAAGATAAACATAAGATTATGCAGAAAATAATACAATACTCAGGAAAATGATAAAAGCAGAACTGTAAACACTGACACAATGCTCCTCCTATGAAGCTTGTTTATTGCACACTGAATTTGATTGCACATGTGAATTGACAATAAAGGTATTTGTATTTGCATTGGAATTCTGTATACAGTAACACACAACACCTGCATTTAAGAGCTAGAGAGAATACAAACAAATATAAGAGCCACAGCCATTTCAAATAAAAAAAAAGATAATAACTCCAGCATCCATTCTTTGTGTTTTTTGTTCACCTTGGTGTGTATATGAACCATACTGTACTCAAACATAAGTATTATGGAAATGCTTACAACTGTGTCTCAGAGTTGCACTGGGATGAAAATCCCATGTTAGGAACCCAGTAAACATGTAAGAATGATGTATTTGGTCCTATCCTGAATTGTTTTGGCACAAAAAGGACCTTCATGTGGAAAATATCTGAAAAATTTCTGAACAGGATGGGGGAGAATTGTGAATCAGAAGAGAAAAAGAAGATGGAAGGAAGGTAAACGATTTGTTGGGGGTTGGTGGCTGATCTTGAGGGGATGCCAATATGTTCGGTGAGAATAAAAGGAAAGGCAGATGGCACCGGCTGGCAGCCATTTGGGATCTCCACAGCTAAGGAGGCAGGGTCAGCGATTGGTGTAGCTGACCCCCCCATTCTGTCCCATCCTGAACCCCACCATCCCCAGAGCTATTCCTTCTACCCCGTTAAACAAAAAGCATCTTCATACAAAAGTGTTGGGATTTGGAGAAGACTGTCTAAAGAGCGGTAAGCCCCCACCTGCACCAATCCCTCCCAGCGTTACTTCAGTTCAAAACATATGTTATGAAGAATGAGTGATCTTTTGCCAGAAAAATCAAATTTAAAAAAACATTTTTGTCATGAAAAGTAAGTGGAATTCAACCCTGGCATTTCAGAAAAACACATCTACGTTTGTTTGAAAAGTGAAGCTTTTCTTGGTGAGTTAGGTGTACCATTAGTCCTGGCAATACTCTTGAAAAACCAGAGTATTATTTAGTCAGTTTGAACACTATTTATGTTAAAACATATCTGTGATTGCCAACAATCTGAACATCTTGATTCAGGTTACCAGCACCATTTGAAACTTGCCTTTAACTCATTCCCTACCGCAAGCCGCTGCCAACGGCGCAGCGAATTCTACCATTCCCTACGATAAGTCGGTGCCAGCGGTGTGGATGACCATTCGCAGTCCGATGAAACCACGAAATCAGTTGACGATCGCGGTGATGGGCCACCTGTACTTCAATACTTTATATTGTGTAATTTTCAGGAAAAGTATTCCGTACAAACGAAACAATTTTATATAAAAGTATTCCGTAGGGAATGAGTTAACTTACCAGCAAAAAAAAAAAATGTGTGTGAACATGAACCGTCCAGTGCTTACTCCACCAGCACTAAAAGCTATGTAAGTTTGCTTTCAGTTTTGTTAATTAAGGCCAATTTTGGCAAATTCTGAGATCAGCGCTCTGTTCTGCTGGTCGTGACTACTTTGGCTGAGTTCCAAATAGAATAGCCTGTTAAGCTTCAATCTGAGTGATTAGTATTCCAATTTCAGTGTCTGAAAAGTTTTTCTTTGTCTTTGCAAGTACATTAAAAGACAGGTATTAACGGTGAATACAACAATTCATTGGACAGTGACACATTTTTTGTTATTCTGGTTCAGTTGGTCGAGTCAGTCACTGTATCTGAATCCAGTTTAATAAGCATTTTAATTGCAAAAGAGGACACTCAATGCAAAAACGTCCCCAAAACAAGCAGAAAGTACAAATGGCTGTACGGGCCTGGCAGTCAATACCAGGCTGGGTATCCAGTGACAGTGGGTGTCTATGCATCACAAACTTCAAGCGGTCAACATGCAAAGGATATGCAACCAAGTAAAAAAAAAATTATTATTTTATCTCGCATGTTAAACTGACTGATATTTTCTGACTCACTCAAAAATGACTGAGATGTTGTAAAAAAGCTGCTGTCATTTTCGACTGGTTCTGACCTGGTTAAGGATGAAAACACCCTCAAACTAAAACTGACAGTCTGCACTTGAACCTTATTCTCATTGTACACATTCACACCCAAAGCGCTACAATAAGAACCAAAATAAAAAATGTGTCACTGTCCAATTAATTATGATGGTCACTGTATATCAATCCGGCCTGCTCTCCACCCTCCATGAGTGCATTTCAGCCGTCGTAAGCAGATATCTGCTGATGATGGATTCCTTTAATTAAGCCCTTTCCCTGTGACAATAGGCCTTGCCTGCTCAAATTAATGGGAAGATGTGACCTCCATTAGCTCATTCCAGGTGTTGTGACATATTGGCACACTTCGGCATCGAGCACGCCTAGCATGACAGGGTAATTGATTATAGGCCATTTAACGGAGCTCCTCTGAGTTGTCACTTTGGGTCAGAGACTGATTTTTCCAGATTGAGTTCTCTGTATGTGGGCAGGCGGAGGTGGAGGAGGCAGAGCAGGCAGAGGACGATGGGGAAAGGGGTAATGTTGACACGCTAACACCAAACCTGAAGTGTTTCAGCTTTTTCACGAAAAGAAAAATGCAACCCGTGCCTACTTGTCTTATCAGAGACAAGCGCTGTCCCCTGAAACTTAACAAATATGCACTCGGGCACATGACATAAATGACTGCCGTATTTTTTAAATGTATGCCATATGCTGCGAAGTGCGGAATAACATGAAATAAATGGCTGGCGATTTTCACTCATAGATTAAAGGGCCAGGTGCCCTTTATAATGACAGAGAGTGGAACTATCAGACACCATTCAAACCAGAGAGACAGAGAGGGTTGAGAAATGGTTTCTCAGAGGACTGACAAAGGGAGGTCCGTAAGACTGATGGCGTTCCGGGAAATGCCTTGGCATTCTGCCAGGGTGCAAATGAAGTGGTCAGCCCGGTCGCCACAGTGACACCATAGCCAGCATAGGCCCGCACGATGCAGCCCCCCTCCCCGCCATGTTTCTGTGATTGGACCTAAGGCCTTTCAGGTTCGCAAGCAAGACCCAGAGAAAGATGGAAGGGTTAAATGTTTCCACTGTTTTGAGGAGAAAACTCCAAATCCATACAGTATATGTGATCTGACACATTTCTGGGATAACACAGCAGGCTCCAATCTTATCCAAAAAAGGACCAGCATCAGTTTCAGCTTAGCACTATGATACCAGAGTCAACCCATTTACTAATCATGACTCTTAATCAATCAAGATCTTAAGTAGAAACAGATGCATTTGTGCTAAGCGATAACAAATGCCTGCACTCACTCCAGTTCCTTCCAGATAAGATTGGACACTCCTGTGATTAAGAATGGGCCAGTCACACAGTCAGAAAACAGCTTCAGAAGATCTGTTCTAATTGCAGCGATGCAGCAGTGACTGGGCCGCCACAAAACGGCATGTTAGAAGTCTTCATCTTCCTCAGCATCCTGAATAATATATCACAGATGGATTACACTGGATCAGGGCCCCCAAAATCTGGCCCTTGAATCCAAATCCAGCCCTAGTTTTCTCTCTTCCAAGCAATTAATTGAACAATTATGGCCACTCATTGGCCTGACTGCCATCCAGTCTGACTCCTAGGTGAAGACAGAGTGGAAAACCGGCAAAACTCGGCACTTGGAGGACCCTGATTTGGGGAGACCTGCACTAGATGAATAGGCAGATTAAGGGTGCACAGGCAGGCGCATTTTTTAGTCCCGAATACATTGCGTCTGATTTTGTCTGCATCATGGTCTCCTTATGCAGGCTACTACTGAGGTAGAGGAATACTACATCAAGTACCTGGCCTTGGAGACCACGTAAGCACCAGAAGAGCCACTGTATAGAAAAAGATATTTCACTGCTGCATTGAGAAAAAAAAGTGGGTCTGGCTCAGTGCCATTGCAGGCTTGCTGATTCCGCAGTAACAGTGGGGCCTGCAGAAGATTAGGGTGATGTGTGGTTAGTACTGGCTGCTTGGCCCACATTTCAGCCTTGGCAAATTTTTTGGGGGATGAGGGAGGGGCTGAGGGTAGGGGGTGTTGTGTGGGCACCATGTGGGCTCCACCTGCGGCTCTGTTTTGCGCCAAGTGTGATCAGGCCCCTTCTGGCCCATTAGAGGAGAGGGTTTGGGCAGTGGCATGGGGTGGGGGTGTGGAGGCACTGTTACTATGGAAACAGTGCAAGCTTTAGAGGAAAGGGGGATGGATCCATTGAGGATTCTGAATAAATTTTAAATGTAGTTCTATTTAATATATAAAGGAAATGTTGCATAGCTGTGAGTCTACACTACTGCTCAAAAGTTTGGAATCAGCTGTCATTTTCATGTAGATTAAATGAAAGAAACTTTGCGATATCACGAGACATTGACCCAAAACATAGACTGAAACTTTGCAGGGACTCTCTGGAAACAAAATGACAAAATATGAAGTCACCAGATCAATCGTCTCATTCAAACGTCATTGAACGGTTGTGGGATCACTGGATTCATGAAGCTTGTGAAGTGTGAACACCTTTAAAGACAAGACTAAGGAAAACACTGCAGTCCATGCTGAAATCCACCGAGAATGATACCTTATTTCAATTAATGTACTGAATGCCTAAAATTGGCAATGTTGTGATTCAAATCTCATGAGAGTTTTTTGACAAGAAATCACTTTGATTGATAACTGTGATCTTAATCCTTTGAAAATACTATAAGTTCACAATAAAAAATCTTAAAATGCATGTTATTGCTTGCTTCATGCAATTCTCTATAGCACTTTTATCAAATCAAATAACAAGAGCTGCTTAAATGACAAGTCATTCCAGACCTTTGAGTGGTAGTTTAGACTATATGAGTAATTTGCTTCACGAGTGTCCCATGATGCATCGGTGTGTACTGCTGGCAATAAATTACCAGTTGCATTGCAAGTTTGTCTCCGCACTTGATTCCTGGTCTGGATCATAACATTGTTTCTGTTTTAGTGAACAATTCCACTTGAAAAAGAAAGCATGGACACATATTTGCAGAAAGGGCCTCAGAGGTGAGCAAGAAATTTTCAGGTGGGGAGTGCTGTCGATGGCAAAAATTACGTGGAAAATTTAGATGGCTCTCATTGACAGTGAACACATGGTGGGCATTCTTCCAATAATGCTCTATACTCTGATCATATTTTCATTTTATATAATAGGAATTGAAGACCTGTGTGCAAAAAGTACTTAAGTCCAAGCCTAATTTTCTTACTGACTACATAATACCTGAGTATTTTTCCACTAAAAAAGGGTTTGTCAGATCTCAATAGCCCCTGGAAACGGGAATGGGCTTCATAGTATGCTGATATTAAAAAAAAATTATCTACAACATGTTTTGAAAATTTTAACCCCCCAAATTTCAGAAGTGTTATTTTGTGACTTAGGTCCTTTTTGCACTCAGGTCTTCAATTTATAAAACCCACTTTGGCACAGTCAGTTATTGATGCTTCCTCGCTGAAATGGTCTTCTACCCCACATCCCAGCCATGACCACACCCCAACACGTCGGCGCTAATACCATTTGACCTTTCAGGTAATTAACATCAGGACTGCCTCCTCTGCTGGAGCATTAGTGCACCCCCTGTGGTGGTCAGATAAACCAACTCCTCTCCCCGGTCCCAAATCTCCCCCACCCGGCACATGGGTGCTGAATTTCATGGCACTGGTTACTGGAGGAGAGTAAAGACCGTTAATCTCCCCAAAGCCAAAATTCCCTCCACATCCTCTACTTTGGCCCCTGGTGTGGGGATTTGCTCCGCTAGGGGGATAAGGGACCTCCAGGGGTCCCCTGCAACCTCATTTGGACTCAGATGAGACAGAGGGGGCAGGGTCGGGGGCCAGGGTCAAGTCCTTCCTGCTGGTATCTCTTCCCTTTTGGCGCATGCCAGTCCCTCATCAACCCCCAAAATCTCTCAATCTTGAAAGGGATGGGATTCCAGCTTTTGAAAAGCATAGCTGGAGGTTGGCTGATCTCCACTAACCTGCTGGAAAACAGGGTGATTCCAAATCAGCCAGCAGACCCCCCCCCCCAAACCGCTTTCACCACCAACCCTCAAGACCTTGCACAGAATGACAGTCAGTTGCCAAGCTCCACTCAGATGCTCTACAACATTATACAACATTATAGTCCTTTATGATTCTTCATACCAGTGAATTGCCACACCAGTTAATATTGCTGTCAACTGTTGGCCCAATGTAATCAAACATTAGCGCATTGAATCCAAGCCTAGACTATGTATTATTTAAGCAGGCTTAAAGCAGCAATTATTTCATACTAGACCATGCGTATTTGCAAGGGAAATAACATAAGCCTGAGTCTGCATTAGGTTGCAGTTTATTCAAGACAAGAAATTCTAATGTAACTGCCATTAAAACCCCTGAAAAGGCAAATCTGTGATTTGCCAGTCAATATGTAATTTCTATTCATGTGTGCATAAAGAATTCGTGATAATTATGAAAACTCAATTTTACTCCAAAATTTAAATAAAACGGTTTTTCATTTTGGTCTTTTCTCGACAGCCAGTGTAACATGGGAGAGACTTTCCGAGGACATTGCTGAGGTTGGTAATCTCAAGTGACATCCAGCCAATCAGAATTTTGGAGAATGCAGGCTGCCTCCTGCTCTATATAATATAATTAAATTGCACCTTCTCATCTTCTGAGCGACTTCACTCTGCTTTTTATTTGAGCCCCTAAGAACCATACCGGGCCATCCCGCACTTCTGGCGAAATTGAGTTGAGGTAGTCAGCATGTACAGAAAACTGAGATCTACATTTCCTAAATGAGCCAACCCAATCTACCCACATGGATTGCTCATATAAGCAAACGTCCTCTCTGCCACTGTAAATATGCAATGCGCTGCCTTAGCCATAGTGGACCATCCCACAACTTTTCCATAATTCAATGTAAACATGGCGGCTAGGTATCGCACTGATGAGGAATTGCTTGCTATGATTGATGATGATGGTGAAGTGGAAGATAATGGAGACCCAGAGTTTGACCCAAATGAATCAGAAGATGATGGTTCCTCTTCAGAAGGAGGTAGGTTTCACTTTAAATGAAACAGAAGGGCATCCAAAACCTGCATAAGAAGTGCACTACGTAACTGTACATATCTTGAGTTTTTAACAGAAGCAGTGTTTCTAGTTCCCAGATACTCTAAATGACGCAGGAAGCTGGCAACTTTGAGTCCCATTTTCTCAAAAGTTCCCCAACATGGGTTGGCCCAGTATGGCTCTTAGGGGCTCATTTATCAACTAGCAAGCTAGCTAATATGCTGCGCCCATGTCCCGCAAGGCAATCAAAAATATGTCAGGCAAAAAGCTTGGTTTCGGCATTCTGCTCATTTTGGTGGATGGAGCGCTTCCCTCTCTTCATCCAGGTCAACATCCCCCTCTCCCAACATAAGGCACTGCTGGTGCTGTTCGAACCTCAAGCCTGAACGCGTAAGCTACATCGCCAATAAAATGGAGAGAAAACTGCCACCTCAAGAGTCTAATAAGCTGAACTTGCTAGCTAGCAGGGAACCTGAGATTCCAAGAATAATGGCTTTGAAGCTCAATCAGAGCGAAAGTGCCGCATGTAAATTGCCCAGGACCATCATAATATGTTCATATCATGAACGACTGAAGGAGTTGATTTTGCTTGACAAATATAAAACCAGCAATCCCGATAAAATCGCTCTGTATTTAAACAAGCAAAAAGTTTCCTCTTTGACTGAAGCAGTCGTTTTAGCTGATAAGTTCATTCTTATGCACAAAACTGTCTTTTTGTTCCCAATGGGTTTTGCTGCAAATAGTGACTCTCAAATTGAGTTTTCATCTAACCGAGTAAATGAAACTAAACACCCCAGAAATTTGGCTGATTCTCCCTAGTTTTTAATTGCCATCTAGATGCAATGTGCCCAGCAATAAAATGCATGCACATAAAGATAACGGTGCTATTCTTGCATTGTTAATAATAATAATAATTATAAATTATTATTATTATTATTATTATTATTATTATTACAGAATCCATTCAAGCACACATCTCTGGAACACCCCAAGCCAAAGTCACCCACATCATTTCTTCTGTTCGACTTCACATTTTGGGTAACTACCATGAGGAGTTCCCCCCCAGTGCTCATTTGCTCTCCTCGCACACCTGTAGTCCTTCGACTCCCCTGACTCATCAAACATAACCCTCCAGTCGATTGGAACCTGATTGAAGTACCGGAGTGGAGCTCATTCTGCCCTGGCCACTGCTCACTGGATGCTGCCAAACCCACCCCACAGTCTCCTGACCCATCTGGAAAGCCTCCTGATCTCACCAAATTGTCTCCAGAATACTGGGACTTCAGTGCATATTCTGCAAGCCTTGCACTAATACCACACCTCTTCATCGGCCTGCATTTGCCAAGCAGCTGCATTTGACAAACCCAAATATAAGATTGCAGAGTTTAAGAAGACTTTAAGAAAAATGATTGAGAACAAGTCAGTACTGATTGTTGGTTGCCAGGGGTGTTCAGTGGTTTCAGCTCTAGTTCTGCCGCAGGCAATGCCTTTTTGAATCAAAACTGAATGGAAGTCCGCTGAATATATAACGAAGAAAGTAAAATAATGACACGAAAGGAAGGCAGAATGCTTACGCTAAATGACTTCTGAAGCAATGCGTCCCTACAAATGGGACTAAGGGACGCTTCAAAAGCAACATCGCTTGGAGCCAGAAATAATCGCTAGGCAGCATATATCAAAGTGCGGTTCCGAACAGCTCTCGCGGGACCGTTGATGACAGACTGCATGAAGATATGCGTGCAAGGCGAGCGTTATTTCAGATTTTGTTTTGCAGTAGAACGAGCTTGAAAAGCTCATCTGTGCTCCTCTGACAAGCGCGAGAGAAATGTTGATTTTAACAAAATGCTCACTTTCCTCACAATCCAACTATCTTGTGATCCATGTTTTCCTCAGCCAAATTAGAAATAGGCAACCTTTAATTGCTCCAGAATACATTATTTAACAAAAAACTCAACCAAAATCATATAAAGGAAGAGGAACATATGCATGAACCTTGCCCAGAAAATTGGTGTAAATTCACAATTTTAAAATGATCACCTGGTAATGTCTACTGTCGTTAACATTTTTTTAAATACTATTATACCCTGGTCTGCTTCCTTCCAAAACACGCAGATTAAACTTCACAGTGTCAAACACATCTACTCGGTTAGGCCCAATCACGTATAATTCTGTCAACCAGTGATAATGCTGGCCTGATTAACACAGTGGTGCTGTGGCCACACTTTGCGTGTTCCATTCGCATACTTCAGAGGTAGTTTATGACTGGAACGATTGAGTCCCCTTGAGCGCCACTGTTCTGTCCCTTAAAAGTTTAGGGCTGTAAAAATAGGCGAAACGGGATTAGGCCAAAATGAAGCTTCTGATTGACTTTGAAACATCTCGAGCCTACAGAGCGCTAGGATAACCACCGTGCGCATTCACCTCTCGGGGACGCCTTCCTCCTGGTGACCACCGCGACAGCGCGGGTGCGCGACCTTTACGACCTGTGCAAAATAAGCAGCGAAAATTATTTGAGGTAACTCAGCAACTGCGTGTATTTGGGTATAAAAATCTCAACCATAAACCACGTCTTGCGTGCTTTTGTTGGTAAACGTGAACTGCTTTATTTAAAACGATCCACTGGGTGGCAGTATACACCAAGTTATGTCCACAGAGTGATTACTGCGTGTATTCAATTAATTCATTGTTAAATGCTTGGTTAAAATCCAGACGACAATTCGAATTTCTACAACTTCATTTCTGGTTGAGCTGGGATGGTTGGTTTAATGCAGATAAAAAGATAAAGTGATTTGTAAATGATCATTGTTCTGTTTTGAATAGAAAACACTACAAATAGGCCTAGAATTGCTTTAGTTTTGAATGTGGAATTATTTCAGTCTTCCTTGATATTATTCTGCAGCTGCTGAAATAGCCTGGATCTTCACAGCCATATTTTGGGCCTCACAATGTATAATGTGCCACACCTTTTCAAAGGAAGTCAGGTGTGGACTCCAGTCATGTTAATGTGACACTTGTAGAATCTGGCTTGCCATTCCGCATCAAGTATGTAGCTGCAAAGTGTGTGTGCATGCGCGCTCGTGTGTGTGTGTGTGTGTGTGTGTGTATACAGTTGCCAACACTAATGACCAAGTTGCCCAAGCCATGGGCATTTACACACTTCCATAATATGGCAGAGACTGACTACAGAACCTTACCATAAATAGTTTTGAAAGGTTAACTCATGAGACCAGAGCACACTTTTCCACTGTGCAGAAGTCTGTTTCAGATGAGCCCCAGTGTTTCCAGACGCTATTGACAAATGGCTTCCTGGATGGATAATAAGGTCTTAACTGGCATTTTTGAATGAAACCATGAATGGGGTTCTTTATAGAGGTTTTCCACAGTATTCCCATGCCCATTTGGTTTTATCTATCACAAAAGCATGTTGATTTTCAATGCAGTGCCTCCTGATATATTAAAGATCACAGAAACTCAGTTCTGTCTTTCAACCTCGTCCTGTGCGCTTTGATTCCTCAAGACGACCTGAATCTTTGAATTATACTCAGGACATAGGCTTGATTGTAACACCTGTTTTTTAAATATTCCATCACTTTTTTCATCTTATACTTGCTCTGTCCCAACTCTTTTAGAAGAAGTTGCTGGCATAAAACTCAGAGTAAGTATACACCCCCCAAAAAAAAAAAACAACAACGACAATAAAGTTGATAGGGTAAAGTGTCTATACGGTTTTCAGTTTAATACAGGTCAAAGAAGTTTGCAAATAGCTGCTGTTTCCTGAATCTTTGCGTTTTTTGTTTTTTTGTTTTTTTTTTTTTGCATTTATACTGCCCCAATTTTTTGTGAATGCAGTTGAAAATGAGATAGCTTCCACCTCATGCTATTTATGATATAAAGCCAATGGTTGTGTGCAGTTCTGCTCCTGACTTAGGAGAAAGTTCTTGCAGAATAAATAGATATTGCTTTCTGTTCCACATAATACTGCTTTAGTCAGCCTTAAGAAGTGTTCCAAAGACATTTTCACAAGCTTTCTGATGCACATCCAAGAAAAAATATTATTGCACACTCGAGTGCCTACGCATAGATGTGTGCACACATGCACACACATTTTGTGCACTTGCAAACACAGCACACAAGTATTGTGTGTCCATGCGTTTTCTGTACCCTTCACAGACAAAGTTGATTCTCACAGATCTTGCCGACAGACTCGTAAACGAATATCTATGCACAGTGTATGCATGCACAAGAAAAAAAAATAAAAAATAAAATACACAGATGCATCCATTACATGCACATACACCTGGGGAAGTGTTTTGATTGCTGTCCTCTTGTATGTCAGCTGCATTTCCAAAATTGTCAGAATCACAGATGAACCTCTCTGACAGATGGTGGTGCTTAAGTGGATAGTGGATGTTAACCTCCATCTCTCTGTATTATTCCCAGGAACTACTTTCTAGGTTCCAAGCTCATCCACCCACACTCCATAACACTGCCCAGGGCAATTTTTGATGATGTATGTTGAGAAAGTGTCTTGATAGAGAGAAGAATGCGGAGTAGCCCCTGGGGACTATTTCATATATCCATATGCTACTGGCAGATCTACTGGTCTCAGTAGTAGTGGGACATGGTATTTCCCACCCACATCTATACACACGCACACACACACATATATGAGAGAGAGGAGAGAGAGAGAGAGAGAGAGAGAGAGAGAGCACCAATGTGCCAAAACATTAAGACCACTCATGGATGAAGCAAATAACATTATCATGTAACAACGGTACATGTCAAGGACTCAGACATACTTTAGACGGTAAGTGAACATTTGGCTCTTGTAGTCTATATGTTGGATGTGGGAGAAATGGGGTGTGAGCAACATTGACGAGGGCCAAATTGTTATCGCCAGACAAGTGGGTCAGAGCATCTCTGAAGCGACAGGGCTTCTTTGGTTACCAACCGTGCTCCAGAGACGGACAAACGATGAACCTACAACAGGGTGTTGGGTGCCCAAGGCTCATCGATGCACAAGGGCAATGAAGGCTATCCCGTCTGGATCAAACTTACAGAAAGGCTACTGTAGCACAAGTCAAAGAGAAGTTTAATGAGACTTACGTGAAGAGTGTGTTACAACTCACAGTGCATCGGACCCAGGTGCATACAGCATTTTGTAGCTGCTGACCAGTCAGAGGGCCCACTCTAACTGCAGTCCACCACCAAAAGCGCCTACAATGGGCACATGAGCGTCAGGACTGGACTTTGGAAGTTAAAGAGAGTCACCTAGTCCAGTGAG
The DNA here is from genome assembly GCA_029692085.1 of Gymnothorax javanicus. NCBI lineage: Eukaryota > Metazoa > Chordata > Actinopteri > Anguilliformes > Muraenidae > Gymnothorax > Gymnothorax javanicus. The sequence goes on along the minus strand of CM056209.1, from coordinate 13,672,075 downwards.
TCCTGTTTTCTTTAACATCATATGCACATGCCTGGTACATGTGCACCATTTGCCATGGGAGGACATAGCAGCAGGATGCACTAAGGGAAGGCGACAAGCTGGTAGAGGGAGAGTGACGCCCTGTGAAAAATGCTGGGAAGCCCAGAAACCGAGAATTCGAGTGGACAGAAGTTTGGGGGGCCTATTTTGGCAGCACAAGGGGGACCAACACAATAATAAGATGGTGGTGTTAATATTATGGCTGACCAGTATATTGTATATAAAATCTAAAACTCAGACTTTCACCTCTGAAAAAAAAAAAATGTTCTGTTCAAAGTGTTAAAATGACACAGCCATTTTAATGAGAGTCTGCTGCTCCAGTGACTTGATTTTGCAGTTTGAGGGTCCATCTAACACTAATGTATTGTTAAAGCAGACATGCTTTATGTGCAATCATCAATCTGTTTATGTAAGTGAGAATAGGTAGCTGGTTTTACCAGTTCACAATTATGGAATACGCCAAGGCTCATGCGTCTCTATGCAGCCTCATAGAAAAGCCGGTCACAAAATTACATTTTCATGAATAATTCAACCGGAAGGTAATGAAAAATGTAAATGGATTCTCTTTTGCATTATTTATATGTGAGCGATATTAAAGTTCTGTTGCCAAAACCCACCTACCTAATGGTGTGAACTATACCACTGAATTAATTTGCTGCAATGTACTGTATCCAGATGTGCTGAATAGAGGTAATTGGTCACCAGCTTGCATGCGCTGACTCAGCGGAAATGATCCGGGATCGGACCCAAGAGGCATGGTGGCTGCTTATGTGGTGGGCATGTATGGATCAATTACCTACAGCTTTAATACGTATGAGGAAAAGGTAAAACAATTACTTATACAGTGACCGAATGCGCAATATGTCTGGAGCAATCTGATTCTTTAGATGACTATTCATCTTTCTCTTCATAATGCTTGCTCTCCGCTTGACTTATACCAGCGTAATTTTTTGACATGTAAGTTTTAAACCTGATTCATTTCAATGTGTTGCATTTGCTTGCATGCTATTTTACCATTTGTTTGACCAAACTAACTAGCTGGGTAGATGTCACTCTTTGAAAAAGGTCATCTACACCTCTCACTGTGTCACACATTCAGAGACGACCAAAGCTTCAGTTTTGGGACTTTGAGGCCATTGTGGCTTGAGTCAGTTACTGTTGGCTCCCGTCACTGTGGTTTTTGCAATCTAGTGATGAGGAACTCTGTCATTCTGACTCAAGACATAATGATCTCTGGCTGCAATAAACTGGAACGCCTCCCCGGGCCACAGTCTTTCTCAGCCTCAATGTGGACCTGCTCTGATCTCATTCAAGACACACATTTTCTCTCTGTCTCCCTTTTACTTCATCCAAAAAGGTTTGTAAAATGTTATGAGAAGACATATTGAATGCTCTGGTGCTGTCTCAAGGTGATATGATGGCGCAGTGAGTAGCACTGTTGCTTCACAGCAAGAACGCGGGTTACATTCCAGCCTGGGGCCTTTCTGTGTGAAGTTTGCATATTCTCCCTGCATTCATGTGGGTTCCCACTGGGTTCTCTGGTTTTCTTCCAGAGCCCAAAAACATGCATGCAAGGTGAATTAGAGACTCTTAATTGCCCATAAATGTGAGTGAATGGTGCGTGAGCCTAGCTGTAACATTTGTACCTCGTGCAGAGTGTAGATGCACGGAGGACAGGAAGTTGAGGACTGGACTCAGGTGCAGGAAATGGACTTGGTTGTGAATTAATGACCAACTGCATGGCAGGAAGCACAAACGTAGAAAATACAAAACAACAAGGAACTGAGGTTCCTAAATATGTACACAATGAATAATACAAGTCCTGGTAACGCTACAGTAACATTGTATTGCAAATAAGAAAGCAAATAGGAAACGAGGTTCCTTAAAATTAAACGTGCTGGCAACACAGTAAACAGCACGGATTTTAGGGTTTACTATAAGTTTGCGAATTTGGAGAATTAGCCTATATAAGACCACAATATCAAATAGGCATGCGGTACACAGACTTCGCAAAGAGACCGAGGGAAGCTCAGTCTTAAATACACACTGCTACCACTCAGTGAAAATGAGAAACAGGTGTTGATGATAGTTGGATAATGACTGAAGTGTGTTCTGTGATTAATAGACCGGTGAGCTGGATGGCTGGAGGCGTGGCCTTACACCAGCTATTGATTAGCCTGCTGTGCAGAGTGTGTTTCTGCCTTTTGCCTGCAGTTGGCTGGATAGGCTGCAGCTCTTCTGCAACCCTGATGTGCAAGAAGCAGTTTAGAATATGGAGGATGCTATTATTTCAATTTATATTATTGCCACACAGGACGTCATCCACTCCAAAAAGAATCATAGCCAAGATATGGTTACTGATGGTCAGTTTTGACAGAGAGAGGTGCAGGTTTGAGCCTCTGTATGGAGACGCCTCCCAAGATTTTTGCGGTTTACTTATTTTGCCACACAACACTAAATTGAGACCTTTGCCTCACTAGAACACATTTGCAGTATTGTGGGATTCTGAAATTCTTGAATTGATTTCTTTGAAACACTCATCTCTCCAGTGATGCTATTTGGATTGTTAGCTTTCCTTCGACCTCCTTAAAGCAAAAGTCAATTTTACTTTTCAAATGATTTTTTTTTTCCATTTTTAAGTTTGCGTTGTGTCCTTCAAGTTACATTTATTAGTATAAGATGACTTTTTTTTATAGCTGACTGAGAGGAATATCACTTTAACAATGCAAAGACGATGATTAAATAAACATCAGCATTGTTTGCAGCTGCTTGAGTCTGCTAGAAGCAGTTAAAATGGGGATGATCTGTGTAGGTGGAAGGTTCTATATATAAACTATTATTACATTCAATACAGGAAGCGGAAAAGATCACAAACAAGACCCTGCGTTCCCTGGATGCTACATATGAAAGATTTCCACACAAGGGAGAAATTTAATGATCTAAACATGTGGCTTCTCTTTGATCAATTAATGAAAGCTGTTCGCCCATTTCACAAATTCCTGTTAACAGCTGTAATTAATTATCAGGAACATCTTCATTATACAGTATGTTTGAACTCCTGATTAATGCACACAAGTTCATTAGAACTCTCAAATTTGTGTGTATTTGTACAACCCCAATTCTGAAATAGTTGGGACAAAGTGTGAATAAAATCAAAGCGCAATGACTTTCAAATCACACCAGCCAGTATTTTATTCACAATAGAACAGAGATAACATAGCAAATGTTGAAACTGATAAATTTTACAATTTTATCCACAAAATAAGCTCGTTTCAAATTTGATGGCTGCTACAGGTCTCAAAAAAGTTGGGACAGGGGCCTGTTTGCCATGGTGTAGCATCCCCTCTTCTTTTTAACACAGAGTGGAGGCGTCTGGGCATTGAGGAGACAAGTTTCTTGAGTTTAGCCATTGGAATTTGATCCCTCTCTTGTTTAATACAGGCTTCCAGCTGCTGGAGAGTTTTGGGTCTCCTTTGACAGACTTTTTGTTTAATTATGCACCAAATGTTCTCAATTGGTGAAAGATCAGGACTGCAGGCAGGCCAGTTCAGCACACGGACTCTTCTACTACGAACCTATGCTGTTGTAATAGCTGCAGTATGTGGTTTTGCATTGTCATGCTAAAATACACAAGGCCTTCCTTGGAATAGATGTCGTCTGGAGGGGAGCATATGTTGCTATAAAACCTTTATATACACACCTTTCAGCATTCATGGTGCTTTTTAAAACATGCAAGTGTCCCACACCATATGCACTAATGCATCGCCATACCATCATAGATGCTGACTTTTGAACTGAACGCTGATAACAGGAGGGGTGGTCTTTCTCCTCTTCAGCCCGGAGGACACGGCACCCATGATTTCCAACAAGAATGTCAAATTTGGACTCGTCTGACCACAGGACACTTTGCCACTTTGCTACAGTCCATTTTAAATTAGCCTTAGCCCACAGAACACGGCGGCGCTTCTGGATCATGCTCAACAATGGCTTCCTTTTTGCATGAATGAGTTTTAGGTGGCATCTGTGGATGGCAAGGCGGACTGGGTATACAGACAGTGGTTTCTTGAAGTATTCCTGGGCCCATTTAGAAATGTCAATGACAGAATCATGCCGGTGAGTGATGCAGTGGCGTCTGAGGGCCTGAAGATCACGGGCATTTAGTAAAGGTCTTTGGCCTTGTCCCTTACCCACAGAGATTTTTCCAGTTTCTCTGAATCTTTTGATGATGTTATGCACTGTCTATGATGAGACCTTCAAAGCCTTTGCAATTTGACGTTGAGGAACATTGTTTTTAAAGTATTCCACAATTTTTTTACAAGCCTTCACAGGTTGAAGAGTTTCTGGCCATCTTGACTTCTGAGAGACTCAGCCTCTCTAAGATACCCCTTTCATAGCCAATCATGTTACACACCTGATGCCAGTTAACTTAATTACTTGCTAAATGTTCTTTCAGCTGATTCTCTTACATATTAATGGCTTTTTCAGCCCTTCCCACATGGAAAGAACCTATATAAACATATAGGTTTTAATATTGGCCAGATATAGGTTTCGCACATATGCGACATACATAAAATTGGCCGTTTTCATATATTATAGGTACATATGTACCTATAATATGTGAAAACGGCCAATTAAAACTGCAACGTTTTTTTTTCTTTTTTTATCTGGCTTTTCCAATTGCACCCGCATCGGGGATATCCAATTAGGGGACGATGTACAAGTTCTTTGGCTTATTCGCACATGCGGCCCCCTGTTGACAATTCTGGAGAGTGTCCACAGCCTGCGACCAATTAGCAATTGTTTTTTATATATCGACTGAAAGAAACTTCGCAACTCAGAACTAGGGCGGAGAATAGACTGCCTTTTGCTGGGTCAGAATCTCATTTATGAGCGCCCGTCTGGCCAACAAACTCTAATCTACATAACCCTTCCCAGCAGGCCCTTCGCAATTTGCATCCCTGTAGCGCATTGGCCAATTGCGCGCTACTTCTGAAAAGAGCTGCCAACCACTGCTGGTTACAAGACGGGGATTAAAACCTATATGTTTATATAGGTTCTTTCCATGTGGGAATTTAAGAATCCTTGTTATTTCATCCCTGTAGGAAAAAGTCTGAGACCTTTAGTTGCTATACAAGCATCTCAAATAAAAGACAAGTGTCTGTTCATTAAAGCTGTGAACAGAAATGTAGACTTTGTCTTCCAGTTCATTAACCACAGTGAAATGCTCAAATAGATGTGGGGATGAAAATGACTTTTGAAAGGCATGTTTACTTGAATGCATGTTCTTCTGTGTACTTTTATTTTGTTATTTTTGTTTTATTTTGCTACATTTAGACTAAGGACCTCTAAGCCATATTCATCTAGAAACTGCATTACAGACAAGATAGAAAACATTGCATTTGGTGGATGTAACAGTGTAGTGTATTACCTTTCAGTGGATGTGTATGAGCTGTAATGATGTGAATCCAATTTTATCTAATGTGGTGAATCTGGCAGTGACTTAAACTTGAAAAAATGCTTAATTGATGAAATAAACATAATCAAACCATTTTGTTTTTATACATTTCCTTCTCTTCCACAATACACAACTCAATCTTCATAGAATGGAAATAAGTATGGTCAAGAAAGAATTGATGACCTTGTTATTGTTAATGTTTCAGGAAAAAAATTTAACAAATAGTATTAGATATTTGTGTTGATATCATAGCTTTTGTCTCCTCTCACTTGCCATAGTTAATTATGACTGGTTTACACATAACATGTCGTTGTCACATGTCAACATGTATTTAGGATCAAATGTAATAACAATTTCACATGTTCACATGCAATTAATAAGTTATTGCGTGAAATTCTTGTTATTTCTGTAAGGGACTTTGGACTAATATGCAGATATTACCTTGAGAACAAAAATATGAGCTAGGCATCATGTATGACAGTTGCAAAAGTGAGATATGAGCTATACAATAGGTATGACAAACAGAACCTGCCACTGGGTATATAACCTATATAGGAGACCTATATGCCCTCTATAAGCACATATTTGTACCTGAATTTGGCCTATATGCGGCATATATGCTGCATATATGCAGCATATAGGTTGCATATATGCACATATATGTTCATATAGATTCTTTCCACGTGGGTTTTTTGCCTGTGTCCTAACTTTTTTGAGACCTGTTGCAGCCAGAAGATTTGAAATAAGCTCAATTTTGTGGATAAAAATGTAAAATGTCTCGGTTTCAACATTTGAAATGTTATCTGTGTTCTATTGTAAATAACATAATGGCTCAAGTGATCTGAAAGTCATTGCATTTTGATTTTATTCACAATTTACACTTCGTCCCAACTATTTCAGAATTGGGGTTGAAATAAAAATGCAAGTAATGAAATGTATGAGCCAAATGAAGGCATCAAATCAACACAAAATAAATCTTCACTTTAAAGAGGATTTCAACTGCTTGAGCACAGTGAATTGTTAGTTGCCAAAGCTCTATAAACATTCTACATCTTCATTATACATGAAATATATAGTGCTTTTGAGTGCCTTTGATCGCAAACTTGATTCATTAAAACTACATAAGATTTGAATCAAAAATGAGGATTTTCTCAATTGGTCCAGTGGCTAATTGCTCTGGGGAGTGCTGCCCAAAAGCGTAGTTGCTGACTAGGTTAACAACTTACATAGTTCATTCATTCACAATCAATCAGTCCAACCATGTGAATTAGCTTCTGTGATTTCAGGAGACTCACCCCTGTACGACTGGATTGTTATGTATAAGTGAAAGAGAGTTATGTAATTATGTAACTATGGGTCTATTAATTTTAGATGATCACAAGACCAGAATGTCTCATTGGTCATATGATTGGGTCAAGTACCAATTCTTGTTTTTATTTGATTTCTGCTGAGTCAGTTTGAGAGGCTGGTTCACATATGAAGACAAAAGTATGTTCAGAGGTAAGTACTGTAAGTTTTTGGCCATATCGTCACCCCTGTAACATCATGTATCCTGTGCAGGCTTTGCCAACTTATAGATAAGGCATGGCACTCATCGACACATCAGCTGGCACCAGGGCCAGGAGAAAAGCAGACTTGATTGACATTCACTTCAACTTTGTTTTTTCTGTAATTTAACGGGGGGAAGGTACAGCAAAAGAAGTGTCACAGCCAAGTCCTAAGAGTATACTTGACAGGGCTTAGACTCAGAAATCATGCGCAGACAGAAAATCTGTCCCACACATTTATTAGGGAATTTGAACTCGGTCATACAGCCCATTTCAAAACCCCTCTGCAAGACATCTCCCTTCCTCAGGACGCTGAGTAATTAGACACCTTGCGGTGACTCTGACTGGCCTGTGTCTGTGTTGCTTGGGTTTCAAGCCCAAATCATTCAGCTAGAATTGTAGTTGGCGAAAAGGAAGGAGGCCCAAGGGAATCTCTGACAATGCTGTCATGAGCATTCTCAGCAGTCACTGAAAAGGTCTATGAGCCCTTTCTGAAATGACTGATGACTTGGAGAATATTATCCATGAACCCTCCGTCCGGAGGGAGCTGCCCACATCAGTCAAGAATCAATTTGGATGCCAATGCACAATGTCTGCTGCCTGGGTACCATAGAGCTAATGTTGAAGTTGGCTGTGAGGCTAAGCTCAGCAGAATGGGAGAGCAGTGCTGCTGTCTCCCAGAGAGGGTGTGCATGTGACTAGGAACCTTTTCAGGGTCCTGGACAACCATCATTCTGACCCCAAGGATCTTCAAAGGTCAACATCTGAACTGAAGTTATTATCTTTGTTATAGTGCTTTAATGACCCAAGGATCTGACGTAAGTACGACCCAACAGCTGAGCTGCTGATGGGTGGAGCACTCAGTTGCCACCACAGTGCAGTCTCCCACTTTGCCTCGTTGAAGTCTGGGAAGTGCAGTAGTCAGAGAACTGACTGAAGGAAGGGACAATACTGAGCAAAATATCTACAGGCCTGTCAGTTTAACTTGCACTGCATGTAAAATAGTAAAATCCTACATTAAAGACAAGTTGGAATTATTGTCTTAAAAGTTACAACATCCTGAGGGATAGTCAACATGGTTTCCAAAAGGGAAGGTCATGCCTGACAAACTTATGGAATTCTTTGATGAGGCCACTAAGACTTTTGGCCAGAGCAGGGCCTATGATGCCTTAGTTTTGCTAAAGTGTGATAGACATGAAATCAATCAATTCTTGAGATTTTAAAAAGCTTATTCACCTCGCACAGCTCACCTCCAAAACAGGGAAATAAGAACGGTGGACCACACTCCAAAGATTAGATAAAAATTGAAATTGAATAACTTTTAGGCTCGCTATACAGTAAATCCAAAATTTATACATTAAACAAGGATTAAACCATTGAAGAAGTCAATGCAAGCTGGGTAATTTGCACTTCTGGCTCATGCAATAATGTGCTCTCATCTTGAAATTAGTGCCTTTAGAAAGCGGATGTTTACAATTTCAGTTTGGTTGTGTGGGTGGCAAGAATCATTATTGGGGGAAATATCAACTTTTTTAATCATGAGAAGTGATTTTCAGCTTAACAAATGGCTAATTATTCACGTTTACACAGAGCATGACTGCTGCACCAGGATATGAGAATGATTATTTCGGGCAGTTGTGCAATAGTTCAATAACTAAAATGGATGAGCTCCATCTTATCCTAACATATCTAATAGCTACACAGATGAACATTAGTATTGTTATGAGGAATCTTAATTTCCGATTGGCTGCCATTGGGACAGCTTAAGCACTGGCCATTTCTGACATAGTTGTAGCACAGCGGCATAGAATAATATTCTCATTGTGAGGGAGTCCAGCACTGCACCATTACACTAAAATACCACCATTTACCAAGCTCATTAATGATGCAGCCAACCCAGGCCTTCTCTTCCCTAAAGACCGTTTAAGTGCACACACAGTTAAGCAGACCGGAGTAAACATGGCACCTGCATTTATGGATTGTGTGCACTGAATAATGTTGCAAGAAAAAAGGTTTATGCACATTGTGGGTCAAAGTGGGTCACAGCAGTTGTCTGCTGACAAAGGTACTGGTATGAGAATCATTTACCAGTGGGTCGGGTAAGCTGACCCTTTGAGTTTCTGAAAGTGCTGTCAATCACTCCTGCTCTCCAGAATAAATAGACAATAAACAAATCGCAATATAAATAGCTATCTTCAGGAAATGACTCAGTGGTGTAGATTGCCGTTAATTACAGTTGTATCTCTAAGGATGAAAAGAGATGATTCTGAACCTGAAAGCTCTGTACATCCAAAAGGAACCATCTGGTTTATTTAAAGTAATTGGTCATCCTTATTTCTTTCACTTCAGTTTTTTCTTGGCTGGTGATTAGGGAAAAAGTTCACCCATGACCTTTGTGTTATTCGCCTCATACAATGGAATAAAAGAACAAAAGCATCCACACAGTTCTTTTGTGAATTAACCCTTAGATAGCAACATGGTCACTTCTGGACTCATATGACCTGAATCATCAACATTTTACTCGGTGCACTGTGCGCTGTGCCTCCTGACTTCTGCCCTCAGTCAGACCAAAGACAGGTCTTGTCAGAGCTGGATAGCCTTTCCACACTGGACTTTCACAGAATTGTTATACCTCACTACAGAACACCAGACCAATTGAACCTGCCTATAGTGAGTATGTGTAACCCCAGTTCTGAAGAAGTTGGCACATTATGGAAAATACAAATACAATAAAAAGGAGTGATTTGGAAAGAACCCCCTTCTATATGGAAAACGTTGCAACGATACATTATTTTACGGGTAACACTTTACAATATAGGGACATATTGTATGTTTAAGTAATGCAGAACTAAAGCATGACTCATGATGATTTAATGCACGAATTAATGAAGAACGCATCACAAAGTCCTGTTGCTCACCAATAACAAATGATGAGGTCACTATGACGTTTTGTGATACCGGTACTTAATATTTCACACTTAATAGATCATCAGTTAAGGGAAGTTAATTCGGAGTTACTTCATGAATTAATTGTTTTTGCAACCGCATTAGTTGGATTCCTCTCACACAAAAGTTTGTTTGAGGTTGATTAATTTGCTCAGCATCCCTGATAAAAAAAAGAATAGCGGCATATTTATTTAAGAATAAACCCAATGGTATTTTGACGCACTTACAACATAGTGGGTGTAACATGAGTTGCTTGTTTTTATTATATTTAGCAGGGTTGAACTGATAAATTAGTGGCGAATGATTGGACATGATCAAGCTCAGAAGAAGTCCCAATGGCTATCCCAATAAAATGGGCAACTGAGAGTAAAATTTGTCCATCATTACTTAACGATGACTTCACTCATTACTTACCTGATTTGTGTCCCCCCCAAGTCACATAATGATTCACATTTGTAAATGATAACTTAATTCACCTTCAGTGAACTCCCTAGTGCGGTTGCAACGAGGCCTGAGCTTTGAGCTAGGAACAGACACCTTGACACCTTTGAGCTAAAAACTGACACCTTTCAGACTGACACCTTGAAAACACACACACACACACACACACACACATACGCGCGCGCGCACACACATACGCACACACACACACCCTTATCATAACTTCCACGCAAGTCTGCCATTATTTACTTGGTATACAATCACTCAAAAATGCAAATTGATCTCAATCATGGGTTTTGTCTTTTTTTGTTCTAAAATAGTCTGTAGCAATCTTTAAAAAAAAAAAAAAAAAAGATATGCCAGCTATAAAACTATTGCTAATTGCTATTCTTTTTTATTCAGAGATTTTTTTTTTTTGTTTTGCAATAGACTATGTTACAAAAGAAAGTAAGATCGATTTGCAATGTTGAAGGTTTACATACCAAGCAGACCACCCAAGTTGTCCTGCGAGTCTTGTATCTGATGCAAACATTTTTTAAGAGAGTCAGTTTGAAACATTCACAGAGGCCCATTCCCCGCTCAAAACTTAGGCTTCAGTGAAACAGCGCAATCTCTCTCAGAGCCAATGGCAGTCCTTCTCATTTGGCTGCACGGAGAGGAAGCTGTAGGCGCTGCCTCCAGGAAACAGCTCCTCTGCAGCATGCACCACTGTGCAAGTCATCGGCTTTCTCCATTCACATTCTCCATCAGGGCTACCAAAGTGGTGAATTTCAAATATTACCAGGGCTGCTGCATCTCCCAGCTCCTTGGAGACAGTCACAGGTGGATGATAGAATTTGCTTGCGGTCACCGATGGAAACCTGTGAAATCTGTCGCAAATTATCCTGTGTGTTCTGATGTTCTGTTCTGTGGAATATTTCAGTTTAATGTTTCTTGTTGGTTATTATGGCTTTTTATGAATCTACTTTCAACTTAATACTTCCAAAATTAATTTCTCATTGGTAACATCTAACAATGAATGCTCTACCAGTCACATGTTTTTTGCATTAAGCATGTGCTCAAATGGCATGATTGGCACCCCTTTCTTATAGAATGACCCATATGCACATGCATAATAACCGTGGCTCCTGTTTTAATTACACCTGGTGCTATGCTGTTGCATTCAGTCCAGTAGTTCACATAAAAGGTCAGCTTAAGGTCTGTCTGCAGAAGAGTGCATGGGACCAGAGACAGAATTGACAACATTAGTTGTCTGTCAGGGTAAAGGAATTTAGTTCCAGAGGGGTAGAAAGAACTTCTCATTCACAGATCTTGGCTATTCATTCAATCAAACTGACATTCACGCAGGCTGAACAGTATACGTGCTCAAAAATGCTTTACAGGCATTGTATTAGTTGATGTACAGTGCAAGCCCCTCCCACCACAGCGCATTCATGCAGGCTAACTACTTTGTTTGGTGATCTAAAGGCTGTGTTCTGATTGGGATCAAACTAAATGGAAAACCACCAACACAGCTGACGTAACACGTGGTGTTTTCTGTCGCAAACATTGGGCAATTCTTACCATTTGCATTTTCATGGCAGTCCATATCTGTAAAAACAAACTGCTCTTTGTACGCTGTCCATAATTACAGGTCAGAAATGCAAATATGGTTTCTCAGTGTTGGTTTCTCTGAATTAGAGCCGTTGGAAGGAGAAGGTAAAATTTTGCATAAATGGAGCCTACCCTAGTTTGTGTAATTCTGCCTCTGCGGTGGGTTAGTGTTATGAAATAGAGTAATGGAGTGGGTAATTTAGGAGTGGGGCAAGGACAAAAAATGAGCCAATCCGAGACCGCGTGGTCTGGTTTCTGTTAATGCACCCGATGGGTTTGATACTGTTGGTATGTGTGCCTATTAGAGCAGTTCAGGGCTCTATTTTCGTGCCATCGTGAATGGAAAAGTATGTGATGGTAAGTTTATGCACATTTTTGTCCTTCTCAAAGGCGTATTTATCACCGTCCCCCACTTTTGCGCTGACGTAAGTAAGTTTGCAACACAGCAAGTTGGCCTGTGCATCAGAGGGTATGTAAATGCTTTAGGCTGGTGCCGTGAAATTTTCGTGTCCAAGAACTTGCTTGTGTTTCAACGCACCCAGACTACTTCTTAACGCAAAGGCTGTCTCTACATGTTAGTCTTATGGGAATGAATGTCAACCAGAAGAGCTGTTTGCAAATAAATGCGTATCATTCATATAATTTTCCTTCTTTTCTTAATTTTCACTTTCATTATGTTGGTCTATCCTATAATTACACTATTGCCAACAACCTGGTGGGGTCTAATGGGGAGGCGAGGGTGAAGGGGTACTTCTACACATAAATATTCTCTCTGTGCGAGGGGGAATAAAAATAACTTCTGTTTCACCCTTGTATTAAGTGTTGCTTTGTATACGGCTAAAATGGCCCACATCTTTTTATACAAAACACATTACCAGGTGAACCACTCTTTATCAATGATAGATGCAGATTCTGTGCCTGTTTGGAGTCGTTCGGAGACTCAGGTGCCCACAGGGAGCGCCAAGCACCACAAGAAAAGCCAAACAGTCCCGAGAAAGCACTTGGGGAGGTCGAGGCCAATTTTAGAAGTGATTTCATATTAGGAGTGATCCACTAAAATTCTAGATCCAGATATTCTTTTAAAGGATTCTTCACCATTGTGGGATTGGAAGATTGGAATAATAAATTACATAGATTTTAAAGTCCAATAGATGGTTGTTAAGTTCCCAATGCCTTGGCAGAGGTATGCGCTCTCTGTGTGCTCTTACCATTATTATAATTAGTTTGTTTGTTTTTTCATATTACAACCAAAAAAGGTGGGACGGTGTTTAAAATGTAAATGAAACCAGAAAGCAATGATTAGCAAATCTCATTTAAATAATGAAAATTTAAACGCTATATTGAATATGGTACTAAGAAAACATATCAGCCGTTGAAACTGAGAAATTTTATTTATTTATTTATTTTTAAATATTGGCTCATGTTGAAGTTGATGTCAGCAGCATGTTTAAAAAATGTGTACAGTGCTAAAAAAAAAAAAAAAAAAACCTGGTGGAACATTTCACAGCTAATTAGGTTAATTGGCAACAGGTCAGTAACATGATTGGGTATAAAAAGAGTATCCTACAGAGGCTGAGTCCTTCAAAGTGAAAATGGCAAGGTTTCACCACTCTGTGAAACACTGCATGGGCAACTAGTTCAACAATTTAAGAATAATGACTTCCAACATCAAATTGCAAAAATGTTCGAGGATTTCACCATCTACGGTGCATAATATCATTCAAACATTCAGAGAATCCAGAGAAATCCCTGTACGAAATGGACAAGGCTGAAAAACAGTATTGAATGGCCATGATCTTCAGGACCTCAGGCAGCACTGCATTAAAAACAGACAGGATTCAGAGGTGAAAATCATTGCATGGGCTCAGGAACACTTCTGAAAACCACTGTCAGGTAACACAGTATGTTGCTGCGTCCACAAATGCAAGTTAAAACTCTACCATGTAAAGATAAAATCATATATAAACAAGATCCAGAAACGCTGGGCCCACGCTGATTTAAGATCGATTGAGGCAAAGTGGCAAAATGTCCTGTGGTATGACCACAAGTCAAAATGCGAAATTCTTTTTGGAAATCATGGACGCCGCATCTTCCGGGCTAACACTGAGAGGGACCATCCAGCTTGTGTAGTGCACAGTACATCTGTCATCACAGCGAAAACTATCAACCTATGTTCGTCGTTTAAAATTGGAAGGAATTCAACCCGTCCCCCCTCCTCCTTTTTTAAGTCGACGAAGTCCAATATACGCTCTAGAAAGGGCATTTCTATCCTTTGCCCGCTTCCTAACCCTAATCCTGACCCTAACCCTTTCACTGAGATTTAGGTGTAAAGAAAGCCTAACCACTTAGGGACAATAATTGTTTGATTGCCAGCTTCAGTGTTATCAGCAGCATAGATAACTTCAAGACACAGTATGTGATCGGTAAGCTAAATGAATATAAAACTAATAATCCATCTAGTTTACTCCTCTTTATTGCATGCCGTGAGTATTAGCGTAAGCGGTGCTGGCGGAAAATGTTAACTCACCCTATGAATTCACGAACGACGAAATACGCCAGCAATTGCCCATTACAATGTTTTAAAAAACAAAATTATCTCAGTGACCGTTCGGACCAAGGGGTAATCTCACGAAGCAGGATTTCTGATCGAGCCATAATGCTCTAAATAAGAGCCCATGACAGCTGATTTTACTTCAGCTCACGATCCTGTTTTAAGGGCATTACGGATTCTGCAGCGTTCACAGGTACCCAAATACTCCTACTTTGTGAAATAGGACCCTGATTAGTGCTTTTCATGTCAAATAAGCCCGTTTCCCTGCGCAGCACTCTCCTTGTTCACCACCTTCAGGGCCACTATGACAGTAAATAGATGCCTGCCGTCACTGAAGTACAGCCCCGATCAACCTGTAATGTCGGCTCCTCTTGTCGCCGCTTATGCTAAAAATCAGTTTAACGCGGCACATCTGTATCCCTCTACTCTAGCCCACTACACAAGGCGTTATCTATTTGAAATGCACGTAATGGAATTAGACTGACATTCGGTCCGTCCGTACGCGAACAAAGGAAGGCTTCCTGGACTGAAAATAAGAAGTTTACATCACCAATAGACGGGGTCGCCCTCGGGAAAAGGCGGATCTACGAGCGCTGTTAAGATAGGTTGCGCTCACCACTAGAGACAGAAATAAAGACAGTGTAAATGGTAAATCTTCAAGACCTTCGTTTCGAGACGTTTGTATCCCGACTTGCTGGTATCTTTAAATACCCAGGCTGAAAGACCTCTGCGGCATAACGGCGGCCTCCCATAAAGGGAACGGGTAAAGTTTGGGACGCACGGACTTCAGAGGATCGCTTTCAACTGCAGCTCAAATTTGCTTGAAACCCTACGATTGGAAATGTCTGAAAATAAACAGAATGATGATTCGAAGTTATCAACGACAGAAAGGGCGGTGAAATGTAAGTTCTGTCTGTAAGTGCATTGCAGTGCTTGTATTAACGATAGACTTATGCTACAGTTGAATGCTGTCAAGCTCCCAGACACAGCTGGATATGGGCAGTCTGCTCGTATTTGTTGTTATGAGTACAGGAGAGAAAACGGATTGCTCAATAAAAAGGGTGTAGCTTATAATATTGACGTTTTATCGGTAGGCTTATACCCTCAAAACGTCAGTTACTGTTCGAGGCGCTGTTAGATTCATGATTTTGGATTTCTCAGAGGTTTGTGGTCCCCTACGTTTCACTGGAATTTATCATTCAGTTAACGATAAATGGTCTCAGTCGGTCTCGGTCTCCGTCGTTGCGTGCATACCACGCCGCGATGGTTCTCACTTGTGCTACTTCCCACATTTGCCTGCTGGCATCTTGACCAAGTGTTGCTGAAGCCTGGTTCTCTCCGTAAAGACAATTTGTTGTGGAGTCATAACTTTCTGCAGTGGCGAATTAGCTGGGCATGTTTCACTGCAAAATTAATAGGCCAACGCTTCTCGTCCGAGTGGCATTCGCAATTGATGTTTTAAGGATCCAATGTTTTGCCTGTACATTTATGTTATACCTGACTTGATAACGGTATGCCTTGTAATGGTTTAATTTCTGCCACACATAACGATTTATACAACCCAATGATTGTGCATCATAATCTCGTGTGCTGATATTCAGCATATCCCTCCTTGAAGTGGAGACTAAAATGTAATATTATGGCACAATTTTCTTGATTTGACGCCGTTTTCTTTACGAAAAGCTTACTAATTCGATGTTTCAATATGTGCATCTATCACCACGCCTGCTTTAAGTCTACGATTAAATTTTCTCTCCTGTGTTCACCCTGTCCGTTGGCTCATACATTTCTGCATGCAGGTTACTCGCTAATGTGAATCGTGCAAATCTTGTAGCCTACCCCTGCGGTTGCTGCACCAAAAGCGCACTGCAAGACTCCTGACGAATCTGAATGTTAGCAAACAGTCTGTTGCATGGGTTTCGGGTTTATGAACAATTTTGCAGGTGCCAGAATTTTTAAAATCAATTTTATTCCGCAGTTTTTTCCACGTGTTTACGTGGTTTATCTTACATGGGCAGCGTGACTGCCGCATCCCACATTGTACTTTCACAAACTGAAAAGGGATACTTCACTTGTTTCCACTCATATCTACAACTGGGCTGAGGTTTTCCCTTGAAGCACCGATGTTCTGGACTCATGTATAGTTTATTTTCTCAAAGAAAAAAAAAATTATGCAAGGCTTTGTTGCATTATCGTTATGCTCATCGTCTGCTGGGATGGCAGTAATCGGTCACAGAAATGAATGTTTAGTACTGCTTTGAACAAAACACAAGATCATGCTCTAGACATTAAAAGCCCTTTACTGCACGAACAGTTTTTCATAAGATTGCCCTGGAGTACTTTACTGTTTATTTGATTTCTTATACATATTTAAACACTTAAAACTAATCAAATTGGAAAGGTAATATATCACATTTTTTAAAAATCTGGTTCGAATCTTTCTTCACGTCTCGCAAATGTTACCAATTAGTCCGTTTTTCCGACGTTGTTTACCTCAGGGGCAGCAGAAGTACACTGTATGGCCAAAGAAAATGAAGTCGCGCTCTCTTGCATTTCATTGAACCGCCTTTAGCTTTGATCACGGCGCGCACTCGTGGGTGGTATTGTTTCGACTATCTTATGCAATGGTACAAAATTTATTTCCGACCAGAGCATTCATTTTTGGCTGAGATATTGTTTTGACGACGGGAGAGTCAAACCATTCGGTGAAGCCTTCTCCAGCACTTCCCAAAGACTTTAATTTGGTTAAGGTCAGTACTCCGTGCTGGCCAATTCATGTGTAAAAATGATTCCTCATGGTCACTGAACCGCAGGCACCATTTAAGCCCGATGAATCTTGGCATCGTCAATTTGTCATCCTAGAATATGACTGTGCTGTCATGGTTTATAAAATCTATTGATGGGATTACCTGACCATTCAGTATACTCAGGTAGTCTGCTGACTTATGTTTATTGCTGCATGAAGTTTCTGACCAATTGAAGAAATCTCAGATCATAACACTGCCTTTGCATCGCTTAATGGGCTTCCTTTCTTGCCCTGATATGCCCATGGCTCTGGAATTGAGTGAATCCTGGACTCATCAGACCACATAACCTTTTATTATTGCTCCGCTGTTCAATCGTAATGCCCCCCCCAATTTGCCTGGCTAACAAGTGGCTTTCTTGCAGCCTAGCAGCTGTTTAGTCCCAATCCTGCTACTTCTTGTTGGATTGTACTTGTGGAAATGCTCTTACTTTTAGTTTCACAATATTAAACATAACCACAAGTTTTTGCTGCTTTTTTTCTTTTTTCTTTTTATTTACAATGAGTCTTGACCAACTGTTTTAGCGATCTCCAATCACGATCATTCATGACTTTTTGTTGACCTACTTTGTAAAATAGACAGTTCAACACTATCCTACCTGGTTTTAATAATGCGTTGGGCGTTTTTTATGTCCATTTCAATGATTTCTCCTGAGTTATTTGTGCTTGAAACACAGTAACATCTCTTCCCCCATTAATGGGATATGTCTTCCGGTATGGTTGAGGAAGGAATGAGAAGCGACATACTGCATCAGTCAGGGTTAAAAGTATTGCTGCCAGCTGAAACATATTAATCATTGCAATAATGATTCAATTATAGGTTCCTATGTATTTGTTTATTTAAATCCAAAAAGTAACTTTTTGTTGGGCAGGCAGTATAGATTTGAACCAGCAATCCCCTATTTGTATTTTCACTACGGTGCCTCCCCTGGGGTTAAACTCCGGGAATGCCTCTGTCCAGGGATGGCCAACTTGGCTCTGCCCCCTCTACTCCTCCATTCCTGAGGGTCTGTAGTGTCATTTTTAGACTGGAGTCTTAAATGACATGCATACTTCATTCTCTCACTGCTTTGTGTGACTCTCTCATTTTGCATGTCTTAATTCCACTCTCCCTTCCTGTCCACTTCTCTATCCCTCTCTTCCCGTCTCCTGCCATCTCTCTCTCTCACTGTCCTCTGTTTTCAGGAAATATTTTCTCTTGTACACTTTTTCTCTTTTACACACCATCTCTCCCTGTCATCCTCTCTCCCTCCTCCCATTCTTTTTTATCCCTTTTTCTCTGCCTACCTCTCTCTGTGAATCTCTTTCTCTCTCCTCTTTGTGTATACCCTGTTGCGTTCTGTCCTACAAGTTATTTATTCATCTATTTAATTTGGCGGCGGGGGGGGTCGCCTCTGCATGGCCTTGTGCTCTACTTTTGTTCGCCATCTACAGTCTGTTTTTGATGCCACCACTTCCTTATCAGCGTTACAAACTGTCCTTTCTATCTATCTGTCTAGAGTTACTGTAGATTATGTGTCAGCCTGTTGGCAGCTGTCATGCAATCAGATTTTCTCCTGTAGTTATGTCGTCACTTTTGCCTTTTAAAAACAAGATTTTGGCATTGTAAGCGAACAGATTGCCTAATGAAACACATTTACATGCGGCTCTGGAGTTTATTTACTCAATTCATGAAAATGAGCCCAAATCGTGTTTTGGTGGAGTTCATTTTTAATGGACATGATGTCAGTGCTTCACACACGCAGATATTTCTTGTCACATAGGGTTCATTGGGCCTTTGCCAGCTGGCTTTCCTGCTGCTTTAGTTCTTAATTGATTAAGTGAGGTCATTGCATTTATAGGAAGTCGGCACACCAAGGTAGGCCTCAATTCTGTCATTTGAGATTTCCTCGCTCCTCAAACCTCGCTTGAATCGTAAGTTGCTCCAGGTCCACCATTTTGCAGGTTATCCCATAAGCTCTTATTTCCGCTGTGAGGTGCTAGGAGGAAGTTTTGTGAAGCTATGAGCAAGAATTCACAAGAGCAGCCTTCCCGTAAGACTTTCAGTTGAAAGCCATGG
This sequence comes from Gymnothorax javanicus, assembly GCA_029692085.1. Taxonomy (NCBI): domain Eukaryota; kingdom Metazoa; phylum Chordata; class Actinopteri; order Anguilliformes; family Muraenidae; genus Gymnothorax; species Gymnothorax javanicus. The sequence goes on along the minus strand of CM056209.1, from coordinate 13,652,641 downwards.
CGACAATCGGTAACAACAGACACAAGCAGCAGATCCAGCAGTGCATCTTCATCAGAAACGGACATCGCTTCATGTGACACTTTGGATGGAAAGACGTCTCATTTCTGCGAAAACCTATTTCCTTGTTTCTTCTCTTGGATGGTGTCTTTTCGCGTCTTTCCGGGCATCCACGTTGGAAGGGACTGAGACGCAAGCAATAGATTCAAGTGTGGGAACCGTGGGTGCAATTTAAGAGCATTGAGCTGTACACTATATGCGTTGGCAGTGACAATGTTGGTTCCTCTCACGCCGGCACAATCAGTGTGCAGTCTTGATTGCTTTTTACCCTGTACCCCCTTAATGTGAGGAGGGGGACAGTTTAATACGGAGGAGAAATCACAGTAAACCCACTCACCCCATACCTACACCCTCAGTGGTTTGCAGCCAGCCCTACACAGTTTTTATGTGTGCATAGCTGTTGCATATCACACTTGGAATAGTCTTGACCAAGGGTAGCTGCAGTATGCTGTGTTGACTGCTCCTAAATTGTTTTTGCATGCAGCAGGGTAGGAGTGATCAAGTTACCTAGTGTATTGTTGTGAATGGGAGGCGGGTGGCTGCTCTATGTTGCAATTGGCATACCATCTTTAGCAAATGTAGCTACATTATGCTGTGTAAGCTGCTTTTAAATTGTTTGTGCATACAGCAGTATTGGAGTGATCAAGTTACTTGGTGGATTCTTGTAGCATGCATCCAGCTTATTCATAAAAGGCCAATAAGGCGCCTAGGAACGTTCTGGTGTGGCAATGCAATCTAGAATTGGCTTACTGTATCCATTATAAAAACATGAGATTGTTGACCATTAATTTTGTGTATTCTCAGAAAATGTTAAAACTGTGCTATTTTCAGGAAAAATTACTTTCATAACCAGGAATGAATGTGAATAGTCGGCAAAGACCTAGTTGGCCTTCAAGAGGAGGGAAAGGGGATTAAGAAACTATCCTAGAAGATGAATATATTTTTCCACTTGCATTTGACTGTACTGCTTGCTTGGTGGTATGCCAGGATGAAAGTGCATTGCACAGTTGATGGATGATTATTTATTCCCTTTAACTGAAGTCGCCAGTCACTCTGTGTTTATAATGTTGGAATGTCTCTAGCAGAACTGTCAAATGCTGATCAAACAAGCACAACTTGGATTGAAAACAGTAGATTTCAATGATTGGGTTACTGAATCCTGTCAACCAAATGTGGTCAACAATCAAAGACATTGATTTTTATTGGACTGCCAGCATTATGGATCCAAGCAAATGGAATTTGACTTGGCCTGTGTCACCGTGCATGGCCCATATGGTTTTTCTAGAATGGGGTTCCCAGGAAAATGTAGTCCTGGTGGGTCTCAGGTTTAGAATTTTCTCTGTTTCACTAAAAAACTGGCAGCCAACTCTCTTTGTAAATGTTGTTAGCTAAGAGCCAGTTTATATAAGAGTCAGGCAGATTTCTATTAGAGGGTAATTCATGACCCCTTCGGATTTGTCCTAAATTTTCATTATTGATAGATATGTTAGAAACGAACAAAAATCACATTTTCTATCCTTAATAGGGTCTGCTTTTTTTTTTTTTTTTTTTTTTTTTTTTAGGGGGTCCTGGAATATTGGGGTCAAAATCAGCCAAAATGGCAAAATTACTAAAGTTAGGTTTTTGAATGCTTGCATTTCTGCGTGCCCTAAGTGAGCCAAATTGATTTCCATTTGTGCAAGTCTATCGGGTATGGACTCTCCAAAAATGTGAAAATTTTGGTGGCTGACTTAGGGCGCAGCCCATAGGTGGCGCTGCAAATCAGTACTTTTTGTAATTATGCACACTTTCCCAGGGGTTGTGTGGCTTGCGCCCTGAGTCAGCCAAGGTATTTTATGCATGTCATGATAGATCAGCACCTCTTATTTGGATTTGGATGAAAATTACGGCAGCTGACTTAGGGCGCACAAGTATAGGGGGCGCTTTTTGCCGCCGAAAGGTGAAATTTCCACATTTTCGCACAGCGATTTCTCCATGCGCCCTAAGTCAAAATTAATGAAATATGGCTCACGTTGTCACTCAGCATCTCTAGTGTCAGTGGTAAAGAGAGTTCCGTGGCTGGTTTTGGTATTAACCCTTTTTGCACCATTTTTGTTAGGCCACTTCACGAAAAAGCCGAATATGGTAAACTGGGAACTTTCTCCGATTTTCATGAAACTTGCAGGATTTGCTTCCTTTACTGGAAGTTTGAGTGCAGTGTGGATAGCCACGTTGGTTGTAGGCTGCCACTTGGTGGCAAAAGTGGAACTAAACAGCAAAAAGTAGCACTTTGAAATAACCTTATATCTCATAAACCTGCATATATCTGCATGCACTGTGTCCAACGTGCCATACCCATCTCCCCATAAATTCATCTTCTATTGCTTTTTAAGGCCCAAGTTTAAAAACTTGCATGACTTGCGAAAACATATCAATCTTATCAATTACATAATCCATCCCTGATACTCACAGAATGCAGGATGTTTCAGATTAAAACAAATTTTTTTGTCTCACACATGTCACAGTTGTGTCATGCAAATAGCTGCTGCTGTTGTTGTTGATGGTAAGCATGCTGTGGATCAATTCCGCAGCCACCGCAGGCTTACCCTGTCCAGCAGCTGTTGCCAACTGCTGAAGCGGATGGGTCAACCGGTTTCCTGGGACTCTTGCCCTTTACTCACCTCACCTACTGTAAAGGGCACCCCCGTCTAGCGCCGGTCAAAGCACACCTATTGGTGATCGCTTACACCAACATTGATTTCATCATACAAATCTTAGAACTGACTTTTGATTTGATTGGAAAACCCCTTGAATACATAGCAAAAAAAATAAAGCCAGGTTTAGCTTCATGGGTTCTTGTGAAAAATGTACAACAAATTCGGCCTATAAACAAAGTGGCTTGCCACACTGCATTCAAACTTACAGAACATCTGTCTCCCAGTTAAGGAAGCAAATCCTGCAAGTTTTATGAAAATTGGAGAAAGTTCCCAGTTTACCATATTCGGCTTTTTCGTGAACTGGCCCAAGAAAAACTGTGCAAAAAGGGTTAATACCAAAACCAGCCACGAAACACTCTTAACCACTGACACTAGAGATGCTGAGTGTCAACATGAGCCATATTTCATCACTTTTGACTTAGGGCGCATGGAGAAATCGCAGTGTGCAAATGTGGTAGTGTCACCTTTCGGCGGCAAAAAGCACCCCCTATACTTGTGCGCCCTAAGTCAGCCACCATAATTTTCATCCAAATCAAAGTAAGAGGTCCTAACCTATAATGACATGCATAAAATACCTTGGCTGACTTAGGGCGCAAGCTACACAACCCCTGGGAAAGTGTGCATAATTACAAAAAGTACTGATTTGCAGCGCCACCTATGGGATTCGCCCTAAATCAGCCGCCAAAATTTTCACATTTTTGGAGCGTCCATACCCGATAGACTTGCACAAATGAAAATCAATTTGGCTCACTCAGGGCGCACAGAAATACAAGCATTCAAAAACCTAATTTTGGTGATTTTGCCATTTTGGCTGATTCTGACCCCAATATTCCAGGACCCCCTAAAAAAAAAAAAAAAAAAAAAAAAAGCGGTCCCTATTAAGGATAGAAATTGTGATTTTTTTTTTTTTTTTTTTTTTTTTTTGTTCTTTTCTAACATAAGTCTATCAATAAAAAAATTTCGGACAAATCTGAAGGGGTCATGAATCACCGCCTGCCTGACTCTTATAAAAAACTGTCTCTTAAAGCTACAGTTGGTAACTTTTGGAGAAAAGAGCAAGAAAAAGATTTTGGTCATGAACACCATCACTCATCCTTCTCTGGCCCCTCCCTCCCTCCTGTAGCCCCTCCTACCCTCCCGTAGCCTCTCTCTCCAAACATGGCTCATGCTTGTCCATAGTTCCGTTTGTCAGCAGTAAATGCAAACATCCGAGGAGCTCTAATATGTCTCCGGAGTATGAAACACTAACTTTTTTTTGTTAACATTTAGCATTCACTCACAGAAACGTACCATGCCATCTCAAAGGTATTTTACTTGTGCATGGTTATCTAAAGATTTTACAGAGCCAAGGTTGCGTATCAACCAAGCAAGTGAGCAACAGGGTTGGGTTAAATTACTTTTTTCAATTACAGTTGATTGTAATTGTAATTACAATTACTTTCTGGACAGAATCATTACAATTACTTTTCGATAAAAAATTCAATTAAAATTAAATTACAATTACTGTAAATGTCATTGAAAAAAGTAATTGAACCCAACCCTGGTGAGCGAACAGACTACCTGCACAACGTTAGCATTGGCTACCAAGCTTAATAACTAGCCTTATATACTAAAGTAGGCTGAGCGACAATTGTAAGGATGGCAAATTAATGCTGCAAAATTGGCGAATGTTTTGGATTTTTGCATTTATATTGCCATCCTTACAATGCCATATCAATTATATAAAAGTAGGCAATAGGCATTCACTTTTTCATTATCATTTCTTATCATAGGTCATGTATTGGTCTTGGTCTTTCAGTCAATAAATTGTTTGATTGTTAATCAGGCCAACTTAAACGAGAACAGCTTGAGGGCAATTGAGCGGTAAAGGGTGTGGCTACTGAAGGCTCTCTGAACATCTGACGGCACGCTGCTGAGTATTGCACACCATCAATTATTCTGTTTTAGACTGATTGCTTTTACATTATTACAGCTGGAGCCCAGTCTCGGTCAATAAATGTGCAGACCCGGAGCAGTGCTGCAGTGCTAATGTAGAAGCATGCAAAGGAGCTACTTGAGGGCACAAAGCCTTCAGATCTTCCAAAGACTTGTGACTGTTTTTGTGGGTTGCATTTATTACAACCAAATTAATGGTACATCATTCGTGGCACAAAAAATATAGTAAAATCACACAAGCAGCAATCTATTTAGTAGAAAGGTAGCAGCCTTGGTGTCCAATCTCTAACCTCTGAAATTCTGAAGTTGTACCCATCATGGAACAGAAACGCTGATGTTGAACCAGGCTTTATTTTTTGTTCAGTTCACCTTCTCCTTGGTTGACGGCTTGTGTATTCTGTTGCTGGCAATGGAGGAATTGGAAGTGTTGACAGAGATTTTGTTTTAACTGATCAACTTATGGGTTATCTGCCTGTCATTACTTTTAGGAGAGGGCAATATCATAAACACTACAATCACATGAGCCATCAAAAGCAGGCAGATGGAATTATTAAAATATGAAATTCAGAATAATTGTTGACCTGGGGAGAGAATAAAAATAAATAAACTATGCAAAAACAGGCAAGACATACCCACAAAACAAGATAAAAAAAGTAAAATTAAGGAAATATTATTCAAAATAAATGGTAAGATACTGTGGCTAAGCTAAGTGGCTAAGCTTACTTGTAAACTGGTATCTGTGCGTGTCCTTAGTTTATGACTGAGTGCGTTTTGCGTGTCTGAATATGTCTTCAGTAGTGCTTGGAGAGAATGCACAGTCCGCACAATGTTGCAATGCCCCTGAGCTGTTGGGAAGAGGTCACACCAACTGAACAGGGTCCTGCAGTGGACCAACAACAACAGACTCGGGAATCCCCCAAGACTTTTCGGTAACGAAAAGTCCTTGGGGACGAAGAGTCCAGGAACGAAGAGTCCGGGGACGTGAAGTCCGGGGACAAAGAGTCTTGGAACCCTGAATCACCCGTTATCTGTTTACTTGTTGAGTGCTCCAAATACACTAAACAAAAATATAAATGCAACCCTTCTTATTGTGGGGTATATGACCATGTTAATAAACTCATTGTGCTCTCATTGAGTGTTAACAGATTGTGTTCCATATTGCAAGACATTTCATTCACTTCAAGCACTGATATAAACAGAGATGCCTCACAGCAGCATAGATGGTGAAGGGGATGGTGTCTATTGTCCAGATTGCACAAATCAATATTGTGTATGTCTGCCATTGGCCTGCAGTAGGGCTACACAGCTCCATCATGTGTACCGTACTAAATGGTTAATGTTGACTTGGGGACACGTTCCCACTGCTCTTCAAGAGCTGCAGAGAGTTGGCTGGTAGTTGGAACGGATGATGAACTCATTGGTTGAGGTCTCGAGGACATCCCTGAGGTGCTCGATGGGGGACAAATTTGGGTAATAGGCTGGCCATTCAAACACAGAAATGTTTTCAGACCCGTGCATGAATGGGTTACGTGGGGTCTGGCATTGCCATGCTGAAATTAGTTTTGATGGACAAACGGTTGGACGATAGGCTGCAGTATCTCATTGCGATTTGGCACTGCATTCAAGTTACTGTTAACAAAATGCAGTAGAATGTGACGTCCATGGGATATTATTGCCCAATCCAACACTCCGCCACCACCGCATGCCACCCTGCGCACCACGGTGACGTTAGCAAAACGTTCCCCCGTGTGGCACCAGACACGCTGCCATCCGTTCCCTCTGTGAAGCTGGAAACATGACTCGTTAGTAAACAGGACGGTCCTATATTGTGCAATCAGCCATCGGGCATGTCTGTTCACCCAGCTGAGCCGATTTCTTTGTGGAGCTGGGGTGAGGTACTATCCGTGAAGACGATGACGCATGCGGAGATGGACTTCCTGGAAACGGTTTCTCAAGGTTTAGGCAGAAATGCTGCCATTGTGGAGACCAGATGTCTTATCTGCAGTGGCAGTTCCTGGTCTCTGAGTTTCATGGAGATAGGTAGTCCAAATACGGTGGTCTTGGGTGGGGGTTGTCACGCGTGGTTGTTGCACATGTGGGCGGTTGGCTGTCATGCCTACTTCTTCTAAATGGTGTCTTATGCAACTTGTTGTTGAGACACAGACATTAAAAGCTCCTGCAACAGCCCAAAGAGACATTCGTGCATTGAGCGTGGCAATTGCACGCTCCCTGAGGTTTCGGGTCATAGGTGGATTTGGAATTTTGCCGTGGTCGTTTATTGACCTGAGGACTGAGTGTGCCTGGGCTGAGCATGCATGATTTCAATAGCTCTGGATCAGACACTACCTGTCTGATGGGACAATTTTGTCAATAGGCATGAAATTGACAAAGATACAGTGAAGGTGACTGAAATACTTACAGGCCAGTAGCACACAACCTTGGTCATATTATTAAACCCCACCAAGTCAACCACAGAAAAAATTTTGCCAAATATTTAATTATGTGGAATATAGAATGGATTAAAGTGATGTGTTGTTCAGTAGTTGCTTCTCTGTCAACCCCACAGCTTTTCCAGTCTTTCCATTTCCTAGTTCAAACTGTTTTTATGTGCTGCAAGCATCAAATTCAAAATTTGTGAATATTTACAAATATTAATTCACAGTTGATAAGGTGAAACTTTTAATATAATATATATATATATATATATATATATGATCTGAATTTTATATATATATATATATATATATATATATATATATATATATATAATTCTGAAAACAGAATTAAGTAATTTGAAAGTCACTTTTATCAGCATTTGGAACAAGCTGAGAGAGAAAATATATATATATATATATATATATATATATATATATATATATATATTTTTTTTTTCTCTCTCAGCTTGTTCCAAATGCTGATAAAAGTGACTTTCAAATTACTTAATTCTGTTTTTGTTTGCATTGACCTTACTGTCCCAGTTCTTATGGAATTGAGGTTGTACCTAAATTTACTCATTTTTAGCTTCATTCTTGTGGTTTTCTTATGGACTCATCCCTCCTCCCTCAGCCATGTACTGACTGAAGGGCACTACCGGACAGAAAGGGAAAGAAATGAAATTAATGAAAGGTAGTGTGGAATAAGAATATGGTGGTTTATGTAATTTTCCCTGGCTCATGGTTGGGGTTTCCTCCAACTCACGCGAACAATTAGAAAGTCGTGCCCTGCCCATCCCTCTGTGTCACAGACCTGTAACCGCAACAGCCATGTAATCTGTCTTTGCTGGGATTAGTTCAGAATTGGCCTTTGTTTTGGGTTTTTGGGCTCAAAGCTAAGAAGCTGCGAAAGCTGGAAGATTATACTGCATTTAATGGATCATTAAACACAAGGTAATGTGACTGTGTGTATTTCCTGAGGTGCGCTGCTTCTCTACTTTTTTTTTTTTTTTTTGCACTGAGTAATTCGTCTGGTTGGGCTCCTTTGAGCATTTGCTCCTTTCATCACTTGTTGCCTATCCGAGTGTACGGAGCAGTCCATCACCGACACCGCCTCGCTGATTAGGCCAAAGCACGAGAGCAGTATGCTAAGAATCTTTGCTCTGTTTTTCACTGTGTCTGACAAAGGAGATGCTCTTGAATAAAGTTTGGTTTTGTCGCTTAGCATTTTTTTTAGTCCCATACACTTTGTGGTTGCCTGTGTTTTGTTGGTTGAGTAAGTGAGCATCACGTTTAAAAAAGCGTAGGTGTGCAGTTCATCATGTCATGTGGCTCAAAGACCACTTTGCATTGTATTTATGTTCAATGTCTTTCTTTGTGTTGTTGCCTGTGGTCAGCCATTGGTGATCCGATGGCTCAGTGTAAAAAAAAAAATAAATCACTAACTCTTTTTAGCACATTTTGTCAGGAAAGCAGAGTCAATGCTGTCAGTACTTTTTGCCATGGAAATCATTGTTATTTATTTACTTATTTATCCTTTATTTAACCAGGGAATTCCTCTTGAGGTCAAAATCTCTTTTTTCAATGGAGCCGTGGAGGTTGAGATGGAGAAAGCGAGGACTAGTTGCAAAGCCAATTAGATCGGGGGATGATTAGGTGGCAGGTTGAAAGAGCCAGGCTGGAAATTTAGCCATAACACCGGGGAACCCCCTACTCTTTTCGAAGAGTGTCATTGGATTTTTTATGACCACCGTGAGTCAGGATCTCAGTTTAATGTCTCATCCAAAAGACAGCATCTCCTTAAGCACAGTGTCCCCATTGCTGCCCTGGGGCATTGAGGATTATTCCTCCAGAGGGAAGTTTGCACGCTACTGGTGCAACTTGGTTTCCCCAAGAGACAGAGAATAGAAACATACTCTCTGCAAGCCCCAATGTAGGAATGCCTCTCTGTCTTGGCGTTGTATACGGAGAACATTCTGGAACTGCTTTTTATTTAACTTGCTGGGCAATAAATTGAATCATATGCCTTAACTTGCAGTCGGGAATATCTTCATTCGTTGCCTTACTACACTATGATGCAGTGGGTGGCGCTGTTGCCTCAAACAAGAAGGTTGAGGGTTTGAATTTGGCCTGGTGCCTTCCCTTGAGGAGTTTGCATGTTCTGGTGTTCACTTAGGCTTCCTGCTGGTACTCCGTTTACTCCCACAGTCCAAAGAGATGCATGTGAGGCAGATTGGAGACTCTAAATTAGCTGTTCGTAAGACTTTGTGAATGAATAGTGCGGGGTCCTTGCGGTGGATTGGTGGACTGTCTTGGGCGTGTTCCCACCTCCTGCCTATCGTGTGCCAGGAGATGATTCTGCCCCTCAGGGACCCTCCTCAAGAATAAGCAGGATAGATAGTGGATTGAAGGATAGAAAATTCTTTGCATTTAATTTAAATTTCATCTGTTATATTTCTGAGCATATTTCATATTTTGCGTGCATTTTCATGATCAACCTCTCGGCTGAGATTTATTTATTTATTTATTTTTGCGTGAAGAATTTTCTGTGAGAATTTTGTTGGTTCTATTTCCGGTTCTGCACTAGGTATGTTATGTTGACTGTGGCTCAATTGTTCCCTTGGGAGAAAAAAAAATAACAAAAATTTGTTCTCCGTTCATGTTGTGGGGTGTGGCAGTGACATGTTGGGTAAATTCTCTCATGAAAAGCAGAAGCGTGCTCAGACCTGGCCCGAGACCGGGCTCAGGACCTGTGCGTAGGCTGTGAGAAAGAGGGCTGTTCTTTCTGTTTTTTCCCCATCTACGTTTGGAGGGCAATGTTTTATTTAATATCATTGGGGTACCCAGGTTGTTGAGTCAAAGAGGCTATACAATGTGTAAAATGAAACCAGTACAGAAAAAGAGGTAACACTTTACAATAAGGGTACATTAATTAACAATTCCTAATGCAGTAATAAGCATTTACTAACAGCTAATTAACATTTAACTAATGCATCTGGTAATCATTTACAAATAATTTTCATATCAACTTGGATATTGATTTATACATCATGGTTTAACAGTTTGAACTGCTGCATAAGGGATACTTAAGGGATGTTTTCAACTTCATAATGAGGAGAACACACTGCATAAATGGTCAATTATGGTTGCATAATGCTTATTCGACTATCTAACACATTAGTTACCTGGTAATTAAATGATAGAGTTAATTAACTAATTTTAATTAATGTTAATTATTGTACCCTTTTTGTAAAGTGTTACCGAAAAAAATATTTTAATGTGATGATGGCTCCCTCATATATTCAGTATGCATTGCCTGGCCAAATAAGAAGTTGCACAGTCTATTATTCCACTGGACCACCTTTGCCTGTGTTTATTGTGCTCACTCGTTGTGGCATCGTTTTGACAACTTTATGCAACTAGTATTGCCATCCAAAGTTGTATTAATTCTTGGCCAAGATCTTGTATTGATGATGGGAGCATTGAAGCACTCCGTAAAATCCTCTCCAGCACATCCCACATACTTTCAATGCGGTCAATAATAATGCGGTAAACAGCTCTTTCTGTTCTAGTGATTTCAACAGTCTCCTTGGTTTTCTTTGCTTGATTCTGGCCAATAATTTCCTCCTTCTGAAACATCTTTTCCACCACCATGGGATACATATTTCGACACGGTAGTTCAAGAAATAGTCAGAGTTAGAAGAATAGTCAGCTGAAACATATTAATCATTCCAATAATGAGTAATTATTGGCCCTTAAGTATTTGCTTATCCAAAGGGCAAATTTTTTTTGTGGCCAGGCAGTTTATGTGGACCCCTGTTTATCCAATGTTTTTTTTCCATAATTACTGGTATTAATATAAAGTACCTGCCCTCTATGCTAGTATTACTGCATCTGTTCTTATTTGATGGCTTTGCGCTGGATGTTACAACTGGTGCTTGATTGGATTGTGGTTGGGGTTCTGTACTGGCCATTGAAGTTATTCTACACCGATCGCGTCAAACTGTGTGAAACATTTGCGCTGTGCTGGGGAGCATCATCAGAGTGAAAAGGGGCTGTCCCCTAAACTGCTAGAAGCACAGAATCCTTCAGAATATTATTATATGCTTCTGCATCATGAATATATTACGCCAGTGGAAGATCCCTAAACCATGTACAATAGATATAGAACTTCATTTTCCACACTTTGGCCACATACCGTATCAACCTCTCAGGTTTTTATTTTCTGCACAGGCTGTATCCAGACTACTGCCTGAAGCTAGCTGCTGACTCCCTCTGAGAAGAGAGGCAGAGGGGAATGGGGGGCACTCATGAAAGAAGTTCTGCTGTCAGTGCGGAGTAATTACGGAGGTTCATCGTGTCCTGAAAGGGAGAGGAGGGACTTGTCTTTCGCAGAGGCTGTAATTCATAATTGGAAGGGAGGGGGGTTATTATTTTGTATTGCAGGTTGACGTGAAATTGTTTAAAAGCTTTGTGATGCCTACATAAATTTATCTGCAGAACGCCGTGTGGTGCATTATCCCTCTCTCAGGGTTAAATGCCAAATGTTCCCGGTTAAATGCATATTCCGTTCACATTTTTCTGGCTGTTTCATTAACATTGAAAGCAAAAGGTCTTGGTTGGAATGGCCTGGGTGCACCATAATAAACCTGCCAGTGCTGCAGTGGTCTGTGGCAGAGAGCTGTATAGACTTTCTTGTGTACCATTTCTCTTATTTTTGGTGGTTTTTGGACATCATCCTGCTCAGTGAATTGTACAGAGCAAGGTTACCAGGTTGCGTGAGGTTATTGTTCCAGCAAGAAGAGAGATGTAGATGTCAGGCAGAAGGAGTTTCCCTTCCCACGTACGAGAATAAGGGATTAAGGGAAGTGTGAACTTGAGCTAGTCTCCTGAGCATTGCTCATCACTTGCATGACATTTTAGAAATTTATTGCCAAATAATTTGCCATGTTTCTTGTACTCCTCCCACCTGCTGCCGCCTCTCTGTGGAGAATGCATTGCAGAATATCTCCTGTCATAATTACTTATGGAATTAAAAAAAACAACATTCATGAAAAGTTTGTGTGGGTGAGCGATGGAGAAGGATGATTGGGGCAAGTCAGATAGTGGAGGCAGAGATGCATAAAGGGATGTGAAGTGCAGCTCATATTCTCTTTGACACCACGATGCATTGTGTTGAGCTGCTGGGTGGAATTGTGTTTTTGTTTGAGTAAAGGAAAGCTTTGTCTTTTCAAGAAACGACAGAGGGGAAAATATTGGCTTAACAATCCATTCATGTGTTTTTTAAAATCCAATAATTTTATTTGCATGTTGTGGAATCACAACCAAATGTGTTTCAAGCAGATTGGCTGACTGTTTCCCTCCCTTCTCAGGATCCGAACTGTCTTGTGTGGTTTGACGAGCTCTTGGACTTGTATATGCAAGATGGTAGTAACTCTTGCAGTGCAGAAAGCAGGCTGGTGAATTATTATTCCTAAGGAAATGTCTGCTCCATTGCATTTCCTTACAGTTTGGACTATTTATTGTGTGAGTTTTGCCAACAGAAAATGTTTTTTGAAGTCATTAAATGGCTTCTTGCGGCAAAGATTATGGCCGTAACTTTAAATGGGCTGCCGAAAACATATTTACTGAGTGAATGCTTACAAAACTAGTGGAGTCCTCACTGGACCTTAATGCTCTCAAGAGCTGATCCGTCATTTTGTATTGAACAGATTGTAACTGTCAAGCATAGATCAATATTCAGTCAAAAGCAGTACAAAATGCATTATTGCGTTTACTAAGGAACCAAGAATCTTGCAAGCAAATTGAAGTTAAATGTTAATGATTAACCTGATTTGATGTAAGCTGATTTTTTTGGTGGCAGTAGTGCCTAAAGGCTCTGAGATGCCGTGCATTTTACCCCACAATTTTGCCGTCGCAGGCGAATCTTGGCAAAATATGACCAAATTGTTGGTCGATAGTTCAAGTGTGCGTTCTTGAAACATTGTGCGGCATACTGAGGCCAACCAAAAAAAAAAAAAAAATCCTGTTTTTGGTCACGGAAAGAATTTGGGGTTGGGTCGGTGGGTAGGATTTTTTGGGCCTGTAGTCTATTCTAACAGTGATCCTTTCCAAATACTATCCTGGATGATGAACCACTCTAAACAAAAGGAAAATTAGAATGTGTTATGATCCAGATAAGGAACCAGATGCAGATTCCGGGTACAATCCTCAGGAGAGTGTTCATTAATGGGTCTGTGGTTGTATACAGGGTGAATCAAAAAAAAATGTCCCACTTAGAATATTAATTTTAGGGCAATTTTTCAATCATTTTTGAAAATCCTTTTACATAGGTTGATAGACTATGGTTCAGTGCTTTTTTGTGCAATTGCACATACTCAACATGTCACGCATGAGTGAGCACAGGCTAATTACGTAATTTACGATACATCTGTTTTGCGCGAAAAAGTGCTGGGATGAAAACAGGATCTGAGACAATAGGAAGCAATGTTAGGTATGCCCTTTGTTCATCACAAATTGCCATTACTTTTGAATTAACCCTTTCACACTTTCTGTCCTCAACATGTCCACAATTTCTTTCCTGGCAGATTTGGGGCCTCCTCAGCATATCGTACACTGTACGGAGGATCAAAGCTCTGTCCCTTCTGAGAACATTGACTTTTGCCGTTATGTGTTCCTCAAGGTCATCCAGGTCCTTACGTGGAGTAAAGTACACTTTTGACTTAAGATGACCCCACAAGAAAAAGTCAAGAGGGGTTAAGTCCGGTGGCCTCGGGGGCCATTCCACGTTGCGGTGTAGGGCAATCACTCGTTCTCCGAACAGCTCTGTAAGTTGAACTGAAATGTGTCAAGGGATGTGCTGAGATCAAGAAAGTGCAAACACCTGGTGTTGCACCATTCTGGGATCATCCATTCATTGATTACATAACGGGACTGTTAGCCACCTGGAGAGCAAAGAGTTAAAGTGATTTCCTGAAAATTTTTAGGACACTTAAGGGCATACCTAATGTTGCCTCTTATGGTCTCAGATCCTGTTTTCATCCCAGCACTTTTTCGCGCAAGACAGACGTATCTTAAATTACGTAATTAGCCTGTGCTCACTCATGCATGACATGTTGAGCATGTGCAATTGCACAAAAAAGCACTGAACCATTGTCTATCAACCTATGTAAAAGGATTTTCAAAAAATGATGATAGAATATTAATTTTAGGGCAATTTTACAAAGTGGGACATTTTTTTTTATACACCCTGTAGAGGCAAAGGCCGCAGCCCATAACTGAGAAAGGAGCAGGCCAGCTAAATTGGTAATGACTAGAGCGGGCTGGGACATGTTCGCGCCTAGGCCACAGCCTTCCTGGGGCTTCCAGGACATCCCAGGGCTGAAGCTACGAAACTCGTAGCGCTGAGTGATGGAAAAATTGATACGGATTATAGCATGCAGAAATGAGCTGTGATGGTAAAGCATCGATATGTTTGTGAATGGCTGTCGCTGTTTTTGCCACAAGAATTTGAAAATACAGGGCGTTATAACCTGTAGACTACTGGGATAGCTTATTAGCTAGCTAGTTCCAATATCCAGCTCTTGCGGCTTGTACTTCAACTTAACACACAGACACTTGGCGTGTCGTGATTTAGTGGTCCACACTTAACCATTTGTTGGTCACGTGAATTTCATGCATGACAATCGCCGTAACGTTTTCTTGGAAAACTGTGGAAGCCAACATGTCTGGCTACTTATTGTTCAAAGGCCAAGCTACCAAATACAAGTTGGCAATGTCCGCTGCGGATCTCTGCCTCTTTTTTTGGTTTTGGTTTTCACTGTGCCCCATGTTCTTGGCGATCAGCGTGGCCACTTGGTAAATGAAACTTTCACCAAATCCCATTGGAAGTATGGCAAACTCATCTATCTTATCAATAAAAGCTTTAATTGTGGTCATTTGTTCTTCTCGTAGAGAAAATACCCCATCCAGTTCACTTAATACTGTTGTGATTGCAGATTCAACAGACCATTCTGCATCAACATCTTGATTGTTTACAGAAATGCTTCAGCGGTGCTCCTATGAATAGTCATTGCATGAAACCTGCCCCATGTTACATGAACCGTAGTGATTAGCCCAACCAAAAACTGGTCTGATGGAAATCGGTCTGAGTGTGAGGGTGGCCAGATGCATCTGCCAGAGCAAATAAAACATGAACTCGCAGATTTATCCTGTTCCCAGGCTAATAGTAAGACATTGCTCTAGGGAATTCCATAACATTACTGCTACATCGCTTTTGTTTCATCATATCGGTAGCGTGGGCATAGATAGGAATGCGGATTTTTCATTAATGATTGCTGGAAGTTTATAAGAACATATTTCCACTAAGTTCACTAATGGTCTACAATACAGTCTATGGCTAAGAGCAATTATGGAACAGGCTGAGGCTGATGCTCAGCTGTTTGTTGCATTACCTGTCATATATATTTTAGTCCGTCTCCTCTACTGATGCAAAGCTTGGCTCATTCACTGCACAACATGCTTACGATGCCCACGTCCTCTGTGCCTTAAAAGTCAATGAACAAATTTACGTCTTCGCCCATATGAATGTCATTTTCATTATTCAAATAGTATATATAAATCAAACTAAATCTGAGGCATTGGTTATGTGACCTTATTATACTGCTTCTTATCCCAGCCTTTGTTCCCCCAAGGTTTGTGATCAATGGCCTCAAGACATCAGCCTGATTATGTCATGTTACAATGAAGCTGTGAAAAAGAGCGACTGGTTGGAGGAAGGGATCACGCTGTGAATGTTGACATTCCTCTTTATGTGAGATGATAGTATGTGCCTGTGCCTCTCTGTTTACATTGTTCACGAGGCATGTTCATGAGCTAAAGATAATGTGGGAAGGAAGGGACGGGACATGATATTCTTTCTGTGGTCTCTCCTCCTTGCCTTATGTTATCTGAATTTGCTTCTGCGCATAATGCGCTGTGCTGTACCATTTGTAATAACTGTGCTGGTAATGGAGATCTTTTGGTTTGGAATACCGTTTAGCTGATGATTTAGGCTAATGCAGTGAAGGATCATCTCTTCATTTACAACATTGTGCTTATTCATCTGTAGGGTGGCATTGAAACATGATCGTCTTATTGTGTTTTTCTGTCTGTCTGTTATTTTATGATTGTGTTTGTATTATGATTGTATTATGTTTTTCAGGGCTTAAATTACACTCTCTGTTGAAGATTGCTTGTTACAGTCATTTGAAGGGGAAAAAAGTGAAATTTGCTTCATGACTGCCACAATGCTGAGGCAACACACAACCAATCATTTATTGTATTCCTTTTTTTTTTTTTTTTTTTTAATGAAAATGGATTTTCCCGTGGCAATTACACTCTGAATTCCAGTTAGTGACGTGTGTTCCGATGAGGGGTTGCAATGAATTTCGGAGCAGTTTTGTCTTCTTGTAGTGGTTTGCCGTAGTCAGCCTAGACATTGATTACTAGGTTTATGAACATGAGTGTTCATCAGCAGTTCCGTAAATGTTACAGCCATGTTTTCTCCTGTTAAAGCAGAACTATGTAGTTTTCGCCGGAGACGGACTCGAACTTGGGGGCGGCTAGACAGTAGCTTTATTAAGGCACTTGATAGCCATGTGTAACGCCCAACGAGTGGTCCACCGTTTTCCTACTCTAATTCTCACTCTCACAAGTAATCTGCACAACACCAGATCCTTATACATCATCACGTCACATGTAAATACACGCCATCACATTAATTCCAGGGAACTTGTATCATTCAGTCGCACACGAATACGGGTTTATCATGCTCGTTACAACGTTTATGATCACGCATTTCGACTGGCGACTAGTTTAGCAATGTTTGCCAGCTAGCGATAGCATGACAACTTGCTAGCATGTCAGATACCAGCTAGCGAGATAAATCGCTGGAGACGATTATTTGACTGAGCATAAACAGGGTACAAGATGATTTCAATGACACAGCCTGACACAAAGCAAGTTCAAACGTGCTAGAACCAGATCTAGAATGAAGGATTAAGCTTACAATTTGTACTTACTTGTCCAAAAGTAACAACGCCAGGTCACAATCGGTCGGACATCCCTCATCCTCTAGTCTTTCAGCTCTCGCCAGTGAGTGAAAGCCGGTCCAATGTTGACCCTAGTCCTGGATCTTATTTTATCGCTTTCTCTTTTTCTCTTAAATGTCTCCTCTGACAACACCTTTGCCTTCTTCGGTTTCCTTGCCACTTCAGCCATTACAATCACTTCCAACTCTGCTTCATTCTACATTCACTCGCTGGTCTTGAGAGACGTGGGGGAGGGGGATTGTGTGACGTATGCCGTAAAGCAGTAAGTTAGTTGTGCAGTTCTTTTCGGGCCTGGGTGGCCTGGGTTCCTACCCGAAACCCGAAGTTACATAGTGCCAGTGAAGGCGATGCAGGTGCGATCGAGCCATGACAAAGGTGTCATTCAACCTATTGTGAGTTGATGTACCGCCAGAATGATCTTGGAAATATATATTTGAGAGTGAAAAAACTACATAGTGCTGCTTTAAATGTTACAGGTTTATCATGATTTAAGAATCCACCATATGCACATCACGTGTGTTCGTAGTCATGAGATTTTTGCAGGAGGTAGCAGTGATTCGACCAGAGGTTTTTCAGAGTCTGTGTGCATCTACAAGCAGTCTATGAAAAATCAAGTTCTTTTTGTTTGTTTTTGCTTTTTAGTTGAACACCTCTCAGTGCAGAATGTTTTGAGGTGACTGTTAAAGAGCAAACAGGAAACTAAATATGTTGCTCGATCTTTGAATGACTTGTAAAAACAGGAATCAATATGTCTATTGCCTTTATTAACAAACACACCTCTAAGGTGCTGTTTAAGCAGATTGAAAGTATTATTTAAAAGTATCAGTGCTCTCATCAGGATCTGCTCCCTTCACGGTTTAATGAGCGAGGTTTCTGGCTTCTCTCGCCACAAGAAGGTGCATTGATCTCTCTTAGTGGTTGCGTGTGTTAACTTTAAAGATCTGGGAAAGTTAAGCACATTTGCCTGCTTTTCCTATGTGCTGAACCTGTTAATGAGGACTTCCTGCCAGGAGAAGAATGCTCATTATTTCTCTTAAAATGATGATCTCTTGCAAGCTGTAAACTGCTTTCACACCGGACGCGAAACGAATTTTTCGCACGGCAGATTATATTCAAAGTCAATGCAAAGACGTGAATACACGCGTTTCGTAGTCCACAGATGCACACGCCCACCAACTTTTATGCAGCTGGACCATTGCTAACCTTGTCAAAGGGCTGTTGAAATCTGATTGGCTGATGCTGACCATATTTTTTGGATGCTGCGATTGGCCAAATACCAAAGAAATTTAACCTCCCCCCCGCAGGATTTCATTTCAACCCCAACAAACCCCCCTCTTCAAAATACTCTTGTAGCACAGCTAATTATGTTTCAGATGTGCTGAATTAGGGCTTTAATGAAAACCCAGAGGATTATAGATATTCTGGGACAGGACAGCGCAGCCCTGCTTTAGCAAGTCCTGCTCTCAAAAATTGTCCACCTGTACCATGAAACGATGAGACGGATTTCCGTGGTGTTTCTTCACAGCGGTGTCGGCTTGCTTGTAAACTGAGTCGGGAGTTACTGCAGATAAATGGCTATCCCTGATCTGTCTGCAGGAGTCCATGGGGCTGGGGATCACCTCCTCCCACGACCCCCCCCATCCTGTCCCAGAGCTACACGAAACAGGGCAGATGAGTGTATCAGGTTGCTATGAATCCAAGTTGATTCAGCATGAATAAACCCCCTGAATACCTCAGGGGAGGAACTCTGCCTCACCCCTATGCCTCTTCCATGCCTGAAACGCATGACCTGCAGAGCTAATATGGGATAAGAGCTTCCAGAAACTGCACTGCACCCAAAATATAAACCCCAAGCTCCTTCTAACAAGCCCAGGTCCCACTATGCGGTACTGCAACAGCCAGGAAAAATGCAGAGGGGAAACTATAGTGAAAATTGATCAACAAACAGAAGAAGGCAGCACAAACCGCAGCGGCCTGCTG
The DNA here is from genome assembly GCA_029692085.1 of Gymnothorax javanicus. NCBI lineage: Eukaryota > Metazoa > Chordata > Actinopteri > Anguilliformes > Muraenidae > Gymnothorax > Gymnothorax javanicus. The sequence goes on along the minus strand of CM056209.1, from coordinate 13,633,450 downwards.
TAGAACTACAGCCTGCACTCCAAGTCAAAGCAGAAGCAGTGCATGTCAGGAAGAACTGATCTGTAAAGAAATATGGATTAAACATAAGGAAAATGCATTAAATACAAAATCACTGAATCAAAACATGGAGTATTATGGTTTTAAAACTATGAGAATCCATTTCCTTTGAATAGCTCAAGACCGTATCATTAAATAATGCATGTCAACATTACATTCCTACCATCTCCTCTTGGCACATATAACTTGAGTTTCTCCCAACCCATTCATTTATCACTCCATGAGCAGTTCTGTTTTCTTCTCATTATTTCATAACTCCATTCCACCTGTTACCCGAATGGGCAATCTTTTATCTTTCTAAACTTTTGAACCATTTGTCATAGAGATTTGGAGATTAGGTTGTTGGACTCAGTAAAGGATCATATGTTAAATGCTGAAGACCAACCCCCTTTCGTGGTTGTTTGATATTTGACTGAACTGTTTGTCGCAGAGAGTTGTGGGGTATGTTGTTGGATTTGGGAAAGAGTAAAATATTTTAATTGTTGTAGCCCTGCTTAGAGTTTGGTTGTTAGACTTTGGACTTAGACTAAATCGACAAAGCCCACCCGCTTTTCTGATTGGCTGATATTTGATTCTTTATAACTATTAAACCATTTGTCATAGAATGTTTTTTGGCTGGGTTATTGGATTTTGGAAAAAGTCACCAGTCAATTATTGAAGACATCGCCCCGGGTTTTGGTTTTAGGACTCAAGAAAGGGTCACATGTTAATTCTTGAAGTTCCGCACCCTTTCCCGATTAGTCGAAAATTGATTTTTCATAACTGAACCGTTTCTCATAGATGGTTAGGGCTTGGCTTATTTGACTTTGGAAAGAGTCACATGTTAATTATGGAAGCCCCACCCCATTCCGGATTGGCTTAACTTTTATCCTTCATTGCTGTTGAACCTCCTGCAGAGTTGGGGACTTGGTTGTTGGACTCAGAAACGGATCCAATGTGAATTGACAAAGCTGCCCCCTTTATTTATTGGCTGATATTTCGTACTTCATAACTATTGATCTTGTTAGCTACAGTGTTTGGGGTTAGGTTTTTGTGAAACATGTTGTGGTATTCCTTATGGTGCTCATTCCAGTTTCTTATTTTTGAAATTTAGCTCCACCCTTCAGGGCCACGAGAAATTAAAGCAAGAAAGGGGTGAAAAGATTGCGTGGGGGCTTAAAGAAGCTTGAATTAGCTAAATTAAACATCCTTGCTCCGCCGTTATGTAGTGTCAACAGCGCAGTTCAGCTACAGGCATAGCAGACAAGGGGAGATCAAATCAGCGGTTAATCATTTACAGCATATGACATGTAACAGTCCTGAAAGAAATGCTTTGGAACAGTTAATCTCGCTGCTCCATAATGGAAGTTACCTTGGGTACAATATTCCTTTTTCCTGTCTCATTAGACTAGAATCTCCTTAGAGATGGCAGACCTCAATGCATTTCCAGGTCAGCCAGAAAGGAGAGAAAGGATTGAAAATAAGCAATTGGAGTGGGTATAATACAGTCAAGTCCATTAACTTTGACAGTGTCCAACTATTTTTGATGTCAACTGCATCATATTGTAGATTGAATTGTAGAATTCATATTATTTCAAAAGTTGGGACTTTCCATTCAAATTTGAAGGTATGTACATTCAAATCGGGTGAACATTATAGGAGTTATAGCACTTAGTCACTGCTTTGTCCTCAGTTTAATGGCATTTCTTTTCTTACAGCCATTGTTTGCCCTTTATTGAACAAGGGTCTTGAAAAATGGCTCCAGTGCAATTTTTTTTTCCCAGCAGACTAGCTACACGCAAACATTACTAGTTCAGGCATTCTTAATGGAAAAGCTTAAGGTTGCCTCACACCGTTTGAAACAGGGTTTTGTCATTTTTATTGCGACTTCGGCTTGGAGTATTTTCATATTTATAGCAAAATTTTTACCTTCAAAAACTCTACCTCTCTTCCTCTCTGTGTTTAGTGTGTTCCTTTTCTACGAGCCTGCCTGAATAGCCATGCAGGATTACAATATAGTGGCTGAGAAGCTGTGCGTGAATATTGTTGTGCGTCCAAATACTCAATAAATCAAATTATCGGATATTTGGCAGAATTTCACAGCATGCAGTGAGTAGATGCTACACCATCTCTCAATGCAACTGGCACTGACACGAGAGACCGTTTTCAAGATGACTGAGAAAGTGGCAGCCATTGTACTTGCAGTCAGACCAGCTAAAAAAGTAGTCTCAATCAAATAATCAAAATTTAAAATTTCGACTCCTAGTCAAAAGTTGTTTACATCATGAGAGAATGCATGAATGCTGAATGTTGTAAGTTATAAATTAGGTGGCCTACAGTCAGAAAGTCACCCCTGTAGGACCTGAAAATTGCTCCATTCATTTCGGTGGTGGGAATGTCTGACCTGAAAGTTAAAATCTCAAAAATATCCAGAGTGTCAGCCAGTTAAATTTTAATGCACCCCTCTGAATCTTGCCCAAACAGTTCACAGTTTGAGCAGATTTTCTCAGTGAAAGTGTACCTTAGTTGTTGTGCCTATGCACTTAAACAAAAAAGGAAATTAAAGAGTTAAACATGAGAAGATAATGGCGCGGCAGTTGAGATGTCTCGGGGCATTTAATTTCACATTCTGCCAGTGTATTCTGGGCAGTTTGTGGAATCCCAGGATAACCACTAATTATTTTTAGTTAATGGCATATTGGACGGGGCACAGAAGCACACCGCACACCAAGATGGGAAAGCGAGGTTTTAAAAACACCTACTTGTGTCCCTCTTCTCGCTGAAGTGCTATAATACTGTATATGGCTTCTCAAAATTTCGGGTGCTGAATACAAGTGCACTCTTATGAAGTGTAACATTGCGTTGTTAAAATGGTTTGGAAGTGTGCCTATTCGTGCCTGCGCATTTCTGTAAGTATGAATACGGAGCCTTGTGTGTGCACCTGCATATTCTGAAATAATAAGTACTAATTCTTGTTGGCTCTGCCTCTGCAATACCGAGGCTCTGAGCTTGTCAGGTTTAATGAGCGTGTGTGTAGGGTTTTTTTTTTTTTTTTTCTTTCTGGGTTTTGTTTGCTTTACTTCTTTACAGCCTCAAATATTAAGCAGTCTCCTTCCCACTGATTGGGCGATTATTATCTGCTAATTTCTGTTACTGAGACTCCAACTGTTACATTTTTCTCCACCTTGGGAAGATATGAACTACGGAGAGTAAAACTGGCTTCTCGTTTGGTGCTCGCAATACTGGTAAATGCTGTGCACATGAGAAGTCACAGAAGATCCATCCATTCATCTGTCCATTTGAGTTGCTTATTTCTGATCAGGTTAATTGGGGGAAGGGGGGGTTTGATAGTACCTGTCTCAGCATGGATTGGGCTGGAGGCAAAAATACACCCTAGATAGGTTACTAGTCCATTACACTTGGCAGGGTTTGCAAGAAGGCAATAAAGCAGGGTGATTATCCATTAAATATTACATGATGCTTTAGAGATGCCTCCTGGTAGGCTGTTTGCATGATTCCACCTGGCATTCACTGAAAAAGAAGGCCAGTGCCGCATCTATGACAACTAACATTGCATTTCTATAAGATTTTAGGCGAGCTGTTTGTGATATCATCTTGCATATTTGCTGCAGGGGTGTGAAAAAATTGAGTGACTTCGCATGCGGCTCCCAGAGGGTGTGACCATGCGTTTACTCGGTTTGCATGCTTGATTATAGTCTATGAGGCTATAACAGAGTCATTTTGGGTATTACATATCTTCACTGACTTGGTCCATGTTTACTTTTTTGTGAAGCAGATTTGACCACTGATGCGTATTGAAACCTTATCTCAGCTGTGTTCTGTCATTCCAGCGACCTTTGCTGCTTTGGATAAACATGTATACTAACCAAAGGAAAAAAAAAATGAAGTGGTTTTATTTTCCTAGCTTAAGGGTATGGTGGCAATACCCACCCTCAGATTAGATCCTGTATGCTTTTTTTTAATTGAATTTTTTGAGCACTATGCCACTTCGTCACTTATTGTGTGCTGTATGGCCTAAAATATTTGGACATCTGCTCAGCTGACACTTCTTTTCCTCAATCATGGTCATTGATGTGAATGTAGTCCCTCAATTACTACTGTAAACCTTAGCATTTTTTGGGAAGCTCTGCAAGATTCTGGGATGTTTGCATGAGGAATTGTTTCCATCCCAGCCAGGAAAGCTTCGACGTCAGGTTGTAGTGTTGAGTGATTAGGCCTGGCTTGGAGTTGATGTTCGAGTTGAACTCAGTGGTCACTGGGGATGTGGTCAGGGCTCTGTGGATTCTAGTTGGGTTTTCTGTACCAATAGCAACAGACTATACAGGGTCCTCTCTCTGCGCTTGTGGCCATTTTGATGCCAAGATGGAAAAGGTTTGTGGAAAGCACAGAATCATCTGTAATGTGATTGTAGGTGAGACGTCAAGATTCTTCTTCAGTGGCGCTAAGAGGTGGCAGCAGAGCCTGGACCATACAAAATGACCCAGACAAAGGGGTGTCCATGAAATTTTAGCCATCTATGTGTGAAAATGCATTAATATGCAATTTTTTTTTTGTCTGTAACTTGGAGACACCCTTGCAAACATTTTTTCCATAATCAATGTTTAGATCAATTCTTTAGAATAGATGTGTTTACTTTCAACCTCTGTAGGTTCAGAAATTTAATACAGTTTTCTCAGTGGGATGATTTTATTTTGATCTTACAATGACCACCTTCTATGGCTTCATATTTCTTCTTTCAATATACTCTAAAACAGGGCCCGCTGGTTTCACACAATGTTCAGGCGATCTTATCATGTCAAGATGACGCCAAGACTTTTTACTTGAGCGGAAATTGAGAGTCTTGTTGTACGTAATGTGGGTGAAGTTCACAGATTTTGAATGGGTGGATTTGGTGTCAGTTAGTAGGTCCTCTGTTTTATTGCTGTTGAGTCGGAGGGGATTACATGTCATCCATTTCTTATGTCTTGGAAGCGTAGGGTTAGTGAGGAGGGAGGGGGCAGTGGCTGTGGTTTTGGTAGTGATGTAGAGCTGTGTGTCCTTGGCATAGTAGTGAAAGTGAATTCCAAGGTGTTTTATTATGCTACCAAGGGGGGAGGGGTTAAGTGAACAAGTGGAGGGGACCAAGCACTGACCCATGGGGTACACCCTGGGAGACTGGAGTATGGACAGATTGATGTTTTTTTTTTTTTTTTCCTCAGGGATATGAACTGCTTACGGTCGAATATGTAGGAGGTAAACCAGAGGTGGACCAGGTCAGAAATGCCAATGGATAAGAGTTGATCCAGAAGAATTTAATAGGAGATGGTATCAAATTCTGAGTCGAGGTCTAGAAGTAGTGTCAGTCCATATCTAAGCATCCAGACCCCCCCAGATGACCCCCTCAGAAATTTCTCAAAAAATTCATATAGGTACCTCTGGTGGACTTATGAAATAATACCAAGTATTAGACCAATATCCCTAATAGTTTTGAAGTGATGGCCTGTCACAATTTTAAGTATTTTGACGAAATTGTTTTTCGTCCAACTTTGGGCTTCCACTGCTCCTCTATTATTTAACCTACAGATCAGATTTTTGGTTTCCCTGGCCAACTTTTCCCCTAGAATCAGAATTTCTGGTCAGATGAGGTGTATCTACCTTGGTTGCTCCACAATAGGGCTCCAAAGTTGGCCGAAAAGCCAAAAATCGTAAAAATTGCTGTATTTTTTAAATGCTACAGATCAGAAAGTTTAGGGAATTCAAGCTTGAAATTTTTTTTTGTGACCATTCCTGATACCTCTCTTGGGTAAACCACTTTAATCTTGTTTGTATCTTGGCAGGAATGAGAAGAAAAATTTTTTTTTTATTTTGCTTGTTTTTCATTTTACGGAAAAAATAGCAATTTTGAAGTCCATGGTTCACCATGTGCGCAATTGACCACATCCTTCAAATCTTTACCATAGATTGCTATAGTTGTCAACTTCATCTGACAAAAAAATTGGGATGGTGTTCAGCCTAGTTTATTTTATGTGAATTTTTCAATAGATACACCGTATTGGCCATTTAAACGCACCATCGTACATCATAAAATGCTATAGATTTGTTGAAAGTATGAATATTAAATAATGTTCAGTTCATCATGTTAAAACTTGAACAAATAATGAAATCTTGAGACAAGCACAAACTTATTTCATCTTCCATCATCATTAAATCTGCAATCTGAGGTAAGTGAAGTGTGATGACTTAATCCATAATTCGTCCGAACTCGTTTTGGTATGCGTAATGATGACCAGTATAAAAGAGCTCCAATGATCAGATTATCATAATCACTCAAACCATAGAGGGTAAGAAGGATTTACCACAGTGTGACTTAGGCACCACATTGGGTGATGAATGTCACAATACACGTATGGCAAGAAAAACTGGCTTTTTCAGAGTGGATACCTTGAGCAATGAGGATCAAGAATTGCTCGCCTGGAGATCTGGAGTTATGCTTGAGGAAATTGAGCAAATTTGTTTTCATCATGAGAAGATGTTTCTATCTCGGTTCATGAGTGAACAGCCCTGTACATGTGCCCTGGCCCTGGCCCTGTGCATGTGCAGATCCAGGAAATATTCATACCAAACAGATTTCACATAAGTGTAATTTCCATGTTTTGGTGTAGCAATTGTATAAGTTTATCCTGATTCCATTTCAGATTTGCATAATGTGTGATTTTTAGTCCTCTAAGTTCCTGGCAGTGAATGTAAATTTGATAGTTAGCAATGTTAGCAAAAATTACATAATGAGATTAAAAGCAGCATTCTTATGGTCTCCAACAAAAACCATGTGAACCATTCCAATGTAGTAGTCGTACATGTAATCCATTGTTAAGCTTCAAATAAAACCATGATTTTGCTTGAAAAATTGTATTGAAGTTATTTTTTGCATGTATTTAGCTATTTCAAAGAGCCTAGATGTGGCAAATGTGCTGAATTTGGCAATTGATGCTACACGATGCTGAATTTTCATCAATTTCTGCTCGAAATAGGTAACATCATTCAAAAAATTGCAGTAAAAAAAACTAGGCTGAACACCATTCCAATTTTTTTTGTCAGATGAAGTTGACAACTATAGCAATCTATGGTAAAGATTTGAAGGATGTGGTCAATTGTGCACATGTTGAACCATGGACTTCAAAATTGCTATTTTTCCGTAAAAATGAAAAAAACGAGCAAAATAAAAAAAAATTTTTCTTCTCATTCCTGCCAAGATACAAACAAGATTAAAGTGGATTACCTATGAGAGGTATCAGGACTGGTCACAAAAAAAATTTCAAGCTTGAATTCCCTAAACTTTCTGATCTGTAACATTTAAAAAGTACAGCAACTTTTGCAATTTTTGGCTTTTCAGCCAACTTTGGAGCCCTATTGTGGAGCAACCAAGGTAGATACACCTCATCTGACCAGAAATTCTGATTCTAGGGGAAAAGTTGGCCAAGGAGACCAAAAACCTGATCTGTAGGTTAAATAATAGAGGAGCAGTGGAAGCCCAAAGTTGGACGAAACACAATTTCGTCAAAATTAAAAAAAATACTTAAAATTGTGACAGGCCATCACTTCAAAACTATTAGGGATATTGGTCTAATACTTGGTATTATTTCATAAGTCCACCAGAGGTACCTATATGAATTTTTTGAGAAATTTCTGAGGGGGTGACCCAGGAATTTTCTGATTTTCTGGATGCCTTCACTTGGACTGACCCAGCATGAAAATAGGGAGGCATTTGGAGTCAGCTGTGCAAAGGTGGTCGTTTGTTACTTTTACCAGTGCAGCGTCTTGACTGCATGTGTTGCGGAAACCAGATTGAAATGGTTCCAAATTATTATTGTTTTCCAAATGGGTTTTGATCTGAAAGGGAATAACCACTATGATTTTTTAGATTAAGGGAAGATTTGACATTTATTTAATAAAAACTCTGAAACGTGAGAATGGATGCATAAACTATAGTTTTCTTATAAGTGTGAACTTAGTAAACGGCCTCTTTACTGTAATTATATGCATCATTTTTCTTATTTTATTGGGTAACAATAATTCTGCATATTGCTGCAAACAGTGTTTCCTTTCTCCATTGAATTTCGTGTAACTGAAACGGGCTGAGCGGTTACTTCGTGAGGAACTGCAGCCATCGTGCTGGAAAACTACTGTAGGATTTTGGGTTGAGAAATTGTCCTAGGTAGGTGTATTACTGGCATTCGACACTTTTGTGATGTTTCCCTCCCTTTTATCTAAGTGATGTTGGCCAGTGCTTATATAATTCGGGTGGATGCAGTTTTCTTATAAATATAGCTAGCCCAACGAGGTTGCGGCACCAGGTAGGATCGGAATGTTGAACATTCAGAACTGAAGTATTGAACATTCGCCACCTGTGCAACCCCACTTCTCCACCCACACCTGTGTGTGAGTGCACCGAGACGACCCCTTTGGCTTGCCTCCAGCCTCTTTTCTACCTTTTGAAGGCAAAGTGCCCTGTGCTCCGTGCTGCAGTACAACAAATGCTTCCTGATATAGCTGCTATTACTATGCAAAGTGCGGAGAATTGGCTTTTCCAAAGCACTTTGGAAAATGTGTTTGGCTTCTGAAGTTTTGAGTCATGACAAAGTGAAAATTGGCCCATGCACTTTTGTCATTTCATGTATTTCATTTAATTTATGAGTGTTTTCCACTTACACATGTCAGTATTATATTGTAAATATCATCTTTAATCCCTACGTCTTGGTGGGGTAATAGTGGTCCTCTGGCTGCTAGACAAAGGAGAAATGGAAAGCACCGGATTATTGGAGTAGCACTGAGGCATTGTAGCTTTGAGTAGGCATAAAAATTGATGTCAGGGGACATGAAACCGAATAACCATATGATAATGGCCTCAACCAAATGAATTCATGTGGTGCACTTGAGATTTCTCTTTCTGCTGGAAGATTCTGTGATTGTTTTGATGTGATTAAAACTCTGACAGAATCCTGTTTAGTCGCCTTAATAATGGTAATTAAGGCAATTGATGAGTTTCTGCGTGCACCATGCTGTCTTCCTTAATGCTAATTTGGTACCATTACTGCTATTGCGGCTAGCAGAAGTGTAAATGAGCCGCTGTTGTGCTTGCTAATAGTGTCTCTCATGCCGATTGTTGGTCTTCCTGTGCTGTGTGCCAGTTGTGGGCTTTATGTATTTTGTGAGTATGGCTTTTTTGACTGAATTTCACACACTTCAGTTCCTTGTTCTGAAACCTTAGTATAGGCCTATACCTCTTATGCCTTATTTCAGTGGCAGTAGCCGGTGTTGCAACTTTACTGTCGTGGATTTGAATCTCGGATGCTTTTATTAGGCCCATGAGCATGGAACTCAACCTCAAGTACTCCTGACTCCAATAATATTATAGATGCCATGCATAAATGGGATGAAGTCATATTGGTGGTCCTAGAAGATAATTCTTGCTCAACAGAGCAATACTATGAGGCATTATAATTAAATGGTTGTATCCCCAGACGATGAGTTGGGGATACTATGGATCAGCGGTCGGTACACCACGTCCGCCGCCATGTCCGTAGAGATTTCTTGTGAGCACTCTAAGGGTCACCGTTCTTAGTGGGTTAATTTTATATTTGACACAAATTTTTTTGTATGCGGAGGTCACAGAGCCTATAGGGCTAGATTTTGGGAGCGATTGCTTTAGGGCATCCAGGGATACATGTCGACCTGCGGATGACTGACTGTCTAGTCCAATATGTGTTGTTCCTGTGTAAGATTTTGTTTTCGGTGGATTGGTGCTGGAATGGCCATTGTACTCAGGCAGCCGGTCCTGGCCCTGTACTTTTAAGAGGCGAGTGCAGAACTGCAGAGGGAGTGGTGTTTGCATACTACTGTTTGGTACTTTTTCTTCACTCAACTTATTTTGACCCTGGATTTAACTGTGCTTAGGTCCTAAATGAATCTTGATGGTCATAAATGCTGGGCTTGAAAGTCCCGTAAGTGATCACTTCCCAGATACCATTAATGCATTATTCATGGATGAGTGTTGGTAATCGGGAGCCAAGGAGGGATGGAAAGCGAGGGAGGGCGAGAGATGTGCAATTAAAAAAAAAAAAAATCTGTCCTTCTGTCTATGTAACTATCTGAAGAGCCTGTTTTTTTTCTCCTGCAATCTGTGAGTGGCTTTTATATTATTGCATTATTGATCATTGAAATAGTTGTTCCTTCTCTGCCCCAGCCTTGCAGCTCATGGGACAAAGGTGCCGTGAATGTAGACCGGGAGACCTGATATTGCTTCCGTTGGGCACAGCTAGGTTCCACTCATAATCGCGCCTGCAGGGCTAATTTTGGGCTTTGTTCACTTAACTTGTGTGTGTGTGTGTGTGTGTGTGTGTGGCTTCTTCAATTCACTTAACAATAACTAGAAGGGAAAATGATGTTCTTATTTGTTAGTTCTGCAAGCGGCACCACTGCAAGAATTTCCCCATGGTCCGGAAATGGTGTTACTGATGAGCCTGTCAAACAAAGTGGTGAACAAAAGTTTTAGGCACCCTCGATTTTAGTTAAATTTATATTTGGTCTTGGATGTTTATGTCTGAGGCTCAAAATGCTATGTTTATTGAAAATCTTGCAAGAAATTATTTGAATGTCATTTCATAAATTTGACACAGATAACGCTGCCTTGCCAGATCCCTGATCTCAACATCATGTCGTCTGTCTGGCGTTTCTTGGAGAGATCTATGCAAGTGAGACATTGAGCCTGCAGAAGAACTAACAAGTTCTGCAATATGCTTGGAATAACTAAAATCCTGTTATGTTATAAAACTATCAAAATGATGGACGGGGTTCCTAATTTTTAGACAAAGAATAGTTGCTCCATATATTGGCTTGATGTACAACCCCATTTCTGGATAAGTTATGACCGAATGGAAAATATGGAAAATACTAGTGAACAAAGAATGCTGTGATTTGTCATCTTTGACTTGTAGAAAACGGTTCAAGACAAGAATATTAAGTATCTTGTCTTTGCATGGTATTCAATTTGATATAGACTAAAGACTATAGACTTATTGTTTTCTTTTTTTATTTGCATTTACCATGTCGTCTCAACTTTTTTGGAAATGGGGTTGCTGTTTTTAACAGGTCACCGCTCTTAGTAGTGCATTTTTAAATTATTTAGACACCTTTCTTTTCATAATTTTTGAGGCATTTTCACTGTCACAGTTGCTGTAAATGTGCCTGAGACTTCTGTGCAACGCTGTATTTCCCATGTGTTGTCCAAATTCATCATACTCCCTCCCACGTGAATTTGAGCCCCTGGGCTTACAATAATAATTAGCTTATTAGGCAATTATCAGAAACAGGCAATAGCACTTTTCATTCTTTCTGGGTCAAAAATTTTTGTAGGCCAACACAAAGCAGAAAATAGTGTGGCTGTGTTTCCTTCATAGTTTCAGCACGATTAGAACGAGTCCAATTGTTACATCAGTTTTGTCTCCAAAACACAGAGTTGCATGGGTTAACATCTCTAAGTGGCTTATACACTAGCTTGCCGGCCACTTCTTGTCTAATGGTTGTGCATTTCTTAAGCTAAGCTTGCTGCAGTTATCATGTTACCTTATGCATAGTCACTGTCTTTCAATATCTTTTGCCAGACATGAAGGATGATATTTCTGAGGCATCTCGACTAGCGTACATACCCAGATTAACAGTGAAATTTGGGCTGTAGCATTGCGAATATGGTCAGCAGGGTCTCTTGCAGTCCTGGCATTTTTAGTAGTAACTTAAAGCATCTGTTGACTCGAAAAAGTTTGCGGTAGCAGTTGTCCACAAACTGAACTTGGTTGCAAACCATGCAGTCCGTTCATTGCCTGAATTTTTAATGTGGCCTGTGATTTTATTTTTCATCTGAAATATTGTTTTTTTTGGTTTCTTCACATCAGCAGGTGCAACCTCACACCAAGCTGCATGCTGTACTGTGACATGCCTTGGATTTCTTAAAGGCTCATGGCATCCTCTTCAACTGTGATGGGTTCTTTTATTTGTGTTGCTGCTCTGAAGCTCCATGCCATGATGATTGTCTAATGGAAAGAAAGTAGTGAAAATTTCTAGTGCCTGAATGGGGCTTCATTAATTTGTTCTCAGTTAGCCATTGAGCTGTAGTGAATACTTCCTCTTCATCATTGGGAATATTTTCCTTCGCAGAGCTGTACATGCAATGTGGAAGCTGTATTTGCTTCTGAAATGGCTGTCGTACACTAGCTGTGCATTAGCTAAACATTTTGTTGTCCCTCAGTGCCATCATATGGCCCTTTGGCATGAACAGATGGAAAAAATTTTCTATTTGGCACAACTTTTTTTTTTTTTCCCCAGAATGACATCACTGTAATTCTCAGCTAAATCTCCTGCAGGAGCCCCACACTCAACTGTCTATAATATCAACCCTGTGGTTTAGTGATGAGGTCATGATGACTGTAAGCCAGATGATTGTTTGAGAATGACTCTAAAAAGAGAACTCGTTGCTCATCTGTATGTATCCATATGAGATGAGTAAATCATCACCAGCCCTTCCAGTGGCATGAAAATAAACAGTCACGACTTTCTCCGAATGGCTTTGCACCGGTCACATTATCTAACTTGGGCTTTTTCAATTATTCCACTTAATGTAAATTTTCTGTTTTTCAGCTATGCAGTGATAAACAAATGAAAGATTGAAGTAATATTTAGGGTAATAAAATATCATGGCCATGATACCCAAGCAGACATTGTGTGTGGGTGATTGGCCCATTGGCGTGTTGGTCTTGGCAGGTTGATACAGCATGCAGTTGTAAGTTGATCAAAAGGAGAGTATCATGGGTTGCACATTATTTGAAAAGGGTTGCATAAAACTGAAATGATACCATCATAATCATGACATGACACTTGCCCTTAACGTGAGAAATCTCTATGAAAGTTTACGATTGCTTTTACTGAGTGTCATTCGGGTTAGAATTTTGATAAAGACATTTACAGGTCATCTTGTCTTGGGTAATGTCAAGTTGTCATAACAAAGACTCCCCAAACAGTGTAATCTTCACATTAAAAATGATCTATTTGACTGAGTGACACTTAATGACAACAGTCATAAACATTCATAAAGATTTGTTCTTGTTCATGATTGGTGTCTTGTCATTGTTATGATTGTGTCATTTCAGTCTTATGCATACCCCTGCAAACAAAGTGTTACCGAATTATGTAACCGCAAATTATCAAAAGTCAGCTATGAAATCTGAGGCACAGCATTAAGGCACAGCACTTCACAGTACATTATTTCTGGAAGAAGTCAAATGTCAATTATGTAGTGGTATATAAAATATAGTGTAAATTGAAATATATTTAAGGTGAAATGCAGTTGTGTTCATGACTAAAAAGGCAGACAAACAAACAAAAAATAAATCATGAGCACAGCATGAATGATTCTTTCCAGGAAAAACTATCCCTCAAATTTCATCTCAGTTTGAAGGCTTCCATTCATTAATTCTCTAACCTGCTACTCCCAGGGCAGGGGGCCTATCCCAGCATACTGTGGGCACGAGACAGGAACACAGCCTGGGCAGTCCACCAATACGATTGCACATGATTCCCTTATTCCTATGCGCAGTTTAGAGTTTCAAATTGGCCTGGCATGCATTTCTTTGGACTGAGGGAGACCACTGGAGTACCCATAGGAATCCCATGTGAACACGTGCAACCCACTGTACTGCTCTGCTTACCAAATTGAAGGCTTAATTTTTGGAATGGTATATTTTTATGCGTTTATTTCATGTTTGTTTTGGCAATATTGGCAGGAAAAGCACTTGATAAATTAAGCACGAGCAATCTATGCTTCATTTCAATTCAGTTCAAAGATTCTTATCTCCCTTTCTCTTTGATTGAAGGCAACATCAATGGGTAGGTTATCCCAGAGATCTTCACCATTACCCTATAACAGTTGTGGATAACATATGGGCTGACTTCAGAAATGTTTTCAACCTGATTCCATAAAAATCAGTGCTCACTAATAAAATACTCTTGCTTGGACTCCAAATTGAGATTAAAAAAGGAGTAATTTGATGTGATTTGATTACCACCTAAACCTCAGAAAAATTTAAAATTATGAAATGTGCCTTAAGGGGAGCAAGCATTCATCCTGCAGCTGGCACGATCACTTTGGTCTAGTTTTGTCGAAGGAAATAAAGTTCGGCATTTTTTGTGTTTTAGTGAATGACAGCTTTACATAACTTTAATTTCTGAAGTTGAAAGCTGTCTCCGGTAAAAAGTGTTGAACAACATCTGCAGCGTTAGCTGTCATTTCCATGGTAACCAAGTGGACGCTTCTCCATTCATCGTGTTGACCTCAAGCACCGGCAGAAATTTTCCCCGGGGAGTTAACCCTTTGAGCGCCGAGTACATTTTCAAGGAATTAAAAATGTATTTATCCTGAGCTGTTGAAAACCTATCATGTGGCAACTTGTTTAAAAGAGCTCCCCTGCGGGAGCTGTTTTAAACAAGTTGCCACATGATAGGTTTTCAACAGCATCTGACTTTGATATCTTACATCATTGGGCAACTATAGTTGCCCATGCCACTGAGAGGGTTAATAGTTTTTTGTCCATCACTGTAGACCCTCTGTGACCAGTCACACAGGTGAGGATAATTACTCACCTTTTCCACCTATCTCTTCTAAAACCCATCCATTATTTTAGTTCTGATTATTTGTTTATTTATTTATTTATTTATTTACCCATTATATGGTTATTGATTGTTTTTTAACCAACCACTGTTTTTGCCTAAGCAACTGTGTCAATTTCAACAAATAAATCTCTTGGATCATTGGTTCCATCTCCATGACAATGACCAAACTCTTTGTCTTCTATTTCCAATGGCTAGATGGACAATCAACGACAGTGTCTACAACGTTACAAATACTCGACAGGTACAAGACCCAGTCGGACGACACTTTTTCTCCGTCTGTCTGACATAATATTGGTCATCAGACATTGTCAACAGACATATCTTGGAAGAACAGAGCTACTTCAACTCCATTTGCAATCCAGCCATCCATCCGTCCATCCATTAACAAGCCTGCTTAATACAGTCAGGAGTAGCTCTGATAAGCCTGTCTCCAACATACAATGTTCAGGGGGCAAAAATGCCCTTGGCAGTTTGCCAACTGGTCTCACACATTAAAAACATTCACTCATGCACTCATACCTGAGGGCATTTTACAGTCTCCAATTATCTGAATATGCATGTCTTTTAACACTGGGAGAAACTTGGATTGCCTGCAGAAAACTTACAAGAAGAGACAAAGTCCACACACAGAAGGGCCCAGGCCCAATTTAGACCCACTAACCCTTTTGCTGTATGGTGACCTAGCTGCCTATTGCAGCACTGTACCACCCACAAGTGGCAGTGTCCCACTTTTCCTCAAGTGTTCAATGCATAAATGCTTTAGCTTGTGCGTAGCACAATATCCTTGCCTCCCAAATCATTTTGGTTAAACGAATCTGCCAAATGGTTACCTGTTTAACTCCACCCTTATCAAAACACTCAGTCCTTGCCAAATTGCAGCTGTAATAATGAAGATGACTTTTACTTGCTGACTTTAGCCCAAATTTGGTGAATTGGTGAATCATATATGGAGAGGACAAGAACAGCTTTCTCCAGTACTCTCGTGCCTCAGCTAGATCAACATATTCATGTGCCCCAATACAGCCTCGGCAGGTCATAAGTAAAAAACCTCTCCGTGGTTTTGAGCTTCATAAAAGGAGCCATTTTTTCTGGTTGCTGTCTCCCAAACCTCTTTAGGTTTGGAGTGGTAGGGTTTTGTTCAGAAGGAGGAGATGAATTATCTTGATCATCGCTCTGTTCCTGCATCAGCAGAATGTGGAACTCGTAGATAAGATGATCTGTTATGTGATCACGCTGGTTCTGCGCCTGAACCGTCAATGTCCATCGTGGCATAAACCACCAGGGAATGGGTGGAATTAATGAGCGTTTCTCTGGGTAACCAAGTCATTGGATATTTTAATGAGAATAAGAAATGAGTTACAGTGCCCTGGAGGGCTCTTAAGTAATATTTGTGGAGGTGATCATAAAATACTGTATTATGCAATAATGTCCACAGTTGAAAATGTAATAATTGAATTTTGTTCTCGTTAGCTTTTGCTGAGTATTTTAATGAAAAAAAAAAATCAATATCTGCTCAAATTTTCTTGAATATTTTCGGGGTTTAAAATCAATAACCACTGTGCTCTGGGCTCATTTTAATGGTTGGCCCAATAAAAGTCTGTTGACAGTTTTAATTGCTTCCATAATTAAGAACTATCTTGTTGTACTTTGCACATATTTTTTGGGCCCACAGCTGCATTCTCCTAACACATTCAGAAAGTCTACTTAGTCCCAAAGCAAGCCCTCTGTTTCTTTAAGGTCTGCTATTATGCAGTTTTAATTCAAGTACTAGAGTTACTGGATGTCAAAAATATAGGTTAACAAACTTTTCAGCAAAAAAAAAAAAAAAAAAAGCTGATTTCTTTTGGCAATTTGATTCCTTTCATTTCCAGCCCTCTGAATAATGCGCTGTTCTGAGCAGGCATCTCCTCTGTGAAATGAGCTCTATTCTGATTGGCCAGTGAATAGAGCCACAGTCCCTGCGTGTCTGTGGATAGTGACCATGTCGAAATCCCTTGGCTACTAGCAACAGTCTCTAAATACACAACTTATTTAGTGCAGTGCTGTGAAGAAATAGATGCCCCCTTCTCGACTTCTGCTATTTCTGCATCAACCCATTAAGCAATTGATAATTGGGTTTAATTTCACTTGACGCACCCAGGCATGATTACTGCCAGCCTTGTTGAGTCTAAACGTCACTTTAGATTGAGTTGCACTTGTCTGGCAATGTGAAGTTGCCAAAATGCAAGCACATGATGCTGTGATGTAAAGAATTTCAAGAACAAAGGAGAAACAAAGTCGTTGGAATTCATCAGTCTAGACAGGATGACAGAGCCATTTTGAAGGCTCCTGGACTCCAGCAAACTAAGGTTTGAGCCATTATGTACAAATGGAGAAAACAGTTGTGAAACTTCCCAGGAGTGGCCGGCATATCAGATTCCTCCAGGAGCGCATTGACAGCCCATCCAGCGGATCACAAAGATCACAATCCAGTCTAACATCTAAAGAACTGTGGGCCTCACTTGCCTTAGTTAAGGTCAGAATTTATGATTCCCCAATTAGAAAAAGACTAGGCATAAATGGCATCCATGGGATAACAGCAAGGCAAAAAGCACTGCTGAACAAAAACGACACTAAGGCTGGTCATGCATTTGCAACAAAAAAAAAAAAAAAAAGGGATAACTACCAAGACTTTTGGGATAGTATTCTGTGAACTGATGGGACAAAAGGTGGACATGGTTTCCGTAATATCTTGTATAAAGCGCAAACAGCACTCCCCACTGAGAACATCGTACTATCATACTAACAGTCAAACGTAGTGATGGTTGTGTGATGTTTTCATAATTGATGGAACCATAAATTTTTTTCACTACCAGAAAATCCTGAAGGAAAATGTCTGGCATTTTGACCTAAAGCTCAAGTGCAGTTGGGTCATGCAGCAGGACAGTGATCCGCGGCACACACAGTTTTGGAGTAGCCTAGTCAAAGTCCTGACTTGATTGAGATGCAGTGGCATGACCTTAAACAGGCCATTCACGCTCAAAAACCCTCCAACATGGCTGAATGAAAACAATTCTGTGAAGAAGAGCGGGCCAAAAGTCTTCCACAGTGATGTAAAAGACTCATTGCCAGAGAATATTGGCAATGCAGCTTAAGAATATGTTTCTTGGGAGATGTTTTGTTATCTTCACTTGTTACCTGCCTCCAGAAGGATAATCTTGAGCAACTGCATCTCATTTATTCTTTAGTTATCAGTTGCCTCAATTATATAGTCTTATGTGAGATCTGCAGCGTGCATATAACTCAAAAACTTATAGAAGAGTATTCTTGGTGCATGGTAGAAGATGGAGAGAAAGCAAAACTCTGGCACTCATAACAATAGCAAAAAAAAAAAAAAAAAAAAATTATGTATACATATTTTGTTGGCAACCTGGACAAACTTGTTTCAGCTGTAATGGGTGGATTAGGGCCTGATAGTATTTGTTTTCTTGGGAAAGAAATGTAAAATTCCAGATCATTCGATAGCGTTATCATTGAAAACTAAATCCCATTTTGTTGGAGATGAGTTAGTACATATGGGAGTCTATAAAATTAAGCTCTCAAATAATACAACTTCCTCAAACATTTTTAGTCTTCCAGTATTTGTAATCATATCATACTGGAGCTTATTGATCAGCTGGAGTTAAATAGTTAAGTTGATGTGGATGCTTGGTATAATCCCTGTGATGATTGTTTATATATGGAATTGGACAAATGTGCTAAAAAGAAATAAATTGCTCCAAATGGGTCAGGAAATGTATATAAAGACCTGTAAATCTCACAGGATCATTTAAGCGTGGCAGAAAATAAATTTGTGTGGTGTCAAAACAAAAAATAAAGAGCCGAGCCGGGGAATGAATTTAGGAAAAGCCAAGACTACTTTGATAAGAGATTGCATGTAAATTTAACTGTGGACATATGCTATAGATGGAAAAATTACAAACTAATAACCCACATAAATTCTGGAATGAAATTAATAAATTGGGTCCCAGGAAGGAATAAGAAGTCCCCATGCGGGTAAAATTAGAAAACGGCAAATGTGAGCTCTGACAAAGCGACAGTATCGCAGAAATGGAAAATGGATTTCACAGATTTGCTTTCAGGATGTAATCATTTTTATTTGATGAGGTTTTTCGGAAAGAAATGGGCAGCCAAATGGATTAAATGGAGAGAGCAAAGTGTACTGATACCTGCTATTTCAATTTGTATTTGAATGCTAATTTTACTATTGAGGAGGTAAAGGAAGTGATTGAAAAAAACTGAACCAAGGAAAGCAACTGGAATTGATAACATCTCCAATGAGGTGTTGAAGTCACCTAGGCTGTTATAGAATTGTGTTTGAGTTTCAGCAGTCCTGTTTTGATAGTGGTATTTTCCCGTCAGTGGTATAACACTATCCTGAAGCCCGTCTCCAAGTCCTCAAAAATGATCCCAAATTACCACTTAGCTATTAGAGACATGAGTCTTATTAGCACTGAATATAAATGATATTCCTCTCTTCTAAACAGCACACTTGTAGATAATCTTGATAGGTCTGGTTTGACGATTTAACAGAGTGGCTTCTGCAAAGCGAGCTTTTGTATTGACCAAATTTTTACGCAGTCTCCTCTATTATTCAAGAAAGATTTTAAGATAATTAATCAACATACACATTTCATGCACTTTCAGAAGGCTTTTGATGGGGTAAACAGGGAGCTTCTTGAATGAAGATTAATAATATCAGGTGTAAATGGGAAATTCTGTGCTGCCATTGAGGCTCTTTATCTAGCACCTGTTGCCTGTGGTCAGGATAATGACTTTAGAAGTAGATGGTTTCCCACTCAGTTTGGTGAGAAACAATATGTTTTATAACCAGTACTGACCTCTGTGTATGTTAATGACTTAGCTATTCAAATAAAATTGTCTAATTTGGAGGTTATAGTAACTGATATGACTGTAGGCAATTTGCTGTATGCAGACAATATACAACGTAGTTATACTGGCTGAATGCCAGTATAACTATTTGCACAATATGTTGAATATTGTTGCTGGATGGTGTTGGAAATTGAGGCCATTAAAACCATTAAAAAGCAATCCTGCTTGTTACTTGTTATTGGCCAGGTGAGACAGGTGTGTGTGTGTGGGGGGGGGGGCGTGGGGGTGCCGTAGTGGCTCATTGGTTAAAAACTGCTTGTACCTCACTCGGCTGAGTCCTTACCACAGCTGCAGCAGTTCCATTCTGGCCTAGGCCCTTTGCAATTACCATGTGTTACCAATCAATAGCTGAATTGATTGATTAAGTGGCAAGTGCTGACTCCCTGAACTACATTGCATGTAATAAAGAATAAAGTTATGAGTGATCAAAAGTTAGCCTCCATGCATTTTACACTCCGTTTACACGTGGCTGGCTATTTTCATAAACGAACATTTCACGGTCTCCATTTTCAAAAATAATATCATGCACACGTATCAGTTTTCAGAATAGTTTTCATTTACACGTACCCTTGTATATATGCCGTCAAGAGCATGTCAAACCTGTAGATGGCAGTGTAACTATAAACTCAAGCCCACGTTAGCCAATCAGAATCCCGCAAATAGCAACAACAGAAACGAATCACGATCATCCATGATCACCACAGCCAAATGAAAATGTAAACATAGGTCGCATTTTTGGCACAGGTGCAAGTTCTGGCGCATACCTTGACGTCGGCTGCCTAAAACTCAGTTTTTCTCAGTTTACATGCAAACTTGCTACCAAAGTTTTCCAAAATGTCCACTCTGGCCGGAGTTTTTAGAAAGAATCGTTTTCAGAGGCGAATTCTTCGTTTGCGTGTAAACGAAGGGCACAAACGCAGGGAAATGTCTCTGTTTGTCAAAATAACCGTGTACGTGTCAACGGGGGCTTAGTATCATGAGGAACTGCTTGCTGTTATTTCTCAATTCTTCATTGATGGATCCCAGTTTGAAGGTTATGACCTGTGTTATTATGGAACTGTAGGACCCATCAGATCCACTGGACTTAAGGCAGTGGTTTGTGAGAATTTTCACTCCAACCCCTAGAATGCGCACCACTTTCAACAGCTGGAGGTCTTGTTGTGCTGCTGAGTACAATCAGGTATAAACAGTTGGAAAAATGAAAACCAAAATAACTGTAGTGTTTGGCAACAGGGGAGTTGATCTGTGTGTTGTGCAGCACCAATGTCTTGCAGGAACAAAGCCACTGTGAAGACAACCGCTGTGTCCTAACAAAGCTGATACCCAGAGATTCGGTACAGCCATTTGAAAAAGCCTAAAAGTGTTGATCGATATCCATTCCCCCCTTAACTTCATCTTCTTATTAAGTGTTGCCTCTGTGTCTTCATTTCCACTGGTTCCTGTTTGATTTTTGGAGGAGAAAGGAGTCAGAGTGATTGTTGCAGATAAAAAGCATTATTCCAATGAGCTCTGCAGAAGCTGTGCCGTGCTCCTGCAGCTTTCGAGCTAAAATGGCACCATAGTGAACTGGAAAAAAATAGATTCTAACAATTCAATTATGGTTGACATGCTGCTGATAATAACAAACCCAGTGTTTTACGATGGGCAAGTGCGGAATCATTCTGCATGCTACATGTGGCGTTATTACATTGGAAATGGGCTGTTGAAAGGAACTTGAGAAAGAGCTCATATGAAATCCATGCTTCGGTATTGCAGAGTGATAATGGAAATCATTAGCCACTGTTTTCTTTCTGCTTCATCATACAGTGCTTTTTAGCCCGCCGGGAGGAATGTCCTCAGAGAGCTATTGCCATACCCTCTGCGTCGGCATCCGCGTCCATGGACAGCAAGGTTAAAGGTTTCCGGCAAGCTGGGTTGTCTTCTGACAACTCTTGTTGGAATTCAACGCAAATGCTCCCAAGGGGGATAGATGTATGCATTATATGAAATTTAAGACCATTCTCTGGGGTCTGCATAACATGATTTTGAAGCTTGTTCCAAAAATCAAAAACAAAACAAAAAATGCTACGTTGACAGCAGGTTTCTTGCCTCTCAGTCTATCATTAACTATGTGCTGTTTCGAGCAGGTGTACAGTCCAAATGAGCGAATAAGACTTTCCTCTGATTGGCTGTTTTATTGGGCGCTTTTGCTGGGAGGTAGGGACGCACAAAACTCTTAAAAAAAAAAAAAAAACCTTGGATGTCTTCACAAAGAATAATCTTCATTACTCCTTCTTTCTCTCTGTTGGGAGCAATAAGAGAGATTTGTTTTATTCCTTGCAATCAACTAATGAGCATTTTGCACGTTTGCTTAGCCTTGTCACTGGCATGGCTGAGTTGAACCTGTTCTCTATCAGTGGTGCAAAGTGCAAAATGGCTGCCAAAACCAAAACATGAGTTGTTTGTGGAGGATTGTACTTTGCAAATAAGTCCCCTTGTGACTTCGGTGGGGCACGGACTCAGAGCGGGTTTTTCAAGCTCGTTATTTTTCAGGAAGGGCAGTACAGCAACCATCCTGAGATGATTTGGTCTCACATTTTGTTAGGCATGAGAGAGAGTAAGGACTAAGGCTGTCGTCAAATCATTGGAAGCACTTCCATAAATGCCAACTTGCTGAAGCTCACTGCATAGTTTTTTTTTTTTTTTTTTTTTTTTATGAGACTCAATCGATGTGGACGGACCCAATTCTGTGGCAATTTTTAGAGCCGTGGTTGTCTGCAGATATATCATGTCACCATCAGTCGCTGTCTGAGATCTTTATCTCGTAGCCTGAGAACTTTTTTTGCTGCGGCAGTGTTTTTGTGTTACAACCAGCATATTTTGTCTTATTGACATTGTTCCCCCTGCCACCTTCAGTAATTTTGTCATTTTTGTGACTGATGCACCTTAAACTCATACACCACGTAATTGGCGTTTTTGAAAGTGTATATCATCTCCTTGCCTTGGAGACTTCCCCCAGCAAAGTGCTGCTGGTTAGACCTTTTAAGCTGGCACTTGCTGCTAAATACCATGCTAATCGATGGGAATAACTTGAAAACATGCTTTAAGGCTATTTTCTAGGAGTTCCAATATTTTGCACATTCCCATGAAGTCTAGGAAAAATGTCTGTTTCACAATGTGGGGCCATGAAGTTTTACAGGAAATTCACTGAACAGCTTGAAAGTCCCTAAAGAAATTCAGGTCAACTACCTTCCGTAACAAGTGTGAGATCACAGATTGCTGATAACATAAAGTTATGGTGCTCCAGAATATTGCCTCAGAACTTTGGAGGGGAAAAAAAGAACTTTCCTAGAAACCTTCTCCTTAAAGGGCTGCAATAGCTGAACCTCACCTGAGAATAAAACTAGTGATCTCTGGGTTCCAGGCTCACTTCCCTACATTAATATCAACAACACTGTTGTCCTCCGCTACTGTATTTATTCCATTTGTTTATCCATTCATGCTGTCTCTTCTTCTACGTTTGAAACCGTCTGTGACTCTTCTTGAGGTCCCTGTCATTCAAAATTCAGCAGGCTTCTGTGAAGACCATGCAATGGTGAATTCTGGAAGATGTGCGTTTTTATTTCTCATGCTGTATACGTCAGGCCCATGCAGTAAATATTGAAAAAAGATCATTTTAACATGAAGATAAATGCAACTGGCTTTTCGCTTTCTGCGTTTTTGCAAATCATTCCAGTGTTTGCTAATTAATTTTCTTCTGTTTGTGGTCGTTTTTTAAAGCATTTAGGCTCTGTTCTTGCCCCCACTGATCTGCCTTGGCCATAATCAGGTTCTTTTTGATCACTGCAACAGGAATATCTCTATGCTAAATTTTGAGCTAGCTAGATTGGTTCCATGCCAAGTGCGTTAGGACAGCCCCCTACTTCTTGCCATTGCCATCATAGAATGATTAACGTGATCTCAAAATAAAATTAAAAAAAGTTCTTAAATCTGAAGGTCGACACTTCAAGCACATCTTGACTATTTTATTTCAAATCAATTGCGGTGGCTTTAATGAAATTCAAGAAAGAAGATTTCTCGCTCTTCAAGTACTTATGGACCAGACTGTTCGACCAGCTGTATGAATCGGTGGCCGTCTATAGGTTCAGTGTTTTGTATGCTTGTCCGAGGGCGGCGGAACCGGGAAGAATAATGGCTGGTTTACAAAGAGTTTAGACTGTGCAAATGCAGATGATGGTCTGATAGTTTAGTCATGGGACTGTGTTCTGAAACACTGTGATGGTGCTGTACCTGTGGAGCTGTCCTTTAAGTCCTGGTAATGAACTGGACTCTCCCTGCGGTCTGTGGGTTCCACCCTGTCATAATTACTTTGTTGACTGGAGACGATTCACCGTTGTCGTTCTCGGCCGTGTTTCTCGCTGCTGTGGTGATAAAGCTGGCTGGGAATCACGGACGCAAAGACGAAAGGTTTAAGGTTAATCGCCCTACGATGGGCTCCTCCTGGCCGCCTCGGCTCATATGCTTTTAGCCTGCCGGGACCGCGACGGTGATTTACCATAGCTGTCGAGATTATGTACTGCGTCCTTTCCACTTTCCATAAAAGCAAATGTCAGTCTGTTAATTAACTTCTGTTTTGTTTATTCAGATTATTAATATCACAGCACACTTTGTGATGGATTATGATCCCGTAATTTCACTTGGGGCAGAGTTCTGCTCTCACTTCTCTGTTGAGCTCCGAGCCCTCATTATTCTACGTTGCGGCGCAGGCCAGAGTGTTTAGGTGACATGTCCTTATTTCGAATGCTCTAATGCCTTCTAATGTTCAGATGTACAAAATCCACGTCTTCTGTTATTGGGGGAAGGGCATACCCTTTGAAATTTAAATGTGGGAGATTTCTGTAATATTATAGGAGGGGACTATACAGGGAATACATTGAGACGAAGTGGATGTGGTGATAAAAATATGCTAAGAAATGTGCAGCAGGTTTAGAATTGGCAAGAGGAGTGCTGCTCTATCATTTTGACTCAGTAGGTGTTCTTCCTCATAGTAGCTTGAAAGGAGCGTCAAGCTGGTGGAGTATAGTTATTCTCCTTCTTCTTCATACTTTTTAATATGCCTTAATTTTGAATGCAGACTCCTGCTCTCACTCCTGCAGCACTCGCAAACCAGGCAGAATCGTGATTCATGGCCAATCTTTGGAGGACATACTGAGACACTCAAGCCGTGTTTTGAATACCAGTGCTCATAACTGCCATTTATAACGATATCTCTCTTGGCTTGAAGTGGCCAAGGAGGGCGAAATCTGTTTTTGGAATGCTAATTTCTCTTGTTAATTTATTTTTCTGTAATATTATAGTCATCTGACATTTCAGCAGCATTTTTGGTAAGCACATGAATAACAGCTGAAGGCTGTTCTTGTGTCCTTACTGCAAACTAATGTACGGATGAGCCAGGGTTGGTGAATACAACTAATTCGGTCATTTAGCAATGAAAATGATCGGCACAAAAACCTACGCACATGCCAGTCGGTCTAAACTGCATTAAATTGGCTGAACTCTCAAAGATTTTGATGGACTGACTGGCATAAATCAATCGTGTGGGCTTTTTGCCCGTCAATACATATTTCACTTCTTGAAAGTTGACTGGTTTTTGGGCTTGATTGCCCAATAAATTAACCCATACATGTTTTTCTTTGGCAAACTGTGTCGGGCCTCATTGAGATGAATTTTGCTGGTTTTGCTGGAAAGTCTGTGCTCTTTTTTTGTCATGAAGACCGATTCAGCATTGGTTGGATATTGTCTTTGCATTTGTCTGTCAGATAATATTTTCCTGTAATGAGGAACATTGTGTGGAGTTTTCAGTTTGTGTAGCTGTGGTACTGGAGCTAGAGCAACATGGTATTTCATAAGTCCAGATGCACTGTCTGTTCAGTGTTCCCAGAGCTGTAATATTTCTGCAAAATCTGTAAGCTCAAGTGCTTCTTAAGGCCTAATTTGTGTAATGGATAGTTTATTACAAATATTTTAATCAGTTGGTAGTGTTTTGGCCTGCCGGAAGCCAGACTACTCAGGGCGATTTTACAGCTATGATATAAGAACATGGGAACCCACTGAATTCACTGAAGCAGGGCTTTCAAGCACACTTGTACACGTTCTGCAGTTTTAAAGGTAATGAGATGTATTTTTTTCTCTGTGGAAGGCTGGTTTCTACTACATACTACATGGCATGTTTCGGTATGTTTGAGTGTATGGTATACTGTACATGGGGGAAGAGAGATCTGCAGAAAATTATTTTTGATGGTGATGCATACAGTACATCTACGGCGATTTAATCCTCTGGTGTTTACAGAAGGCTTTCCCCAGTAAAGCACTGACAGGTAGTGAACCAGCGAGTATTATCAACAGACGTAGGAATAGTTCTGTTTGAGTTTGGTTTGCAGGATGTGTTGTATTGAACACCCACACATGCACGCTCTTCCTTCACCAGGATTGATGCTGAAGTCCAAACTAAAGCAAAGTGTGTTGATCGTATTTCTGTCTACTTATTTACATAAGCAGGCGATACAGTTTTCTACGTGATTGCCCGTTAACCAGTAGATATGGGATTATACGCTGTTGTTCATTAAATGTGCAAAAGGTGCGCTAAAGAGCAAACTGTTCAAAATGTGGAATGTTTTTATTTAATACTCGTAGCAAGATTATGAGCTCTGGCTACTATTGTATACAGCTAATTACCTAACTGGCCATTTTTTGATGGAGTTCGAAAGGGCTGGAGATGTTGCTCTTTGCAGCTCATTATCAACCTGTGCCAATATAGCCTAATGTCCCAGGAAGATGGAAAGAGATTTCTTCACTGCCTGATTGGCATACACGTCATTTGCTCTTTGCTTCGATTACATAGGAAATGGATTAAAAATATCATGTCTCCCCGCCGGAGGGAGAGGGGAGACATTGTTTTAGGCTCGGTTCGCATTCACGTTCGTGTTCGCTTTCCCACTTAGTTTCCGGAGCATAACTCCAAAACCATTTGCCTGATCTTAACGAAACTTTGCATACTTTCTACTCAGGTCCTGCAGTGGTGCCTTTTGGTATGTGCCTGTCTGTCTGTCCGTCTATCCATTTGTCCGGTGGGTTAGGGAGGGAAGGGGGCCAGGGGGGAGACATACATTTTTACAAGTAAAAACACATTCTAGTTTTATGTAGTTTTAGTATTAGTTTTTCAAGGTAGTTGGTTAGTTTTCTAGTTGCACGTCATGTGAAGCCTCACTTTTTCTGCTCTTTTCCAGTTTGAATTCCATGTTCCACATGTACTGCCAGTTAAGTGGGGTATTCACTGCACAACTTTAGCTCTCTTTCACCGTCTTAAGCTTCATATTAGATGGTGTGATGTGGCTGCAAAGAGGCTCCAGCACCACTGAATCCTTGAAAAGGTCTAGATGGATGGTTGAACAGATGATTTATCTTGTTGCCCGTCTCTCTGTGCAGCGATGGTCCCATGATCTCATTCATTATTTCATTTGTATGCCCATACAGCTGTCCCATTCCCGCCTAACCACCGTCTGACTGCTAAGGAGGTTTTCGACAGTGAGGGGAAGCCCAAGGTGGACGTCCTTAAGGCCCACCTGACCAAGGAAGGACGTGTGGAGGAGAGTGTTGCCCTGCGTCTCATCTCTGATGGTGCGGCCATTCTACGTGCGGAGAAGAACTTACTCGACATTGAGGCACCTGTCACAGGTCAGACTGAAGCTCTGCCCGCTGCAATCCCAGCGTGCTCCTCTTCCGAGAACATATGTTGAGATGAGGAAGCAGGCTTTGCTGTGCCGGCAGTTTTCACTCTAATCTCGGAGGGCTGTTGCAACAAATTTTATCCGTGCCGTAAGGATAATCCGTTGATGTACTTAACATTCGGAAACAGTTGTACTGCCCTCTTCGTTCTTTTTATGATGCAGTTCCTATTCTAAAATGAGAAGCATTACTACAATAATATTGCATATTGGCAACAAACTGTGGGAAAACTTGTTGAATGACCTACTCATTCAAATTGTTCACAAAGTTGATACAGGTTGTGGAAAAGGACTTGACATTCAAATGACAACAGATTTTTCGGTGGCATTTATTATTTATGGCCCATAGTTCACTGGATGAATGCAATTAAAACATTAAATCCATTTTCAGGAATTTATTAAACTATTATTTTAGTGATATCAATGGTATGTATGGCTGTTATTTGCTGAAATAATCCCATTTCAGTCATGAAAATGGCTCATAAATTCAGAGGAATTAATCAGAGGAAAATTGGAGGGAATGATTATAATCGTGGAGTTGCATTCTCCACAAATTCCTTTAAGCAGGCAGCATAAGGATAGCAAAGGACATGCAGTCAAATGCTTTTTTACTATAACTTTACGCATCAACTGTTTTTAAACGATACTTACGTCACCCAGGGATACATTTCCCAAAAGCATAGTTGCTCACAATGTTGGCAACATATAAGGGTTGAACCAGTGCTCCTGTTTCAAACTATTATCTGCTACCATAGTTAGTAACAATGTTTTTGGGAAACGCAACCTAGATTATTTTTGCGGCTTGGATCAAATTTGTGTTGATGGGTCACAGTGCCCTTATAGTTGCCCTGACTCAACTCCAGTCCTACAGAACTGCAGTTTCTGCAGAACTTGTTCCACTCCTAGAAAAAATATTCAAATTAGTTTTGTGAATTCCGACTTTGCTGCTCTACGAGTATTAAATTCGCATTTAACTTTAGTGGCCATAAAAATCTGAATTCCTCAATCAGATTGTGCGGATGTTTGGTCTTTTTGTTCCTTCGAAGTGTTCTCGGCGCATCTTGTCAATCAATACAGACAGCACTTTGAAGTTTTGAGCTCGTAGCTAACTGGAGCTTATTATATCCTGTTTCTGTAATTTATGGCTGCAGAGTTAGATCCGCAGCTGAGGAGATGGCTGTCCTCTGGCTAACTGAAGTTAAAAGCCATGCAGGCATAAAGGGTTTTATTTGTGTGATTGCAAAGCAAACGCACTATTGTTGTCCTGTCCCTGAGACCGAGTTGGAGATTATGGAATCCCCTTGGCCGCAACAGCACATCCTTCGCGTTAGCGTGATATCTAGTTTTTATGGGAACTGCATGAAATTCCTTGTGTTCATTCCTGCTGCTGTGAGGACGAACCCTATTGTTTTGTGTGACCCTACAACTTCTCTTGTAGTGCCTCAAACTTCGCTTTCCATATGCAATGACTCCAATGTCAAACTTCTCAAGGTCCTTTCTTGTGGGTAGAGAAAGGCTGTTATTGATGTTGG
This sequence comes from Gymnothorax javanicus, assembly GCA_029692085.1. Classification (NCBI taxonomy): domain Eukaryota; kingdom Metazoa; phylum Chordata; class Actinopteri; order Anguilliformes; family Muraenidae; genus Gymnothorax; species Gymnothorax javanicus. The sequence goes on along the minus strand of CM056209.1, from coordinate 13,604,472 downwards.
TCACCCGATGACCTTATCTGTAGCACAGGCCAATATTTAAACTTATAAAAATCGCAAAAACCTGAACAGCTTTTATGGGAATGATGTTAAAAATGCTTTCAAAGCTGCCGGATAGCTCGGTTAAAGTACTGCGTTGTAGTGCAGAAGTGACTATCACGTCGCGGGTTCGAGCCCCGGTCGTACCAACCGGCAGTGGTCGGCAGCTTTTTCAGAGTAGCACACAATTAGCCATCGCGCTACAGGGTTTCAAATTGGGAAGGGACTGCCGGGAAAGGGAAATTAATAAATAGCTTTGTTCGTTGCTCAAGCGCCTCCTGTTGGCCAGACGGGCGCTCGTCAGGAAGATTCTAAGTCTGGTCATGTCCGGGTATCCTCCGCCCTCGTTCTGAACTTGCGAAGATTCAACCAATGAGTGTATAAGAAGCAGTGGCTGACAGGCACGTGCTTCGGAGGAGAGCCGTGAACTGTCTTCACTCTCCTGAGTTGGCAGCAAGGGGTCGCATACGAGCAAGCTTTGTACATAGTTCACCAATTGGGCATTCCAGATTCGGGTGGGATTGGAGATGCCAAATTTATTAAAAAAAAAAAAAAAAAATGCTTTCAAAATTGCTGGTGAAAAATAGAACAGTAGAACTCTTCCTCCGTAAATCACTTTCGCTGGAGTATAACGCTTAATGATATCCCTTTCCCGAGATAAGCATTTCAGGAATTTTGTACAGCGCTCTCAAGGATGTGTCTCGTTCCCCTTGGTAAGGAGAAATCATCCCTTAAAGGCAGCATTTAAATTGAATACCTAAAATGGTCTGAGCAGCCTATCCCAGAAGTTTAATCATACTGAATGGGCAAGTGCATTGTGTTACTCCGGATTTTTCTCAGCACGTAGCTTTGGGATTTCAGCAGGGTGGTGAACCGCCTGCGTCAGCGACAGGGAGAACCCTGGGAACATTCCTGGTGTATAGAGGAGGAACCCCCATTGATTTTTTTGTTTTTTGGGCTCAATTACTTTTTCTGTAGTGCCACCATTAGGTGAAACTAAATTCCCAAGTGTAATAAGTCAAACTGCTCTAATGGGAGTCCCATCAACTTTGCTGTGAGTGTCTTGGCGCAGAAGAGAGCTTCCACTGCCTTATTCGGATGGTGGCCATGCTGTCGTGATATCACTTTCGGGTGGGGGAACTCACCTGAAAATTCAGTAGAAAAATTGGATGCAATTGATGGGATAAGCTAGCATTTCATTACACATTTCACTTTTTTCTGCAATTTTGCAGGCTGACCGAGGACCATTTTTTAAAGTGATGAAACATTTTGGGTCTCAAGTTACACATAACAGCCAATAGATATAGACAAACTTCATGAAGCCAACTAAAGGAATTGTTTGGCCCAGTCGATGTTTAGAACTTTGAAACAGAAATGAAAACTTGACTTCTCTTTTGCAGCTCTTGACTTGTGTCATGGAGAACGCTAACGCGATTGTTTGGATGATTTAGCCAATCTGTTGGAAAGCTGAATGAAAATTAATTATACAACATGTAGATCCGACCGAGCAATCTGATTGGTCAATTAGATGTTTAGAATGTTCTCAAATGAGCAAGACAGTATGGGTAGCCTGTGCTCAAATGAAAAATACCTCATCACTGAAAATATTACTCCACCTATCTTAGTTGCCTAGGCCATTGATTTAATTAACTTTTCAATTTGTTTGCATTTGTACATTGAAATGAACATATAATAAATCAGCACATCTGTGAAAACTGTCGTCTTTATTTCAGAGGTAAATTGATAATGGCCTGAAAAGATGATTAGCGAAAGCCCCCGAAAGGTGGGGTTGAAAACTCCTTCATGTTACAGGTTACTTTTGCTCCTTGGCCACATTAATTGGAGCTAACGTGAAATTGGAGTGACACACCCCCAGCTGAAATGAAACATCTGCTGGTGAGTTTATTTAAAGACAGATTTTTGTTCTGGTGCCGACACTGGAAAGCCATTGCCGATAATTAAATATAACCGTTAATGTAAGTTAGTTCGATAAAGATCAGCTAAGTCGTTGTCACGGCACCTGTTAGCTTAAAAATGACTGAGATGTCGGCAGAAGTATTACTATCAGTCCATGAAACAATGATTTTTTCCAGCGGATATTCTAGTTACAACATGATTGAGCTAGCAAACCAGTTTTGCGTTGCGATGTGCGGTATTTATTCAGTTTTGGGAAATCACAATGTCATGAAAACATAAGCCCAAATTGGCTGGCTGACAAGGACTAGTTAACGTCAGATCTCATGTATTTACACAGAAACGGAGAGAATACTAGCAAAAAACTTTTATATTTTGAGAGCGAAATGCCCACAGTATAAATAAATTTTGATTATACATTTTATTTTGTTGGTAATAGTTGTATAATCTCATTATTACACTTGAGGGTGTGCTTGACCGTCATTCTTGTCACTTCAGACGGTCAAGCACACCCTCACGTGTAATAATGCTTAATTTGAACCTCTGTCTTCATGCATTATGATGTCAGCAGGCTAAGCGGTGCCTTTTCTTACTCATTGCCCAAACAACATGACCCACTCATTTAGTCATTTAAGTTATTATTTAATGAAATAACTTTCAGCGTAACTAATAGGCTACCTCAAATAGCCTATACAATGGTTGCTATATAATGCTAGCTAACATTTATTACGGTATGTTTAAAATGCTCGACTATATGAATAAATCTATAATGATGGGAAAAAGCCAGATTTACCTACAATGCTATATACTGATGAGCATTCACACTTGCATTTGCTTATGGAATTTCATGCCTCTAATTTTGATTTCCTGGTGCAGTTATTTATGTGCTAAGCAAGATGAGCTCGGTTTCATTTTGTCTGGTCAAGTTTCCTTCCCTCTCTGTTTCCAGAGCTGCACTCATTCGTCAACTGATCCACTTTATTCATTACCATTCATGCCAGGGAGGCGAGTTAGCCCATCTGTACATTCTGACAAATTGAGTGAATTTCTGTGACATACTGCATATATTACCACGCATAACACTGTCTTAATCAATTCACACAGCTTCTGTGATTCAGATCAGACCATTGAAATGTACAGGTCTTTCCCCCCCGAGAGCTGTTATTCATGCTAACCACTCACGGATTTGACTGTTTGACCTATTCCATTTCATATGTGGTGCAAAGGTCAATACACTATTGACCTCTGATACATAGACTATGTGTGTTCAACTGTGGGTTTACCCTGCTGCTAGCTTGTGGGTGGGGGGGGGGGGGGTGATGGGCCTCGCAATCCCAACCCAAAACAAAACTGGCTCAACCAAACCCCGCACAGCTCAGTTAATGAGATATGTGCTGTAGATGACAAAATCCCCTAATTTGTTGCAATTTTACATTGAGTAATGTTGTTCTTAAATTGTTGAACTAATTGCCCATGCAGTCTTTCACAGAGTGGTGAAGCCCTTGCCGTCTTTACTTCTGAAAGACTAACCCACTCAGGGATGCTCTTTTTGTACACAATCATGTTATTGACCTGTTGCCAATTAACCTAATTGGATTATGAGCATGTTCACAGGAAGACCAGGCTGGGGTGACACATGCCATCTTACGATCTCCTTCAAGCTCGGCTTCACCCAAAAACTCCAGAAGCCAGAGCAGGTTGATCTTTTGGTTTTTCCACACATAGTTGGTCTACTTGTTGTTTTTAGGAGAAAATCCCCAAAATTCTGCCAAAACATGGGGCTCTGGCTCTCCTGCTTTTAGAACTCAGTAGCTAAAGCCACTTTTCCCAGAGTTAGGCATGAAGACCCTTTGCAATGGTCCATAAGACACAATACATTGACTGTGAGGTCACGAAAGGTAAACAAGTGCCCATGCCAACGAGTACCGCCTGAAAGTTTTAGGGGAAATGAAAGCATGAAGATTTCTTAATGAGTGAATGATGTTCAGTTAATCCCTTGTTTTTTTTTTTTTTTTTCAGTTTTACTCCATTATTAATTGTCAGGATAAATTGGGGAAACGCCAGAACTGAGAAAGAATTGTAGTTCAGCCCCTTAATTAATTAAATTTTTTTTTTTTTTTAATGTTTTGGAGCCGGGTACAATTTTGTGTCTATACATGTCCATCCGAAGCTCAAAATTATGTCTCTGTTGTAGTCGGTTCAACACCCTGCATTGAAGCCGTAGAAACTGCTCCCAGACAGTACTTTGGGAAGTCAGTTTTTAAGGTTTCTGCCAGACTGAATCAGGGGAGATGAACACTCTGCAGGGTTTGTCTCCTTGGTGATAAAAACCTTTGGATGATGGTGGCGATACGGACTCGAACATTTCTGTAGCGTCTGTCAGACACCTTTCTGGCATTAAGCAGGATCCTCTCTCCTGTATGAAGGGTTATGTCTGCTGGCTCACTGCGAGACTCCCTTTTTTTTCTGCTCGCCTACGCACCTTAACATTCTGATCCCCGTCACATCAGACCATTGTCTCTCACCTGGAGCTCTTTTGTCTGTATGCACGTCTTAAACCTTTGCACCCTGTTCCTTCATAAACACTCTATAACACATTAATTACCTTGGTCTAACAGCTTAATACATTATGAAGAAATGTTGATGCGGTGGTGTAGGAAGTAGGTGCATGTGGCTGACATTGAGCCGATAGTTTCGCATGTCCTGTAATATTTGAGAAAAGTGGGCAGCTGTCGCTCAGCCTGTACTTGTTGCTTGCATAAAAAGCATGTCCTTTCATGTCCGTGTGAGTACACATATCCTTTACTTCCTGTTTGCTACGGCGGAATGTGTTTGACTCTGTACAGGATTAAATTTTCAATACATCTCACATTGGAGAGGTGTCTGCTTCACCAGCTGTGCGCTAAAAAGGCCTGGTTTCTGTAATACTTTTTTTTTTTTTTTTTTTTAAACTCTAAGCAAGCAAGCAAATCTGGTTTGCAGCCCTACCTAGATTAGCATTTCATTGCGTATTAAAGGACAGTCTCCACTATCAAGATCAGATTTTACTCTACAAATGTGGTATAAAGCCACCATTTGTTGCTGAGACTTTATGATCTAATTTTGTCCCCTGCAAAAAACATGAGTATCTGATTTTCATCTCCAGTCCCACAAGCAGTATTCTAATGGTAAGAGACCTGCTCAATGTGGAATATTCTGTAAAAATAAGAATAAAATAAAAATAAAAATAATGTGTAAATCCTGTAAGCTTGTATTTTTTAAGCCAGGTCTCGGAATTCAGTTGGCCTCTTTCAAATCCCAATTTTTTCCTGTTCTGTCACTAGATATGACTGCTATATAGTCCAGTTTCTTATTCTACCGGAAATTTTTCTGGTCTTTCAGAAAAGGAGAGACTTTTTCAGTAAACCAGCTACAAAAGCTCTGTTGAACCTCAACCTTCCAACTTTTTTGTGCTGGCTTTTTAAGTACCTGTCCATGCAGTATGCGGTAAAACTAACTGAAAGCTTTTTGTCCATTGTCATCGTTTAAAATCGTCCCTTACCGTGTAATATGGACACCAGAGTGAAAAATAATGCAAATGGGTCCTCTCAGCCTCTCGGTTACCAGTGCATGAATATGAAAACATGCACTCTTGTATATTACGTTTCTTCTGAGTCAATAATTATTAGTTGCATTGGTATGGGATGTCGTTTTACAAATGTTGATATTTCCGAGAAACCCCTGAACAAATTAAAGTTCATTTTGAACAACAAACTAGACTGAGGCATTGCTATGCGACTATTGGTGCTACATTGGTGTGTTGGATATTTGGGAAAATACAGCCATTCCTGCAAAAGCAACAAGTTAATTACTGCTTTAAAAATAACCTATATAAAAAATGTAACACAACATAAATAATTTCAATCCAACTAGCAATGTAACATAGCAATTTCCCTCAGTCCTATGTGTCCTGTCCAGGTTGTATGATTGCTAGTGAAATAGTACCTCTCACACCAGTCAATACTCAATGAAAAACAGATTAATTCAGGAACTGAATTGGTTATCTCAAAGAAAAACATCTATTTTATGCCTCAAGCCAATCACAGATTTCTGTAGCTCTTCTGAATTCTAATTATCTGTGCGTAATAATGCCTTGGGGCTGGGGGGTGGAATGAGATTCTAATTGCAATGATACACCATTTGAAAGCCATTGTCCTCTACTGGATTAAATGGGTGTGACTCTCAGGGTTTTCTCTTTTTACATTTTGTTGGAGGTAGAACGTGTGAGGGATGAGATTTTTGGACTTCTAGCTCTGCATTTTATCAGCTTTTTTCTTTTGGCGGTACAATGAAAGTAGAATTTTGAAAAGGACATCTACACATACAGTAACTAAGCATAATATTACATATTTATATTTATCGTTAATTTGGAGATTTTGATAGTTGACTGACAGTAGGGCTACAAATTTTGTGCATTGTCCTTAACTGATAGTTCAACACATTTTCATAATTGATTAATCATTAACAATGAATGAGGTATAAAATGCACATTTTTTTCAGTTTTAGTGTTATTTCAGCATTTCTAGTGGCACATTGTTTGTGTGAAATGTTAATTCATGAAGCACAAACAATTTAAATAAACTGAATAATAAAACCATTAGGCTCACGCTAGAAATGGCTGCTCTTGTTCACCTGTCTTTTTCGACAGTAGGTGCCCCCAGATAAAACTCTCTAATTGGGTGTAATAACTGCGTTGTCTAGACTAAGGATGCAGTAAGATATGTGCCCAGTGGTAGCATAAAAAAATCACGCTTTATTCATTCTAATGAAAGGGCAAGAAAAAGTCGCTTCTGTGGGCAAAGAAATTTTGCCAGTTTTTATTCCAGCTGCGCCAAAGGGGCCAATAGACTATTGGTATGACGTGGTGTCCGCTGTCCGTTGTCGTCATCATCCTCGTCATTAGCAATTTTTCAAGAATGTTATTCTCCAAAGCAGTCAGCAAGAATGGCTTCATGTATTCAAACAATTTGAAAATATTGACTTTTGGATTTCATGTGAATTTTTTATGTTTTGACTACTCTCATATACTCAATATTGGCCATATTTCAGTGGGATGTAACATGGAAACGGACATATTGATATCAAATAGTATTGACAACAGTTAGGAAGTTTAATTTGGCATCATGACCTTTGACCTTGAGTTATTCTACAACGTAAATTCTCGATATTTGGCCATTCAGACTGCCGGAGCCTTGGTCCAATTTTTAACTCCTGGACATGCAAAGCGTGGAAACAAGTTATCATGGGGACTCAGGTATGCGAAAGAAAAGGTGTTGGTGGGCCAGTAGGTTGCGATCTTCCCTCTGGTGGAATAATCCCCAATGCCCCAGTGCAGTGATGGGGACACTGTACTGAAGGAGGCGCCGTCTTTCGGATGAGATGTTAAACCAAGGCCCTGACTCTCTCTGGTCATTTAAGATCCTATGACACTCTTCGACAAGAGTATGGAGTTTCCTGATGTCATGGCTAAATTCCCAACCTGGCTCTTTCAACCTGCCACCTAATCATCCCCTGATCTAATTGGCTGTGCAAATTATCCTCTCCCTCTCCACCTCAACCTCCAGGGCTCCCTTGAAAAAGAGATTTCCATCTCCACGGGACTTCCCTGGTTAATGAAGATTAAATAAATAAATAAAGGAATCACTCACTCATGCTACAAGGAATCACTCATGCTACTGCAACTAAGTTCTAAGCCACTATGACAAGGACATTTCGGTTTTCGCAGTAGAGTTGGCCTTAGAGAACCTTTGATTTGTCTTGTCGCGAGTTCAATTATGCTGAACTTTGACATGAGAATTTGCATTACTCAGTAATACTTGACCAATATCTGACAAGGGGGTGGAATTGTCCCCTAAACCCGCATCTTTCAACATGGAGGAGACTCAGTTATTGGCTGTTTCTGCCCTTCGTAGCCCTCTGTATTGCCCATTTTCACCACAGCACAACTCAAAACATCTTTTGTTTTTATGTGACTGCACCTTTACTAGACAGACCAAACGAAACTCGGTAGTTTTTTTTCTGGACTGCAAAGTTCGCCCTTTTGTGGTATAAAAGTTAAAGTATTTGAGCTTTGGAGAAATGGTACGCAAAAAATAAATTGAAGAGCCTAGTGCTCAACGCACTTCAGTCACATTTTCGCATAATGGGTTTTATAGTTACGTAAGTTGATTTTCGCAATTTTCTGAAAATGAACAATTTGTGACTTAAGAACCCAGTGCCAAAAGTACTTAAATTGCCAGTTAACACATTTGTAATAGGTCAAATTCTTAATGGAGTTAACGAAACTCAGGTTAGTGAACCAGACCATGGCTAAAACCCCGGTCAATTTCTCTAAGTCCTAACCAACTAGCCTGTTTTTATCTCCTTCATTCTACAATCCTGGTCTGTCTCATTCAACGTGCCTCCTTTCCATTCCCTTCTACATTTGCTCACCCTATCATTCCGTTGGAACCCCAGGGGACTAGAGGAAGCCTTTTTGACTTCAAGAAAAGACGCTACCCCCACCCTGAGTCTCATCGCCTGGGGCTCTCCTATATCCTGCACAGGTTTCTGTCAGCTTGATTCCATCCCGTCCTACATCAGCACAAATTCCCATGCCTTCCCATTTCAATAAATATTGTAAACTACTATTTCAGCATACTGTGTGATTAATTTAAGAAAGTAATCAATCAATCAGTTAGTGAGTGGAGTGGGGGACATAGTATTCAGCTCCATCCGTCCATCACGTCCCGTTTGTTGTGAACGCGATATCTTAAGAACCGTTTGACCGATTTCATTCATCTTTGGCTTCAATGTGTATTAGTGTGATACGCCAACCCAGTCGATTTCCTTGACCTGTCGGGGGACATGGCCACGTTTAGTGGCAACACTTGTTCATCATTAACATCCTGATTGACAACACACAAATTTACCTTTATTTTGTTATTTTCTAAGTAGCTTATCACTTCTGTATTTGCATAAATTTGAGTTATGAATTGCACTACATTGTTACTATGAGGTTGATCAAATTTTCCATGATCAACATACAGTGCATAATGAAATGTTCCCCAGCAGATAATGTTCCCAGATTTGCCAGGCTAGTTGCTAAAACCGGTTTGGATGACATTTGGGGACATTTGATTTAATATTAATTTAATGTCAACTTTTAAAACTTAAGAACTCCATCTTTTGAATACTTCTAGGATGCCACCACCTCATGAATATTCAGTGCACAGTTTTTGTATTCAGGAATGGTTACGATTACTACTTCACTTACATGTCTTCATCTAAGATTACAGTTCATCCACGCCAAGGAGTCAATGAGTTTCATTTACTGTACTGAGTTTCATTTACTTCATTTACTGACTAAATGTGGCCCTTTCTATCCTTTATACAATATTGAAATTTCATTTGTCATGTTACGGTTTATAAACATTTATGAATATGGATGCCTATAAGGACATGTCTATAGGCCATCAGTTTCTTAGTAGAGTTTTTGGGTATTGCCAGTTTCACCTAAACTCCATATTAATATGACTGGATGTCATGTGATTTCTAATTACTTTTTGGGAGCAGTTCTGAAGTATCTAAAATTATGGCATTAGGTTGCAGATTTAATTCCTTGATTAGCCGCAGTCTTTGATCACTAGGAGGCCATTGTGCCTGATTAAAAAGTGTACCTGATAGGCTGGCCATCTTGGATAAGCGAACAAGGCATATTGTTGTTTCTGTATACCGTTTCCTTAGTAAGATTGCTTGAACCAAGCAGCCTTCATACTGCTGAGAAACCCTGAGGCCGTTTCTGCCTACTGCTATCCTCTGCTGAGATTTCACAATGAAAATATTCATGTTGGCCAGGAGCTGAATCCAGTATTCTCTCCAAACTTGCTTACTTTGTTTTATGTTGTGTGTGTGTGTGTGTGTGTGCGTGTGTGTGTATGTCTGTGCTTTCATGCATTTGTGTCTGTTTGTGTATTTGCATGTCTGTAAATGCATATGTGCACCACTGATCTATATAGAATATAGTTATTCTATATAGATCAGTGATGTGCATGCGTGTGTATTTATATGATTGCTTCTGTGTTCCAGTTTTCATGTGTATCAAGATACGCGCGTGTGCGTTTCTGCATGTGTGCATGCACTTGCCTATTTTTCTTCTTGCAGGTTGTGTTTGTCGGCAAAAAGTATGCGTTTATGTATCGGCATGTGAGGGTTTGTGAAAGACTCCATTTGGAAACTTGTTGAACGAGGCCACATGTACAAGGAAATCCCTTACCCCTTTCTGTTGTTGCTATGGTGAACATCACCCTTCTCATCATTGTAAAATGCTCTAACGTGTTATTCAGAATGATTTGCTAGTCTTGGCTAGGAGGAGAATGGTCCTGTGCAGTTGAATCTGATTTCTTCTTAGCTGTCCGCCCACATGCCTGATTCAAGTTTTGCGTGGCACTTTCACACTGGATTTGCCTTGTGAGGGCTTATGAGGACAGAACCTGCTGTGAACCATGTTGTGAAAAATTGGTTATGAGCTTGAGGGGATTTGATTAATTATGAGCAGGAGGCAGATTTGATTGGTTACGCCAAGAAGATGTATTCTATTGGTGATGCGTAGGGTGTGGGTCTGATTGGTTACAGGCAAGAGCTGAAGAGTCACTCTCACTCCATCACACCGCAGACATAGCTGTGCGATTCTAGAACAGAGACCAGGGATGATACCCCTGACTTTCACAGTGTACATTCTTGTCTGAGATCTCTGCTCATGCCCCAGCAAAAGCAGACCCTGCCGTTCTACCTGTGTGTCTTAAGCGCATCATTTTAGTCATTTCTCTTGAAAGAGTAGAAAGAGCTTTGATCCCAGTTCTCGGATATACCTGGGGAACTGGTCCTGCGCGTTGAACGAGGCAGAGCGGTGCGGTTGGAGCACGCTCTGCAGCGTGGGTGACAAGGCCCTCGTAGCCGCTAATGCCGCCAACGCTGCTGAGTGCAGGACTGTGTGGGGTCCTCGACACGAGGAGATTTTTCTCAGTGCAAGGCTGCTGTATTTAATAGTGGATGTGTGTGTGCGTATGTGTGTGATTGTGAGTATGTTGGCGCAAGTGGCAATGTGTGCATGCTTGCTTGGGAAAAGAGACGGTTTGTACGGTTTTATAACCGCTGAGAAAGGTTAACAGCAAGCGTTGCCATTTTATAAACAGTCACTGTTTTTTGGTTTCAGCTGCACTTTAATAATATGGAGAGGAGTTCGCTGCAGAGCTGCTGTGGCGATTATGTAATAATGAGGACAAGTTTTTTTTTTTTTACCTTTAGCCTCTCCAACCCCACTCGAATCTGGAATCTCCAAGTTGCTGAGCACAAGCATGCTCACATGAAGCTCGAGGTGCCAGCTTGGGAGAGTGAGCAGACTGTTGTCTGCTGCTGCTTGTTTTCAAACCGTTGCTGCCATCTTTACATTGCTCAGAACAAGGGCGCTCGGCACTTTTTCTTGCGCCTTTTTTCAGGGGCCAACTCAGAGGAGTGTGTGAGCCAGTAGGAGCTGCTTGAGCAATGGACATCTCTATCTGCGCAGAGCTTGACTGAATCCAAATATCTGAGCAATACAAAGCCAATTATGTACCACTCCCATGTGGCTGCTGGCCGTAGTCGGCCCTGGCACGGCCAAATTTGAGACAAAACTGTGATGCTCACTCGTGCGCTTCAAGTGGTGCATTTGCTAACTTTGCTACCTCGGAAGCGAAAATCATTTGTAGTCTTTCATACTCAGGGCAAATGAGGTAAATTCTTGCCCATTTTTCAGATGCGTCAAACAAAGCTCTTTTAGGGTGATTCATAAGACTAGAAGGAAATTGCTTGCCATTACGAAAAAACTGTCTTGGCATTTTACACTCATTCATCAAGTTAATGTTGCAGTGATATGAGCCAAGGTGCCAGGTTACCATTGTGGAAAATAACCCAGGACTGACCGTAACAGCCAGTTTAGTCTCTCTGAAGTAAAAGACGGGCTGCATCTCTCACAAAGGTTGTGGCATAGAGTTTAAATCAAAGTCAGTGGCTACTTTAACGAGATACACCATTCTAATACTGGGAAGGACCCCACTTTGTTTGCGGAGCAGCTTCCACCAGCACATTTCAAAAAAGGTCAGAACAGGGGCATGTTTAACACTGTGTTGCATCACCTCGTATTTAAACAGCTCTGTTGGCGTTTGGGAACTGACGAGGATTTCAGCTGCTCAACACTTTGCGGCCTGCTTTGTCATGTTTTTAGTTTCATAATATGCCAAGTATGTTCAGTGGGTAAAAGGTGTGGACTGCAGGCAGGCCAGTTTGGTACCCAGACTCGTTTACTACGGAGCCATGGTGTGATACTTGCAGAATGTGGTTTTTGACATTGTCTTGCTGAAATAAGCAAGGCCTTCCCTGAAAAACACATTTGGGTGGCAGTATACGTTGCTCCAAAACCTGTATAACAATGCATTAATGATGTCTTCACTGATGTGCGAGTTACCCATGCCATGTACACTTATGCGCCCCCATCCTATCATGGATGCTGGCCTTTGAACTGGGTGCTGATAACAAGCCTTCATCCCTCATCTTTTTAGCCTGGAGGACGTGGCGACCATGATTTCCGAAAAGAATTTCAAATTTTGCGCAGTCAAACCGCAGAGCAGTTCTCTACTTCACCTCAGTTGATGTGATTTATGTTTGGTTTAATCTTTATATGACAGAGTTTTAACTTGCATTTGTAGATGCAATGGAAAATTGTGTTCACTGACCGTGGTTTCAGAAGTGTTCCTGAGCCAATGCATTGATTTCCACTACATAATCCTGTCTGTTTTTGATGCTGTGGTGGCTGAGGGTCTGAAGATCGCGGCCATTCAGTATTGGTTTGAGGCTTTGTCTCTTGCGTACAGAGATATCTTTCTGGATTCTCTGAAACTTTTAATGATATTATGTGCCAAAGAGGATAAATCCCCATTTTTATTTTTTTATTTTTTTTATTTTTTTTTTGTTGCAATTTTGCATTGAGAAATGTTTTTCTTAAATTGTTGAACTATTTGCCAATGCAGTCTTTTACCAGTGTTGGTGAAGCCCTCACTCTCTTTATTTCTGGAAGACTTTTTATACCCAATCATGTTTCTGACCTGTTGCCAATTAACCTAAATAGCTATGAGGTGCTCCACCTGGTGTATTTTTTAGGATCATACAACTTTTCCTGTGCCTTGTTGCCCCTCTCCCTACTTTTTTGAAACATGTTTGCTGGCATCAAATTCAAAATGAGCAGATATGTTTCAAAAGACAATAAAATTTCTCAGTTTCAACATTTTATGTTTTGTACTATTTTCAAAGAAACATAGGTTCAAGTGATTTACAAGTCATTGCATTCTGCATATATTTACATTATACACCGAGTCCCAAGTTTTTTTTTTTTTTTTTTTTAAATGGGGTCATATTATCACAGAAATTTACTCATTGAAACCCATTTCATTTTTAATAGTAGTCTCCAGTAAGGTACTGGCACATTCACTGACGCAATACAGGCGTGTGAAAGGGCAACCACGAATTAGCCGTAGGTAGTGATGGTGATGCAATGCTTCTTGAAGCACTGACATTTTGCAGCAGCTTGTTTTATTAATTGGTTCATTTCTCAACATGTCTAGTTCACACGAGTCACCTGCTGGTCAAAACAATTAGAAGAATGATGCTATAATGATGCCTCTAGACTCTAGCAAACCGTTAGCCTGTGTGGACACACCGCATACTGTATTGTGGATGAACGCAGGTCTACAACATCAACAAATCACCATTAGTTGCACACTTAATGCCATCATGGGGTTTAATGTATTATAGCCAAAAGCAGTGATACCCCCACAAAAACAAAACCTGGCACAAAGGGATTCGATCCTGCAACATGTAATCCATAAAAACGCTCAGGCACAGCAGCGCTTTTTCACTGCCTGAGCCATCTGCTCCCCTGTTCAGAAATGATTCTGTGATATTAATTAGACTTTTTTTAGCGATTAATTTACCCAAATAGTGTATATTATCTCATTCATGGGATTTGAAATTATTAACTTTGTTTACAAGGTAATCACTGGGCTTTCTATACTGTGAGTGTTTCACAGTTTAAATGCATTTAAATGCGTCAAACTTCTCGGAAACACACTAGTTGTAGTGCCAACTACACTTTACAAGCTTTGCTTCATATTTATCTCCCCAACCTGATGCGGTCCCTTAACGAAGCTTCAACTGTCATTGTCAATATTACGCTGTGAAAAAAACACACGCTTTGATAGGAGGCTTTAGTAAAACTGCCCGGAATTATTTGATGCGCGCGCCGAGCATGAGTGTTGAGTTTGCATCACTCGCCCTCGGTTTGGGATCTGAAAAATAAACTTGGAAGCAATTCCTGCATGCCACTGAAGACACAGTCTTGCTACTGCTAAATGCTTGTATTATTATGTTCTGCTTAAATGTCTTAAATATCAGCAGTGTGCTTTGGGTATTATTTGCAATGTTTAAAAAAAAAAAAAACCTGTAACGCGTTGTTCATGTTCTAAGTGCGCGCTCTCGGAACACAGGGTTATCTCTCAGTGGAGTGCAGCACCAGTTGCGACAGTGCGTGCATGCATGAGTGAATTTGTTTGTTTGTTTGTGTGAGAGAGACCGGGAGTGTCAGTCAGTTACTTGAAATGATTGATGTGCTAAATGAAGAAGGTCAAGTGGTGGACCTAGCAGCGCATCCTGTCACAAGTTACATTTCAGTGAGGACCGATTGACTGAAATATTCACAAAGATAAAAGGCTAATGTTTATATGTCAAGTAACCGGGAAGTTTTGTGGTGATGTTTGCCTAAGTTGGCTCATTTTGTGGATCAAAACCTTCAATGGACTTCGATAGCTTGGCCATTACTGAAGTAAGAAGCCATACCAACATTCAGTCTGCTCAGCTGATAGGGGCTTGGTTATTACTTGGGTGGGAGATCACCTGGGAAAACTAAGTAGGTGTTGGTGGGTCAGTAGGTGGTGGTCTTATCTCTGGTCAAATAATCCCTAATGCCCCAGTGCAGTGATGAGTACGCTGTGCTGAACGAGATGCTGTCTTTTGGATGAGATGCCTCCTAATCACCCCCGATTTGAATTGACCATGCAATTCTCCCTCTCCACCTCAGCTGATTTGTGGTGAGCATTTTGGCACAACATGGCTGCCGTGCTTCAGTCACGCAGGTGCAACACACACTAGTAGCACCTAAAAACCGAGTAAGTGTACCTTTTTCCGAGAAAGTCTTACAAAAACTTAGAATACGCCGAGGTTTACTGAAGATTTGAGGCCAACTCTGATAACCTCGGAAAAATTTTACCGAGGTAGACCGAAAAATTTTCAGATGTATGAAAAAATATGAATATTCGCCCAATTTCGTGGGAACTTTGGAATGGTCAGTACTGTAGTTCAGCCTGCTGTGTCTGTGCTGCATACAGGAACTGGCAAAGGGCAAACCACCACCATTATATTAAGAACAACAAAAACACGTTCTGTAGTCAGAATATATTTAATCTGCAAAAGCACCAATTTACAAACAAATCAGATACACAATGTAATTTTTAAAAGAGGGCACCTTGAGAGAAGGTGAACATTGAGGTGTTGTCCAAACTTAAAGGGGTAGTTCAGAATTTTGGACATAAGACCTCATTTCCAAGTTAGCCAGTGTGCTATTTATCAGTGGAGACGGTTTTCAACACCTCATTCAGTCCTTCTAGTTGCAGAGTTCGCTGGTGCCAGGCTAACGTAAGTCAACGGTTTCTGCTAGCCTGCCAATAAAAACAGTCTTACCCACTCCACAGTACACCCGAGGCAAATAAATTATAACACCAGACTATCGATGTAAATATGTGTGTTGATAGAATAATGTTAGAAATAAAGCTGCCCTTGCATCGCAATGATCGCATTACATTTTGAGGGACTAGTTTCTCAGCAGCGGCGGAATTTTACTTTGCTCCGGTTAGTTGTGTAGTAGTAACGAAGCTGCACCTGCGCTGAAAAGTAAACAAAGAAGTAATCATGACCTGACGTGCTGCCTTTTGCTAATCTGAAGTTGATGACGTGGGTCCGGGGGGATATGCCATCTCCTGATGACTCTTGTTTTAAATTGTAATTATTTTTCATAACAGTGGCTTTTACCAGTGTCAGAGTCTGGCATGCATTTCTTGCAATTCGTGTAAGATTCCATCAGCCAAAAAAAACCTATTTTTGCAGGTTGTATATTTTACTCAAAGGTAGGACTTACGTGAATTGTCTCCATAATGTGGAATAACCTAATATAACTGGGAGGATGCAAAATCCTATGAATGTGGTAAAGTTAGAGGTGGCTTGCCAATGCATATCTATGAATCAAAAAACCCTTTTCCAAGACTGAGTTAAGTGTTCAGCTACACGTAGCTTGCCTCAAACCTTTATGAATCATCCAGTGCTTCTCAAAAATTATGAGTGAGAAAATGGTTTGTACCCCTTTCTAAGCCAGGAGCTGTGCCTTTTTGTCTAAAAACACCATGGAATATCTGTATTTTTACACGGTCCATTAAATTTCATTTTCTGTGTAAAAATAAATGATTCTATAACAAAAAATACAACCTCAGGCAAAAACTCTCCTCCTCAGTCCATGTTGCCAACAATACAGGGTTGGGGTCATGGAAAGTTTAAATGAGTTGTTTGGCTGGCACAGTGAGGCAGAAATTATTTTTTTGTAGCAGTCAACAGAAATGGATGGGAAAGCTACTCCCAGTGCCGAGTGGAGTGATCCAGTCCAGGTCTTATTGGTACACAGTCAGTAACTCTCCCACACACACTCACCCCCCCAGAAACAGCTCTCCGCTAACTAATCCGCATCGCGTTCAGCCTTGATATGATGAAGACACTATATATTCAGTGTTTTTTTTTTTTCTTCTCTGATGGGGTCTGTTGCCATGGAAACCCCTGCCATCCTGATGCACTGAGCTAATTTGTTCATCTCAAAATGACCGTGCTGCTTTACTGCAGCTATGTTGCTGGAGATCTTTAGATTGCTCCTGAGGTTTTCTCTTTTTTTGTAATTTGCATTATGTAGCTGAAGACAATTTTTTTTATCATATTTTGATGAAATCATGTATTTCTGCACAATTGAATTTATTTATTTTTCAGTACTTACTTTTTCTGGCACTCTCTTCTGGAGCAATGGACGAGATTAAAAATATTTATAATTTGAAGCCTGTTTAAGCTCCAAGTGAAGTTGATGAAAGCAAAGTTTGGCAGAATTCTCTGAGGATTCTGATTATATGCCTGTCCACATTTGTGTCCTTGTGTAATATACCATACTTACTTTGTTGAAATTTTTGTTATATTAAACTTACCTTTGCATCGAAAAACAGACTCTTCCAACTGAGGTGACTCGGGCATTCTGGGTTTCAGCAGACATTCTTGCGTAGGTTTCAGTGATATTTTCAATGAACCGTGTTTAACCAGCAATGCTTTAACCTACTGTACCAAGAGAAGGTCACTCGGTGAAAGGATCGTGGCAGTCCAAGCTTCTAAAGTGCAAATTCTTCAAGTAAAGGCATGTAGCGATTTAGCACCATGTAAATAAATGGGAAGACATAGCTGTCCTTAAATAGTGAGTAATCTTTAAAAGTTAAATTTACTGCTGTGCTCACCCTCAAATTAAAACCTGATTTCCCCACATGTTAAAAAAATGGCAGATGGTCTCCAGGAATGCCCTGCTCAAAGAGGAGTTTATTATCTCGTTCCACCAAGTTGGCATAGTGAGCGGTGCCCTCCTGATAACTTATGGACTTCTTAATTAAACTCTGGCCTCCCTTTTTTGCTGACACACACTGCACATGCCAACTCCATAAACTGTGCCTTCATTCAGGCATTTGGCTGCCTTCTTGATCGATGGCTGCGGTGCATCAATGCCAAAATGAGCTCCAGTGCTCTCTGGCCTTGGGCTGCATTACTCGCATTTACTATAATGATGGCATCCATTTCTGTTGTGAATAACTGTATGTATGATAGACTTGCACTGAATTGTTTTTTTTTTTTTTTTTTTTTTTTTAGTTTTTTTGTTCTCCTATTTTCAGAAGCCTACTCCTGATACTGTTCGAGTTTGAGGTTTAATGGGGGCAGTGGTTTACGCATGTGGATTCGTCCATTTACTACTCTTAAGTGAAATTTTCGATTTTCTTTTCATCATTCTTATTGAAAATATTGAGTTTCTATTGAAAAAGTAAAGCATTTGTGTGAATGTTTTCAATGACATTCTGAATGGAGGGTGTAATGTACAACATTATTATGTTTCAATTGCCTGCTGCTATGACTGTGGCATGGGCACTGTCTTTGACTTGGGCCGCTAGAAATTTGCAGTGTCAAAAGGCAGGAGTGTTCCATATTGGCTTTCCTCTGCAGTGGAAACTTTTTTCTTAGTTGTCTCCCATTCAAATTTTAGCTGAGCCTAAAACTACTGAGTTTTACTTGCTTGACATGACATGTGGCTCGAGGGCCGTGGGTAAACTGATTCTGCTTGGATCAGTAATGATGGCAATCTGTGGAAAATCATCTTTTCTGAACATCCCCATATTTATAGTATTTTGCTAGATAATTTTCCGCAATAAAGTTTACGTTACGTAGCCTGGGCTTTAATATCTCTGTTGGATGCTTGCACCTCAGGGGGTTGCTCTGGAGCACCTCTTGGATTATTGTTTATTAAGAATTTATTGTCGATTGTAAAAACTGCCTCAGAAAAGTATACAACTCCAAATTACTGGAACTGATACACTATGTGAAATGCTAAGAATGTCAACTGGGAGTCATTTAAAAAGTTCATTCACCCTCTGCTATATTGCAAACAGTACACCAGCACATTAGTTGATGCTTTAACTTGAGGGCTACTGAATATTTAAGGCATACGCTTATTTCAAATCTAATGACTACAACAGTTTCCAAAAAAGTTGACTCAGGGTCAGTTTAGGTCAAACTATTGTGCGTCAAGTTTCAAAAATAAGGTCATGTGAAATGGATGATGGTTAAAAGGTCAGCTAATCATCTTATAGTGTAAAAGGAGCCTCTATAAAAGGCCCAGTCTGTCAAGCGCGAAGATTGATTTAGGCTCGTTGATTTGCCAGGAGATGCGTAAGCTTATAATACATCATTTTGAGGACAATGGTCCCCAAGATAAATCGGTAGGATTTTGATCAAATCACCCTCTGCAGAATGTAATATAATTGAAAGATGGCAGGAATTTGGTCAAAACACAGGGCGTAGAGGGCAAGGCCAAAAACCAATTTGATTGTGTGTGATCTCCGATCACTTGGACGTGACTGTCCTACGAACTGTCTTGTGACTGTAATGGCTGTCACATGGGCTCGGAAGTACTTTAATTAACCTTTTTCAGTCAATACCATTCACTGCTTTATCCACAGATGCAAATTGAAGCTTTATTACGCGAAGCTGAGACGTAAATCAACACTGTCCAAAAGTGCTGCCAACTTCTCTGTGCTCGGTTTTATCTGAGATAGGCAGTAACACAGTGGAAGCATGTTTTGTGGTTTGACAAGGCAACAAGTTGTAAGTTGTATTGGAAAAACGGTCGCAGTGTTTTCTGGACGAAAGACGGCAAGGAAAACTCAAGCTGTTAGCATTAGGTCATGCATTCAGTTCATGGTATAGGGGTGTGTCAATGCACATATCATGGGTGGCCTAGAATGCAGAAAGATGTCTGTTCCAAGAACGTTCCTGCATTTTCCAGCAAGACGATGCCAAACCACATTCTGTATGGATTACAAGTTCATGGCTGTATGTGCAGAGAGTAGGGGTGCTAGATTGACCTGCCTTTAGTCTTAATCTGATTCTGATTGAGAATGTTTGGCACATTATAAAAGCACAATATTCAACAGTAAAAACCCCTGTGCAATTATGCAGCTGAAGACCTGTATAATGGAGGAATGGGGGGTAAATTCCACTTGCTAGACTTGACCAGCTGGTGTCTTCAGTGTCCAAATGCTTAATGAGTATGATTAAAAGACTTGGTGATGTAAACAGTCAATCGCGCCAAATGTTTCGGACCGTGTTGCAGTCACGATATTGTATATTTTCAGTGAGCCATGTTAGATCATCAAATAATGTGTTTTTGTTCTGTTTTTAATATAGTAGCAGGTGAATAGACTTGCAGTCTTTTTTATTTTATTTGAATTTTGTGTCATGTCAACTTTTTGCAATTATATTTGTACTTTCTTCCTCTCTTGTATAAAAGGAAATGTATAATTAGTGGTATACAATGTGTATATGAGTATTCAGTTTTCATTGGCAGCCCTTTCTTTGTGATTGGCAGTATTTGTTTATGGCTTAGCAATTTTGGCTATTCCTCTTTCAGAATGCTTCATGTAGTGATATGACCCCCACCCCCTCATAAAGATCCATACAAATTGTGAATTTTTGTGGCCAGATATTTCCAAAGGGAAGTGGTTTTATACTTCACAAATTCAACTCTCTGAATTCTATATGAATTTACTCCAGGTATTGATTTTGGGCCTTTTCTTGCAGTTTTTCACCACGAAAAATTGCATTTCATACCATGTGGCAATTTTTCATCATGCTACCTTAGTATCTTGCTGAAAATTTCTGTGATTTTATTTCTTGCCAATGCCTCCCAATGTCAACCAAAGACAAAAATCCAAAAGATGTTTTGGTGCATCCTCCTGTGGTTGGTTTGGAATGTCCCGGATTAAAAAGCCTTAAATTGTAGAAAAATTCCCGTTAGAATTAGGTCAGCAGTGGCATATCCATACAGAGCAAATTTAATATATTTCTGAAAAAATTTGGCTGAGTGGTATTCTCTTAATAACAACAACCCACAGTGCTAATCAATATCAGTTGAAGGAGCTATCTGCTCTTACAGAAATCTCAATAACAAAACTGAACAGTGAGGTTCCTAAATATTTGTGCAGACACTTCATTTTAAAGGGCTGCAATTCTTCAGCATGGTTCACTCCATGTAGACAAAATGTAAATACAGTCTACTTGAAGTAGACTGTCAGCTTTAATTTCCGTACATTATGAAGTGGGTCAGTGCTCTTTGAAATTGTCCCTGTCCATTTATGGATCTCACTCGATCTGCCTGAAACTAGTGTTTTATCCCTGATTCATATTGTATAAACGTGTCCATGCACTCTAAATATTTCATTCATTAAGCCTGCATAATTGTGCTCCTATTAGCAAATAATAATGACTCTAGGGAATTGCATTCAGCATAATTTTGAAATAAAAATATAAAATTAATAGATTTTGTTTGGATTCTTTCCTGCATGATACATTTAATGTACATTAAACTAAAAGTTTTTTATCCCTTGCATTTTGATGTCCGTGTATGTAAACAGGACATGAAAATGAATGCCATTGTCCAGCATCCTACCCTCTTTCCTAGGCAGTTTCCATGCCGATAAGTGGGGTTTCCATGGTGATGGGTAGCCAAAGGCATGTACAATGCTCTTTTTCATGGAACAGACTTTATAGATGCGAGGAGGTGAGCACAGGCTAGTTTTGTACTCTGACTCAATCCTTATTTGTTTACCACTATAATTTATGCCATACCGTTCAAAACGTCATCCTGCCAGCCCCCAAGCAAGAAATCATGGATTTTAACAATCCATAGAACAGCCATGATATTGCCTGTGGAATGTATTAAAAATAAGTGTGTGCAACAATTCACCTGTGTGTGTTCATACACAGTACTGTGCAAAAGTCGCCCGCGTGTAAAAAATTATGCAGACCAAAGATGTTTTTGAAATAAATTAATCAAAATGTTCAAAATCTAAAAAAAAAAGTACTATCATGAACAGTAGATTGTTAAAACTAAATCAATTCAACAGCTTTGTGAATAAAAGAATAATCGATTTTCTTAGGTACGCTGTCCTGCAGTTTAATCAGCAACTGCAAACAATTTGCTAAAAACAAGATTTGTTGTGATATATTTTCTGCAGCCGATATGGCTGCAGAATCTGACATGAGATTGTTTAGTAGAAAATAAACTTGCAGATTGTTCAACAGGTTTCCAAAATATAACGGGATTACCCTGACAGTCAAACAGTCAGCCAGTAAAATATGATGACTTGGCTCTTCTGATTGGCCGAATATCCATTCCTCAAGTTTTATGATGGCTTGCTGATAATTTTTGGAATTTGATGTACCTGTCCCTGCTTAAAAACTAGAGTACGTATATAAGTTGAATGTTTAAGAACTAGCTCAAGTTCTTGAACGCATACTCCGCTATGATCAAAAATTGTTGATCAGTAAAATGTTGACTGACCTTTTCGACATGTTGAAATCAAGCAGTGAGGCAGTGGTGACAATATTGGATCCAGGAGGGTTTCATTATTGGGATTTATTACTTTACCGTCATTTAACTAACCTAAACCATTTGAGCGCCGAATAAATTTTCAAGGAATTAAGAATGTAATTATCCTGAGCTGTTGAAAACCTATCATGTGTCAACTTGTTTAAAAGAGCTCCCCTGCGGGAGCTCTTTTAAACAAGTTGCCACATGATAGGTTTTCAACAGCATCTGACTTTGATATCTTTCACCATTGGGCAACTATGGTTGCCCACAGCGCAAAAAGGGTTAAGCAACTATCCAAAATGAGTTGATTTTTGGTTGAAGCACAGCCTTGCTCAAGGGCCCAGCTGCTTCAATTTATTTTATTCTGGCTACACTGGGGCTTGAACCATCAATTTTGTGTGCCTTAATGTGTCTATGGAAGTCAGGTCCATGAATATTTGATTATTGTTTTAGCTGTCTACTACAGCATATTGGAGTCAAAATTAAATATGAGGCAAAAGTGCTGAGTGGACCACCAGTTTCAATTTCAGGGTATTTGCATCCAAATGACAGAACAATATTTGAGTCGCAACACTTTTTATGTGCAGTGCCCCCCCTTTTTCAGAGACCTGAAGTAACTGGACTATTGGCTGCTCCTCTGCTTTATTGCTAGGTGTGTATGTTATTCTCTTGGTGTTTAATTTACTAGTTGGCAGATACAACTTCGTTTCCAAAAACGTTGGGACTCCATTTAAAATGTTAATGCAAGCAGAATTCCATGATTTGCATATCATTTAACCCATTTAAACCTGGACAGCATCTGCGCATTTTAACCTTAAAAACCGGGGACGCTGTTACGCATTTCTACCCTTCAGGCCGGGAAAGCGGATACGTCATTTTGTTGTTTTCATTACTTTTCCGACCATTTCCGGGCTCATAGCTGTTCTTTTACTGGCACTTTACACTAGGGCAGATGCCATAGTAACACTTCAAGACACTTTATTTTTTATATTTTTATGTTTATTTTTATTTTATTTGAACGGACACTTTATCATGCCTGCCACCCAGTAGCGGAGCTACAGGGGGCGCGCAAAGACACGCCCCTTTTTAGTCCTGGCTAGATCTCAATCATTTTCCTTTATTGACGTCTTTTCCAATTATCGTAATTGGCAACTGAAGACACGGTTTCTCACCGTAAGCGATCTAACAGCGATGAAATCATGGGCTAAATTCAGTGCAGAAAAATAATTTACTTATTAATTGGCCAATGCTTCGCGTGATTGAACTGGTCTGTGTTCCAAGGAAACGCGGACTTTCAATCTCGGTATTTCGTGGGTAGATTTAAAAAAAAAAAAAAAAAAAAAAAAGTGGCACTCGGCAGTTAAATAGCCTAGGTTATAACAAGCATGCTGCTCAAGCCATTTGCGTGAGAGTCGACAGGTAGGCTATGCAATTTTGAATAACGTAGATTTAAATACAGCAAATACGCGTCCAGAGGAATGATTGTCGTCTTACCTAATCGGGGAGAACAAGCAGCACCTGTTAAGTGCGGAGCGCTCTCGGAGTGAACCTTTTGTTAATCATGAAGATGACTGAGAACAGGTCAGGATTTATAATTGTTTTAAACGGCTGTTTTGTGCAACCCAATTCTCTGTTACGCCACTGTGCTGAATTTAACCCGCGATTTAATCGCTGTTAGATCGCATGTGGAGAGAAACCGTGTCTTCAGTTGCCAATTACAATAATTGGAAAAGACGTCAATAAAGGAAAATGATTGAGATCTAGCCAGGACTAAAAGGGACGTGTCTTCGCCCCCCCGTAGCTCCGCCACTGCTGCCACCTGTTCCAGAGAAAGAAAAAATGTTTGTTATTCTCTAGTGCAGAGCTTGTACTTTTATTTATTAGGCCTCTTTATTCCATTTCAGTTGTGCATGTTATGTAGATAGAGATTTGTTATTTATTTTATTGGTTTTATTATATTTTATAGTTTGTTATAGTTTGTTCAGTGTTTTAAATATTGTGATGAAGATTTGCACAAATAAAAAACATACTTCTTATGAAAGCCACAGGTGTAAGCTCTCAAATACTTTTTGAATTTTGTTTCTATCTGCTACAGAGGCTGAGATATCAGCTTTTTACTAGACGTTGACACCTGGGTGCTGTTTTCCAGAAAACCTCAGGTTTTAGGGGTTCTTTTCAAAATCGTTTTCATAGGCGTTTTTTGAATAGGCCTCAGGCCTAAATGGGTTAAACTCTGTATTTAATTGAAAAAAGTACAAAGACAACACATCAGCTGCTGAAATAGCAAAATTTGATTGTTTTTGGATGAACAGTTTGAATTTCGTGCCAGCAACGTGCTTCAGAAAAGTTGGAACAGTGGCATGTTTACCACTGTGTTGTGTCGCCTTCTTTCAAAGACTCCGTAAACGTTTGGAAACTGAGGAGACCAGCTGCTGTAGTTTGAAAGAAATGTTGTTTTCCATTCTTGCTGGATGAAGGATTTCAGCTGCTCAACACTTTGCGGCTTCCTTTGTCATATTTTTTGTTTCATAGAGTGCCAAAAAATTTTCAGTGGGTGACCGTTCTGGGCTGCTGGCGAGCCAGTAGCACCCGCATTCTTTTACTATGGAGCCATGTTGTTGTGATACATGCAGAATGTGCTGTTTGGCATCGTCTTACAGAAGTAATCAAGGCCCTCCCTGAAAAAGATGTCTGAATGGCATGTTACTCTGAAACCTGTGTGCATCGTTCAGCATTGATGGTGTCTTCACAGATGTGAAAATTACCCGTGCCATGTGCACTAATGCACCCCCATACTATCATGGATCTAGCTTTTGAGCTGTGTGCTGATAACAAGCACAGTGATTTTAGCTATCTCCTTAGCTGTTTTCTTTGCTTGATGGTGGCCAATAATTTGTACCTCTTGAAATACAGAAACATCTTTTCAACAACCAATGATAGTTGTTTAGGAAATGAGAAGTTACACACTGGATCAGTCAGGATTAAAAGAAATATTGCCACCTGAAACATATTAATCACTGCAATAATGATTCAATCATAGGCTCTTGAGTATTTGCTTATTTAAATCCAAATGGGGACTTTTTTTTATTTTTGCATGGAGGGGCAGCGTATTTAACTTAATGGCAGTTTAATTCATGATGCTAATTTGTCCGAGTACAGTCGAGGCAAAAATTATTAGCCCCCCTATGAAAGTTTTTTTTCAGGATTTTCCCAAGTACTTTTTTAACAGAGTAAGGAATTTTCAAAATAGCATTTCTGAACATACTGGTTTTCTTTAGAAGGCACAAATTATTTATATTTGCACACCAAAACAGAATTATTAAAAAAAAAAAAAAAAAAAACTAAAAAGACCAGGGACATTATTATTAGCCCCCTTTAAGAAATGACCATTAAGTCATCACACAAACCACTTTTGTGCAATGATGTGCGTTAACTTCACAGGTGATGTGCTTAAAGGTGATCAGGTGAATCAGGTGATTTCACTAAACAATTAAGTTAAAACATGGTATAAAAGCCTCAGTATGGGTCATTGAGCTGTCAGTTGAGAAAGCACCATGCCGAAAACTAAAGAAATCAGTTTGGACTTGAGAAAAAGAATTATTGATGCACACAAAGCAGGAGAAGGATATGCAAAGCTATCCAAGCGTTTCCAAGTGTCAAGAACTGGAGTGAGAAGTTTAATCCAGAAATTCAAAGACAGCCGCACAGTACAGAACAAGCCTGGCAGAGGTAGGAAGCGAAAGATTTCAAAGACCCTGGAAAGAAAACTAGTGAGAGATGTGTCTAAAGACACATGGAGATTTTGAAAGAAAACCTTAAGCAGTCAGCAGTAAAACTGGGTCTGGGTCGTCGCTTCATCTTCCAGCATGACAATGATCCAAAACATACATCTCTCTTGGTGAAGAACTGTCTCTAGAGGACCAAAGTGAATGTAATTGAGTGGCCTGCACAAAGCCCTGACTTAAATCCCATAGAAAATATTTGGGGTGACCTAAAGAAGAATGTCCATGCCAGAAGGCCTTTAAATCTGGAGGAGCTTGAGAGATTTGCAAAAGAAGAATGGGCTGGGATTCCTCAAAAGAAGTGTCAGAGACTTGTTGAAAACTACAGTAAATGACTGCAGGCTGTTATCCAGCAAAAAGGATACACAATTGACTATTAGGATCCAGGGGGCTAATAATTTTGACCCTGGTAGTTATTATTTTTTGTGGAATATTTTCATTTCTGTGTGCAAAGTAAAATAATGTAAGCATCCAAAATAAAACTAGGATGTCTAAAAAAGCTGTGTTAAAAATATGTTGCTCTGTTTAAAAGCACTTGGGAAATACTTTTAAAACAATGACATTTTTGTAGGGGGGCTAATAATTTTGTCCTCAACTGTACTTTTAAGCCCCTAAAATTATGGATGTCATGATGTAATTTCTACATGGTGCATGCAATATTTTTGAAAAAAAGTATTTAAATTAAAGTTGACATTGTTCATTTCAAACACATCTGGATTATTTCATCTTTAATTTATTGTGGTGGTGCTTAGAGCCTGAAATAGGGAAAATTGTGTCCCTGTTTTAATACTTATGGACCTGACTGTATCATATGCATGTGTCTTTCAGCCCTATTTTAACTATCTAAGCACACGGTCTCAAGCCCGTGGTGCAAGTGTATTTAGGGTGTGTCCAAATCCATTTTCGCTAGTAAATCAGGTAATCTGAGTGGAGAGTAAGGCGCATGGTTCAAAGGGGTTGTACTTAATCTCTTAATTAGTCATTGACGTGTTTTAGGCATAACATGAAAGTAGCCAATCAGTGTCAACTCCCATTCCCTTTAAAAGGCAGGTTGGCTTGCTCCTTGGCGATTAGCTATTACAAGGGCGGATTTCCGGGTAGCCGGGAAAAAAAAAAAAACACTTCTCTGCAGGAGAAATAGGTCTCCTCGCACGCAAAGTGAAAGCATGCTAGCAAAAAATACCGTAAAGTTCTGTGTATTCGGCGCACTTGTTTTTACATCGGGAAATATGAAAAGTTGGGTATGTGCCTTATATACGGGAACAACAGAATCGCGGCAAAAGTTCCGAAATACATGCAAACGTACACCCAATTTTATAAGGTCAAACTGGGGCTATATGCGCACGTGAGTTTGCACAGCTTAATAAATGGAAAAAAAAATTACCGATTCTACATTTTTTAAATGCAGGATTTTAATTTTTATCTATGAATGAACTTTTTCACATTTCACTTTCCATGATAACGTTAATACAAATAACCATCGTAGAAGCATGGAGCTACAATGGTAGAATGCAGACAGAGAGGGATAGAGGCTTAATTTTTATTATTTTATTTTTTATTAACCTTTATACAGGCGAAAATCTCATTGAGACCCAGGGTCTCATTTACAAGAGAGACCTGTTCAGGGCAGGCAGCAGCAGCAAAACACTAAGTTACAGACTAACTGAACATACAAGAGACAAAACACAAAACAATAAAATAATTGATGCAAAACTGCAAAAGTGCGACAAGAAGAATAAAACTAGTGAGTACATGTGCAGACCCCCACAGACTCTCTCACCAGCCTTCCTACAAGTAGTTGCGGGATAGAAGTCCTGTCTGACGCGCCATTTACTTATCTCGAGAGCTAAGCAGCTCGAGCTTACTAAGTGCCCTAGTGCAGCTTTATTGTGCAATATGGCATTTGGTTACGGCTCAGCACTAGCACGGCAGTTGTCCTTTAAAAGTGTTCCCTGCAACTCCGCAAATAACTTCCCAATGCAATGTATACGTATCACTCTGATGCATGCAAAAACATGCACGCTGTCCTATAATCCATTATGTAGTGTGCACGCATCTACGGCGCGAGGCTTTCCAAGCTACCGTCTTTCACTCACGGTAAATGATTATGACCGAGTTACATAAACTACCATCAATGAACTTACCTTTCGTTGATGGCTATATCCTCTGCATTAACAGTGTCATTTCTTGTATTCTGCTTCTTTGAAAATTGACATTTCTTGACGATAAATGAGAATGTTTGAACCGACATGTTCCACTGAATCATTTAAATGGCGCGTTAATCACTCCGGGCGAAACAATAGACATCGCCGGTTGCGATTAGAATTTGCCGGGGGCTATTGTGGACATTTAGCAGAAATTTTTAGTAGTAGAACCAATATATTCCCGCCCGATAGATAGTGGCATATGCGTGGGCATACGCGCTGTCGGCATATTGGTTTATGTCTTGCGTCTTGCGCCTTCCATTTTTCGCCGATGTCCGATGAATAATCACTTCTCATCGGGGAAGTTGAAAAGGAAAGGAAAAAAAATAGGACAAATACATGCGGCATTCTAGGAATATTTTGAGGAGAGATAATATGTATGACACACGCAAGATTTGGGTGGAAATTTGTATGATTTATTTATTTTATTTTTTTTTTTTTTTTGACAAGTCCCAAAGTCGGGGTGCGCCTTATAAACGGGTGCGCCGTATACACGGAACTTTACGGTAGCTGAAAGTATGAAAACCTGATTACAGTGATCTCCAAAGTGTAATAAAATATGTTTTTAATGACTTGTTCTAAATTGTTTTAATCATATCCAGGCGTTAAAAATCATCATATTGAATCCCCGCATTTGAACGTAACAGTATATTACATTATAACTTCTGCATGAAACAAGCAAATGAAAAAATAAGGTTTTCATTCAGGGTTGATGGTTAAAAAAAAAAAAGTATGTGCTGGTCCCCACCGGCTGAGAGGGATATAAAAGTGTGAGAAAAACAGCCAGCGAGAGAGAAATGAAAATGATTTTATTTTGATCATGCTACCATAACCCCTTGAATAATATCCAACAAGAGTGAAAAGAACTTGCTCTCCCTTGGTTGACAATTGAAGGTCAAGTCAAATGTGAGGAAGAAATTCTGATTAATTATAGACGGTTACAACAGAGGCATCCCTTGCTTTGCTGCTTCTTAAAAATGCCACTTTTTAAGACTGCTTCTTTTGTCAGCCAAACGGTGAATAATAATACACACTTTTCAATTGGAATGCAGAGTCTTGTATTTGATATTAAAAGTGGGACAGATGGGTCGCAGAAATTGTATTCATATGGATCAGGTCGGATTCGAAGTTGATTTTCCAGATACTTGTGGGTTACAGGTTGACCTGTGCAGGTCTTTGACCAGACTTATCCAAACATCTGAAGTGTATTTTCAGCACTTCAAACAGTTGTTCTGTAATAGTTCGTGTTTTGTGTGATGGAATGAAAATCCACGTACTATTTTATGCATGATATGCCATGTATTTAATATATAGGCTAACCATTGTCCCTGACCAGCCACCCTTTCAGGGGGATCCCTGAAAGACAGCAGGAATGCCAGTTTGCCAATCTAACAAGCGGAGTGTACGTGTGTTGTGCATTTCCCTAAAGGCACATAATACATATACGCCCTTAAAATAGAAGGAAAAACTGACAATTGACTTTATGCCAGATTTTTCTTAGTCAATCAAGCAATCCCTTTCTGCTGCCTCACGATAGCGACTCACCAATAATGCACGTGACCCCACCTCAGTTTATGACGGACACACCCATAGGCAGCCAGTTTGCGCTGGACAAGAAAATGGTTACTGCGTTGGTCATGAACTAACAAAGACTCTTGCGTCCCACTTCACGCCGCTCAGCACCAGGTGAAAGATGGAGTCCATCCCTGACTGGCAGTGACCATCACGCCTGTTTACTGCTCCACCCATTCACTTTGCCCAGTGCAAGTTTGCTCCCTTTTGTGAGGGAAATCAACATGGCATTATTGACATTTAGCGTTGTGAATTTAAATACTGTGCTACAATTAGGATAGGAAACACTAGGGCCTAAGTGCGGCATGCTTAGAGTTCAACTCGTGGATTAGAATTTGATGCTTCAAGAGAGAATTCCACTCATAAATTCTCAAAACTTTTCCAGAATAATCCTAAAGTTAAGTAATTGTGGTTTTCATAATTATAATGATGAAGTTCAGTAATTTCATCCTAATGTACTTCGGTTCTCAAAAAGTATTTCGGATGAAGGGTTTGTTCTCATCTTGGTGTTTTCAAGCTTTAGATGGGGTCAGGAGCTTTCTATCATCTTATATTCTCAGGTTTTCATGTTCATGTTCAAACCCAGCGAAGGCGTTTATCTCTTTGGTGTGTTTACACAACTTCCTGTGTAAATATGTGTTCAACCACGGCCCAATCATGTTGATTAATAGGCCTCATAGGAGCAGCCTGATGAGTACTGTGGCCTTCCATTGTGTATTAAATTAAACTGAGTTGGGAATTCACAGCGAGATGAGAATAAACCTGAAGCTGCATGTTTGTAGGGGAGTGTTGTGTTTGTAGTTGCATTTAATTCTTGATTAACCTGGGACACTTTGCTATGGAGGGCGCTATATAAAAATGAATTGTATTAGTTGTGTTGAGGGTAACATTTTTCTTTTAATATCCTCAACACATGGGGCAGTTATGCTGTAGTCAGGCTTTATGCTTGAGGAATAGATTTTTTTAAGCTCTGTGTTAAATTTCAACTGTGTTTTATCTTGCGCTTGGCGTTTGAGGAATCATATAGCCATGCGTGTGGTTGTTGGCCCTTTCACTGTCCCTGCAATTGTGAAACCAAAAGAACGTTAGAGAAAGACAGAGCTCGGGAGCTGGGTAACTGCAGCTGTTGAGTGTTTATAGTCTCAGTGATTAACCAAACCTCTGGTTTGCCACTTATCAAACCAGATATTCATGTAGCATTCCCATGATATGTAATGACTTTATGTGGGTTATTTGTTATCGAAGTGGGAAGGTATTACGTCCCATCTAACACGGATAAGAAAAACGATCAGCTTAATTAGATTATATGTTAATGCAAATGAATTCTGCAACTCCCGTTTGGTATCTGGGCTGTGAAGACCAATGGTAAAGTTCCTCTCTTCCTGTGGATAGTGCCGTCAGAAAACTCTGGTTCTAGTGCATAATTTCAATATTGGCACGGACTGAAATGAATTATATCCATATGTTCATTGTCTCTTGGTATTTCTGGGTGTTTACCAAGGGATTTCAGGGTTTTAACAGCAAAGCCTCTCCAGTGAAGGGAACCTTCCATCTATCCACTCACTTGCAGATGGCAGATTCCCATACTCCCAATCCATGAACTTGACAGAGGTGTTTAAATACACTAAACAAACAGCTGCTGTTGAGAAACTATGGCGCCGCCAGCCGTTTCCTTTCAATAGGGGGGCACTATTATAATTAATACTATCCACTGTGGTGTCCACTGTGGTCATTTAAATTACAGTGGAGCTTATTCTGTCCTCACTAAAGATGTCCTTGGGCAACTGCGTAATGGCTGGATGGAACTAATATAATGATTAATTTGCCTTGGAGATGGATTTTTCGGTTTGCATAGTACCAGATATTTACAAAGATCTAAATATCGTAATTAGTTAATATATTTTAACATAAACAGAAGATGGGTTTGGCAACATTTGTAAGCTGAAAAAGAAAGGGGGTTCTATGGGTTGTATTCTTGTGACATCACTGGCCAAACCACAGAAAGTATTTGGCCATTTTCCCTCCCTAGCTTGTGTACTTTCATTCATCCTTTACCGTACCAGGGGACATCAAAGACTGTCTTCCCTGTTTCACAAGTTCAAGATGTGCAATAATTTCAGCTAATTCTCTGTGGATGAATTTAATGTTATATTTATTTTTTTATTTAATATTTATTTATTATTTAATATTTACTTATTTAAATGTGTTTTTTACTTGTGTCAGTGATTGACAGTACAACCCTCTGCAAACTCTTCTTCTGGAAATAGTAGTGCATGTTTAAGCACTTAATGCTTTTCTTAACTTACTAATTGGTCTGGCAAAAAAAAAAAAAAAGATGACCATGTATCCATAGCCTGCATTTGATGCTAATTAAAATGAAACCACAAAATCAGGCAGTGGCTGCCAGCTCTCAAGGACTGGAGTTTTGCAAATTTAGTTTGGGCTTTGAGATTTGAGTATAAATATTGTAAACAGTTGTTTAAATCATACCCTCAAATTAAAGCTTGGATTTTTTACTGTCGCTGATCGATATTGTTTTGGTGTGAATATGTTTCTCAAAGTGATCTTTCTGTATCTTCTTTCTAGTTTGTGGAGATATCCATGGACAGTTTTTTGACCTAATGAAGCTCTTCGAGGTGGGAGGGTCACCAGCGAGCACCCGGTACCTTTTTTTAGGAGATTATGTTGACAGAGGCTATTTCAGTATTGAAGTAAGTCGGCATTTTATCCACCACCATCTATTACTTGTCTGATTTTGGATAGAAAAATGTTATGTAAGGTATGGTGAGCCAGGTTCATAGACAACGTCTGGGACTGGGCTAAATTAAACTTAGAATTGAGATTCTCGTTTTAACATTCATGCTTGTGTTGACCTGTGTCTGTGAAACAAGTCCTTATGATGATTCATGTGTGCTCATTAGTCCTCACTTCACAGATATGCTGAAGAAAAAAATCAAGTTTTGCTAATTATGTTGTTCCAGTAAATCTATGAAGATGTACAAGCCCAAGAGGTCATTGCTGCCCCCCCCCAGCATATATAGAAGTGCTAAGAGAAGGAACTGATTTTTTGTCTACTCCACTTGATTGTTTTTCTGGTTTCTGACTTTGTCTTTCAGTGTGTGCTGTATTTATGGGCCTTAAAAACCCTTTATCCCAAAACACTGTTTCTTCTCCGGGGGAACCACGAATGTAGACATTTAACAGAATATTTCACATTTAAGCAAGAATGTAAGTATTGATTGACACACAAGCACATAAGAACATCGGCTCTGCTGAGCATTGTTAAGCAATAACATAATAGCATTTAAAAAAATTAAATATGTGAAAGATATATTTGCTGTCTGAAGTATATTAGTAATGTGAACACACTTCTTGAATATGCCTTTCTTTATATAGCGATATTCTATGCCATATTCTCAGGTTATGCCATTGTTAAAATGAAAAGATTATTGGCCCTAAAAGCAAAATGAAATGTGTTGTTTTCATGTGAGTGCCGTTAGCATTAGCAGTTTCTTATAAGTAAACAGACAAGTGTTGATGTTCCCCTTCGACAGGTAAAATTAAGTATTCTGAGAGGGTGTATGATGCCTGCATGGATGCCTTTGACTGTCTCCCACTGGCTGCCCTCATGAACCAGCAGTTCCTGTGCGTACATGGAGGGCTGTCCCCTGAAATCACGCAGCTCGATGACATCCGGAAAGTATGTTTGCCGTGGCCTTCAGTGACTCACACGTTAGCAAGTTAACAATACTTTTCTTCAAGTAGACGTATTGATTTGAAACTTTATTAAAAAATGTTCATATTTGGTATCATCTGAAAGGGCATGCAGTATTCTCTCTAACTATCAACATTTTCCACCCGGAGATGATAATGGAATAGAGTGTCATGGATGTAAAACGGACTTGTAGCCACCCCTAATATCATCCTTGAACGACACTGTGAAGTCACTCGTGGGATCAATTGTGACACATAGGCTATCGTATATGTATTTTACATTGCAAGCAAGATGTCAAAATCTACAAAAAAATGTTGAAATTATTTAAACCCCTGCTTGACTTAGACATCGAATATACATGGAGCATCTCCAATGAGTGAGTCCGAGATACATCAAATTTATGCAACACGAGTAACGATGCAAAATAGCCGCCCACCCCATAGTCTGAGTTTGGGATTCAAATAAAGTACTCTGGGAATCGTCCAATGTATATAAAACTTGAGATAAGTGTTGATAATTATATGAGCTGCCACTTTTTGATAGGTTTTAAGGACTTTTTAGTTTCCATGAGGTAAAGTAAGGCAGACTTTTATGACCCAGAACTTCATCAAGGGAAGTTTTACACTTTTGCTCGTTGCACAAAAAAAAAAAAAAAATTTTAAACAAGATATTACAGGGACGTGTACTCTGCGTTATCAACAATAACGTACTTTTTGATGAAAAGAAATCAAATCCGCTAGAAATTTAAAATGGAATAAGACCAAAAATGAACAAATTACGGCAGGCAGACGATGGTTGATGCACTTGACTTCAGTACCATGTGTCCCTTTTTCCCACAAATTACGTCTTCAGAAAGGGGCTATTTTCATTCGCTCTTTTTGGGGATGTGCACAAATTGAGAGGGTATTCAAATTGCCACTTTTATTCTCTTCCTATTTGAGTGAGTGTCCAGAAAGCGTTTTATTCATAATCTCCGTGACATTAGAGGTATAATTTGCCCGTTTTCTGATTCCTCAGTACATGTCTACTTTAATACTTGTTGGGAATTGGATCACATATTTAATGTCTAAATGTAAGCTTTTATAGCTGGGAAGTTATTTTTGCTGTGAGGTAAGTATTTTCACAAGGACTCAAATGTTTCTCTGCTTGGCGCATTAGGTGTGATAACACTGAAGTTTAACTAGACTCTCTGCTTTAAGTTGTGAGTATTTACATTTTATTGTGTTAACCATGTCAGGATTTATTGGCCTTTCTATAGTGTTACTGTCCAAAAACTGGCATTCTACATTGGCTTTGTGTCAATGATTTTTGCTTATATCATACAATATGTGCCCTTTTTATTTGAGTTCTCATGTCATCCTGCTTGCTGTACATTGACATGTTTAAACAACCATTCCCGAAATATAATTGGGTCTGGGCTAGATGTTCAATCTGGGCACCCATTTGGGTTTTATTCTCAAACAAAAGAGAAGTAGAATTACAACATTTTAACTCTGGGGAATTCTCACTCCAACTCTAAAGTGAAGCTAAGGGTTTCAGCTCAAAAATTTAGATTGCTTGTGTTCTTAGCTTCGGGGTGTGATGTTAAAATGTGTTCCAATTATAATGAGAGATTTGCTTTGAATTTGCAATCAGGTCAGGGGCTTATAATGGGCACACAGGCCTTTTCTTTGTGTGCATTTTTATAACACAGGCTCAGTTCCCAGAACTGGAAGACAGGAAACTTGCATCCATTTGCTAGTTGCTCAGAAATGAATGAGGGAGTTCACAGGCTTTTATTTATTTATTTATTATTGAGTGAAAACAACAGAAAGTCTTGCCTAAGCCTGGCTGCAATCAATGGTTTTCATTTTAAATTTGTTTAGTGTAGAACTTCTCCCTTTTCCCAAGAAACACCGTTTGGGGAGTTAATTTTGGCGCTTGCTAATCTTCTCAAAATGTCCTTGTGGAGAAAAATGCAGATTAATGCAGATTTAGAGAAACTTTTTTCATTGACTGCAGGCCAAGACCTCTATTGTTCATCCTTTTTCCTTTTAATTCAGTAAGAATATAGATCTTCTACCTTCTTTTCATGGTACTTCCATTTGTGTGAGCGGAGGACGGTCAACTCATTAAGGACCCAGAGTCCTAACTTAGGCTTCCTTTGTTTTGCCTGATTAAAACTATTTCAACCTCCCTGTTTCTAATTGTCAATAAAAGCTGATTGGATTTGGCCCAGGCAATTACACAGCTCACTTGTAATCGTCTGTGGGGACTTTGCACATGGCACTATTTTGCAAGTGATCTATGGACAGGGCTTTTAGTTTCTTTTTTTTCTCTTCCTCCTTCTCCCTCCTTTCATTTTTCATTCCTTCCTCACGAGAGGTTGAAATGCACAGAATGGCGCACTTTATCAAGCTAAAGTGGTGACTGACAGTGCAGTTGTTGTGCGGACTCAGGCAGGGCAGCAGTGAAGCACTTTCAATCAGAGCATCGCTTAAGCAGTTAGAGAGAGAGTTAGAGAGGACATATGGGAAGGGCAGGGCTGAGTTGAGTTGAGCAGGGAACCAATAGAGCTGACCCAAACCGGGCAGCACTAAGGCGCCACAGGGAGGGCAGTGCTTAAGCAGTTACAGGTAGGGCAGGGCAGCACTAAAGTAGCACAAGCAAGAGAGTGCTGGAGCATTTGCAGGTAGTGGAGCAAGAGGTCCCTGTCGATGTGCGTAATGCTGTACCCTCAGGGCATGGCCCATATTGCTGAACTCACAGGACAGAAACTAACCCTTTATAGCTTTGCTGTCCCTATCCTTTCACATTTTTGACCCTGTCATCCTCAAATAAGTCTGAACATCTCGGTCTGTACATACGATAAGGTTGACTGTGGTTCACTTGGAGTAGAGATAAACTGTATGTGTGTCAGTGCAGGCCTTATGTCCATAATTAAATGAGTATGCCAAAGTAATAATGGCAAAAAAAGCTAAGGATGTACTGTTCTATTTCTGAAAAAGTTGGGATGGTGTGGAAAATGCAAGTAAAAAAAAAAAAAAAAAGCACTGGTTTGTGTGTCATCTCTGACTTGCATTAAATTTAAGAGTGAATTAGACAAAATGTTATATATTTTGTCTTATCAACTTTATTTTTCTTTCAGAAATATAGGATAATTCTGATTTGATGCCTGCAACATGTTCCTAAAAATAGGGGCAGGGCCTAAGGACCCTGAAAGTGGTATAATGCTTAAAAGATAAAGGTAGGGTGCGCAGGTATTGAATAGATGTTGCCATCATGTTTGGATATAGAAGCAGAATCCACAAAAGACCCTTTTTTTTTTTTTTTTTTTTTTTTTTTTTTTTTTTTTTTTTTTTTTTTTTGAAGCAACAAGTGGTTAAAGCTTGCCACTTTTCAAAAAGTAGAATGATTGAATTATTCAACAGTTTGAAGGTAATGTATAACAGTGTGTTTTTGGAGGAATTTGAAGATTCTCCCATATTGGGATGCATACAATCATTTTAAAAATTCACAGAATGTGAAGAAATCACTTTGAAAAACTGAAAATCAAGTCTTGGTGTCTAATCTTCATTCCTTCTGAGGCTGTATATAACCACACTTGCTGAGACTACTTGGGGAAACCTTTGCCAATAAGCACCATTCCATGCACCCACTTGTGAGGTCTTTTATACTCCAAGGAGGTAATATGCCAAAAATGCCTTCATCGCCTTCATCTCTGGGCCTCAGTTCACTTGAAATTGACTGATGCACAGTGGAAACTCGTACTGTTGTTGGGAAAGTAAACCTTTCAAATTGTTTATGGTAATAATGGGCATTAAGTTTCCTCAATTTTGTCCTTGTAAGACTCAAAAGTTAGCATCTGTCATGATATGGGTGTGTGTAGCTTTCTGTGTTGTTGGTAATCTGAACATCTCTGTAGTTACCATTAATGCAGAAGGATATATCTACGTTTTGAAGCAGCATATGGTGTTTAGTAGCCAATGACTTTAATTTCAGAATGCAGCTACTAGACTGGCCGACCTACTGCCCAGATTTGTCGCCCATAGGCAAATATGCAGTCCTTTACAGAGCCCAAAATACAACGATGAAGACTCCGGATGTCTGAGCCTATATCAAGAAAGAATACAAGAAAAAAT
Source organism: Gymnothorax javanicus (assembly GCA_029692085.1). Taxonomy (NCBI): domain Eukaryota; kingdom Metazoa; phylum Chordata; class Actinopteri; order Anguilliformes; family Muraenidae; genus Gymnothorax; species Gymnothorax javanicus. The sequence goes on along the minus strand of CM056209.1, from coordinate 13,566,757 downwards.
ATTTAAATTGGAACAACTGACCTCAGCTCTCCAAATGATTTCTTAGAACGCACAATGATAAACATATTCTTGATCCCGTGTTCTGGATCTTGTTGCATAGCATTTGAAATGAGAATGAATTTCCAATAGACGAGTAGAGAAAGAAAAAAATCTAGCCTTTGCTCTCTTTTCAACTTGATACAGGTCAAGGATGATTTACAAATTGCAGTTTTCTTTTTTTCCCCATTTTCTATGTCATTGTAACATATGGAGATGTACATGTAAATGCATGCATTACTAGCAGTCATGAGCATATTTCACAATATGAGACTTCAGCTCCTGAAAATCCTTGCTTTCAGTCAGCTTCTCTAATTGGCCACTTTGATTCTCAGTCATAATACCTGCTAAAGAGCAACTTGATATTACAGGTTACATTTCCGTGAAAACCAGAGCCACGTTGGATGTCAAAAGGTTTGATGACACCTTTTTAGGGCTAAGCAATGCATGTGAAATGAAAGTGTTGAAATTCAAAGCGGAGCACAGCAATGATTAAAGTAAAAAAAAAAAAAAAAAAAAAAATTATTCAGCAGTGCAATTTTGAGGGTGGCAAGAGTTGCAAATAGCTGGTATTTGAAGCTGAAGAACAAGATGTGTTACAGTACATGCTAACTGCCCACAGTGAATAAAAAAAAAAAAAAGCTTTTGTAGGCAGCTTAACAAATCTTATTGAGACGTCGACCACAAAATGTCGAAGGAAAAACAAACAAATATTGCAGAAGCAGTAGGAGCAGAAATAAACTTGATGTGTGGCAGTTGTGCCCGCAAGTCCCAATTTATTGGATGCTCCAAAGAAGATAAAATTCTGCACTTCTATGGATTGATTAGTCTTGCTCATGAAACCAACAGGCAAAAAAAAAGCTTTGTTTTGGAAGTGAATAGCCTGCAGAAAACCTTGTCGGATTAGCTGATATGGGTCTATACCTGTGCACCTGATCTTCTCTTGGGTAAAAGGTGGTTCAATGCTTAACACATTTTTGGTATGGTTTTCCTGTTGGCCATACTCATTGTAAACTTGAGAGTAATTCCAGGACTTCATCTTCCCGGATGGTTCCAGTCTCCAACTAACACCGCACGTGTGCCAAATAAGTGCAGTTTGATGGCTGGAAAATTTGGCATAGATCTCCATGTTTTTAGGTTTGAATTCAAACTAGTACATTGCTGTTTCAGCCTTGAACCTTGGTACATTGGCCTGAAATCCTTTAATAAAATGTCCAGCTGCACTGAAAGGCTGGATAAGATCCACACTGTGCTAAAGATGATAAACTAATCAACTAATCTTATAGTAGTGTAATGCCATGACTGGTTGGCATGGAAACGTGTATACACTTGCTCTTTGCTGAAGCTGTATATATGGGGATTTTTTTTCTGATCCCCTCTCCCCCTTCTCCAGTTAGACAGGTTCAGAGAGCCCCCAGCCTATGGACCCATGTGTGACCTGCTGTGGGCAGACCCCCTGGAGGACTTTGGCAGCGAGAAGAACCAGGATCACTTCACGCATAATACAGTGCGTGGCTGTTCTTACTTCTACAGGTGAGCCTCAAGGACACTGCCATTTCTAGCCTGCACCACCGCAAGGTATGTGGTCTGGTCATATGGATTGGGGAAAATGCAAAGGCACATACCAACTCATGACTGAAGCTTGCCAGTTTATCTCCAGACCTGGTGGGATTTAGTGTTTGCCAGTAACACTATTGTCAGGACCAAAGTGTTTGCAGGTTAATAGCGTCTGCTGCTGTGAATCCAGTCCAGGAGACCCACGTTGTCTACAGGTTTAGTTGAGAGCTGCGATTTCTGCTGGTTTACGTCCAGCCCTTGAGGTCTTGCACGGTTTACAGGTTTGAATATGGTCTTGGAGGGTCGAGGTATCTGCAGGTTTAATTTCAGTCGTGGAGGGCAGTATTTCTCCGGATAGCTGTGTTTTCCTTTCAGTATGCAGCCTTCACTGCAAAAAAATGAAAGATAAAAATACTAGGTAAGATGAATTTACTTATTTTAAGACTTCAAACACTTATTTCTATCACCATTTTTCTTAGTAAGACAAAAAAATTTGTTCTTGTTTTGAGGTAATTTTGACTAGCTTGCCAATTTTGACATTTCACTTGCCAAGGGAATAAAAGAAAAAAAAAACTTAAAACAAGTCACTATTTGCTTGACAATGAAATTTGCTTATCCCATTGGCAAGCTAGTCAAAATTACCTCAAAACAAGAACAAATTTTTTTTGACTTACTAAGAAAAATGGTGATAGAAATAAGTGTTTTAAGTCTTGAAATAAGTAAATTTATCTTACCTAGTATTTTTATCTTTCATTTTTTGCAGTGTTGAGAGCAAGGTATGTAGACGGTTAAGCTAATCCGTGACAGAAAAATGAATCCCGTGCTGAAATACTGCTGCTCTCCAGTGACTGCATTTCGAGCACGTGTGGTTCTGCTGCTTGAAGTGCAGTGTGTGCGTCTGTGCAAATGTTGGCTGCTAATGTCCCCTCTCTGCCTTGCAGCTACCCTGCTGTCTGCGACTTTCTACAGCACAATAACTTATTATCTGTAATCCGGGCCCACGAGGCACAGGATGCTGGGTAAGGAGCGTTGATTGGTCAGAATGCACTGCGCATGGCTATAATTGGTTGGTTTGAGACTGAGCCCTGATTTGTTTATCCTCCCTGAATTCCACAACCTGTCAGTAGTTGTTTAAAATACTGCTGCTGCCCTTTTACGGGAGGCAATCTTTCCTTATTGCCCGGTGAAATGTATTTTTGTGATGTATCGTAAACCAAAAGACAATACTCCAGAGCACACCAGAATACTAGGATTATTAATGGAGCAAATACAATAAGAGCCCTGTATTTTTGTTTGCACTTTGTGTTTTAATGTAATCCATTGGTAAAATGGAATCGATCCTTGCATCCTGGTGTGCGATGGAATATTGTCTTTTGGTTTACTATGATTTACTCTGTACCAGCTGGCATCCAAGAGAGAAGCACTGATATCTGCTGGGTATTTTAAGTTTTTGGACAATGTATTTTTGTTTTATTTTGCCCATTTATTTATTTGTTTTTTGTTTTATTATTTATTTGCTTGTGGTGTAAAGGCTCAATGAGGCAGATTTGGGCTTGTTCCAGGGAAACTCAGTTTTTAATTCCGCTTCTAAAAATGTAAAGCATTACCAGCTATAACCTGATAATTACTCTGCACAGTATTTCTGTTGGTATGGTATTCCTGCTCATTTGATAGGCACTGTCTGAGAGAGGCCTAGAGCTGGAGAGGTGAAAACCATAGTTACACTGCATTTTATTGGTCGTGATGGCATTTGCCACCATCTTTGATTGGTCACTGCTGATAAATCACTGTTATCTCTCTTCTCCTAGGTATCGGATGTACAGGAAGAGCCAAACCACGGGATTCCCATCTCTTATCACAATATTCTCTGCACCTAATTACTTGGACGTGTACAATAACAAAGGTTTGCATTCCGCTGTTAAAATCTTATAACTATGATAGTAATTTTCATGGCACGGCCTGTTTCTCTGAATGTCTTCACCATTTATGTGTTTTATTTGGATGTAACTGGCAAAGGCTTATTCGTGAACTGTACTTTCTCACCTCTGAGTTACCAGTCCACTTTCCACATTGCCCGAATACTACATATTTGTGCACAGAATCAGGGAAATTCCATTGAGCTCCTCTGTTCTGTTTGCCTCATAAATATTTTAGATTATACAGATCTGTATACTCAACTCCCTCTCGGGTCAATTTCTGATCTTCTCCAGATTAGTTAACTGCCACTGGGGCCATGTAAGGCAGTACAACCGTCTCATGGTTGGATCACTGGTTGCTAACCTGGCAACCCCACTACAGGGTCTACCCTGTGTGTGGAGGGTGGTTGGACAGCCTGACAGAACTTAAGACAATACCTGTCTCCGAGGGCGTTTGAAATCTCTTTAGAGTAGAGTCAGCGACCACCCATCTCAGAATGGAGCTGGGTCCCAATGAAGGCATATGAGAGCTAAGCACTGCTAACTCCGATGGCGGTTTCTGCACCCGCAATCTCTCTCAGATGCAGTGGCCGTTTCTTTCCTCAGATCAAGAGAGATCCGGATGCAAGGAGTGCCTTGATAAGATACCACCCAAGGTATCGTTAAACTGTCTTGGGGATGACGGCTATCAAAGTAATCAATCACATCCCTCTACAGAGGCAACCTACGGATGCAATCCTCATGCGGGAAACAAAAACCCAGTTTGAGGTAGTTACCTGTGATAATCCTGAGTAATGGTGATGAAGTTCATGGGCATGTGACCTCAGCCTGCAGTGGGAGGGGTTTTTTCAACCCAATGAGTAACTACTGTCCGCTTCAAGTCAGGCAGCCCCTGTTCAATAAGGTGCTGTTGTCACCACCATGCTACCCGAATGGTTGTTCTGGTAAGTGTTTCATGCCACCCAAAAAGTCAAAACTCATTTCCTCCACATTGAATGTAAGTGCGATAACCACTGGAATGTTCCCCGACCAAGATATTGATTTTGAAAACACTGATGCTATGAAGACTGCTGGTATTCATACTGAATTATCTCAACGCAATGTACATATTGTTGCTCTTCAAGAAATTTTGTTGGCCGGCCACTCCTGGGAAGGGTCAGCACCGTTGTAAGTTTTCTCCATTTGTTTATAATGGCTCTCACCATGGTTACCTGGAGCCTCAGAAATGGCTTTGTAATCCTTTCCAGATTGATAGATGTTCAAAAATTTATTTAACCTCTGTTCTTGAATTTCTTTTCACCACAGCATCATGTGCTGCTTTTTGCCTACTTCACATCGGCTAACAGTTTCTATTTAAGTGATTCTTAGTTTCAACAGAGCTGGCAGTAATCATGCCTGGGTGTGTTGAGTGAAATTGAGCCCAATTATCAATTAAATTTGTCTAAGTGGTTGATTTGTGACTAAGGGAGCAATTACTTTTTCATTCTAGGCCAAGTAGGGTTGGATAGTTTTTTTTTCCTTCAGGAAATGCAATTATTGTTTAAAAACTGCACTTTGTGTTTATGCGGGTAGTCTTTGTGTAATATTAAAATTAGCTTGATGATCTGACACAGTTAAGTGTGACAAATATGCAAAAATGGAAGGAATCGGGAAGGGGGCAAATACTTTCTCCCTGTCCTGTGAAAATTCAGAATTATATTCATGGTCTGAAAGTACCTCACAAATGCGCAAAATGTGTTTCGTTTGCCAGAACTTTGTGGCTGGTAGTCTGGCTCAAGTGCAGATGAATTCAAGATGCCAAAAAAATCCAGAAAGTTGATGTGATCACAGCTGCATAGCTTCAGAACATGAGACATGAACTCCTACAAATCTGTTTTTTACTGGGCTACATTCATTGGAAATGTTTGCAATCTGCTGCTTTTATCAATTGAAGACTTAGGACGTAGTACAATGGTCACTCGCGCAAAAGCTTTGGTCACACCTGTGTGTCGACTCGGTCCACCTGCGACAGCTTTTTATTATTAGGCTACATGAGTATTATGCAAATTGAAGAACATGGACACATTTGCTTGGCAGATTAATGGAAAATGAATATATTTTGAAGAAACGGTGACAACGGCTAATGTAAGGTTGTTTACATTGAACCTATGGGTTGTTGAAACCATTATGGTGTCGCAATGTTGCAGCCATTGTTTGGAAGAGAGCAGTCAGACCAGATACACGATGCTAAGTTTATATTAATCTGTGTCTGTTAAGGCGATAGGGAAATAATCAACAAAACGTGCTCATTCACTGTGCTTGTGATGCATAAAACATGCTCTGTAGAAATGTTGTCATGAAGCTCATCAGGTTCCAGACTGTTTATTTTCTTCCACTTGGGAGTCCTTAATTAAATACTAATGGCATCTGCTGAGTGATTGATTTTAATCGGGACTTGAGCGAACACAGGTTGATGAAGGTGAATTGACCCCAGTTGTAAATTAAATACACTGTCAGCTGGGACGATCCATCTTACACTGCAGAGTGAACTACTGGAGCTGAGTCATGTACCTTTCCCACCCAGTCTCCTGTCCTGCTCCCAGGGCTTTGTCTTGGGAATGAAGCCAACCTGAATACGGGACTCCTCCTCCCAGCCAGACAGTTAAAGTGAAAATAGATGGACATTTAGGTATGTAGGTGCTAGCATAGCTTATTTTTTTCAATACAATTCATCTATTCTACTGGAAGCATTTCCGTGCTGAAGGGTCAGGTGGCAGAGCTCTGACAGGGATTCGTACGTGTTGAATGGCGTATAAAAAGTATATTTCTCATTTAATTTTACAACAAGACTTTTTTGGCTTATTCAGTCTTTTTAATAAATTTTTTCCTCACGAGTATAAAATATTAGGTTTATAAGTCAGTTCGCTTGACAAGCAAAATTTGCTCTCCCCATTTCCAAATCTTGAATTGACCCTGGCCTAATATTTTCAGATCATTTAGCAAAAGAGTAGTAGAAATAAGTTATAAGGCTATAATTGAGGACAAAATCCACACATTGTTTTTTATTGTGGTCAGCATTTATTGTCTGATATGTGGCACACATTCTCTCAGCAAGACAGCAAATAATTGCGTTAACTTGTGTTTTTTTTTGAGGAAACTTTGTAAGAGCATGAAAAGCTGAATCGTAGCCTTATGATGCCTTTGGAGCTGGTGAATTCACCAGCAATAAGAGCCTCCATTTCTTTTAAGCAGTTCAAAGTCTTGTTTTCAAAGGTTGATATGTTAATCCCAGCTCAGTAGTGCACAGTAAGGCTAGGGGCATTCATATCTCAGATTCTTCTGCTGCTTGGCGTAGTTAACTTCAATGTATAATTTTTCTTCTGTGTCGATTATTACAGTTTGTTTACTGTTACCTGAATCTTTCTCACAAAGTTTATAATAGATTCAGATGTCCGGGTGCAGATATTAAAGATGTGCTTAAATGATTGAATTCAGTAAAAAATCAGCTGCTGATGTTTTATGTTTTCTAATATCCGCCTACCCTAAGCTTGCCGTGTTATGGTGGTTTGGCAAATTTGACATGAATTTCTCGATGAGGCAATATATGGTTCCATTTTGCTGGCATCAGGGTAGTTTTACATTTTTGGCTGGTATTGCCATGTTAATTTTTTAACATGTCGAAGGAACGTTGCGCCAGATCTGTGGTGTTGTCATAGCTGTGTGAAATTACCATTTTGTATTTATGAATATTTTTTGCTTCTGGCTGTAGCATCTCCCCCTCCTCTCACATATCTGCAGGTACACAGACATTAACCATGCGCCTTTCTATTTTTGCCTCTAATGTGTCATGCACCTCTTAAGTGCCCGTTTTTACCGCCATCTGGGCTTAATCAACGCGACTGTAGCCCAGGTTACTGCATTGCCTGCCCAGCGTGGAATCACTCTCTGAGCACTCATCTATGCTTGCGTAACAGGACCAAGTGCAGATACAGTTGGAACCACCGCTCTTTTTCTCCCATCCATACCTCTGCTGGTCAGACGTGTGCCTAGTTTGATTTCTGTTTATCCCATTCTTTGAGGTTAACTGGGAAACTGCTGTCCAAATCGTCCGCTTCATTCAGAAGAAGCAATTTCCAATTAAGCAGGAAGTATATGTATTCCAGAGTTAGGCACAAAATGCACTAAAATGAATTGAAGTGTAGCTGTACCAGCCTAGATGTCCATCATGAAGAACATAGCACTAAAGCTTTGTTTTTACCAAGTAGTCCGGTTCAGTTCAGTTTGTTATACATTAGAACGGTTATTTTTGCGTTTCCATTGTCAAAATTTATGGATGGTACTAAAAGCATTATTCCAGTCTGTTCTGTTTTTGTTACCCTCTTGTTGTGGTAACTAGCGCATTGATCCAATACAAAAAGGTGGAGCTAGAAACACTCAAGTCCTGTGATTGGTCGAGAGAGTCAGTCAAGAGCTGGAGTGAGCAATGAGAAATGAAAGTGTTTCAGCTTGTTTCTAAGTCATGGCTGACAGTGGGTTCACTCACTCACCCGAGCAACGCCAGATGGAATGTAAAACGCACTGGTGCGATTGCAGGAGGATCGGAGCTCACAACATCTAGCGTGCTGTAAATAGAATGGCTCTTGAAAGCTCAATTACTTTTAACCAGGCCAGTTTCCTATTACTGTTCAAACCTGCGTAATATTTTTTCTTTTAATCCCACCCACATTTAAGAATACGGTCTGCGTTTGAAAAGTAAAGCAGATCTAGAGTTAAACCACCATTCTGCACAGATTACGTACTAATTCTAGGGGTGTTATACGGAAAGTGTTTGGTGGAAACGCAGCTTCGATCCACCAGCAAACGCCCACCTGGGATATATTCCTCGTCTTCCCAAGTATTAATCAAATGTTTCCCATATTTGCAGCTAGTTCCAATTCCATAATGGTTGAACTTGCCTTGTATTTTCCTGTTGAGATGTCACCTGCTATAATGCATTGTGGAACACGGTACAGGTGCGTTATACTATCGTGCGTTCATGCAGTGATTCATAGTGCCTCTTTGCTTCTGGAGTCCCCTGGTGTTTGCTAGTGGAACAGCATCTATGATAGTACTGTCTAACTAGTTCCTCTCCAGACAATGTGGCCTAATGATTATGATTGTGGTATATTATCATTATCATTATCATTATCTGAAGACTTGTAATCAAGAGGCTGCCAGTTTCACTTAATAGTCACGAGTGCTCTGTAATTTTGCTTAATCTGGGGCGCTCTCAGCAGCCATTATGGCTTTGGGGAAGTGAAGAAAGATGATTTGTCGTGGCCATTAGTCAGCCAGCTCCCTGGTACTTGGTTGTGGCCTTTATGGCTGCTTATCGGACTGAGCTATAGATTCTGTTGCCAGGTAGCCAACTTCTAGGGCCAGCTGTCTGGAAGCATTTCTCAGTAAAATGGGCTAATCTGTGATCAGTTTTCCCACATCCTCACTTTATAAACTATGAGACAACAAACCAAAATTACCAGGGGTCTGAACTTAGAATCTGAGTCACTATGAATGCAACTCCAGTGCAAGCATTACTGTAAGGAAGGTGTGGCAGCATGACATGCAAAGGGGACCTCCTGAGAGTTTGCTGGCTGCGTAGCACAGTTAAGCAACATTGCAGAAATGCAATTTGGATCTTCTACAGTATGGTCCCTTTATTATTTAAATCCTGTATGCCTTCTGATTTGTGCTTCTGTCCTGGACGAAATGGGACAACTGCTGCTGGTCCTTGCCAAATAAGCTCTTCGAACGCCGATGACAAAACTGACATCAACCATCCCCATAACCTAATGTTTCCTACATGAGAATTAATAACCCAGCTTGAGTTCCAGCATTCAAGGTCCTAGCATGCAGCGCTCCATTTCACAGAGCGCTGGAAGCGCTACTTAGGGCAGTGGTGTGTGTAGAATCCAGCCCATTTACCAGCTTCATTAACTTAGTCCATTCAGAGATGAGAATACGTACGTGAACATCTGTAAAACCTCTTATTTGCCCTTGAGCTGATTTTTAAGTGGAAATGGAGTTACTGAACTATGAAACTGGATTGGTGCTGTAAGATGCCCATACAGGTGTACAATGAATGGAACAGTTAGTGGAACAGGAAGTACTACTTGGAAATCCCTCCAGTCCAATGTAGATAAATAACTTAAGTCTTAGTTCTCTGTTAAAGGGAAACTGTACTTTATATTACGTTTTTAAGGTCTTGCAGAGTCCATGTCCCGGCGGAAGGGTTTTCGTGGTGTGCAAAGTGCCAACATTTTATTCAGCTGAAGATTATATTGTTTTCATTCATTGGTGTATGTTGCACTCAGTGATCAAGTTTAACAAAGTAGGTCTGGGACTGCATTTGTTTCGCTGCTTTCTGCAGCTAAGCTTGCTTTAAAGAAGCCAGTCTGAAGCAAACTGAAATTATTAACCCATTGTTCATCGATTCATACAAACATGTAAGTATGCATATGCTCTGGTGTTGTAGAAGTGAAGTTTAAACAAAATAACTTCTGCCTCATTTCTGTGATTCTGCACTGGTCAACCTGCTTAAGTTCTTGTATTGCACAGCACATGCATGTTTTAACTGGGTGCTAGTTCAGTGCCCATTGAAGACATGCCTGTTTTCAAAAATCAGTACAGACTGAATTGGCTTGATGTCAGTATATAATTATGATATTTCCAAAATCTAGGATGCGGGATTTTCTAAATCTCAGTCTTATCTCTCTTTAAAAGTTTATCTCTGTCTTGAATAGAAATTTTGACATTCTCTTGTCAGTTAACAGTCAAATTATGTGTAGTATTTTATATGTTAAGAAACAGAAGTTGTTTTTGCTGGTACCTGTAAGTAGATGTAAGAGTAAGCCGACGTGTTGAATAAAACTTTTAGACATTCCCTATTTATTGAAGTGAATCATGTATTGTCTTATATGTAAAATTTTTTTACAAAATGAATCATTGAGTATTACCTGTAATGAATTATTGAAAAAAGAGACTTAGGCATCAGTTTCTGCTCAGAATGTGCTTAGAATGCACCTGAGACAACCCTTAATTTCTTTTTTTTTTTTTTTTTTGGGGGGTTTCCCCCATCCCCCCATCCCCCATCCCCCAGCAGGAAAGGGGTATCCCCGTCCTGTGCCGTCCCCTCTTGTGCAAGCCTGCAGCACACCTCTTGGCTGGGGCACAAGACTGAATGTTGCCACTCAAAAAAAATGTTGTTACTTTTGCAGGTCTGTAAGTGATGTTGTTGTTGCATGAGCCCATTGATTGTAGTGAATACTGTTAACAAGCGCTGGCTCTGTTGCATTTACCTGAGGAATGTGCACTCTTTACCCTGAGGTTGTGCATTGACTGTGTGCTAATGGACTGCCCAAAAACATGATGGTTATGGTGGTGCAGGGCACCATCAGTAGGATTAACGGTGCTCCTGTCTCCTTATGAAACCCAACTCCTGGGAACCACTGCAGCGGACACTTGCCAACAAATATTCTCACTTTTTGAATTATCTAATCGTCCTTCCCGAAAGTCTCTCTCTTCCTCTCTCTTTATCTTTCCCTCCCTCCTTCCTGTCTTCTTCCCTCCCCCGCTCTCCTTTCCTCCATCCATCTCACCCACTCTCACACTTTCTATCTCTCACTTAAATGTAAATTCATTGCTGTGACTAGACACATCATATATTGCCAGAACACGAAAAATAATTTATGAAAGCATACATAATCAATTGCGGGACAGAGATCAAGACTGATGGTAAAGAGATTATAACGGCAACATAATGTACTTTCTGTTTGTCTCTGTTTATGCTGTAATAAAGGATGCATTGCTCTAAGATGCATTTTTGGGTTCCCCCCTACAAATAGGGGAGCCTTTTCTGGGAATTTTGGAAATCAGGGCATGTTTCTTTTCCACGTTATGTTTTGGTAGAAAGGTTCTCTTATGTCCTGGTATTCCTCTCAGGTCGCAAGGAAGTATAGCCCCGCAGCGACCATTCCCTGACTCTTGTGTGAGCTCTGCGTCTCCTCTCTGGGCAGACAAGTCTATGTGTGTCTTCCGGTTTTGATGGCCAGGCTATGCACACTGAGTCTAAGCCTCGACAAGATTGTTTTCCTTGTCGCCATAGTTTTGTGATCAGTCATTTGCACAGTCCGTTTTGGACCAAATAGCAATCAAGGTTATGTGGGGTTATGTTATTTGTTTCCAAATGGTCTAATACTTTTCTCATTGTTTTATTATAATCATGTCTCGAGGAGGATGTCGCTTCCTGGGGCTGGCTGGTATTAGTGTTTGATGTTAGTATTCCCTTCAGTGTGTTCTCTCTCTCTCTCTCTCTCTCTCTCTCCCTCCCTCCCTCCCTCCCTCTGTCCCTCCGCAGCTGCAGTATTGAAATATGAGAATAATGTGATGAATATCAGGCAGTTTAACTGCTCCCCGCACCCGTACTGGCTGCCCAACTTCATGGACGTCTTCACCTGGTCTCTACCCTTCGTTGGAGAGAAAGGTGAGCCGCCAGTCCCAGAATGCACCAGGGCAAGAGCGGGCACATGAAGAATGATTCACGTTTCTCTTCAGCAGGAGTGAAGCACGCAGCAATGTTGTTCGTTGTACATTAAATTAGTTTTCATGTCAGCCAGATTGGAAAGGTAATTTTGATCACCCTGCTACCTGTGTGCTAACTTCAGCCTTTTTTGACTGTTGACACCTGTACTCTGGTCAGGCCTCGTTTATAGGGGAGTCAAGGCTTAGCAGAGATAAATCAGTCTCATTTGCTCAGAGCGAACCCTTCAGGTTTAATACTCCATTAACTGGTACGTTATGCTGGAAACCTGGACTAGAAACTTGTTGGTTGCCCTCAGTCCCTCAGGTCCTGTGATGAATGATGAGCGCCTGCTCTCATGGTCATTATTGGGTTGATTCTGTAGCTTGAGCCTGGTTATTTATTAGGGTGCATGCTGTGATTTCAGTTAGTGCGCTCTTGATGCTGACCCATGTCTTCCACTTTCTTCGCTATAAATGTGAGCACATTTTTAGCATTTCAACGTGATGTCATATAATAGTCTGAACAGCCGTAAAATTTTTGGCATTTTCAGACTTGCCTTTGAGTTGAAGCTTTGGCCGAGAGGTAATCTAGGGATCGTCCTTGCTTAAAAACAGTCGTATCATGTTACCATGGGCAGCGACAGAGGTCGGCCTGGTTAGCAATGGCTATCTCTGGTTTCCATCATCCTTTCCCAGTCAAAACATTGCAAAAACAGGCTGTTCTGATAAATTTTTTGGCTCCAATTTACAACTCCCGAATCAGAAAAGTCAGGATTGTATGCTAAATTAATATTAAAATTGAAAGCAGTGGTTTATAAACTATCTTTGACTGCCATTATGTTGAAAACAATAGAACTGCACATTATTTGATGTTTCTCCACTTATTGTATATTTATATTTGTAAATAAAATTCAGTTAATTAGACAAAGCATTAATATCTTGTCTTCATACTGTTTGCAATGACACACAAGTCAAAGCAAATTTAGAGATTAAAATTAAAAACCCATACTATTAGGTTTAAAATTTTTTCAGCAAGATTTTTTATCTACATTGTTTTTGAAACTCATGAACTCAACTGGGTAATGAATCAGTGGTGCGTCATAGACTATAATGAGTACATCATATCCATGGTTGTTTACATTTTATATCTTATAATATGGCCGGAGTATATCACATTTTTGCCAGTTAATGTGTTTCAAACATTATAAATTTTTTGTACTGACCTGCTTTATTTGGCAGAAAGCCTAGAATTATCTTCTTTGCTGCTATGCTATCACCTCAGGGAAAAATGCCTGGGTATGTTGTTGTTCAATGAGGCATTTATTTTTTTAACTCTCTTATCTCTGATCATATTTGATACTGGGAAATGACTGTACGTCATGTACTGTAGGAGGATGACCTTGCTTGACTAGCTCCAAAAAAGCAAATCAAAATACCTCATGAATGCAATGGTTTATCTCTGCAAAAATGGAAACTGATGAAAGCTTAAGAACTACTAGCTGTGAAAAGGCCTACCAGGGCCTCTGCAATGTGTATGACTGATGTTAAAATCATAACAGCGGAGCGCTCATTTTAATAATTGTGATGGGAGAAGGTAGGCTGAATTAGTGGGTTTGAGGGTGAGTTCAAACTTTGAGAATTTTTGATGACCTTGATCACGCGTGTTCAGACGTCGAGTGACTGGGTTACGTAAGAATCATTATTAAATTATTTTATAAATGTCTGGCTACACTGCTATGAAATTGTGTGGTGATTTTCACTGCTTATCTGGCTTGGTAGACTGGGGGAATATCGACAGCGCTTAGTGCACGGAACCTTATTAGAAGTTTGAAAGAAGACAACTGTCATTTCTTAGCCCAGCTGGCATTTCGAAATGCCTACCCTGTAAATAAATTCTAGAACCGCCCATGCATGTTACTTAGCTTATTATCACCTCGAATGCATCATCCGGATCTGTTCTCTCTTCTGTCTCCCTAGTAACCGAGATGCTGGTCAATGTGTTAAGCATCTGCTCGAACGACGAGTTGACGACTGAGGAAGAAATTGATGGTAAGAGCATCTCGGTCACCCCCCTCCAGCATTAAGGGATGGTAAGAGCATCTCAGTCGCCCCCCCCAGCATTACGGCTAGGGTCACTTATTTGCCCAACACAGCGAAAGCCGAAAAATCAACCCAGAACACATGGAATTCGCCCAGTTTGAGTCAACAAAAATGAAATATTGGCACTTGCTGTACGGTGTAAAAAAGCTAAAGGAAATGTTGAGGGACTTCTGGACATGAGGGGAATTGATATGAGGATTTTTGATTTAATTAGGAACCGCTTGTAGTGTGAAAATTTGCAAATAAAAACCAAACAAAAAAGTAGTACAAATGCACAAGATCACAGCTGCTTTGATGAGTTTTGTTTTTGTTGCACTTTGGTTGTTCCAATATATTACCATTCTGCACATGTTGGCCTTCTTTTTTCTTTTTTTCTTTTTTTTTTTACTCTTAATGGCGGAAGATTGGGTCAGAGGGGCGTTACCCAGCGTGCAACATCCATGCTATAGCTGTCCAATGAGAAACAAGCTCCACATGTGTGATTACTCTGGGGAAAATCCCCTGATTTACTCATTGATGATGCTTATTTGACTGGGAGCCACCCCTGTCTTGGCAGCAAGGAGGTCACGGGTGGGGGACTGATATCCTTGAGCCATAATCTGGGTCTCTGTGTGCTTGACGTGAGCTGGCAGTGCCTAGATACTCCAGTGAGTTCTGTTAAGATTCAGCTCAGTTCTGAATCCTGAGAGGAGGAAAACAGCACCCTCTAGCGGTAAAGTGCTGTCACAGATTACTCTTTGACCATAGAGTGTTTGACCATAGCAGTGCAGTGATGGTAAGCTCCTTTGGATGATGCTTTGAAATAGCAGTGTGGATTCAAAATATTGCATTGTTGGCACTGAGACATGTTTACCCGCAGCGAGGTCCAACAAAGTGTATCAGAAGGAACAGAAGTGCTGAAATGGCACCCTCTAGAGGACTCACTTGTACATCAACATGAGAGGCATTGCTGCTGCAAAAACTGCTAACGGTCATTAGCAAAGCCTCCGATGATTGCCTTGGCAACAGTCCTTTCTTTCATGAACTGAAGCATAATTATATTGAAAATCTTTTTTTTTTTTTCTGACTGGTTCAGCTCAGCTGTTTCTTTAGTATTTTTTTCACCTTCAAAGTACTGACCATTATTAAAACTTCTTCAAATGGATCTGCAGAACAGTGTAAATCCAGGACATATCAATGCTTTACATCAGTGAGGGTCAACCCTGGTCCTGGAGAGCCGCAGAGTCTGCTGGTTTTTGATGTTACTCAGCACTTAATTGATGAATTAAAGCAGTTGATTACATGCTTAACTCATCTCACCTGGTGTCTTAGGTTTAAATAGAGTGGAGAAAACCAAACTCAGCACACCCTGTGGCTCTACAGGACCAGGGCTGACCACCACTGCTTTACATTTTTACACTGAAATATTTAGAATGGACTGGGTAGTACTCTCACTCTTGGCAGTGTTTGAGGAAAAGGAAAATTATACGGAATTAGAAATTCTGATACCCTAACCCAACTTTTCTTGTATAACACTGAATTCACACCAAGTTAATAATATACTTACTACCTGAACTGATTATTTATGGTTTACCATCACTTCAATACTTGCAGATGACATGACTATTTGCTTTGCGGATCTTATTTGAACCTTTCTCGAGCCTCTATCTTTCTTGTACGATGGTCCCCAGAACTGCACACAATGTAGTCTGACTAAGTTATTACCCAAGATGAGCATAATCTCTTTTGAGTTGTATTCGATACTTTTGGTGACATATCTCAGCATCACGTTGGCCTTTATTTTTGCAATTTTCAACCTCCCATGAAATAATCCTTTCTTATAGTTTTATTTTCCACATGTTGAAAATTACTTTTAATTACATTGAATTTCATTGGCCAAGTTTTCATTCACCACTGAGTTCTACATAAATTACCTTGAATATCCATAGCATGCTCTAAACTGTTAGCCCAATGTAGTAGCATCAGCAAACTTAACAAATTTGCTTGCAATGTTCCTGTTAAGGTCACTAATATAGATGAAGAAGAGCAGTGGTCCCTGCATTGGCTCCACTGTCTGAAGTGTATTGCTCAGATGTGATCCCTCTGCCCATTACTCTTTGTGTTCTATCCTAACCTGTCTTTAATGATAGATTCCAGTTCTAGGTGAACTCTTATAAAGAAATGTTCATAAATCTGAAAGGGCCGGTCAAAAAGTGTTACATTTCTTATATGAAATTGAAAATGTGCATTCAGTATGAGAGAGATATGATGATGCAAAATATAGAGCAGTAAACTGGAATGTCTTTTCTGCCATAAAAGGACAGAAAAGACCACAGCAGCAATCAGGAACAGCTCGCTTTTGAGTCATTCGGGTGTTTCCATGGGACCCTGACATCACATCACTGTGTGTTCTCACTCCCCTCATACTTCCATTTCTCTGCTTGTGTTGGCTGAAAATAGTGTAGGTTGGATTCTCTTGTTAATTGGTTCCCCAAACGTTGCAGTCAAGTTTCTGTTACCATCCCTTCCAGTGATAATGGCTCTTTGCTAGGCTAGGGTTTGTCGTATCAAGTTAATTTGAAGGCGCACTGCCCGCATATATGAGAAATGCCCGTTTCTCGTAAACCAGAAGACTGCAATGTAGAACTGTCATTTCTTTGTCTCCTAGAATTGTATAGTTCTGGTATGCGTGAACTGATAATTCTTATTATCCAAGAATTGTATAGTTCTGGTATACATGAATTAATAATATTAATTAAGAATATACTGTCCATTTTTCCCCTAAAGCTGTTGAAGGCATGGGATAGATTTAACTGTTCATCTTATTCTTGCCCGGGGTTAGGATTGAGGTTAGAGTTGGGGTTATACAAAACATCTTTCGTAGATGAAAACTGGGCTTTTCTGGTATATGAGAAATGGACATTTTTGGTAAAAAGTTTGAATTTCTTGTATGCTAGAATTGTTCATACGAAACATTTCTCGTAGGTGTGAATTGGGGGCTTTACTGGTAGATATTTCTCGTGTATATATGAGCAGTGCGCCTTCAAATAGACTTGATTCGGTTTCTCCTCCATCAAGGGTCTGTTCTTAAATTTTTGTTTTCACTCTTTTTCATTGCATGTCTAGTTTTCTTTGTTTTGTTTTTCATTGTCTGGATTTCTTTTCATCTCCTCTGCCTCCTTCTCTTCCCTCTCTCCCTCTCATCCCCGCAGCCATCTGATCTCTCTTTTTCTCTCTCCTCCTTGGGGTACTGTTGAGAAGAAAAGCTTATTTGTGGCCCTAAGAAAGGTACAAGCCTCTCAACGTGTTAGATGAGTGTACTCACATTTTACACTCTGTTTGTAAACAGTCTCGTCCAGAGGGACTCACAATATTGCAAACAGAAAAGTTGTGCGAAAAGCACAGAGCATATATGTTTGACCTCAAAAAGTAGTCACCTGGGGGTTGTATCTGTGGACTCGACTCTTAGACCTGCAGCTCTTTGTAAATTACCGTGCCGGAGTGAAGAGAGAGTTTCAGTGGGGATATAGTGCTGCAGGTGCAACTGAGGTTACGCTGCTATATATGGCACTGTTGTGTATACAGCCCAGAATAAACACTGAGTTTGGTGCGCAAAGGAGCAGTTAGCTCCAGTGAGCTTAACCCTTAGAGCGCTGAAATAAATTTCTAAAAAATATAAGTTAAATTACCTTTGCTGTTGAAAACCTATCATGTGGTGAGTTGTTTAAAAGAGCTCCCACAGGGGACCACATGATAGGTTTTCAACAGCTTCAATGTTGATACTTTACATCATTGAACAACAATAGCTGCATTTAGCGCCCTAAGAGTTAATGTGTTTCCCCCAGCTGGTTGATGCGGAGCCAATGGATTGCTTTGCCACATCGTCTGCTCAGAGACATCTTATACTGTATGAAAAAACTATGCAGAGTTATGCAATTTGAAATGTTAATGTTCATTTTGCTATCATGTGGGCAGTTTTGGAATAATGCGTGGACAACGCTGCATAATCAATGGCAAAGTCACTGAAACGGGGGAATTTGTATGTTTTTGTAATTAATGATGTTATTTAAATGCGTAAATTGTGCATGATTGAGCTTTAATCAGTATGCATAATGCGGAGGTACATTGTCTTGCATTTCTGTGTGACGTACTAACTAAGCTGATTACTAAGGCTGGAGTGTCGTGTTTGCTGTCCGATCTGAGTAACAGCGCAGATTTTGGCAGGATGCGTCTCAATCTGCTGCATTTCTGTCAGTTGCATAGATGTTGTGATTGTTTTACGTCCAAATCTGAGCCAGGAAGAAACCGCAATGTCGTTCAAAAATGAATCTGCACCTATGAGTGTTTATGATGCTGCAAACACCAGGTATGGTACTGCTACAGCAACCATTCTTGATTACAATGTCAACACAACCCCATTGGTTGACTACTGTGACCCCACCATCCTATCTTTGTTCCCATTGATCCGCTCTTTCACCATTTTTAAAAGAGGAGCTCAACTCATCTCTGTTCCTGTGTTTGTTGTATTGACTGTACAGCAGTTCTCTCCTCTCTCGCGTGGATCCCTCTCTTCCTTCAAAGCTGACGGACTTATTATAATCCATAACACAACAATCCACTGCGGTTCCAATGCTAAGATCACCTGGCCTTATATTGAATTGAGAAGATTATCAGATGAAGAAGATTTTCCTAGAGCTGATTTTTTGTTTCCGAAAGATTCTTGGTCCTAGCAGTCAACATGGGTTACGCATTATATGCATTCCAGTTTTCACTGGAGCTCTCGTAAGTTCTTCTGAGTTTTTTTGTGGATCAAAAGAAAAGCTGCCATACTGCATTTTCCCCAAACCACCTACTCTGTGCATCTTGCTGTGGCCGAACACTGGGGAAGCAAAGCAGTGCCTCTGCCTTTGGCCAGAAAGCTCATATTACATTTAGTATCCAAAAGATCCATTTGGTCAGAGTTTGGCTGTTTCTCCTCAAGGTATGATTTTCTGTTAATGTGACAATCCACACTAGTCAAAACAGATTAACCTCAGTAATTCAGGCCATGACTGTAACTGTTTCAAACCCTCTGATATTGTTTTCCAGAGCTTAATCTGATATCAAATCTTTAAAATGTTTTATTGTAGTCATCTAATGGTGAATGGGCCCTCTGTAGCCTAAAATGCCCATCTACTGCATTCCACCATTCCTGAATGGCAATAGTGCTCGGTAGCTTCACTACAGATTACAGAATGGCCCCTAATCTATCCTAGTTTGTGTAGGTTTATGGTGGCCCGGTCCATCTCAGCAGGGAGCCGTATAGCTAACAGATGCCTCACGTTGCGCTCCCCCGCACTCGCTCTTGACTCATTTGACAAACATATGGTCATTTGGCACCCTTTTGTGACTATGTTTGGGTCTTTAGCATGCATTTGATACTATTGCTGTGTTGCGCTGCATGTGTCTTGTGTTGGGCAAAGTTCTGATAGGTTTACCTTAAGTCTGGCGCTTGAGGGCATTACTGCTGCTGGTTTTCATTCTCACCTCTAATCTGACATGAATTTAGACCTGGAACTCTAGGTGAGTGTATTTCTCGGTAATCTGCGACATTACATCCATTGGTCGGAGGATAGGAAACTGTGAAGCCAGGAATGCAGTGTTTTTGGAATAAGCTCAGGCTACAGGTTGGAACCACAGTAATGGAGATTTAGCCTATTTGTTTTAGGAATTTCCCCTGGAGGTTTAGGATTTTGGAATGGAGGAAGATGGGATCATGGCTACAGGCTGGAACCACAGTAATGGATGGAGGTGGTTCTGTTGGAGGTGCAGTGGATATGTGCTGATGGAGGAGTTACTACATATGTGGTGATGGAGGAGCTCTGATTGATCTGTGGTGATGGAGGTTAGTGTCCTGGTGATGGAGGTGCACCTTGATTTTTTTGGAGGTGCTTGTTTGTATGTCTATGGAGGTGCAGTGTTTTTATGTGCTGATGGAGGAGCAGTGATTGATATCTGCCCATGGAGGTGCAGTGATTGATATGTGGTGATGGAGGTGCAGTGATTGATATGTGGTGATGGAGGTGCAGTGATTGATATGTGGTGGCAAGATGGGAGGTGGGAGGAACAGTGATTCTGATGGAGGAGCAGTGATTGATATGTGGGGATGGAGGAGCAGTGATTGATATGTGGTGATGGAGGGATTGATATGTGAGGATGGAGGTGCAGTGATTGATATGTGGTGATGGAGGAGCAGTGATTGATATGTGGTGATGGAGGAGCAGTGATTGATATGTGGTGATGGAGGAGCAGTGATTGATATGTGGTGAGGGAGGAACAGTGATATGTGGTGATGGAGGTGCAGTGATTGATATGTGGTGATGGAGGAGCAGTGATTGATGTGGTGATGGAGGTGCAGGATATGTGAGGATGGAGGAGCAGTGATTGATATGGTGATGTGATTGATATGTGGATGGAGGAGTGATTGGAGCAGTGATATGTGGTGATGGAGGTGCAGTGATTGATATGTGGATGATGGAGGTGCAGTGATTGATATGTGGGGATGGAGGAGCAGTGATTGATATGTGGTGATGGAGGAGCAGTGATTGATATGTGGTGATGGAGGTGCAGTGATTGATATGTGGTGATGGAGGAACAGTGATTGATATGTGGTGATGGAGGAGCAGTGATTGATGATGGAGGTGCAGTGATTGATATGTGAGGATGGAGGTGCAGTGATTGATATGTGGTGATGGAGGAGCAGTGATTGATATGTGGTGATGGAGGAGCAGTGATTGATATGTGGTGATGGAGGTGCAGTGATTGATATGGTGATGGAGATGGATTGATATGGGTGATGGAGTGATTGATATGTGGTGATGGAGCAGGTGATATGGAGGAGGAGCAGTGATTGATGATTGATATGTGGTGATGGAGGAGCAGTGATGATATGTGGTGATGGAGGTGATTGAGTGATTGATATGATATGATGGAGGAGCAGTGATTGATATGTGGTGAGGGAGGAACAGTGATTGATATGTGGTGATGGAGGAGCAGTGATTGATATGTGGTGATGGAGGAACAGTGATATGTGGTGATGGAGGTGCAGTGATTGATATGTGGAGAGGGAGGAACAGTGATTGATATGGTGATGGAGGATGGATTGATGATTGATGTGGTGATGGAGATGCAGTGATTGATATGTGGGGATGGAGGAGCAGTGATTGATATGTGGGGATGGAGGAACAGTGATTGATATGTGGTGATGGAGGAGCAGTGATTGATATGTGGTGATGGAGGAACAGTGATTGATATGTGGTGATGGAGGTGCAGTGATTGATATGTGGTGATGGAGGAACAGTGATTGATATGTGGTGATGGAGGAGCAGTGATTGATATGTGGTGGAGGTGAAGTGATATGTGGGGATGGAGATGCAGTGATTGATATGTGGTGATGGAGGTGCAGTGATTGATATGTGGTGATGGAGGTGCAGTGATTGATATGTGGTGATGGAGGTGCAGTGATTGATATGGAGGAGCAGTGATTGATATGTGGTGATGGAGGAGCAGTGATTGATATGTGGTGATGGAGGAGCAGTGATTGATATGTGAGGATGGAGGAACAGTGATTGATATGTGGTGATGGAGGAGCAGTGATTGATATGTGAGGATGATGGAGGAGCAGTGATTGATATGTGCAGTGATTGATATGTGGTGATGGAGGTGCAGTGATTGATATGTGGTGATGGAGGAACAGTGATTGATATGTGGTGATGGAGGTGCAGTGATTGATATGTGGTGATGGAGGAGCAGTGATTGATATGTGGTGATGGAGGAGCAGTGATTGATATGTGGTGATGGAGGAGCAGTGATTGATATGTGGTGATGGAGGTGCAGTGATTGATATGTGGTGATGGAGGAACAGTGATATGTGGTGATGGAGGTGCAGTGATTGATATGTGGTGATGGAGGTGCAGTGATTGATATGTGGTGATGGAGGAACAGTGATTGATATGTGGTGATGGAGGAGCAGTGATTGATATGTGGTGATGGAGGAGCAGTGATTGATATGTGGTGATGGAGGAGCAGTGATTGATATGTGGTGATGGAGGAGCAGTGATTGATATGTGGTGATGGAGGAGCAGTGATTGATATGTGGTGATGGAGGAACAGTGATATGTGGTGATGGAGGTGCAGTGATTGATATGTGAGGATGAGGTGCAGTGATTGATATGTGGTGATGGAGGAGCAGTGATTGATATGTGGTGATGGAGGAGCAGTGATTGATATGTGGTGATGGAGGAGCAGTGATTGATATGTGGTGATGGAGGAACAGTGATTGATATGTTGGAGGAGGAGCAGTGATTGATATGTGGGGATGGAGGAGCAGTGATTGATATGTGGTGATGGAGGAGCAGTGATTGATATGTGGTGATGGATTGATATGGAGATGGAGGATTGATATGTGGGGAGGGAGGAACAGTGATATGTGGTGATGGAGGAGCAGTGATTGATATGTGGTGATGGAGGAGCAGTGATTGATAGGTGATGGAGGAGGTGCAGTGATTGATATGTGGTGATGGAGGAGCAGTGATTGATATGTGGTGATGGAGGAGCAGTGATTGATATGTGGTGGATGGAGATGCAGTGATTGATATGTTGATATGATGGAGGAGTGCAGTGATTGATATTGTGGTGATGGAGGTTGATATGTGGTGATGGAGGTGCATATTGATATGTGGTGATGGAGGAGCAGTGATTGATATGGAGGAGCAGTGATATGTGGAGGAGGAGCAGCAGTGATTGATGGAGGGGTGATTGATGGATGGAGGAGCAGTGATTGATATGTGGGGATGGAGGTGCAGTGATTGATATGGGTGATGGAGGGAGGAGTGATTGATATGTGGTGATGGAGGTGCAGGTGATTGATGGAGGAGCAATGATTGATATGTTGTGATGGAGGAGCAGTGATTGATATGTGGGGATGGAGATGCAGTGATTGATATGTGGTGATGGAGGTGCAGTGATTGATATGTGGTGATGGAGGAGCAGTGATTGATATGTGGTGATGGAGGAGCAGTGATTGATATGTGGGGATGGAGGAGCAGTGATTGATATGTGGTGATGGAGGAGCAGTGATTGATATGTGGTGATGGAGGAGCAGTGATTGACATGTGGTGATGGAGATGCAGTGATTGATATGTGGGGATAGAGGAGCAGTGATTGATATGTGGTGATGGAGGTGCAGTGATTGATATGTGGTGATGGAGGTGCAGTGATATGTGGGGATAGAGGAGCAGTCATTGATATGTGGTGATGGAGGTGCAGTGATTGATATGTGGTGATGGAGGAGCAGTGATTGATATGTGGTGATGGATAGAGGAGCAGTGATTGATATGTGGTGATGGAGGAGGGGATGAAGGAGCAGTGATTGATATGTGGGGATGGAGGAGCAGTGATTGATATGTGGGGATGGAGGAACAGTGATATGTGGGGATGGAGGAGCAGTGATTGATATGTGGGATGAAGGAGCAGTGATTGATATGTGGGGATGGAGGTGCAGTGATTGATATGTGGGGATGGAGGTGCAGTGATTGATATGTGGGGATGGAGGAGCAGTGATTGATATGTGGGGATGGAGGTGCAGTGATTGATATGTGGGGATGGAGGAGCAGTGATTGATATGTGGTGATGGAGAAGCAGTGATTGATATTAGGGGTCGACCGATCAATCGGCCGGCCGATTAATTAGGCCGATTATTAGGCATTTTGACTTTATCGGCATCGGCCTATGCCAGCCCTCACAAGGCCGATTAAAAATGACTGCAACAAAAAAAATTCTGCAAAGTGCAGACACATCAGCTTGCTGGTGAATATTCAATAACTGATCCGGGTGTGTCATCTAGTGAGAGAATAGTGTAACTGCGTACATAAATAGAGCAGCTCCATGTCCGCTGGAATCAACAGCTAACTGCGCATACAGGTTATGGATCGGAAACGGATGTTTAAAAAAAAAAAAAAAGCCCATTCGCACGCATTTACCCTCGCGCCATGAAAACCATCTTTTAAACCAGTCACCACTAAAATCGAGAAACAGTACAAGTATAATTTCTGCTGTATTTCATTGTGATTCCACATGACTTTGTAAGTTTTCTTGATGCAAATAGAATGACTTCAGTTTATGTATTCGTTCACTCTTTGATTCTTCGTAAATTATCGACGGTATGATAGGCTACTTGATTTTTTTTTTTTGTTTAAGTATTCATTTGATTAAATTAACAAACTAAATACATATCTGCGTTTGCTGATGCGCTACTGAAAGAGCTGGTCATTTCTTGCTTTTTTCTTTCCATTGCATTTCTCCGCCATTATGCAGGAAATTCTAGGAAACTGGTTTTAAAAAATCCAAAAGAACTTAACTTCCCACCATCTCCCTCTTTCCAAAAACTCCAAAGAAAGTTTAAAATTTCACCGTCTCTCCCTGCTAGTGTTAACAACGTATCACAATGCAGCCTGACATGGCGGGCATCGAAATGTGTGCACTGCCAAAAGTTCTCTGTTAACACAGCAAAGAGCATGATGTACAGGACATCATCTTTGCACATGTTCGTTGTATGTATGTACACATCCTTATTACAAACGTCCGTGTTGGTGATTTTTGTCATTATTTGATGAAACAAATATTATGTCAAAAGTAAAAAGAAAATAAATTCTAGATTAAAAATTGTGAAAAATTAAGTGTGCACACACAAATTAATACCTCATTGAAATTTATTAAAAGCGGTAGATTTCAATGGAGGCCGATTTCAAAATCGGCAGGTGAATAAAATTCCCTAAAAGTGGTATACCGCCAAAAGCGGTAGAGTTGGCATGTATGGGATCGGGTTCCTCACTAAACGCGTTGTGAAACGGACTGAATTTTCGCATTGTGCCGAAATTGTCCCAAAGCATGAATTAAATTGTCCCGGATCAAATTTTATTGTCATTTGGACAAGGGGACTATGTTAATTTATGGCTATATTTTCAAGTTTTTCTGTGTTCCAATAAATGATACACTGATGTTAACCAAGCCATTACTTCCATTTTTTTTCTATTTTTCATCCGACTGGTCTTTCTTTGTAATAAAGCATGTATAATCTCAACCCAATCAAGTAATAAACATATTTTTTGGTTTGTTTTTTGACAACCTAGGCTATCACAAATATGTATGCCGAAATGATGTCACATGAATGTAATAATATTCATATGACTATGAAGACAAAAGAAAAGCAAAACAGAAATTGAATTTCTTACAATTTAATTAAAAAAACAGATCAACAATGAACAATCTTGTTAATTTTTGAATATGGGTCACTCAGGCCTCGGCTATAAGGCGGGAAAAAAAAAAAGCAACACTAGCAGCTGGACTGAAAATCTTTTGGAAGGGATATAATTGCCTGGAGTCCACCGTAGATCGCCAAAAGAGTAAGCTTCTGATCACAGTTTTCCCCATTAAGTTCCACTGTGTGGTTCCAGTCAGAGATATGAGACAAAATATTAACACTGCTGCCGGGATCACCAGTACCCCAGTGGAGTTCTGGGGGTTAATAGGACCGCCCTGTAATTTATCATTAAAAAAAAAAAATCGGCATTATATATCGGCCATCGGCTGCCCCGCTATCTAAATATCGGCATCGGCATCGGCCACTGAAAAACACATATTCTCTTTCTCAGGGAGGAGAGTGAGAGTGTCCTGACTCTGAAGGGACTCACCCCCACCGGCATGTTGCCCAGCGGGGTTCTGTCCGGAGGGAAGGAGAAACTACAGAACGGTAAGACCCCCGACTGCCTGCTCCTTGCCTTCCTGCATTTTTCTTTTCTAATATGTAAATATTTACTTCCTAGCCATGTCAGTCATGAAGGAGTTTCAGCCCTGTTTTACTTTGTCACTGTCCAAATAATAACAGACTGCGCTGTATAAATGGAGGTGTAGTTTGTGCACTGGGTGCATTTCGCTCTATTTTGCTTTTTCAATACATTCATTTCTATGCTCAGCAAACTAATTTATAATAAATAATTGTTTTGCCTTTTTTGCGGTAACATTTTTATATCCCTGTGACTAACAGTGTTTTTTGCACCTTTTGTGTGTCAATCTTGGATAAGACCACAGGTCTTAACTTCATGTTCTGAAAGCATGATGTTGGTTAAAAAATGTTGTTCCCTGAAACTGCTAGAAATATGGAAATATAAACGCAGTGTGTGCGCTAACAGATTTTTTATTCTTCATGGTGCACATGGATATTTCTGTGAAAATGTGGCTTAAGATCGTGAAATGCATAAGGACGAATTAACAGCTTGTTAAAATCCTAGAATTGCAATTGTGGTCGGAACAAAAATCAACATACGCAAGGGGGGCAGCAGGGCCGAGTTTGAGAACCACTGTTATAAAAGAACCATCATACCATCATGTTCCAATCCCTTAAAAGGCCACTGTTTTTGCCCCCTGGCGCATTTCTAATATGACTGTGTATTTTACAGATATTTATTCTATATCTATGTAATGAAACCAGGCTTCTTTTGCTCAAGACCATTCGCCCTTGCAAACTGGTGTCATTTTATGCCAGTGCACAGTTATACTCCATCACCGCTGAGATTCACCCATGACACGTCATCAGAGGCCTATAGAAGCCTGCTCAGGATAGAGGGCTGGCAAGTATGTGGTAGAAATGTGGTCAGTTCTCAAGACATTCATCTCAATAAATGCATTTCCCAGTTCATAAAAGGTTCATATTTCTCAACAAGACTTTTCTTTTCGAATGTAATGTTCACTTGTGGACTATCACCTTGGCTGTAACAGCCTGAAGTCTGGAAATCAGGCTGCTGTCATACAAAAACATGCAAAGAACTAACAATAGGTTTAAAACGTACATAAAAATTGCAGAATTGAATTGAATCCCATTTATTTATCGAGTCCAAAATAAAAAAGCAATCACGCACATTGAACCTTTACGACCATAGTCTTATTGTAAAACAATGCATTGTATAATTTATGTGTCCAAGTGAAAGCAAAATTGACTGGACACAGCTTTGGACTGAAATCAGATAAATCATTCCGTCTGCTGAGCAGGCATTGGATGAAGAACCTCTCGCTAATATTTCGGTCCTGTTATTAGCATGTTCACCATCAACAATTCATCATCAGCTATGCATGTTTTATATATTTTCCACTCAATGACAATTCATGCACTACATAGATGTCATCAGACTCACATCGAATTGATGCCAATGGCCCCATAGTGAGCATTAGCCCGTTTTATTCCTTATTTCTGCTGTTGTGTTGATCAGTTGCAATTGGTTAAAAATATAATTGATTATATTTCATTTAATATATTCGTAATTGTAATTCTAATCAGAACATTAGTTGAATGCAGTGATTGTTCTAGCACCCAAAAGCAAACCAATAATGAGAGATTTTGTAATGTGAAAGTCAATGTCATTAGATTGCGGCAGAAATGGATGTTTTTTATATTCTGATGTCATACTCTTTTCCACAATAAAGAACTTCATTTGATGTTACTGTTGAAGTAAATTACATATTTCTTGATCCAGCTAACCAATCAGCATTTCATAGCCACAATGGTATGAAAATGTCATCTTTCCACAACCATTTGATTGCTTGTTTTCTCATAATTATGTATATACTATAAACATAATGCTTTAAAAAAAGGGAAAAAGGTCCCAAATTTTCCTGTAAGTTGTAAATATTTTAAAAAGGCAGTAGTGCTTAACGGTATTCTTCTCTCTGTAACATAATGGACTTATTTTACAGCCATTCCTCTAGTGGTCCTGCCATCCTTTATTGCATAATTTTTTGTTTTAATTTATGTTTTTTTTTTTTTTTGTTTTTTTTTTTTCTGTGGTTGTCTATTCGTGTGATTGTCTTATGGGTGGCTGTCTGTCGACAACTCTGTTTGTATGTGTGAATGTCAATGTATGTCTATGTGCCTAAGTTATTATCTGTGTTTAAACAAATGCTACTGCATTTTTCTGTATATAGGCACTATACAGTCAATCAACTCATTATTTTTCAAACATTGCATTATTGGATCGGATTAATCCCAAATTAAGGCAAAAATCACTTATAATAAGTCGACAAATGGCGTAGTTTCATCTTGAAGGTAAATAACCACTTTAAATTAATACTTGCCTTTAGACCCGTAGAAGAAAAGTTTTTGTTGATTATTTATTTGCTGTTGTTCATGACCTTTTATTCTTGTATGAATCTAGCTGCAGACCTCCCAGTGCTTTTTTTTCTTATGCATTCTGTGCATTGTCTCCTTTCTAAAATGTTAGATTTGTTGATTCAGTATGTGTTTAATATAAGCTTTTCTGTTGTTAACATTTGTATTCTATCAAAGATTTTATTATGTCATTGTGTTCACTTATCATCACTGCACCCACATTCCTGCCCAGTGTCATTTTCTGCTTTTGCGTGAAATTTTTTTTATCTGTTTATATTATCTGTGAATAACTAAATGCACCCCTTATGGACCAGGCATTACAAAGTTCTTAAAAAAAAAAATAAATAAATCAATATATATACAACCCCAATTCTGAAATAGTTGGGACAAAGTGTAAATTGTGAATAAAATCAAAACGCAGTGACTTTCAAATCACACCAGCCAGTATCTTATTCACAATAGAACAGAGATAACATAGCAAACGTTGAAACTGAGAAATTTTACAATTTTATGCACAAAATGAGCTCATTTCAAATTTGATGGCTGCTACAGGTCTCAAAAAAATTGGGACAGGGGCCTGTTTACCATGGTATAGCATCCCCTCTTCTTTTTAACACAGAGTGGAGGCATCTGGGCATTGAGGAGACAAGTTTCTTGAGTTTAGCCATTGGAATTTGAACCCACTCTTGTTTAATACAGGCGTCCAGCTGCTGGAGAGTTTTGGGTCTCCTTTGATGGACTTCTACTTTAATTATGCGCCAAATTTTCTCAATTGGTGGAAGATCAGGACTGCAGGCAGGCCAGTTCAGTACACAGACTCTTCTACTATGAAGGCATGCTGTTGTAATAGCTGCAGTATGTGGTTTTGCATTGTCCTGCTGAAATACACAAGGCTTTCCCTGGAATAGATATCATCTGGAGGGGAGCATATGTTGCTCTAAAACCTTTATATACCTTTCAGCATTCATGGTGCTTTTAAAACATGCAAGTATCCCACACCATATGCACTACTGCATCCCCATACCATCAGAGATGCTGGCTTTTGAACTGAACGCTGATAACAGGAGGGGTGGTCTTTCTCCTCTTTAGCCCGGAGGACATGACGCCCATGATTTCCAGCAAGAGTGTCAAATTTGGACTCGTCTGACCACAGGACACTTTGCCACTTTGCTACTGTCCATTTTAAATGAGTCTTGGCCCACAGAACACGGCGACGCTTCTGGATCATGCTCAACAATGACTTTCTTTTTGCATGATAGAGTTTTAGGTGGCTTCTGTGGATGGCACGGAAGACTGTGTTTACAGACAGTGGTTTCTTGAAGTATTCCTGGGCCCATTTAATAATGTCAATGACAGAATCATGCCGGTGAGTGATGCAGTGGCGTCTGAGGGCCCGAAGATCACGGGCATCCAGTAAAGGTCTTCGGCTTTGTCCCTAATGCACAGAGATTTTTCCAATTTCTCCTGACTCTTTTGATAATGTTATGCACTGTCGATGATGAGACCTTCAAAGCCTTTGCAATTTGACGTTTAAGAACATTTTTTTTTAAGTATTCCACAATTTTTTTACGCAAGCCTTCACAGGTTGGAGAGCCTCTGGCCATCTTTACTTCTGAGAGACTCAGCCTCTCTAAGACATCCCTTTTAGAGGCAATCATGTTACACACCTGATGCCACTTAATGTAATTACTTGCTAAATGTTCTTTCAGCTGATTCTCTTGTATATTAAATGCTTTTTCAGCCCTTTTTTGCCTGTGTCCCAACTTTTTTGAGACCTGTTGCAGCCAGAAAATTTGAAATAAGCTCATTTTGTGGATCAAAATGTAAAATATCTCAGTTTCAGCATTTGAAATGTTATCTATGTTCTAATGTAAATAACATATTGGCTCATGTGATCTGAAAGTCATTGCATTTTGATTTTATTCACAATTTACACTTCATCCCAACTATTTTGATAGATATATATATCCAAATGCATTTTAAGTTTTTTTGTAGATAATGTTAATGGAGGTGTATTGGATACCTGGTACTGATATACACCTGGTTGATATTGCTACTTAAGAGTTCTGGCTGTAAGTAAATATATATGTAACTACATAACTCAGTGTTTCTTAATGTTTGTCACCGAACTTATTTCACTCCATTTATTTATTTTTTTTTTTTCATTTTGGAGATTGGTTTTTCTGCCAGTTGTCCTTCAAGAAGTTACATTTAGCCTAAAATTCACAGTTGCTAAAAGTATGTGAAGAGGTGGATGTCCAAGGTGTCCTGCAAGATGACTCACTAGGTGTCCCACATGGCACCCTCCTAAGACCTTTTTAATGTCTTTTTTTCTTTTTGGCCCATCAGTGTGGAATTTTATGTGCCCTCCCATCCACCCATCCCTCTTAATAGATGGGCATTTCTTTTAAATATTTAGTTTTCACCAAGCTCTTTTCCTGCTGGTTAACATTGTGGAGTTTGAAATTGTCTGCTCTCTTTTCTCATGCGTTTGCAACCCATCTTCTCTTCAGCTACTGTTGAGGCAGAAGCAGGTAAATTGGCCAATCAGGCCCCTCTCTGTTACAACCAGCTACAAGGGTAGTGCTGGGTTTATTTTTTGCTGTAGTGTGTGGTTGTCAGGCTAAGAAACTGTGGCATAGTTTTGACCCCGATTATTATTATTATTTAAAAAAGCAAAACCATGTTTGCTTTAAAGGGGAACTGTTGTAATGACTGAATGACTGTGACAAATATCTGAACTGCAGGTTGAAGGCTAGGCCACTACGATTGTTTTTCAGTAACATCTTTGGAGATTTCCTTCCAGTTTATCTAGTCATTTTTTTCATCATGGCAGTAAATCTTGGTGGCTCGCAAGTCAGTGTTCATATCATTGTTTCAACACTTTTTTTGTTTTTAACTATCCAGTAATAAGCAGTGTTGTGTCATACATTCAACACTACAAATATAGGTAATGCCTGTTGAAAGATTTGTTTCATTCCCCCCCGAAAACTGGTGACGAATTTGAGGAAGCAGGACCTTTATGAGGGAAATCTGGAAGCTTCCTGTGCTGAGTTAGCAGTTTATAGCCACCACCCTCCTATTATCAGAAAGACATTCCAGTTATTGGAAATCAATAATTCATACAGTTGTTCCCCTTTAAAACAATGAAGATTCAGTCAATGCTATTGTGTTGTTTTTGCGCTAATGTTCAGCCAGATGCAGTCCTTGTCAGAACACAAACGTCGTCTTTGTTTTGGGAGTAGCCCAGAAGAAGACAATTGGACTCTCAATTTCTTCAAAGAAAGATAAAAATAAATTTAAAACAAATATAAAAAATTCACCGCAAGAACAACATGAACTGCAGTATAAATAGCAGTGCGTCAGCTGCTATTTACGTTGGAATTGCTAGCTGATTCCTTCTACCCGACTCTCAATCAATGGTGTGCATCTGTGTTGACTTTGCTTTCTCCTTGTGTTTCTTGTAATCCTTCGTCCAGTTCTGTGTTTACTGCTCGCAACCAGTGTCTGACCTGAACAGAATGCCAACATACTCCATCACAATCCCTGTTAGGCACCTAACAGACCCAGAAGGGTTCTCCTTAATTCCTTATCAAGCTGTACAGCCTTCAAAAAATTTGATGAAAATAGTGGGGGGAAAAGGAGTGATTATGGTCAGTATGAGAAGTCAACATGAGAAGACAATAATCTTAAAGCTTCTTAAATCTTAATTTACAAGAGTCAGCCAGTGACACTCAATGTTACAATGCCATGGGCGTCACTGGGTGGCTCATCCTGTCGGCTATTCTGGTGCACGGATGAGGCAAAGATTTGTGTCAGTTCTGAATTGTAGCATTTCCACTGATCCATGATTAGCTCCAGCGTCTGCCAAGAATGGGAAGTTGTCATCTGGCCTGAACACATTTTCCACAAGAACCCAGTTGTAAGATTAGGCACCTACAAGTCTACCTATTGAGGGGAGCCTGAAGTCTCAGGACTTGTAGTGGCCCTGTAATAAGCAGCAGTTGGCTTCAGGTGCTTTAGCAGAGGGCCACTCTTTCTCTTCTCTCTTCAAAGCATAGAACAGGCGCTGTTGGAGTCAACTGCTTCAGATGAAGAATCAATTAACTGTATCGCCATACAGCGCTCCTCTCACCGAGTGCCATTGGGAATTGAAAATAAACGTAGTTTGGGCTTTTCAAACTTGGAAGTAAATGGTCAGGTTGCAGCAGGACAAAAATTTTGCTTATATTTTATCTTTAGTTTACACTCAACACTTGTCTCTCAAAATTGTTAGACTTTTAAAATTTCAAACATTATGGAAGTCGACCCTTGGAAATCCAGTTTAATGGATCTGTAGTGTGCTGCATATCTTAACAGGTTTAACAAGTTATTTGCCCCAGTGCCCTGTATTCACCCTTTAGATCCCCAGCAGTGTGGTAGTTCTCTTGTGTTGTAGTAGTGCTGTGTTTACGTACGTACTCTCTACCACCTTTGTGTCTATCTTCTGTGTTCCTGTTGACATCTCTCTGATATAAAAAAATACCTTATACTTTTTTCTGTGGTTGCACAGTTGTGATTTGGTTTGTGCTGTTATTTTTCATCATTTGATGGCGCTGTATTATTGTTGTTGTTCTGTTAAAAATAGACACATCTGTTCTTCTTAAGGTTAATTATGGCTTTTTATTAGATTTTTAGTGCATGTGGCAGTTTAAGCTTTAGCATTTCACTGCTCATGTACATACAGGTACACTAGGGCATGTCATGATGGAGGCTCGAACCAGAACATCCACAGGCATTAAAAATCAAATCAAAAGCCTTTAGGTTTCAGTGTTAGAAATGTCAAAGTGGCATTCCTCTTTGGATGTTTTTTCTTGTTTAAAGGGTTATTTCAACATTTTGGCAAATTGGCCTATTGCCATAATCCCTATAGTTATATGAGTACCTTGTTTTGAGATTCGGGGGGGAAAGATGCAAGCTGCTCAGCGAACATAATGAAAGTGAACGGTACGGGTCCCTCCCTCCTTCAAAACTCATCAAATACGCAATCCAGCAGCTCCAAAACGCTCTCGTTGACAACTTGTGACCTGCACATTCACCACGCTATAAAATAATAATGTATAATTACGAGACAGAGTTATTTTCAAGGCAAATGCATAACCGGAACTACATTCCAGACATACCGGCTGGGCGTAGTGATTTCAGAAGCTATGTTTACTGCAACTACTCACGTCTGAGGTGTGCACTGCGCACTTTGTTAATCCGCCCAGCGGGTTACTCAAGAAAGTAGTACCAAGTATTTGCTTCATGTGTCGTAATTTTTCATAATTATACATTATTATTTCATAGCATGGTGAGTGTGCAGGTCACAACTTGTCCACGAGAGCGTTTTGGAGCTGCTGGATTGCGTATTTGATGAGTTTTGAAGAGGGTTTTGAAGGATGGAGGGACCTGCACCGTTCACTTTCGTTATGTTCGCTGAGCAGCTCGCTTCTTCCACCCCCCAAATCTCAAAACAACGGGCACAGATAACTAAAGGTAATGTACCTACTCATAACTATAGGGATTATGGCAATAGGCCAATAGGCCAATTTGCCAAAATGTTGAAATATCCCTTTAAGCCATCAAGGATGCGAATAGTCTTTTATGTTTGTTTATGCCACATCGTTAGTCTAGGCAATGTAAGATGTCACTGCGGGTGGCGAACAAGACTCATTAGCTCCGTCCATGAAACCGGCAACTTAAAGTGGCCAGAAAATTGTCAAACCATTCCTATTATAACTATCGAGCGGAGTGACATAGATTTATGCATATATTTTACAGAACAAAGCTTTTTTTACTGCCACTTTCCCTTCAACTGGCAAGCTTCTCAATAAAAAAATTGCTACATGTTCCATTTCCTCCTCCCAAGCTAATACACTTTTGGTTGTCTGTCTGTTTCCCTCTTTCTCCTCTCC
The DNA here is from genome assembly GCA_029692085.1 of Gymnothorax javanicus. Taxonomy (NCBI): domain Eukaryota; kingdom Metazoa; phylum Chordata; class Actinopteri; order Anguilliformes; family Muraenidae; genus Gymnothorax; species Gymnothorax javanicus. Next base: position 13,532,501 of record CM056209.1, on the reverse strand, counting down.
CCACCCCCTGTAGCCATCAAAGGTTTCTCCCCCCAGCACAGGATCTCCAGCTTCGAGGAGGCGAAAGGGCTGGACCGAATCAACGAACGGATGCCCCCCCGGCGAGATGTGTCGCCCACCGATGCCAGCCTGAACTCCCTCAACCGAGCCATGTCCTCCGAAACCAACGGCACCGACAGCAAAGGAGGCGGCACCAGCGGCAGCAACATCCAGTGAGCGGCACCTGCCACTCAGGCTGTGGGCCAATGGCATGCGTCTTCCCCACCAGCTGGGCGGGACCATCCAGTCTCCTCCTATCTGTCAGTTGCTGAGGGGGGGAGGGCACTAGTTTTGCATGATTGAGGCACTGGGAGAGATGGAGAGATAGGAAGAAAGTAAGAGAAAGAGAGAGAGAGCAACAAAAGAAGTGACGCAGAGAATGACGCTTAAACTTCTTAATCGGTGGGAACAGCTCCTCTTTGTTTTTTTGCATACGCCTTTAAAAAATGCTTGTTAACACATCAAAGTGTTATTGTTGGTTTATTCTTTATGTGGGCTGGGTTGTGTATGTTTGCCATGGTGAGGAACGCTGTAATGGTTCGTTCTTTATTTATACTCTTTGGAAAGGCTCACCCTTTACTGGAAATGGGGAATTTCTTTATCTTCAAACTCTTGACGTTTACATAAATTCAGCACTAAAAATGGACGATATGTATGAAATGTTTTTAAAATATAAAGGTGTACAAACTAAATAAGGTATATTTATTGATTACTGTTTTTTGCTATTCTCATATCAGAAGCGCTGAATTAAAATTAGTCTTAAAGAATGTTGTGAAATTGTTGAAAATGCCAAAAAGGATAGGTTTTACCATTCTGTACAGGTTCTGCTTACCTCAGGTCTGTAGTATGTGTTTTGGCCCTTTTCTCTATAGAATGGTTAACTTGGCAAATAATGCCTTAGTTTCTTGGAATTTAATGACTGGAATTTACATTTTACTTATCATTTGCTGACACTTTGTTTTTGTTTCTTGAAAGGTGGACCTGCTACTTGTGGCTTGCTAGAAATCTGCTTTGATATGCATTACCATTCTTTTCTTCAGTTTTAAGTATAGTGAACAAAATCGTAAATATTATATAAAGTTCAGTGGGAGAAGTCTATATTCTGTATGAAAAAGAATTTAAATAACTTGAAGAATCTGCCTATGCATGTTTTATAAACGTAAATAAAATAAATGCATATATCAAGGAATTAAACTATCTTGGCTGCCAAGAAATATTTGAGACTGTAGTGTGCTTAGCAAATATTTACTGGAAATGTAAGCCGGCATTCTTTATAGCCTCTTTATGAAACTTCTCAATGTTTTTTGCTTATTTTGTAATGAACACGTGGAACTGTTTAAGATGAAAGAAGACTCATGCTATTTTTAATATTAGCTTTGAAATACACATGTAGTGTACGTAGACTTAGCACGGTTAGCAATTCTCGTGAGATGCATTCGTGATTACTTGTTGAGATTCAAATGCATGGATGGCTATTATTGTCATAATAATTGTTTAGTCATTCATATTCTGTGTTGTAACATGCCACAACGTGTCATATTTTAGTAATAATGATAATAATAATAATTGAAAGGGGTATATATATTGAGGAGTATATTAATGATAATAATGATAGAAATAGATGCGTATATTGAGGGGTATATTATTATTATTATTATTATTATTATTATTATTATTATTTTAGGTCATTTGAAGAATTGATACTGCTCCATATTTTAAAAGGAAATTTGGCCAAGTGGTCTTTTTAAATTAAAAAATGTTCTCAGTGCCCAAATAATTTTATGCGACATAAAGCCTTGTTTTTGTAATTTGACTTCAAAACTGTTGGCAGACAAAGCATGCACTTGAAAACAAGAAAGTAATTTCTATTACTGTTAAATAAAATGTGCATGATATCCAGCAGAGTCAAAACCATGTGTGTTTTGTGCACGATCACACTTGACAGCCTGACCTTGCTACTTTGTCTGTGATTGGAGGAAAAATTATCATTACGACAAATAAATAAAATTATAAACTTGTGATTAATTTGTTCCTTCAATGAGAGTTCATCTTGGATCCTGTGAGTTTCTCTGGTCTTTGTTTAAAAAAAAAAAAAAAAAAAAAAAAAATTATTCCAAGTATGATTATTTTTTATGACAGCACAAACAGCACTACCTTGTACATCATGTTCACAAATTTAACGTGATATCTTGCAACATGGAAAAAGAACAGGCAGTTCAAGATAATATTTGCCATTTTCCTACCACTAAGGTTTACCAAATAGGTTTCATTCCACATGCAACCTGTTTTGTGTGAAAAAAGATTTCCTAATGTTTACAGAATGCATCTTTTTCTCATTTTTATAACCCCTATTCAGAACTTAAGAATTGACTCATCTGATTTTACTTTGTTAGATAAATTTTCATGTCTCACTCAAATCACACTCAGGTATCCTTTTACAAAGCCTGAAAGAATTAAGCCTCTGGGGTCTTATGTTGTAATTTTTATCTTTGCTGCCTGAAACTAACCTGATGTGGAGTCTCTGGATCTTCCTTGTCGTAAATTAGTTAAAGTCCACAATTCGAGACATCTTGATGGACGTTAATACTGATGGTTTGCCACATGGTGCAGACAACTGGTAACACTGAATATCAGAAAGAACAAATTTCGCTTTTTCTTAAAACACCTAAAAAAGCCTGACCAGCTATGGGACAAGATTCTTTGGACAGATGAGACCAAGATCAACTTTGCCAGGAGTTGAGGCCAGTTATTGTTCAGTTTTGTTGCAGTGTCTTGCTATCTTTTTCAGAATTTGTAAATGAATATTACACTCATGTAAGATGAAAATTGTTCCCACTTGCAAAGGTATGCAGTTCTATGTGGAAAATCTTGAGGTTCAATAATACATTGTAGCAGCTCAAAAAATTGGTTAATGGTGTGGTTGTGGCCAAAGTGGGTAATGGTAGATAGAGGTTAAGCGGTGCTCAAGTGCTATAAGTTGCGTGCCACATTAACAGTGCTTGATAAACCACAGTTTTTGTGTAATTGTGGTTGTCTGTGAATCGAAAGTGGTTGTCTTTAAATGCCTGTAATTGTTTAGTGCTTTGATGAGCACACGTGTATAGTTGCTATGGTAACTATGATGTACACTCAGGGACGCGTTTCCAAAAATCACAGATGCTAACTTACATAGTTGGGCCCATTGATGGTGAATGGATGAACTATATAAGTTGCTAACTTAGTTAGCAACTACACTTTTGGGAAACGCGCCCCAGGTGTGCAGTTGCTATGGTAACAGTGATGAGCAGAGTGTATGTATGGTTGCTATAATAACAGTGATAAGCACTCAGGTGTGTAGTTGCTATGGTAACTGATGACCACAAAGGGTGTATGGTTGCTGTAGTCACAGTAATGAGCACACAGGAGAAGAGTTGCTACAGTAACATTGATGAACATACAGGAGTGAAGTTACATTGTAACAGTGATGAGAACAGAGGGTTTATGGTTGTTATAGTAACAGTGATGAGCACAGAGGTGTATAGTTGCTATAGTAACGGTAATGAGCAAATAGGCGGGTAGTTGCTTTGGTAACTGATTAACTCATCAGTATTTCTGTGCATTAATGCTATATTTTATATGTCAGATATTGTGTGTTCTGGCTAGTGAAAGTCTGGAAAACCTGACTGCAATGTTAAAAAAGACACTGGAAGAAGTGATCTGGTACTCGAATATCTGTTGTGCTAGATGTGAGAAATGTTAAACAAAACGAAAGGGGCACACTGCAGTGACAAACATAATGTCAAGATTGGTTACTGTACTTTGATCTTAATGAAATGTAGAATGAAAAGTTAAAGATGTTATTCCTCCCTGAGGTAATTTATTTTATTATACAGATTTGTCCCAATGGGAACTTCGTGCAATAAGGTGATCCTTTAAATTGTATATGATGTTTTTTTTCCGGTTTACGTTTGTTTGAAATATGCAATAAACAAAAACTTTTTTTTGAAATTATGAAAAAAAAAATTTTTTTTACTTTCTGCCACCCCAAATGCACGTCCTTACCTCTAAAATTGTCCCAGAGACATGGTCCGAGAATGCCTAATCGTGATGTCAGTGTAATTGATGGCAGTATCAGCGTGGTTCAGCTTTGAGCCATTTCACTTACATTTGCTCACCGAAATTAAAGCAGTGCTGCTGCAGAAATTTGACTTATTTTACCCTCAAAGTGGGATCTGGGGGAAACGCATGCATCAATATGCTCAGCATGTTTTTGTACAGCTCTGGTTGTTCGGCACTCCAGCCGCGATATCGGCCTTGTTTCTACACTGCCTTCCTTTTGCATTCCACCATGTTGTGCTGCGAGTCAAATCAACTGATCTCACATGAGTAAATCACGCGACTTTTTTGGCCATACATCCTTGCAACAAATTACAAGTCAAAACAGCAGTATTTTTGAATGCAAAAAGTTGGCTCAATTAAATTGTAGAAGTTTTTTAATGTCAGAATGCTTTTTTACGCATATGGAAGAACCAAATACTGCAAAAAAAAATTTGTGTCATATACATTTTAAGAAAAAACAGTGCAGGGTAATAAGTTTACGCTTATGTGTATTTGTGTAGCAATGACTTTCACTTTCACTGCAGTCAAGATAGCAATTCCCGTCCAGTTCAGCCAGCCAGGTTTACTTAATCAAAGCTTACCAATATAACTGATTCAATTATCTTCTCAACTTAGTAGTTAATCAATTTCTTGGATTGTTTTTTTTTTTTTTTTTAACAGAACGAGCTACACCACCGATCCTTACAATGGATCCATAGCAGGCTGTCCCCTCTGCATTTTATTAATTCACGACCTCACCCTCAAAACATGCTTCTGCCACGGCACCCACTATAAATAACAGTCTCAAGTTCCAAAAATGTACTTCTAGCAATTAAAGACATTCAGCCAGTTACCTCAGCACATCCTCTTTCGTTCCGTTAATGACCTTCGCCCTGACCTCTCATCTCTGAAGTTTAGCTTGAGAAAGGTTTTGTTTATATTCTCACGCATAGCTTTGACAGTTTCCTCCTGGGCACCTCTAATTATTTCAGTCTTTAATCATCATGCCTCCAATTCCCAAGTATAAAGAATCCTTTACAATACTAAGCATACATAGGCCAAATGCAACGTTACTGCTCTGCTTCAGGTGCAGCCCATTAGGTTAGTCACCCCAGTCCTAAAATGAGTTACAGTGCATAGTAAACCTGTTACCCTTCTCCATGCACCAGATCTGTGGACATGTCTTTAGCTTCCAAGGAAAGTTATGCTTCCCTCAACTTGTGCGAAGTACAGGTGCAACTTTGCAGTTACCTACCAATGGACCCAGACTATTTAAAGGTAAATTCAGTGTTTAAATGCATCGTTCACTTTGTCCTGAGGTTTCTAAAAAAAAAATAATATTGCCTTAAACCTGAGAAACCTTTTTTGGGTTGTAAAAATGCTGAACAATGATTGTGTTTATATGTGCAACTTCTGGAAACTGCACTGCTGAGGCGACCTGGAGGCACCTGAACTGGATTTCCTTGCTTCACCCCTGAATCCCTCAACATCAGCTGTTATGACTTTCAGATTACGCAAGTAAATGCATCATTTTCTCCCCCATATGCAGATTTATTACAGATTAATTTCATTGTAATTAGGCATAATTGCCGGCTCAATATGTCTCCAAAACTCTTAATTGGATTATGGGCCAGGTTAATCCATTCATGCATCTTAACTGTGTAATTAGCCCAGGAATAAGTAAAATATATCCACAAAATAATTTCCAGAAAAATAATTTCTGTCACCTCTTAGGAACGTCAGTTGGTTTTACGCTTAGGAACCAGCCATCTTGAGGGTTCTGACATTTGTGCTAAGAAAGACTCATTTAAAATGAATAATGTATTTTTAACTCTTTTCACAAAAAAAAAAAAAAAATGATATGCATATTTGCCAGGTCTCAGGCAGATGCAGTGTATTTTAGGAGTTAAGAGAAATGTCCAGTTACCACTAAACATGGGAGAGATTGTAATACTGGCTCAAAAATAGGTTCTCTTCACTCAGGCAGAGGTAGGAAATCTGGGCAGTTGTGTTTGGATTTAGAAATCGGTGTGGGATAGACTCATTTTTGGAGGATGGGTGGTGTGTCTTTTCCTCTGGGGCCATTGTACACTGCACAATGCTCAGGATGTCACTGCCCAGCAGAACATTGCTACACCCTGCAAGGAATTTGTATCCTATTGTCAAATGAACCAATCCCGCAATTTTTAAGGTTTCTTGGCTATTTGCCTCGAGCAGAGCAGCTACGCAATTTCCGCTGGCAGCCTCCCCTAAGGTTAATATAAAATAATGCAACTCAAAATTTTACTGTGATGAATAGAATTGCTAATATTACTACCACAACTACAACAAATAATAATAATAATAATAAATAATAATGCATACATAATAAATACATGCAAAGAAAGCTTATCTTGCTTTTACTTGGCACAAAGCCATGTAAAGTGACTGACTCTGTAGTTCTGCTTTGTGAAGCGTTTCTGTGGTTTATTGAACTTAAAGATGAGAGACAGTGTAGGAGCAGCAGGAGATGGGGGAGTGTTAGTCACTCCAGTTAGTCCATTCTGCTGTCCCATAAGCCAGCCCCCTCTCAGTGACACTCACAGGGGCGTTTACCTACCCTTGAGAGTACAACTGTTTCCTTTTTATTCAAATTCATGTCACATGCAGTGTTTACGATCACATCAGGACTTGGCTCTGCACTGCCTGAAAGCATGAAGCCAGCTGTAGCAGCCTGCTTTATTCTCATAATACTGGAGATGATGGCAGCAGGTATTGTACACTTTGATCTGTTTGTCTGTGTGTGTGTGTGTGTGTGTGTGTGAGAGAGAGAGGATGTGTGTATTTATGAAATAATGGCTGCAATTGTACGTTTAAGGGCTGATCAGAGATGTTTGTTTTTGAAAGAATTGGTGCCTAAATTCATTAAATGTATCCAAACAATATAGCAAAGATATTTATAATGTTCAAAATTATGAGTATTATTTGAAATAATAATCCTTTTTTATTCAGTTTGTCTATTAATACTATGTCGCATTTTCAGCGGCCATAACTCCAGTGAACTAATAGCACTCTGATTCGCCACATCCTCTCGTGATCGTGCAAATGCATTAATTCGGTGCTACTGAAACCTCCACCATCATGATGAGTGCTGTAAAAGCTAAAATATATATTTTTTTTTTCCTATTCCTGCTACAAATGCACTGGTATTCGTAAAGTTTTATTTTGGGTTACTGATGGCCAAAATCAAACCACTGTCTCATGTATGTTATTAGTCAGTTGTTGAGAGATGAAGGCTATTCCATGCTTGAGATCACCAAGAAACTGAAAATTTAGTAACATATTCTATACTATAGTGAAAAAACTATTCACAGAGGGTCAAACCAGGATAGAAATGCTCAACTGTGCTAGTGGGTGGGAACATTACAGTCTCTAGTTTTAGGAACTGGTACTTCTCAGGTCCTTTTAGGCAATTAATCGGTCTCAGTTCAACCCTTTTGCCGACAGTGCTACTGTGCTATTGCCCCCTGTCAAAAAATGACTACGGTGGAGTTAGACATGCCCAGTTCTGATTTACGATTCTGTTTGCACTTGTGTTTACCCAGTGTGTTTTTGATCATCAAAGAAAGGCTCTCAGTCACCTGAAACTATCATAATACGACAGCATTTGTGTTAAAAGGTGGTTTGGGCAAGTTAAAAGGTAAACAAGGTCTTTGACACAGAAATTACATAGCACCTGCAGTATGCACTGACACACCTCCTTTAGCACTGTCCAACTCCTTTTGACACAAACCCTTTTGTTTTGGAGCAGGAAACTACAAAACAGGGCAAAGGTAATAATATAGATAAAGTGATAATAATAATAATAATCGTTTTATTCACACAGAAAAAGTACAGCAAAGGGAGGGGAAGCATTAATCAAGTACAATAGTTGTAAGCTTTACATACATGCCAGTGAAGTGATCATGCATACAATATCATTCATTTCAAAGTCGCATACTCGCAGGCTATCCCTTATACCACAAAGTTCGGCAATACACATGGCAATTTCATCATTACAATCACCTTTTAAACTGTGTTTCAAAGCGCAACGGTCACAGCGCAGAGTATTGACATTTAATCTGAACGTAGGATGTCTCATGTTGACAGCTGTTGATGATTGACTATACATAAGCCCCATGTAAAACAGACGAACTAAATTAACACCATTAGCAATATTGCACATAAACATGGCAAACCGACACAGTAACTGATTTTCAATGCTAGGAGCAGACATAAGAGAGGGAAGCAAACTGCAGTGTGTATTATAAGGGACACGCCAAATACGCCGCGACACCTTACGCCATGAAACATAGAAACGCTGAATATGATTGCTGTAATAATAGTAATAGTAGAGATAATTATGCCATTTGCGACTGACAAAATTGTGCATGTTATGTGTTTCTGTTAACAAAATTAGAGCCCAATATGCTATGTCTTTTATAGTTATGATGAAATATTTGAGAGTAACTGAATGCCAATTGAACAAAAAACTGGTTCAGCACTTGATTTGGCAGATGTTTTCATTGTTGCTGGCACTGTAAGAACAATTGTGGTTGAATTGTGTGTGCGCTTCTTATTGCACTGATAAGGTGGGAGATGTTTTTGTGGTTCAGCTGTTATTTCAGCAGGAGTTGTGGACTGAGCTGCAGTTGTCTTCACAGAAATTGAAGTGGCTGCTGGTGTTCTTATTGTGGCGGAATTTTTTTATTTTGTTTTTTTTTAGTGCAGCAGTTGCTCCAGCACACATTGGCCCTCATTTATCAAACTCGCATAGGATCTGGTGTAGATTCTGGTGTAAATATCAGCAAGTGTCACGTCTGATTCACGAAAAATGTGTATGTCGCTGATTTCGGTGTAAAACTGGCGTGGCGTTGATAAATCTGGCGGCTGAAACCAACCGTAATTTACTTGACACGCCCCTATAAATTTATACTCTGGGAGGCATAGTCCTGCCCACTGTATGACATGGACTCTCAAAAGACGGCAAAGAAGAAGAACTTCACTGAGGAGGAAATAGAAATTATCACGTCCGAGGTGGAGAAAAACAAAATAATTTTATTTGAAAGCCTTAAGAGTGGCATCAAGGGAGCCCAGACGGCTGCAGTTTGGAAAACTATTGCTGCTGCGGTAAACACCGTTGGGGTGGAAAACCGGAGTGCAGCAGAGGTTTGATTTAATTCATTAATAAATTAAATTTATAGAGCCATGATATTTCATGTTATATAGCCTACATAACTGACAATCCAAATGCTTTGCATGTAGGTTAAAAAAAAGTGGTCCGATTCAAAGATTGCCACCAAAAAATGGGTTGCTGCGCTCAGGCGCAGCAGTGAACGGACCGGTGAAGGCCAACCAGGCTCAAACCTCCAGCTGTCACCGTTCGAGGAGCACGTGGCAGCACTGATAGGCTCCCCCTGCATCGTGGGAATAGGAGTCGGTGGGGACACGGATGAGTCCCCACCGTCTCGATCGGAGCTACATGAGGGTAATTATGTTAAAATACATGCTGCAGAGATCACTGTTCATTGTACTTTTATTAGTAAGCGCATTCTGCTTAATCAAATTGATTGTAATTGTCAGCCGTCTGGCCTGACAAGCAGCTTGTCTCAAAATATAAGTTTAATCAATTTCTCAACACAGGTGTCTTTATTTATTTATTTATTTAATTGGCCTATTTTTTCACTTTACTGGTAAGAACAATAACAGCATGACGTCCGCATCGCTGCATATGGTTTTTTAATCATTTTGACAGCTGCACTCATTCCTGCATGTTTTACGCTGGTTTCAAATGTGCGCACGCCTGCTCAGACCTGGCGTGAGATTTTTGCGTGCCGTACGCTCACATTCAGATTGATAAATGCCGATCCTTGCGGGAGATTTGGTGTACGCCCATTTTTTTGGTGTACGCACGTTTGATAAATGAGGGCCATTGTCTTTGGGACTATGGTTGTAGCAGGAACACTTCTTTTGGCCCCTGGAGCAGATGTTACCCCTGTTGTTGTTGCTGCTGCCCTTATAGTGCAAGCTAAAATTGTAGCTAGGACAACAGCCATTTCCCCTAGCATGGTTGCCGCTGCAGTTGTTCCTGCAGAAACTATTGTACTTGCTGCAGCACTTGTAGTGTTTTCTCTGCACTCTCAGAAAAAAAAGTACCAATTTGTACCTTTAGGGGTAAAAGGCTTGTCACTGGGGCAGTACCCTTAAAAGTACTGTTCTTTTACCCACAGAAGTGGGTACTTATTTGCTTTGGAACATAAAAGTACCTTTTAGACCGTAAAAAGGTTCACACAGGTATCTTAAGGTCCTATAATTAGCCCTAGGGGGTACATAAGTGCTGAATGTACCTTGGGGAACAGAAATGGACTCCTGCTGTACCCCTATTTCTGACAGTGTGGTGCAACAGTTGTTTTGGCTAATAGAATATTTTTTTGTGGTAGTCGCAATTGTTGCTGCACTTATAGTTGCAGCAAAGTTTGTGGTGAGAGAAAATGTTGTGGTTGCACCAGCAGAAACTACTGCAGTTGTGGTTGCAGCAATACATGTAATTGGAGGAATTGTTGCTGTTGGTGCAGCTGATTTAGCAGAAACCCTGGTTGAAGCTGCTGTTGTCATTGACAAACTTGTACAAGGAGAAATTGTTGTCTTTGGTACAGAAGTTGTTGAGGCTGTTGTAAGTATAATTGTTGAGGCTGTTAGAGCAGTTGCTCCTTGACTTGTTAAGTTTGCTGCTGCGCTTTTTGTGAAAGAAACTGCTGTTGCTGGGGCAGGAGTTATTTCCCCTGATGGTGTGGTTGCGGCTGCAGCTGTACTAGAGCAACTGTTGTACTTGCTGCTCCATTTTTATCAGGAGAAGAAATTGTTGCTTGTGTTGCTGTTGTTTTACCAGGTGTTTCGTTGGTGCTGCGGTTGTCGGAAAATTTGTTGCAATTGCTGCAGCAGCTGTTGTTGTGCTTGTGGTTGCAGCAATACTTGTGGTGGGAGATATTGTAGTGGCAGCTGTTCAGCTGTTTCAGGGGAAGTTGTGGATTGATCTGCAGTTATTGTGGCTGTTTTTGTTTTTGTTGTGGCAGAAATAGTTGTCGCAATTGTTCCAGGAAATGTCGTTGTTGTAGGAACACTTGTTGCAATTGTTGCTGAGCTTGCAGTTGCAGCAGTGCTTGCGGGGAGAGAAATTGTTGTGGTTGGTGCCACTGTAGTTTCAGCAGAAGGCATGAATTGAAGCTGATGTTGTCTTCATATCAGGGGCGTTACCAAGGGGGGGCAGGGGGTGGGCAGTGCCCACCCTGAGAAAAGCTCTGCCCACCCAATGAAAACTCAAGATAAAAAACTGATTTACTACTATTTGACAGCAAACATGCAATATCCCACGTGATTCACATTTTGTGGCTGTTGGTGTTACTTTTTTTTTTTTTTGGCAGAAATCTTTGTCTTTGCATTGTTTTGGAAATTGAAGCATGCCATTTTCATGTTCTTTACAGGATCTACTGAGAAATCATCACATAATGGTGAATCTGGTGAGAAAAAAATGGATTAATCTTCAAAGTCAAAGAGAGATTTTATCTCATTACAGTTCTAAACAGGCATTGTTTGGGAAAGAAGAGAGTATAAAGGACAGTAGAACATTGGGAAATTACTGATTTGACTAGATGAATATGAAAATGCCTATGCACTTATTAATTGCACTTCTAGTTCCTTTTAACCTACAGCTGTAAATTTTAAACTGTAAAGTTCAATTTAAAATACTAAATTTACAGTAAATATTTGAATGCATAAAATAAATATTGTGCTTACATTTCCTTTGCAGGAGAGCTATGTTCTCTGTTGAACAAGCTTCTGCAGGTAAAGGATAAAACTATTACAAAGGAAATGAAGATCCTATTAAAAGCTCTGTTTGAAGCCTTCAGTCATTGCAGTAAGTGAGACCTAATTTTTTTTTGTTAATGCCTCGATTCTCCGCCAGGCTGGGGGCGCCACATCACGTGCCAGACAGGGAGGGGTAAACTTAGTTTCTGTGATGATCTTGGTCTTCAGCTCACAGATATTTCTGTGAGAGCTTAGATTTTAATCTCGCTAGTGTTTCCTTTTCAAACTCTCATTAGCTCACTCATATTCCTGTGATGACTTTGGCCTTTAGCCCCCTGATGTCTGTGCAGTCACCTTGGTCTTTAGCTCATTGGTACTGTATTTCCATGATGGCCTTCATCATTACCTCCCTGATGCAGCTGGGGCGTTTACTTAACCCCAGCAGGCCGGTGCTTCGCTTTCAGAAGACTGATTCACAACTATTGGCCAACGGTTCCTGGGTTTAATCCTTGAAAAACCTGTCCAATCAGGAACAAATCCTGCAGAAACTAAAGACCTGTTCTTGGCTGGCACACACTGAGCTCAATATGTTTTGGCCAGAACTCACTAATCTCATTGAGGATTAGCTATCGGACCAACTGTACGCGCTCCACTGAGCTTAAATCATAAACATTTCCTTAAAAACAATCCCTAATTTTTGTGGAACATCCTAATTGCTTTGTTTCTCCCTTGTTGTATTGTTACGCCCTAATTGGAAAATAGGATGCAATGGACTGTGTTCCTCTCAGACACTTGACCCTTCTTGAATGAGGGTAAATAATTGACAAGACTGTTTTGGAAACGTCCAGTGATTCTTGGACATGTTTGGTTGATTTTGAATGAGCTGCACAAAGTGAGCTATTTTAAATCCTAGAGGACCTGTCCATGACTTCCAGTGAAGTTACAGACAGAGTTGGAGTCTTCTTAATCTTAATCCACTTAATCTTGATTAGATTACTTAATATAATCTAATCTAATCCAAAACATATATCCATTTAATCTAATCTAATCCAAATTATTTAAATTTAATCACTCCAACTCTGTTACAGACCTGACTGAAACTCCTGCCACAGATGTGGCACCAACATCAGCAGCAACTAGTCCAGGTAAGGTCTGCACTAGTGAGTGGTTTTAATTGAGAGGTTTTGATTAAATTAAATCAAAAAGAACTGATTTAAAACTCATTAATTTATGTTTTAAAATTTGAATTTAATTGCTTTTTGAAATATACCATATGACCGTTTACTGCTGTGCAACGTCACCATGTCTTTCAATCATACTCATTTAGCATAGGCGGATTAGGCGCAGAAACACTTGGTCAAGTCTAGCAAACAAAATTTCCCCGTTTCCCCATTACGCAGGTCTTCAGCTGTGCGGTTGTACTTAGCCTTTATTGCAGTATATTTAGCCTCATACTGCTCCATAAATTCTCATCAGCACTCTGCATAAGCAAATCTTGGAGTATGTTGCAGTCGTCAGATTTGAAATAAATGTAATTTTCAATAAACAATTGAATTCACGGTATAACACATCAAATATTGTTTTGTTGTTGTGTTTTCAATATCTTGGAGGGTACTTTTCAAGTCAGTCTTTGTTTATTTGCATTTTACACAATGTGCCAATTTTTTTGGAACTGAGAATGAGGCATCTGCTGGTTCTAATTCTCAGTCAAAGCAACCGTAGCATTAATTTTGAGTTCATGATGGTGAACAGTGAGATGAATGTGTCACAATAATACTGCCTCAAAAATAATAATACTGCCTCTGACATTGCAGACCAGACGCCCCGGACGAATAAGATTAACCACATGACCACTGCGATCACAACAACCAGTTCAATCACAGCATCCACAACACCGCCCCCCTCAAGTAAGAATGTGCCATGTTTTCACCTCAAAGTGACTTTAAGCACTGCTGATAGTTTCTCTACAAAAATTATCATTCCCTTTGCGCATTTGAATGGGCCCCCTTAAGGAGCACTGTCAAGACTCGCACACGCGTGAACTTAAATTATATGCAATGATTTGCAAAGGTCACTAACTCAAAGATTTACCAAAGAACCTCATGGATATTTTGAACTTTGCGTTTGAAAGGATTTCGAAAGTGCTTTGCTTTCCTGCCTTTGCTAACTATAATAAAAAATAAGACAGCCATACAGATTTACTCCAGACTAATAGTGATGAATGAGGAGACGATTCCAGTGGATAAAACTCAGGTGGAGTTCTTTTCATTGCTGAAAAATTCATTGTTTCCACTTACTTCCTACTAAAACTAGAACTATCAAACTATCTAAAATGCTGCAATTAGATGTAATTCAGAGTAATTTTTTTAATTTTGTAATTATTCAAATTATTGGCATTCTTTCAATCTAACACTGTAGCCCAGTTAGGTTTGTCTGTTTTTCACCATCACATCTTTTCTTAATCGTGATTGGCTACTGAAATTGCTTGATTGTTATTTAGGCCAAGTACACGGGAGCAGATTTAGGGAAGGGCGGAGCACCTACAATTAGCGAAATCTAAACCCAGGCTTCTTCTCGGCGGCATTTTAAATCGTTTAAGCTGCTTCAGGTGTGAATGTTTCAAGAAATTACATGCGACTGCCTACACACCCCATGACGGCAAGTGGTCTCATCACACTTTAAAGGAGGAGACAGCACCTCAGCAAAGTATATTTCAGCGGAAAGTAGAACACTTGAAGTGTCTAAAACGCATAGTTTTATAAATTTTAATTTGGTAATGGTCCTGTGCGACGCATTTTTAAACCAGCGAGTCTTCAAAATGGCTTCAGTACCAGGGGGCAGACAGTTTTTCTTGGGGAATCTTCTGATTTTGAATTTGATCTTCGGAAACCTCACCTTTAAAAATGCTTAATAACCTTAACCTCTCGCAATTTTCATCTCCCGATTAGCCACAGTTGCTCAGACTAATTGGTAAAAACCGACGACAGCCTAATTTACTTTTGATAGCATTGTTATGCATTGCACCACAAAATTATGAGGCGTCTTCTCTTTTATAAATGACGACGTGAAATATCAATATGCCTTCATAATTTCAGCGCTGGTTAAGTGGCACAGATTTGTGGAAATTAGTTTGCATGGCTGCGGAATCTGTTCTTTATTTTTGAATGTTGTCACGGCTAAAGGCGCTGTAAGGTTGCAGAGCTGTGTGACAATCCCAAGGACGGCGAAAAATAAATGCAGCAAAGTCAGCAAAAGTTTTGAATTTACAATGCCATATCAATTATATAAATGTAGGCAATGGGAATTCACATTTCATTACCATTGCTAATTATAGGTCATGTATTAGTCTTGGTCGCTCAGTCGATAAATTGTTTGATTGTTAATCTGGCCAGCTTAATTAAAACAGCTCGCGGGCATCCGAGCCGTAAAGGGAGAGCTTACTGAAGGCCCTTTGAACTACTCTATGGCCCGGATGAAAGGATTGAGAACAACTGATGTCACGTAAGAGTATAACTGACGCACAAGCACCGCGGCACTGGCGTTTGATTGGATAATGCGTTCGAAATGCACACTCACCCACTAAATAGGGCACTGTGTAGTGAATGTTCTATATTGAAAACAATATAGAGAGTGAGTGAGCGAGTGGACAAGTGTGCATTCCGAACGCAGCCTTAGATTCCCCAAGTAAAAATGTCTGCCGATTTGCCGGTATTGTCGCTGATTTGAGGACTTTTCGGTTTAAAAATGCGTCGCACTGGATCATTACCAAATTAAAATTTATAAAATTATGCGGTTTAGACACTTCAAGAATTCTACTTTCCGCTGAAATATACTTTTGCCGAGGTGCTATCTCGTTCAACATCGGTGCTGTCCTCGTTCAACATCGCCACATCCCAACTCTGTATTTCATCTCTCATTGTAGTATTTTTAGGAGATCTATAATGATAAAATATAAACTAGAGGCACTCATAGAGTGCAAACCTCCGCCAAGGCAGCACAATCCAAATCTTGCTGAGTGGGAGCAAAGTTCAGTTATCGCGTGTCATACAATTTCAAGATGGCTGCCGTGGCGGCCATATTGTTTCACTGATCGCAGTGAAAATCAATAGGGTTCATCCTTGATGTAATAGCAATGCACCCACAAAATTTCAGACAAATCCGTGCATTACTTTTTGAGTTATGTTGTTCACAAACAGACAGACAGACAAACAAACAAACAGGGGCGAAAACATAACCTCCGCCCCAACTTCTTTGGCGGAGGTAATAAAGAGAATTGTTTTCAGATCACCCTGGATTTCAAGCATCTAAAAAATACACAAGGGGGAAAACATTCTGTAAAGCCGATGAAACGTGAATGTGAGATATGAATTATCACAGTCGCACGAAATGGCGTGGCAATGGCAATTGTGTTCATGTAAATCTGTGCTGTTCTATGGCCATTTAAATTCCAAAATGCAGCGATCAAACATGCTGTCTTAATAAACAGCTCTACTCATTCAACTTAGAGAGTAAACAAATCCACCATTTGATTGCTAATCAAGCAAAGTAAACGGGAACAGGTTTACTTTTCTTAGAGTTGCCTAATTGGTTAATGGGAGACGATTATGTAGTCCTTTACTTGGCTCCGTGCAGTATGTCGCCGAAAAATACTGAAGTCAGTCAAGTTTTTTTTCGGAAGCATTTCCCATGCCCTTTGATGTTTGGCACTTTCGTTCAACCTGCGTCGGGTTTAATGAAGGAAAAGGGAAAGCTCAGATGTTCACCCCATGGCAGCAGGTGGTGGTACTACGCCTTAAATAAACCGCGGTTCATAATTGTTACAGCCCTACTGAATAGGAAGGGACACGAAATGTATTCTTGAGTGGTTTGTGACAAAACTTGCCTTCATTCTTTTGTGTTGTCTATGAATCTGACTTACTGTGTAGATTTGCATTGTTTCTTGTGTATATTATTTAACTGCAATTTCATCTGCATTTCTGACTCAAAAATCATTGTACAAATATAGTTTATTGCTGTTTCTGTTTACAAAACTTGTTTTACCAACAGCTCTCTCAGATTAAAGGGAGAGAAGATTACATAATCTTGATTTTGAAAAGTAAATGTTCAGGACAATCAGTCTGTATCTGGAGAATTACTGTAGATGAGAATTCAAATCATCTTTGCTTGCTATGTTTGATTGTTTTTTCTCCAGCCTCGAAAATTCTCCCTACCAGCAGCAAGGGCACAAATTCGGATTTCCAGCAGTCTGCCAGCGGCAAGTTTGTTTTCATTGTAATCTCAGTAGAAAAGTTCTGGGGTCTCATTTATAAACGCTGTGTACACCTAGAAAGGGCTGTGGAATGTGTGTGCGCATTTTTCCTCCCCACCGTTCGCAGTTTATAAAATAAAACTTAGAGGAAACAATGTAAATCTATGGACACTCTGACACATGCATAGGGAAATTGTTGGGAATTAATGCCACCCTTGGCAAAGAAGAGAATGCAACAACCTAAATAACGTTCTTAAGCTAATATTGCCCAAAGCATATAGGTTGTTATCAATTTCTTTAACCCTAAGAATAATTAAGAAATAGAAAAGTTTTAACAAGTCTCTTAAAAGAGTTACGTACTCTAGTTAGTAGCCTATATATGGAGGAATAAATTAGGCCTAATTACTGTAATTTTGCCTCCTAACAATTTAATCAAGTACCTTAATTTATGCCAGAAGCGTTTTCTACCCAAGAATTCTGGGGGCTGCTTTGAAACTGCCTTGAAGAACATGCTGCACAATCCTTTATACATTATTGTCCATAATCTTTTGTTAAAGGGTTATGGCCAACTCCTGCCACAAATGTGGCACCAACATCAGCAGCAACTAGTCCAGGTAAGGTCTGCACTAGTTAGTGGTTTTAATTGAGAGGTTTTGATTCTCTGTCAGAACAGCCCCAGCATTCATTTTAAGTTATTAATGGTAGACAAGCGGGATGAATGTGTCACTATAATACCATCTCATCTGACCTTCCAGCGGAAAAGCCCCAAAAGGACATTCTTCAGACTCCCCCCTCGGCTACTGAAAGCACAACTGTAACCTCAATCACTGCATCCTCAACACTGCCCTCGTTAGGTATTTACCCGATGAAACACTACTCTAACCCTGAAAAAGTTGCCACATCATGGAAAATGCAAATTAAATCAAAAAGGACTGATTTAAAACTCATTAATTTATGTTTTAAAATTTGAATTTAATTGCTTTTTGAAATATACCATATGACCGTTTACTGCTGTGCAACGTCACCATGTCTTTCAATCATACTCATTTAGCATAGGCGGATTAGGCGCAGAAACACTTGGTCAAGTCTAGCAAACAAAATTTCCCCGTTCCCCATTACGCAGGGTCTTCAGCTGTGCGGTTGTACTTAGCCTTTATTGCAGTATATTTAGCCTCATACTGCTCCATAAATTCTCATCAGCACTCTGCATAAGCAAATCTTGGAGTATGTTGCAGTCGTCAGATTTGAAATAAATGTAATTTTCAATAAACAATTGAATTCACGATATAACACATCAAATATTGTTTTGTTGTTGTGTTTTCAATATCTTGGAGGGTACTTTTCAAATCAGTCTTTGTTTATTTGCATTTTACACAATGTGCCAATTTTTTTGGAACTGAGAATGAGGCATCTGCTCGTTCTAATTCTCAGTCAAAGCAACCGTAGCATTAATTTTGAGTTCATGATGGTGAACAGTGAGATGAATGTGTCACAATAATACTGCCTCAAAAATAATAATACTGCCTCTGACATTGCAGACCAGACGCCCCGGACGAATAAGATTAACCACATGACCACTGCGATCACAACAACCAGTTCAATCACAGCATCCACAACACCGCCCCCCTCAAGTAAGAATGTGCCATGTTTTCACCTCAAAGTGACTTTAAGCAGTGCTGATAGTTTCTCTACAAAAATTATCATTCCCTTTGCGCATTTGAATGGGCCCCCTTAAGGAGCACTGTCAAGACTCGCACACGCGTGAACTTAAATTATATGCAATGATTTGCAAAGGTCACTAACTCAAAGATTTACCAAAGAATCTCATGGATATTTTGAACTTTGCATTTGAAAGGATTTCGAAAGTGCTTTGCTTTCCTGCCTTTGCTAACTATAATAAAAAATAAGACAGCCATACAGATTTACTCCAGACTAATAGTGATGAATGAGGAGACGATTCCAGTGGATAAAACTCAGGTGGAGTTCTTTTCATTGCTGAAAAATTCATTGTTTCCACTTACTTCCTACTAAAACTAGAACTATCAAACTATCTAAAATGCTGCAATTAGATGTAATTCAGAGTAATTTTTTTAATTTTGTAATTATTCAAATTATTGGCATTCTTTCAATCTAACACTGTAGCCCAGTTAGGTTTGTCTGTTTTTCACCATCACATCTTTTCTTAATCGTGATTGGCTACTGAAATTGCTTGATTGTTATTTAGGCCAAGTACACGGGAGCAGATTTAGGGAAGGGCGGAGCACCTACAATTAGCGAAATCTAAACCCAGGCTTCTTCTCGGCGGCATTTTAAATCGTTTAAGCTGCTTCAGGTGTGAATGTTTCAAGAAATTACATGCGACTGCCTACACACCCCATGACGGCAAGTGGTCTCATCACACTTTAAAGGAGGAGACAGCACCTCAGCAAAGTATATTTCAGCGGAAAGTAGAACACTTGAAGTGTCTAAAACGCATAGTTTTATAAATTTTAATTTGGTAATGGTCCTGTGCGACGCATTTTTAAACCAGCGAGTCTTCAAAATGGCTTCAGTACCAGGGGGCAGACAGTTTTTCTTGGGGAATCTTCTGATTTTGAATTTGATCTTCGGAAACCTCACCTTTAAAAATGCTTAATAACCTTAACCTCTCGCAATTTTCATCTCCCGATTAGCCACAGTTGCTCAGACTAATTGGTAAAAACCGACGACAGCCTAATTTACTTTTGATAGCATTGTTATGCATTGCACCACAAAATTATGAGGCGTCTTCTGCGCATAAATGACGACGTGAAATATCAATATGCCTTCATAATTTCAGCGCTGGTTAAGTGGCACAGATTTGTGGAAATTAGTTTGCATGGCTGCGGGAATCTGTTCTTTATTTTTGAATGTTGTCACGGCTAAAGGGCGCTGTAAGGTTGCAGAGCTGTGTGACAATCCCAAGGACGGCGAAAATAAATGCAGCAAAGTCAGCAAAAGTTTTGAATTTACAATGCCATATCAATTATATAAATGTAGGCAATGGGAATTCACATTTCATTACCATTGCTAATTATAGGTCATGTATTAGTCTTGGTCGCTCAGTCGATAAATTGTTTGATTGTTAATCAGGCCAGCTTAATTAAAACAGCTCGCGGGCAGCCGAGCCGTAAAGGGAGAGCTTACTGAAGGCCCTTTGAACTACTCTATGGCCCGGATGAAAGGATTGAGAACAACTGATGTCACGTAAGAGTATAACTGACGCACAAGCACCGCGGCACTGGCGTTTGATTGGATAATGCATTCGAAATGCACACTCACCCACTAAATAGGGCACTGTGTAGTGAATGTTCTATATTGAAAACAATATAGAGAGTGAGTGAGCGAGTGGACAAGTGTGCATTCCGAACGCAGCCTTAGATTCCCCAAGTAAAAATGCCTGCCGATTTGCCGGTATTGTCGCTGATTTGAGGACTTTTCGGTTTAAAAATGCGTCGCACTGGATCATTACCAAATTAAAATTTATAAAATTATGCGGTTTAGACACTTCAAGAATTCTACTTTCCGCTGAAATATACTTTTGCCGAGGTGCTATCTCGTTCAACATCGGTGCTGTCCTCGTTCAACATCGCCACATCCCAACTCTGTATTTCATCTCTCATTGTAGTATTTTTAGGAGATCTATAATGATAAAATATAAACTAGAGGCACTCATAGAGTGCAAACCTCCGCCAAGGCAGCACAATCCAAATCTTGCTGAGTGGGAGCAAAGTTCAGTTATCGCGTCATACAATTTCAAGATGGCTGCCGTGGCGGCCATATTGTTTCACTGATCGCAGTGAAAATCAATAGGGTTCATCCTTGATGTAATAGCAATGCACCCACAAAATTTCAGACAAATCCGTGCATTACTTTTTGAGTTATGTTGTTCACAAACAGACAGACAGACAAACAAACAAACAGGGGCAAAAACATAACCTCTGCCCCAACTTCTTTGGCGGAGGTAATAAAGAGAATTGTTTTCAGATCGCCCTGGATTTCAAGCATCTAAAAAATACACAAGGGGGAAAACATTCTGTAAAGCCGATGAAACGTGAATGTGAGATATGAATTATCACAGTCGCACGAAATGGCGTGGCAATGGCAATTGTGTTCATGTAAATCTGTGCTGTTCTATGGCCATTTAAATTCCAAAATGCAGCGATCAAACATTCTGTCTTAATAAACAGCTCTACTCATTCAACTTAGAGAGTAAACAAATCCACCATTTGATTGCTAATCAAGCAAAGTAAACGGGAACAGGTTTACTTTTCTTAGAGTTGCCTAATTGGTTAATGGGAGACGATTATGTAGTCCTTTACTTGGCTCCGTGCAGTATGTCGCCGAAAAATACTGAAGTCAGTCAAGTTTTTTTTTGGAAGCATTTCCCATGCCCTTTGATGTTTGGCACTTTCGTTCAACCTGCGTCGGGTTTAATGAAGGAAAAGGGAAAGCTCAGATGTTCACCCCATGGCAGCAGGTGGTGGTACTACGCCTTAAATAAACCGCGGTTCATAATTGTTACAGCCCTACTGAATAGGAAGGGACACGAAATGTATTCTTGAGTGGTTTGTGACAAAACTTGCCTTCATTCTTTTGTGTTGTCTATGAATCTGACTTACTGTGTAGATTTGCATTGTTTCTTGTGTATATTATTTAACTGCAATTTCATCTGCATTTCTGACTCGAAAATCATTGTACAAATATAGTTTATTGCTGTTTCTGTTTACAAAACTTGTTTTACCAACAGCTCTCTCAGATTAAAGGGAGAGAAGATTACATAATCTTGATTTTGAAAAGTAAATGTTCAGGACAATCAGTCTGTATCTGGAGAATTACTGTAGATGAGAATTCAAATCATCTTTGCTTGCTATGTTTGATTGTTTTTCTCCAGCCTCGAAAATTCTCCCTACCAGCAGCAAGGGCACAAATTTGGATTTCCAGCAGTCTGCCAGCGGCAAGTTTGTTTTCATTGTAATCTCAGTAGAAAAGTTCTGGGGTCTCATTTATAAACGCTGTGTACACCTAGAAAAGGGGCTGTGGAATGTGTCCTCCCCACCGTTCGCAGTTTATAAAATAAAACTTAGAGGAAACAATGTAAATCTATGGACACTCTGACACATGCATAGGGAAATTGTTGGGAATTAATGCCACCCTTGGCAAAGAAGAGAATGCAACAACCTAAATAACGTTCTTAAGCTAATATTGCCCAAAGCATATAGGTTGTTATCAATTTCTTTAACCCTAAGAATAATTAAGAAATAGAAAAGTTTTAACAAGTCTCTTAAAAGAGTTCGTACTCTAGTTAGTAGCCTATATATGGAGGAATAAATTAGGCCTAATTACTGGCCTCCTAACAATTTAATCAAGTTTCATTTATGCCAAACGTTTTCTACCCAAGAATTCTGGGGGCTGCTTTGAAACTGCCTTGAAGAACATGCTGCACAATCCTTTATACATTATTGTCCATAATCTTTTGTTAAAGGGTTATGGCCAACAAAATGCTGTTTTTGCATTTCCCAAGTATCTGAATACACCAAAGGGTTAAGATAACCATACAAAAATAACCGGGATGGCTGTCAATTATGACCTTTCTTTAGCTGGATGTCTAGTCGCCCGAGGCGAATATGCACGTTCTAGAAACCGAAAGGAGGCTGTCGGAGTGTGACGTAATATGGAGCCTTCACTGTGCGAAGCCTTGTCATTCGCCATTGTAACGCTGTTTGTAACGTGACCAATTCACTGTAAGCTTTTGTTGAAAAGTCTTTAAAGTTTGAAGTCAACAAGTCACCAGCATTATGTCAGGTCACTGTGCAGCCTATGGCTGGAGCAGCGCTTCAGTGAAAGCCTGTGGTCATAATTGCTTTGCTTTTCAAAAGGATGCAGCTACCAGTGAGGCTTGACTTCACTATTGCAAGAGGCAGTTCGATTTGAAGCACCATTACCACCCTGCAGCCAGCACTTTTCCAGGGCCATGTGTGATCTGGATCCAGAACAACTTGCTCATTTGGGTCACTAAAATGCACACCCAAAGTTGAAACCTGAAGCTGTACCAGATGTGCCACTGAAGAAGGAGTATGAGTTTTTTATCAGCCCTGCAAGAAGAAGAACAACAACTGCCCAAGATTCCAAGAAATGCTTATGATAAGCAGCAGAGGAAAGATGTATGAATCTGAGTGTTTTGATTTATCAAATTAGGGTCTCTCTTAGACTGACATATTAAGACATATTTGTTGGGGTTTAGCCTTCCAAAACCTGCATTTTTGTTGTGGTCAAAAACTTTATGCTGTACCGCCTGTCACAAACAAAGGGAGGCACGCACCTGGATGGAGCAGGCAAGCAGTAATCAAATAGAACCATAGAATGCACCCCAGTTTGCTGAAGGGTCCTCGCGGACGGAGTCATCGCCAAAGTTAACGTCGAATTTTCTTCATTGTCAATAAATCTTTTCAACTTTAATTCCGGAGTCTTCATAATAAATCTTTTCAACTTTAATTCTGGAGTCTTTGCGTCTTTGCGTCTACCAACTACACGCCTGCTGTGGAAAGATGTTGAGGAAATTGTCAGTTTCGAGGCATTTTAAAATTGTTGTTGATCCTGAAAAGAGCAGTACCACTTATGCAAAGTGAAACTGGTCTACAATCATGATAGTACAAATTTAGGAAATCATTTGAAAAGTATTAATTCTCTGAATTTTAAGGCTTGGCTCACTTGATGTAATGTTAGTTCATGTGGTGAACTACCTTAAATAGCTGTGATGAATGAGGAAAGAGTGGTATGATAGTGAAACATATTATCCATAACAATTAACTTCATAGTTCATACACGCAATGTTTGGACGGATCATTCTTTGTGTGTGTATCACTGAATAATTATGTTCTGATTTAATTTCTTGCCATCTCTGTTGCAGCATGTTGCTTTGAGGCTATGGGCACGACCATGATCATTGTATACCTTTAGTGGATTAGCCCGCTGCCGACATGCATTTATGTCGATGAAACTGACAATTTCTTTAAATAAAGTTGATTTAAAAAAGAAGTGTACCTAATTTAATCCGATGAATCACTTTGTTAAAACTGAGAAGTTTGTTTGAGGATTTTTTTAAGGTGATGGTGTCATAAAATATGAACACTAGGTTAGGGGGAACCCCCGATTGTCACCAGGTATTTTGCAAGCTGCATTATTTTTCCCTGTGATTACAAGGCTCAAATTTATTGGTCGTTTGGCTGCATTTATCAACATTGCCACGGATGTCATTAATTCCCCTTTTCGAGAGGAAAAAAAAGACTGTTCGCATGCGTCAAAGTTGCCTTAGATATACATTAAGTTTTATCTCATGAATTGCGAATGTTGTAGAGGAAGATGCACATTCACATCCCAAAGCCCTTTCTGTGCGTACGCAGCATTTATAAATGAGGCTTCAGGTTTCTTGCCTTACAACTAAATCGCAGTAATCTCAGCCAGGCATATCTTGTGTAGTGTGGAATCAAAAAGTCATGGTGTAATATTGTGTATTTGGAACAAGATACTTGTCTGCATACTTGTCTGGGCTCCCTTTCAGTATTCAATATTCAATGTGACGAGTGCAAATGCAGTTATGGAAGACTGGGGTCCAATAAGCCATTGGAACCTATGAGCCATATTACACATTTGTAATTAAGCAATGTCAGAGCTGTGCAAAATAGGGAAAGTATTGATATGGCTCTTGGGACCAATGGGAAACAATGAGCTATAGCACTATTTTGCCTATTGTATGTAGCTCTGACATCTACTGATTACAAATATGTAATATGGCTCATTGCTCCCCATGGCTCATCGAACCCCAGTCTCACCTATCCCTTTCAGTTTTGAGATCACAAATACACTGCCTGGCCAAAATGGGGTACACAATAACATTTTATTCTTCCACCCGTAGCTTTATCATTCTTCATGTTATTGTTTCAACAGCCTCAACATCACAACATTTATTGTATCTCCCCGAAGACGATAGTCGGGAGATACTATGGTTTAGTTCTTGGGCCGCCGTGCTGCAGTGATTTTCTGTTCCGGGCTCTGGAAGCCACAATTATTACAGGAATTTCTCTAAATTTCACACTGGCGAAGATATTGATTGGACAATGCTGAAGACCAATTTTCGCGCATTTCGGACGTCCAACATGGCTGCCGGTGGCCATTTTGTCCGAAATTTGGAGATCGGGGAGATACACGACTCGGTCCCTGTGGCGACCGAGTTATCTAGTTTTCATCCTGAGTTACGTTCATTTTTGCATGAGATCTTGTCTTGAAGATGGGAGAGTCAAAACCCTCTGTAAAGTCTTTCCCTGCACATCCCAGTGACTTTCAATGGGGTAAATAATGCAGTGGACAGTTTTTTTTTTTGTTTTTTTTTTTTAACTAATCTTCATTGATTTCAGAATCTGCTTTTTTTCTTCACTTAGTACAGGGCAATAATTTGCTGCTTCTGATATATATATATATATATATATATATATAAAATATACCACAACCATGGTATATGTCTCCTGACATGGTCGTTTGAAATATGAGAAGCTACGCGCTGCATCAGAGGGGGACAAAATAATTCTTACCAGATGAAAGATATTAATCATTGCAATAATAGTCTAAGGCTCTTAAGTATTTGCTTTCTGTAAATCCAAATGGCAACTTTCTTTTGGCTGAGCAGTGTACATTATTATAACACTTTAATAACATATTTTTTATTGGAGCAATGGATGAAAAGTAATCTGGTAGGATAGGAGAAACTTGAATGCAAACATGTGCTTCTTTGTTTTATTTTTGTGCTTTATATCGTAGGTCCTGCAAGTGTAAGTGCCTCGTCTGATACCAACAAGAGGAAAGAGGAAACACTGGGACATTCTAAGTCAGGTATCTGTAATGTCATCTCTTTGTCTCTAAAATTTTACTAAATGGACCACAGATAGATTGTATAGAGGCGGCTGGTGAGCGGAATATGAGAGCACATACAGAGGATTCCTTTGAACTAATGATTGGCCTTGACTTATCTGCTATCATTTCTTTAAATTCACTTTCGTAAATTCTGGAAACATTCACTGTCGGGTGTGGTCAGATAGATTGCCTGCATTGCAGGATGTCCTGAAAGCAGACATTGAAGTTAACTTGTTAATCACTTAAAATGGTTGAAAAGAAGTCAATCATTTTACTTCATGAACAAGTTTTTGACTAGTACTATAATCCATCGACAGTTGAACGCACAGCTCTCTTCTTATTGCATTTTTCGGCGATTAAATAGTAAATTCAATTCAGAAAAATGTTTTCTTCACTTGGCAAAAAAAGATTAACGACCCTGTTAACTTCACTTTTGCCTTTATCACAGCCTGCAATGCTGACTATCTAAACTGACTTGTTTAAATTTCAAAAAAGAAACCAAACATTAGCAACACGTATCCGCGCTTGAATAACATTGACTGAAATGCCATTTCACGTCAAAATAGCGTGTTTAATTTCTTGTCAAACCACAATGAGGGGCACTGGCCACACCTGATAGTGTTGAGTATTTTTGGAGCTCACACTATGTTAATTTAAAGACATGACTGAAAATGGATAATAACCCATCTTTAGTTTAATCAGATGTTCTTTGTATACTCTAATATAAGCTCACGAGTCGCTAGTGATTGTATTCGGTAAAAATATAAGCTGCATTTGGATAATCAAAGCAAAAAAAAAAAAAAAAAAAACTTCCATCGTCTAATTCCAAACCACTCTCCTGTAACATCGATGAAAACCATCATGTGTTTAAGGAAAGACAAAAAGGAGAATTCATTAGGACTTAGAGCCACAGTTGTCTTTCCCTAAGAGAATCCGACTGCACCTACACTAGCCAACGCAATCATGCATTCCTTCCCATCAAGTTTGTTTTCATGAATGGCCAGATAGATGGTGTGTTGCTTGAAATCATGCTGCCACAGGGAATGGCGGGACCGTGTCTCTTTTATATTCACTGCGTCCCATTCTATGAACGTTCTGTCTCTCAAGCATCGGATCAGGTGTGCTCAGTCCTACAGCAGGGCTCAACTTGAAGTTCGGCGAAATTTATCTTTCCAAGCACAGAAATTGTTAATTTATAGAAAAGATGAATAATGATAAACTGCTCTTTATCTGTAGACCTAAAATTTCTCTGGATTATCCTGGGAGTTCTGAGTGTGCTCATACTTGGTACCATCCTGATTCTAAAGAGCAAAGTTCTCATCTGCACCAGAATCCACACAGATGCAGGTAAGACTTAGAGATCCTTGATGTGTAGTAATCTTTTAGACCGTAAGAATAATCTAATTTAATTGCAGAGATGTGCACTTTTCTGCCTTGTATTATGGAAAATCAGATTTGGTCAATTTATGTTGGTCTTTAGTTGCACATGCGTGTGTGTGGGCCCGAGTGATTTATCGATTCTATCACTCAGTTGGTTGGAATCACTTGTCATTTACATAGTTTTTGCTATTTTATTCAATAAAAATGTTTACATCATGGTAAATTATATGAGACTAGAGGGCACTTGGAGAGAGCATCATCTGTGCCGTGTTGCAAATAACAGAGGAATTATCATTGAACGTTAAATGAGACCAGATAGTGCCATCTTAAAATGCATAGAAATTCTCTCAGCACGTCCGTGTTGCAATTTGTTGACGAAGGAATTATTATTAAATGTGAGTGCTATACTAGTTGCGCCAGTGCCTTTTTAATATGTAGAAATTCTTTCAGCTAATGGATCAAGAATAAGAGTTGGATCTTCACCAAAGTTAATTACAGCCACCTTAGCGCCATATCTATTAGCACGTGAAATTTTACTGACATTTATCAATTGCTTTTTAAGACGTGATTTTATTGTAAATTAACAGATAAAGAAGAGAATATACTCTCTATACCTGTGTATACCCTCCACTACACCACTGATTGTTGTAAACTTGATTTTTGATGTTTCAGTTTGGGGTTCAGATTTTTATGCCCCCGGAATCGAAGATTATTGTTTTGCACCTGTCCGGTTGTCTGTCTGTCTGTCTGTCTGTCTGTCTGCAGCAGCAAAAAAACTTTAACCTTG
This sequence comes from Gymnothorax javanicus, assembly GCA_029692085.1. Lineage (NCBI taxonomy): Eukaryota > Metazoa > Chordata > Actinopteri > Anguilliformes > Muraenidae > Gymnothorax > Gymnothorax javanicus. The sequence goes on along the minus strand of CM056209.1, from coordinate 13,504,221 downwards.
GCCGTAACTTTTGATTGGTCAGAGATAGGCCTTTGATACTTGACACGTGTATCCCTTGTCGCGAGACCTTTCGGATGAGGTCATCATTTTTGACCTTTTGACCTTGACCTTGGCGTAGGACGCATTTTCCAAAAACTTTAACCTTGGCCGTAACTTTTAATTGGTCTGAGATAAGCCTTTGATACTTGACATGCGTATCCCTTGTCACGAGACCTTTCGGATGAGGTCATCATTTTTGACCTTGTGACCTTGACCTTGGCGTAGGACGCATTTTCCAAAAACTCTAACCTTGCCCATAACTTATCATTGGTCAGAGATAGGCCTTTGATACTTGACATGTGTATCCCTTGTCACGAGACCTTTCGGATGAGGTCATCATTTTTGACCTTTTGACCTTGACCTTGGCGTGTTTTCCAAAAACTTTAACCTTGGACGGTCTGATAAGCCTTTCTTGACATAAACCTTTCGGATGAGGTATCATTTTTGACCTTGGCCATTTTCCAAAAACTCTATCATTGGTCAGTGATAGACCATTTTTGACCTTGACCTTGGTGTAGGACGCATTTTCCATAAACGTTAACCTTGGCCATAACTTATCATTGGTCAGTGATAGACCTTTGATACTTGACATGCGTATCCTTTGACACAAGATCTTTCGGATGAGGTCATCATTTTTGACCTTGTGACCTTGACCTTGGTGTAGGATGCATTTTCCAAAAACTTTAACCTTGCCCATAACTTATCATTGGTCAGTGATAGACCTTTGATACTTGACATGGGTATCCCGTGACAGGAGACCTTTCGGATGAGGTCATAATTCTTCACCTTGTGACCTTCACCTTGGCGTCATTTTGATTTCACAATAGTTTCCTGGAAAAGTTTAACAAATTTTATTCATTTATTTAACCCTTTGCAAGTCCAAGCGATTCCATCTGGTCCTTTTCCATATTATAAATCCAAACTATGCTTCTATCCGGGGGCATCAGTGTTTCACAAACACATCTTGCTTTTTTTTTTTTTTTTTTTTTGCAGATATATATACGAATGCATCAAGGGTTGTATGAAATAACTGTTGATTTCATGTCACAGGAAAGAGTTGTTCTGTAAAGGGAGTCATTATTTCATAAACATTACACTCTCTCAGAATGCTCAGACTCACTGACTTTAGAGTGATAACGCTCTTGGTTAGAACCTAGATTGATGGACAGGATAACAAACATCACATTTGTGTTCACAGATGTGGCAGACTACATGGAAGAAAAGTGAGTGAGTCCTTCAGTTTTTAAAAATGGGATGTTTCCTACAATGATTTGGGTTTGACTACACAACATGCTTCATTGAAACAAAGAATGCATCTGTAAGGCCACCTGGTCCCAGCGCATAAGCTGATGTATCATATTGACGCTTTGAAATTACTGATTTTAGAAGCCAGTGGCTCTCGAATGACAACTGTTGTTCTTATTTAAACACTGGTTCTTCTAGAATGTGTCAGGAAAGGGCAATGATCTGAGCAAATGCAACCATCAGTCACCCCAGAGTTAAATTACAGTATACACAGTACAGTATTAGAACTGAAAAGGCCGCTTGGACATTCTGTATGTGATGTTTACATATTGTGCTTTCATCCTCACTGGCATGGTCTTTAAAGCAAAATGTTCTCAATGCAGGATGTACAGTAAAAATGATGACATCATTCTTCTGGGTGTAACACCTGGTGTTGAAGTAGAAGATGAGTGTTACTTGCCTCGGAAAGGTGAACCCAAACGCACCACCTCATCTTACAATACATTACTCTTTTTGTCTCCTGTTTCAGTTGAACACTGCTGCTAGTTATAAGTTTTAAATAGTCTTACATATTTTTCATATTTTGTTTCACTCAGGGTGAAATTCAGTGGATCATTCATCTTGAGTGAAAAGTGCCTCTTCAAAGTGTATTGTGCCACCCCCTCTTCATTCCTGTTAATTAAATATTTTGTTCCAGGTTCTGCTGGATATGAAGGCATTTCATCTAAGTCAGGGTATTAATTGGACACTGAAAAATTCCTGCAATATCTGGATCAGTGAACATTAATATTTTAAACTGAGATGTGTTGCTACAATTTTTTTTGATCAGATATAATATCTCACATGAGAGAGAAAAAAGAAGACTTACACAAAAATGACATCTTTTTACTCTGAAGGAGGAGAAAAATGGATGAAACATATTTGTGCACCTACTGATATCTTGCGTCCCATAATGCTGAACATGGGAGATCCCTGTATATCAATCCAGGTTTCTGAAATGTAACTGTTTTTATAACATTCACACAATCATTTGACAACTCTTACAAAGGTTTCCCATTTCATCGCATCAGTTTGACAGATTTTTATCATGGTTATAAAATTGGGTGTTTTCTAAAATTACCAGAACTAAGAATTATGTTAAATTATGTTGTATCTTTTTTCCTCCCTTTTATATACAATTTGATGTGTGTGTGTATATATATATATATATATATATATATATGTGTGTGTGTGTGTGTATGTATATTGCAAGAAAAGACTGGAGTGTAACTGAAGACCACAATGGAAAAATGATCAGTCACATTTTCTTGTTGTGGAGAAATGATGAATTAAAAATTCAAGACAATACTTAAAAACAAAGCACTGAAAAAATATGCAAAAATATGAAATATATACATATTATAATAATATATAATATATAAAATATACAAAAATGCTAAATTTGGACTCTGATCGTTTTTTCTTTGTGGTCTTCAACTGTTAACAGAGCTCACAACGAAACATATGTCACACGTAAGAATGAGGCCGTGGACATAGCATGCATGGCTCCATATATCACCTGATTTTTCCAGGACTCATGTCGCAACTGTTTTTTAAAAAGCATTATTCTGCAGCGGAGCAATGCAGTGTGGGAATTTATTTAGTCATCCTAACAATAGGAAGGAAGCTGTGTGTTTAACTACTAATGGACTATTTGTGTGATAGAAAAACTCGATAATCAAGGAGAACGATTGAAAATGGCCAAGACTAGGCTAATTATCAGGCTTAAGGGATGCTTTACTACACCAACCTCAACCTTTCCCCCGATTTTCTGATCAGTATCTGATGCTGGTCAGGATCCTTGTCCAGTACTGAAGTGCTGTTCCCATCTCACCTATAAGGGTCCCTTGGCAAGTGGGTTCCTCCTGATATACAGATTCTGAGCGCATAATGGCTATTAAGGTACAGTGTAACTGCTCCGGGCATAAAGAGGATTCCCATATAGAGTGATTGCAGCTTTAATCTTTTTATTCAATAAGCAATATATTCATATTGACAGATATTCTAACAAAGCAAGTCATGTTAAGCTACCCAACTGCTGCAATTAACAATAGTGAAGCTGGGAATGCACCTCACTGCAACCGCCATGTTGAGCAGTAATCTTTAATTTTTCCGAATTGTTTATATAAGCAGCATTTTGTTGGTTGTTTGCTGGGTTTTTTTGCAAGTGAAAATTATGTTTGCAATAAGACTTTATATATTTTGAGGTTCCGCAACAAGGAAATCCTTCCCAAAATCAGCAGAGTTCACGCTGCTGCTAGAGGGCAGTGTCGCTCAGCCTAAAGAAAACCCAAGCAAAAGGCATCAAGTGATGCAAATGTGCGATGAGAGTGACTGGCGATGGAGATTCCAATGGTCCTATCCCACCGGGGAATGTTTAAAACTGCTCTAAGTTAAAGGAGCTGTGTCACGATTACTGAGAATGCTCAGAACATACATCCCAATAAAGTGAATCAGCTTGACAGCAAGTCGTAATCTGTTTCCATCCTTGCCAATCTGTCTTTGTTTTACATTGCATTTATATATTTTAGTTACTCGGGCATTATGCTTTTTATATCAAGGAGCTTTCTGTGGAAATTTGAGGATTCAAGGCACTAATTTAAGCTTCAACCAAGGGATACAAAGAATGTAAGCTGGTTGCCATCGCCAATAATCATAAAAGAAAAATGCCCTCAGGATTCTGTCTTGCAGTTGAGTGGATTTACTTTGTTGAGAGTTGTGAGTGTACACAGAAATTGTGACACAGCTCCTTTGAATCACACTTCAGTTAATATGCTCAGTAGTTTTCCAGAGCACAACTAGAATATAGTTTAAGTTAAGAAAAAAATCTTAATCACTGTAAACCATTTAAATCATCACTTCAGGAGGGAAAACTATGCAAGCTTGTCATGTCCAGGGTGCACAATTTGTATTTTTAAAGCAGCTGTGTACGTTGCTACCATCAAATTCAAAATGAGGTAATATTTCTCATGTAATGGTAAAATGTCTCACTTTCAAAATCTGGTATGTTGTCTATGTTCTATTGTGAATAAAATGTTTGTTTATGAGATTTTCAAATCATTTCACTCAGTTTTTATCTACAATTTACACAGCATCCCAACTTTTTTGGAACTGGGGTTGTAAGTTCGGGGCCAGGGTTTCAACCTAAAGCTGCTTTCACACCGGACGCGAAACGAATTTTTCGCACGACAGATTACATTCAAAGTCAATGCAAAGACGCGAATACACGCGAAACGCGTGTATTCGCGTCTGTGCATTGACTTTGAATGTATTCTGTCGTGCGAAAAATTTGTTTCGCGTCCGGTGTGAAAGTGGCTTAATGGGGAAGGAAGCGGCTCAATCTGATTGAGGAACATTTCCTGGGATCATCATATTTCTTTGTACAACTGCAGCAGTCAGTGGAGCACTCGGGGTAGGAAATTTAAAAGGGCAAAGGGCAAAAATGCCTCTTAAATATGCATCTAAAGTTGCTAGGCAGGGCAATAAAAGCCCAATTTTAAAAATAATTTTCATCATTTAGTCAATTATGGCTACCAAAGGCTGCTGTTTATCATGAAAAATGGTGTCAAGTTACAGAGCAGTTATGGCAGAATAGCCATACGTGGGCTCTTTCCAAATACTTTTTTTTTTTTTTTGAAGAAATGTAATTTTATCATTTGAATTCCTTTTGAAAATCTAGATCTGTGTTTCCCCCATTAAAATTTTTTTGTAATTTCTTGCACTGAATGAAGAAATTAATAAACAGCATTTTCCCAGAAAAAGGAAAGGACTAATCAAAATTTTGGAATATGCAGCATCCTGTCTGAGGTTTTTCTCTTGAAAGAATAATCCGGGAACAATCTTACACAGTTTACCTTCAAACTCATGCACAGGACTAATTGTTTTGTTCTCAGTGTACACTGTAAAATACATATTAAATTCATGTAATTTAATCAGACATTTTAATAACATCTCGGGCAGCAGAAACAGAAGACATGTTTCCTTGATGAATAAGACTGGGGACTGATGAGCTAGCTGCACCATTCCTTGATTACTTCCTTAGCAGCAGTTAAATGCGACCCAACAATATGAAATAAACACATTAGGATTGTGAAATTTCACTGACTGAAAAGCCAAGAGAAAACTCGTTTTAAGTGTCCTGTTATGAGCCCTCCTTTAAAAGATGCAGAAATCTGTTCCTCAAAGCGGATTACGAAATCATTCGGAAAGCTGAACAAAGTAAGACCCGGAACAGCTTTTGTTTTTCACTCCAGTCCATGTTCCACATTTGGATGTTGTCCGGGCTTTATTCAGAGCAGTTGTCTGACTCAGTAATCCTCCTTTTGGGAAAGAGGGGCTCCAGTCAGACCCTTTTATTTGGGAAGTGGCGAGGCACCCATGGCTACTCCGTAACAAAGGCGAGCAGGACCGAGCTCTGTTCTGCTCTGGTTCCACGGAGGTGGTGTGCAGTAGGGGGGAAGGGGGGCGGGGTGGCCTCTATCAAAAGTAAAAGAGAAGAAAGTACAGATCTTACCGTGAGGCTTCTATTGGGCTCACACATTTAAACAGATAAAAAGCCTGTTCCCTCAATCTAGTGCGCACAGAAACAAACGTGTATTAATACACTCCATTTCTCCAACACACGTGTATAAATACTCTCTCGCTAGGATATACACACACACACACACACACACACACACACACACGCAACACTCCCTCAGTCTGTATTGGGGCTCACAGATGTGGTGGGCTGGCGGGGGGTCATGGCTCGTTGACTTGGCAAGCCGCACAGAGTGGAGGAGTTTACCTCCGCCTCGCCTCAAAATCAGCGGAATCAAAGCCCACGTTTCGTCTGGGGTTCTTTCCGAAAACTGAGCCTGTTTGGGCTGGAACAGGAGGTGAATCTTGGCATACGCCATCTGGGGATACATCGTTTGGGTGCTCCACATGGCGACATGATTCTCTTCTTGAAATAGCCCCCTCCTCACCCCACGATAGAGGACCAAGCGTCATTGTACACAGAAGATGGTACTGAATTAATGCTCCTCTGCAGCAGTGCAACCATCACACTGAACTGCTGGAGACTTTGAAAACTAGCCAAAGTGAGCTGAGGTCAAGAGTAACACAGACAGAATAATAATAATCAAAATACCAAAAGTTAGCGTTGACGTTAGAGTCAGATATTTTGGCTAACGTCAACTAGATAACATTTGCAAATGCCCCAAGTTAGCTATGTTAACTTATGTATGGCTATTAGCTGTGTAGCTAAACATCTAATGTAAGTAAAAGAAAATATAGATACATCATGCATACACATAATAGATAGCTCATTCAAATAAATAACGACATTTAACAGTAAGCCCACTTTCACTTTTCCCGTAACATCGTCCGACACTGAACCCAGTCTGTCGTCATTCATCCATGCAAAAAACACTTTCAAATGAGGCAACCATACCCACTTAGGGGACAGGAAATGTGTCGTTTTTTTTGCAAGTGAGGCATATTGCAGAGGATAGTCTTGTGACTTTTACCGTCTTTGATTTATCTGCTTTAATGTTTAGCTGTTCTTCCAGTGTCTGAGTATAAGCATATAGTTACAAACTGTCAAGTTTTAAATCGTCGCTACTGAGGTGATTGCAAATAAACAGTGCTATTTGCAGTCCAGAATAAACACCCAAAGTCCCTCCGACAAAATAACACGGAATATTGTTGCACGGTTTTTTTATCCAGTGCAGTTGGAAAAAAATGCTTCAGCATGTTGTTGTGGACATACAACATCATGACTTCATTACATAGTGATAGCGTTACTTGCAGCTCAGCTGTTGTGTTTGCCCATTTGTTTGTGTCGAAGGTCTTTAAACCATAAGGTTACAGATTCTATTCCCGCAGAGGACACTGCCTTTGGACCACTTACCAAGGTGTTAACTTGAACTGCTACTGTATAATGCTGCAGTATACTCTGAAATATTTGCACAAACCGATGAGTCAAAATCTTATAAACTCTTACATATGCAGTGAATGCATTGATAACCTTACAACAATAATGCATGTCCATGTATGCAAACAGACCTTGGATGGCAAGTGAAAAGTTAACACTCACAATCGATGTAGAACTTGGAAAAAATGGGACCAAAGTGACTTTGGCAAGGGCAAAATCACTATAGGCATATGACTGGGTAAGAACATCTCCAATGTGGCAAAGCTTGTGAGGTGCTCCCAGTTAGTAGTAGTGAGTACTTACCAATGGTGGTTCAAGGATGGACAAATCACAGACCAACGACAGGGTGCCAAGTGCCCAAGGCTCTTTGATGTGCAAGGGCAACAAAGGCTATCCCTTCTGGTCAGAACTGACAGTAGGTCGACTATGGCATGTCACAGAAAATTTTAATGATGGTTACAAAAGGAATAAGATCAAAAAAAAAAAAAAAACAGTGCATCATACCCTGTTTGGTTTGGGGTTTTGTAGTCCTTGGATGTAGACCAAAGTCCTCCAAGAAATGAAAGATAACACCTTTGGAATATGAATATTTTATATTTATATACAGACACTGTACACTGATGCTCATAAAAACTGGAAAAACAATCTTTGGATTAACAAATTGAGAACCTGGGTAAAATTACCTCTAATTAACAAGATGCAGACATGAGCCGTATGCAGTTAAATATGCTGGAGAAAAATCAGAGACAGAAAAGAGGTGAACATTAAACTCAGCTGCCATTCAACTAATTTTACTCATCTTCTCCTCTGATCTGCTTCCTCACAGCTTATTAGCATAGCCAGTTAACGCTGAGAGACAGGAAAAGGTAAACCAACAGCAGCCAATACCCAGCAGGCAAAAACGATCAACAAAAAATATCCTTGTCCAGCGAAAGCCACTGTAATGAACTTAAGTAATTTATATATAAAACATTCCTTTAAAAAACCACGAAATGGTATTTGCCTCCTTCCCAATTTCTTCTCTTGTTGCTTATTTCTCATATTTGAATGTGTCAGATCTTCCAACTAATAATAATATGTGACAAAGATAACATGAGTAAAGTCAAAATGCAGTTTTTAAATGATCACTTCATTTACTGAAGGTAAAGAGTTATTCAGAACCTATCTGTGTGGAAAAAAAATAATTGCCCTCTAAACCAAATAACTGGTTGTGCCGCCCTTGGCAGCAATAACTACAATGAAATGTTTGCAATAACTGATGGTGAGTCTTTTACATCACTGTGGAGGATCTTTGGCTCTCATGCAGAGTTGTTTTAATTCAGTCACGTTGGAGGTTTTCTAGCACTAACTGTCTGTTGAAGATCATGTCATGCATATCAATTGGATCCAAGTCAGTACTTTGACTAGGCCACTCCAAGACCATTATGTTCAGTATGTTTCTTTTGCACCATTCAGAGGTGGCCTTGGTTTTGTACCTTGGACCATAGTCCTTCTGCATAACCAAACTGCATTTGAGCTTCAGGTCTCAAACTGATGGCCGGCATTCTCCTTCAGAATTTTCTGTTACAGAGCAGAATGCATGGCTTCATCAAATATGGCAAGTTGCCCAGGTTCGAAAGCAGCAAAGCAGCCACAGACCATCATAGTACCGCAGTATTCCTGTGTTTGACTGTTGTTATGATTTTTGTACTTTAGAATGCTGCAGAAGCTCAAGGCCAGATGTAATGGGACCAATGTCTTTCAAAAAGTTCCATTTTGGCTCATCAGTCTGCAGAATATTATCCGAAAAGTCTTGGGGGTCATTAAATGTCTGTTGACAAATGTGAAACAAGCTTTTGTATTCTTTTCGGTCAGCAGTCATTTTTTGCCTTGCAGCTCTTCCATGGATACCATTTTTGCCCAGTCTCGCTCATTGTAGTCTCATGAACATTGAGCTTAACTTAGGACAGAGAGTCCTGAAGTTCATTAGATGGTCGTCTGTGTTCTTTTTTGACCATCTGAAAGAATCGTTGAAGCGCTGTTGGAGCACCATTGGTTTGCCTGCCACTCCTGGGAAGGTTCACCACTGTTCTAAGTCCTCTCCATTTGTAGAAAATGGTTCTCACCGTGGTTTGGTGGAGTCACAGAGCCTCACAAATAGTTTTGTTAATGCTTTTTCCAGACTGATAGAAGTCAAAGACTTTCTTCCTCATCTGTTCTTGAATTTCTTTATATTGCAGCATCATGTGCTGCTTTCTGCCTTCATCTCATTGCCAGACACGGTTTACTTAAGTTATGTTTAGATTCAACAGGGTCTGCAGTAATCATACTTGGATTTGTCTATTGAAATTGAACTTAATTATTGCTTAAATTGTTTTAATTGGTTGATTTAGTAACATAGGGGGCAATTACTTTTTCATATAGGGCCAGGTTGGTTAGGATAGCTTTTTTCTTCAATAACTGAAATCGTCGTATAAAAACTGCAATTATGTGGGTTTACTGGAGTTACCTTTGTCTTATATTAAAGTGTAGGAGTGGCAAATGCTCAAAAATTAAAGAAATAAGGAAGAGAAAAATACTTTTCACAGCATTGTATATGTATAATTTTCACACACAATATCGAGCGAAAAATGCTTCCACTATCAGAAAGTAAAAATTCCCAACTGCAGTAGAGTTCTGTGAAAAATCAAACTCATACAAAAATATAAATAAGCCTGGTCAGTTAAAAAAAAATTGAAAATGTACAAATACTACATTACTTTTATAACAAGAGAGCTGCATTGGCTTTCTACACTAGCCTCAGAATATGCTTCACTTCGATGGCCTATCACGTGTACCATAGACAATGAGCCACACAGCACTGCCTCGTCACGCAGTTAACTAAAGCTAACAGCAGACTTTTTTTTTTTTCACTGAAACCAACATTCATTTCACTGTGATGAAATATCAATACCAAATTCAAGTAGAGCATTTATTTTACACCAAGATGCATAAAAATTGAGGTTTGTAGGTCTCAACGGAATCATTTTGTATTTCCCCACATATTGAATAAAAGGCAAGGTCTTTAAAAGGGACCTTCAGTTTTATTACAGAACTGTAGCCTGTTCAAGCAGCACCTCCATTTTCTGAAGAGCACCTTCACTGTATTTAAGAGAAACTCCAGGAAATAAGAGGCACACGAGGGCTCCTGTTTCTGGAGGTGAGCTTTCCATGGACATACCACCTACTTTGAGTTGGAGAAGTGCTTATACAAATGTGCTGGTGAAGTTCTCATCTGAACCCAACCCCCTGAGGCTGAAGAATCAGAGGTTGTATTGCAGAAAGTATTCCAAACAGCTGTATGTCATAAGAAGGACTGGAGTCGTTTCAAATAAGTACCAACTGTGTTACTCCTATTTAGTGCTCATATTCCCTCTTGTGTATCTCTACCGGCAAAGGTGAAGCACCATTTCAGGAGACGTCATTTTCTCCGATGAGGTATGTTGGTTTTGGTGTATGTTGGTAAATATTATATTCTTTTTCCAGGATTTTTCAGGCTGATGTGATGTAGTTGTTCTCCACTTTAAGTAGCTTTACGAGTTCCAGGTCAAGGTAATATAGCTTTTCCAGGTGATGTGACGACCTTTTGCGAGTGATGTAAGTGTTTTCCAGGTAAAGTGATGAAGGTGACGGCACAAACCAGAGAGCTTCATGAGGCCTTTATGGCGTTGCCTAGGCATTGCAGCTTTATTTCAAGTAAAGATGCAAGGGAAAAAATATTTCCTTCGATCCTTGTACTCCGAGATGAACCCAATGTCCCAAGGCCTAAGCTGGGATGTTGCCGACATTCCAGGGCCAGAAACTTAAATAATTTCACTGTTCAAAATTAAAGCATCAGGGCGATCCCAAAGTCCCCAGTCCAAAATAAGGGACGTTCCTGACATTTCAGGGCCAAACCTCATGACAATCCTAACATTCAGAGGCTAACCCATCACGCAGTCCCACAGTACTGGAAATGGAAGGTCAGGACGTTCCTGATGTTTGGAGGTAGCTCTGCAGCTTGCGGACAGTAGTTCTGTCCAAGGAGCAGAGATCAAAGTCAAAGGTGGTGTTGGTGAGGTGAAAATGCCCCGTCTCTTCAATGAGGTTCACGATCTAGAAAATCAGGGAGAGAGATGCAGTGGATTAAAATACAATACAATATCGAAAGGAGGACAGGGATGCACACGCCAATGCTGCTTTAGGGCCCTATTTCACAAAGCAGGATTACAAAGTTTACTGGACACCAGCACTGAATAAAACTTGAAACTCATAAAACCAGAACATGAACAGAAGTGAAAAAAAGAGCTGCTCAGGGTTTGCTCCACGCAGTTAAACCAGGTAGGTAATCCAGGGGCCTGTACAACAAAGTAGGACCTATAATTCAAATCGATAACACACAAACAAGCTTCAAACACCTCTCTAAATTTTATTCCATGTTCAAGACTAGGTTTTACTCAGTGCAGTTACCCAACTAACTTCGTAATCCTGCTTTGTGGCACAATGCCCAGCCTTATAGAGATAAACCCTCAACACATTTATGCTCATCAGTACTTCCTATTTTTATCAAATGCAACCCGGAGGCTATGCTTGTGCAATATTAACAGTAATGGCAGCCAGATTCACACTGGCCTATAGAGTAGTCACACAATAGCCCCAGGGTCCTACCTGCTGTAGAACATGCCTCTCCCTCAGCGCCATTAGTCTTCTGTGCAGGTCCACTAGTTCATCCAGGTATGCCTGTCACCCAGAGTACAGCCAAACAGGGGGGTCAAGGAGTCACATCCACTTTTCCTTTCCAAAACATTTCACTGGCTCAGAAACTACTTTTCACTTATTAGTCATGCTTGAGTTTTGATACGAGTCAACTTCAGAATGAATATCAGTGCTAGCAATAATAAAAATAGTTAAACCTTCAGATTTTTTTATTCCCAATTTCACCGAATGAACACACAAAAACTCAACTTGACCATTGACTCATGGAAAAAGGCAAGATAATGCAGCGTACGGGCAATTCACTCTTTCATTTTTAAAAATCACAAGATGATAATAATAAAAAAGTATTATCAGAGAAAAAAAATCTAAATAATTATTACCATGCCACAACCACCAAGACATCCAAAATACAATGGCAAAAAAGCAGTAAGCTTAAATTGGACCTCTGCAGTTTTTGGCTTGCGCACAATTCAGATTCATTTACAGTTGAGGTCAGAAGTACATGTAAACCTTAGCCATATACATTTCAGCTCAGTTCTTCACCATTCCCAACACTTAATCTGAGTTAGAATTCCTTGGTAAAGCTCAGTCAGCATCATTACTTTGGTTTAAGTCTGCGAAATGTCAGAAAAATTTTTGAGAGAATGATTTGTCTCAGCTTTTATGTCTTTAATCACATTTTCAGTGGGTCAGAAGATTAGATGCACTTACTTAGTTTTTGTAGGCATTGCCTTTAAATCATTTAACTTGGGTCAAACTCTTTGGATTACTTTCCACAAGCTTCTCACAATAATCGGCAGGAATATTGGCCCATTCCTTGCTCGCACATGATTTTACATTTTAGTCCACTGATCTTCAATTTGACTGAAGTCAGGGCTTTATGATGGCCACTCCAATACCTTGAATTTGTAGTCACCACAACTTCGTAAGTATACTTGGGGTCATTGTCCATTTTGAAGACCCCGTTGCCACCAAATATTAACTGCCTGGCTAATGTCTTGAGGTGTTGCTTCAATATATCTGCATAATTTCCCTTCCTCATGAAACCATCTATTTTGTGAAATGTACCAGCAAAGCACCTCCACAACATGATGCTGCCCTCCCCGTGCTTAGCAAAGCACCTCCACAACATGATGCTGCCCTCCCCGTGCTTCACAGTTTCGATGGTGTTCTTCGGCTAGCAAGCCTCCCCCTTTTTCCTCAAAACAAAACGATGAACATTATGGCCAAACAGTTCAATATTTGTTTCATTAGACCAGAGGACATTTCTCCAAAAACTAAGATATTTGTCCCCATTTACAGCTGCAAACTGTATTCTGTTTTTTTAGAAACAAGGAGAAATTCTAGGCAACAAGAAACCGTTTGAGAGTGCAGCCATTCACTTCTGGAAAACACTGGGCAAAAAATTATCCCTGTGAAGCTGGCTTTCTCAAACTCTATCTCTATCAATTACCAGTAATAACTGAGCTAATTAACAAATGAGACAAAATACTGGAGAGGACTTTTTCTTTCTCAACCCGGAATTCCCACCTCTGTTGATATTAGAATGTTCTATTGAGAAAATTCTAATCATGAGTCCACAGAAGAAATGTATGCCAGCAGTGAATGGTCACCTTGTCATTCTCTGCATTTCTCGCTTTCTTATCCAGCTTGGTTTGCTTCACTGGGCTTCTTCCTTCCGCAATCTGCATGGCAACAGAGGATTGAGCTATCACCAGCCAGACCTCAGATTTAAACTGACAGCGTGTTCCCTGTGAAACACGCAGCTTTGTCTGTGGGGTTACAGGTGTATCAGATAGAAATTCCGATTATACTCTTTGATGCAGGATTTTTTTCTGGAACCCATGTATGATGCACGATCATGTATTTGCAAGTTTTATATTGTATAGCAATCAGATAAGTAAGCATGAACTCTCTGAGCCCCCATACATACACACTCTGTCCTACCAGCACTAATGGATGAGTTAATCATGATGCAACTGACTAAGCCACATCACAGTCACTAACCAAAGTGTTTTTTTGTTTTTTTTTTTGGTGTCACCAAACTTATGCCAGACCCCAGAGCAGTGTTTTGGCAAAGTTTGGAGGCTATGGCATGATTTTCGTGCATGTGCTAGATCTGACGGTGAAATCACAGAGAGATCGTCACATTAATTCTGAATAGTCAGCAATTTCCTGCCAGCACTACATGCAATTAGGCAGACAGTTGAATCTCAAGTGTGTAGCTCTATTTCTGGGGGTGTTCCATGTAAATGATGTGGCACCAGTGGGGGTGTCATTAAATGAGATCTTGCCAGGCGATATTTGGTATTTTCATGAAATTTAATGTCATTCGCATATGACAAACGGAGCCACATTAAAACTGAAGTGCAACCTATGTTTGATAAAACCACAAGCTGGAGCCCAATTTGCTCAGTACTATGCCTATTGTGGGAAATCTTCCAGGTAATAAAATAATAATTAAAGCCATTATTATAAATAATGTATCCATGATTATATCATGTATCACTGTATAATTATCAATGTAAAAATCGCTTTTCTGGCGGGGATACATTTGGGATTGATAAAAATGCAAGTTGAAAGTGCATTCCTGGCTAATGTCGTTTAAACACATGCATTTGTGTGCACAACCAAACATAAATCTACCAGCTAAATTAGAGACCTAAAACTTCATAATCTTCACAGCGATGCTAAATAATGAAATGGGTCTGTATTCATTGGGTAACTAGGCAAGGGATCCCTGACCTCATCAATCTCATACAGCAACAGGATGGCTGGATCCCTTTGTGCTTACCAGGTTACCACAGTAATCAACGAGCAGGCAGATCCCTGAGCTCACCTGGTGTCTGCCAGGGTTCAGCCGGACTGGGGGGTCGTTCCACAGTGAAGGCGAGGAAGCCGTGCTTTTTTCACTCTGTCCACCGTCGCTCAGACTTACCCTGTCCAAAATGGAACGTGAAACATGCACTTCAGAACCAATACAAGCTATGCTGGGTGGCAAGTTTTTAAGAAAATTGAAAAAGGAAAGAATTGCTGCGAGTCGTTAGTTTTGACTGTTTGTTGTTGAGTATTGCCTGACTTCTGCTTTCATTATCTTCTAGATGCTTTTTTTTTTTGGTAGTGAATATTTTTTTATCAGTAGGAATTTGAGTCAAAAACAGTGAACACCATTAAACTTAATTTGTTTCTTTGATTTACTGAGGTCTGGATTTTAAGTGACAGTTAACCATGTTTTCCCTTACCAAGAGGATTAGCTATCCAATCATAAAGTTTCATGAGTAAACAATGATCAAATTCAACCTTCTATATGGTCAGTTCACACTGCAGTCCAGTTAAAAGCTGTGAACAGATACTATTACTCATTTGGTACTGAAAGTCAATCTTACTGTGCATTCTGCTGCAGCACATTGTGCTTAAACACCACTTGGCACATACGTTCATCATGCATCACAGAGGTGGTACATTTTTTTCCCCCGAGCCACCCTTTCTTGCCGTCCACATAAGAAAGTTTGTAGCAGGATATCCACTCGATTTACGTGGCGATAGATTTATGAAGACAGAGGCATGCGCCAGCCCTCGAGTCAGGACAGCAAATCACGGCATAATGAAATTCGTGAAAGAGTGGGGACCCCATAAAATGGAGTACCACACAAAATATATTAAAACATGACAGACAGAATACTGCCCAGATTCTTTTTTTCACAGTTCCCGAGATTTACGTATTAATGCGAGAAGACACTGAAAACCTATTCAAGCTGCATAGTATGTAGATTTGACTTTTTGTCCTATAACAAAAAAGGAAGAAGCAGACCTGATCTTTAAGACCATTTGTGATGATTAAACGCAGGTCTGCTTCATTCAATAAAGTTCTTGGTGAATTATGCATTATGATTGATTTCAAAGTGTAATCATCAACCAAATACACAGATTTTAAAACAACAGATTCCAAATATTACAGGAAAAATAATTACAGAAAATTTTAGTCAACTAAATTGAATTTGACATTATCACAAAGTTAATGCTTCCTCTTTGTGTTTTTATGCTGATTCAGGTGCAGGATGTATTGTAACCATGACAATTCGGACTGTTCCCCACAATACAGGGTGGCTATACTTTTGCTTTATTTAAACAATTATACAGGTGCTGCAACAAGAGCTACAAATGAGACATGATTAGATGAATTAGTATATGAGTATGTTAGTATATACAGCAAGGGCTCCGGCAGGTACAGACCTGCGGTGTCGATGAGACAGGTGGGGGTGTAGTGGTCTGTCCAGGTCAGAGTGCGTCTCACTGTCATCCTCCTCTTCCTCCTCCGACTCCTCATTCTCATCAGAGTGCAAGTCCTGAACTATTGGCCGCAAGGGATCCAGCACTGAGAGCAAGACAGACGGAGAGATGTACAAGAAATACATCAAAAAATCATTGACAGCAACTCAAAATATCAACAATGTAAATAGAGCAGTTTGTACTCTGTGAGCAGGGCTATCCTGGAGGGAATACTGATTAAAACTGTATCTCACAAAGCAGGTTCACTGTGTAAACACAGAACTGCTCCATTTACATAACTGGGATGGTTCCAGTTTTTAACCGGACTAGATGTGCTAAATCCCATTTGAACTGTAAGTGTAGGTTTGTGTACATGCATGTGCCTGTTCCTTTCCCCTCCATTTTTGCTATATTTTCTTAATTACTTGTTGCATTTTTGTAATTCCGTTTACTCTTGTTATGAGGACAAAATTTAAACTATATGAATCAGTTATCTTGCAAATTTTTTGAAGGGTGAAGCAGTTTAGGAAACTGCCATCTTGTTTGTGCACTTTCATGTTTGCAGTTCTAAGCAAATTAAATGCTTTCTCTTCTTTTTTGCTAGCAAATGAACAAATAAAATGAAAATGGGAGCCTGCATGTGAGCTGTCAGTTGTAATAATCACTGCTTTTTCAGCGTGTTATGCTTAGTTCCCACTGTCGTGCGCTCCGTTACGAATGCCACAATTGGCCATTCGTAGCTGATCGTGGAACTTCACTGAAATTTCAGGTTTGGATATGAGGTGATGCGATGATCACGATTGACAATTAATCGTGTTGATCGTAGGAAATTTTTGAACCATCCAAAACTTTTCTATCAACACGATTGCCACGACTGACCTCAAGATCTATTAAGATCTGATAGGATCACCACAATTACTCCACGATTAAGACCACGATTTCAATCGTGCCGCGAATCGTGATAGTGGGAACCTAGCATTAAATGTTTGCAGAGGACTAGGTCTTATGAATGTTAATGTGTACTTTCAATTATAAATTCAAAAACTAAAATCAGCATCACATTTCAAACTGTGCAAAATAAAACAGAGCATCAACTATGGCAAAGAACATTTACCTCAAATAGAGTAAAACTGCTTTCCAGGATTAACATGAAGTGTGTTAGTGCTGATTTGAAGCTAAAAATTTTACAGCGCAGCAGGCTAAAGGCAGCAAACATGGCATTATAGGATTGAATCAATTTGCTATGAATATAACTTTACATCAGGCAGCTCCATAATGGGAACCAAATGTATCTATTCACATTTCAGGAAAGAAAAAAAAAACACATCACAGCTCGCAGTGAGCAGCAAGTTTCGCAGCTGCTGGTAGAGGTTCACACAGCAAGAATCTCTGAGAAGAGTGCACACCTAGGATCTGTTGAGTGTTCAGGGCTAAAAATGAATGAGGTAAGACAACAGACAGGTGAAACCTGACAGGAGTTAATAGTAGATGGCATTATCACCACAGAGCAAGAAGGACCTGAGGCCTTCCTGTGGGGAGTTGGCAGCTTTCTGACAGAAACTTCAACTTTCTCCCAATGAACATACAGATTAGGCTAACTGGAGGCACTAAAGCCATTTCACCAATCAGACTGAATGTGTGAGTGAATGGAAAGCGTGATATGTGATGGACTGGAGTGTGTTCGTGCCTCTCAAGCAGTGCTTCCTGAGAGAGGATTTATCCCCAGCAGTTACAATGCGGATGATGAAAATGAACTGCACAGCAGTATATTTTATATTAAATTCACGTATTAATACAATTAACAATGTATTTTAAATCAGTGGAGGTACCACAGGATCTGAGAACAGAAATCATCAGGGTATTTGCGTATACAGCACACGGCATATTCTGTGATGTTGAGATGGAATACACATGAATAAAATATCCTTACAGAAATGGAATATGCTAAAAGGGGCAGTAAGTCAGGTGGTGGGGGTTGGAGGGTTGGGGGCGGCAGAATGAGTTTCTCACCTCTGTGTTTCTGAGAGGGACTCAGGCTGGATTTGGAGCTGCAGCTGGAGCTAGCTGGGCTAGGCTGGTCTGACTGCACAGGAAAAAATGTAAATACATAACATGGACAAAATACATAATAAACATAACATTCACACTTGATACATTTGACTTACCGTTTTTTTTTTTAAGTAACTTCCTGGTGCAGGTAATAATTGAACTGATGTTTATTTGTTTCTTTGAAGAGCAGAAACTCTTAACACAAACCAAGGGAAGAATAGTGTTGAGAACAGCGCAGTTCTGTGGAATAATCAACCTCAAGGCCAAAATTTCAAAATTGACCAAATGTGACAAATTATACATCATTTTAAAGCTTCCTGGAAACATACTTCATTTATTTACTAACACCCTTCAAGATCTCAGCTGTTACTTGCTACTGAAAAATTTGTTTTAAATACTGTGAAATAGGTAAATATTTCAACTCTGAAAGTCATGCTTATTTTTTAGCCCAATAAAACACGCTGTTAAAGTGTCCGCAATGTACGTCTGATACTGCGGGCCTGCCCAATACCAGGTACGAGCCAACACAGATTTCGTCACAATCATGAGGGATGGGCATAATATTAATGCTAATGCTCTTGCTGTATTTCTAGCTCCACATCACTCCCTCCAGAACCATGAAAAGCAACAGTGGGGCTAAATACAGACACTTGCCCACGACACCACAAAAACTGCAAGGCTGCAGAAGTAGTTTCGTTTTTTGCAAAAGGTTTATAATGCAGAGGTCAACACTTATGGAGAATGGTGAAACAATGTGATCAGAGTTGCAGTGGAAAAGAATGTATTTGCTGATACAGGCAAACGAGGTGTTTTAATAAACAAGTCAGCAAACACACTTTGAACAAACTCAAAAACACCAACCTCACCTCACTTAAGGCTAGGACTTCCCCGCTAAAAAGGGTGTGGAGTTGTCACCATGGAAACAAAAGTCATAAAACCCTGGGAATGTTAAATCATATCGCGGAAAGGAAGGTGACAAACAACAGCAGGCGCAGTGGCTTATTGGAGGAATGGCAGCGAATTGTGCGGGTCATAAACCCGCATCATTATCTCTCCAGGCTGTCTCCATGCAGGGTGGCTCTGATGGGGTTTAACTGCCCCTCTCAACCACCCTTCCATAAATAAGAAACAATTCACCCCCCCGCACACACACCTCCTAACAGCACAGCAGGTTTAAACTCCCATCCAGGCCCATGGCATGCTCAAATCCACAGCAAAAACACCAAACAGAGCTCTGCAGCCAGAACAATTTCAGCTTTCAAAAACTTCCACTCTTTTGGAGAAAAACTCTCTAGATTTTTTTTCAGCTTCTAATGATATAAATAGTCAAAAGAAAAAAAAATATGTGATAAACTGCAAACTAAATTATCTCAACAGATTCTATAGCCGCACAAACACTTCTGACAATATTTTTCCATAGGAATAATTACTCTGAGAGCAGGCTGAAATAATTAATACAGATCTCGGTAACTGCTAATGCCTCCATTAATAAATCAGTGAATTTTGGAAAAAAAGTCCCTCGATAGGCAGAGTGAGAACTGTGTAGAGTGAATATAATAAAATCAGATAATTGAGCTTCTCTGATGAGTTTCTCATTCATAATCAGATCTAAAAGCTTTTGTTTTAATGTAAATCTTCAGAAGATGTCTGCACAAAGCGAGAACCAGGGTTTCATTTGTTCACAGACCTAATTAATAAGACCAAAAACCAAACTCTTCATTAGAACTTCAAAAAATTATACTATTTCTAATACACAGGCCATAAACATGTTGTAAAATCACAAATCACATGTTCCAAAAGCTGAATTAAGGGACACCTAATTAATTCTGAAAGCAAAAAGCCTATTTTACAAAGTCGGAACTAGGCTCTGCTTGTATGTCTATGTCACCTCTGAAATCAGGGACTGTGGGTGATTCCCCATAAAATTGGACAGTGAATGTGCTTACCGGCTGCTCAGAGTGCCTGCTCTTGGCAGACTGTACCATGGCACTGGAGGCTGTAGTAATATTCCAATGAGAAAAAAGTCAATCCAACAAACATCCATTAAAAGATAATCCCTCCATGGCTGGAAACCCGAACGGACTATTTAAGTCAATCCCAATTAATTTGTATGCATTCCTCCCAGACGATCTGACAGAGAGAAGCAGCTGGAACACTCTCAGATCAAATACTGCTGTTTTACTTCTCTTTTTATGGACAATGAGAATAAATAAATAAATTCATTTTGAAATCTGCAAGATGGCAGCTTTATATCTTAAAAGACAGGCCTGTTCATGACTGAACAACCACAATATTAAGAACAAACTACCCACCAGTTAACTGTATATGAGAAGGTAATCTACACATGAATAGTTTTCTCCGTAAACAAAGCCAAGGGATTATCTGAATTGACGAAACCTGCGAGCCAATAAGAATGTGTCAAACAGCCGCGAGTGCGAAACTTGACCGTAAAAAGTAAATCTGCGGCACAGTTTATCTCATCCCTGTCTCTATGAATATACACACACATGTACATAAATAATATGTATGAGCATACACAGTATCATATACAGTATCCAGAATTGTTAGCAGAAAGTCATTTCTGCCTTAATTACTAAGTCAATCAATTGAACAAATTTAATACACAATTGAGTTTAATTTCTCGAGAAATACCTAGGAATGGTTACTGCCAGCCCTAGTGAGTCCAAACATCACATAAATAGAGTCACTCTGGTAATATGAAGTAGGCAAAAAGCAGTATATCATGCTTTTATCGAAATAAATCCAACTGGTTGTGACTGTAACTGGTTGTGCCACCCTTGGTGGCAACAAATGCGATTAAAAGTTTGTGATCACTGGCAATGAGTTTTTTATATCGCTGTGGAGGAATTTTGGCCCATTCTTCTTTGCAGAATTGTTATGTTTCTGCCATACTGGAGGGTTTTCGAGAATGAACTGCCTGCTTAAGGTGATGCAATAGCACTGTAATCCGATTCAAATCAGGATGCTGACTAAGCCACTCCAAAACCTTTTCTTCTTTTTCTGTTGAGCCATACAGAGGTGGACTTCCTTGAGTGGTTCAGATCATTGTCCTGGTGCATGACCCAACTGCGCTTGTGCTTTAGGTTGCAAACTGATGGCCAGATATTCTCCAACAGGATTTTCTGGTAGAGAGTTAAATTCATGGCTCCATCAATTATGACAGGTCGCCCAGGTCTTGTAGCAGGAGAGCAGCCCCTGATCACCACACAACCACCACTGTGTTTGACTGTTGGTGTGATATTCTTATTGTGAAATGCTGTGTTAGCTTAATCCCAGATGTAACGGGAACCATGTCTTCCAAAAGTTCTACTTCTGACTCATCAGTCCACAGAATATTACCCCAAAAGTCTTGGGGGTCATCAAGAAGTTTTTTTGGCAAATACGTGATAAACCTTGGTGTTCTTTTTGGACATCAGCGCTTTTTGCCTTGCAGCTCTCTCATAAATGCCATATTGTGGAAATGTGAAGACTGACCTTAACTGAAGCAAGTGAAGCCTGCAGCTTTTTGGACCTTATATTTGGGTTCTTTTGGGACCTCTTGGATGAGTAGTCAATGCGCTCTTGGACGAATTTTGGTAGGCTGGCCACTCTTGGGAAGGTTCACTAATGTCACAACTATTCTCCATTTGTATATAATGGCTCTCACTGTGTTTAACTGGAGTCCGAGAGCCTTAGACTTGGCTTTGTAACTCTTTGCAAACTGATAGATGTCAATGACTTTATTTTTCATCTGTTATTGAATTTCTTTGGATTATGGCATAACGTGCCACTTTTGCCCACTTCACATTGCTTGACAGGTTCTATGCAACCCCTAATAAGTTTTCCCTTAAGTATAAGTTCAAAGTCAGTAAAAGCATTTTTTTTCATATTACAGGACAATTTCATATACATATTTTGTGTCTGCTAGTTTCACCGCTACAATAAAGCTACATCACACTTAGGGAGCTTGTCAATATACTGAACGCATTCAAATTTGAACAGGCGTTCAAAAATGAACAAGTCTCCGCTCGTGTTCAGCTAAAAAACGAATGGCAGAGTGTTCAAAAATGAGCGAGCACGCGTTCATTTTGCGTTAAAAAATGAACAAGCATTCGTTCATTTTTGACCGGACGGCATCCAAAAATGAAGGCAGCTACCCTCTCTCGCGTTACAAAATGAATCTGCTCTCCACTACGCAAAATTTACACCAACATGCGTAAATATTTCCGTCTTACGAGAAAAAAATTCCCCGTCTCCCATCCTGCAGAATTTAGAAGTATATTGTAAGGTACATGCCTATTAAATGACAGTTTTCACGTCGACTAAAAAATCCTACCAAATCTCCAGTTTCGAGATTATATCTTTACCAATCGTCAATCTTCCTCTGTACGCTTACACTTTTCATCGAGTTTGATAAGATGCTTTAACACATTCCACACTCAAGACCGGAGATAAATTGTGATTCAATGGTACCGGGGTACGTTCAGTCAGCCAAAACATTCAAATGTTGCTGTGTGAATACTTTTCGGGGAACGCAGTGTCTACGTGTCCGAAAGTCGGAAAGCGTTTTAATATAACTCCGTGTCCAACAGTCGGATATTTTCAATATAACTCCGTGTCCGACATTGTTTACTGTTTATAATTTCTTTAAATCTACTGAATCTTTTAGATATTAAGATGAGTACTTGAATTTTTTTTGCTTGTTTAAGAGGGAGTCGCTCAGTTCTTCAAGATGAGTTAGTGACCGAGAAGACATCAATCAA
Organism: Gymnothorax javanicus; assembly: GCA_029692085.1. Taxonomy (NCBI): domain Eukaryota; kingdom Metazoa; phylum Chordata; class Actinopteri; order Anguilliformes; family Muraenidae; genus Gymnothorax; species Gymnothorax javanicus. The sequence continues at coordinate 13,481,187 of CM056209.1, read as the reverse complement.
TGTTTCTGTTTTTGAATTCCAGCTCTGCTCAATAAAATTTTGTGTTCGATTTCGAAAATGCATTGATAGCGCGGGACTTTGTGCATTTCATCTGTCTTTCCATTTAAGATAGACAACAGTCTTTATTCGACATCCTTTGAAAATTAGTCAGATGGATCGAACAGATTCACCCTTTATTTCCACACCAAAGATAAAATAGTGCTTGTGAATTGTGAATAGTGCAATGTCAATGACCATTGACATTGTGAAGCACTATTTTATCTTTGAAATTTATTTTTGAATCTGTGAATCTGTTCGATCCATCTGACTAATTTTCAAAAGAGAGACCGAATAGAGACTGTTGTCTATCTTCAACGGAAGAAACCGGACGAATAAAAAGACCAAGAAAAGTCGATAGCTATCAACTTGCATTTTGTGAAGGTCGAACACAAACATGGCAAAGTTTGTAGCTACGTCTAATAATTGCTGGAATACTCGAAAAATTAGAACTTTTATGACTTTCAGACACGGAGTATTTTAGGATCTCTGTCCGACAGTCGCTAAATTTGTCATAAATGCGCAAAGTCCCACGCCAATGTCAACTCACTTTATTGAGCAGAGCTTAAACAGAAACATTAATTGAAATTCTCGGTACTGATTTTGAAGAACTGAGCCCTCTTATCAAAACATTCATGTTTAATATCTAAAAGATTCAGTAGATTTGAAGAAATTAAAAACAGTAATCGACTGTCGGACACGGAGTTATATTGGGACCATCCGACTGTCGGACACGGAGTTATATAAAAACCCCGTCCAACTTTCAGACACGTAAACACTGCGTTACTCGCATGAACATTGCTTCCGTGTGGTGTCAGTATGCCACTTTTTCCTTCTTATATAAAAAAACATTTTAGAATTCCAAATCATGATGTGACCGCTAGGCAATTTGTATGCAAAAGATTGTAAATGAATTAAATTAAATACATTAAAATTATAGTTTACGCATTGTATCACATCATTTGCGCGACAGCCCAAATTTAATTCTACTATTCTGTGAGTATAAGAACTAGGATAACTTAGTCCCGCTCATATCAACTTGCAAAATTATCTGCAATATGAATCCTTTCTTTTTACACCTGTGAACGCGCAAGCCAAAAAAAAAAAGAAAAATGCCACACTTTACAGCCCACTACGTACACGATGAGTTCTGCAATGATATTCAGATTTTATTCCATTGATTGACGCAGATTTTGTACCATTTGTCATAATATATATTGTTATAATTTATTGTACAGTATTTTTTTCAGATTGAAGTCACAACACATGAAACCGCTGCTCTGTGGGAGCTGCCGACGACAAGTCCAGATCTAGATAAGCAGATGAGCAAAGTAAAACCTCTGCATGTGCACAGTAGGCTATTATAAAATCAGCATGTCTGAATGTTAATAAATATTTATCTCCCCCCCTTCCCCCTTTATGAATATAACCCTTATTATAATGGTTCAATTAATGAATAAGCTTGATTGCAAGATAAACGACTAAGTAGTCTTGTGATGCCATGGGGATTAGCTGGTTCAGGGATACGAGATCACGGAGTGAGACCTGAATTCATGCGACACGCTGGAATACCGGTGACAAGACTTTTGGATGATGTGCATGATTAATACTTAATTTGTTCAGTCAACTAAGTTCAATATGTTTTTGTTTAGATAACCGGAATATGTTTTTGTTCACCGAACAGGAGTAGGTCGCATATAATCCCATTCCTGAAGCGTCACCTAAATTGGCAAATGAACTTTAGCAGACGGATTATACCCAGTATACGAATAAAAACTAACAATGACAATGAGAACAATTTCACTTTATATGAAAAAAAAACCTAACAGTGACAATGAGAACTATTTCACTTTAAGGAACTGAGAATTTAAAATAGGCCTGTACAAGCGTTTATATAATCCGTCATCCGTATTCAGTCGTCATTCACAAAAGAATATCCGCGCCCATAATCTAAAAGCTCTCTTCACTCATAGATGAACGCATCAGGCCTTGGGCAGGCATCGGAAGATGAACGCATCGGGAAATGAACGTATCAGAAAATGAACAGAAGGGTGTTCATCACCGAATGCAGTGACCAGGTTTGCAGCCTCGAACGAATCCAAAAATGAACAGGCGTCCGTTCAAAAATGAATGCGTTCACTGTTCAGAATATTGACAAACTCCCTCATACTGAGAGAAATAATCAAACCCTAGACATCTTGTTTTTATGGCCACAGCTTTACATAAAATAAATTAAATTATCCAGATCTTGTACATTATTTTACACACATTTCCCTGTAAATTAGTCTGACATATTTGGGACTGTTGGAAACGTTGGAATCTCCAATGGAAAAATAACACATTAAAAAAAAATCCAATAAAAAAATAGGCCTAAAGTTCTGCAGCTGAATACAGCAGCAGCATTTTACGGACCGTAAATGGGTCTGTTGCTTTGGGGTTAAGTGATGTTTAGACTCAAAAAGGCTGGCAGTAATCATGCCAGGGTGTGTCAAGTGAAATTGAACCCAATTATCAATTAAATTTGTTTAAATTTTTGATTAAGTACCTGAGGGAGACATTACTTTTTCACATGAGGCCAAGTAGGCTTGGATTGCTTTTTGCCTTCAATAAATGAAATCATCATTTAAAAACAGCATTTTGTGTTTAGTCAAGTTATTTTTCTCTGATATTAAAATTTGTTGGATGATATGAGGCATTTAAATGTGACAAAATGCATAAATGGAAGAAGCTGGGTTGAGGGCAATTCGTTTTCGACAGCACAGTATCTGAAAAGACGTGCTTATATGAATTTAACGTCAGTGAAGCCACAAGCTCTGTACTCACATATAGGCACAACTAGTTGGAGTTCAGCATTGTTTAAAAAAATCCTTTTACCACAGCCATTTAAAGCTAACATAAATTTTACAGAACACCTCATGAACCAGAAATCCATTCATTTTTTTATACACAATCTTATGGGAGACAATAAAAAAGATGTCCCTTCTCTATCCCTCTTCTAACTGCAATTCTGCAGAAAAGAACGGCGCTAGTTCAGAGACGCACTCGGCTTCCTGCCAAAATGCCACTCTTTTGATCAATGTAGACCATGGGACAGCAACTACCAGAGCTCTATAGTTACAGAGAAATCTCAAATCATCCAGAACGTTGAGACTAAGAGCTTTTATAAGGAAGCACGGCCTTTGACTACAATTGAAATTGGGGAGATTTGGGACAAAAGCGCTTCCTGCTTCTCTTAGTTTGGATTGTTCCCAGTTGTACTCTAAAGTTATTACCATTTCTACACCACGTGTATGATTACCAACCATTTCTTAGCCCCCCAAAAAAAGGCTTGAGTAGGCCAAACTTGGCCGAGTAGGCCAGCCTTATTACAGGCCAACCAAAAATTAAAAACATAAATGGTTCATAATTATAGGTACATCATATTTGCAGATATTTCAATCCAGTTTGATCTACATAATGCAAGAAAATAATTTCTCTAATTTTTTAAATATTACATATTTTTACAGCTTTAAAAGGAAAACAGACCAAATAATTTCATCAGAGAGCACACCTCCTACTAAGAGTCTGCAACCTTCAACTTTTAATTCCAGCTTCCTAGCACTCATTTTCAGTTACCTGGTCCATCAAATTAACTGAAACCATATTTGTGCTCTCGTAACAGACGAAAAAAGACTAAAGCCCTTGTCCATTGAGGGACTGTCAGAGGAAAAGCGCAAATAGTGATATGTTGCCAGCAGTTTCTCAATGAGCCGTATGTAGCCCTGTGACTGGTCATTGGGCCTCAACAGCCCTATTCAGAGAGCTGTAAATCTGGTTGAGCAGTGCTGATTTACAGGGCCTGTCTTTCCTGACTGAACTCCACAGGACGCAGTCATCTTTTAGGGCCCAATAAACAGACTTCAGTTGTGGTCAGGCCCCAGCAAGCTCCATTCAATGTATAGCGTCCACATCCCTGTTTTGCTTCACGATTAGCATACCATATGTGCAATAAGAGGAGAAATACCTACTGTTTGGTACAGACCACCCCCGCACCCCCCATGCCTCAAAACTGATGAGCCCCCCCAAAACATACCTCAATCTGGGATTTGAACCCACATCCTACCTCACACGAGCCCCAAACTCAGCTCCCTTCCCATCAATCTTGGATGTCAGGCCCAGCCAACAGGCTCGATGAATGCTACAAAGATTTGACCTCTGACCACACAAACTAGCGAGTACAAGCCCGGCTCTCTTTCAAATATGTGCAGGTGTCAAGAAGGCCTCGCTTCCCGCATCCCGGAGGTGTGATTATCGCCTTCAATGCAATGCACCAATCACAGAACACTAAGCACTAATCACAGATTACTGCACTCAGAGCATTTAAACACAGATCACCAAGCACAAAGCACTAAACACAGAATACTGAAGACTGAGCACAGAGCACTAAGCACTGAACGCAGCATTAATCACGGAATGCAGAACACAGAGCAAAAAACACAGATTACTGAGCACAGGAAAGTAGGTGAAAGCTTACAAACGCAGCACAGAGCACTAAAAAGAGGCCGCAAACCACTGAGCAGAGAATATTACCTTTGGACACTGAGCACAGAGAACACAATATACAGACCACAAAGCACATATCACAGCACACTGAGCACCACTTAACACAGAATACTGAGTACACATCACTAAGCGCAGAAAATTGAGCACTAAATACAGAGTAATACACAGAGCACTGAGCACAAATCATGAGCACTGAGCACGGAGCACTAATTACAGAAAAACAAAACATTGAGTACAGATTTTTATTTTTATTTTTTAAGCAGGGAGCGTGGACACAGTCTGTGAGATGCTGACAGCATTTCTCCCCGGTTCCCTGACGGCAAGAGAAGGAAAAATGCTGAGGCATTTTTCTCGGGCCCCTTTACCATCCCTGTGCCACAACCCTAAAACCATAAATCCCCTCTTGACCAGCAAACCCCCCCCAACCCAATAAAAATGCACCGCAAAAATAAAAGAGCACCGGCTGTCTTTGTGTGAGGTTTCTGAAGTCTAAGGGGGGGAGGCGATTCATGAGCTGTCATATGGAGTCCCGTGCTCTTTTTAGTGCCCTGACAGAGAGCCTGCAGCATTTCCTACTAAATAGCGCGTAAATCACCCCCCCAAAGGCATCCGTCACCCATGCACACTCCAACAGAGAGCCACCAGGAGGGAAGGTTCACTTTAAACTCTGTAGCACGGATTTCCAATCCCAGCCTCTGAAGAGTTCTGGTACATCCTTAAAATTAATTCAGCGTTTGGAAGTTCTTCAAAAGAAAGGTAAGAAAGTAGAAAGTTGAAAAGCAGTGCTCTAACTATCCACTCACAACACACTGTCAATTCACACTGCTCAGTCTTTGAGGTTCTTGGTACAAGGCAATCCCAATCCACACTGCCCATTGCTGCTACCAAGTTAATTTAATACATTATAAATGTTCTACTTTGCCTAATTTTAACTACAACCCCAATTACGAAATAGTTGGGACAAAGTCTAAATTGTGAATAAAATCAAAACGCAATGACTTTCAAATCACACCGGCCAGTATTTTATTCACAATAGAACAGAGATAACATAGCAAATGTTGAAACTGAGAAATTTTATCATTTTATCCACAAAATGAGCTCATTTCAAATTTGATGGCTGCTACAGGTCTCAAAAAAGTTGGGACAGGGGCCTGTTTACCATGGTGTAACATCCCCTCTTCTTTTTAACACAGAGTGGAGGTGTCTGGGCATTGAGGAGACAAGTTTCTCGAGTTTAGCCATTGGAATTTGATCCCTCTTTTGTTTAATACAGGCTTTCAGCTGCTGGAGAGTTTTGGGTCTCCTTTGACGGACTTTTCGTTTAATTATGTGCCAAATGTTCACAATTGGTGAAAGATCAGGACTGCAGGCAGGCCAGTTCAGCACACGGACTATTCTACTACGAAGCCATGCTGTTGTAATAGCTGCAGTATGTGGTTTTGCATTGTCCTGCTGAAATACACAAGGCTTTCCCTGGAATAGATGTCGTCTGGAGGGGAGCATATGTTGCTCTAAAGCCTTTATATACCTTTCAGCATTCATGGTGCTTTTTAAAACATACAAGTGTCCCACACCATATGCACTAATGCATTGCCATACCATCAGAGATGCTGGCTTTTGAACTGAACGCTGATAACAGGAGGGGTGATCTTTCTCCTCTTTAGCCCGGAGGACACGACGCCCATGATTTCCAACAAGAATGTCAAATTTGGACTCGTCTGACTACAGGACACTTTGCCACTTTGCTACAGTCCATTTTAAATGAGCCTTGGCCCACAGAACACGGCAGCGCTTCTGGATCATGCTCAACAATGGCTTCCTTTTTGCATGATGGAGTTTTAGGTGGCATCTGTGGGTGGCACGGCGGACTGTGTTTACAGACAGTGGTTTCTTGAAGTATTCCTGGGCCCATTTGGTAATGTCAATGACAGAATCATGCCAGTGAGTGATGCAGTGGCGTCTGAGGACCCAAAGATTACGGGCATCCAGTAAAGGTCTTCGGCCTTGTCGCTTGCGCACAGATTTTTCTAGTTTCTCTAAACCTTTTGATGATGTTATACACTGTCGATGATGAGACCTTCAAAGCCTTTGCAATTTGACGTTGAGGAACATTGTTTTTAAAGTATTCAACAATTTTTTTACGCAAACCTTCACAGGTTGGAGAGCCTCTGGCCATCTTTACTTCTGAGAGACTCCGCCTTTCTAAGACATCCCTTTTATAGCCAATCATGTTACACACCTGATGCCAGTTAACTTAATTACTTGCTAAATGTTCTTTCAGCTGATTCTCTTATATATTAATAGCTTTTTCAGCCCTTTTTTGCCTGTGTCCCAACTTTTTTGAGACCTGCTGCAGCCAGAAAATTCGAAATAAGTTCATTTTGTGGATAAAAATGTAAAATGTCTCAGTTTCAACATTTGAAATGTTATCTATGTTCTATTGTAAATAGCATATTGGCTCAAGTGATCTGAAAGTCATTGCATTTTGATTTTATTGACAATTTACACTTCGTCCCAACTATTTCGGAATTGGGGTTGTACTAATTAAGTTATCTTTATTGGCATTATTTTCACTATTCTCATATCAGTTCTCTAGCAGCTCTTTTAAGTTTATGTGCTGGCAACCATTAGCAAACACTAGCTAAAGAAGCTTCTTAACCAAAGCAACAGAGTGATGATAAATATGTTTTGAAAGCAAAGCACAAATTTTGGTAGTAAAGTGACTTTGGAATTCAGTGGATCCAATGCCATTCATGAAGATATGCATCTAAATAAAAACATCCAATTTTTCGACACCAGCTTGAAATAAAAGACTATGATCGAGAGGATTATGTGAAACTCCCAACTATCTCATCGCGATCATGCTTTGCACAGGACATTTTGGCAAAGTTTTCGGTTAGGGTTCTGTAGTCTTTTTGTTCAATCTCTTGCTTTTCTAGTTTCCTTATGAGTACAGGTTCTGTTTATCTTCAGTCCCACGTGTGTTTTTTACTTTTCCCTCCGTGCCTCTCCTCCCCTGTGCTCTGTAATTGTTTCTTGTTTTTAGTTTAGCCCATACTTGTGCTGTTAATTAGATCTTATAATTCTTTAAAAGTTTCCTCTTGTTGCCTTGTTTATTCACCCTGTCTCCACAGTTTCTCCCCTCGTTTTTGTGTTCGGTCATTCTGCATGTCTGCTCTTTTTGTGTCTTTAAGTCATCATGCTGTTGATGCATTATTTTGATGCCATCAACTTGCTGCGCTGCAGCGTCTATATTTATTTTCTCTGTCCCTATACCAGTCTGAAATCCACTCTTTTCCCATGCCAGTCTAAATTCCAGTCTGTTCCTGTGCCAGCGTGAAATAAAGTCTGTTCCTGTGCAGCTACCAGCCTAAAATCCAGTCTGCTCCTGTGCGACTCTGGAATCTGGTCAATTCCTGTGCCAGTCTGTTCCCCAGCTCCCCATCCTGACCCTGCCTCCGCCTTTGATTATGATTCTTTTATCTAATTTTGTACAGCTGCTTGTTCAATTAAAACTCTGCTTTGGGATCAGTACTCACTGCTGTCTGTGCTTGAGTCCACTGCTCTGTCTGACAAATCCATTTTGAGAATGTCTGCCTAGTATGGTAATATAATTGAAATCTAATCCTATGTTATAGATATCATAAATTGACAACATCTCGAGCACTGCTGTAAACTTCTGTATAACTAACACCTTCTTTCCCTGAAAACCGCACCAGAAGATGTCATGATGTCACCCAAGATCCAAGACTTGGCATCAGCCAGATTTTGCCATTGTCAAACACAGAAAAACAGAAGTAAGGTCATGAATGCCCACACATATCACAGCACTGACTCTAACACAGACCACAGCTTTTTGCATCATTCGTGACACTGGAGCCAAAGCCTTACTATTGCCCAGTCAAACAATCATCAAAGATTGACCTTCACAAAGCAAATACTCCAGAGCTAAAAGATCCCTGCTGAACTGGATCCTGACACAAACTGGGAAAGCATTAAAGCTGTAATTCATAACACTGCTCTACAGACCTTTGGTAGGAGAAATTGCCGAAACTTGGGCTATAACAACTTCTCCCTTCATATTATCCAACCAGAAAGGGCAAAAACATCTATCAATCATTCATCTAAAATCCAGACCTACAAGACAACCATTGGATTTTTATCTCACAGTCAAATCCACAGCTCAGAAAACAATCAGAAAATGCACTCAGGACTACTGAAAACATTCTGGGAATATCAAAGCCAACATTAAGTCAGCAACAGGCCCAACTACTTTGACGTCTGGAGGCCTCAAGAAAATGGATGTAACAACCATAGATGATAAATTACAGAAGCTTAACCATTGGATTGAACTTGTCACTGAACTACATGGAGCTGAGAGGAATATCTGCCATTAGACTCCTTCCAAACTCCCAGACTCTACACCTCTGGAGTATCTTGATGCCAAGCCTGAAGTAGAAGAGGTGATAACAACAGTGCAAAGTCTGAGCCGAGGAAAGGCTGCAGAATCAGATCAAATAACGGCAAACTGCTTCAGGCAGGCAAACTACCACTGGCCAATCATCTTTATCAATTCTTCTTGAAAGGCTGGACTTCAAAGCATGTCCCACAAGATTTTATAGATGCTAATATTTTCACTACATAAAAGAACAAAGGCAACCGTGGGGATTGCAACAAAAATCGTGTCGTCTCACTTTTGAGTGTTTCAAGGACAGGTACTAGCCTGAATCTTGTTCAAACGTCTACAAGACATAGCAGGAGCTGTATACCCGGAGTATCAGTGTGGTTTTCGGACCAAGTGCTCTACCACAGACATGATTTTAGCCATCAGACAGCAGCAAGAAAAATCAAGAGAGAAGCAACAGCCACTTTATATTGTCTTTGCTGATTTAACGAAAGCTTTTGACATGGTTGACCGGGACGCCTTGTTTCTAGTCCTTCAGAAAGCTGGCGGCCCTCCAACTTTCCTCTCACTCATCACATCCTTCCATGAAGGAATGAGCAGCATGTATGTGATGTATCTGATAAACCAACCATAAGCCGAGGAGTTAAACAAGGTTGTGTCTTAACTCTAAACCTCTTTAGCATTTATATCTCGTGCCTATTACATACTACACTGAAGAGGCATTTCTTCCCTCCCGTGATGATGGAGCCTATACAAATGTGCTGCAAAGCATTACATGTAAGAAGAAAATACAAATGAAATCTCAGCCCACTTGAGAAATTCCTATTTGCCAAGTGCATACATCGTGCTTCCCTTTTTCTAGTAGCCAGCCATTTTCAGTGGCTCATGGGAAACTCTAACTGCTTGTCACGAAACATGGCGCTTCAAATAGCCTACCTTGACAGCACCCTACATCACTGTGATGCAAAACATTAGGGAGGAAGATCCACTTTTAATTGCGTTTCATTTTCAAAAGTAGGAGGAATGTAGGGTGGAGACTGGCAGATAAATATTCAATCTTTAAATATGAAGAACGAGCCTGCGCTTGTTTATTGGTTCATTTTGCCTTATTTGATCAACAGCCCACTTATTTCAGTAACATACTGATTACAAGAAAAGGCATGTTTATGCTCTGGGAAAAAAAAAACGTAGGGAAAGGTACAGAGCGTGTCTCTGTCGATGTGCTGCAATGAGGCAGGATGAACGCTGGGAGGTCGCTGATCAACATCGTATTAACAGCAGAGAAATGTCAGGTCTCCGTAACATCTTACCAATGGACAAACTGTCTCCACGTGACGTTTTGACAACATTGCTGCAGCGGTAGCTGTGCTGTCTTGGTATAGCCTAGCCTGTGATCAGTCTAATTTTGGAAAATTATCTCTCAGCAGAATCAACAATCACAGGAATTGTTAACAAGTGGTATTTTGAAGGTATTTACATTCATATTGTATGAAGCATGTAGAGCTCACAGCCATTTTTATAGTGTTCACTGTCGAACTACTTAGACTATCCTGTTGATTACATACACTACAGGCCAAAAGTTTGGAAGCAAGATCAAATTTGTAGAAAAAAAGATCATAGTTTCATTGGCATACTTTGCAACAAAATAAACATGATTATTATATAAAGAGTCACTTATCAGAATACATTTTTACTCAAATTATCAGGCCCATATTACTAGGCACAAGGTCCTAGTGCCCGCCGGATTGCCGTTGGCATCCGGTGGGCTGTAAACCATGACATAAAGTGAATAATGCAAACTGTGATTTGTTTTTTACTTTTTCACTGAAGTTGTGACTCTTGCAAATCTTCTCAATCCAAAAACTAGGCCCCTCCTGTCTTTTGTTAACATTTATTCAGCAATGGTCTGGTAATATGAATGTATACAGTGCCTAAAGGTAAATAGAGGAAAATGGTGCATATCAATGAAAGGAAAGTCTAATCATGCAGTAAATACATCCCAAAATCCATAGATTTCATACTGATTTTTAAGAAAGGCATTGTGAACAAAGACTTGAAGTTGCTTCCAAATTTTTGACCTGTATTGGCCTTGCTTCCAAACTTCTGGCCTGTAGTGTATAATCTTTACAATACAAATGACTGCTCTCACCTCATACTTGGAGAACGCATTGTCATCCGAGTCAGAGTCGCTGGGGTCAACCAAGTCCTCAAAGGGCGGGAGAGTGGAAGTCATCCTGCTCCTCTCCGCCGAATCTTCGTTTTCTCCCCTGCGTTCCACCGCGCCGCCTTGCAGCCTCTCATTAGCGAGATGTGCGTCCAAAGGGTTTAGCCGTGGCGACGCCCTCCTCCGCTTTTTGGAGTGACGATCTCGGGCGTCGCTGAGGACAGACCTTTTGCCGATAGCCTTTGTGTTGGGCTGCAAGCCTCCACCACCAGCTGGGGCCTCCAGCCTGGCCTCCTTGGACACGGTCTTGGGTTCCTTGAAGCCCATCTTGGGCCGGTCGTGCTTCGGCGGCTGGTTTTCTTTGGGATTTCTGGGCAGGTCTTTAGGGGTATCCTGGGTTTTAAAGGCACTTTTAGGTTCTTTGGAGTCCCTGTAGGGCCGTTCCCTGTGCTCGACCCCTGGCTTTGGCAGTTTACCAGAAGAGGTGCTGTTGCTGCAATTGCTGGAGCTACGAGTGCTCCTGGAGCCATCCTGTAGAAATAGACATAGCAAAGCAACCAGTCAGAAACAGCATGGATTAACACATTGCCTCCAAGGTAGGAATCTGGGGGTTCTATATAATTGAAATTTATTAACATTTTTTTTGCCTTGTACCTTTGCCTTGAAGATGACAAAGGGTCGTGCACCTATTCAGACAGGTTCATCTTTAAACTACAACACCATTTCCCAAAAAGTTGGCACACTGTTTAAAACATAAATACATAGGACCCCTTTCAGGGATTGGAATATGACAACATGATTATGTTTAATATATCCGATATCATGCCCAAAACACACCTATTAATTATTTAAGCCACATAATTCAGGGTTTCAGAAACATGTACCAATCATTGCACTAGAAGTGAGTGCTGTAAAACTACCAGACTGTCTGACCTTGTGTTTTTAAGACTTTGTTTCTGCGCACATACAGTAGATTATGTGCACCGACTATACTGTCCTCAAACTCCAACAGGCAATGCCAGCAGGATTAACTTGAGTGTGGCCTTCTAAGTTGACCACAGGGTAGAATACAGCAGAAAAATGAGGATTAAAAAATCACCAAATACTCGTACAGGTCTTTTTTTCACCTATTGCATTGGCGTAGCTCCTGGTGATGCAGTGCTGAATGGTAGGCAGACCTGAAATTATAAGCTCAACAAAGGGAGTTGCTTTACATCTGTGTTCTTTTTGAATTAGGGCTGATTCATTTCCAAATACCAGAAGATTTGAAATGGGAGCAAGTGAAATGGGAGCAAGTGCGAAAATAAAAAGGTTGAACAGACTTGAATTGAATGTATTTTTTAAAAAAACTGAACAAGGAAATTGTGGCCTCAGTTTCTAAAAACCTGACAGTTTTCCCAGCAGGAGTTTTATCTATCTCTCTCTGATGTGAAACAGAGAGAGGAAACAGACGGACACGACTCGACTAGAAACTTGGAGATAATTTTGCGCTGCTTCACAAAAGAGGAGGGGAATTGCGGGTTTACAGTTGTGACTTGTCAGGTTGCCTCGGTGAGATGTGCCAGAGCACTTTGCTTTGCGGAGGTGAAGCGGCCTGAGTGACAGTGGCGAAGAAAAAGTGAGGATTTAATAAACTAGCAAAAAGCAAGGGGGAGGGATAAGGAACAGTTCAGCTCAAACTTTTGGCCATAGAGGCACAGACAAAGTTTTGACTTCTCTCCACGAGGAGGTGGGAAGTGCGGGTAATGCAGCACATGTGCAATCGATTGGTTGCCGTGGGCAACATCCAGATGGACAGGAGCATTTTGTCCTCTGACCAGACAAGTCTAATCATCCCCCATTCACAGGCCTTCCGTTCAGTCATCAGTGTTTTCAGTGGAGCAGTAAAGCCGTTAAGCAGTCTAGACACTGCCGCAGGTTACGACCAGCTTTTACTACCTTTAAAACTTTATTCTATCTCTCCAGTCCTGACCTCTAACCCCAAACTTAAAGCCATTTCACTCTCAGAGAGAACAGCCCCCAGACTCAGTGCACACTGACAAAATAAAAAGTCACTATTAGACACGCAAAGTTGTTCCGTCATAAATCGCCTCAATTTTGGTGCTGTCCTTACTTGCAAGTTGGTAGAGGAATTTTTCCTGTGTAAGCTCAGTATGAATATATAAAGGTGAAACACAATCAATTTGAATGAGTGCATCTTGATGTTTTTTGTATCACCAAGCCAGCCTTGGAACAATGACTCTTAATAAATTTTGAAAATTTGAAAGATTTATGTATACAAATCCAAGTAAATGTAGATGTCATAATGCACAGATAATTAGGACTGCAGTGGAATGTGCCTGTAAAATCTAGCCTAACTACAGCTGCACTTTGAAAAATTCTCCCTTACCATTGTCAAAAAAAGGAAAGGGCAGTAAAAAAAAAAAAAAAAAAAATTGATACTTTATGTGAGAACCTTCCACGGCAGCTGTCTCACTGGACATCTTAGGCATTTCAATCATTCAGAAATCTGAATTCATTTCAACTCTGAACGACTGTATAAAACACTGCTGGGTTGCACCCTTCCCTCAAAAACAGAATTTGGCAATACTCCTTACTAAAATCATGCACACTAGAGGTTTATTCTGGCCGGTCGAACATTTCCATTTCGTGCTGGAAACTGGAAAAGTGAAAACTGCTTTTTAAAACATGTAAAGGAGCAAATTCTGAAATAACAACCTGACTGCACACAAAAAATGAAAGACGCAGTAACCACTGAATCTGTGCCTGCGCATCAGTGACCAATGAGCCTAGTGTTTGAATACAGGGCTCATTATTGCACATTGTTCCCTATTAAATGCTCTCAATGAATACAAGGCTTGTCATTGACCATACTGCTAAAAAGTAACGCTAGGAGTTTTAAGACCAAGACCATCCTATAGACATCAGAAAGTACACTGTCCACTCAACTTCATAATATATTTGCAAATGTGTGTGATGACATGGCTTTCTAAAGCTGTTATCACACACGTCAACAGGCATCAGAGCTCTACCTGGGAATCTCGGTTGACCTTTGACACCTGGGTAGATTTGCCTTTCTTAGCATCAGGAAAGGTGAGCGTCATTGAGCTAGTGTGGAGAGATGGGATCTTCAAGTGTTGTCTGAAGAGGGAGGAGGCTCCTTCCTGTAAGACCATCGCCTGGGGACAGACATAAACACAGCAGACTTAAGACCAAGTCTTCTGAATTAATAACACTAATAAAACTAATAGTTTTTTTCAGTTTATTTTACTGCAAGTGTTTACATGTGGTTGCGAATCTTCTAACCTTGTGATACTTCATTGAGTTTTATCAATATTATTTCCACCTTAAACAATTGTTTTCTTCATGAAACTGTTTTTGTCTGATGTCGCTATGTAACTTGTTTTCTTTCAGTTACTTCCTGGGCTCTATTTTCTTGCCTTCCCAGATGGAAATGCATGCGGTAGTAACGTGATGCAAAATTTAGTCGGTGTCGCAAATGGTTTTTTCATCACCTTCGCCCAGTTTGGAAGTTTTCTGCTCGAAAAAAAGCATTTGCAAAGGGTTGGACAGTACTAAAGGAGACGTGTCAATGCATAAAGGTGGTGTTATGCAATTTTTGTGTCACAGATCTCGATTGTGTTTTGACTCACCCAAACCACCTTTCAATGCAAAAGCTGTCGATCTCTGGCCGTTTCATGGGACTGAATTGCAGCCAGCGGCACTATTCGCAAATAAGCGCATGACATTTCCATCCCTTTTTCATTTCTGTTATGTACCTTATAAATTATGCTAACCAAATGGTGGTGGAGTCTGATGGGAAGGGGAAGGTGAAGGGGTATTTTTATACATGTGAATATTATACCAGTGAGGGAGTAATACAAATAATTTACTTCAGCCTCGTCCTAACATCTCGAGTGCCGTTTTGACATACTGTTTAAATCACCCAATCTTTTCATACAAAATGCACCAATAAATCAATGTCTATCCCTTGAAACACCTCCATGCAATACTACATCAGAGTGCAATTCTCAGGACCAAAGGAGGCAATCATAGGTGCTCGTCCTTCACCTGACAAAAGGGCCCCTATGGCATTAATGCACAGCTTTTAAATGGAATGACAGCCTCTACCCTGATTTATGTTGATGAAACCAGACCCTTTTCACACCCACAGGTAACTAATTCATATTTGTCCAACCCTTTTGACAATAGTGCCACAGATGCGCTCTCTCCTCTTGTCATGAAATAATCAGAATGGAGTCAACTGCGCCAAATTTTGATCTGCGATACCATTAGCACTTGTGTATGTGTTTAGGTCATCAAAATAAAGACCCTGGTGGGTCTTCCAGCCATGAAAAGAAACAGTAGTAATTACCTAAGATATTCAGCACAAAAATGGTATGGGGAAACTAAAAATAGTCAGAGATACGATACATGTTTCTCTGGCTGGGGGAAACTGGAGTATCCAAAGGAAACCCACGCGAACACGGGGAGAACATGCAAACTCCGCACAGAAAGGCCCCAGGCTGGATTTGAACCCACAACCTTCCTGCTGTGAGGCAGCAGTGCTAACCATCCTATACCAACCAAAAATACATATACCAAATTTGAATTTTATCAGATCATCCATTCTCCACAAAATCGATGATAACCTCATTCAAGATGGCTGCCGTTGTGGTCATATTGAGAATGGCAGTGTGCTTATTTTTGAAAGGAACCTTTATCCACCCACCATCAATACATACAGCAAATTTGAATTTGACAGGATTTGACAGTTCTCCTCAAAATCGACAGAAAATAAATTCAAAATGGCTGCTGTGGAAGCCAGATTGAAAATCAAAGCACAACCATTTTCAAAAGGAACCTTTCTGCACCCACCTCCAACTCACATAGCAAATTTGAATTCAATTGGATCATCCAAGAATTCACAGAGAAGTCTGGGACTAGAAGTGCCAGTAAGGTCAATATTGGAAAGAGGAACATCTCTTGCTGAAAACAACTCAAATGTGCATGCACACCTTCAACCATATGCAACTGTACTAAGGAAACAATCCATAATAAAACTGTGTTTACAAGAGAACTTCACAATCAGATACATGGCTCCATAGCAAAATACACCTATCATTGTCGATGATGGGCATATAATAGAAAGAAAAAATTTTATGTGACGTCATTTACTTAAGAGTTATTCACGCCTTTAGTGAAGATGAGCTTAAAAAGTTGTATCACATAAATAAATACAGGTAGTGAGCAACACTATCAGAAAAATGTTATTTTCAAAATGTTATTTACCTCTTTCCTAATACCACCATTATTAGAATTATTCGAGAAAAGATTCTAGGCTTTTGCTGAGAATGTCTTGATACACACTGTTCAGAGTTCATCGTTCTGTTGAGGCCCAGCACCAGCATATCCAATACTGCCCCAAGCATATTTCAGTATAAGCCTCATTCATCTAACACCAAACCAACTGCTTGTGAGTATAGTCAAGACAGCAACATACTGTATGCATCTATCTGGACTCATTTGACCACAACACCTGGTTTAAATAAAAGTTTAAATCAATGCGGGGCACCAGCACCATCTGTTGCATACATGCATTCCACAATGAAGTGAACTTAATGCTCAAGACGTTTTTTGGTCATGGAGTGGTCTTATTGCATTATGATGATATGAAGCCCATGGGGCCTGTATCGCTCACCTGGTTTGTCCTTGCAACAATTCTCTTCAGTAATGCAGTTGTAGAAAGTAAACATAATTTTACAGCACAACATGCCAAAATGCGCAATTGACTTGGTGTGAAGTCAGTGACATATAAGAAAATGTGGGTTAGTGAACTAGTATTGAGAATTCCATACTAAATCAATTTTAATTCATGCACTGAAAAAATATCAACATGTAGATAAATATCAACAACTTAGAGCATTTTCAGCAAGTTTGATTCAAATCTACCCACTGCAACTTGAAAAAAAAAAAAAAAAAAAAAAAGTCAGCCAGTCTGATACCAGGACAATCATATTCTAAATCAACCCAATATATAACAACACTTGTTCAGGGCTTAGAGATGAACATTTGTAGCAAGTTTCATCCAAATGTACAAAGTGGCAAGAAGTCAAAAATGCATCAGCCAATCTAAGGCTAGGGCAGCCACATTTGGATGCTGACTCAATCAGAAAATAAGAACACTAAAGCAGGGTCATGAGACAGACATTTGAACCAGGTGAGATCCAAATCTGACTAGTAAAACTGAAGACAAAGTCAAAAATGCATGAGCCAATCAGAGACCAGGGCAGCCATATTGAATTCTGAACCAAGGCGAAAAATAACAACACTTGGTTACGGCCATGAGAGGAACATTTGCAGCAAGTCTGATCCAAATCTACTGAGTAGAACTTCAGAAGAAGCCATTTAAAGGCAAATCGGACCAATGGCCCTGATGCTCAATGGCCAGCATTCAAAACCAGTTTGGGCTAAACCCACGTGAATCTCACTATGTCACAGCATACTGACCAGCCACTAGAGGACATAGTTGCATCAATTTAACCAGGCATATTTTGTAAATGGGGAAATTTTAATTATAAATAATGGTAAAAATCCAAAATAAATTTTTTAAAAACTGTGAAAACACTTCAGAGTCATGGTCCCAAGGAAGCTCCAAATGTAATCGGAAGTGAATCTGGCCAGTGGTTTCTAATAAAAAGATTATGATAGATTTTTCCATTGGGACACGACAAAAAACATGACCACAATGACCACACCGCCTGGTCCCAATAGCTCAGCCTGCCTATCGGCCAGTAAGCTGAAGAGTTGACGGACGGGCAATGGACGGACGGACAACAGACGATGCGCCATGGCAATAGCTGACCAGGTAAGCTAATTATAACTCTTTAGAAATGTAAAAAGCCTTTAAAGTGTACAGACACAATTTTTTTTCCTGCTTTTGATTGTTTGAAATATGCAATTAAAAGAAAACTTCTTTAAAAATGATGAAAAAAAAATTCTCTCGCCCAAATTACATTGATTATCCCTCTAAAATTGGCCCGGAAACTTGCTCCAAGAATGCCGTACTTGAGACATCAGTGTAATTAACTGCAGTCTCGGCGTGAGTTCTATCATTTTCAATTACTTGCCGGAACCGATGCAGTGCCACTGCACGAATTTCACCCATTTTACCCTCAAAGTGGGTTCCCATTTTCAGAAACATGACTAAAAGTGAAATGCAAAGTGGTCATTATATTTTGTTTTCCTTCAATGCAACAAAAATCATAATGCAAATGCAAAAGTTAATGTGGATGAACCTTGACAGAAAATTTGAAAACTTAAATGGGCTCATTTACCCACAGGCATCCGGAACAATTGAGCAGAACTAATGTGGGTGGCTAGAAAACAGTTGCCACTGAACACGGGTCTACTGATATTCTATCCTACTGAATTTGAATGTTCTATTCAGCTTCATAAAGAAATACAACAATTCTGCACAGATTTCTCCACAGACTGATTACAGTCAGTCCCACTCATAGACTGTATAAAAAGATAGACTAGCACCCGGGTCTGAAAAGTGAAGCCAATGCGGAAGAACCTTAAAATTGCATTCTATTTAATGGCCAACAGATGGTGAAGTTGGTGGTTGCAGACAGAAGTTCAATGCTGTAGAAGTCTATAAGAAAATGATCCCACTTTCCCACCTGATGAATTATTTCAATAACGATGTTCCACATTATTTTATGATATCTATCAAAACGTTTCAAGTCTCCTTCGATACATCACAATTTTAATTTTTGTAAATCATGGTTCCATATAGACTAGAATAAAGGATAAAGCAAGTTATACTTTGGGGGTGTGGGTTTCCTCCTATCCTCGTCAGATATGGTCAAATCCACCCATAGATCCACCCCTTGCTCCTCCCTGGATCTTCAATTAACACTCTCGTCCGAAAGGACTCACATCCGGTTTCAAAATGACAAAATGGCGCTGTTCAAATTTCCAAAATCAAGCTTCCTAAATTGTATGCTGAAACCGATGGGTGACGTCACGGTTGACTTCGTCCACCTTTTTGTACAGTCTATAGTCCCACTCTGATAACTACCACAGTAAAGAGAGGTAATGGACCATTAAATACTTTTGAGCTCATGTACGGCTATTCTGCCATTAAGCAACCCAAGTGCATCCCTTGAAAGTAAAATTTTGAAATGGGACAGTAAAAATGTGAATGCCGAAATAGAGATGGGAATTTTTTTTGTCATACTCACCCCGCCAGCCTTTAGTAGCTTCCTGCCAAATTCTTCTGTGGGTTTGTTGAAGGTCAGCTTTTCACAGCGCAGGTGATTCACAGGTGGATGACCATCCAGGTGCAGGAACAGGTCGTAGTCAAAGCGAACTTTCTTCGGCTCTTCCTGGCAGAAGTATACAGGCTGCTTGGCAAAAATTTCTGAAGGCGAAATCTGGCGAATCAGTTCCACCCCAAAAGCTAAGGCTCATGGCATAAATTGAGGCTCCATTTATTTACGAATAAATATCTCATCAAACACAAGAGACAGTACCTTTCATGAATGTGCATGTCAGGCCATTCACTGCCGTGGTTTAAGTACCTTGTTTTTGAAGTAAACTTCGATCGGCAAAGTAAAGCCAGCGTACCCAGATTCCTCTACCTTGTAGGGTGGATCCTTGCAAACTGAAAGATGCAAGAGCACCAGGGTTAATCACATTAGCTCGGTACAGAATTTAGAACTCAGATAAGTTTACATAAATATTTATTTGAAGAACACATTTTTTTTTCTTTTTTTTTCAGATTCACAGTTAGATTTTAGTTCATTTTTGATAAGATTGGGAGGGTCAATACCAACTGCATTTTTAGCTTTTAATGATTACCAAGGGCGCTAATATTAGTGGAGGGCACCATACTTAATATAATTTCAGGCTCATTGTGTCAGTTGCTGAGAATTTGATTCCAACGTGTTCTGGTAAAATCCAGTTACGCCCATGTGTTCACCATTTGTCCTTTTTAGAAGAAAATGAACAGACTCCATGTCTGCCTGTGAGGCCATAAGGTTTCAGCTTCCCCACTAAGCAGCAATGAGCTTAATGCTGCTTGATTGGCTGGATGTTTAGAGAACTGATGCACTATTCGCAGATGCATACATTCTACTTCAAGCTCCAGGTCAAGGAGTCTTCTCACTCCAGGTTAAAATGCATCACTGCAGTTCCCAAGCGTAAATAACTGACCTATGGAATCTCATCTCCATTGTATTCACAATAAAATTCATAATTGCACTCATGTAACATGACACTCCCAAGCCCTGTGCACCCCAAAACGTTACTTTGGCCAGATAATATCACTATCGTTAGATATTCAACAGGATGTGTCAATGTCCACACAGCCTCGCTTAATTGCAACCTTCCCGCTAAAAGACTTGGTTTATATCCACCACTGGACAATTTTTTTAGATTTTTATAAGTTCCTGCTATTTAACCCATCACACCGCTATTGCACTGTGCATTTACTCGCCTCTGCTGAAGAGAGCTTCATTTTATTTACTTGTCATTTTTATTGGGGGGACAAATTTTGGAGCTTTGTACATTCCCCCCAACTCCAACATCAATCAGGCCTATGAGACAAGAACATTTGGATTATTACATTTCAAGTCCATGGCGGTAGCACGCCTAGCCAAAATTATGAAAATTATGTCACTACTCAAATACTCGTGGATTTGACCGTAAACGCAGTCAAGTCCAGAATTACCAACATCCTTTAAAAAAATGCCCACATCTGTGCACATGCAACATTTACATGACATTCAGGATCCCGAATCTCACATTTTACATAAACATCCCGTAAATCAGACCCAAGTGTTGCACCTTCTCCAGTGCATGTAATAGTTCTCATTTACGCAAAAAACAGAAATGCCCCGAAGGAGACCCTCTTCACCTAGCAACAGGCATTCTCAGTGGCCACCTGTGATGCCGATGTAGGGCCACCTGGGGGCTAGTGTCACCAGGATGTAGATGTAAACAACTGTTTCGCCCCCTGAGTCTCCAGTGAACGTGAGAAACCAACAGAAGTGACGGGTTTAATCCCCACTCCGCAGACTAAAAGAACAGGTGTGTAAACTACAGACAAGTGACTCAGAGCGTATATTGAGTGACTGTGTGTGTGTGTGTGTGTGTGTGTGTGTGTGTGCGCTCAGGGCAGTGGAGGGACATCATTCACAGCACTGGGGTTCTAGAACTGTGGCACTTGACTTTATTTTACAAAACAGGCCTTGTATACTGCACACCGTCTTGGCAGGATTTTTTCTTTTGGAGTCATTCATAAAACCCTTGTTTTTCCCTCTCTTTTTTATCTCTCTCTGATGCTCTTGCTCACCAAATCAGCCTCCCTCTCTTCACTCACTCACACACTGTCTCATTCACAAATTCACACACATATAGTCTTTTTCACACTAAGTCCCTCCCTGATAGCCTCTGTCACGTGCCTTCTTCCTCACACTTGCAAAAAACTCACACAATCACACACAAGGAACAAAGTTGTTTATTCCTATCTAAGCAGAACACGCACGGTAAACCCTGACAGTGTGGTGAACTCAAATGTTTCGCGGAAACCAATTACCTCAAAAGGATTGTGTAGGCAAACTTAATTGCATTATGTGGAAGGAACTCCAAGAAAATCAGGTAAAGTTATTTTTTTACATGTTTTAAATGTTGTGAACACAAGATCATTAAGTTGTCAAAATCAATTTTTTTTGAGGTAATTGGTTTCCACGAAACATTTGAGTTCGCCATACTCGTGAGGGGTTTACAGTGCAGCGCGACCGGCAGCACAAATTCTGAATCATAGCAACCGAAAAAAATTTTGCCTCAAATCCCCAAGTTCCTGCTTGAATCGTTCATGAGTGGACCCCCCCACAACCCAAAGCTGGGCATTGTCACACCCAGCCATTTGCTGTCAGGGAGCCGTGGCCAGGCTGACATGGAAAAACAAACCCATCTGGACTGACTGTCTGTAATTGGTCCCAGACATGGGGCTGCTCAGTGCTCTTTCTCACATTTTCCTGCCCCCCCAGACTCCTCCGCATGGACTGATGGACGCGCTATGCTAACCACATCCCGCAACTCTGTATGCCCATGGGATCTACGCTTTAGAGAGAGGAAGCACCATCAGTACATTTCTACTGCTCAGCTGGACACCTACAAACCACCCAAAATTTGGGTCACCAGTTGGTCCAAGCAGGGCCAGACAGATGTCGAGCACCAACAGAGATGTATCACATTTAAACAAACGAACTATATAACCAGTAACACTGACTTTACTGTTTAAATTGTTAAAATCGTGAATACATGATGAAAATGTTCCTAATGGAGAACTTTAATGATGATGTCACAATCGCTTCAGGTAGAGTAGGAAACACTGATTTAGAACTTTGAAAAAAACAGTAAAGGAAACCAACTTGACGAAGAGTTAGAGTGATGGACCAGTTGTGCCGCACAGAGTCAAAGGGAGACAATTGTCCCAAACAACAACAATCTTTATTTGAAACATAGATTGGTACATTGCGCATAGCATTAAATACATTAATTTAATGAAAAAAGCGGACAATTCAACCCATGCGCCTATAATCACAGTAGTACGCATATCAAAAATTGAAGAGAGCCAGCACTGGACGGGAGGAGTTTAATCGTGGCCATGGGCCCACCTTCATAACCAGGGCCAAGAGCATTTCCAAAATCCAAACACTGCGAGTGACTCTCGACTACAATGAGTCTGGGGACGATAGGGGTTAAGCCGGTTAAAATTTGTTAGTTCATTGCTCTGTTGCGACCACTGGGTCATTCCATGTCAAATCACCCAATGAGCTAAACCTCACCATCTCCAATTTTGCTCAAAATTTGTGTGTGAATTGGTCGTGACCCAAAACCCCCAAATCTCAAATTTCAGCTCAATCGGACCTTCCAGTGCAAAGTTACGGCCTTTTTTTTTTTTTTTTTTCCGATATTTCGCGAAAAATGGCCGTGGCCGCCAAAATTCAAATGGCCATATCTCCAAAACTACTTGACCGATTTTGACTAACAAGGTATTGTTGGAAAGGGAATCACACAAGCATTCCAAATCTGCTGTTTTTAAACTCATTCTGGTTACTCTGGGTGTGATGAATCATTGACCTATATTTTGACCTCAAAATTGACCTTGAGGGTCGTGTGACCTTGAATTTTGTTAACACCACATTGTACCCTGATGAGGTATCTACAACATATCAAAAACTTAGAAACACATTATTTTTAGTTATAGAGTAATTCAAAATTAAAATTCATGTGTCCAGCCATTTTCTGAGAATTCTTGTGCAATTAGCGATGCACTGGGACTCCCTGGACTAGGAAGTGGTGGTCACCTATATTTAGTCATCACAGCATGCTTAAGAAGTTAGACAAAGGAGCTTCAACTCTCAGTTTCAATTTTTAGTATTTGTAAACAACTGAGGCCATTAAAAATGTAAGTACATGTATATCTTCATTTTATTCAGGATGGCTTCCTTCAATAAATCTTGTTTACAGTTTGTTTATATTAGGAGACAAATCAATCAAAACACTGGACATCACGGAATGACATTTGTTGGCTACCTGAGGTGGTTATTCTGTGTGTTATTGACACCCCATCACATCATCCTCATCAAGGCAATATACTCTCAGCCACAGTGACTTGGTGAAAATTTAAAAAGTCTTCTCAGTTTGGCAAATTGATTCTGAATAAACTGAAGCAATTGTGACTACACTTCCAGGAGCAACTTCGATAGTGGGATTTGAATTAGATTTTTACTAGAAAGTGTGCAAGCTATCAGGGTAAAAAACATTATTTGACTATACATGGAACAAGACTACACTTAACAGAACTCAACTGAAGGGATAAGTATGTACGTAGTACATTTTGTGTACATTTTGTGTACACAGACCTGAATTTCAGCAAGGGTATACCAGATTTAATTGGATATTGCTGAAAAACAAAAAATAATATGTTCCCAAGTTTTTGATAAGTTGTAGATACCTCATCAGGGTACAATTTGTTATTTAAAAAAATTCAAGGTCACTCGACCCTCAAGGTCAATTTTGAGGTCAAAATATAGGTCAATTATTCATCACACCCAGAGTTACCAGAATGAGTTTAAACATGGCAGATTTGGAATGCTTGTGTGATTCCCTTTCCAACAATACCTTGTTTGTCAAAATCAGTCAAGTAGTTTTGGAGATATGGCCATTTGAACTTTTTTGTTACGGCCATTTTTTTAAGAAATATCGAAAAAAAAAAACAAAAGGCTGTAACTTTGCACTGGAAGGTCTGATTGAGTTGAAATTGAGATTTGGGCATTTGGGGCCATAGCCAGCTTGCATACCAAATTTGAAGAAAATCAATACAAGTGCGGTGTAGTATCCCATTTTTTTTTGGGTGATTTGACATGGAATGACCCCACTTCTGGTTGGCCAGGCACATGAAGCTATTCGAACCAAATTGAATGCTGACTGCATGATCCTCCCACAGCATAGGCAGCCTGTATTTGGTGGTGTACAAGGTGTAAAGGAACCAATATCATCTTAACTGAACTGTGCTATTCTCCTCTGGGCTCCGTCCCACTGTTTACCGTACCACTATCAAATAAACCAACTATTGGATTGCACTCTGCCTCCACACTTGATTCCTGGTCTGGATCACCACAAACAGGAGTTAAAAAAAACCCTCAGGCACTGCGGCCCTTTGGGACTAGGTCTGAAGCTGCAGATACAACTAGCCCTCCCTTATCAATGTTAAACTGAAAACTTTCCAGGCCCTTCCTTCTGGAGTTAAACCTGAAGACATGCTGGGCACTCTAAGACTGGAGTTAAACCTGAAGACAAAGTGAGTCCTCCCAGAGTGGAGTTAAACCTGAAGATTTTGCAAGCCATACCAGACTGGAGGTACACCTAAAGACACTGCGGATCTTCCCAAACTTGACTTAAACCTGAAAACACACTTCAGGCCCTCCCGGACTGGAGTTAAGCTTGAAGACCCATCCAGACTGGATTTAAACCTGAGGACACTGCAAGCCCTCCCAGACTGGAGTTAAACCTGTAGACCAGGGCTATTCAACATTATCCTGCAAGGGCCGGTGTGGGTGCAGGCTTTCATTCCAACCTAGCACTTGCACATCTGATACTACTAATCAAGCTCATTAGCAAGGCCTCTTGGGGTTGATTAGCAGTGTCAGGTGTGTAGCTGCTTGACTGGAATGAAAGCCTGCACCCACACCAGCCCTTTCTGGACACAGTTGAATAACCCTGCTGTAGACACTGTGCACCCTACCAGACCTGAGCTAATCCTGGAAACACTGCAGGCCCTCTAAGATTGGAGCTAAACCAACAGACACCGGCAGCAGGCCTCCTTGACCAAAGTCAAGCCTGCAGATGCAGCAGCCCTCCAGGACTGGTGCTTTAAGTCCCAGCCAGAATCTTAAGAGGACTAAGGGACTTTTCCACAGTGTGAATCAGACTGCTCTGAGTGGGTAATCATAGAATACCAATGGAAAGAAAAACAAGAGCAGCTATTGGCATTTAAGTCTTTTATAGAGAGAAACACCACATCTGCAGCTTAAATGCTTTCTCCATTACAGCTGACTCCATTATAACCTTAACAGAAAAAAATTAATTAAATGATAATTAAAAAAAAAAATAGAAAGGTGACTGAACTTTAGAACAATAACAATGTGTGCATATGCATTACAAAAATTCCTCTAAATGTCAGTCACTGGCAACTATCTCCAAACCGTTCCAACTCCACATGATGATTTACTTGACTTTCTGGATATGAAACAATTTGTTCCAGAGAGCTGTGCAAATCCATGTTTCAATCCGACTGTTCCAATGTCAGAGCCAAAAATAATTCCAAACTTGGCAGTCTTCTGCTTCTGATCACTTTTAGCATACCTGAAGGATAACATAATTTAGCCCTTTGTCATTTTGGAAATTGAAAACGTGACAAGGAAGCAAAATGTTTATGGTCATTAGACACAAGTGCAACAACCACTGCCCCTACCACCCTCCCAAGCCTGTCATTAGCCCCTTTTCGCAATATACTACCACCCAGATAATTCCCTTTTATTAGTAATAAGCAAATGTCCTTCCAACTTTCAGTCAGCAATGACATGGAAAGACCATTTCACTAAGTGAATCCTAAACATTCCCTTAAAGTCCTTATTTGTCCAGAGTTCCAACAATGAAGTAAGGAACCAGCCACATAGATGGGAACAGAGTATTATATCGATATCGTGATGCAAAGTAAAATATCGTCACAAATTTTGGATATCGTAATATCGTGATATGACATAAGTGTTGGCTTTTCTGGTTTTAAAAGCTGCATTACAGTAAAGGGTCGCATTTTTCTGCTCTTACTAGACTGTTGTAGCTGTTGTCTGTACCTGCTTGGTCGTTATATCAACATTACTGATAAATAGTTATCAGAAATATCATTGTGTAAATATTTTGTGAAAGCACCAACATTTGTCTCAATAATATCGGCAAAATATCGATACTGAGGAATTCGGTCAAAAAAATTGAGATATTAGATTTTGTCCATATTGCCCCGACCTAGAACAGCGTAAAAGTTAATCTTGATTACAAGATAACGCCAAACATGAGGGTGCTCATACTATCACTACGTGGATTTCTTTTGCATTTATTTAAATATTTAATGAAGACACAAATGTCAATCCATATGTGCGTTTGGTATCAAAACAACCCAAACGTATCACTTCATTTATGAGTAACTGATGACTTTACATTGACTGTGGACAAATAGGTAAGACCACTGTATACATGACCAACGCTCTGCTAAAAACAAGCCTTACAACACAATGTTAGAGACATGAAACACTCTCCAAAGGAAACAGAGAGAAATCATCCTCGCACAGTGAACCCAAAGCACCTGAACAATGCCACTTTCTCTGCAGTGCAGTATCTTGGTCAAACTGGGTATGATGAAATCATCTAGAGAAACAGTGCAGAACTGCTGACCAGAGCAAAATGAGATAAAGATATTCAACCACATGTATGGACTGCTTCATTACTGAGTGCTACAAGCACAATGCTCAGTCATCCTATCTGCTGTGAGGCAGTGTGAAATTAAATGAATCTATTCTCAATTATAATGAATAAATTCTATCTACCATAACAAACCCAATCCTATTTATGTAACATTTTATATAGAAGTAGAAATGCAATGATCATCAAACATAATAAAAAGGGTTAATAAACCAGGCCAATTCTTAGTGGTTGAAGTGTCTGAGAATGATACACAATTTTTATGACAAAAAAAAAAAAAAACTAGCTTAAATACATTTTTTTGCCAAACAGCACTGAATTAGATTTTTTGCAACCTACATTCCATGAAGCGCAGGCAACAGTACTAAAAATAGTCAATTTTGTTGGCATTTATGTTTTGCGTTTTTGCCGTAACACAAAGTTTCTTCCATGTATCTGTGCAAAGATATCAAGTATTTCCAAACTGTTGAGCAGAAGTTAGTCAATCTTACTTAATCACAGACTTAAAAACACGCACCTGGTTACCTACGCCAAAAATGCTCACCGATATGTAAACCAGGAAACTCCATCTCTCAAATCAACCTGAGTGACATTATGCATACTTTCCAAACCAGAGTTTGCTTTCCACAGCTCATTTAACATAACCACATAGAACGGTTGAATTGCTAGCATGAATCAACGTAGCTAAGCTGGAATGACTTCAGCTGCACTTCAAGGCAGAAGTAGGCTACATGTTGATGGAAAGACCGATCACAGAATTTTTACCAGTGTTTCTCCCACTCTAAAATCACGGTTCTGCTATGATATGTCATCAGCGAATTTTCCATGTGAAAAAAGTGAGTACAAATCAACCCACAGTTGTACAGTCGAAACACTAAAGAAAATCTCATACATTCGCATCAGAGGGTATCAGATTATTTTGGGGGCCCCATCTCAAAGCTCTATCATCCAAAAGACCACAAAATCCCATCAATGCACAGCTATCAAGGAACTTCAAGTGGTGATTTGCCAAAGTGAACACATATAATGTGCGATCAACATAAAAATGAATGAAGTAGCAATAAGTTAATGACTGGTGACATGGTTTTGTTCTGGGAGGTGCCCGCACGTCAATGCAAGCATGCATGGTGCCAAAAGCTGGGAGTCCAGCTGGAACCCCCCCCCTAACAAAACTATGCAGGCATAGCTGAGGACCAGAGGCTATTGTATGAAGGACCTTTGCTGCAAAACATGTACAACCCCAATTCCGAAATAGTTGGGACAAAGTGTAAATTGTGAATAAAATCAAAATGCAATGACTTTCAAATCACACCAGCCAGTATTTTATTCACAATAGAACAGATATAACATAGCAAATGTTGAAAGTGAGAAATTTTACAATTTTATCCACAAAATGAGCTCATTTCAAATGTGATGGCTGCTACAGGTCTCAAAAAAGTTGGGACAGGGGCGTGTTTACCATGGTGTAGCATCCCCTCTTCTTTTTAACACAGAGTGGAGACGTCTGGACATTGAGGAGACAAGTTTCTTGAGTTTAGCCATTGGAATTTGAACCCACTCTTGTTTAATACAGGCTTCCAGCTGCTGGAGAGTTTTGGGTCTCCTTTGACGGATGTTTCATTTAATTATGCGCCAAATGTTCTCAATTGGTGAAAGATCAGGACTGCAGGCAGGCCAGTTCAGCACATGGACTCTTCTACTACGAAGCCATGCTGTTGTAATAGCTGCAGTATGTGGTTTTGCATTGTCTTGCTGAAATACATAAGGCCTTCCCTGGAATGGATGTCGTCCGGAGGAGAGCATATGCTGCTCTAAAACCTTTATATACCTTTCAGCATTCATAGTGCTTTTTAAAACATGCAATTGTCCCACACCATATGCAGTAATGCATCCCCATACCATCAGAGATGCTGGCTTTTGAACTGAACGCTGATAACAGGAAGGGTGGTCTTTCTCCTCTTTAGCCCGAAGGACACGACACCCAAGATTTCCAACAAGAATGTCAAATTTGGACTCGTCTGACCACAGGACACTTTGTCACTTTGCTACAGTCCATTTTAAATGAGCCTTGGCCCACAGAACACGGCGGCACCTCTGGATCATACTCAACAATGGCTTCCTTTTTGCATGATAGAGTTTTAGGTGGCATCTGTGGATGGCACAGTGGACTGTGTTTACTGACAGTGGTTTCTTGAAGTATTCCTGGGCCCATTTAGTAATGTCAAATGACAGAATTATGCCGGTGAGTGATGCAGTGGCGTCTGAGGGCCCGAAGATCACGGGCATCCAGAAAAGGTTTTCGGCCTTGTCCCTTACGCACAGAGATTTTTCCAGTTTCTCTGAATATTTTGATGATGTTACGCACTGTCGATGATGAGACCTTCAAAGCCTCTGCAATTTGACGTTGAGGATCAATGTTTTCAAAGTATTCCACAATTTTTTTACGCAAGCCTTCACAGGTTGGAGAGCCTCTGGCCATCTTTACTTCAGCCTCTCTAAGACATCCCTTTTATAGCCAATCATGTTACACACCTGATGCCAGTTAACTTAATTACTTGCTAAATTTTCTTTCAGCTGATTCTCTTATATATTAATTGCTTTTTCAGCCCTTTTCTGCCTGTGTCCCAACTTTTATCAGACCTGTTGCAGCCAGAAAATTTGAAATAATCTAATTTTGTGGATAAAAATGTAAAATGTCTCAGTTTCAACATTTGAAATGTTATCTATGTTCTATTGTAAATAACATATTGGCTCATGTGATCTGAAAGTCATTGCATTTTGATTTTATTCACAATTTACACTTTGTCCCAACTATTTCGGAATTGGGGTTGTATATCATCAGATACCACAAAACAACGTAAAAGTAAATAAGGGGCTCTATGTTCGCACCTGAGCAAACTGAAACATGTGGCAGTAGCCTTACGCACAATTGCATCCCCCATAAACACCATATTTATCGCCTTTGCCCAGTTTGGTGCCTGAAATAAAGGTGTTTGCGCACAATGGGTCAAACAGCGTACCAGGGGTGGTTCCATGCAAGTTTTGTAGCTTGTTTGTTTTTTGACTCACTAATACCACTTTATCATGCAAACACTGTCACTCTGTTGTAGTTTCATGGGACAAAATTCCAGCCAGCAGAGCTGTGCACAAATAAATGCATATCGTTTATATAATTTCCCTTTCCTTTTTGATTTTTACTTTTGTTGTGTGCCTTTCCAAAAACCTACTACCTCAAAAAGTTATGTAAGCTAACTTAATGCTCTTTTATTCACAGCACTTATAAACATGTTAAAATGACTTCTCAAAATTTGTACCGAGATTTTTAGAAACTGTCCACAACAGGCAATTAAGTTGGCTTACACAATTTTCTGAGGCATCTAGTTTCCGCAAAAAAACATTAGAGCGGGCCACTCTATCTGGGTTTACAGTGCAGAGAAAGACAGAGAGAGATAGAGAAAGACAAAGAGACAGAGCTTCTATAAGAATCATTACATCACTGGAAACCCCACTGTCTTTTCATGTCCCCTTCTGTTGTGCTTTTCAAACCCAAGAAGCCAGACTTCTAAGCTCAAGCCTGCCTCCCCCTTTCAACTCAGGTGCAATTTCTAGCCCGCTGTAAAGCAATCACCAGAAAGTTCCAGCACCTATTTGCGTATAATCCTCATGGGGTGGGAGAGGGGTATGAGGGCATTCAAAGCCATCGGGACTTGCAGGCAGGCAAAGACCGTGGTCGCAATGGCAGTATCTCCCCTCCTAAATGGTGACAAAATGTGGTGTGTCAGGGACAAGTATGGTCCTTTTCTCAGCAATATGAGAATCAGACACTGTGCTTTCTCATTTTTTTTCTGTAAAAAGGAGTGCCTTTGCCACTCTCCAGTTTTCCGGAGGCACCATTCAGGCTTGCGGCCCTGCATCTAATTTGCTGGAAAACAACCTTTTTTCTGGGGGCAGTGCCGAACCTTTGTCTGCCTTGCGTGGGGTCCCCGACTCCCACTGACACTTCCACAAAGTGAACGAGAGGAGGGGGGACTTCCGTTTCAGGCCCCTGCAGACCCCGACGAGACATTTCAATTAGGGTAACTCGAGACAGCTGATCACTTTCAAAAGCCCTCATGAAGATAAACTCCTTTTCAATGAGGCCATCACCACAGGAGTCCACTTATCTAGAGGATCTCATGAGTGGGGGTGTCATATGAAAGTTATGAAACAAGTTGAGAAAATTTTGCATTTGTTGAGACCTTGAGCTAACAACAAACCCAAAATTTACGTAACGAGTTTCGTAACTTTCATATGACAGCACCAAGAATATAAAATTCTACTTATCATATAACTGAATTGCGTAATTTAATAGAAAGCAAACTTATTTCCGTTAGCACCGTAGTGGAAATCCCCATTATGTTAGCACTGAGCTAACACCATCACTCTGATACTCAGTAAGTCACTGAGTCACAGACATTTGCAGTTGATCTAGCCATGTTTTTTTTTAATTCACAGTCAACTGAGCTAGCTAGCAAACAAACTAATGTTACATAATGGTTATGGAAAGGTACTCCGTGCACGCTGGCAAGCTAGCTCAGTAACAATAATGAGAGCAGTACTTAGCTGACTCACTACAGTGCTAAGCCAAATGGATTTAGCTGGTTTTATACCTGGTATTCAGTTTTGCTAAATATTAAAAGCGTGACGCAACGCTGAGCGATTTTTTTTCTCACGCTCTCAGCAAATGAAACCTTCGCAAAAGTTATTATTACCCCTAGGGTAATATCAAAAATATGTCATTGGTTGGGCTATGGGAAAAGTACAACCCCAATTCCAAAATAGTTGGGACAAAGTGTAAATTGTGAATAAAATCAAAACGCAATAACTTTCAAATCACACCAGGCAGTATTTTATTCACAATAGAACAGATATAACATAGCAAATGTTGAAACTGAAAAATTTTGCTATTTTATCCACAAAATGAGCTCATTTCAAATTTGATGGCTGCTACAGGTCTCCAAAAAGTTGGGACAGGGGCGTGTTTACCATGGTATATCATCCCCTCTTCTTTTTACCACAGAGTGGAGGCATCTGGGCATTGAGGAGACAAGTTTCTTGAGTTTAGCCATTGGAAGTTGATCCCACTCTTGTTTAATACAGGCTTCCAGCTGCTGGAGAGTTTTGGGTCTCCTTTGACGAACTTGTTGTTTAATTATGTGCCAAATGTTCTCAATCGGTGAAAGATCAGGACTGCAGCCAGGCCAGTTCAGCACACGGACTCTTCTACTACGAAGCCATGCTGTTGTAATAGCTGCAGCATGTGGTTTTGCATTGTCCTGTTGAAATATACAAGGCCTTCCCTGGAATAGATGTCATCTGGAGGGGAGCATATGTTGCTCTAAAACCTTTATATACCTTTCAGCATTCATGGTGCTTTTTAAAACATGCAAGTGTCCCACACCATATGCACTAATGCATCCCCATACCATCAGAGATGCTGGCTTTTGAACTGAA
Source organism: Gymnothorax javanicus (assembly GCA_029692085.1). Taxonomy (NCBI): domain Eukaryota; kingdom Metazoa; phylum Chordata; class Actinopteri; order Anguilliformes; family Muraenidae; genus Gymnothorax; species Gymnothorax javanicus. Next base: position 13,448,491 of record CM056209.1, on the reverse strand, counting down.
TGCTGATAACAGGAGGGGTGATCTTTCTCCTCTTTAGCCCAGAGGACACGACGCCCATGATTTCCAACAAGAATGTCAAATTTGGACTCGTCTGACCTCAGAACACTTTGTCACTTTGCTACAGTCCATTTTAAATGAGCCTAGGCCCACAGAACACGGCGAAGCTTCTGGATCATGCTCAACAATGGCTTCCTTTTTGCACGATAGAGTTTTAGGTGGCATCTGTGGATGGCACAGCGGACTGTGTTTACAGACAGTAGTTTCTTGAAGTATTCCTGGGCCAATTTAGTAATGTCAATGACAGAATCATGCCGGTGAGTGATGCAGTGGCGTCTGAGGGCCCAAGATCACGGGCATCCAGTAAAGGTCTTGACCTCGTCCCCTGACGCCAGAGATTTTTCCAGTTTCTCTGAATCTTTTGATGATGTTATGCACTGTCGATGATGAGACCTTCAAAGCCTTTGCAATTTGACGTTGAGGAACATTGTTTTTAAAGTATTCCACAATTTTTTTACGCAAGCCTTCACAGGTTGGAGAGCCTCTGGCCATCTTTACTTCTGAGAGACTCAGCCTCTCTAAGATGTCCCTTTTATGGCCAATCATGTTACACACCTGCTGCCAGTTAACTTAATTACTTGCTAAATGTTCTTTCAGCTGATTCTCTTATATATTAATTGCTTTTTCAGCCCTTTTTTGCCTGTGTCCCAACTTTTTTTTGAGACCTGTTGCAGCCCGAAAATTTGAAATAAGCTCATTTTGTGGATAAAAATGTAAAATGTCTCAGTTTCAACATTTGAAATGTTATCTATATTCTATTCTAAATAATATATTGGCTCATTGGATCTGAAAGTCATTGCATTTAGATTTTATTCACAATTTACACTTTGTCCCAACTATTTCAGAATTGGGGTTGTACTTCAGTTATGTGATAAAGTTCGATAACACACACACACACACACACACACACACAACTGGAACAACTGTAAATGAAAGGGTTGGCGCAGGCTGATTGGACCCAAATTACACCTCTTTGAAGAAGCTTTTATGCCGCATATTACTCATAACAGCATGCATCCCATACACTGTGTCTTGAGTAAAAGAAAAAAACTATTTTCATACTGAAGCCAGTCCAAAAGGTCTTTTTCACGAACTTTGTCGTGATAAATCGTTCGTGAGTGAACACTCTTTGCCCCCCCTGGCAGTTAGATTTCAATTGCATTCTTCATGAAGGGCTATTGCCTTTTGTACATCAATTTGCTTTACCAAACATGAGGCCAATTTGTGACAGAAACAATAACAATGGTATTGCCAGGATTCAAGCCAACACAGACCATTAGAAACTGAAAGCTTTTTATGAGGTCCTGGTCGACAATGGTGTGGATGTGATAAAAGTCGTGCAATCTCCCAGTTTTGCATTTTCACAGATGGAACAATTTATGGCACAATTGCACCAGGCCTGTGCCCTTGTTTGAAAATGCCAACACCCCCTATCATAATTTTGAAAATATTTTTGGGACATGTTTCAACAGCTTCATGAAAATTATCCACAAACTTTTAAGAAGTTTGGACTTCCACTGGTTTCTGCCAAAATTTGCCGTAGGCCTATGCATATCTTTTGACCTGGTGCCCCCCCCCCCCCGAGTTATTTTACAACAGTTTTATGCACATGGTTCAACATTGTTATATTCTGTGAGTTTTGTAAAGATGAGACAAAAAAAATTCTAATTTATAGTCAGGTACAGATTTTGCTATGCCATGCCCTGCAAGTTTTGAGATGTTTGCCCAAATGGTTGTTGAGTTTGGTCTGTGTGTTTGGTCAACTCAGTTCCTGAATTGGGTACATCCCTACAACACAAAATCCATGTTGGGTGGAAGGAGAGGCCGCTTTAGCATTTCGCCTGGGAGCAAATGGCTACTAATTCAGATTAAAGTTCACAGATGGACTATTGTGATGCATAACTGGACCACTCAGTAATAGTTTGGCAGGATCATCCAACACCCCAACGGCTTACAAGAAAAGAAAAAAAAATTTCTAGAAGTTTTTGCCTTTCCTGATCATCTGGGATGAATAGAGAACACAAGGAAACAGCAGCTGAGCAGAGGGTCATATTCACCCTCAAGTTATTAGGTTATTTCAGATCTTGGAAGGAAGGCTGGTGGTGATAGACCGCAGTGACTTATCTGATTGGCATGTGAACAGAAACCATGCCGCGAAATAAAATGTCCATTGTAAGAAAATCTGGGGGGGGACATTAAAAGTTAAATATTGAAGCCCAGCGGCCCACCGCACCAGAGGCTAAATCTTCGACCTCATCGATGGAAGATGAGAGTCTCTGGAGGGAGAGCAATGAGTGCAGGGGTGAAAAAACTATAGACCAAGATAAGTGAGACAATTTTAATGGCCCCCAACTTAAAAAAACCACTAAGGATAAGAGGAGAGACCCGTTCTTCCAGACAGGTTCACTCACTCAGAGTGTGGCTTCTGCGATCTGCCAAAGCTTTCTGTCAACCGGCAAATCCCTACACCTCTGCCTCTTCATCTCCTCAGTGACAATGTGCTACTCTTAAGGGACCTCCATTTTAATGTCACTCATTTGTACAATAACAATTCAAATGACTCGTATGTGCATCACAGAAGTGGCAAGCTGTTAAGGGGTGCTCAAATATGATATCTACGTAATTTAACTAATAATGTAATTTTCACCAGGCGTTAATTTTGATGGGTCGTGTCTTCAATGCTAAATATTTTTTGTGACATTTAAATCGTACATTAGTCACCTGAAAGCACTGTAAAGGACAGCACATAGCTTACAGTGCTGGGAAAAAGAATTTGCCACTTTCCCAATTTCTTTGATTTTCATTTGTCATGTTTAAATGTTTTGGATCACCCAACTACTTTTAATATGACAAAAACAGTGTGCCTAAACATAAAATGCACCTTTTCAATGACCATTTCATAACTGAATGTAAAGAGTTATTCACAATCTATATCACCCATGTGAAAAGAATAATTTCCCCCCAAATGTAATATCCGGTGGCAAAAACTGCAATTAAATGTTTGCAATAACTCACAGTGGGTCTTTTACAACCCTGTGGAGGAATTTTGGCTGATTCTTTTTTGCAGAATTGTTTTAATTCAGGCCCAGTGGAGGGTTTTCGAGCACGAACTGCTCGAAACTGGTTGGAGGAAATTTAGTGGGCCGACCATTCCAAGGAAATTACACCACTGATCGCCATTTGTGGATAATGGCTCTCACCGTAGTCCGCTGGAGTCCCAGAGCCTTAGAAATGGCTTTGGAGCTCTTTCCAGACTGATAGATGTCAATGTCTGTTTTTCGTCTGTTCTCAAATTTCTTTAGATTGCGGCATCACGCACAGCTTTTTTCCTACATCACATTGCCAGACAGGTTCCATTTAACAGCGCAAACTCCCAAAATTAACAAACAATTTCCGACATTACCTCAAACTTCTCAAAAGTAGAAATTTCAAAGAACTCTATAAAAATCCCATTGAGTACCAAAGTTATATCTTTCCACAAACTTTGACTTAGGATACAGTTCAAAAAATACAAAGTAGAGGATGCGGTGGAATTTCTGACAATGCTTTACAGGCAAGTTGATATGCTTATTTTATACTTTCATATTAGCTCAGTCATGTGTTTTAACAATTTTAGAATGTCCACAAATAATTCTTATTTAAAATAAAATTACACTAAGAATACGTTTTGAGATATGACCCTCAGAAAACTGGTCCTGGACGAAACAAGTGTACTTTCGGGCGGTTTTTTTTTTTTTTCAAAAACATTTATCTGTAAATTCTGCACTTTCCAGTCTGATGCTTTAATTGCTAACATCAGTCTAACCTGAATAGTTCCACAACCAAAAGGAAGCAGAGAATGATTTTTTCGTTATCTACTAAGAAAAGCAAGGCAGGAAAATCCAAGAGGTGCTATGATGCAACTGCCTGGAGTTGGCTTGGAAGGGCTCACAACTGTTCAACACGGATGTCATAATTATAGCAAAAACAAAAGGCAGGTAATTCACAGTTCAGCATTTTTTTCTTTAGACCGCCACTCCATTATGCTCATGCCTTCTCCACAGTAACACCTGAAAGCACTCCGCCACAATTCCTTGTTTTAATGAAGCCTGACTATAACTTTATTGTGGATTGCATCATTAATTTTAATGCTCCAAGGAAATCCGCACTGTTCTCCACGGAAACCAGCAGAAACTGCACAGCGGCTCCAAGGTGGCAACCTGTCCCCCCCCCCGTCTGGCTGTTACCACCTGCGTAGCAAACAGATTCTCAAGCTATACAGCTTCAAGGTTTGTATTTTCAAAATTCACACAAGTCATAGCAAGTTAAGCTTCGCAAGTGATCCCTTTATCTCTAGACAGCAATAAAAAAAAACAAACTGATTGTAACAGAGTTTATTTCTAGCCAAGCACGAGGCATTCACCTCACAATCATCGTCTGATCCAATGGGAAAGGTAATGCTGTACTGACCGCGGCGATCTACAGCACACCCTTATCTTTGTGAAATATTACATTTGTAATGGACTAGTTATAGCATGGGATCAACTAACCTTGCCCAGTTTAATAGGTCCAGGTTAGGTGCTGAATGCAACAAGGAAACAAAGACCAACAGATCCTGACTGCACACCCCTGTCAGGCTTTTAGGCTGGTCCTCAGAAATGTTCAAACACTGCCTTTGCAAGCCAAGAAAAAGTCAAAAATTTATATATATATATATATATATATATATATATATATACAGTACAGTTGCAATCAAAATGATTCAACCCCTATTGCAAATTGGGTTTAATAGCAAAATTTACAAACTTTCAGCCATTTGTAATAAACAGATTAAACAAGCACATTTTCAATAGCTCAACACAACTAATATTACAAGTGGTTTCTCCAAATTTAACAAAAAATGCAATTTTTAATGACTGCTGCAGTCTCAAAATTATTCAACCCCCCCGAATAGAATCCCTCATAAGAGCATATTTGCAAATCAGGTGTTGTCTCAGGCACACCTAATGCAGCTAATCAAGAGCTTAATTAGATGCATCAGGTTTGCTTGAGATAGAACACATCAAACACTTGCACTCGCTAGGGGTTTGTTGACAGTGACATTTGATTGCATATTAGAAATATGGCTGTCAAAAGAATTGTCAAAAAAGCTAATAGAGGAGGTCATTGCCTGGCATAAACAAGGAAAAGGATACAACAAGGTAGCACAGGCACTGAATTTTCGTAGAGATACAGTTGGAAGAATAGTTCGCAAGTTCAGAGTTAAAGGAAGAGTGGCTACAGTACCAGGATATGGCAGAAAGAGGAAGCTATCAATGGCTGTCACCAGATTCCTGAGGAGACGGGTGGTCAAAAACCCTCGAATGACTGCAGGAGACCCGCAGCAAGACTTGGAGGCAGGAGGCACTGAGGTTTCAGTTTGCACAGTAGGGCACATTCTAAATGTTGAAGGTCTCCAAGACATACACCACAACTAATCCAAAAGCACAAGCTCCAATATGCTCAAAACCATATAAATAAGCCACAGAAGTTTGGGGATATTGTTCCGTGGAGTGATGAAACAAAACTGGAATATTTTGGGCTTATGAATCAGTGGTATGTCTGTAGGAGGAATATAGAGGCATATGCTGAAAAGTGCACACTGCCTACAATGAAGAATTGTGGGGGCTTTTTGATGCTCTGTGGCTGCCTAGCTTCCTCTGGGACTGGAAATCTGCAAAGTGTGGAGGGCAAGATGGATTCGGTCAAGTACCAGGATATCCAAGGAGAAAATGTCATGCAGTCTGTAGGGAAGCTGACGCTTGGGCTTCATTGGACCTTTCAACAGGACAATGATCCTAAGCATACCTCAACATCCACCAAGGACTGGTTTCAGAAGAAGTCTGGGAAGATTCTAGAGTGCCCATCACAGTCGCTTCACTTGAACCCCATAAAAAATATCTGATAGGATTTGAAGAACACAGTTGCAGCACGCAAACCCTTGAATATTAGTGAACTGGAGGCCATTGTCCATGAGGACTGGGCTAAGATTCCTTGGGAATGCTGCCAAAAGCTGACATCTGCCTACGCATCACATTTCCAGCAGGTCAAAGCAGCAAAAGGATGTTCTACTAAGTATTAAAGATGCTTGTCATGAAGGGGTTGAATAATTTTGAGCCTGCAGTAGTCATTAAAAGTGGCATTTTCTGTTGAATTTGGAGAAGCCACTTGTAATATTTGTTGTGTTGAGCCATTTAAATTGTTCTTGTTTGATTTGCTCATTGCAAACAGCTGAAAGTTTGTAAATTTTGCCAGTAAACCTAATTTGCAACGGGGGTTGAATAATTTTCATTGCCACTATATATATATATATATATATATATATATATATATATGAAGAGTTCAGTTCATTTGCCAAAAGGATAAAGGCCATTCCTAAAATTAGTAAACCGATAAACCAACAGCAGTCGGTCAATCAAAAAACACAATTAAGGTAAAGAAAAAGATTTTGAGATATCTTACAGAAATAACCCAACATTAATTTTATTAATATTCTCTGGAGTGCACAATTTAAAAACATGATTTAGGAAGATAAATCAAATTGCACATAACCGTTTTTGCAAATGAACCCTTCATTGTGTGTGTGTGTGTGGGTGTGTGTTTAACAGTCAGATTGTGAAACCAGTCATTTCGTGAAATGACTGGTTTCACTATCTGACTGAAAGATATATACAGTGTCTACACTAGAAACTACACTAAGCTATAAACTATATTAAAACAAAAACAGAGAGTAAGACATCCCTCTAAAAGTGGGAAAATGGGAGAATCGGCATTCTGATTACTAAACATGATTACCCCAGAAAATTTCTGGCAGAAATATTAATCAAGTAAAAGGTAAGACTAAATTCTCCAAATGATGATTTTATACAGGAGTTTCCCTTTATAGGTCCAGAAAAAATTACGAAGTCAAAGTATCAACCCTGTCATTACACAGGTCAACTTTACTGTAAAATTTAGAAAAATGTCCTAGTCGTTCCAATGAAATGAAAGATGTTTTTTTTTTTAAGTCAGTGACATTATTTTACTTGAAGCATGGAATTGGAATAGGTCCTAGGGAGAATATGATGCCAAATACGCTTGAACAATCACTGTAATTCAAAAGAATATTCCTCAGTTCAATCAACCAGTGCTGATGATGGCAGTTCACACATGAGTCTAATTTGGGTCTAATGTAGTCCTTCCAAGTAAAATGACGAAACTTATTCCATGTATTTACTGAGAATTAGGCTACAAAATTGATACCACACAGTCATGAGTGCCAAACGTGGACCTTTATTTGTATATTTCGTGTTAATCACAAGAAACTAAATAGGCTTCAAACGCCATTCGCACTCAGAACGCTACAAGAAATAACCTGATGTCTGAAGCCTATGGCCAGTATATAGAAATGCGGTAAGTGTGAAAGTGCAGCTCGCACAACAGATATCTGTGAAGATTTTGGTTTCTCTCTCTCTCTCTCTCTCTCTCTCGCTGTGTGCGTATGTGTGTGTGTGTGTGTGTGCGCGCGCGCGTGTGTGTGATTCACAAGAAAAACATTACAAAGAAAACAGGAGGACCTTGAAGGAAACAGATGTTATTCCCGACGCCTCTCATTGTCAGCCCAGACTGTCTTTGGGTGCCGCCGTGAGCAGCGGTGCTTGCAGCTTAATGCCCTGTCGCACAAGATTGCTACCTTGCCTTCTGTTTCCATTGTCAAATCGGCTCACTGACTCGAACGTGCGTCTGTTTCAGACACAAAAAACGCTTAACAGACAGGCGTGAAAAGAATACGGTTTTTCTTTTCGGATGTGCGCCACTCTCTTCAGTCAGCCCCGTGCAGGTTCTGAGAAGCAGTCACCTGCGATACAGTCATAACTCAAAAACTTAACCCGAGATGAAACGTTTTTTGACCGCGAATGTTGTCAAGGTTGCCAATTTGTGATGGTTTACAACAACTAATAACATGAACTGTAGATTTAATGCACTGTAAATTCAATACACAATATGGAATTTATTAAAGTTTATCACATCCCCGTCATAAATGCAAATCAGATGATCCCAAGCAAAAGCATGTGCATGTGTTTGGTTCCCATATTCACAGAGGAGATCATCCACAGATCAATTAACCATACATATATACATAAAGTAATGCTAAGCCAACATCCTATCCACCATTTAATAATACTACCTGTCCGCTAATAAACAAGACCTCCGCTCCGAATTCATGCCTGTGAATGCGCGGATGAGTAAATGACTATAGTTAGCTATCCAGTAAACAAAGCTCAGATAATGCACTACCAACTGACAGCAGTATCCGCCCGCATTTTTATCTAAAGAAAAAAAGGGAGATATTTAACAAATAATACAGCAAATGTTTAAAAAGATAAAAGATAAAACAACACATATAAGCAAGGCTAGCACAATTTCGCGATTCCATGAAGAAGGGTACAACTGGCAGCATTTAAATCCTTTGCGCAAAATTGCTGACCAACAAGAATCGTCACCGACCAATGCACCATTTAGAACCCAAAAGAGCTTCAGAAGTCCCCTTACCTCTTTTTGGTCTTGGAAAGCTTTCATGCAGATGAAAAACAACTTTTTCCACAAAGTGCTGAATGTTGCTGTGTTCCGAGCCCCTCACGAACACCATCCAATCGTGCGTAAAACCTTCCACAGTGGGTTTCTTTCTGACCTGGGCGCGATGACCAAGCTCTAGTTTCACCTGAACCGCACCCTATCAAAAAATGATAGAATACATTACAGTTGATTACGGTCAACACTAATCTACTATTAAGCGTGTGCCGGTGTATGAACATTTCGGGTTGGCACTGCTCTGAAACAGCCGACACGTGCTGCTACAGGTTTTCAAAGGGCTGCCAAAGTTAACGGTAATTTTTGTACAACTGCATATTGATTAAATTGAGTCAACACATCCATCAATGTCAAGTAGGCTATGCAATGACATATAGTTGATATCGATATCATCTTGGTAATTATAACAGAACATTCAATAGGATAATCTATTGAATAAGACGTGACATTTCCTTAACTACGAACACGGCAATGGCTTGAATTTGACGACTGGGTACATTTCAAAGCGACGGTGCATCTTCAATAGTTTTGTTGACCACAGACACTGCACAGGAAACTCAATTCTGGACCTACCTGTCCAGTAGAGTGGCTGAACAAGTTGAACTGTATTTGTGTGGTGAAATATGGCTAGAATCTGCCGTGCGACAGCGTGATCAAATCCGTAAACCTTTAACACAAAGATGCAATAACTTCATATCTAATTGCATTGCCTACTCACCGAACTGGTCATTCTTGGTGCCGTGCGTTAAAATTGAAACTGTGGCGTAAATGAGAAGATGGGAAAACGTACAGTATCGATGGCGGACATTGTCGACTAATTGAACTATGCAAGAGTTTCAGAGTGAGGAAGACACAGCGCATGCGCAGCATCAGCGCACCGAGTCGAACAGACGAACTCAAGGAGAAAGCACAAAGGTGAACGAACTGCGCTACTATGCAGGCGGGACGGCATCAAACTGGTCATCACACTGATATTGACACCACAATTTTGCTGTTGTTAAACTACATCGAATCATTTATACATCGGAGGAAAAAAAAACATATTTTAGATTTCCATTTTTCATTTAACACTCTGCCCACCGTCAAATTCTAATTTAAAAAATGGAAGCCCCAACTGGAGCACAACCCTTGAAAGAAACACACCACGATTCACATTAGTCATGAACCGGCTCAACACATGAGAAAAGTTGTGACATGCACTCAACGAATTCTTTAAGCACAACTGTACAGTAAAACTGGCAGCCTGTTCCTCAAAACAGGGAAATCATGGAGGTGTACTTCAGATAAAGTTCGCAGACATGGAGAACTGGTGTAAACATCAAGATGGGTAAGATACGTGATCTAAGTGACTTTGACCATGACACAATTTTTGGCACTAGACTTGGTGGTTCCACGATTTGAGAAACAGCTGCGCTCCTAAGATTTTCACTCAAGTGAGGGAGTGGGGGGGAGCTGCTGGGCTGTAGCCTACTCCTAAATATAATGGGCAAGTGGCAGCCCGCCAATCCATTGTAGGAATTCGCTGAAAGGTCACGCATGCTTAAATATGTATCCATCCTGCGTTGTATGAACAATGCCTGTGATTTTGGGTGGTATAGTGGTGCAACGAATGTTTTAATGTCTGTTTGGCCCACATTCGACCCCTAAATTCCAATTGAGTATCAATTGCACGTGACTGTATGCATAAGCATTGATGATGACCATGCAGCCTTCCATGACCACAGTCTTAATTTTGTATAATGGATACATTCAACCAGGTTATGCATAGTATCGCAGAGCTTGCACCATCTTAAACTGATTCTACATACATGAACATGGCTTCAGTTTATTTCCAGGGCTTGCACAGGCCCCTATCTCAATTAAAAAGGGCACCTTTGGTATGAGGAAGAGTGCAAAGTTTGTTGCATAAAATACATGGCTGACAAACGTTCAGAATCTGGGTTGTTGTTAGCTTCTTTATTAATTGAAGAAGGTAGTAATCAAAAGCACTTTCGGGGAAACTTGGTCAAGAGATGGTCCAAATTCAGGTGGGGGCAAACAGGATTACTGGGGGGGTCAAGATGTTGACAAACAAACTGGTCCAAGGTCAGTTACAGGGATGGCAAGCCGAATTAACCAGGGCAGGCAAGTCTACACTTTTAAGCTGTAACTTTTAATTCTTAGTAGTAAACACCGAGGATGGAAGAGAACAATCCAGCAAAGGGAAGATGTAGATGAGTAACTTAAATACACAAGACAATAATCAATAAATAGGAAACAGGGGAAGCAGGATCACAAAGATAGAGGCAAAGCACAAGACAATAATTAAATAATGAGAACTAATTAGGGAAACTGAAAGAGAAACTGACAAGGACTACTGGGTTGTGGGGAAAAACAATTAAGAAAAAACTCAGGACACAAGACAAATGTGGTAAAAGTAATGTGTACACTAACCAAGTGTAGAATAAATGATTTGAATAAATGGTGTCACTTTCCAAATTCAACTTTCCACAGTGTATGTGCTGTGAATTTTCAGTGACATTTTACTGTGATAGTTGTTTGAGGAAACTTTTCAAGAGTGTGACTTACAAAACTTCAAGTCATCAGCCACACTCCAAGAAATGTCATTTCATTTCATTCAATATTGGTTTTCGGCCTCGTTCCTTGCATACAGAGATTCTATGAATCTTTTAATGGTAGTATGTACCATAGATAATGAAATCCCTAAATTATTTGCAATTTAAAAAAATGATTGAGAAGTAATATATTAGGAGCCCCCTTGGATGAAAGTGGTGGTGTATAATTATCACTGCACACTACTGAATAGTGTTGTTTGTTACAATTGGCGAGGCCTCTGTGTTTTCAGTATGTGCTTTTTGTATTCTTTCAGGGGGAAGAGAATTTGCTAAATGCTTTAATAAAATAACATAGAATAAGTAATTGGTTCTCAGACAAACTAAATACTCATTGATTGGTCAAATTTAGGAAAGATCATTTCCAGTTGGTCCCCAAAAGGACTAAGATATTTCAGAGTTGTAACGAACCACCAAACTTTCACCCATAATCCGGGGTTAATTGTGTATCCTGTGCGAATTGATCTGTGTGACTCCATATACACTCGAAAAATGGAATGTTACCTTTACTTCAAAATGTTATGATGACTGGTTCCACACAACTGAGTCAAATGACTTCCGATCAATTTTATTCAACATTGGTAAAAAAATTTTAGAGTTTAATTAGAAGTTATTTAAAACAGTTGCTCAAAGCAACCATTAGACGTAACATTTTTATGTGAATTTTGAGTGTATATTGGAATGTTCCATGGTTATAGGGTCCTATTCAAACCCGTTCAGTTTTAACTCTGTACCCACACCCCCCCCACTCCCCCCCCCCACCCCACCCCACCAACCACCTTGTTATTTAGTGACATAAATTGAAGCAGCTACGCATTTGCACTGCCGGAGCATAAGTCTATTCTTCTGTTTTCACGGTTTTTTTTTTGTGTCCTCGTAATTTTCCTTGAAGTGGCGAAAGGTAGTGCATTTACCAACCCTGGAAACATTAATATTGTACTTATAGAATCAGATATTACCCTGTCACCCTTCAATGAAGCCAGGTTTTGCTCAAACAACGGACGCTTCTGCCGAGGGTGTGAGCTTCACATCAGACAGGCTTTCATGAGGGTTACAATGGGCAATAAGAGAGCACCACTGTTGTGTGACTGATAAGGTTGCTGAGACTGGAGTGTTTGGATTGTAATGGCATTGTTTGTGCAGACAGCCCTCCAGGCTGTGATGGAGAGTCGCTGTTCACTGTAGGGGCCCGCCTCCCTCATATTCCCACTGGACCCATGGCCCTCCCAGGACAGACCTCTGCGTGTGAGTGTGTGTGTGTGTGTGTGTGTGTGTACGCACACAAACGCAGGAAATAGCACTCATTTCCTCATCACCTGTTGCCCACACCTGAGTGGTGAGGACAACTGCAGTGGGTCCCTGGGAATTTGATAACAGACAGTTGCATCATCCGGTTAATTTCTGCATAATTGTTAGGGGAAAAGCAATCCATTATTTCTTGTCTGAGTGTTGGTGCAGATAAACTATAACGATTATTAATGCACAGACTGACAGAGATACGCACACACACATATACCCGCTCACACACAGACAGACGCATACAGTACAAATAGGTACACATGACCTACATAAACCAGCTGCTTCCACTCTACTCAGTTCAACATCACAATGCATAGCTTGGCACACCAGCATGATAGAAGATTAAATTATTCAGATGGGATCACAGTTTTGAGACTCAGCTCAACATATAACATGAATCTGACTTCTCAACATGAAAAAGCACAATATGTCAGACAAATGACAATTAAATAGGATCTCATGGCTCGTGCTCACTTCATGTTACACTGTAAAACCAAATGTTTAAGTTCTTCACACTTTTTCGTCACACTTTTTAAACATATCACAGTGTTTAGATTTAGTTTCAGAGTGTATTCAACAAATCTGAAAATCCTCGATCGCAACATCCAATAAACATCAGTGTTTTGAATGAGAACACCCATTTACAAAAATAATCACCAGGCATTTAGCTTTTACCCTCTGGTGTTTAGATTATAAACATGTCACATGTTCCACAGTTTTACAGTGTACTGTCTAAGAAAGGCATGGAACACTCCATACTGACTTGTCCCAAATGAGGAATCTGCTGCCAATACTTTATATAACTGTAGCGTGTTTTACTAGATGCATTTTTTGTCTCTGAGTGTGCATGCTGAGTACATGTGATGTGGGTTGAAAGCAAAAAACTTATATTTGTCAATGAAATTTTAGGCCTGAAAACTAAAATTGTTCCTTGCTTTCATATACTAGTTGCCTAAGTTGTAAATATAGCAATTATACATTAGTCCCAATTAATCAGGGCAAAATGGTCCTAAATTTCGGCACTGTAGAGCCCAGACAGTCAAGACAGCCACAGAGTAGAACTTCCTGCCCATGAGCCACTGATCAAACCAAGGCCAGATGTGCTGGGGTGCAGAAGAGGCTGTGTGATGTCACCAGGGGCCAATTACCAATTATATATCCAAAGGTATTTGTGCACTTCATACATAGAGAATATCATATGGGCATTTTCATATTGCACGCTGTATCAACCAGAGACCCCAGTATCAGCCCGAGAGCTTTAGCACATATGAAAATGCGCAGATGATGTTCTATTTATCATATACTCATTTTGACCATAATTAACGATGCATTTTATCCAAAGCATTTATTTCAGGTTATTACTGTCATCGTTACAGGCCAGTAGCGCTAGCATTTGCTTTTAGTCAGCGGTGTATTCAAGTCAATGGAAAGGCTAATTAGCTAGCTAGCACGCAAACACGATTTTCTCCATTAAGGCAATAAATTTGCGTTTCTACGATAAGTTACGCTTGAAACATTTTACCACAGCCATTTGCACGATTATTGCTACAAAACGCGGCATTACACATACTGTTAACAAATAATTCGGTGTCAAGTTTCTTTTCTATGACATAATCCAGTTCAGAAATTTCAGCCGCTGAGGAATTCATGAGTATCTCCGCCATGACAGCATCTAATCAGCGTCTGCAGCGATGCGTTGCCAACGACAGTCATGACTGTTGCTATGGCAATGGCTGCTGCCACTGATACGGGATTTTGCCCAGCGGGCAGATACAGGTGACACAGGATTTTTGCCCGGCAGGCTGATACAGCTTCGTGTCCTCGCTCATATCACATGGGCAGATTCCTTGTATTTATAAGGAACTATATAATAAATAAAAATACATTATCCTAAATAATACATGATGCTTAAACTCTTGTAAGTAGCATCAAATACAAGATCAACATGACAGCATGCAGTACATGAACACATACCATTTTTATCATGCTATAGTAGAAGTACCATTTAGTTGTTCAGATCCCACGGAGAGCACACAGTGCTTGATAGAAGAATCAGGATTGGTCAGTAGTCAAGAAAGAAAGAAGAGTGCTCAAATTTTGCATACAAATACAAGATCCTTCAATTCATTAATTTGCACTGAAACCTAGAGCGCAACATATAGTTGCATATAATTGTGTATAATTAACACAGTACTATACCTGTTCTTGTTAAATTTACTAATCAATAATTGTTATAGAATTTATGTGCATATCATTTAATATGGGACAACTTTTTTGAGTGTTGTAGCAGTCTCCTCCCATGAAAATTAAGACATATAATCCAGCCAGGTCAACCCTTGTCCAATCAATCTTTTAATTAAGTCGGAGTGATTGACCGTCTATTTTATTTTCATTGAATAATTCCAAAATTACAAGCCTGCATGTCATCTGGTACACATTCCAAAATAAATCATTGTTGCTATTGCTCAACAAATATATCAACTTTTCAAAAAATTTGTTAAACATCAGCCACTGTAAAGAATATGGAACTGACTTTCAGAACTATGTACTGAAAATATTTCAAGCTATTACTCTGGCTAGGGCTCTATCAGGAAAAAAAGGTTGCTCTTCAATATACATTATATACTATATATATTGCTAAATGCAAGCTCATTACCATTTTTGCCTTAAGAGCAAAAGTGGATTGAAATAGGATGCAGATAAATAATACAACAGCAGATACCTAAGGGTATAAAGTGAAATCCAGGCCTTTACTCCATTAACAGGTTTTTGTTATGGTTGCTTATTTTCATCTATATGATCCAATATTACATGAAATAAATAGTTGAATAGTACTTGGTTTCTGATTAATCGTCATTATGTTAAATGTATAATCACCACTGCACACTACTGTATATTCCTTTATATCTTTTGCATGGTTAGCCACAAAAAATGCTAGGGTTTGCTCAGCAACCAAGAGATGCAAAAAAAAAAAAAAAAAAAAACTTTTTTTTTTTTGTGAATGGGACACTGAAGTAGCTTGTGTACTCGATGCCGTTGTTTACGCTCTCCCCAATTACCTAGTGGGCCTGATCATTTGCTGGAGCTTTCCATGATGAAGTGCTGCTCACGCACAGATGGCCCGGCTACCAACTTAGTCATCAAAGAAATCACATCGCTGAGGTCCTCTCATAAAAGGGGCGAGCAATTTAGGCCCAGTTCATGTGAAGAATAAATACTTCATTCAGGCCTATGTCTGGAGCTACATAATAGTAAATACTGCTTCTCAAAATGAACGTATCCAATTTGCACAATTCTTCGCATGATTGCTTTTTTTTTTTTTTTTCGACTGGAAAACAGGATCTTGATTGGTTGTTTTTATTCATGAGGGTTCTGCAGTCCTGCGGGCAATTTTTCACTTTGTAATTGAGAAGACAGATTTTGTTTTGATTTGATTAGGTATGGAACGTCTGTTACATTCAGGTCACTGTCGATTGGTCACCCTCTCTCACTGTTGTACAATTTACTGAGGCTAATTTAACTTGTGGGTCTGCCTAATTTAGAGCCAATGGTGTTTTTTACCCCTGGTCTGAGAGCATAACCTCTGCCGTTGGGACACGTTTTGTCCTAAAGAACGAGCTCGAAGAAACGCATTAGCAACAATGGCAGGCCTGTTCTCAGCTGCACCCACATCGTATTTCACATTGTCACAGTCAGGGGAGACTTTTATGTTCTATCACCCACATAACAATGCATTTACTAACTCAGCCTGCAGAACCCTGTGTCCGGGGAGAAGTAAACAGTTTCAATTCTTTCATACAGACATTTATCAAAGCTATTCAGGTTCTTTGCCTCACCTAAGAATCAAACCAGCAATCTCAAAGATACAGCCAGGTCTTTAACGAATTTTGTACATTGCAGCCCAGCTGTGCGGCATGGGAGCTGAAACTGTGACATCTAAGTGCGCATGAAGCAGAAAAGCTTGCAGAAGATGCAGACACATTTTTTGGGCTGGTATTTCAAGATCAGGATGGTCCAAATATTGCAAAGATTGACTTGTTGGGAACTCTGAAATCAAAGGTGCAAGAACAGGGTAAATTAGAAACAGCAGATATTGTCTCAAAGCAAACAATTAGGTGGAGGGAAGAAGCAGAAAGGTTTGTAGAGGTTTCAAAGTCACTGCATAAAATAATGTCTTTAAACTCATGCAAACGTGAAAATCAGCCGGGGATCGAACAAATAGTTCTCACCTGGCTTATAGGAAGGTAGAAATCATGTCTTTGTGCCAGTTTTTCCAGTGATTAAGGATTGATACAAGACTTAACCTTACAAGTGGTTGTTGAAAGTGATAATGCTATGAAATGCACATCAAACATTGTGAGAAAATGTGATGTGCTCGAGCAAAGCAGACACTATATTTAGATTCATTGGCCCAAAATCAGTGAAAAACAAGTATCGGATTTTATTAAGCAAAAAATGATGCAAGGCGGTGTATGTCCAGACACAGACTAATTCCACAACCTGAATACATCAAATTCATAGCAGGAGGAGAGCAAATTTCCAAACTGTGCGCCCTTCCCATAAATACAGCGAGCCAGTGCGTCAGTGACTATTTTTATAAACACTTTCATTGCCGTGACTGAATAATGGCATTTCTCTTATTAAATTGTCTGGGAGAGGTGCCAAATACATTGAACTTGGCTGTAGAAATGGGAGACTTCCTGACCTGTGTGTGATGGATGTCAAATGTAACCCCTGGGATTTAACAGCTTCGCCTTTCTCCTCCACTGGCCAAGGTGGCAAAACATCAGCAGTATCACAGCCACACTTTAAAATGCATAATACTCTATACTGTTCATTCTAATGTTGATGTTACAGTTTTAATTTTGATATAAATGCAGTTTTATAAAATTGACATGGAAAGTTTATTAAAAAAACTCACGGTTCAAATAGTCAGACGGACTCAACTCCACAGATGACTCTCACAGTGGTGGATTGTATAAAACAAGATGGCAATCCCAATTCTTGGACAGCTGTCCTGCAGTGGCTATATGGTATGCAAGTGAGTGTCTCGCATGTAACGTATATGTCAAGCACGAATGACATTGATCAAAAGGATACCGCCAAAACATAATGTGCCACATCCCAATTGTAACCTTAATTGGTCCCCCTTTTTTCAGCAGTCTTTAGCAGTTTTGACTCAAACTAACCCCCTCTACGAATTGCTTGTGCTCTCTTTAATTCTTCATACTTTGTGGATCTGTTTCAATAAAGGCCCTTGAGGCACTTACAGCAGATCTGCAGGTGGTTCCTTAAAGCACAGTGCCTAACAATAATTGTGATGTTGTGCATTGTGAATTAATTTTTTTGAAATAACTCTTTTGACCAATGTAAGGCTAATCTTCACCATAATAGCTTTTACATCATCAATGGATTTGATGCATTTTAAAAATAATTTCATGGTGGTAATTAATATTATGAAAAACTAGTGAATGAAAGCATTCATTTCTTTTAAAATTAGAAATATTATTAAGTGACGTCTGTAAATTTAAATGAATTAAACCTATTTCCAATTAAGAAAAAAAACTTGGTCGCTTTGGTCTCCCCCAATGGTTTAAAATATTATTTCTCGACTACAGGGCCATTGAGCGTTTGACGCGACATCAAGCATTGCGTTCTATGACTTAAGATTGTCCCACTCTACCACCTAGTGGAGAATAAGTGCATGATCAGACGTAAAGGGTCTCACAACTGGGATCTAACGAGATGGAGATGTTTCAAACGATAAGTAAATATTAGCATGTTTGCTTACAGAGGTCTCCATTCTACAGCGACTGATTATGAAAATGTGGTAGAAAACCGAGATTTAAAACAAGCGAACCACACCAGTGAATGTGAAATTCAGAGAATTAAGTTGGAAAATGTCCATTGTCAATGTAATTTTTTTTTTATTGACCATATAAAGTCAATGGTTTCCACTAAGTAAGTTAGCATCTGTGCTTTTGGGAAACGTACCCCAGAGCCGGCCCTAAGCATAGGCAATAAAGGCAACTGCTAGGAGCACCATCCATCTCCCAGGTCAGAGAAGAAGGTAAATTGGAAAAAAAGGAGAAAAAATGTATTTGACTTTTTTTTTTTACTAATTCTGTTTTAATGCTATTATAAGTAATTAATACAAAAGAGGCCCACAACAACATACATGCCCTATTTTAATCAGGTATTTTTCTATCCACATAATTGATGGCATAAAACGGAAATATGTCTTTCTCAGAAAGGAGGTCCTCCGAAATATGGTCTTTCGGTCGACTTAATGAGCTCCTGATGTTCTCTCTAACACTTTAGGACCATACCCGTCATGTTCGCCTGGCTCTTCAAAAGCTGTTGGAGAATCAACTCTATTTGAAACCACAGAGGTGCAAATTCCATCACAACACCATCTCCTTCTGGGGCTTCACTGCGATGCAAGTTGCCTCTAAAATGGATCAGCCGAAAGTACAGGCCGTGCTAGATTGGCTGGACCCTAAAGACTGAAAGGAGCTGCAGAGGGTCCTCGTGGTTGTCAATGTCTTCCAGCAGTTAATTTAAAGGTACTTCACAGTTGCTGCCCCCCTAACAGCAGTCACATCCATTTAGACTCCTTTCGCCTAGACCCGCCGGACGGCCTTCAACCGTCTCAAAGTACTAGTGACCAACAAAACCATCCTCAAGCTCCCTGATCCCCGGCACCAGCTCGTTATAGAAATCGACGCCTCTGATGTGGGTCCTGGGGCTGTCCTCTCTTAGCGAGCTGACAATAGCAAACTACACCCTTGTGTCTAAATCTCTTGTCACCTGTCTGCTGCCGAGAGGAACTACTCCGTCAATGATCAGGAGCTACTGGTGGTAAAGCTCGGCTTTGAAGATAAAAGACACAGCAGTGTCCAGTCTCCTCTTCCTGGTCTGGACAGACCATGGCAACCTGGATCACCTCCCAACTACAAAGAGGTTATAAATTAGGCATGCCCCTCCATCTCTTTTCTTCACAAGGTTCAACTTTGTCGAGGGTCATATTTCCAAAAGTCCTGACCACAGCAGCTTAAAATTTGGTATTCAGATTCCTCATGAGGGGTAGGTGTGCAAAGTAAGGGTCCTTAATGGATTTGACCTTTGACCCTGGCACAGTGACCTTGATCTTAAAAATTTTATCTGGGCCATATTTCCAAAAGTATTAACTGCTGCAGCTTCAAATTTGATAGGCCGGTTCCTTGTAGTGGATATCACCTTTGACCTTAGCACAGTGATCTTAAACTTGAAAATTTTGTCCGAGCCATATTTCCCAAAAGTTCTGACCACAGCTGCTTAAAATTTGGTATGCAGATTCCTTGTGAGGGACAGGTGTGCAACATATGGGTCATTAGTGGATTTGACTTTTGACCTTGGCATAGTGACCTGTGCCTTGCCATAGGTGTATGCCACTATTTATTAATAATTAGCTAAGGACTGTGGTGTTCTCTCGGCGCTCAGCTTCGCTTGTTGTTTATGATACGGCGGGGCACTCTCTTAGAATTAAATAAAAAATGGGGAATAAGATTTAATTGTCAAGTTGCAATGAAAAATACGCACATGGATTTGAAAATGAAAAGCAATGTGGAAGATAACAGGTTCATTTTCATCATGATGTAAATAATTTGTTTGCTACTCAAAAAAGAAAAATGGCGGCAAAGCCACTGCGCTCGCTTGGCCGAACATGGCCAAAATGGAACGCCCCCTATTGGCCAAAGTATCGGTCCGATTCAGCTCAAATTCAAACTTGGTCTAGACCTTATGACCATATATACACATAGAAATATGAAAAGGATCGGTCAAAAACTGAAGATGCTAGAGTGCAGACAAGCCAAAAGTTTACGCACGCACGCCTGGACGCACGCACGACAGACCACCACTAGACTCCGAGCATAGCATAAGCCCCTTGGGCCTTTTGGCCAAGCAGGCTAAAAATCATTTCTGATAATGCATTCTTATAATGAGATTTGTGTTTTTTGTTTTAGTTTTGTTTGTGATTTGATGTGGCTCTTTTAAAAAATAAAATAGCAAATGAGGAATGCTTTTTAATTTACAATTTGCTGTAAGAAGTGCATACATGGACCTGAAAATGAAAAAGCACAGTTGTGCACAGCATTTTCATTGATACAAAAATGCATTTGTCTCTTGAAAAAGAAAAAGCATTTCAGAGAATGCATTTACATTTTAACACTGTTAGCTATTTACTTCCATACCACTGGTGATGACATGCGTAAATAAGTCCTCCCTTTCTCAGGGGTTCCGCCATTCAGGCTCTGCCACCCTCTCAAAAGTGGTTAGGCAGATCCCAACATCAGAGCAGCTCATTGCTTTCAAAAAGATGTCTTCAGCCTTGCTTCCCATTGTGGGGAGAGAAGAGTCGGCGCAGCATACCTTGACCACCTCGGTTAGGCGAGCCACCTTCTACGCTATTATCTGGGCTGCATGCTGTTGGCCACGGTTAGTTGTTAGCACTTAAACCACCCCTCCATTTCATAACTCTGCAGCACAAACAGCACTGGGGACACAGTAGAGGCAGATAGAAACTCAGAAAAACCCGCACGAACGCACAAAAAAATATATAACCACAAGCTCAGGGCTCAGCTCTAATTCTTGCCGCGTTGCTGTTGGCTGTGAGGTGGACCAATACGGAACAAGATTCCTATGTTCTTAACCACCAGAGGGCAGTCTTGCTCCAAATTTTTCCACCACTGTAACAACTGGTGGTGTAGGTCAGTGAAGATATGACCCCATGAGTGCCCAAACAGACACCTAATTGTTATATTTAAAAATGTCCCCGTGAACACCAGTGAGGTGGAGCTGTCAATCTTAAATTAATCATATGGTCTTTCAGAATTTTGAAACAGTTAATCAGAGGAGCTTTGTAAGTAATCAAGTTTAAATAAAAAGTCAGCTTTTAAGTAAACCTTTGATACCCCCCACGTCTCAAGCAATCTTAATGTAGAAGATGTACCTTTGACCCAAAACAGCTCCCCAGTTCAGGAAACCCCAAAGATTAACTGTAATCAAGAAATCAGAAGAAACACCACATTCTCCCATGCCTGTGCTCTGCTGATTGGGAAGGGACCTCAGCAGTGTGCCTCGGCTCAACTGCCTTTAGTAATACAGGGGAACTGCTGCAGCCGCTGCCCGAGGAATTGAGCTTTTGGGAGGTGGCCCTGTCTGTGATCCAGCAGAGGTGGTTTGGGTAAATGTTGGAAGTATGATCAAATGCATTTTTTTCTCAAATGTTTAGGAAATGACATGTGGAGGAATCTCTCCCTATTTCTCTTGCATGCACTGAATTAATATTGAGAGTAGTCAGTTATTTGGAGTAATGCTGACTACTTGTTTTAAAATGAGTGTAATAAGATATATTTGTATTTGTATGATAACTTCACTTTGCATGTTGAAAAAAAGTGCTGGTAATTTCCCAAAAGGCCTCATATTTCCTAACTTAGGATGCTGAGTAAAAAAAAATGCCTGTAAAATCTTTCTATCACATTCAGTTTTTCACAAAATAAGAACAAAGATTTTCCTAATTACATCACAGCTTTTTTTTTCCCAAAGTCTGTCATTTTCTGTCGTTGTTCCAGTGTAGTGGAAAAACACACAGATGTAGCAGAAAAAATCTGGATCATGTTTGCATTTTCTTCTGTCAGTGGCCATATTACTAAACCTGAAATCAGGATTAGGCATAAAATTATGTCATCAGTATCATCCAAACGTGTGAAAATCAGCCGAGAATTGAACAAACAGCTCTCAGCTGGCTCAAAAGAAGATTGAAATCATGTCTTTGTGGCAGTTTTGCTGGTGATTAAGGGATGACACAAGATGTCTTAACCTTACAAGTGGTTGTCGAAAGTGACAGTGCTAGGAAATGCACATCATACATTGTGATAAAATGTCACGTGCAAGAACAAAACAGACGCTATTTTTGGAATTATTACCCCAAAATTAGTAAGAAACAAGTGTTGGATTTTATTCAGCAAGGGTGGTGTACTCATTATTTTGTTAAAATCAAAATGATATAAGATATAATCAACTATAAACAACTGTGGTGTATTAACCCCATAAACTCTTAATTTTTCACTTAAGTTTTCCCAAAAATAAGTTCTAATTCAGAAAAAGCATTTTTCTTCTTAATGTAGGACAATGTCTCAAATATATTCTGTATCTGCTGTTCGCAGCGCTACACTGAAGCTACATCACACTGATATTGGATAAAATATTCAAACCCAGGATGCCATGTTTTTATGGCCACAGCATTGCATCAAGATCTGGTGCATCATTTTATATACATTTCCCCATAATTTAGCAGGACATATTTGAGATCATTGGAAACCTTGGAATCTCAACTAGAATTTAAAATAGGCTTGAAATTCCAGTGGTTCAAATACAGCAGCTACATTTGATGGACCTTTAAATTAGCAAGACAACAGTGTCATCACTTTCCCCCGCCACGATCAAGGGCCATAACTCCGTAAAAAAATATGTTTCAACATCCATTTTCGAACTCAACGTAGACCAGCTTATTAAGCACACAAAATGTCATGCATCTAGGTATAATATTTTCAGAGAAATCTCTTCCCCATTGTGGCCGGGACAGACGGATGGATGGACAGACCCCAACCCAATATCCCGTCCCACTTTGTGGCGGGGATAATAATATTCTATGAGACTTATGGAGAATTTATACAGTTTTCAAGGCATATATAAAACAGCAGCTCCTTGAGATCAAATCTTCATATTTGAGAGAATATCACTGGATTTATAGGTCAGGATGCCCATGCAAAATAAAGGCTTGCGCACCGTGACCTCAGCTAAAATTGAGTGGATGTTCAATTTCACCATTACATAATAGCATAAGAATTAAATTAGTATTTTTGTAACAAAATACACTTTGATCCATGATTTGCAGCCAGTACAGATGTAAGAAGGCTACTCAATTTATCAAAATATAAATATTTTACCACGTTCAGTAAAACTTATTATTTAATTTGAAAACTATTTCAAACACATTTGAGTTTTGAAATTGCAGTAATATTCTATCAACATTATACATTTTAATAGAGGGTAGGGGCAAGCCTTTATGAATCATGTCCATCATTTGCAAATGATCTAGAGATGCTGCGATTATGCAAAGTCTGAAGGACATAAGGTTAAAAATGGCGCACTAATTTTTATGAATCAGAAAACACTTTAAAGTTTTTCACTGTTTTCTGCCAACCTTAGTGAGGTTGTGGGCCACCAAGACAAGTCAGAACTGCTTCACTAACTTTAATGTAGATTCAAAAAAGTCTTTGGAACTCATAGTGGATGGATGGATTACAACAAAAGATATTCCCTCATCCTGTGATTTAAAGATGGAGAACGAGTAGAACCAAACCATCAAAAATGAAGAACAAGTAGATCCAAACCATGCAAGGAAAGTGTCCAAAACAGCTCATTAATGCAACTAGACCTCCTCATTGTGGAGGATCAGACAGGCCTTTATCTGTCTCATGATGTATGCCACACATGCACTTCAGAGAATATGTTGAAGCATTGCTCTTCTGAATACTCTACTCATACTCACATCTCCGAAGACCACTGCCAATGGTTAGACTTATAGCGGTGCCAACCTCTCATATTTGCATTCATTTCCGTGTTTAAGGGTATATGTGCTGCAGCCTTGTCTTACTCTCTCTTCTTAACACTTGTCGATGGCCTGTTCTTGGTGACATAGCCTAATCATGTCTTGCACTGTCATAATCAGTCAACTGAGGAAGAGTTGCTATTATTGCAAAAACTTCATTGTCATGTGGGCTTAATTTGCCCCATTTTCCAACCGTATTCATACTGATGTCTTTCCAATAGATATTTATGCAGTAGCACTGTTCGTGCTAGTAGAGCAGACTCGCCATATTGGCGTCTTGGTACTACACCGAGGTCAGCTGGGCCAGCATAGAATTTTTATATACATGTGCCACAGAGTATAATAGGATGTATTTAATTCTAAACAATACTGTGCAGTATGCCCTTACGGTAGCTTCTATGTTGATTATGTTTCTCCACTCATTTATTCAGGGTTTTTCCATAAATTTTCCACGTATAGGCTTGTGACAAAATATCACGTCTCGTTAATGGATGACGCTAAAATATACGAAAACATCCGTGAACATTGTTTTGATATCTTTCAATGTCCATCCGGTTAGTCCTGAGCCATGGCACCAGTTGCACACACCTATCTCCTCAGAATGCGCCTGCTGTAACCGCAGCAACTACCATCAACAGTCAAACGATTCGCCAAGAATTTTAATTCATCTCTCCTACGAAACTGATTATGTGGCGCGACGCGCATGAGGAACCCTGGGAGCGCATTTATGGGATCGGTCGGTTGGCTACCTGCACGTGAAAATTACCACTCACTTAAAGCTGGATACCGGGCAGAGACAGACTTCTCGGATATAGATGCTATCTTGGGTTCAAGCCTGGTTGGATTTTGTTCTCAACGATAGCGGCTGGGATGAAGGTGGATTGGAAGTCGCTCGTTCACTGTCACTTTGAGCTCCTCCCTGCGAGGACAGCGGCACACAGCACCATGATGTTTGTTCAATGAAAGCGTTAAAGGGCACGGAAGAAAACGATTTCCTCTGCAAACAACTGACACATGACCGGCAGGTTTTTCCTTTACTAAGGTAAGCGTTCGCGCCTTTTCCATGATAAAGGTAGGACAACGCAGTGAGCGCAGCAATAACTGTGCATGGCGCGTTTAGTTGCAACTGGATTTTACTCATAAAACACACGCTTTTGCGATCAGTGAAGAAATTTCTCATGTTCATTCCGTGGTCAATCTGCTGCATTAAACTTCATTATTGATAACGTTTCGATCACAACAGAATATACAAAAATGAATGTTATTTTACACCTGTAGTCCGGGTTTGTGCTTCTGATGTTCTACGCGCTTGATTTCAGTCGGAGAAACCAATTTCGAACAGCCTCATGTTACATCGGTTTACAAGTGTGATTTTAAACCAAGTCGACAGAAAAGTGTTGTGAACATAGAGAGGTGTTTTCAACAAGGACGGGTAAAGATGACACTGAAATAAAAATGCATCTTTGTGGTAGTAGTTTCTTATAACATTGTCAAAAAAAAAAAAAAAAAAACACTGATTCTTCGCAGCAAATAAAATAAAAAAATTCTGAATTATTTATCTTCAAGCGACATTACCGACGGGCATGCTCGACCTTCTTACATTCCCTATCGTCAAGCCTATAGACTTGACCATGTTTGCGTAGCCTAGATCAATTTGCCTTATTGTTTACAAAGCAATGTAAAATATAACTATTGTTTGCGACCAGAAGGCGGTTAGCATATATTGCGCTCAGAATTAAAACGAATGTATTAATTATGAGTGATTCGCCAGCTGAATTATATCTGATATTTGATCGAGATGTGATAACATGGGTTCAGTGCGATGATAACTTTCTCGGTTTTATAGCCTGAAAAACCAAGACGTGCCTGCTACAGGTAACATCAACACTCGAATTTTCCAACATTCATCTGGTGAAGTGTGACGTTGTTTTCCCCCATGACTTTTCGTAACGGTAATATTTGCATTTTGGGCCACCGTCGAGAATTATATATTTCGAAGTATTTTACACGTTGCTTTTTCAGGTGAAATGCAAAATCAAACTTGGTAGGGTTTTCAAAGAAAAAAGAAAACCGCGCAGAAAACGAATCCCAAAGTTACTCCATAAATTTGAGATAAATCGGTGGGCCTTCTTTTGTGCCCACTCTTGAATTAATATTGGAAGTGACTATGGTTTGAATATGATCGAAATAATTTGAATTGTCATGAAAATTTTATATAGCCTAGCCTTACCTCGGCTATAGCCTATAATGAAGGGATTTCAATAACCTATGTTTAAGTTTGTATTTTTAAATATTCATGCATTCTCTCTGGCGAATTAGTTAAATCCTTGTTGAATACTGGGAATTATGAACGTGAAAGTAGTATACTACTACTACAGTTATACTGGAGAGTATGAACGCGTGGATCGAATAGAACTGACGGTCGTATAAACATGAGGACTGTTCGGATGTGCATTCTGGTCTGAAAAGCGAAACGCAATACCCGATTCTGCGTTAGGCGGCGTTTTTGCACTCCGACGCATACATGTCCAAAGGTAAAACGCTTGAAATCACAATGCCCTACCTCAGGGGTGTCAAACTGGTCCATAAAAGGGCCGCGAGGCTGCAGGTTTCCATTCCAACTGAGCAGAAGCACACCTGAGACAACTAATCAACTGTGCAGGCTGAGATCAGTAGATTGAATTAATTGTATCAGGTATGTTGCTGCTTGGTTGGATAGAAAACCTGCAGCCCCTCGGCCCTTTTATGGACCAGTTTGAGACCCCTACCCTAACCCTCAATTTTTGCAATGGTCGGCAAGCTGTGGTGATATGTCTTTGGTGCTTTAGGCCAGCCAGGTTGGGCACATAAGGTATGAAACAGTGCCATGGCCAACCACAAGGTTTTGACTGGAATTTGATGTGTTTGCATGTACAAAACCAAATATTTCAAGTTCAATTTCCCACATTTTCACTTATACAAGTGGAATGTTTTTACTGTTATGAACTATACTTCAATGTGGCCCAATGAAAAGATGGACCACTTTACAAAATTAAGTATCGGGCAGGATTGCTTTTCTAAATGTCAAATAAGTTCATAATTTTAAAGATCGGGGTTTTTATATGTGAATTACCACAGACACAGTGTTCTTATTTAATGCCCCTTTCCCATGAGATGTTGCTTTTTCCCCTTTTCCAAGTCTAGAATGAGGAATGAAGAGGCTATTTCAAACCCTTAACCCAGGAAGCATCCAGGACCCTCTAGAACTTTCTAAAATGGAAAGCAGAACCATGCCTCACTTAAGATAGAAACTAGCAACCAGAGTCCTGCTTGCTCTCGCTTTGCCTCTTTCTCTCCCCTTCCCATCTCACTCCTTCTTCTCCCTCACTGCGCTCTTCTCATTTCTCTTCCTCCTCTCCATCTCACTGTCCCTCCCCCTCCATCTGCCTCTCTTCTTTGTTTCGCTCTCTAATCTTTCCTGTCTCTCCCTCCCTCTCAATCTCTGCCTATCCATGAAAAGGGTCATTCAGCGCTCTGTCATGGGTTCAGAGTTGCACCTCGGTGATGCTGAGGCACTGGACTTTTTGTCAGGAGGGTGCTGCAGGGGGAGGCTCCGGAAACGGCACATCCCAAAGAGACTGAGGCCGGTGAGGGTGCTAGGCTTCCTCCTTAGCCTCCTAGCCATAAGCGGCGTCATATCCATTGGTGCACTGACCTGGAGCACGGACCGGGTCTCAAAAACAGACCAGTATCAGGACAGTCTGAAGCCGGGATCTGCCCCCAAACACCGCGTTCTCCTTTCCACTAATCAGCGGGCGAGCTCAAACAGCTCTGCAGACACCCCGAGTGCCATGAAGTGGACAGCCAATGATAATGGGAGTTTTGAGATGCACGGGGAATACCCACCAGACCTGTTCAGTCTGGCTGAGAGACGGCAAGGTGCCGTGGTGCTGCACATGTTTGGCATGCTTTACATGTTCATAGCCCTTGCCATAGTCTGTGATGAGTTCTTCGTCCCTGCCCTCACCATCATTACCGAAAAGCTCCAGATCTCCGACGATGTGGCGGGAGCCACCTTCATGGCTGCTGGAGGCTCCGCCCCTGAGCTGTTCACCTCTGTCATTGGAGTCTTCATCGCCCGCAGCAACGTGGGCATCGGTACCATCGTGGGATCAGCCGTCTTCAATATTCTCTTTGTCATTGGCATGTGCGCTGTCTTCTCTCGCGAGATCCTGAACCTGACCTGGTGGCCACTCTTCCGGGACGTGTCCTTCTACATCTTTGGCTTGATCCTCCTCATTGTCTTCTTTTTGGATAACAAGATTACGCACTGGGAGAGCCTGGGTCTGCTGCTCTGCTACACCAGCTATGTTACCTTCATGAAGTTCAATGCCAATGTGGAGAGCTTCATAAAGGCTATATTCACCAGGAACCAAGTGGATGAGTTGGAGGCCACGCCCAAGGTAAGTCTTCTTGTCCTGTTTTGCACTCTTTTTTTTTTTTTTTCATTGGCTTTCAGGACCTGAAAGTGGTGGCTTGATGGTGGTCTGCCCTAATGTTAGTCTGATTACTAAAAATGATGATGTTATTATGCCTCCGGCCACACGGTTGGCGGGAGGCGTACTGTTTTATGGTTGTCCGCCCATGGGCGTGTCTGTCACATCGTCCATCACACTGTCCATCTCAAATATCTTTCTGATGCTATATCTAATGAAGGAGTGGCGTGGGGCTGGGCAGTATGGCAAACCGAGAATTGTGAAGAACACCCTACGAATAAGACCAACTTCAGCCTCCTACTGACAAATGCATTTAATTTACGCAAGGATGTTAGAACATGTCATCAGCGATCTCACAATTATCTCCAAGGGCATTCGGCTGTTGCACAGATGTTGCACTATTTAATTGCACAGACAATGGCAAGAGAATTCTAATCCATAGCTACGCATCATCACCGTTCAGTGTTGACCTAAGTTGGTGATAGCGTAGTGTATAAACATGTAACTGCAATTATTAAAAGACTTGAGAAGGAAATTTTGTTTAATGTTGAATATCATAGCTAGTCACTTAAATACTGAGCGAGCTAAGAAGCGTAGTGTTTCATGCTGCACAGATGACGCTAGCTACACTGAATCACTTCACTTTAGTTAGCTATGCAATGCATCGGCGCTGAGTGTGGGTATTGTGCCTAGTGTATCAAAGTAAAAGGACTTTTGGTGCAAATCTTTATTATCCTTTATATGACATCGTGAATGTATGAAAATCATTTTTAGACTGTTAACACTCCGGAAAACGTAGCTGGTTTTATGCTGCCTTTTTAGTCTATGGCTACAATAACTGGAAATCCGTGGAGTCATAATCACCATTTTTGTGACATCTTGTTCATTTTTGCGGGAGCTTGCTTGACCCACTTTAGTGTACATGTCTACATGTCATATCCAGGTCCTAGACATGTTTCATAAATGTGACTAATGCTGCAAAGCAGTTTCAGTCAACTAAGGTAAAGCCTTTTCAAGTTCTTTCCAGTCGAAGATGAAATGTAAACAACAGATTTGCACATCATGATATAGACACTTGAGATGGTAAATAATGTTACTTGTCTTTAGTTATTATACTGTCATATTGCCAAGCCTTAGAGTGAAGGGATTTTCACCAAATCAGACACGGTAACGTCTCATAGAGGGTCCGTGAACTATGTAGATTTTGGATGTCATTGGGTCAAAGGTCAAGGTTGTATAGTGTCAGCTGTATGTGGGGGCTAAAGATCAACTTCTGGGTGCACGAAACTATGGCAGAGGCGGTGGCGGAACAATCAATGCTGTGCATTGAGGTGTACCTTGTTAGGCTGTTGTTATTGGGTTCCCTTGTGCCAATAGGCCAACACATGCCACTTGGTTGCGAAATCTAGAATGTTTGTGCAAGTTATGCTTAATGTTAGCGAAGGGAGGGGACAACCTAGCTGTGAGTTAAGGCACTGTGAAATACAGTAAAAATACTGCTTAAAATACAGTGAAACCACTTTTGGGGAGGGGGGCTTTGAGGGAATGTTAAGAGACTCAGAACTTAACCAAGGGAACCAGGCACAACCTTTAAGCAGAACATGTCCTTAGCTGACTCAGGAAAACCAAACACATGAAGGAGTTTACAAGTAAAAATTTTGATTCTTCATTTATATTATTGAATAATTTCTAAATTGCTGCAATAGCTGAACTGAATAAATTCCCTGACTGTGATTAACCAATTGACAATGTTTCCTGCTAACAGTGATGTTGCTCTGAGGTGTCCGCTCACATCAAAAAACAGAAATAAAAATTAAAGGCAAAGAAAACATTTGTTTCAGCTCTTACTCAGTAAAAGTATACATTCTTCTTAT
Source organism: Gymnothorax javanicus (assembly GCA_029692085.1). Lineage (NCBI taxonomy): Eukaryota > Metazoa > Chordata > Actinopteri > Anguilliformes > Muraenidae > Gymnothorax > Gymnothorax javanicus. The sequence continues at coordinate 13,417,929 of CM056209.1, read as the reverse complement.
TCCATAAATATTTTTTGCTAATTTTTGCAATTTTTATACACCAAGTAATCAAATGTCAAACCTCTGAAACACTGCTCATTAGCACAAGTTCATACATGCGGCCATTCCGTATATTTCAACCAATCAAAAACTCCCTCTTGTGGTAATGTCCCAGATGTTATGATGGGCATGGACACAAGCAAATCAGCTGATCTTTATAAAGTGTATACAAATTAGCCTTAGTTATCACTCATGTTGCAGTTTAATTTCACACAGAAACATCAAGGTTTGATATTACATGTCATTATTAGAACCTGAGCGACAAAATCTGTCATAATGCCGCTGTATGCGGGCTGTTTCTGTTGGTTGCTCCAACAAAACGAGAAACTTGGACACACCAACGAAGAGTCACCGGTTATGGTCTGCACACTTTTTACCCAGTTGTTTCAAGGAGCATGTTTACGCAAAATAAGGAATTGAATCGCCCCGTAAATATTGGAAGATTTTGAAAGATGATGCCATGCCTGCAGAATTTAGTCACCGGCAGATCCCCAAACCCAAGCGCCTGTCAGCTTTTGCTGGGCTGAAGAAACGACGGCCCAAGTTACAGATAGGTAGACTCTTTAAATCTTATGGCAACTTATAGTTTATTGTTGTTGTTATACCAATAATTTTCATATAGGCCATTTACGCCAGAATGTAGAAATCAGTACTGCTACAACACGCAACAATGTTAAGAACAAAATTGGTCATAAACATTATGCATACTGGTACAACAATTCTCAACTGTCATGGTATTTTTAACTGCCGTGTGCACAAGAGTTCCGATATCCGGGTGACATGGCAAGCTACCCCGATTCCGACGAATGTGGCGCACCGCCAACAGCATAGATGTCTGATCCTCTCGAGATGATTTAGTCGTTTAAAAAAAATTACCCAAAAATTCCCCAGTCAGGGTTCTCCACGCTTTTGAAACCACGTCTGTACTGTAAATTGCAGGTGTCTGCTGAGCGCAGCTCGGCGAAAAAATCAGCTGCGGATCTAGGGGCTTGTGGCCACCGGCCGCCAGCATGTCGAGACACTTGGAAATATATTCTCAGAGATTTTAAGCTCTTGCAGAATAAAATAAAGTAATCCCATAATCATTGAGGTTTACAGTGAATATTTATAGAAATGAGTAAATTTCTGAAGAGCACGTTTCCTGTTCCTGCATTCATTGAGGTCTAGAGGTCTATCTGGCAGTACGGTCAGTCGTAGACATGGATCAGAGTCATGTCAAAACAGAAACGACAGGAATGTGGTTATGAATCTTTTGCGTGCCAGCAACATAGACTGCGCATTATCAACACCAAGGGCATGTTCAAGATTGCAGGATCGAGTGAGAGCCTGCGAGTTCTTGCCTCTTGAATGATTAAACTACGTTTGGTCTTGCGAGGACAAGGGAGAACATCTGGGAACAGTCTTGCCTTGCTTTTCAAGATGGCGCCTAGTACTCTCACTGCTTGTTCAATGGAATTTGGTGCAAACCTAAGATGGCAGCCATGTTGGAAAACGCTCAAGAACTCACAAATTGTTCAAAACTTCAGAGTCTTCCCTTGTGAGACCTAAAGGCGTGAGACCCTTCAATCTTGAACAAACCTCAGGCAACTCTGTCTTTCAGTTAACAATAAATATGTCTACTACCGTCTGATCTAAAAAAAATCAGGTATGGGTTTTTCTCTAAGCTCTTTAAAAACAGAATTGCCGGAGTGAAGAAACAAGATCATGTTAAAGCCAGTCCACAAACGTCAATGCTCACTGCAAATGGTGGCAAGTGAAGACATTGCCGCTGTTGTCTTCTGTTTAAAAGCTGGTAATTTTATTCTAACCTTATGACGCGATGTTGGAATTGACGTACAGCCTGCCTACTTGCAGCGGTGAAGCTGAGTTTGTTGCATTGTTTCCATTATTGGAAGCCAAATGGAAAGAATAGCTAGCTAACTATATAGCTATATGTGACGTTAGCCAGCTTGTTACCTACTCTAACATGAACTGATTTTTGCAAAAGTTGGTACATTCATTTGTCGCAAAAGGTTTGTGATGCTCCCATTGAAGTTCACGATGATCTCGGTAGCGTTAACTAGATAGCTACCTAGCAAACTTGGTTTCAGAATTTTGCAGAAAATTAAGTGATTCATTTTATCTATTGTTTCAGATGACTAGTAGCTACCTTGCCTATTCTCTATAATCAATGGTATGTAGCTAGTGCTCATCTAACTATCGTAACAAACGTTAGATTTGTTACCAACAGAGGCTTTGTGCTTATTAGAAATCTGTTTAAGTTATGCTGACAGTCCACAATCGTGTCTGACAAGCCCTTGTGCCTCACGTAACAATACACTATTGTTAGCTCAGCTTGCTAGCCAGTAACGTTAACTTCATAATTTCCCGCCCTCTGAGGCTAGCTAGGGGTCTTCCTTGATTGGTCGGTACATTATCAAATATTAATTTGCCATCGCATTGCAAAGCAGGAGTGAACACTCTGGCCTGGGTTTGAATCCAAGCTGTGCCAGTGCTTGCTATGGCGGGTAACCTTTTCAGAGCAGGGCATAGTTAGCTTTGCACTGCCGGGATATGGAAGGGATTCAGCTGGTCTGAATTAGCATAGTTCATTGCTTAAGCACCTCCTCTGGGCCAGCTGGGTGCCTAACAGTAAAATTCTAAGCAAGCTCATGTTCGGGTTTTTTCCGCCCTTGTTTTGAGCTTGGCAGGTTTCGAACTATGAGGGTAAAGAAGCAGTAGCAGACTGGTGCATGCTTCGGAGGAGAGCTGCAAACTGCCTGCAGTCTTCCGAGATGACAGCATCAGTTTCATTCGAGCCTACTTGCGTACATAGTTCGCTGATTGGACATTCCAGATTCGGGTGGGATTGGAGGTGCCAAATTTTCAAAAAATGTAAATGTTGAATACAGTTGCATACATTTTAAATTATATTAATAAAAATTCATAAGGTACAATGTCAAACCCATATTCACATTCAGGGTGGTATAACACCCACCTCCAAGGTAGCGATTGCAACCCTTGTTATACACTGTGAGAATAGTTACCGACTGCATGATAGGTAGAGACTGAAAAATACTGTATACTGATGCACTTTGCAAAATTGACAGATAGATAGATAGATAGATAGATAGATAGATAGATCAGTGTTAGCTGAATCTATTCTGAATCTATTCTGAGAGGGCACAATACTGTATAATCCTATTGGACTTCTGTCAATTCCTTTGGATGTAAATTGGCTTAGTTGTTTGGCATTGCCTGCTGAGCACAATGGCAGTGATCCTTAGCCTAAAAGAATGATTTCATACTAAAAGACAATATAAAAAGAAAAATGGCTGTATTACAAAATTATATACCGTGTCAAACCACTTTCTTGTCTTGTTGCAGTAATCAGCATTTTGTTGCCATGGTGTATGGTGCTATAACAAGTTGCTAATGTCATAAGTCCAGGTTTGCTTCATGGTTACTATGGAAAACTGCTCATGCCTTCCTTTTCAGAATCACAGTGCGGTAACATTTTTTTCTAAGCAATTGCTGTATTCTATTATCCCATATCATACATGGCGCCAAATTACTAGACCTGTAATTACTGATATCATGCCCGAAGTGCAATGAATCAAATCTTGATTGACGAATTGAAAACGATTAAACACAGTGTGTTCCTCGCTTTTTACTTATAATAAAGTTGCATAATGCCAGAGAATCAGCAGTGCATCTTTTTTATTTAATGTGATTTTAGCCATAAGCCTTATGTGTCCTGACAAGAAATAGATTAATGAAGATTAGTAGTAGATCAAGTAAGTAATAGAACATGGAAGAGAACATCCACTTGGTCTGAAAGATGCATCAGATATCAAATTCTGACCAGTCTGAGAGAGGCCAACTTGAAAGCAAACAATATTCACTCCTGATCTACTGAAAAGCTGTCTTTTTCTTACATTTAACATACCCATAGTGGCATCATTAACTATAATGAGACACTTAATAGTATTATACTCATAATTTCACAGAGCATGAACTGCAATATTGCCCCTTCCTCCTGCGATTTGGCAGTGTAGATTCCAGGGCTTTGGTGGGATGTGGGGAGGTTTGGAAGTGGTGGTCAGGACCGCTGCAGTTAAAAAAATGTTCTCCTCTAATTCCAAGAGAATTTGTGCTGGAATTGAATTTCTGTTTATTTCTGGAACTGAGTAAACTGATGTGGAATTGGCTCCCAGCCATGGTAGATGTACTTTCATGAGGACAGGAGTGTTGAGCTGTGGGGACAGCACTCAGAATCTGATTGAGGTGCTTTATTTTCTGAAATCTCGTGAGATCCTTTTAAGGTTGTGAAGATTTTTGTTTTTTATAATTACATCCCCAGCCAGCTGAAAATTTTAATTGTGTCGAGTCATGTGCTTCTTGCTTCTCAACCTGTTTATGGTAAAGAATACGAACCATATAAACAATTGAAATTAAGTGAAGTGCGCGTCAATGTCTTAAAATTTTTTGTTTACATTTATCGCAGTCATTAATTGTAAATGCAGTGTACTGGTATTGGTAATTAGCAGTGCTAATGCTAGATGTCACATTTGCCCCTGAAGTTGAAAGATGTTATTTCAACATTCTGTGTCCGTGTTCTGGGACTCTTGATTTCAGTTACAAAGATGATGGGCACACCGGCATTATGATGTAAGGACACTAATCACATATTTGTCTTGTAATGCCTTGAAGGGTTAACTATTAGATTGATGCTGTTTGTTCTCCCGGCTCCTGTGTCAGAGCGCCGCTCTGGGAGATTTCTTTTTTCACAGGATGCTTAGTGTTTGTCCTGAGGCCGTGTAACTCGCTGGGCCGCGCGGGTAAATGAGTGTCCTGGCAGCAGCCGTAATTAGATCCGCTGCTTGTTAAATGAAGGGACAGCTAATTAGCGAGCAGGTGGCTTAAGGTCTCCGTGCACTCCGAACGCTCATTATTCCTCCACTCCAAAACTGAGGGGAGGACACTGAGATAAGGAAAGAGAGTAGCAGAGCAAGAGAAAAGAGGAGGGTTGAGAAAGAAAGGGGAGCAGAACTAGTGCGTGAGAGAAGGAGGCGGATGCTGTTTGATAAGTGTAGCGACAGAGAGGGAAACGAGTGAATGAAAAGCGGGAGATATTTAAAGAGTGATACTGAGAGGGAGGGATGGGATGGTGAGAGCCTGGCTGTGATTGACTAACAGGAAAGACGGGTGCTTGAGCAGGTGTTCTAACAGTTATACTATTATTCTCATTCATATTTGCATGCTGCTTTCACACCGGACGCGAAACGAATTTTTCGCACGACAGATAACATTCGAAGTCAATGCAAAGACGCGAATACACGCGTGTATTCGCGTCTTTGCATTGACTTTGAATGTAAACTGTCGTGCGAAAAATTCGTTCCGCGTCCGGTGTGAAAGCGGCTTTAATGTGAATTCAAGTTTTATCCTTACTGTTGATTCAATACTGTATGGTAGCACAGAATAGCTGATGAGAAGGATTGGTTAAGGTGAAAAAATTACATAATTACGCTGTAAAATCTTTTTTCCAAAGTGAAATTAAACAATTGAATTACCACTGAAATGCAGTATAAATTTTGTATATATTTCTTAATTTAGTGTTCGGCACTTTACATTAAATCATTTGTTTCCCAAGAGGAACATAGCATCCTGTACTTCCAATATCACCTGTTGTAATTTAATGATGACTCAGATTTCTCCCACGGTGTGTTTAGAACTCTAAATGGGTTCATGGGTTTGTCAAGATTCAAAAAGAAAAGGAATTTTGAAGTTTTGAATCAGCCCGATCCTACTCAGTTAATGAGAATTTCATCAATATTTTGAGCGATTACAGCATTTTCTGGTTTTTTATGGTTTTTTTTTTTTGTAGCTTGGTCTGTTTTGCATGCCTTAACAAAAGCATTGATGGGGCACCTCAGGTCATAGTTTGGACACGCCTGCCCTTAAGCCCTGGCAATGATCTCAGTGATGTAATGGAATAAAAACCAAAACAGCTCAGCCCTAAGCTATCTGGTGCGATAAGATGGGAAGAAGAATTCTGTTGGCTGTGGTTTGGGAATTTGTTACTTGAAAAAATATCTAGGTGCACTGAACGCTGGTGAAAAAAAATGACGCTTGAAAAAATTATTTTTCTGAAGTTACTTTGAGGATTGTGATGTAATGAAGATAATGGCAGAAAGTTATAATTCATTTGTTGTCTGTCTGTGCCCTGTGCCCTGTGGGGGGAGATTAAAACAGGCTCATGACTGGCTAGCTGACAGACCATTGATTGCCATATATGGCCAATTCTCTGCTTTAACCATGAATCTTTAAAAGCTGCTGATGAGTGTTTCACACGTTTGGGTGAGGTGTAATTCCTTGGCTGTGATGTAAAATTAGGCAAATTTTGTCCCTTTACTTTCTTGTTTAATCTTGCTTCTGCCTTTGCGATGAGTCTCATTTTTATCTCGCACAAAGATCACATGAAGCAGAGACATGTTACATTTTAAATGAGCTTTTTATTGATTGTTAATCTTACACTGCTGTCGTTTAATTGAAACTAAACTCTACTGTGTTACTCGTGCTGATTCCCTTGCCCCCCAACTCCATATGAATCAAAACTTGAAACAATTTTAATGCCCTTACAATGGTTCAAAGTTTCTTAACACCCAGAAAAAGATATTCTGTGGTGCAAATGAATTGTATTTCTCTCCCCTAGATAAACAACACTTTCTGGAAAAGGCATAAAAAATCCCTATAAAGTTACAAACACATGTCACTGGCAAGACATCCAATTTATACATAAAAACTCTACCGGTCCGCTAGCCAGCAGTGCATAATTCATTTACACCTCTTCACCTGCAAAAGACACAAAGTACCCACACAGAATATTGTTTTACTCTTTTGGCATATTAGAGAAATGTGTTCCGGAGAGAACAATTCTTGCATCCACTGCTCCCTTAAGAATAGAAATGCACCTCTTTTCTCTACTGAGTAGAACTTCAACTTGACTTAAAGAATGAAATGCCATAACTTTACCTATTCTCAGAATGTAGGATCCTTGTCTAGCTGTCTTAATATTAGTCAGCCAGCAAAGGCTGCTTAAATTAGGCTAATTTCTAAAGGAGCACATTTTCTTGAACACTTTAATGAATGTAGCATGTATGATTAGCTTCCCTTTATCAGTTAATATTGAGATCTTCACAGCAGCTGCAATCACAGCCATTGAGGGCTGTGCCAAAAAGTTACAGCCCGAGATCAGCAGAGTATTGCATGTGAACTGTTGGTAGAACAGGTGGCTAATCAAAATGCATCCTTCAGTCACATGATTTCAAGATGGTGGCCCTCAGCGGACTGGCATCAAAGACTACTTTCATGTCTGCCAGTCTGCTGAGGGCCACCATCTTGAAATCATGTGAACGAAGGATGCATTTGATTGGCCACCTGAATTTCTGTCGAGCATAGCATAGCTCAAGTAAGCGTGCAAGATGAGGTTTTTCACCTCACGAGGCAAAAAATATCAAACATGTTTGATCTTCGCCTCAACGCCTTGGCGGGCAGAAAACTCACTGAAAATTACGCGTACACAGTGAGCTATCTGCTGAACAAACAGTCTCTAATAACTTTTTGCTCAGCAGATAGCTCCAGTGCACGGCAGACTTTAGAGGTCTTGTTTACTAGCCTTCTCACCTAGTGTGAGAATAAAGCTTTTTCATGTTAAATACTGAAATTGAGATGTACATTTTGCAGATTTCTGGAATTAAAAATCATTGCATGAATACATACCAAAATTTACCGTATAGCCACTCCAAGCCATTCAACCCCCAAAGCAAAGTATGATATCCAATGTCAAGGCAGCGTTTTGCCAGGTTGTGCCTTTGGAGAGTTGAACCATGTTCAGAGTAGCATACTTGTTTACAACATTCTGCAAACTGCACTAGTATATACTGGAAATGACATAGTAGTCTCCATGGTACCTAGCTTGCCGCAAAATCATGTTGCATACTACGCTGTGACATGACCTCCAATCAATTAAGATTTACCTCAATCTTGGAAGGACATTTCAATTGACTGTGCTGCATTGTGGGATACAGTACAAGGAGAGAGCTCTTGCTCTGTGCTCTGCAATTTGGCCAGTTTAGTGTGTCATATCTTTGGCATACTGATAAACTTCATTTTGGTCACATCTTACTTTGCCTTTGTAGAAATCCGGTTCCTGGGGACTCCAACTGTGATAATCCTCACCTGACACTGGTTAGAATGTCAGGGTCACCAACAGTAAGAATTAGGTAACCCAAACAGCAGCGTTCATGTTGGCACTGTGTGTATGTTAAGATCTCGAAACCCCTAGGTTGGCATTGACTCTAAAAGGAATCTCAGTTTAAGATGAATGTATTTTATTGTCCAGTGTATTCCAAACTTGCAGTAAGCAAAGATGAAAAATGAGGATCGTGTAAAAGGATAAGTGCTGTTTAAGATGAATGTGTTTTATGTGTCTTCAGCACCATTCCAAACTTTAACCCATGTAAACAACAGATGAAAAATGAGGATGCAGATATGTAATGGCGAAAGTACCGAATTACTGTAAGTTTTGCGCTGTGTAACTGTTCCTGAAAGAGAATGTGCTTGAAATGTTACTATCCATGGCACCATTTCCTGCTGGGATTTTTGCATTAGGCCTTTTAATGCCCAAAGATCACAGAAGAGGATTGAATTATTACATGGACACACAATCACAACAAAATTGAGGCATTGATTATCCTGATTTCATAATCTCTATATCTGTAAACATACAAAATAAATTTTGTATTAAGGCTGCAATGACACCAAATCATTCCGTATGATCTCAGCTTTGCAACAACACAAAACATGATGACACTGTGGAAAGCCTGAGGATAACACAGAGCAATGTGTTCTCAGTGATTGAGGCTGACAAAGCCAGCAGAGCGATGGGTCAATAGTGCTAAACTGGGAATCATTGTTCTTTTATCAGACCTCTTTTCTAACACAGTAATCACAGTCTGGTTTTCCTTGGTGGTGTGATGCGGATGTATTTCTGTAAACTGCCTTACACTCTATTTTTTGGTTACATTGTGAATAGGAGTGGCTGAGTTCTTGGGCCCACAATCATGGCTTGCAGGTACACTCATTGAAATGATACAAGCATTGCATAGAGCTCTGGGTTTTAATTCTTGCAGCTGGATCTGATTTACAAAGTGGGACCTATGGGCATGATCAGAGCATTGTTGGGGGCTAATTTACAAGACAAGCAAGTAGGCCCGTCTCACTGTGTCCTTCCTGCTGATATTTCTCCTTGCTGCTTCCTGACAACATTACATTTTGCCCTCCCTCTCTGTCCCTGCCTTTTCTCAATGTGTCAAGAAAGAGATTGATGAGTGAGAGAGAGAGTCGGAATGAGAGAAACATAGAACCATCATGACTCATAGTTTCATTATCAGTGAACATGGCTGTTTTTATTACCCATTTTCTTTTGGCGGGTCTTCCAATCTCGGGTGACTTAGAAAGCCGTCATTGCCTGGTACATGAAGAAAATAATGAAAGGAATCACAAGCTCGAGAGCGTAAGCGGGGAAGTGCAAATTGCGGCGCTGAAATAAAGCGTTAGGATGAACGAAGGACTGGGACACAGAAAGTGCTGTTTTTAGCGCCCTGAAAATGTGTGAACATATCAACATTTTGTAATTCCATAGCTTGCAGCACAAAATAATAATTATGAAGGAGAGGCGGTGGCTTCCTGTAGAAACCTCTAGAATCTGAAGGGTATTCAGGTCCAGGTTTGTTGGAGTGCTAGATACACTCATTATATCATCTTACATAATAAATTGACTGAAAAACTGATCTCATTGCTCTTGCTGTGGTTTGACGAGCACAAAGTAAGCTGAAGATTCTCAAACAACCACAATTTCGTACATGATCCGTCTTAAACTTTTCTGTAAAATTAGCCACTTGTGTTCAGGGCTGAATAATCTGTTCCCAAAATTTGAACATTCTTGTATCACCCAGGGGTATGTTTCCCAATAGCTTAGTTACTCAGTAGCTCTGGTTCAAACTGTGAAATATACTCCTGCTCCGCTGCTCACAGACTGTAGTGGTTTGCGTGGTTGTCGCAGGGTGACCAGATGTCAGAAACATTAATTCTGCGAAAATCACTGAAGAACCATTTAAAAGAGTTTATTGACTGAACCAGTTGTGTTCACAAAGAACTTTCTTGAAAACGGTTCTTTACACAATTCATTTCTGCTGAAGTTATTTTCTCTTGGTAAAAGGTCCCTTTGTGGATCTAAAATGGTTCTTTTATGACATCACTCTGAAGATGCATTTTTAATTCTATTTCATACCTTTATTTTCCTGAGTGTAGCTTGAGGTTGATAACTACATCATACTATAATAAGTTGATGATACGTCACAAGCAAGTGGTGATGAGTCATTGTCAGTTGTGAAAGCAGGTTGAAATCCTTGCCAATACTATGGTTAGTAAACTGAACATTGTGGGTGGATCTGGAGGAATGCACCCGAGGAAGAATTTTTAAAACTTTTTACGGCTAAATGGATCTGATTTGATCTGGTGCAATTTGAGGTGAAAACTATATGACCACATCATTATTTGTTTTATAATAAACAATCTATTAATGTAAGTATACCCATTGAGGATTAATTAAAGCCTATCAAATTGGTTTATTTTAGCCTCGGCCAAATTAGCAGCAATATTATCCCCCAGTGAGGAGACAGCTGACAGCATTGCATGTTTCACATTACAGCCAAGACTACCATTCTGAACATACGGCCATTCATTTTTGCTGTTGAACTGTGTGTATTGCTCTACAGTTCAGACAGAAAGTTTTCTTGCCTCAGAATTTCCTGACTCTGTGGTCTCTGGCGGTGAGTTGTGGTTCTGAGGTGGCTGGTGCTGGGGTTTCTGCCTTTTTGCATAGTGCTGCTGTAACCTCTTGAAATTATACCTCATCCCTTGAGTTAATTGTCCAAATTTTTTCCGCCACAGCTTTATCATCTGACCCTTTCTCCTTCCTTTGATTAAAATTAGAGGAATTTAATCCCAGATCTCAGTCACCACACAAGTTTCACAGTTCACGTATTGAAGGGGGTTTGAATTCTATTTGAAGCTGTTCTGTTTGCAACCACAGGTTGTGATGGTATGGATTCCACCTGAAGTTGACTCTGTAGTCTGTATAGCTTAGGTTGGGTCACCTCGAGCAAATATGATGAGAGCAGGAATATTTAATTGTTGCTTGGACATCATTTGTCGACAAATGGAGATGACCATTATTGCCTTCCATGCAGGGCTGGGCAATATGATGCTATATATCCTGAAGACGATATAAAATTTTCAACAGTCACAAAATATCATATTGTGATATGCAAAAATCTTGTTTATATTTGATCTCTGACTAGCTTGAACTTGAAAATAGCCATTACAGTCATGATTCTGTACTGCTTTGTGGCATTAGTCAAGTGCAAAGAACATGCAGGACCTGTATAACATAGACTGATATAGCTTTTACCAAAGAGGGAACAGGAAGCAAGAGACGAACCCTGCAAATAACAGTGGGAGGCAATGTTGGGAAAACAATGATGACATCGCAGATTCTATGTAAATTGTTAACTACATTTCTAGCAAGATTACAGTTTTATTATGATTTTAATGCATTCATGACATCATATTGATAAATATAGAATTTTAATTTATGCTGACATATATGGCACAAAATAAGCACTCTCATGCTTATGCATTGAGAAAGGTGGTCAAGGCAATAGCAACTTCAGCTAATGGAACTGAAGTGAAGTGATTCATTGGCATTGGCTTTGATCTTGAATGTACTCCAGAACCAGTAGGGCTGTCAACCCACATTTTTCTTGTTTGTAGTCTTTTCTTCTTCCTACTTCTTGTTTTGCTTCGTTTAGCTGTGCAAGCTGTTGAAGGCACGGATGGAACTGCAAATTTGGCTGGACTTTCTCTGCCATTCTTGTGCGTCTAACTGCTTTACCAATGTCGTGTCTACCTAGCCTATTTCTCTGGGCATGCGCAATGAGTGCACAGGCAGGGTGCGTGTAGGTTGGTAGGTATGTGGGTGGACAGGCGAACCATCGATTAGTTGGGCTTATTACAGGTTTGCAACAGCTAACAGGATTTTATCTACAAACTGTTTTATAGGTGCTAGGATTTTATCTTCTTTATGGGGTTTTTTGTCAAACTGTTTTTCCTTCAACCCCAAATCGATATCTGACTAATTGATTGGACTAAGGTTAATTTAATGCAGAGATAACAAACAATGTCCAATAAAAGTTCTTTATGGGGTCTTTTAGCTGTCTTAATCACGCATTGATATGACTGGTAGCGAGTTTATGAATGAACATTGGTCAATGATAATTTTGCAAAGCTACACAGCAAAATGTTCAGAGTAAAATCAAGTCTTAAAGAGAAAATGGCAAATTGGTTAAATACAATAAAGATCAACAAACATATATACACATTTTATTTAAGAATAAAGAACTTAGTCGCTGTACCATACAGGATTTTAGACAGTTGGGAAAATATGTTAGATACACCAGTCCCATGCAACCAAGTTTTCAAAATCCTTTACAGTACATCACTTGATCCAAAGATTAGATATTTTCAATATAAGTTAATATATTACTTTTTTTTTTAGCAACTAAAAAGATGCTAAATATATGGGGAATAGAGTCATCACCCCTTTGTCGATTCTGTCTGGAAGAAGTGGAGTCAGAAGTCCATTTATTTTGGTACTGTCCTATAATAGCCTTATTTTGGATAAAGGTACAAGGCTGGATATCTCAGTATAATAGTATACAATTAGATTTATTTAAAGTGATTCTGGGTGATGTAACAAAAGGAACACATCTAATATGTAATATAATTATATATTTAGCAAAAATATATATTTTCGGGTTGACATCTGTGGAGGCATTAAGAATTGAGAAATTCAAAAATTTTGTCAAGTATTACAGTAGAGTTGAGTGTGTGATGGCCCATGAGACAGGACTTGAAATTTATGCCAAAAGATGGGATATAGTAAGGGAGGCTGAAGGTTGGGAATAATGAGAGATGGAATAGGTGAGCTAATAACGACTAATGCAAAAGGTTGTAAAGCATTGTGAATGTAATTGTTATTGTATTGTATTTCTATTTTTATTCATTCATTTATTTAAAAAAAAAAAACTTAAAGAGTCTATTTGGTCCCACTCTGGTAAGACAGGACTCAACTAGACTCTGTAAGAGTAAATTAGACTCCATGAGAGTCAAATTAACGCTGATCATTTTGCTGTGTATGGATGCAAGTATGAATCAAAGCATTTAATTCACCTTCAATTTCAATTTTATTTTTAAATTTTTTTTTTTTTTTTTTTTTTTACTTCTCGGCAAGTGGTTCAGTGACATCACAAAACAGTATGGACAGTATGGCAGTCTCTTCTTGTTTTGGTGTCTTGTCTTTCCCAATAGTATATTATGCCTCACATGTTTGTACCTATTTTCTATTTCCTGTTTTTCCTCCCCTTGTGAAGAGTCCAGACCAAGGAGACAATGGAAACAAGCTGACGGTATGTCTTTCTACATCTGAATTTATGTTCCTTCTAGATGTGTGTCACAAGTGTAGGTATGTGTACAACCTCCCGTCCTATCCTCCTCTAATACTGCACCCCCAACCAACCATTCACGCACATACACATGCAAACACATAGCAGAAACACTGCATTCTTCTTTGCTCCTGTATGCAGTGAAAATTCTGTACTTTTCATACTTACCATGGCTCTCAAAAATTTTCACAAGCCTCACCAGGGATAATATGGTTTAAGCCAGTCAAAATTTATTAGTCTCATTGCTCTCTAGCGGCCACTCCTGGTTGGCCAGGCACATGCAGCTACATGAGCAGTATGTACGCTGACTGTGTTATCCCCTGATGGCATGGGCAGTGTATGACAGTGTGACTGCATACAGTAAAAGAAGCAAGGGCTTGTCATCATGTGAGTCGGAAGAATCATTTGTCATCGCCTGAATCAATGGGAACTAAAGTTTGGCTGTGTTCAGGGTTTGTGAGAAAGGGAGCATTCCCCCCCAGGAAAAAAAAAAATGTTTCACTGAATAGGAATTCTGATGTAGAATCATTTTTTTCTTTGAGCTCAAAAAGGGTAAGGTTGTTTGTATATTTTAATGGGAAAACTGATCTCTGGTCAGCACTCTGACTCTCTGACATTATAAGTTTGAATTGAGACCTCAAGGAACCAGAACAGAACCCTGATAGCTTGGAACTAAGCTGACCTGAATCTGGTGCTGTCTCTCGCCAGCCATAAGCTGGCAAATCCTCAGTGCTGCACTGCTGCCTGCTGATATTTAACCTCTTCCACCTGAGATTTTCATTGGCATGCTGTTGGAAGTACTAAAGCCCTTCATTAACCTCACCTAAAAATGCATGTTAACTCCAAATTGGTTCCCATTTACTTTGTCTTATAACACGAGAGATGGAACTCATGACTGTGAAAATTCAAATTAGAAGAAAGGCAGTAGTACACTCGTAGCCACAGTGCAATGCTAATTAATTAATTCAATTATCAATGGATTTGAAGCAGGGCTTCCTAGGATTCGGCAGCTTTTACAGGCCGTCCATCAGAGGCTACTCTACTGTTGCTACCCCTCTCACAGCCCTCACCTTTCCCAAGATTCCCTTCTGCTGGACCCTTCAGGCCACCTCTGCATATCACCAGCTAAAGGATAAATTCACCAGCACTCCTGTCCTACAGTCATGCAAATTAATTGGATGAAGGTGCTTGTCAACTGAATGAGCTGAATGGAGTGCAAATACTAGTGCCAAGTGATAGTCGTTTTACATAACCACCTCAAAGATCACTGCATAGTACCTTTTAGCCACGTTTCATTCATTTCCTTGACTTGTATAATGCAACTAATGTGATTGCATCATCAGCACAGTACTGTTACTGTGTTGGACTGGCCTGGTAATTCACCTGACCTCAATCCCATTGAGAATCTCTGGTCCATCATCAAGTCAAGGCTACAGCAAAAGAACTGCACCACAAAAGCCAAAGTCATCGATGCAGTTGTCCAGGTGTGGCATCACAACGAAGAAATCAAGGCAACCTGCAAAAACCTGGTGAGCTCTATGCCAACACAGGTGGATCAGCTTATCAAAAACCATGGAGGACACATCTCGTGCTGAGTGCTGACTGTGGATGCTATTAAAGTAATAAAAAGCCTGAAAACCTTTGTTGTTTGGTTTTTCCCACTCCAGCCTGCTTTATCCAATTAATTTGCACAAACTTAGCTCTGCTTGACCCCCAGTACCAAATCATCCTTAAAATGGACACTTTTGACTTCAGCACTAGGGCTTTCCTCTCGCAGAGGGCGGCTGATGGCAACATACACCCCTGTCCCCTCTTGCATTGGACACCCCTGCAGAGATGAGCTATAGCATCGGGGAATGGCCATCAAGCTGGTGTTTGAAGAGTGGAGGCACTTACTTGAGGGGGGCCAGCACCCCCTTCCTGGTTTTAACAGTCTGCCCAGCCTCGAGTACCTCAGTTCAGCCTGGACAATCAATCCCAGACAGGCCCAGTGGTCCTTTTTCACCTGTTTTAATTTCCCACCAAGTTGGGAGTGCGACAGGTTGTGGCGGAGGTTCTCCATCCCTGTTCCGTTCCCCAAGGCTGTCCAGTGAATCGTCTTTTTGTTCCAGAAGGAGAGCCAGAGTCCTAGTCTGGGTCCACGCCTCCCCCTTCGCATGTCATCTCGGGGTTTCCCCCTCCTTGTACATTTTCTGTCCGCAGTTTCAGTGGCCTACCATCTGGTGGGACACGCCTGCGACAACTGCGCTCAGGTGTAGTCCAGTAACCAGCCTCCCAGTGGCCTCCTCCAGCCTGGACTGGTTACTGGGCTGCTCCCCACCTCCACCTGGGCTCATCAGTGGGGGGTCCTTACACAGTGCCTCGCATGCTGGATGTTCGGCAGAGGGAGTGTGGGTGCCGGGTTTGAGTTGCCTGGGATGGGTGTGGCCTGAAGGAGTATTCCTGGGTGCTGGAGCAAAACATCATGGACTCCCTCCCTGGTCTAGGACTTCCTGCGCCGGTGTCAGGGATTGGACACAGGGCCACTAGGTGGCGTCCCTTGGGGAGCGGGGCTGGACGCCACCTTACCCCAGAAAGCCTATTGTTTGCTTCATACAGTCTAACCAGGAAACATATTGACAGCGATTAATTGTGTTATTACATTGATGCAGGAACACAGTTCAGATTCATGACAGTTTCATCCCCCATGATTTCAACTGATTTGATGGTTTTTAATTCAAGTGTTGTGGTGAGATGAGCCCATTGAGCGTATATCGTGTCATGCCACAGCATTCTGTAAAAAAAAAAAGTTTGTGCCGTGAAACCTTGCGGTAGTGCAGTAGAGCTATAACCTGTGGGGGAAAATGTGTTTTAAACCTTATTTTTTGGCAAATTCACTTAGCTTTTTAAGTGGTTTTTATCAGATTTTACTTGTGATTTGAAACATGCAGTTTTTATGTCCCAGAGAGTATTGAAAAACACGTTAATGCTCTCTCCCCATGCATTGAGATCAGCGCCTGGTCACAAAATGACTGCCAGGGGTGTTGCTAAGATGGCCACTTAGTGGCAAGACTTGTGTGCAGACTTTAGTTTACCTGACTTAACCCCAACTATCCCCGGTAAAGCTGAGCCAGCTGTTGTCTTGCTTAATGCGGACCCCTTTGGTGGGCCGAAACTGACGAAACTGTCAACTGTCAAAAATTAATAAATGAATAAATGACTCAACAAATATATTAATATGCCATTACATGCATAAAACCAAGGTAAAAAAAATAATAAACATTAATTGGTTGATATCGTGACATAAATTGATATTTATGTTTTAATTTGCATCTGTATTTCTTTACCTTTGTATTGTTTCCCCTACTTATGTATTTTTCCATTTAATTTTCCATTTTATTTATTAATTTATTCATTTTTGGCTTGTATGAATTTATTTATAAATAAAAATAGAGCAGGCATGTAGGAATTAATGAATTGATTTATCTATGCCTACAGGCCAAGCCCCGCCTCCAGAGAGGAGGCAGCTCTGCCTCCCTTCACAACACCCTGATGAGGAACAGCATATTCCAGCTCATGATTCACACCCTAGACCCCCTGAGTGAAGGTAAGGAGAGGACAGGCTTTTCTCCCAGTCCAGTGTTTCAGGCTACATCCACGCTAATGTGTTTCATTTGAAAATGGAGTCTTAAAACGAGGATATTCTCTGTCCACACACTAGAACAAATCTCGGAATTTTCGTCCAAAAACGGGGTCGGCAGCCTTTTCAAAAGTCTCTGTTTTTGGGGTTCAAAAATGCCGGGGTAGTGTGGATGCATGATGAAAATGTAGCAAAAGTTATGTGTTTTGAAATGAAAATGGATCATGGCTGGTCTGGCCTAAGTCTAGAGGTGTGTGATCATGAATTTGTGATTAGAATGTCCTAAAATAAAAACTCCAGTGCTGCTGTAAAAATCCCTTCTGGCGACAGAAAGCTCTGGGACCCTAGATCCCTGACTGAGAAAGAAAGCATTTCCAAAAAGCCTGCTCTACCAAGGGTTAAGAATATGAAGTATGTGTGGTGAGTTCTGTAATTATTTGGACTACGACATAATTTAAAAGGGTTCTATTTCCAACGTGGTTCACTCCATGTACAGTACTTTAAGTACTTCATTCTTACATGTTCACTCCATATTGAGTGAACTATGTTGGAATGAAGTACTTTACAAAGCTCTTTACAAAAACATTTGGACATCACTGTATAAATGAATCTTACTGATGATGGATCTCACAGTGATACTTAAATCAGGCCCTGGGTCCTCATTCATTATGTACATACTGTAATATGCATATTCTGGGATTGTCCTGCTGCGCTGTGTGTTTTGATATTTTCTGTGGAAGTGCAGTCCTTTCTACTGTGTGCAGATGTACCCTCAATGCGCAGAGGTACGATACAAAGACATAAGCATGCTTTCTTTGATGTTGATCATGATGGTTTGTGCAGTACGTATTATGAACTAAAAATATGTTTTATTGTCTATAATGAGATGCCATAATAGCAGATTGTTGTCAAGATTGTGAAAAATTAAAAAAACCGCCCTGAAGTAAAGAGCATGTGGCTCTTCTTTTTAACTGTTGCCTTCAAGTTCTTCAGTCTACACCTCGCCAAACCAGTTGTGCATTTTATTTTCATTTTTAACTAAGTTTGTAAACTGAGGCACTCCTCCGGATCGAAGTTCCTGGCTCCATCACAGGCTGCAGGCTGTGATTTCATTGCATTTTGCTCTCAGTCTTCCAAGAAAGCTGCTCGCTCTGGTCTGAATGTGAAGGAACTCGGGAGGTTGAGAGATAAAGGCTTTTGTGTATGCATTGGCCTATAAAATCCATGCACCTCCTTCTCAAGACCTTAATTGTTTGCTCATCGAAAGGACAGCACAAATACCACAGCACTGCAGCGCATCTGGGCATTGACCTGCTCTCTACATATTCAATCAAACTGAGGTGGCACACAAATTTTCTTAAATAGGCAGCCTTTTTCCCCTCCACTTCTCCCTGACATCGCTAAAATACGTCATGTACGTCAAGGGAAAGCTGCAGGGAGATTTTAAAGGTACCATGGGACGTGTTTTGGAAAATATTACGCATTATTTCCTACAATACGTCATGAGCTTTACTGCAAAGATAGTCTTGTGATTTATTGGAAAACTTCAGGACACGAGTGACGTGTCTAATCCGTACAGCTGCAAAGGATTGTGGTCCATTATCAGTTTTTTCCTTACTTCCAAGATTGATACTGTTTTCCTGCTAGGAGGAAGCAACGAAGGAGCCTCTAATTCGTTAAATAGACTATTTGGACACTCATTGTCATGGCTACCAGCTAAACTATTTTTGGTTCATGTCCATCAGTGAGGAAGGGTCTGTGCTTATTTGGATGGACGCCTAAGTTTTGTACCAAAGGCCTTAACCTTTCACCTTTTGCAATGCCTCCAGAATAAGCAAGGCAAAGGGAAAAAAGGTTCCATTTGGAACAGTATGCTACATTCTGCAATCAAAGTGCTCTAGCGAGCTTTCATGAGTTAGTGTTTGGGGATTTGGAACATCGTATTGACAGTGTTATTGCTGGGGTAACATTCTGCTTAGTTATTTGCATCCTTGCAGCTTGTAGACTTAGGAGCTCTGAGTTACCAGCTGGGAGTTTAATTAGCAATTGCCTCATAGCAACCATCAGCATTAATACCATGGCAGCTGGCAAGAATCTGTCCTGTACAGAGTTCTGATATATTGGCACATATGATCGTGCATAACATACAAAACAGTGGTCTGTATATGTGAACATTTACAATATGCTCATTTATTGCACATGTGACATACCGACAGGTGATAAAGTAGCTTAAAGGAAAAAAATCTGAATAGATACATGGACAAACCAAATAAATGCACAAATGGCATGGCTTGGATCCTCTTTTTCCCTTAAAGGTGTGAGGGTCGCTGCGTTTCGCGTGTATTCGCATCTTTGCATTGACTTTGAATGTGATCTGTCGTGCGAAACATTCGTTTCGCGTCCTGGTGTGAAAGCAGCTTTATTCTGTGTGATCTCTGTATGGGTTCTGTATGGGTTTCTTCCCTGGTGACGTTCTGCCAGGACTTCATTTCAACTAACTTTAGTTCTTGCTTGTTCTTTGGACGTTCTTTGTTCTTTGAAATCCATGCTCAAGTAGATGTAAGTTCCTGGATAAGCGAAGCTTAAGAAGGAGTGTAGTGCTGAGACTCGAGCGTCACTGACTAATCAATTAATTAGCCATTAGCACGACCGCGGGCGGTAAGATTCACAAACAGATCATCCAGGTGTTAACGATATTGTCACTTTGATGTTTTTTTTGAAGGAACGGAACTGGAATTGTGGAGAGAGAGAGAGGGTAGTGGTAATGGTATAACAAAGAGAGGATTGTTTGATGCTTCTCTGCATCATTAGAGCGCTGAAAGAAGTTGAGGCGAGCTCAACTTCTAACGCCTGAAGCCCGTCACACAGCGGCAGGAATCCGGCATCAGTTTGTAGCTTCATGCCACTGGCTTCCCTTGAAAATGACTTTTGCTTGTTGCTTTGTTGCAACATGTCATTAACCTCTGTTGGAAATTGTGCTTTAATTGCTTCTGGCCATTGTACATCTATGCTGTGAAGCACCACCAATGAGTTTTAAAATCATTTGGTTAAATCTGAGCGGGGAATCTAGCCCTATACAATGCAGAATATATCCTAATATTTTATCATCAGTCAAGCCACCAGTAAATCCAGTTCATTGAGCGATTATAAACCCATGGCATAACACTGCCTCCATCATGCTTCACTGGTGACATGGAACGTTTTTTTCGATAATGAGTAGTACTGTAGCTTCTCCAGAATACTCTCCCATCATTCTGGTAAAGTTGGCCTTTGGCTCCTCTGTTCATAGCATGTAGTTGCTGCACTGGAAACAGGAATATGGTCTTCCTGTTTTTGAGGCTTATGATAAACCTTATAATACCCTCCAGAATTAGCAGCACCTGTTTGTAAAAATGAGGAGAATGAGGCATGAAAGACTGGCTCTCATGGGGTTTCAAGTGTCAATCAAGGGGTCAGATTTTGCATGCTGCCCAACAGCCATTTTGTAGTGCCATCACCAGATCTAACTATACAATACCAAATGCTATAACTCAAACAGATTTGATGGGAGTGATGTCATTCTTTGATTATTTCTCTTCCATAGAGAAGGGCTGTTACTGAGCTTGGTCACCCTATGCAACCACCAGGTAAAACTGTTAGTTTTTAAAAATTGCAATAATGCAATGAACTTTCTGGGCAATTATGTAAAATCTGCTTACAACATTCCTAGTGCATGGAGAAGGACGTTGTTGATTGTGGTTCCGTGAATGTTTCTTGTAGCCCCAACACTTAGCCAAATTGAACATTTAACCCTTTCACCCCCACCAGTGCCCAGTTCTCACTGCTATTTCCCCCCATGGCCTTTGTTGATATTCTAACTAAATTTCTGGCTGTCTGTTCTTATTCCTGATTGTTAAAAGAAAAATAACAAAAAGTGTGCCATATGGCATTATTGGGAAAAAATGCCAGTCACGCAAGAGTGCCGTATGGCGCTACTGGGGGTGAAAGGGTTAAAAATGCGATAACTCACTCAGTTTTGATGGGAATCATGTCAAACTTTCTGTGATTGCTCCTGGTGTATCGAGGTGATGTTTGTGACCCTGTGACCTTCCCTATAGCACCACTACAAGGCCAATCTGTTCATTTATAAAAATTCAGAAGCAGGAACAGTTCAAATCGAAAATATGTCATATTTGTTGTCAACATACTTGATGCACATTGGTGGAAGTTATAGATTTTGATAGCTTTATTAAGGTACCAAAAAGGCTTACCCTGGATTCCCATCTGTGTCGATGTTCGTGCAATGCTTTCTTGTGCGGATGAAATCTCAGCAACCGCTTGGCACAATGGTTCCATACTTTTGGCATGTGTTTATACTAAAGTCTGGCTCATTGGGGACAAAGGTCAAGGCCAGTGGACTTGAAAATGTGTTTTATTTTGGCGAGATGAAATCTCAGCAACCACTGGGCTTAAGGGCTTCATACGTGTTTATACCAATGTATTGTTGTGCATCCACCATGTTTGGTTCACATGTGTCAAAAGGAACAGGATAAATGCACCCACTTCGGGCGACATCTTTTTTTTGCACTGCAAAAAAACATTATCTATTATTTTTACTGTTGCACCATCACTCGGTGAAACTACATGTTTGAATGCAGTGAGTCAGACTGTTGTAATGATAATCTGAACAACTTTCGTGTGATCGTCTTTTTGCATTAAAGAGCAAATTCTATGGTTCTGCTGACACTATGACCACTCTCGCGGCACCACTTTTTCGGCCAAAATTAACTTGCAATAGGTCCGACAGTTCTCATGGAAATCTGGTCAAACTTGCTGTGAACATTCCTGGAGCCTGCAGATGTTTACTTTAATTGTTTGGACTGTGCACCTTTTCCTCTTTTCTCCACCACTTGGCCACACTTTGAATATTCCCTATGCAGGGAAGGCTATAGTTTCAGAGCTATAACCTGGTGTCATTCAACAGCAGCCTTTGTCTAGTTTAAAAAACAATTGTATCCACAAGTTGAAGCATCAAATAATGTGCTTTAGTGTTTTCAATATAGCAGACGCTGAATGGACTTTTCAGATCACTCCTTTCCGATTTTATTTGTATTTCCCATGAAGCACCAACATTTTCAGAGTTGGGGCTTTGGATATGGTCGCATGAAAGCTCTAAGATGAAAATGTATAAATGCAAAAAATAAGTATTCCATTGTATCAATAATTGCTGGTAGTTTTTTTGCCACTTATGACCAGGATATTTTGCTGCAGGGCAGCAGCTCATCTAATGCCTGTGCCGTAAATTGGAAAACACTTAGGAAACATATTGAAAAAAGCTCTGACAACTCACTGCGAAAGCTTTTTGTCACACTTCCAACATCCAGCTTGTGGTGTAAAATTCATGTTAATCTGTGCATGAATGTATTTTGGTTCACAGTCGGTCTTAGAGCTCCTACAGACATGCGAGAGTCAGTAAATTTGCATCGGCTGTGTTCTTTAACTTTGAAAGGCAGAGTATTAGGTTCAGTTTGGCATGAGAATTGTATTGGTTTAAAAGGAGTTTTTATAGCCTTTATGAACTACATTGGATGATAAGAAATTATTCTTCCATGCCTGTGTTACAAGGGCTGTTTGAGGAAGTCATATTGGAAACTAAAGCACTACAGACATCATGGTCAGAATCATGAATGATTTCTTTTTTTTAGTTTGAGAAATGATGCCGATTTTTTACCACCATCATTAGTACAAACAACTCTACCTACCTGTTAGGGCACAGAATGTGTGACACTAAAAGGTGTCTTTTTTAACAAAGCAGATGCAGCCACCTGTGCTTGAGTTCCTACAAATTTCTCAGCTGTTTGTTTAATAAGGCTCAAGGCCTTTAAAGTGCTAAAATATTGCGCTGCATTTGCATTTTGTCAGCATTTTTGTGAAAATTGGCCTTTGATGTGTGACATTTGCATGTCAGCAGCAGGCGAAAACACTTCATGAAATGCATCAAAGGAAAATTAAAACAGAACTGATCACACACACAGCACACTGAGATGGTTTAGTCATGCTCCTGAAGTCAAACTCTAAACTTCAATGCAGATTTTGACCATACAAAGCTGCCTGAAAAAAAAAAAAAGATTATAATGAAGCATTTCACTGTACATGAATTGTAGTATCTGCTGGAAAAGAGCTGTTTTAATTTTTGATGTTTGAAGTCTGCACTGTCGGTCTGAATAAAAATGCATGTACTGTATGCATTTGAGAACATTTGTGTGAGCTTAAATGTGGAGCTTAAATGGTTTTTAAAAAGTCGCACAGACTTGCGCTAATTGTGATGATACAGGATTAAAAATTCCATGTGAGTACTGACAGGTACCTTTTCATCATTAAACTGCAATTAAAATTGTTGCAAAAAAAAGTTTTCGCCCCCTCCAAATTTCCTCTGTATTTTCAAATTCAGTTTCAGACCTTCATATCAATGAAATACAGGAGAAAAAGAGCACAAAGAATACAAAATAAAGAAGATATAATCGCCCATCCTGAACTTACTAACCGGTGGTGGCATCTTTAGCTGCAACAACTGTATCCAAATCCTTCCAGTAAATGGGGATAAGTGTTTTACATTGCTATTGAGGAATTTTGGCCTGCTCTTTAAATCAGTTGCATGGGAGGGTTTTTGAACATGAACTGCTTGGTTAAGATCCTGCTGCAGTACCTCAATGCAGTTCAAGTCGAGCCTCGCACTAGGCCATTCAAATCTTAAAGATCCCATATCATGCTGCTTCTTCTCAACTACTTGAATATCCGAAAAGAAAAATCCGCTATTTCCTTCCCTCTGAATAACAGGCTGTTTTGAGTGAGCCTCCCCCCTGATAATGAGCTCCGCTTGATTGGCTTGCAAATGAAGCTTTTCGCCTCTTAAATTGCGTCAATGGATAGCAGCGAATGCATTGAGCCGAGTAAGGCTGCGGCTGGGAACAGGGCACACAGACAGAGCCAGATGGAGAGAACTATGCAATAACTGGTCTGTTTAGAACACAATATGAATTTCAGACCTCACATTTCAAATATTGAAATGGAAAAGGGGGCCCTAACAGCTTTACAGAGGGTGTTCAGAGTTTGCCTTCTGTAGGCAGGTGATTACTGTGGAAACCACCGGACAGGTGGAATGAAGGAATGAAGGAAAACAAATATGTTCCATGTTATGAGTCCTTTAATTTTGATTCTTTGGACGTGGACTCGCTCTTGTGCATTTGATCCTTGTCTTGTTGCATTACCAGTTTGTGCTTCAGGTGATGCACTAAAGACCGAATATTCTCCATCAGGACGTTCTGGTAGAGAGCAGAATTCACATTGCCATCAATTATGGTAAATCACCCAGGCCCTGAAGCAGCTAAGTATCCCCACACCATCACACTAACATCACCGTGTTTGACTGTTGGAATTATGTTCATATTATAGAATGTTCTGGCAAACGTGAGATGAGCCGTCATGTTCTCTTTGTAGTTCATGCCTCACAGCACTCATATGGCTACCATTAGTGCCCAATCTCTTTCCTATTGTGGAATCTGAACTCTGGCGAGTGAGGCCTGCAGTTCTTTAGATGTTAGTCTGGGTTCTGTTGGGACCTCCTGGATGAGTCATTGAAGTGATCTTGGAGGAATTTTGGTTGGCCAGAAACTTGGAGGATTCAGGACTGTTCCAGGTTTTCCTCAGCGTAGATAATGGCTCTCATTGCGCTTTACTGTTACCTCTTAGAAATGCATCCTTAGAAATGGCTTTTTAAACCTTTCTGGACTGATATATTTCAATGATCTTTTTCCTCTTCCAAATTTTTTTTTCATTCCAGCAGAATTAGCTAATTTTAAGACCTTTTAGCCTACTTAAAATTGCTGTAAATGCTCTGTTTAAGTGATGTTTAGTGTAGATAATGCTGGCGGTAAGCAAGCCAGGGTGCGACTAGTCTAATTGAATCCATGATCAATTAAACTTCATAAAGTGGTTGATTGACAAAGTTTATGCTTTGACACAGGGCAAGTTGATGTGTGATAATATTTTCAATAAACCTTTTTCCTTCACTAAATGAAATGATTGTTTTAAAAATGTATTTCGTATTTACTCTTTGTTGTCTTTGTATTAATTTTTATTTGAAGATCTGAAACAATTATGTGTAATAAATCCAAAAACAGAAATCTAGAATATGATAAATGCTTTTTCTCAGCTCTATCTGAATGCAGTTATGCATGACCTGAATGAAAAAAAGTCAAACACAGGCACAAAAATGCTGATGATGTATGTGCTGACCGACACTAGTCTTTCCCCTGGCTGTACATACACTGTGGTCACGGTTGAGAGTTTTGAACAATCTTCAGTATAACTGCAGATAAGCGGGACCCGGGATGTAATGAGCCTCATGAGAGGGGCTGTGTGTGAGCAGGTGTTTTCGTGAGAGTGCTCTCAGCCTACAGTGAATTCTGCTCTTGGATGAAATCCAGGCACTATCCCATAGAGAGGCGTCATTGTTTATTGCTGTCGAATTGGCCTCTCATTGAGGCCGAATAAGTAATTGTATGGGGCTGTTATGTGCTAAGTGTATGTTAGTTTTTAACAGTCCAAAATGATTCATCAGGCTTTCAGTGCCATGAAAATGGAGCCTCTCTTTCAGCAGAATTGAACTGCCCTGTTCCGTGTTCAGGCACTGTGCTGAGAGGGCACTCATCTCCACTTTAAAAGGTTTTACCTCATAATCTACTGCCTTTAATGTCAGAGCATGCTCTTCTTTCCCTGGAGACGAGTATGCTGTGACACAAATAACTCTTCGCTGTTTAACTGAAGTGTGGTTGTGTTTTTAGCTCCGCGGCTGAAAGCTTTGCGGTTCTGTCAGGAAAGGTTCTCAGCATTAGCTCTCAGACCCTTTAAAATCAAGGGACCCACTATCAACTCGACCCAGCAATGCAAAAAATCAATATTTACTGCTTTTGTAAAACCTGCTCCTACTGTGAAATTTCTGGTCTTTAATTTGACGTATCAGATCTCTCTGCCTTATGTTTATCAGTGATACAGTACTTACTGACAAATAAGCCACATGCAGTCATTGTATTCATTTTGCCTTTGCTGGGGACAGCAGTGTTCTGTAACTTATTACACCTATTTTTTTTCTCCTTTAAACCCTTTTTTTCTCTCTGTACTTAATTCTTGTCTTTCTTTCTTTCCCTTTGGTTTCCTCAGAATTTGCAGATTCCGGTGAGTTGAAGGCATCCAGCATGTGTGTGTGCATTTGTTCACGCTCAGGGCCTCAAAAAACCGCCCATCATCATCGAGGCTTGAAAACATTCACTGGCTTTTTTTTTTTTCCCTCTTGCCTCCATGAGTACCATATCCAGCTGGCAGTCCCAGCCCTGTTTCTCGTGGCAGAAACTGTTACCAGATCAGCTGGGTGCAGCTCTCACGTGTTCACCGCTCTTGTGCTGTCTTAGCTGCATGGCGTCATTGTGTTGTGCGTCACGTTCAAGTCGCTGCACTGTTATTCTTACCGCTGTGTTAACAAAGCCACCTGCACAGGGAGGAACGACACAGCAACACTAATCTCGCAGCGGGCACACTCGCGTTCAGCTGCTCAGCG
Source organism: Gymnothorax javanicus (assembly GCA_029692085.1). NCBI lineage: Eukaryota > Metazoa > Chordata > Actinopteri > Anguilliformes > Muraenidae > Gymnothorax > Gymnothorax javanicus. The sequence goes on along the minus strand of CM056209.1, from coordinate 13,391,072 downwards.
TCCTCCCGAGCATGTGAAACGAGGAGACCAGGAAGGGTGTGCCATGGCTGCTCGTGGAGCTGGTAGATTAGCAGCCTCCTGCCTGGCAGACTCAATGGAAATCGAGCGAAACACAGCTCAGCTGCTAGATTCCACCGCCAGCTTCACTTATGCTGCCTTCACGTGCTCTTTCGAAGCTTTCACTTCCAAATTGAGAAATCGTAATTGTGACACATCAAGCATTCAAATGCTCTTGGTGGGAAATAAGCAAGAAAAATGGCCTGCAGGTTTGAAAATATTTGCTTGCAAGAGCTAACTGGTGTAAGCACACAAACGTGCACGGCAGCAAAACGTAAATGCTAGCATTGTGACTACTACAATGATTATTATCTCCACAAAATAACAGTATACTGTATATACGAACATGACAGTGTATATATAGGGCTTTTTTGCCATTTTGTTTGGGGACATACCTCTAAAATGTCACAACTCACAAACTCACGAATCATAGAAATATCCAGGTTAACACTGGTATTATGTACTCTGTTGGAGCATTCGTGCGTGCACATCTCATTATTAAATGCATCTAAATACCAGATTTCCAAAGGCACACAAAAGCACCATAAAGCCAGGACTCCACCCTCTTACTGCCCCGCCCACACGCTTTTCCAACTTTCAGCCTCCTCCAATCATAACATAAATCACACACGTTTGTGCTTCTCTGTTTTCTGCCTGTGTGCTTCTTTATGTCTGAGTTTGTGTCTGAGTTTAAATGCGTGGGTCTCGCAGTGGGTTCAGTTGAGGATATGCAGTGGTGGTGGCGATACGGAGTGTGAACAGGCCTCAGCAGGTGACATGGCTCAGGGGAATGTTGGGGAGGGGCCTGCTAACACCAGATTTCGGTATTCTCTACCAAAGACGTCCACAACCATGTTTCATTGTCCTAGCCTGTCCTCTAAATTCACTGGCTAATAATCCACTGCTGAAGAGCATTAAGAATCCTTGTTTAGATTTGTCCTAGATTGTGCCACAGTGATAAGAAGGACTGTATTATGTTCTGTAACAGGCTAATTAAAACCCCGATTTCTGTAATGTGTATGCCAGAGCCAATGCTAATTTCATAGCTTTGTGAAATGAGTTCTAGCTTGTAACTAGCATTCTACTGGTGCGACATTAATGCTGTGTGACAAAAACAACACTGTTGGTGACATACTCTGGTGTGATCACTGCACTGTGATGTTTGACTGTTATGAACTGAACTACCAGCTTTTACAAAGAGGCTGTCCTCCTTGCTACTTCTGCCTGGTTTGCAGTAGTGCTGTTTGTTTTTGGAGAGTATGTAGAATGCACTTCCAATACCAGCTTCTTCAATAACCAAGGCGTAACCCCCTCCATGGGGAATGACATCATCCACTCTGCAATTTCCTTAACCCTTAATTATTAAATTGGATAAATTATTTTGCTAGCACTAACTCCTGTGTCTTTGTCCCCCTTGAATTTAGTTGTTCTCCTCCAGTATTTTAGGGGACTCATTCTTGATTAAACTGCCCTGAAACAATGCTATTGAAGTGCAGCAAACCTGATGAACAGTATATGGGGTTTGCAAGTACAGCTGTAAGGGACAGCAATGTACTCCGTAACTCTCTCGCTCTGAGGTCCTCATTGAAAGGGGGTTTGGTAATCTTAAATGTAACAATTTTGTGCAAGATAAGTTAACTTGGAACAGCTCAGCATAGGCTATGACATTCAGTCCACTGTGAGGACAGCACAGTTACTGCTTGAGTCATTATATCGGGAGGGAGGGTGGTGCTGATTTTATTCAGTGCCAAATATTAGGTGTTCTAATTGCATTCAATTCTGTTGAACACGTCTGTACTCATCTACATGTTCTCTATTCATTGGTATGTATCGTATCCGATTTAGTATTGCCTCCACACTGCCAGTCAGTCACTCAGTTAGGGCCATAGCCTATTCTAGGGTAGTCTTTAGAGGTTCGGTGAAAATGAATGTCATAAATATCTCAGCTTTGCTGCTGGTGAGCCTGACATGTCAATAACAGCCTGACATGTCTGATATGTTGAGCTTAGCCGAGTCTTATTTTTTCAGGGGTACCTTCGTTCTGATTTCTGTCACGTAGAGTACAGTGGCATGGGCGCTCTGACATCAGACATGACTCACAAGACAGAGCTGTGGCTTAGGGGGGTGAAGTATTTCTAGATAGAAAATGCGTGCGCTAAAAATATCAGTGCATTATGAAGCACACCAAGTCCCCAACTGAATGGTCTCGTTGGTATTTATTCAGAACGCCATTTATCATAAAATGGCGCTGCGTGCCTCGAAAAGAAGGGAAATCAAATACAGTTGTGCTGCTTTGGGTTGGGATCTGCCTTCTGTTGACATACTGCATTTTTCTGGCACACATCAATAACTGCTGCGCTTCTCCTGCATAAATGATTCATTGTATATAAAATTATATTCCAAAAAACATTTTGAAAATAGGACTAATCCATCATTTTGGTCATAATTCAAAGCTTGATTCTTGAAAGAGATGTTAAAGTGATCTTTTTCCAAAACTTTAAGCCATGTCAAGAAGGTGCCCTTCCCTGGCTCCTCTTTATCCTGCCTTGCTACCTTATCTCTTTTACCCCTTTCTCCTTTCTTGCGATGCTGTAGAACTCGGGACCTACGGAAAACTTAAATATTATCAGTCAATGACCGAAGAAGGTAAGAACTCAGCTCTTCTTTTCACCTCAGTCTGTCGTCGCTTCCTCCATTCACAATTCCCATTCTCAACCGCCGCTCTCAAAGCCAATTCTCATTCCTCCGTCCAACTCCGATCGTCTCTCCTCGCACATGTTTTGGTTTTCTTTTCTTGTCTTGTGTCCAGTCTTTGCAAGATAAAACCATTGCTTATCACCAACTACATCGCTGGTCTCTCCTTACTTCTGGATCATTCCGTATCGTGTGCTGCCAAGCTGTTGGCATTGGCCGCTTGTTGTGATTGCCATGGTGTAATTATAATCTTCTGCTTTTATTTTTCAGTTAATGGCCCATATGTTCTGCGTAAGCCTGCCATTTGCCTAGCTCCTTCATCATTTTTAATTAGCCTTATTGATCATTTGCATGTGTCCAGTGTCTAGACACACATTGAAAGTGATGGTCATTATAACATATGTAGATTGGTCAGAAAAACACCTGTTGAAAACCATAGATCTACACTAATCCAAATAACATGACTCATTATTTTGAGAAGTGATCATTTTATCAACCTGTCCTTGTCCCAACATGTTCTCTTATACCAGAAAAGAGATCTCTTCGAACACCATATCCACAGATTATGTTAAAAAGTGGAAGTCCATAATATATTGTACAAATCCTGGAGATCTGAAAATAACAGATACAGACTGGGCTACAGAATCATTACTGTTTTGTGACACTTATAGGCAATTCTCCTAGGTTTTATGAGCCCTGTAGTTTTCTGTATAATGATATGTTCTCTGAAATGGTCGCAGTTGAGATGTTTTTACCATTGCGGTGCGTAAAGGTCCCATATTATGGTTTTTTTTTTTTTTTTTTTTTTTAGAAATGATAATATGCTCGGCCGTTCAAGAGGGACAGATATAAACTTTTTTAGCAAAAACCCCAAATCCATCATTTCCAGACCATTCGCTGCCTTTCATTCTCAGGAATGTCAAACCGTGTGTTTCAAAGGCTGAAGTGCAGAAGGGGGATCGCACGGCTTAACTGGGGGGTCTTCAAAGTCAAACTGTTCTGGGCTGGTATAAACAGTCAAGACCATTGTTTAGGTAGACTTGAACTGGGAAAAAGTACCTTCGGTAATATAGGTCCTTTAAAGTACACTGAGAAAAGTAACAGCTCATATATTGAATAAGGTGGTCCAGATCAGTTTGAACACTAAATAGTTTGCATGGCACAGCAGAACCTGGTAAATTTCCATCAGCACCTCAAACAATGTTGTTCCTGGGTGATGTGGAGAAAATGATGCACTCCCAAAAAAGAGGGCCAACCTCAGCAAGTAGTTTTTCCTGGAAAAATAAATTAGATTTCAGCATTTATTTTCCTTATTTTAAATAAATAAGATTTACCTGTAAAGCAACTAAATTTAACGCATCAAACAAAAGATAACGTAATACGAGCTGCTGTTTTCTTCTTGAGGGAGAAAAATTGAGATCTGAAACCTGATCGTGTGACTTAAGGTTGAGGGTTTTTGCAGTGTGTGCCGCAGTTTTTCCCCCTCTGTTGACTCTCTCCCGGGGACAAGCGTGAGGTACACGTCACGAGGTTTTGGTGAAATCGGATGACTCATCGTCACAAGGAGCAGGCGAGACTAGCCGAGAAGCACTGAGAAATAAAATATAACACCCATATTCAGTGTTGTCCCAATTCCATTCTATTTGCATAAAATGGCTCTTTTTACAGACACTTTGCAGAAAAGGTGAAAATAGGACAAATATTCAGGCCTGAGCCTGAACTGACAAAAACCCGGCAAATGATAATTGAAAAGAATTATCAGGATGGAAAAATAAATATTTTAAAAATCTCCTGGGAAGAGTGTGGCTAAAGAAGGGGAGCTCTATGTGAGCACACAGACTTCTGTGCCTGTAACCTGCTCAGCTCATTAGTGCACCCAGTCAATCTGCTATTCCTAAACTATTGCACAGGGAGCAGCAATGTTTTCTGTAGGCACTGTGGCCTTTTGGCTTGTTTCCACATCTGTGAGGACATGTTCAAGCTTTTGATTGAAAAATTACTATATCTTAAGCTATAAAATGAAAGTCTAAGTTTAATCACAAAGACTGCATACTCTACTGACTTGTTGTTGAGGAAATTATGGATTTTTTCTTCCCAAGAACCCATTGTGGATTACCGCTCATTACTCCGTCAGGAGCTCGCTGTAATCTTCGACAATGCATGTGCCCATCACAGATAGGATATGCAAAATCTGAAAATTCCTTTTAGGTTACTTATTGATGCATCACATCAGAAACCAAATGTGGCTCACTTTTGAGAATGGTGCACTATGAGATTCTGTACATTTGTTAGGTTTTCTGTGGGAGGAAAGAGGTTGAGAATACTCTACTGTACAGGCCTTAAAAGCTTGCAGGATCAAACAGCACCTGCCAGTCTCATAAAGCAGTTCAGCGTAGGACACGTTTAAGCCACATTTAATCTCTGTTCTGAAACCGATAGTCTGGATTTTAATAGCATACATCAGCAGCTAAAAGCCTCACGGGCTTTGGCCGCATAAATGCAGCTGCTGTATTCAAACCTATGGAACTTCAGGTCTGTTTTAAAGGTATCAGTATCAGTATACAGTGTCACCAGATGCTCAGCTAATTAGCCACTACAAGACATTTCACAACTGTCCTTTGTGACATCACAAGGGGGAGGGATCACCCAGAATAATGAAGGGCCTGATTAACTGGTTGGCTGAAATTGATCGGTCCATCTTGCCTTTGGGCAGTTACTTCGACATATGATGTCATAAACAAATATATTTTGAGACTAATGACTAACTGGCTGTGCACCCAGTGACATGATAGGGGACCTTTAAATTCAAGTTGAGATCCCTAGACTTCCAATGATCTTAAATATGTCCTGCTGAATTACTGGGAAACGTGTTTAAAATGATGTACAAGACCTAGATATTTTCCATTTGATGTAACGCAGTGGCTATAAAAACATGACGTCCTGGGTTTAAATATTTCTCTTAATAAAAGTGTGATGCAGCTTCAGTGAAGTGATGCAGCCAGCAGATACAAAATATGTATTTGGCATTGTCCTACAATGTGAAAAAATGCTTTTTCTGACCTTAAACCGACTAGTTTACGTGGTTGACAGCTTTTCTACTCACCAAATATTTAAATTTTGGGTTTAAATAATAATTAAGTTCATAATTCAAGTTTAATTTCCCCTTTTATTTCTCAAAGAACTTGTAAAAAAAAAAAAGTACTGCATAAGACTGTCCATCATGTTGCCTAATGGCATTCGGTTATATGCTGTACAATAGCTAGGGTTATACTTACAGAAAATACACGCACAGCTCACTTATGCTTTGCCAGGTCTAACTTTCTCCTTTGCTTGCATCAGATTATATTCTTTATCATTTTGTATGTGTTTTTCAGTTGCCAGAAGATGTTATGTAAGATCCTTGTTATAAGTGATTCATCCGTTTGGCTAGGGGTGCATCTCATCATGTGTCGATATCATAACAAAACCATTTCTCAACTCTGTGAGAGGTTACTGTGCAGAATTGTCGACTGAATACTAAGCATCTTGTTAGTTATGTGCCATCAAACCAATCTGTTCTGTTCTAGCTCGAGGACTTTAATATAAGCCTTATTTAATCCACTGTCCCTGTTGAATAAAAATCATAATGGGTGACAGAAATTTTTCCTCTGCCACATTTATTTCCTAATAAAAGACTGAAAATGATTTAGAATTATCAATACCAAAATGATCACATTTAATTAATGCATGAAAAACTTTCAATATGGCATATTCCTACATCATACATTTAGCCACATCTTACTTTTGGAGAAATTTCTCAGAGCTGTAAAAAAAAAAAAATTTTAATTAAAATGGCACAATTCTATCATAAACTATTCCTTTCATAAATTCAGTGTGTAGTGAATGACCCCATTGAGTTGCTACCTTGAAATATGATACAATGCACACTACTCTGGAGTATGTGCTTCACGACACTTTAAAGGGCATCTAAAGTTGATATCCAGACGAGACGTTGAACGTCCAATGTTTACAAACAAATCACTTGCTTTTGTTGACATCTTGCATTGTCACATGACCAATTTCATTCATATAAACCAATGTTTTGTGTACATGCGTAGATAATCCTTCTATTTCGGTTCGTTTGTGCAGGTGCAGCTCGCTGATTGGCCGATAAACAAAAACAATGGGAATCGACTTTAGATGCCCTTTAAGACTAACTTAAAGGAACGCAATAATGACATAATAACATCTGGGAACTTGGGCCAATGTCGGTCACATAATTATAAACAATCGTCGGGAAGTCTCTCTTATGCTAACTTTGGGCGAGTTGAGGCCAAAATTGAACTCTCTTTTTAAATTTGGTAACACTCAAGATTTGGGGATGTGGACAGAGCACAGATCTGTCTCTAATCAGTCTGTTTATTGCTTTTCAGGAAAGTTCAGAGAAAAGGCATCCATTCTTCACAAGATGGCCAAAAATAAGTGCCAAGAAGATGAGGAAACACACGGGGACAAACCTAATGGCGTGCCAGGTCATACTGGTGAGATTTACTGTGTGTTGTTACCATTAACTTACTCCTACTGGGTGTTGGGAAAAACTGGAGTGATTTGTCAAAATCCTTTAATCACAGACAGGTGTGGCTCTGAGGCATAATTTTGAGATTTACTATACTGTTATATCATAAGTTCATACTCATTAGTTGGGTTTCCATCCAAATATATCGCAAATTTTAACCGAAATTTCGGAAATTCAGCAAAACAAAATGCGAATTTATGCACATTTCCATTCACTACTGTTATGCGAATATTTGGAGTTGATTCATCAAGATAAGCAATAGGTGACGCTAACTCTCCAGCCGTGTGACAGTATACCACTGCAGAAGAAGAGGGCGCAACGTGATGACATTTTTCATCTGTACAGTGGAGCAGAACTCACGTGATTATGAGTGTCACCGCTTATTCGCTACATCTGTTTCCTGGGCACTTATTCGCATTTTCCTTTTATCGATACACCAACTTTTCCACCTCCCCCAAGCACAAAAACTTTTTTTGCGATATTTGGAAATTTTTTCGAATTTTCAGTGTTTCCATTTGGGTTTATAATGTGCAAATTGAAAATGCAAATTAAAACAGGTGGATGGAAACCCAACTATTGTGACGTCCAGGCACCCAAAGATGCTAAAAAGGGCGCCGGGAAAGGGATGGGAAAGGAGGACCCAAGTGCAGGAACGTGAGTTTATTAAATAAAGAAAGTGAACAAATAACACTAAACTAAATGAGGATAACAAAAAGGAATGCACATTTCTAAAAAGTGCCACAAACTTAGGCTACCCGGAAACTCAACTAATTAAAACCAGGTGTACTAATTAGGAGAGCACAGAGAAGGTAATTGGATAATTGAATGAAGGCAGGTGGCCAAAAGTCCTGAGTGCCCAGGGCGAGAGGCATTACACTCATACACTTGCAGCCAATCATTTGCAATTGACACAACCACTCACACAAATGTAAAGCCAAATCAAGCTTTATGACTTAAAGTTCTTGCTTTCATTTTTTTCCCTCTAATTTCATCCCTCTCATTCATTTGTTCTTTTTTGATCTGTCTGTTTATTCTATTTTTCATCTTTACGGCATTATTTCTTCACTTCTGTTTCTTTCACACGGATCCCCATGCAAAGGTTACATGGCGCTGTTAGGTTCAGGTGAAAATACATTAGGAGAACTTAAATCGGGAGAAGGGTGGTGCAGCATTGCAGTGAATGCTGGGATAGGCCAGTGACCCTGACAAAGAATAACTGTTAGATAATGGACAGATGATTGATGGAACATTCAGATCAGAGTCCAGTGATTGCAGGGCTCGGAAAATATTGCATCGCGGAATTTGCATCACAAAAACATTCTGTTTCAGTTGGATCCACAGGAACTGATTGTTAGGAACCATAAAATTAGAGCTGTAAAAACAGGCTATTCAGCCCAAAGAGGCTTGCAATGTCCATTCCACTAAGGTTTATGAAACACTTGGACCAAACCCTCTGGTCACAAAATTTCTGTATCTGTGACATGACCTGGCAGGCTGTAACCACTCATTCTTCTCTACATCTCCCTTTGGAAGTCCATGCAAAGGGAATTTGCCCTAGCACTGAAGGAAATAGTGTTTTCTGGACGTGGCAATATGCACAAACCAAACTGTTCTCCCTATTGGTTCTATCTAGCTTTGTTCAAAGGCATGCCAAACTAGCCGCAAGTCAGAAATTACGCAAATATGCTACATTGTGATGTAAAAATGGTACAGAAGAAAAGGAGCGACTCCAAACGCGACAGAGTACTGAGAAGTCCTTCCGGCCTCTTCGAAACCTGTTGAAACTATTTCAGGTATCAGCAGTGTCCTTATATATTATTTTCATACGGCAATGATCCACCTTATTCTAAATAAACTCAACCAACTTCTTAAACTTTCTGGGCCTTGCTATGAATTAAAAAAACAAAGAAAAACGGAGATTTTAAATGCAGAATAGGCAAACTGAGTTGGCATGTTATCTGTCCATCTCATATTATGGCCACCATACTGGTGCCTCAGTGACCGAACTTTCATTATTAATATTGTTAATTTAGGGACCGTCAGTAACATTACGCAATTCTGTTCTGCCTCGTGTTTAATTGAAGCCTTTATGATTGAGAGCAGAGTGGACTTGTTACAAATGCAGTATTTGTTTATCTCTTTACTTTATTCCCCAGATAATTTCCCTCTGTCACAATGGATTTGATTTCTCTGCTCTGATTTCCATGGTAATAAGCCTTTACTTCTCTGATTACATGATTATCCATGCCTTTTAATGCTCTGGAAAATGAGCATGAACCCAACACTGCTTTGCGAAGAATTAGAAGTTTGTTTAGAAGTTCAAGCAGATTCAGAGAAAATGTCGGACTCAGGACTAATATGGCGCATGTTGAAGAGCAGTTTAGGACAGGAACACACTCACAGCACTAAACCTGTGTGTGATGTTGCTTCACGGAGTACCTCAGACCCCCATCCACCCCTCCCTCCCATCAATTCAGCCTGAATGTAGACCACCACTGAGAGGCCATCTGCCTCTTATCCTGTCTGCATCTTTCTTTTCCACTGTCAAGACACAAGGGGGCGTTATAGAAGAGATTGGCCTCACTTTCCATTAGCTTCTTTTCTTTAACATTTTTTTTACATACATTCAATTAAACATGTGCACACACGTGCATGCGCACACACATGCACACACACGCACGCGCCTGTGCGTATACACACGTTCATGCATCATGCACACATACACCCATACACACACACATACACACACACACACGGTCACTCACGCACAGACACATACACACTTTCATTTGTTTAATACTGCCAGTAAAAACTAAGGTTGTCCTGACTATCGTTGTCCCGCAATCTCATCATCCATGTTTTAGATGGCCATTATTAAGGTCTGTCATTCAACTTCCTGTGTATCATGACAAGAAGAAATTAGTTGTTCAGGTTGTGAATGCAAGGTAACATTGTGCCGACAGTATAATGGAATGCAATGCGAGGTGCATCCTGAACTGATAAGTGCGTGACCCTGTACTGCCCCCCCCACAGCCACAGACAAGGACATGCCCAACAGTTCCACTGTGGAGGTCGAGGTCACCCCCCCAATGAACGGCGGCACCGGACAAGACACAGTAAGAAGCCTCCATTCTCTAAGATCCACCCACATACATGACTGCTGGTTAGTGCTAGGAAGAGTGAACTGTGAAAAGCAGAGGGGAAACCCATGCAAGAAATCACATTAAAATCACTATTATACATGTCTAAGAGAATTGTTTTCAAAATTTTCACTTGACAGGGAAGTGTAACATGTCAGTTGGACATGTTCGCATGTGAATGAGAATTTCCACATCGAAAATATACGCCATGAAGTAATGTGGATTTTTCTGCCTTTTTTTTTTTGCTGACATCACTGTTTTTTAAATCGGAGAGCTGAAATTTTTATTAACGAAACACAGTTAACATAGCACTCCCTTTTCTGCTCACATCTTATCTATGTGATTATTTTTACAGTTCAAGTCCATAGTATTCTTTAACTTGGTGTCCACATGTTATTTTTAAACAGTTCATTTGTTTTTTTAAACAAATTGCTGATCTCAGATCAGTTATGCCCTTTTTGTTCATGGATAAGGTCATTGTATGGACAGGAAACTAGTCCCAGATGAAAATACCTGCTGTGACTATTTATGAATTTGGGTTGTGATCGAAGAGGATAATATAGTTACACGATAAAATATAATGCGTAGCCATAACTTATAACACAAAAGAACAATATGGTTAAGTCATTGGCACAGAATAATTATGCCAAAACCATGACTTTGTATAAAATGTAGCAGCACAAAAGTCAGACTGTGTGGGAAGAGCATTCTCACTTGATGACCAGACACTTATTCTCCACTGTGCTGAGCTTCAACTCCTTCAAAGGTCATATCTGGCTAATGCACCACACGGGGTGGCCATAACTCACTAGATATAGCTGTAATTATTGAACAATACATGTGAATGTGTGTGGGGGCAGGGCACATCTGCTGACCATCAACAATCATCACTTAGTCAATGGCAAAACATGAAATATCATCAGGAGACTGCTTTTGCATAAAATGGTCCTGGAGTTGCCTGAATGGGGTCAGTGGAGCCTTCGAAGGGCAGTTCCTGATTTCTTCCTGCCCTCGGCAGTGTCTGATAACTTCATGTCACCACTGAGCAGATCACACAACTCAATTCTGAAGGAATCTTAGACTAAAGCCGAACCAGGTTTTGATGGATCATGGTTTGTCTATGACCTGAATCCTGCAATGTTATTGTTATCTGGTACATGCCCAGTTTGTTAGGTTAGGTTGCAGAGGTACTGACAACCCGAACCACCTACCCACCTCTGTGAGTATACCTGTCAGTTGTGGTAGTAATTTGTGGTAGAGTTGCTAGAATTTCCTGCGGCGTTCTCCTCAGTGGAGTCCCAGGGTGCATCGGAATTCTCTGAAAAGTAAGGAACCTTTCTCGTTTAAGGACATGAACCGGAAACTGGTAGTCATGACAAGGAGCGCCGAATTATATATTTCATGATGAAATGGGGAAATGCTTTCTTCCCACGAGAAAACACAGTACCAGCAATGGAAGAGAGGAAAGATTGATTAAGGATCACAATCCTTCGCTGCTGTAGCGACTGGATATGTCATTTGTCAAAGTTTTCCAATAAATTGCTAAGGTGATCTTCACTGTCGAGCTCATGATGTATTGAAGCAAAGACCATCCGGTTTTTCTCAAACATGTCCCAGGGCACCTTTAAAATCTCGCTGCAACATTCCCTTCACTGAGGTGACAATTTCTAGTGAGGTCAAGGAAAAGTGGAGAGGATAGGAAATATAATCGGGGGCTGCAGCTCCAATCTTCTTCCTGCTCCTGAACCTGTCTGTCTCTTCCATAATGAGGCTATAATTTCAGGGCTTCTCTCAGTGGAGATTTTATCCTTGTTCTACCAAATTGCTTTTTCTTCCCTTCATTTATCCCCAAGCCATTGCTGTAACATGTTTGTTTGTGGTATTTCCCCCCACGACCCACATCATTCCCAGATATTGTGCACACATGGGATAGCAAGACACTCGCTGTTCGATTTTGGCCCCTGATCTCACTGCAGATAGAGCTGATTAAGCATTAGCCGTCATTATCAGATTGCGTAGTGTTGCGGTGAGAAGCCTTCTGAACCACCCCCTCTCCGTCTGCCGATGGCGCCTTACCACGACACCCCTCTACTATCTCCTAGTTTTGTATTATTCATGAAGTCATTATGTTTATGGTGTCAAAATTATTAGCCACTTTGAGTGCTTCTTTGCGGAAACCTCGAGTGAAGATGCCAACCTTGAGTCATTTATAATTTGTAATACGGTAAGAGAAGTCCATGGAGAGATTTTCAAGATCATTGATATGCGTTGGTTTGTTATGGATTGTCATCTCCAGTTATAACCATGGGCTTCAATTGGATTTAAGTCTATGGATAGAGATAGCTATTGCACAACATAGATGTTATTTTCACTCAACAATATATCTGTGATGTATGGTTGTGGACATTGTCCTGCTGGAAATTCCACCAAGAACCATGTCTCAGCCCCCTAGCTGAGCCATCAAGATTTTCCTTAAAATTTCCCGGTGCTCCAATAATGCCCCTGTACCACAGGCAGCACAACATTCTCTAAACACCAATGACCCACCCCCATATTTTACTGTAGGTGTACGGTATCAGGTGTGTTCCTCTTTTACTGCTAAACATGCCAGTGGTATGTATGGCTAATAATTGTGATTTTGGTTGGGCAACTAATGCTTGGATGGTTCATCACTGTTACAAGTTTTCTACATATGGAGATAGTGGCTCTCTCTGTGGTTCAACAATATCCCAGAGCCTTGGGAATACCTTTGTAACCCTTTCTAGACTGATATACTGTGTATTTCAATAACTTTCTAATTTCTCCCATAGTTTCTTTTGATCCTGGTATAGTGTGGTGCTTGTTGAGACCATATAGTCTGCTTCATATTTCTGGGAAAGTTCAATGCTAAGATTCAACTGGGCTGGCTGTACTCAGACCTTTGTTTGTTTTGAATAATTTATCTCAATGAAATCTGTTTAATTGACTGATCAAGTGACTAACAGGGAAATCATTCCACACTGGGCCATTCCTTCAATTAATGAAGTGATTGTTTATTAATTCCATCGCCACCCAATGGATAGGTTCGGGGACTATTGATTTAGGCCGTATCTGTCCGTGCAGGCGTGTGTCCGTGTGTGCGTCTTTCCAGATCGGTACCTGAGCAGATCTCTGACATGAATGACAGTCATTATCCCAGATGCTGTCATTATCCCAGATGTTTTCTAAAAAAATAAAATGAAAGATCCTAACATGTGGACATCACACTTCTCTTAGGGAGTGTTGAGCATCAAGGCAGTCATATACCTGCAGCGCAGGTCAAATGATGTTCAGATTTTTTTGTAACTCGATTTAGTTCAATTGACGGAGCGCAAAATTGACTCATCCAGCTTAGGCTCAATTAAAGTGAACTGGAATGATTTCTCCAAACATCCTGTGCGGAGATGACATTAACATTGAAAAGAGTGTTATTTTGTAATGGATTTTTAAAAAATATTTCTATATTTCTATTTTTTTTAATGCTGTTTCTGTATTCGAGAACTCCATTTTTACTAGTATTGACCAGCATTGAATCAACATCAACATTTTTGGTTAAGACGATCCCAATTACGTATTTGTGGGCGTATTGTGTTTAAAGCATCTGACAAACTCTCTGAATTTTCTTTTTTTACGTGAAAAAGTATGAGTTGTTGAGAAAAAAAGGACAGGCTTTAGGGCTGGCTAATTGAAGTCTAATCTTTTTTTGCTGCTTTCCCATGGATGCCATTTTTGCCCAGTCACTTCCTTATTGCATCATCTTGAACTCTTATTTTAATTCAGAAAAGTGATGCGTGCAGTTTTTTGGATGTTAGTCTGGGTTCTTTTATGACCTCCTAGATGAGTCGTTGATGCACTTCTGGAGGAATTTAAAATTATTTGGATAAAAACAAAAACATTTAACTGAGACAAATTTGCAAAAAGAGAGGAAATTGAGAAGGGGGCGAGTACTTTTCATAGCACTGTATATGGGGCAGGGACACATGCTAGAGCAACCTCTGTCATGAAAACGTGGGAATTAGCCGCTCGGGTTGGCTTACCTCTGATTGGCGGTTTATTAAGGCACATCCCAGCCACTGCACAGGCTTGATAGCCTCTGATTTGCCTTCCTGGGAGGTTGCTGTAACATCACCAAACACAGAGAACCCCCCCACCCCATCTCCTCATTTTGTTTGGGTTGTTTATATCCTTTCCTCATCCCTCCAAATATATGAGAATCTTTTAGTCGTCTCTTAGTAGATTGTAATAAGTTTAGACGTGGATATTCTTTGAACGCGATTACATGCAAAATTATGATGTGCACTTTGGACTTTTCTTGTTTACTTTGCTTCTTTGCAAAACTAGATATCTTGAGTGAAATTGGCTCAAAGTAGGTTTATAGTGATTTTAAGGAAGTATAACAGTGGTGGCTCACACTGATTCTTCAAAGCCACAGGATCAAGAGTCTGGTTTAGTCTCTCCCTTTGTGACTCTCCAGGACCTTGGTTTTATTTTGATTGATGTATAGTCGCGGGAGCAGACTGTGAGATACCTGGACTGTGACCATACAGAAAGGTTAAGTGAGAAAGGGGGAAATGAAAAGCTTGTCTCTGAGGGATGGCTGGAGTTTATCTGCGCTCATTAGCATCTCTCATGTGCTTTGAGTGTCCTGGAGCCATAAAAGCTACACCAGGCATACAGGGAGTCTGCTTCTACCAAACCAGTCTCTCAGGAGGTAACCTTTCTCCACCATTGTTACCCAGGCTATAAGGATGGTGGCATTTCTCCAGAGCCCTCGAATGGCCATTTGTGGCATTTAACTGGGGGGGGGGGACCGCAGTCCTGCGAACATCTGGTGGTTGAAATGTGTGTGTCACCCCTGCAGCTGCAGGCAAGAGGAGCAAGGCTGTAGTGGTTGCCTGGTTACCCAGCCTCCCTTGATGACACATTTACCTGCATCACTTCTACCCTCTCTGGGTTTTTCGCTTCCTTAGGAACACCTTGGCCTTAAGCCTGACTTTCTCTGGGCTGCTATTTCATATACTGGAGCTGGACCTGTCTGAGGTGAGGGGTGGAAGAGAGTGTCTGCCCGACCACACCAGTGTAAAAGCCCACTGTGCGAGATCTAAAAGAGGGTTTACTATGCAAAGATAGGAGTGGCGCATATAATTCAGTTTTATATGCATTTTTTTAAATGAAAGGTTTAGTCCCAGGACAGCATTAACAGGTTGGCCGCTCCAAGCCTTCAGCAGAAGTCTTCCCAGTTCTGTAACCTACTTTAGAGAATTCTTCCCAGAGTGCTGCTGGTTCAGCGTAATTTGACAGGAACTACATGCTAACCTGTTCTGCCCTTATCTTGCCTATTTATGTGCAAAAAAGTTCAAAGCTCCTGCTTCAAGATGTGGTTTTGATACGGAGTTACAACTTTAATTTCCTCAAAATTTGGAACAGTATGTAAAATCCAAATAAAAATTCAATTAAGGAATTTGTAAACTCTCTTTAAGCTATATTTTGTTGACTACAGCACAAAGAAAAATATTTACAGTTTCTCCTTATCAACAGAGTTGATTTTTTTGGTAAATATTCACAACCTTGCTGCCTGAAACATATTCCAAAACATTTGGGGAAGGGAATGGAAAACTGGAAAAGTTGTGGAATCTGAAAAGCACCGAATTTGAACGTTTAACAGGTAAATCAGTCAGTTAACAGCTGATTTCATTCTGACTGAATATAAAAGGAGCTGGCTAAAAAAGCACAGTTTGCAGTTTGCCAGTTTGCCAGAAGGGTGGACAAATGATCACATAATTTAAGAACAATATTTCTCAACATGTGATTGCATGGAATTCAGGGACTTTACCATAGACTGCCCATAATGTAATGAAAAGATTCACGCAATCTGGAGCAAGTGGAGCAATCACTGCCATTACAGATGAGGCTCAGTACTAATACTGGATGCCAGTGGGTCTTCGAGCCCTCAGACAGCACTGCATTAAGAACCAAAATTCTTTTGAAATGGCCAGAACCACATGGGCTCGTTAGTACTTCAGAGGGCCTGTGTCAGTGAACACAGTTCGTCGAGGTATCATCAAAGGCAAGTTGAGACTCTGCAGAAAGAGGAAGCAATATATCAACACCATCCAAAAGCACCGCTGACTTTGCTGGGCTTGTTAGAACATGTACTGATGCAAAGTGCTAAGGAGTGCTGTGGACTAGTCCATCTTTCAAATTGTTTTTGGAAATAGTAGACAGCATGTTCTCAGGGCCAAAAAGGAGAAGGACCATCCTGACTCTTATATGTTCAAAAGCCAGCATCAGTCATGGTCTAGTGCTCTCAGCACTGGCAACCTTCACTTCCATGGAAGCTCAGTTAATGCAGAAGTGTAGATGCACATGTTGGAGTAATATCCACTGATGTCTTTTTCAGACACACACCTGTTTGTTCCATCAGGCAAATGCCAAGCCACACTCCGCACATATTACACCAGCGTTGCTTTGTAGTTACAGAGTGCAGGAACAAGACTAGCCTGTCCGTAGCCAGGACTCGTCTCCCATTGAAAACGTGGCGGATTATGAAACGCAAAATACAACAACGGACACTTTAGAGTGTTGACCAGCTCAAGTCGTTTATGAGGCAAGAATGGGAATGAATTCGGTCTTCGGAACTCTTAGGTCCTCAGCCTCATACTGAGCGCTATGAAAAGCATAGGTGAAGTTATGCAATTGTGAATATGCTTCTGTCCCAACTTCCCCAGAACATTTGCCGACATGATGTCTTGAAATGAATCTATAAAGTTAATGAGTTAAAACTGATTTTGTCTTTGTACTTGATTAAGTTGAATAGAGGTGAATTACTGCATGCTGTTTTTATTTTCATTTTACACATTGTCCCAATTCTTCCAGAATTGAGGAGGTTATAGATAACTGCTTTATTGAGTACCAGATGTAGCCTGGACAATTCAGCACACTAGGGCGCACCCTGGTGGCACATCGGTTAAGTGCGCGTACCACACCGAGGCTGAGTCCTTCCTGCAGCAGCCTGGGTTTGAATCCAGCTCAGGCAATGCTCTGCATGTCCTCCCCGTTCTTCTCCCCACCTTTGCTGTCTGTCTCTACTGCACTGTCAAATAAAGGAGAAAAACTCCCAAAAAATAATCTTTAAAAAAAGAAAGATTGAGCGCACGGGAGTTCGGGTGTAATGCAGGACTATTCATAGACTGGAGTGTGGTGTTACTTTTTCCCCTCTGTTGCCGTGGCAACTGACACCATCTAATTTAAGTCCAGAGGAATCTATCGTCAGGCCCTGGCAATCGCTCTTTAATTGTACTCCTTTGTCTTGAAAAAAGTTACATGACGCTGGGGTCTATGATGGATTGAACTATTTTTTAACACTTGTTACTGGTCAAAGCAGGTCTGTCGCTGGTCATAACTGATCTGTGGGAGATCAGAGCTGATAGTTAAACTGGTTGACTCACTGATTATAGGATACTTACGGATGCAAATTATGAAAATACATCTTAATTCAGGTTGTCCACAGTAGGGGGCGTTCACCCCAAATGCACTTTATCGTTGTGGAAACATGAGGAACACAACCTACCTTGATTCTGTGGAACCACACGATGCTCCTGACAGTTACATTGCTAACCGATGTTAAAAAGTGTTGTTGATAAGCGGTTGGCTCTTGCTTTTGCTCTTCAGGAGTGTGAGAGACAAATTGAAGGGAAAACAACAAACCTGAATTACTGATGTGATCAATACGTTTCAACTGGGAACAAAGCAACACATTATGAAAACCTGGAAGGATCATGGTGAACCATCATCTTCGAGGCAGAAATGAGATCGGAAAAAAATCTGGGATGATCGTGATTGGCGATCACTTAAACGTTTGGTGAAATCAAATTTTAAAAAATCAAAAGTATAACTCATGGCTGTGTTTCATAGTGAAAGTAAGAGCATTTCTACAATGTGAAGAGAACTCAAGGGATTGGGACTAAACAGCTGTGTAGCCTTAAGAAAACCTCTTATCAGTGAGGCTAATTGGTGTACTTATCTGCAGTGCACCCATCATGCCTAATGCCTACTGTGCAAGCCTGTGGAGGCAGTGTTATGATCTGGGGTGGCTTCAATTAGTTAGGTTTTGGTTCAGCAAGGATATGTGCCAAAAAATGAGGTCAGCTGACAATCTGAAAATACTGAATAACCTGGTTTTTTCCATCAATGGATTTTTTTCTTCCCTGATGGCACAGGCATATTCCATGATGACAACAGCAAGATTCATTATTATTTATAGGGTTGGCCTCCATGACTGAAAATAAAGAAGAGAAAGAAAACAAAGTGAACAATATGCATTTATTTACAAACAGCTCCACTGGCTGGGATTCATTCTCTTGAAACTACCATAGAGTGACAGCATTTACGCTGGAGGGTGGTCTGAGTGAGTAAAAATGCAAGCAAGTTCTTGGACGCGAAAATGCCACCACGCCAACTTTATGCATTGACGCACTGACATACCCCTCCAATGCACAGTTTAACCCATTATGACACAAGCAACTTTATTTCAGGGTATGAAACTCCAAAACTAGGCAAAGGTGATAAATATGCCATTTGCGATGGACAAAATTTTGTATAATTTTACTGCCAGGCAAGAAAATAAGCCTTAAGTGTGAAAAAGCCCTATATGTTGCAGATCTGCAGTTAAAGGAAAATAATGCACACCTGTAGAGTGTTCCCCGTCCAATCACAATTGAGTAGGCTTATCAGCCATGATATAAAATGAAGCAATGTGTATTCAAAGCCAACGCGCATTTAATGTAATGCTGTGCTGCACGTTCCTCCTCAGGAAGGCAAATCAGGTTGACCTACAATTTTCCCGGCCCACCCATTGGCTACTTTCTGCCTCTGCTGCAGATTTTAAGTCCTTTAAGCTCTGATTCTTGGAATTATACAACAAATTTGCCAGTTAACACGCAGCTTCTTACTGAATGCAATGAGCGCTCTAGAAAAAAGGTAAACAACTTAGACATTTTCCACATCAACTTGTGGAATGTCCAGCAGAGCAGGCCACTTGCACTGGATTGTTTAAATTAGAACAATTATTATCCATGCGTATCAGCGATTTTGAATCATGTTGAGTATATTTTGTGGAATCTCGCTTACATTTTGCATATTTCTTGTTTTACCAAAACGTTGAGAACTGGCAGCTGCTGATAGTGTTTAGTGTTTTTGTAGTTATCACATCGTTAATAAATGAAAATTATTGACTAATCAGCATTTTAAAGGGTTTTATGTGCTTCACATAATTTAAGCTCGGCAGGTGGCACTGTATTCATGTTACTTAAACTAAGCAGTTTTGGCCAACTTGTTCAGCCATTTTTTTCGAAAGCCCTCTCAGTGATTTTCATGTCTTACCATCCGGACACCTGCCACAATGATTCTAAGCCCTGTTTTAATGGAAGGACAATATGGGAAACCATACAACCTGGTCACCCATTTTTCTTTTTTTCTCAGTAGCTTTTGCTTTCTCAAGACAGAGCTGAGAGATCTTTTTTTTATAGTAATCTGCCCCATGAATCAATATTTTACAACCTTTCTGCTTGGGAAACAAAACCTTATTTTGTGGGCCAGTTTGTTCCCTAGATACCAATTTTAGGGTGCTTTTTTCTCAATAGCTTTCTAAAATTCCAGGATGGAATTAACACTGATTAATTCCATCCAGGGCTCATTTAATTGTGCATTCTGTCACTCTCAGAGTCCTGAAATCATTAAATCACATTATTTCTGCTTCATTTACTGACTCACACAATCCCTGACTCTCCATTTAACTTACTCTCAATGACTCACCCACGCACTCACTTTATCAGTTACCATAATCCCAAAACCAGCTTTAGTCTCCACCATCCCCTGTTCCTCAAATACATTTGACCACTTAGGAGAGACGCTGCCAAGAAAGCATTCATTTGTGTTCTGGTATATTACTGGCCATCTCAATGTCCTTTTCGCTCAGTCATAAAAATTGCAAAGGCTATTGAAATACAACGCCAATTCCGAAATAGTTGGGACAAAGTGTAAATTGTGAATAAAATCAAAACGCAATGACTTTCAAATCACTCCAGCCAGTATTTTATTCACAATAGAACAGAGATAACATAGCAAATGTTGAAACTGAGAAATTTTACAATTTCATCCACAAAATGAGCTCATTTCAAATTTGATGGCTGCTACAGTTAAAGTTGGAACGGGGGCCTGTTTACCATGGTGTAGCATCCCATCTTCTTTTTAACACAGAGTGGAGGCATCTGGGCATTGAGGAGACAAGTTTCTTGAGTTTAGCCATTGGAGTTTGATCCCACTCTTGTTTAATACAGGTTTCCAGCTGCTGGAGAGTTTTGGGTGTCCTTTGACAGACTTTTCATTTAATTATGCGGCAAATGTTCTCAATCGGTGAAAGATCAGGACTGCAGGCAGGCCAGTTCAGCACACGGACTCTTCTACTACGAAGCCATGCTGTTGTAATAGCTGCAGTATGTGGTTTTGCATTGTTCTGCTGAAATACACAAGGCCTTCCCTGGAATAGATGTCGTCTGGAGGGGAGCATATGTTGCTCTAAAACCTTGATATACCTTTCAGCATACATGGTGCTTTTTAAAACACCATCTGCACTAATGCATCCCCATACCATCCGAGATGCTGGCTTTTGAACTGAACGCTGATAACAGGAAGGGTGGTCTTTCTCCTCTTTAGCCCGGAGGATACGACGCCCATGATTTCCAACAAGAATGTCAAATTTGGACTCGTCTGACCACAGGACACTTTGCCACTTTGCTACAGTCCATTTTAAATGAGCCTTGGCCCACAGAACATGGTGGCACTTCTGGATCATGCTCAACAATGGCTTCCGTTTTGCATGATAGAGTTTTAGGTGGCATCTGTGGATGGCATGGCAGTCTGTGTTTACTGACAGTGGTTTCCTGAAGTATTCCTGGGCCCATTTAGTAATGTCAATGACTGAGTCATGCCGGTGAGTGATGCAGTGGCGTCTGAGGGCCCGAAGATCACAGACATCCAGTAAAGGTCTTTGGCCTTGTCCCTTATGCAGAGATTTTTCCAGTTTCTCTGAATCTTTTGATGATGTTATGCACTGTCGATGATGAGACCTTCAAAGCCTTTGCAATTTGACTTTGAGGAACATTGTTTTTAAAGTATTCTACAATTTTTTTTACGCAAGCCTTCACAGGTTGGAGAGCCTCTGGCCATCTTTACTTCTGAGAGACTCAGCCTCTCTAAGACATCCTTTTTATAGCCAATCGTGTTACACACCTGATACCAGTTAACTTAATTACTTGCTAAATGTTCTTTCAGCTGATTCTCTTATATATTAATTGCTTTTTCAGCCCTTTTTTGCCTGTGTCCTAACTTTTTTGAGACCTGTTGCAGCCAGAAAATTTGAAATAAGCTCATTTTGTGGATAAAAATGTAAAATGTCTCGGTTTCAATATTTGAAATGTTATCTATGTTCTATTCTAAATAATATATTGGCTCATGGGATCTGAAAGTCATTGCATTTTGATTTTATTCACAATTTTCACTTTGTCCCAACTATTTCGGAATTGGGGTTGTAGTAGAAATAGGCCCAAAACGAGCATTTAGCAGGGTTATTGGAAATTTTACGCAAATTAATGTCAACAGGTAATACAGTTAACTACGGAATACTTTGATATAAAATTGTCACCTTTGTACGGAATACTTTTCCCGAAAATTACACAATATAAAGTACTGAAGTACAGGTGGCCCGTGACCACGATCGTCAACTGATTTCGTGTTTTCATCAGACTGCGAATGGTCATCCATGCCGCTGGCACCGGCTTACCGTAGGGAATGGTAGAATTCGCCACGCCGTTGGCAGCAGCTTGCCATAGGGAATGAGTTAATGGACTGCTGAAAATAAATGTAACGTTATGCACTAAAAAACACACGTTTACTGTATGGGTCTTTCTGATACTCTCAGTCAATAGATAGAACACTTGGAATAATCAGCACCATGGACAGCAGCTCTGTAAATACCATCAATTAGCTTCATGGACAGAAGATCTTTGAGAAGACCAATATAAATACTTCCCAAACCAAAAAAACAGCAGTTGTCATCCTACATTGGTAAAAATTTTAAATGAACCTAAAAATGAAATAAACCTATCATCAGTATTGTTAGAGCTGATGAAAAAAAAAACCTTAAATTTTTTTTCTCCCAGGATGAAAGGCAGTGATCATGGCTGCATTCAGTAGGATAAAAATAAACCTGATTCCTCAGCTCACTCTCGAAATTTGCAGAAGCTATTGAAGAGAAACCCCACAGAGCGCACCTTGGCTTGATGATTAGTCATGATGGAAGGATTTCAACCCCAAAAAAAAAGAAACCGTGAGAAACATGGATGCAGAGAAATGGATGAAAACAGGTTCCTTGATTCTCAGTCTTGAAAATTGCAAAAGGTATTGGAAAAAAAAACCCTTGAAAATGATACCTGGGCTGCATGATTGGCCGTGATATAAGGATGCAATTACTTAAAAGTCTGTGAAAGATTCTGAAGATTCTTTTGAGGAAATAAACTCTGAAATGTGTGCTCGGGCAGCATAAGTGCCCAGGCTGAATCTAAGAATAAACTGGAACATTAGGGAAGGTATTGAACAGAGTTATTTAAGGTTTTGATTGCTGATCATCAGGTTATTAGGTTAGAGATTAAAAGAATAATAAATATATTTACTTTTCTGCGTAAGGAGTAAATATGATGGATGCAACAAAAAAAAAAAATCTGTGGACTATTAGGAATAAATATGTGTACCATTGAGCTAATGTGAAATTTGTCAATGAGCCAATATTTTAATATAAAATTAACACTCAGTCATTTGCAAATTACTATGTGGCAGGATTGTTCTCGCTGAAATAGGAATGTCCAATTTTCTCTGAAAAGACAAGTGTTGAAGCTGGTTTTTGTTGTTATTATTTGCGGAATACTTGTGTGGTTTGGCAACATAGGAGCTGGAAACTCAGATCGGAGGTTGATGGGTAATGCCCGAGAAACCTAGAGCTGTGGGCGACATTTAATCAGACAACTTTTAGTTTTCAGTCACCCATTTGCTGTGTCAATGGCTGTCATAGAGAATGATGGACATCCAGAAACTGGGCAACACTGTAGGCTGACCACAATTTTATGCTCGTTGTGTGTGTGTGTGTGTGTGTGTGTGTGTGTGTGTCCACAGAGTGAGGAAGAGGATGAAGACCAGCCCCTCAGCTTGGCTTGGCCAGAGACACCCCGAAAACGCATAACCTACCTGCTGATCCTCCCCATCGTCTTTCCCCTGTGGGTCACCCTGCCGGATGTCAGAAGAGAAGTGAGTTCCCCCATCACACCAGTCAGTGCAGAGCTGTTGTCCTATATGGAAACTATGCCTCATTTACAGACCACGGGCTCCGCCTCTTTCATAAGCTGCCCCATTTACAGACCACAGGCTCTGCCTCTTTCATAAACTGCCCCATTTACAGACCATAGGCTCTGCCTCTTTCACAGACTGCCTCAATCACAGACCATGGGATCTGCCTCTTCCACAGACTGCCTCAATTACAGACCATGGGCTCTGGCTCTTTCATAAACTGCCCCATTTACAGACCACAGACCCTGCTCTTTCACAGACTACCTCAATTACAGACCGTCCTTTTCACAGGTTGCCTGTTTAACAGACCATGGGAAATTCCTCTTTCACGGACTGCTTAAGTCATTCCTCTCTTTGGCTGTACAGTATTCCATTATTATTGCACTGCTTGAATGTCAACATCAGGTCTTACTCTCTGAGGTGACATTTCAATTATTTAACAAAGCTGTTCAAACAAGAAATTTAAATTTGTTCACCTGAGGCCAAAGATTGTATAGTCTGTTGAGCCAATTAATAATTTTCCCAATTATCAAAATTATTCATTTGGGATATGCTTATAGGATTTGCACAGCTGTAATCAGCAGCACTAATCAAAATTCATTAAGAAAATATGCTGTTGAATTCCTTTAACAGAACGATGGGCCACGATGCTGGTGGTTGCACTGTTGCCTCATAGGAAGAAGTTAGTGGGCTTGAATCCAGCCAGGGCCTCTCTTAGTGGAGTTTGCTTGCTCTCCCTCTTGCTCTGTGTTTTCCTTCAGTAGTCTGAAGGCTTGCATTTTTGGGTTTATGAAAACAAGTGGCCATATATATGAATGAATGTGGGAATGGTGTGTGAATATGTGTGCCCTGTGATTGATTAGCGAGGGTGCATTTTGATTGGATCATGCCAATTGGATCATGGGATAAGCTCAAGCCTGCTACAACCCCCCCATGAACCTGATTAGATATGAGTGTGTGTAGATAATAGATCCGTGACAATGATGAGAGCTGGCCACCATTCAACCCAACAATGTCTGCTCACTTTTCCTGTTGCCATACCAAGTGCTCACCATTATTCTCAAACTACATTGTATCTTATATCACATTCAGGCTGGTCTTGAAAATCCTGTGAGATTCCACCTCAACATGACCTGGCAAATTATTTACAGAAGCAAATACTTCTGCACAGAATTTATCTTTTCATAATTTGTATGCCTCCTTGTGCTAAAGTCGAGCTCTAGGAAATGCTCTGATCTCTTTTCATTCACTTTGCAATAGAAGTAACTTTCATGAGAATGTACAAATAGTCAGAGGTGTAAAGTCTGGGTTCAGAAAGTAAAAATCCCCCCCAGAACTTTATTCCAACCACCTGGATTTACTTCTGACCGGAGATTGAGCTGATCATTCATATTGGCTCTTTCTGTGGGAGGGAGAAAAAACTTGGCAGGACTTTTACTTTCTGACCCCTGGATTTTACATCTCTGCAAATAATGAAGAACATACCAGAAGAGTAAGAATTTGACCTGAATTTAATCTTGTCTGTAATCTACATACTGTTCAGACTGTAATTATTTGGACAGTGATGCTATAAAAATGGTTGCAACCCTTACAGGATTCACACAATGAAAATACGCTCCATAAAGTGCCCTACTTTGACCTAATTTTCACTTCTTTCTTATTTCGCTGGTGCACAGAGCCAAAAAGTAAACATTGTGTCACTTCGACTTTACCAGGACATCACTGCATTCCTCACTATGAAAAGGGACTGAGACAGCTGATCTCTAATAAACCTATTGCACTGGCCTTTTGATGTAAAGGCACATAATTTTTTTTTTTATCTCGCAGTTTGTTTTTCCTAGAAATCCATGGGGTGGGGGTTATTCTGTTGTTGCTTTTCAGACTTCCAGAAAGTACTTCCCGGTCACATTCCTTGGGGCAATTTCCTGGATCGCAGGGTTTTCTTACCTCATGGTGTGGTGGGCACATCAGGTAACCATCTCTGCAAACCCCCTGCAGTTTAAAGCGGTTGGATAAGCTAACCTAACAATGTTATCTTTAGTGTGCAGTTTGATGGTATAGTGCTGGATAAACAAAAGACCTTTCTGTTCACATCATATTGGCTGGGGTTCAGTCAAACATTCTTGTGAAAATGATTTTTGGTAAAGAACAGCACCTTTGGCTCCTGAATGATAATTGAATTTAAACATGAGATTTATTAAATGCCTCACTGCATTATTTTACACTCAACTTGGACCAGAGTTTTAACAAACTGCAGCCAAGTAAAATGTAAAAACCAAGCAAAATCATAAAGGGGACAATAAATGTTCTGTTTAAGGTTCTGGTGTTATATTCAGTGTGTTTATGAAATAATCAATGAGAAAAAGTGGTTTAGAACATGAGCTATGTAAGCATCACTTTTAAAAGTGGACATACAGACAATATAAATGTTTCACCATTGAGCTTTCGACAGTGTTGCGCTTATCTCTGTCATTCATTACTCTTTGGTGATTGCTTGCATTTTTTTCATTTTTATACAGATGAGTGAACTCAACACTCTTCTCCCCTGACAGGTGGGAGAAACCATTGGAATTACAGAGGAGATCATGGGATTGACTATATTAGCAGCCGGAACCTCCATTCCAGATCTGATCACCAGCGTTATTGTTGCTCGAAAGGGGCTTGGTGACATGGCCGTGTCCAGTTCTGTGGGGTCCAACATTTTTGACATCACAGTGGGGTACATTTGCCTAAAAGCCCACCCTCCCCCAGCAGACACACATACAGAATTGCAGTGGTGGGCACGGTTCTGCTAATCCGCTAAGCTGTAATTAGCGAAGCTAACTTTTTCGTAATTTGAAAACTATTAGCGGACCAATTAGCTTCCTCTAAATTTGGTTCTGCTAACTCTACGTCCATTGACACTTTTTTTACCAACAAAGTGAATAAAGTTTAAAGGGGCACTTCGCCGATTTTCAAACTTAGTAAGTCTGGGATATGGTGAGAAAAATGCATACAGTTTTTGCCAATCTTTTGTAGATCTCTAGAAATCAGCTGCAAAATCTGTCTACTTCCCCCTCTAGTGTCATTATTTGATGCGTACAGTGACTTAGTTGGAGGTAAACTACAACCTATTTATGTTTGGATTTTCAGCTGGTCTCCAAGTCTGGGTAGCCAGAGTGTGTGTCTTAAATTCTACTCAGGATTTTCACTGTTGTCTTAACTTGCAAGTTAATGTTAGCTGCCTTTCCAACAGCAGAAATGGCATCCCATAACTTGAGCGCGGAGGATGTTATGGGTGAGGATACATTTTACACAAAGCTAGCTAGATGACGTGCCTGCTATAACGTTACCTTTGGTCAGCTGACAAAGTTTTTCATGAGCTGGTGGTTGTTTTGGTCTGTAGTAAGATAGCAAGCAGAAAATTTTGCGTGTCATTTTGCTAACATATCTAACCTGACTGTTTTGGCACGATCCGCTTCATTTCTGTCAGTTAACTTCAATTTACAGTTGTAGCGTGAATTGCCTGGAGCTACAAGGAAGTGAGAAATTTTGCCAGTCATAAAATTTTTGCCAGACCATTTCATTGACATAAGAAAACAGCAAGCTAACTGGCAAGCATTTCCACCAGCAACTCCATCGAGAGAGTGAGTCTTGATTGACATGATTTGCTTGGATTGGAAAATGGATGGGATGACCGCATCATTCACAATTCCTTTAGGAGGAAAATGTAATTCTGATTGGAGATATCTCTCGTAGTCCTCTAAAAGAAAATGCTTGAAGCAAACTCGTACATTTGTATACTTATTTGCGAGCATGTCTACTTTATATCTTGTGTTTGCAATGGCCCGTGGCTATTCCATCGCCCGTATTATATTTGCAGATGAAGAATGAAAAGTTAGTTGGTGAAAAATTACACCTCTAGCTTAAGTGTTTTTGTGGCCCATTCACCTGTGCATAGATGAAACTTGGAATTATCGTCAAGACTGTTCCTCTTTATCATAAAGTGAACAAAGCACTGATGCAGTGCCATCTGTGACAGCCCAGCTGTAGGTCATAGATCCGCTCGTGGTTGAGGAGACCTCTCGAGTAGTGAGCAAGCGCAATGCATTTGGGTAGTAGTTGTATTGACAGCAAATGTAAAAGGAAGCCACGGGGGGCAACAAATACACAAATACCTCAAGCTGCCGTAGAAAAGTGTGTATGGTTTGTGTGCAACTCATTTATACAAAGCCTACACTTTGAAATATGGTTTCATTATCAGCTAATTGTCCCTTAAATGGTCAACAGTATTTTTATTTCTTCATTATTGTGTATTTTTATTTGTAGGTCTTTTTTTAAGAGTTTTAGAGCCAAAGTACAAAACTGAAGCTAAATTCATAAAGTAAATGTTAGCTTCTGCTAAATTTCCAGTGATTTGTTGGTTTGCGTGATCAAAGTTCACTTTTTGAGTTAGCGGATTAGCTATTTTTGAACTGAACTTTTCGGTAGGCAATGCCCACCACTGCAGAACTGTAATGCCCAACTAATGACATTGCACTTTTGTTTTTTAACTCATTCCCTACGGCAAGTCGCTGCCAGTGGCGCGGCGAATTCTATCATTCCCTACGGTAAGCCGGTGCCAGCGGCGTGGATGACCATTCGCAGTCCGATGAAAACAAGAAATCAGTTGACGATCGCGGTCATGGGCCACCTGTACTTCAATACTTTATATTGTGTCATTTTCGGGAACAAAGTATTCCGTAGGGAATGAGTTAAAGCATGTCATACATTCGGAGATACTTGAGAGCAGAAATACGCTAATTTGGTTTGAACATACATCTTGATAACGTACAACCGTAATTCCAAAACAATTGCCACTTTGTGAAAAATGCAAACGATGTCAAAAAGACTGATTTGAGAAGTCCATTTGCCCTCAACTGCAATGAATTTGAAAGTCAGTTCTGGGGCTCCCCTATCTATGATTGTTTTTTGTCCAACCACAGTTTTACAAGATGATAATTTGTCTTAATTAGGTGCATTTCATGTTTTGAGCAGTTTACACTCCTATTTGCGTTTCATGTATGCCAAGAAGAATGAAAATTCTGTATCATAATATATAGGAAACAACTGCATAATTAGAAGGAAATAATTTAGCTGATCAAATTAAATAATCAGTAGTTATCTAATTAGTAAAATGGTGCACACACTTGTGAAAATTGACTATTTTTTAAACAAGCCATTGAAGATGAGTCAAAACTGTTTTATGCCATGCTGTTTTTGAAAGAACTCAAAAGAGATGATGTAGAGATAACATCTTGGCACAAAAAGTCTTCAGCACTTACACAGTATTCTACAGGGCGATTGTTAATTGAGGGGCATCGGCCCTGAGCAGCTGCATAATTAATCCCCCAAAATTAGGGGCACGAGCCACTCCAAAACGCAGCCTGACCCACTCCGTACCAAGCATGGATGAAATGCATGATGAAATATCAAGAAGACATTCTGCTCAAAGGTGAAACATAATATGAGCATGAAACGACAATATTAGAGCTCAAGTGATGTGTACATAAAGCAAAAATCAACAATGTGAATAAGGTCAGGAATGGCTAGGTCTTTTTTTAACCAGACATTCCTCCTTGAGATTGACATCTCTTTTGCAAGAGAGACCTTGCCAAGACTGCACCATTGGAGACAAACAGAAGAGTTGCAGACATAACTCTAATTCTTTTTCATCAAGCAAGAAAAATGCACCCCACCAACAACAAATTCTAGCGAAGGTGCTGAAGAATGCAAATAGTGAATTGAGGCAGACTGATCTGAAAAAAAATTATGGTCAACAATTACCTGCTTGCAATGTATGAGCTTAAGTCAGCTGTGGCTAGAATTCAGAAATGACTCAAAGAAACATATTTGGCTTGGTAGCAACAAGGCATTGATGACGAGAAATTCAGCGATAATCGAACACGGACAAGAGTGGTTAGCAATGATCAGAAAAATTTAGCAAATAGAGATAACAGCTAAATATTATGCTTGACCATAAAAGAGAAGACAAAAGGAACAAAACAGTCTGGTATGCGTAGAGTTGTTTAAAGGTGTATTTCCGCGGCCATTTTGTGATATTCATTGCAGCCGCATGACGATATTAAGCCTGACATCTTAAGGATGGGTGATCATACTCATTCAGAAGTGGTTTTTGGCCTTGACTTTAGCTCACTGAAATTGTACTGGATTTCTTCCATCTTTTAATCACATTATGCAACGTAGAAGGCATAATGCCAATAATTCTTATCTTGAGGCAACAATGTTCTCAGACTGATAGATTATAAGCTTACACATTAGTTGCCTTTTCCATAATGTGCCTACTTTTTTGGAATTGTGGTCGTATTTTGTTTGTTTATTCCTTGTATTTTGAACTGCTCTCAGATGTCAGTTATCTCTAAGCCTAATTAATAATTAATATAGCTCATTTATCCAGGATCTGGCATTGATTGCTGATATTTTGGAAGCTGTATTTTTGATTTATATTCTCTCATGAAATTATGAACGGTATTATGAAAGGGCAAATGATGACTTTTTAAAAAAATAATATATAATAAATCACTTCCTTTATTTCTTCTGACATTTTTTAAACTTTCCCTTGTTAATGATGTAGCCTCTGATGTTCACTTGTATTTTACTTTTAAGCTATTTTTGTGTTTTATTGGACCCTCAATTATTGCACTGGATACGGTGTATTAAGAACCCACTTCACTGTGTTCGAATGGCCTTCCCTCTTTCTGACCAGTGGTCTCTGTGGCTAACTTTTTAAAGTTAAACAAAATTATATGATAAAGTCTGCACACTGTAGGACTTGCTCCCCAAAAGTGTACTGCCGAGACATCAACGTTTCGATCACAACGATCTTCGTCAGGATAAACTTTGATGTCTCGGCAATAAACTTTCGGGGAGCAAGTTCAACAGTGCGGACTTTTTTTATATCATTTTGTTTGATGTACATCTTCTGTTTGTCCTGCGTCTGCGCTAGAGTGGATGTGCATGCTCTATCTTTGTATAAACTTTTTAAAATTCCCATTTGCTAAGTGATGTTAATGTCATCTCTGCACAGGATGTTTGGAGAAGTCATTCCAGTTCACTCTAATTGAGCCTAAGCTGGATAATTCCATTTTGTGCTCCGTCAATTGAACTGAGTTGAACTGAAGTTAAAAAAAGCTCTGAATACTATTTAACCAGCTTTGCTGGCACGTCAGTATCCTAATGTCTAACAATCTCTCAAAAAGCGTTTAAGTAACCATTAGCATTTTTCATTTCATTCTCTTCCGAAGAATGCTTAAAGTAATGAATGCAGAGGTTTTTCTATCAGGAGAAAGGTTAGCTCATCCCATTTGAGGTTGCCTTGGAGGCAAACCTTCAGATGCTTTGGAGAACAAATACATGCCACTAAATTCCCTCTCTGATTAACGAACACTCCAGACTGAAAAGGTTTGGTTCAACAGCCACTGGACTGCCTGCTCTCCAAAAACGCAATGATGGAGACAGCGCTGCAATTAGCTTTGCTGAAAACTGAATAATTATTTAGCCCAATGAAGAGTAGGTTATTATAATAAATAGAGTGTCATAGAAAAGGCTTTGCCAATTTCCTGATGTCTTCTGTTTTAATATATTTGATACAATTTCAGATCTTCAATCAAAACTAAATATAAAATATAATACCTTAGGATGGGCATAATATTGTTCTTAAACAATCATTTTTATCTTTAAAGGAATAAGACTATCCAACACCAATTGGCCCTAAGTGAGGTGATCACCACCTTAGTCACACATTCAGCCATATACCAAATTGAATTGATAATAGGGATAAATTGGATAAGATACGCCAAGGTTTGATTACTGCCTGTTGAATCTAAAAATGAGTCGATAGGACCCTTCTCGCAAGGCAATACAGGCCACAAGGTCTCAACAAGCACCCCACTATGCCATGATGAAAAGGTCAACAAAGTTTTTTGAAATATACCAGCCTGGAAAGGGTTAAAAACCAATCCTAAAGGCTGTGTTATGCTTTTAGGAGGTGTCTGTTTACTGTCTGATGACCAAAATGATGTTGGAGAGGCAGATAAAAGTGTTCCCCGACACTGTCTTGTGCCTATCAAATAGTTGTAGGGTGTGGCCTGCCATTATTCCTCCAAAAGTGCATTGACGACTCATTCTCAAAGTCAAAGTCAGGAAAGAACCCTTGTGAATATTTAGGGAATCACAGGCTTTGCTTGCCTCAGATAAGGTGTAGGTTGATTATTACACCTTTTGAAAGAGTGAGGGGTAAAAATGGTATCTCTGGGAGACAAGCAATGTGAAAACCACTGCCAACAAAGAGGACCATTAAATCTCATTTTCCAAAAAATACCTGGATGATGCCCAAGCCTTTTAGGGTAATGATGTGTGGACTGATGTGCAGAGTCGAACTTTATCGAAAACAGGGGTTCCATTAGATGTGATGTAAAGCTAACACAACATTCTGCAGTCAGAACATCATAACAAAAGTAAAAAATGGTGGTGCTAATTTGTTATTGTGGGAATGCTTTGTTGCACTAGGTCCTGAGCAATTTTTGAAACAGACTGAACCATTTATTCTGTCCTCCTCCATAAAATCCAGAAGGAGAATTTCTGGGTACTAGACAGTATCTGAAAAGCTTAAGCAATGAAGCAGTTGGGTTGTGCAGCAAGAGAAGGATCCGAAGCAGAAGAGTGAGAATAGCTCAGAAGAAACAAAATTAAGACTTTGGTGCACTCTAGTCACTCCAAAGTCCTTCTTTGAACCCTATTGAGAAACTGTGTCAGGACCTTAAAGTGGCAGTTCATACTCAAAAACCCATCACTGTGGCTGAATTCAAGCAATTCTCCAAAGTCTCCAAAATTCTTCCATTGAGATGTTAAAAACTGATCCCCAGTTTCGAAAATCATTTAGTTGTAGTTGTTGTTATTAAAGATGACACAGCCGGATTTTAAATTTGCTGGGGAAATTACACTTTTACATTAGTGATATAGGTGTTGGATAGCTTTTTAACTTCACTAAATGGAATTGTCATTTTTTTTAATTGTATTTTTTTTAATTTCCTGTTATTCTTCTTGTCTCTTATTACATTTGTATGAAGATCTAAATCCATGTAGCAGTATAAATATGCAAAATAAGGGAAATCAGGAGTGGGCAAATACTTCAAATGCTTCGCAGCAATGGTAATTTAAATCTTATTTGTATTATATTTTGTTACATAAGACAAAAAGAAATTTTGAATCATTGCCTGATTTTTCCAGTTGGGTAAAAAAAAAAAAAGCTTGTTGACCAAATAGCAAACTAGTGTTTCCTTCATGAGAGGAATAAAATTATATATTATGTCCAATCATAAGACTAAAACACTTTTAATGATTTTTTTTGTTGTTGTTGTTGTTGTTGAGCTTAGATGTTTGTGAAGTGTAATTATGCCACAAAGTCATCAAATCCTTTTTCTGTCTGCATTTTTGTTTTTAGCTTGCCGTTTCCGTGGCTAATGTACTCACTCAGCTTTGATCTGAAGCCAGTGACGGTAAGCAGCAATGGGCTGTTCTGCGCCATTGTGCTGCTCTTCCTCATGCTGCTCTTCGTCATCATCTCCATCGCCTCCTGTAAGTGGCGGATGAGCAAGGCCCTGGGTATGGTCATGTTCCTGCTATACTTAGTCTTCCTGGTCATCAGCGTGCTCCTGGAGGACAAGATCTTGGTGTGCCCTGTGTCCATCTGAGCCAACCGCCCATCCCGTCCATCTCAACATGACGCTTGGAGACGGAGTGGGATATTGAAGGGAAGGAGGTAGGTAGGTTTAGGGGAGACGAGAATTAGGAGGTCATGCCTGCCTTGGATTGGCACACAAGATATGAATGGACGTGATTTGAACTTTATGACACAAGCGGATGGGATGGCAGAGTGTGTGTGTGTATGTGCGCGCGCGCGCGCGTGTGTGTGTGTGTGTGTGTGTGTGTGGTGGGGGCGGGGGGGGGTTAGGAGTTTTACCTCTCACATATGGGAGGGAAGATTTAAGGAGGCCAGGCCTAGTTGGATATAAACTTCATGGCTCCAAAATCGACATCAAAGACTTTGCAATGCAGTTGGATGAGTTGAGAGAGTGTGTGTTGGGCAAAGGGGGATTCAGAAGCCTGACGGGGAATCAGGGTTTTTTTGAACGGTCCACGTTAAGCTTAGCCCTTTTTTTTTTTTTTTACCTGAATGACTGATAGTGCGGCCGGCACTGATGACACATACTGGCTGTATGGTATTAAAGCATGAGTACACAAAAGTCATTGGCTCTGGGCACTTCCAACATTTTGGGGACTTTGATGCCGTGACAGAAGATAGAGACAATCTAAAGCTGCCCTTTAATGCTTTCACACACAGTGGCGCCTTTTAATGACTTTGACAGGCTTTCAAAGACACTGGTGTGGAATTGGCTCATGACAAGGCCTTTATCACTGGAAAACTGGAACTGCCTGACCAGTGTGAATTCTGGGAAGGAAGGTTATTGCTCTGTGGGAAAAGCATGAGTTTTAGCACTTACGGAACACAGCCCTGGGCTCTGCTATAAATGGATTACACAGCGATTAGTGAGCCATCAGTTTGGAGCGGCCTACGAGCTACTCTGGCAAGATGGAACCTGGAATCTTGTCTCCTTATTGGACGACACTAAGCCTGGGGGAAAAAAACATTATCAAAGCTGCTTTGGGGATTGTCAAGGAATTATGGGGCGGTAGAGTAATACTAAAGGATTAATTTACCTTGTGTTTAATGACTCATATTGTCCAAATTAGCTCCCTTACTGGTCACAGAAAGTAGCTAGATGTTTATTTCAATTGCTTTTATTTTACAGCAGCTGATGTCTGTAGCGACAGTGTATTGTCACAGTAGCTTTACTGCTATCCTCCTGAGAAATTGCATACACATTCAAAGAGTATAGAGGGTTCAGTGTTTACTTTATTAATTGGGTGTTTGTAAACTATAAAAGAGATATTGACCACATAAACACTGGGCTAGAATTGTAACCATGGGTACAAGAAAATATGTAGCCTATAATGTTCCAATGTATTAATTTCTATTCAAGTGAACAAGCATATGTAAAATTCTATGTTCCCAGTGAATATTTCTGCATCTAACAGAATTTTATTTATCAAATCAAGTTCTGTCCTATATTACAGTTGTCGCATACATTTCAGGGTCAGTAAACATTGAAAAGAGGGGCACATGTCACTCTGAATGAATAGGTATCATTAATTTAATAGGTTAAATCCAAATACTCAATTTCTCAACCTAGCAATGCAAATTATTTTGCCGTAGAAAGTAGTCTCACTGCAAAAAAGCCTGTCTTAACAAGTGTATTAGTTTTGTAGTGATCTTATTCTTGTCAAAATTTTACTTGTTTCTCTGAAGAAGAAAATATTAGCTTGTGTTTAGTGCACCTGGTAAGTATTTCTATATTTACATATATAAATACAACTAAAAGTAAAATGAAAAAAGTGAAAAGTGTCACTTAAAAATTAAGTGAAATGAAAATGAGCAGATCTTAATAGCTATATTTTTAGCTCGTATTTGCAGGCAAACCCATTAAAAATAGGCAATTGTCTCATTTCCCATTACCAGTAGATGAGTATGCCATAGTTTTTATTTTCTGTTGTTTCACTTTTGACATCATGGCAGCACTGGAAAACAGAGTTAGTTAACAGTAGAAAGCAGCATTGAGGCCAATGACGATGTTACAGTGGTTACTTTTTTATACACTTCCTGGTGAAAAAAGTTGCACGCTGTAATACTTTGTGGGACCACCTTTAACTTTAATCATGGCGCACATTTATCATGGCATTGTTTGTACTGTCTTTTGCTTTGTTGCAACATTTATTTCCGATCATTCATTCTTGGCAGAGAGCTTGTATTGAGGACAGTACATAGAGTACATTCAGGTAGTCTGCTGACTTTTTGCTCCATAATGTTGCTGAGCCTAGACCTGACCAATCAAAGCAACCCCAGATCATAACACTGCCTCCAGAGGCTAGTACAGTGGGCCCCACACATGACGGGTGCATCACTACATGGGCTTCCCTTCTCACCCTGATACGCCCATCTCTCTGGAATAGGGTAAATCTGGACTAATCAGACCACATGACCCTCTTCCATTGCTCCTCAGTCCAATGCTTCCTAGCAAATTGAAGTCGCTTTTTCCAGATTAGCCTCACTAACAAGTGGCTTTCTTGTGGCTATGCAGCTGTTTAGTCCCAATCCTGCAAGTTCTTGTCACAAAGTGCATGTGGATATGCTCGTTCATACAATTAAAGCATAGCCATGAGGTCTACTATCGATTTTTTATGATGAGACTTCATCAGTCGCATTAGTCATCTCCAATCACGATCATTCATGATTTTTTTGCAGCCCATTTCTTTCGCAAAGTTGTCAGTTCGCCACTATCCTTCCTTGTTTTATTAATGCGTTGGACAGTTATGAACCCAATTCCAGTAATTTCAGCAATTTCTCAGTTGTTTTCTTTGTTTGATGAAGACCAATAATTTGCCCCTCTTGAAATGCGGCAACTCTTTTCCATGACCGTGGGGTACGTTCTCCAACATGGTAGGTTGTTTAAGAAATGAGAGGTTACTCACTGCCTCAGTCAGGATGAGAAGAACTGTTTCCAGCTGAAACATATTAATCACTGCCATAATGATTCAATCAAAAGCTCTTAACCCATTAATGACCACTGTCCCATTTCTGGGACATGGCACATTTTAACCTCTGTAACCCAAGTGAATGCGTTACTGTGACTAAGCTGCTGTAGCTTAATCAAGGGAAGTAACTCGCATCCAGGAAAAGTGCTTATGAGAGTAGTCTCCCTTTACAGCAGTGGTGGGGGCCGCCATTTGCATGAATTTCTCGAATCTGTAACAGCACTATGTGACGCTCCAAGAGGTGTGTGCGTCATTTTTTCTGACTGAGGCACATGTTTATATCACACTAAAGACAAGAATTGGAGATTATAGCATTGTCTAAATATGTTTTTCTCAGAATGATGATTTTTATGCTTTCAACAATCTGTGTACATTCGTAAAGGAACATACATACTTGGGGTCCTCGATGACAAAATAAATATTTTTCCCCAGAATATAAGTGTTGAATGTTCATTGTACGCCATATCCGATAGTAAAAGGTAACTTTTACTTTGAAAAGAAATTTGGGCATTAATGGGTTAAGTATTTGTTTATTTGAATCCAAATGGCAACTTTTTTTGGCCAGGCAGTGTACCTTTTACTTCAGGCTCCCTGTCAAACTCAGTGCTGACTGAACGATGTTTGAGTGCTGCTTGAACAGAGTTGAATGGAATTTGTAGCAAATATGACAAGAGTCGCTGAAGTTAACAAGGGAGGCAGCAAGCCTACATTACCTATATGATAGCTATTGAGAGCACCATGCCCAAAAAAGGAGAAAAAATGAGCATATCCACCTGAGTGCCATGATTTCATCATTGCTGATTGGAACTGGAGCTGATAAAAACCTGAGACTACTTCAGAGTCATTTAACCCAGGAACAAATGCCAATAGTACCTTTTCCTACTGAAAACAAAACCCAGACGTCAGTGGTTGTTTGTGGGTTTCTTGTTACGTGTGAAAGGGGTATATGTCTCATTTAGCAGAGTAAAACTTAGAAGAGATTTTAGATCAAATGTGGGACTAAAATACTTGTTAAGGCACTTTTTTTTTTGCAGTGCTCCTAGAAATGTGAAGGTACACATGTAGAAAATCTATTGATATTGATGTTTATGTCCGTTTTCTAA
Source organism: Gymnothorax javanicus (assembly GCA_029692085.1). NCBI lineage: Eukaryota > Metazoa > Chordata > Actinopteri > Anguilliformes > Muraenidae > Gymnothorax > Gymnothorax javanicus. Next base: position 13,353,420 of record CM056209.1, on the reverse strand, counting down.
TGAAAGATTCTATTGTTGTCCATGTATCCTTGTGCACACTCCTGTTCATGCTGATGTCAGATAAATAAGCATATACTTGATGAAAGATGCACACTGATAACTAGGAATAGTATTTTTATGGCCATTGTGCATTGCTGGTTTTGCAATATGTTATATACATTCTACATCTGGGGTACAAATTTGGATTTTTCTCTGGGGGCTAGTTTCGTTCTTTCCATTTACCCTCAGCCACCAATTCTGCAGATTCCATAGCAACATTTGCAACAGTAGGACCTGTACTGTCATTGGCTAATAGTCCGCCAGTTAGTGCTGGTGGACCCTTCGATGTATGTTACTCTAATTTTGTGCAGATTGGTACATATGGCCACTTTGGTTCATTCTCATATAGGGAGAAAAAAGATACACATACTGAATTGTGTAGTGGCCACACAAAGCTGTACTCCAAAATATTGGAAATTTCATGTAAATGAAGCTTTACCCCTGTACCTTTATGCACTCTAACTGTAAGCTGTTCCTAAGTATGTGAATTTTCATGTGTATTACATTTGACGAACAAAATGGATGTATTGGGCTTGGTTACTCCCCAAAACGAAGGGCCAGAGTACCATGCTTATTTGTATTTATTTAATTTAATGATTTTTCCTTTTGTAAATAGAGATTTTAAAGATATTTAACATAGGAAATGTTACAAATTGAAACTTGTTGAATGTTCTGACCCAGCATCACTTTTTCATGTTTCTGTTGATATTTTGATTATTTTTAGTTTCAAAAGAAGGAGAAAACCCCTTCTGACAAGCTGTATTATGAACACAAATCAATTCTGTGCACTACTACCTGATTTGAAAGAGAAATATGTATAAAAAAAACCTTTAACGTTCTGTAAACGTACGCACTTTAAGGCCTGAATTGATTTCAATGGAAATTACCTCATAATTGTTATGGCAACAACACATCCTCTAAGCATTTATTTATTTATTGATGGCATTTGTTTGTGGCATTTTTTGCATTTTGTGTTCCCTTGCTGCCAGAGGTCAGTGTACTGCCGTTAATGCCCTTGTTAATGCAGCTGGTTGTGACGCTGTTACTAAAGGTTATTACTTCCTTTCTTATTTTTATTTTGAAGCGTCACTTGTACTGTGCAATAGGGAAGGTGGGGGGAGGGGGGATGTTTGCCAGTTTGCTTTGACAATTGTCTGCAGGGCACGGCAGTCGAATGGGCATCTCTGTCTGCCTCCTTGCTTTTAGGTAGCTTTGAGCTTCACACGTGTGCAGGTTAACCCTTTAAGATAGAAAATCGCTCATCTTTGATTGCAATGTTCAGAGTTGAAAATTCGAATGCTGAAACTGATTAAAATACCAGTTGTGATAATTGCTACTGGTAACTGAAAGAAATGGATTTCAAGAACAATGACTTGCAATTTTCAATAAATAATCATTCTGAAATACAAAGTAAATAGCCAACTAACTGTACAATTGTGAACTTTTTACCTTAAGGAGCTATAAATGGGTTGTGAGTTCCAGTGCACGATTAAGATGAACTTAATCAGAAATATTGTCTAGAAATCTGAAGTGTTTCTGTTTAGCAGAAGTTTCACATGAAAATTATTGAGCTCAATTAATTCTAAGAGGACAAAAATGAATTAATTGGCAGACTTTGCCACAACCACGTTTATTCTTGCACTGTTACCATTTCTCTCTTTCTCTCGGTATTAATGTAAGATTGTCAACTTTACAAAAATAAGCGGGCAAATGAATAATATAATCTCTTGTATACTTGAATATAAATAAATGGTATTTATGTAAAAACAAATGAAGTATGTAACAAGATATGGAAATAAAGTTATTAAGATGTCAGTTTGTTGGTTTTAATAGTACAGTGAGTGCATTATCTAATGGCCGACATGAAAAGAACAGGCAAAAGGTAAGTGAGAAAACCCTACCAACTTTAAAAAGAGGTAACCACCTGTCAATCACCTCATTGCCCCTCCCCCCCTTTTCTTTTTCTTATCCTCATTACAGTGAAAGCCTCTGTGCAACAGACTTGAGGCCTGCTCTGCTTTCTGTGCCTATTGCCAGGCCATCCTCTTTTGTGCAACTCAACATAAGAAAAGATAAGTGCAAGAATAGGCAATCAAGCCTATAAATTAGGCTTTGTACTTCCTTGTGTTTCCAAGAAACAACATGTAAGGCTGTAGAGCTCTTGGGGAAGACGTTTGTTACCCCCCTAAAAAAAAAAAAAAAAAAAAAAAACTCACAGCAGAAGAGTGCACTGATGGGTAAAAATAAAAAAGCTGTGGGCGTATTGTCGTTTTCCTCCTACGTGTGACGCACGCCACAGCAGTAAGTGTGCTGCCCATTTCCCAGCAGCCTACCACATTGCTCTGCCTGCCTGCCATGCACTCCCCATTTAACTTTGACAGTCTTAAGTTCCTGGCCCAGTGGTCACTATGGTTGCTATAGTTACTGTATGACATACCAGCTTTGTTATTTCGAATTTGCAACCGGTGTCAAATGGAAAGGTTTTTGGTTTGCGCAAGTAATTATGTGTTCATTTCATTTAGATAAGAGTGAACATGTGAGCTTGCCATCCAATTCATCCCCATCCCAATGAGATGGCATGTGGTGCCTGGGCAGTCAAAATGAGATGGCATATGCTGATTGGACCGGTGAAACCAGCTTTGTACTTCTCATCTTCTCAATTCTGAGCATGGTTGTCACTTGAAAATGTCTTCTAGGGCCAAACATGACATTGGTAAGTATAAATGATAAACATAATATGGAGAAGAGGGGACAATTGATACATTTGTTCAATGGTTCATCTATGTTGTACCAAGACTGCTGATATGATGTCAGACATGGGGGTGGAGAGTCTTCTATTTTAAGCTTTTCACTCTCCAGCAACATGTTGTGAAATGCCAAAGCACACACAGGCTGGGGCATCTGAATTGTTTCAGTAGCGAGTGGTGCAAACATTGAGGCAATTACATTCTTGAATTAAAAAATAATGGAGTAGACAGAACCATTGATAAAAATGTCAAGGGCTATGGGCAAAAAGACCGACTATAGACTGAGGAGGATGAAAAAGTTGAACATGGGAAATTGATGAGCTCAGTCAGAAGTTAGCTCCTGGGGAGGGAGAAGTTTGACAAGATAATGATTTGAAGGGCAGTAAAGGATCAGGAATCAGACAAGCTCTCTCTCCCACACCCCTACCAAAATATGTTCATTTGTGCTCCACACCTAATTGCCTTCATTAGACCAAGGCACTCTTCTTTTCTCCTCTTAATTGCTACCTTGTTGAGTCACTATTGTGATCCAGGGCGTAGGGTTGCGGCACACCATGCTCCGTTTGCCAGACGATTGGCTTCAAAGAAATCAGAGGGGATGTGATTGCCATCTGGGGGCAGCTTGGGAGCTGCGTCCCCTTTGCCTCACCCACACCACAAATGAAGACACACAAACAGGATAAATCTGCGCTGATGCAGTCAAGAACAAAGACAGGTCTTTTCAGACCTGCTTGCTCAGTCCTAGGATAATTCTGTAAACGGTATATCACAGTTCACGGATCACACAACAATGAAGTCATCCCACACTGGAACCAAGAATTTAATCAGTCACTTCGCCTGTGCCCCGCTTAAATCTGTTTTATGCATGTAAGACTTGTGTCGATAGGCACAACACTTTTTGTGTTGGACGACACAGAAATTTATGCTTAAAACAGAGTGTCGAAGGTCGTCTTTAGTGCAAGCTGTCGTTTGGAAGGGGTATGAAAACAAAAACATTAATTAGAACTAGAGAATTTGCCAATGCCTAAAATTACTTTTATATAATACTTGGTGACTTGAATCAAAACTCCAGTCATCAAGAAACAGGAGACGATAGTTATAAAGCAATCATTAGCAATCAGAATGCAAAGGAATAACCAACACCAATTCTGTTGGCTGGTTAAATTGTGTTACGCAGCTAAAATACAAATGCATTTCAGCAGTGTACATTGCTGCGTTATGCTCCTCAAGCCCATCCATTACTAACAAATGTACATTGTTTCATAACCAACTGATCTTGTTGCCAAAGCAACTAAATCAATGTCAAGCAGAAAATCAGTTGGGCTGCTGTTTCTATCGCCATGACAATGACAGAACTCTTGATCCGTTTAGACAATGAAAATATGAGACAACCAACAGCTGTCTCTGAGACCTTACCAATATTTGACTGATACTCAAGACACTGTTGGACAATATCTGTCTCTCTGACCAACACATTCTCATACCGACTCGTCACATAGTGATGCTAACTGACAAAGCGTCGATATACGACAAAATAGAAGGCTTTGGCGTCGTTGTCTTTTTATACAGTCTATGGCCCAAACCCAAACCGGTCTCTATTCGCTCACCCTATTCACTCCCCCTCCGTTTGCACGTTCCTGCGGAGGGTCTGCCACATTGAATGCCATCCCAAACCCATAAGCGCTGAGTGTAAGTGGCTTATTAAACCCTCCGCAGCGAGTCTACACCAATGCAGGCTTACAAACCACCCTCCTTTCAAGTGCAGCACTTATTTTGTGTTCGGGATGGAAGAAACGCTGCATATCTGCAAAAGTCAGTTCCATGCGGCTATTTCCGAAAGATAAGTAGAACATTACCCAACCCCAAATGGACATTTGATTGACTATTTCATGCGCATATCACGGAACTTAAGGTTACAGTGTATTTTGAAATGAACATGCAGATAAGCACCCAAGAAAACACTGAGTGAGAAGTTTTATTTATTAAATCAATGATTGCTCTTTTTTTACAATGTGCCATTTCATGCACAGACGCCTTCATCTTTGTCAGTGCTGTGTATTCAATATTTTTAATATAAATTTTATTTAATTACATTATCCTCTTTAAAATATTTTGGGTAAGAAGTGTATCATTAGGGAACTAGACCGTCATATACAATGCAACTATTGGGTAGGCATGGTGATGATTACCTCCGCTTCCCGTTGGATAAAGGGCAAAGGCATCCCAAAGTTTATTCAGGTTTTTACACCCTCCCCCTTAACAAAGCTCCCTCCATAGCTGTGAGGGAGACTTCACACGGAGTGACACTCGGTAGTGAAGTGCTAGTGGATAGGGACTGGTTTGGGATTGGGACCTATGGTTCAGTCTCGTCAAGAGCACCACCCTGCATCAAAATTTCGTTGTGGTTAAAGCCTGTGCAATTGACCTTTAAATGTCTTAAAGAGAGAAAATTGGGAAATTCGTCAAATTTTAACTGGAACACAACAGGAGGGTTTAAATGGTTAAACAACATACAAGTAGCTTAATTCATAGATGTGGTTTTGGCTCAACATGCGGTAAACTATCTGTAAATAAAAGTGATGTGAAATCAAAACTCTTGCAAGCCTCAATAGCATTCTGACTCATATTTTATTAAATAAGAAAAGGTCATAGATATTCACCAAGATACAAGGAGTGCAAGTAAACATCTTGCAATACTTCAGATTCCCATATACAATCAACAATCTGGGGTAAAAACCGATTGGTAAAAAGTCAGATCTCCATTTCGAAATCGGTAGTAATAGGACCAAAATGTTGAACAAGCATAGTTTGCATATTTTATCTCCTGTCATTTACCTGTATCGCTACTCAATGCTTCTTTGACATGCAAAATTTGTACATAGCCTAAAAGTAGAAGATGACTGTAATGCAGTTTTGCATTTGTTACTGTTTTGCTCTCATGGCCAAGTGTTAATTTTCATTCCTTGCAGTTAAAGTGTGCTTTCACAATGTATTAAACTTGAAAGCCAGACTGGCATCCTCAGGCACCATGCGTTGCCGAAGCTTCTCTCGAATAGCTTTCCCCTGTCCTTCGCCCCCGTCCATTCTTCTTTACTCCTAGATTTGTTCCTCAAGATTTTCTTTCTTTTTCTCTCCCTCTCCCACTCCATCACAAAAAAAAACATGCTTCTTCATAACTTACCAGAGTTGGAGATAAAGCAATGAAAGTGTATTTGAGATTTCAGAGGTTCATCGAAAAAATAATTTCATAAAGAACTGTTTTTCTGTTTGCTTATTGACATTTGATGCAAATGATGTAACCTTGCAAGAACACTGACATCAACGTCATCGAGGCTGCCTGGAATTACTTGGATACACAAGGAAGCAAACAAGGTTGAGGCCAACACAAAGCTTTGATTTCTGTGCCTCAGCCAGCCTGACTGAAGACTGCCTTCATACGGCCTAAAATTTCATGTGGATCTTCATTCCACATATACATCTGACCTTATGTGACCTTGACCCGATGACCTCCACAACCAAATCAGTTCAGCTACCCTCGGCTGGGTTTCCATGGCTGATTTGGTAAAAATTCATCCACTCCTTCAATGGATATTGTACACACAAGATATGTGTGATGGATTGATGGTGTGACAGACGGACATATGACCGGAAAACGGTATGCCTCCAGCTCACTGTATGTGGCTGAGGCATAATAAAATGGTCTGGAGAGGAGGTTGTCGGGTATGCTTGAAACAAGCAAGAACCTCGTCATCTCATCGAACTGTGAAACTACAGGACAGTGTGTTTAATTTTCACACAAAGCATTCACACCAAGCATTGATTTGCTTTAGTTTTTAAAGGCCTGTGGCTCTTTATGGTAAATTTTTCAAAATGAATTAACTTTTCATTTCATGACAATTGAACCATCTACGCCTGACTGAATAGTTTCAATTGTGCCTTGAAAATGTTATTTCTTCAGTGCTTTTCACGATCGAGATTGACCCAAAGTGCTTTCCACAGAACAGGGCCAGAACCCCCAAGGAGCAAGCCAAAAGGCCACAGCGGCAAGACAAAACTCCCTTGCAGTAAAACACCCTGGGCAGAACCCAGCTCCAAAAAAGGTGGAACGCAACTGGTGAGGTCGGCCCAGGCAAAATTCGCACAGCGCTATATGTCTGGCTTACAGAAATCAAGTATTTTATTTGGCCTGGTTACGTATTACAATGATTGATGCAAAAGATGACACAAATGAATAAAAGTTTGCTGTAGAATCATAATATAGCTGGTAATGCATCCTGTACAGTAAAGGATACATGACTCTTAACTCCTCAATCATGCAGCAGCCATAAGAAGTTTAACAGAAATGCAAAACAACGTGGAGGTGCATTCAGCCGTTGCAGCATCGCCATGCCTTTTCATTGACCCATCACCAACCACAATTCCTTTCAATGAAGTAATATAAAGGGAAATAAAAACAAAAGCAATTTACCTCCTCATTTGTTTACTTGTTAACCCTAGAACACTGTCGCCGGGTGATTTTCACCCGAGCAGACGTGTTTACGTGATTTTCATTATGTTGCGTTTGTCTGAGTGTCATGGGTCCCTGGGAAGCTTCAGCATCGTCTTTGACATCTTGGAAGGCATGAGTGTTCTGTTCACCTCATGGTACTTTTTTCATTTTGTTCGACATGGCACAGTTGAAAATAAAAGAACACTAATTTGTCATGTATTGTCATATTTTGATATATTTTGATGACAAGTACTTTTTATTGGGTGTATTATATCGGGTAAAAATCACCCGGCGTTAGTGATGGTGTTATTAATTTTAGCGATAGTGTTCTAGGGTTAAAATGGCCTGTTTTAGCAGAAAGCCCTCATATCGAGTCAACGTAAAGGCCCAAGAGAGGATTTTTTTTCTTTCTTTTTTTTGTAACATAAACGATGGCGCCAGTTTTATTTCAGTCCTTAGACCCTCCCTTCCCGGCCCGAAGTGTTTGCAACTCTGGAACCCTTATAAATGCAAATGAACAGTATTAGGCATGAACATAAGAACGTATTAAATGATCAGTATTCAAAGTTTGACTTACCTTTTAAAAACAACAGCTGCGCTATTTCTTTTTTACTACTTAAATTATTCACCCAACCTCCAGCAATAAGTGGAACATTAACAATCGTAAAACAAGACTGCCTAGTTTCAAAGCAACTTCTGCTCATCTCCATGTATGCATTGCAGCTGCATTTTGAAATTAGTGTGAGAGCAGAATTCCGAATTTTTGTTTAAAATTTAGTTTTTCAGATAGGTTTGGCACAGTGAGCAACTTATCTTTGCAGTATATTGTCATTTATTTTTTAATTTGTTTTTATAGACAAATTACAATGAAAGTGGACTTCTTGTTCTGTTGGGGACAGTCTAGAGATGCTATGTTGCTATATTGGTGTTATTTGAAGAAAATTTCAGGAATCATTTTTGTATCATAAGTTGTATATATATTGATAAAAATGTTATCGTATTTCAACATTTGCCCTATATTGACTTTTCCTGTTGATTTTTAATGATTTTTTTATGTTTTGAACTTTACATGATTGCTGTGGCACCACCATGGGTAAATTTGGGTCAATGATTCAGTCTGTGTCATTTTGGACTGTCAAGCTGCCAAGTTTGGTTTACTTTAATGCTTAGGAGCATATTTTAGGAGGAAGAGGAGGAGGAGGAAGATGATAAAAGTACTGCTGGTAACAATATGTGCGTTCTCATGCACATGTTTGACAAAACGTAGGGGTTGGTTTTTGTGTGAGTGTGGGTTTGTGTGTATATAATGTGTTATCATTCCCCGCCAATAAGTATTGCAGGGGATGTAGGATTGGGTTCCGTCCAACTGTCCTTCCATATGTCCGGCCATCCATCTCACTTTCAATTGAGACAGGTTGTCTGAAAAACTATGAGAGAAACATGAGTCTAATTTTGTGTGCCTTCTTAACCAGTCATGATCTAGGTTGAGTTTGAAAATGGATGTCACAGCTTTTTAATTAACGGAGTTATAGCCCTTGGACCGAAAAGTCTTACTTTGTGCATATAAGCCTCTAATGGAGACCAGCTTTCTCAGGAAGTATTGCAGACAAATTATTGAAACTTTGCCCAATGATTAATGGCCCTTACCGCCCTTGATCGTGGTGGGGATTAGTAATGACCATGACATCTTGTTGAACTAATGTTGCACTTTTGGAGTTTGGAATTGCCAACTTGTGTGGTTCCTATGAGGGAAAGGTTTTATTGGGGAAAGGTTCCCGTGGGTGTAGTCATGGAATCCAAAAAGGGGAGCGAGCTGTGTGTGGGCTAAAGGTTTGGTATGCAAACTTTGTTCAAAGGTTCAAAGGTTTTTTATTTGTCATTTCCTTATTACTGAGTACAAGAGAAACAAAATTGTGTACTCCTAGGTTAAAAGCAGTGCAAAAATCAGGTCATAAAAGTATCAAATATAAAAATCCTAAATAATAATAATAATAAAATAGATAAAACAATGGCGGCAACGTTGAGCAAAAGTGCAGTAAGTGTGCAGAGCAGTCACAGGTTTTTGGCAGCGAGTTAGGTCAGTTCACAGTTTGTTCAGTGTGCACGTGTGCAGGTGTTCAGTTTCAGTGTTCAGTGCTCTCACAGCCTGGGGGAAAAAGCTGTTTAGGAATCTGCTGGTCTTACAGCGGATACTTCTAAGTCTTTTTTCCAGATGGCAGCAGGGAGAACAGGCTGTGAGAAGGATGGTGAGTGTCCCTGAGGATGGCCGCCGCCCTGCAGATGCAGCGCTTTTTATACATGTCCAGCAGCGATGGGAGGGGGGCACCTTGTGCACGGTTTGAAAGTAATTAGAAGATAACTGTGACTCAGTTTTGCATTTGTTTCTTTTTTCGCTCCCATGGCCAAGTGTTCATTTTCATTCCTAGCAATTAAAGTGTGCTTTTGTGATGTATTAAACGTGGAAGCCGGACTGGCATCCTCAGAGACCATGAGTTGCCAAAGCTCTTCAAGAATACCTTTCCCCTGTCCTTCCTCCCCATCCATTCTTCTTTTGTCCCTGATTCCTTCCTCAAGATTTTTCTTTTTCTCTCCCTCTCCAACATCATCACTCTCTCTTTTTTCTAAACTGGCACCTTTTTGCCAGTTATTTTCACTGTAATTTTACAATCAGTTCATAACAGAGGTTCCCTGTGTGCTGACTGTAAACCACAGTTAAATGCACGCAGGACTCTACTAACAGTTAAAATAACAAGGAGACAATGCATTAATTTAACTGTTAAATTCAGTCAATTTATGGCAGAGTATCCTTCAGTGTAATTGACCGTAGTTCTGGGAGATGGACTGAATGGAAAGGGTAGAATGATATTTGGGGAGTAAGAAAGTCTTGATTCATCAGCATTAGGGCTCAAATTCAGATTTCAATTTGGAAACCTAGTACTCGCCTGAAAAACGATCTTCCATATGCCGATACCAAGGCTCTATCATGCCGCATGTTTTCATAGATCAAATAAAAACAGGGAAGATTCCCCATACTGGCTAACTTTGTTAGAAGATGTCATAGCAGTCAACAGGTAAGATGCCCCTTCAAGCAATTTTCATTTTTGTGCTGTAACATTGAGAATAGTGACTTTTCCAATCTATTTCTCATTATAATGTATAGTTTTGTACCTTTCTCACTGTATGTGTTACAACCCTTGTGAGAATGTCCTCTATGTCTTCTCCCCAGTGGCAGACCCAAAAAAATTTAAATGGGGTGGCAAAGGGGGCCCTAGCAGTCTTGGTAGGGTGGCATCATAAAACAATGGAAGTACCCATAGTTAAATGCAATGTTACATGTATATACAAATAGTTTCAACAAAAGATCCAATAAAATATTTTCAAAAATTTATTGTTAAATTATGTCCCATACACTCTGTATACTCTCATAATAATGCACAACAGGAAAAACAGACCAGTGTCCAGACAAAAAATGATATGGATCTAACTTGCCCAGATTTTGAGATCCTTAAAAACTAAAACACACTGTGAAATTTTTTTTTGCAAGAATTTGAGTGCAAATCCTGCCTTTTCTGATAACAGAGATTATCCTGATAACTGTTCATTTGATTTTTTTTATGGTGCTAAGGGAGGTGCCTCTGTCATTTTCATAGATAGATTTCATGTTCATAAACTTGTTTTTCTACTTTGTATCCAAATTCTTTTTATGTAATTATTGAACACAAGTTTGCAAGTGTTATCCACACTATGAACATTTATTCTGAAGCTTAAAAATATTGAACAATCGATAGAACTGCACAATTTAGAAGAAACTTAATCACATGGTGGAATGTTGTATTATTAGCAAATGTTACAATCATTATACAGTAATTTATTAGATAGGTAGATAGCTAGCTAGTTTGCCTAACTAGTGTTCTAGCTCCGGTCTGATGCCAGCCACACAATTAACGGCTGCACAAATCAGACTTGGAAATGCCTTGTTTGGTTTCTAAGTAGCCAACATCCCAGCAAAAGAACTTATAATCCCCCCCCCCTTTCAGTGCGATTTGTTTATCTTCTGCCTCACGTAGTCTGCAAAGAGCATGCGTACGACCCATATCTCGCTTAAGCCAAACTGGTCTATTGGGGTTGTATTTTAGGACCTGATTAAGACCAGCTGATTTTTTAATGTCCTGATACATAAAACCATTGAACTGAAGGAGGGTGTTCTTTCTTTTTCTCATGACTGTATATATACCCCCTCTTTTGAGTTGCAAGAGGCTGGATTTTAATTTGCTACATGTGCTGAGAACCCAGTCTGTATTTAATAGAATAACTTTGTCTTTTAAAAGTAAAACGTAACCTTTAATGACAGTAATTTACAGAAGCTTTCTTCCTTATTCAGTTTATAGGAACTAGATCCCAAACCTTTCTCACAGTCTCTAGGATTAGGACCACATTCCTATTAATCCTGACCTAGTCCATTCCTCAGTTCAGTTTATTAGGAACAAGCTCCCAATCCTTCTATGGTCATCAGGATTGGAACCGTGTCCCTCCCTCTCTTCTCCTTCCTGCCTCTGGACAATTCGGCTCTGGAGAAGCATGCATTTCATCTGACAGTCATCCTGGAAAGCCACAGGCCAGAGATTGGCAATGCCTACATGGCTTTGCCCACAACATTTTAATGGAACTATGCTATCTTCTTCTGGGCACAGTCCCACTGTTACCGTATTACAATCAATAAACCCTACTATTCGATTGTACTTTGCCATAGTACTTGATAACTGGTTTGGATCATACAGAACGTGCCTAATTTCAATCCAAATATGTTTTAACCCATTTAAACCGGGACAGCATGTGCACATTTTAACCTTTAAAACCGGGGACGCTGTTACGCATTTCTACCCTTCAGGCCGGGAAAGCGGATACGTCATTTTGTAGTTTTCATTACTTTTACGACCATTTCCGGGCTCATAGCTGTTCTTTTACTGGCACTTTATACTAGGGCAGATGCCATAGTAACACTTCAAGACACTTTATTTTTTATATTTTAATGTTTATTTTTATTTTATTTGAACGGACACTTTATCATGCCTGCCACCCAGTAGCGGAGCTACAGGGGGGGCAAAGACACGTCCCTTTTAGCCCTGGCTAGATCTCAATCATTTTCCTTTATTGACGTCTTTTCCAATTATCGTAATTGGCAACTGAAGACACGGTTTCTCACCGTATGCGATCTAACAGCGATGAAATCATGGGCTAAATTCAGTGCAGAAAAAAAATTTTACTTATTAATTGGCCAATGCTTTATGCGTGATTGAACTGGTCCACGCCCAATGAAACGCGGACTTTCACTCTCGGTATTTCGTGGGTTGATTTAAAAAAAAAAAAAAAAAAACAGTGGCACTCGACAGTTAAATAGCCTAGGTTATAACAAGCCTGCGGCTCAAGCCAATTGCGTGAGAGTCGACAGGTAGGCTATGCAATTTTGAATAACGTAAATTTAAATACAGCAAATACGCGTCCAGAGGAATGATTGTCGTCTTACCTAATCGGGGAGAACAAGCAGCACCTGTTAAGTGCGGAACGCTCTCGGAGTGAACCTTTTGTTAATCATGAAGATGACTGAGAACAGGTCAGGATTTATAATTGTTTAAACGGCTGTTTTGTGCAACCCAATTCTCTGTTCCGCCACTGTGCTGAATTTAACTCGCGATTTAATCGCTGTTAGATCGCATGTGGAGAGAAACCGTGTCTTCAGTTGCCAATTACAATAATTGGAAAAGACGTCAATAAAGGAAAATGATTGAGATCTAGCCAGGACTAAAAGGGACGTGTCTTCGCCCCCCCTGTAGCTCCGCCACTGCTGCCACCTGTTCCAGAGAAAGAAAAAATGTTTGTTATTCTCTAGTGCAGAGCTTATACTTTTATTTATTAGGCCGCTTTATTCCATTTGAGCTGTGCATGTTATGTAGATAGAGATTTGTTATTTATTTTATTGATTTTATTATATTTTATAGTTTGTTATAGTTTGTTCAGTGTTTTAAATATTGTGATGAAGATATGCACAAAAAAAAAAACATAGTTCTTATGAAAGCCACAGGTGTAATCTCTCAAATACTTTTTGAATTTTGTTTCTATTTGCTACAGAGGCTGAGATATCAGATTTTTACTAGACGTTTTCCAGAAAACCTCAGGTTTTAGGGGTTCTTTTCAAAATCGCCCATAGGTTTTCATAGGCGTTTTTTGAATAGGCCTCAGGCCTAAATGGATTAATCATTAGAAAAAAACTTTAGACATAATCTGTGTGTGTGTGTTGGGGGGCGGGGATCAATTTCCCCGACTTTTAAGGCCACCGATACCCCATTTAAAACCCCGTAGAAATTAAATCTACATTAACCGACCACTAAAAATCTATCTACTAGGCAAGGAAACTCTGAAAAATAAGTACAAACTGGAGCATTATTTTTTTTGATTGTGAATATGCGGACAAAAGACATATAGAGAGGATTTGATACGCACTTGGCCTGTTCTCTGAGACACAAAGCTAAACCTAAAATAGCTCAATTTTTTGTACAAAGTACAAAGAAATCTGGAATTCCATATCTTGTGAGGACAATTGGTCCCCACAAAGGTATGTAAACATGGCACACAAGCATACACACACACACACACACACAGACGCTCTCCCCAAATAAATATCCACACAAAGGCATCAGAATGCTAACAATTTATTATTAAAGCTGGGCTGATTTCTATCATAAATGCATTTGCATCAACTAAAAATCAATTCAGAGCAGTGTTTTAGAGGTAAAAGATTAACGGCACTGTTTGAAAGAGGAAGGCTAAGCTGAGCACAAGCACAGCTGTAGGAATCAGGGAGCAGAGCAGCCACTCAGGAGTTAGAGAAGGGAAATCTACTTCTTGCTGGGTCTTGCAGATGGCTTCAAAGTGATCTCTTTGATCTTGGCACCATCCGCAAAAAAAACAAGTGGCTGTAGATCATTTTTTGAAAGCGGTTTGGAAACTGCAGCTTGTCGCCATTGGACAGGTAAATGTCGAAAGTGTCAGCGTTGAAGTGAATGGCCACCTGGGAGACATAAAAAGAGATTAAAAGAAAAGTTAGGAAAAAAATGGAAGCAGGACTAATAATTTACACAAAGAACACTTTAACTTAAAAAAAAAATCACACAACACAACAACACAATAGCATGTCCACAAGAGGAATGCTCTTGAATTTCAATTCAATTCTTCTACAAGACAGATCGCTGACTACATTTCAAATTGGTATATCATTATTTGTTCTATCACAATCTGCTGTTGTTGGTAATCATTTTCAACAATAGAATAAACACAATACTTGAAACAATGTTCATCAGTACATTGATGTTAATTAGCCTATTGTGGAAAATATAATAACTGTCACTGGAGATTCTCATAATTGCTAAGCTCCATTCTGAACGGTTCAGCCATAATATTACTCAGGAAGTTCAATGGTCAAGATGCAAACTGATGCCCTCCATCTGAGTCAACATGTTTTATCTTTAGGATTATGCAAAGCATTTTATATGTGTAATGTACACCTTCTCTTTTTTTATCTTATGTCACTGTGGTCTTCTTTATATGTATATTTGTATGTGTTATTTGCTTTTTTATATGTATAATGTATTTGGACTGAAATGTCTGAAATAAAATCTATCTATCTATCCATCTATCTATCATGAAGGGCTTATAGACAGATTATAAAATGGTGGCTTATGATTTTTGGGTGAAGTTACTAGTAGTCATGTATTGTGTGAGTACTTTTCATTTAGCACAAGCTGATCCATTTAACACAGGTCAAGAAGATGAGATGAAGGCTTCTGTCAGGGTCTCCAGCTCAGTGCCTCCCTATCTCAGCTCTCACCTCAAATGGCCCTCCTCTGCTGAAGGGGAAGCTTTTGGATCTAATTTCATTTTGCCACTCGCCGTCCACGGAGGAGTTCATGACAATGGTCTCGACGTCCGATAAATAGTTGAAGCGTTGGTCGAGGTGCAATGCAATATTCTTCTTTGAGTCGCCGAAATTGACTGAGAAACTGAAGGACAAAAAAAAATTCCAAAGAGAGGACAACCAATCAAATACAGATAGTTTATAGTATGGTCTTTGTAGATATTTTCAAGGGACAAATGAGAAATCATGGAGGAAGACAGCAAATGATTATGAGAGAGTAACAGGTTCAAAAAAAATCGGACTCACCGGGCCGCATCTTCATTGGCCACACCTCTGACCACCAGTTCCATTCCAGAGGCAAAGTCCATGTTTAATTCCTCCATGATTGCCTTTTTAAAACAAGAAAGAAAACCTTTTTCACATTTAACTTGTGGTTATTTGCTGCATGGAGGCTTGCAAATGCACGCACATTCCATACTCTAGCTCCTTCATTATGTTTTGACATAATATTGAAAATGTAATGCATAGTGTAATGAACTTTGCTACAGTACTTTGCAAAGACTGCACCCAATCTTCGAGCAAACAGCAAGAAACAATTTGATCTGTAACCCATAGACTTGTCACCTTTCTCTTGACTGCATCATCGCATTTTGTATTTAAATGACCACAACACTGGATTTATTCATTCAAATCAATTACGTTATCTTTTACATCACAGACATCATTCTTTAATTTACATTTCTTTTGTGTTAACAGAAATCACTTACGGCTATCTTGAGAGGTCAGTTTCTGGTTCTTCACTGGTGTAGAGCTCAGGTTGTACCTTGGAGTAAAATGTAAGGTGTGATTCACATTTATATCTGCTAGTGGGAAACGGCTCCCTGGGGTTTAACCAATCATGATCGACCATTGAAAGCCCTCAAGCAAACGTACCTGAAAAAACAAATGAGAAACCAAATTCAAAATGTAAAAATGGTCCAAATCTAAGCCTGCTATCCTCCGGTGTTCTATCTTTAACAAAACCGAGAAAAGGTATCATATTAATTTCAATGCATTTGCATTCGGCATCTTTTATTAGCGCTGATGTGACTGAATGATATGCAGCTACGGTGGTGTACAGTTAATTTTTCTGACTTGCGGATTATCATGGCAACATGTCCCACGTAACATATTAATGCTTAATTTCAAAATAAAATAAAAAAACAGCACTTTGTATGTGATGTTGCAATAATTATTATTTCACAGCAACCTTGTATGTTCTGCTGCATAGTTGTTTGGGAAACTTGGGTGAAATATTAGCTATTTTCCTTAACTTTAATGAAGATTGACAATAAAAAGCTACCAAGCTTCTTATTTTAATAATACAATGCCATCAAGAAATGATTATCAAATATCACTTTATGTAACCCCATAAAACGTACAGACCCGTCATCCATGGGTTCGTCAAGTGCAGCTGCTTTATTTAAACGTGTGGAATTTTGGGACTATTTGAAATTCTTGAGACCTCGAGGTTTCTAATGTTACCAAATATGTTCTGCTCAATTACAGGGAAATGTGTAAACAATGGTGCACAAGATCTATATTTTTTATTTGATACAACAAATTGCCCATAAAAACATGGGTTCCTGGGTTTGAGTATTTCACTCAATATAAGTGTGATGTACATAGCTTCGGTAAAGCGCTGCAACCAGCAGATAAACAGAGTATGTCTGTGACATTGTCCTACGATATGGAAAAAATACAGCTTTTTCTAACTTGGAACCCACTTAAGAGGACATTCAAACAAAAATCAGAGTTTAAGGGGTTAAAAAATAATAAAATTTACAGAGAAACCATCTTTAATCTTATCACCATAACTGCAACATCTTTACCAATGCATAGTAAAAACAAAATAAAGGTTGCTCATAGCACAGTAGGCTCATATACATCCCTGTGGCGTATGGGCGATGTAATGAAAATACGGCGATGTAATAAAAATACATAGAGACGATGTATTATTTGCTTATGATGGTGACTCGTGTTCAAAATTTTGAGGAACAACGAAAGCCAAAGCTGAAGTTAAGGTGTGTTCACCTTTCCATGACAAAAATTTGGTTACCTTTTGTGTTGAGTAATAGTTGAGGGCTCACTCGTACTGCTGTATGCTAATACTTGCTTTAATTGCAGTTCATTTCTCAGTACTTTACAATGTAAATTCATTTCAAATGTTCAAATTTCAAATGCACACATTTCTGACACTTTCCGGAATTTCATTACTCTGTAAAGCAGCGTTGCAAAACTAGTCCGTAAAAGGGCCGAGGGGCTGCAGGTGTTCAATCCAAATGAGCACAGGCACACCTGATACAACTAATCAACTGTGCAGGCTGAGATCAGTTGATTTAATTGGTTTTATAAGGTGTGCCTCTGCCTGGTTAGATTGAAAATCTGCGGCCCTTCGCTCTTTTACAGGCCAGTTTGACACCCCTGCTGTAAAGTGAACTCAACCCGCAAAGTCTTGGTCCATTAATTTCTCTAATCTGAGAATTACACTTCCCCAATGGCCTGGCTCTTTTCATATTTGCTTGGAATGAACCATTTTTATTGTTGTTTTTAGCTCAGTTGATCCAACGGACCAAAGGGAGCTTATGGGATCACGCGGCGACATCGGTGTCTGTGTTAACTTTGATCTTCTTCTGTCAAACCACCACAGGGATCAATGAGAAATTTTGTGGGAAAGTACATATGGACGTACAGATTAAATTTAGTTTTAGGCGTCAAAATTCGGCATCAAACATGGCTGCCAGTCGGCCATATTTAAAATTGCACTATATCATGCTGGGGAGCATTTGAAAGCAGCTAGAATGCTGAAACTCTGTACACACATACTTTTAAGGACATAAAAATAAAATGCTTAGCTCTTAATTTACTACACTGCAACTCCCTTGAGCAACACACTTAAGCCCAACAGCCAACTGGTTAACTCTCCAGTATGTAATGCTGGGTACAATGATCTGGTGTCTGGGGCTTGGTATTTCAATGGAGCTGCACTATGAAAAGAGCACTGAGCTGAAAAAAAAAAACTTCAGAAAACATAAAACCATGATGCTGAATTTTGGTTAAATTTTTTGAGGTTTCTTCCCAAAAGAAATTACAACAGGTGTCTTCATTTTCCCAAAGTTGGACTCAAGCATAAAAAATACTGCCGCTTGTAAGCTTACATAACACTAAAGCCTGCAATAAATCAAGTTAGCTACAGTGCCCATGGCACTTTCTCTCTTTTTTTGAGTTTTGTTTTGGATATATTTGCAAGACTGCTCTGAGTGATGGCTGCAAATCAACACTGGTTGCAGCTGCCAGGGTTAAAGTTTGGATCGTGACTTTTGGCACAGCGAAACTTACTTATGACGCAGTTGCATCCCTGCCTTGTTTGCGCTTCACTGAGTGTATTAGACCAGGGCAACATGCATGAAAAATGGCGAATTGGCGGTATCATTGTCCATAGGTGAAGGTGATTTTTGCTGGCTCTTCATATGCAAATAGAAACCAGAGAGAGCAGTGCACGTGGTGTGATTTCAAGCACTTTTAAAACATAAAATCAAGGGTGATCTGAGATTGATGAAACGTGACCGAGCAGTCAAGCGCCTCTTGCAAGATATTTATGCCATTTAAAACATTCTGCTCTACTGCTTGGTAGAGCAAACCAGCTTTTTTCCGTAGAGGTTTTCTTAGTGCGGGCATTAAGGAGTTTGATCATTTGGGAAAATGACCATAGCCGAAGAATATGCACAAAATTCAATTACATTTATTTTGCCTGGCTTGCAAGCAACAAACTGCTCTGTGCAAAAACTAATGCTTATTGGTAGAATAACTGCACAATTTTGTTTTAAGATAGAATTATCGTTGATTCCACAACAAAGTTGTGAAGCTTGAACAAAATTCATGATGTCGAACACATGGGTGACAAACCGATGATAAAATAGACCTCAACAGTTGCTGAGGTCTTCGACCTCCACAAGCTGCCAGATCAGCTTTACACATCCTAGCACAAAGTCTACAAGTGTAAAACTTCACTGGAGGGATGGAGTACCATTCCTCCCAGAGGAACCTTGTTCGGTGTTTTGATGATGGTGACGGAGAGCGTGTGGAATACCTCCAAAATCTCCCAAATTGTTTGAGATCTGGTGACTGTGAAGGTGGTGGCACAGGAATGATTTAAGGATCACACCTTTAGGAGGGCTCAGCTCCTAATGAGAATGTGCCGTGCATTCTGAGTGTAGTGGCTAAGTCCTATACTTAGCCCAACTGGCTGATGACTAGGTTTTTTCCGAATTGTGCCCAAAAAAAGTGTTGTCCAAAACGTTAAGTAGAGTTTAAATAAAAGTATTTATTTTCTCCTTTAAACAAAACAAAAAAATTTATGTAAATAACATTTACATAAAATATAACTAAAAATACATACAGCCCGGTAACGCTTGCGACCACACACTGAGCACAAGTCGGAACAAACCTAGTCAGCAGCCAGTAGGGCTAAGTATAGGAATTAGCCACTAAAATTAGGTCTAAATCTGTGTGCCTCCTAGAATCAGCAACACCTGTGCTTGATTGGACTCTGATTAAGTACTCGGCCCTCAGCCTTTACCATGCACTGAAGTAACCTTGGTGATGGATGTAAATAACAGATATGGCTCTTACACTGTGCCTTACAAAAGTGTTCAAACCTCCTGCAAAATCATTAATTTCACTGGATAACAATAAAATGGCAAGCCAAACAGGAATCATATATCGAGGGGTCACTGCACCACAGTCATAATGTCCATTTTAAAGGTTTTGAGAAAAAATTGACTTTTAGGTTTGCAAGTGTTCAATTAAATCAGGTACAGTATTTTATATCATTTTTATGTGTCACTTTTTTGCTGCATAGTTCAGAGGTATATTGAGCACATACATTTTCACAGGTGTGGTACCGCGACATAATGGCCAAAATTGCCGAAAATTGACGTCACCACTGAGCTCCAACAATTTTAGCATTTGATGTGACATAACGCAATGCTGAAAGGTTGAAGTTAAGTTTGTTTGCAATGTAATACAATACAATTCATTTTTTTTATGTGGGTTCCAGGTCACTCAAAAGTCAAGGAGAATGATAGGATGGACATACTTGCAAAAAGTTCATTGCAGCATTAAGAGGTCTGTGTCAATATACACCTCTGAAGCAGAGACTAAGGTGCTTATCCACAGTGCCAAAATTAAGTTCTGACAACAAATATGGGACAGAGAGGAGAGGGGGAGACACCCGTACAGGATCCAGGATCAATATAACAAAAGCAGAAATAAATAACAGGCAGTAACACATAATGTTTTCAAGGCTGCATGTAAGCCATACAAGATGAAATGATTGTTAACTGAGAGTTAAAAAGAACCCACATAGGTTCTGCCTGGTATGAGGTGCAGAAAAAACTGAAGAGCATGTCAAATTACAATGCAGTGCACATGACAGTAAAAGAGCAGCCATGACTCAGAAATTTCAGGCATCAGGACTGAAAAATATCTCGGTAAACGGGCTTCTGGAAAATTGGACCAACAGATTTATTTGTTTGTTTGTTTCCGAGGGTAGATTAATACCTGCCGCATCGACGCTCCATACTCCAGCACAGTTGGTGGCAGTAATGCACCATTACGTTGGTTTACTAAAAACCCCAAAGAAGAAGACGATTATGATGACGTTTCATTAAGTCATTACTTCAGATATTTGTAATGCTACGCTGGCATCAAATGAATTCAGTAAGGGTTTAGCTACGATCATGTATTAATCTTTACCATGCACAAGAGTTAGCGCACAAACTACTTTCATCCCATGTTTTTGGTTTATTTCATAGGTTGATAGGCCTACCAGTACCTTTGCATTTCCTGGACACGTCGATGTTCCACAGGAAGTACTTCGAAGACTCTTGAGTAAAAAGATTCGTGCTGTGCAGTGCGCTGAATTTTTAGCAGCACTCAAAAATGGAGACTCTGTACGGGCTTCCATTTGCTGTATTGGAATGTCCAAACATTAAACTTAAGAAGCCGTCCTGGCTCCACATGCCTTCAGCAATGACGGTTTATGCTCTGGTTATTGTGTCCTACTTTCTTATCACTGGAGGTAAGCCTGCCTTTTACCTGTCAATGAAGCTTGTTAGCTAGCTTGATAGACATCACTTGGTGCACGTTTCAAAGCTGAAGTCTTTAAACTATCTATACTAGCTAGCTAGCCACGTTAGTTGAGAAAAAGAAGGAAACCTACATATCTTAATTTCGCGATCTTACCTTGGGTTGCTGCATAACTGAGTTCTCTTAGCATGCTAGCTAGCTACGTGTCTGTACTGGTCTACGTGTCTTTACTTACTGGAATTATAGGTAGCTTGCTTGGGCGGTGTATATTTAATGTGCTGATTGTGTACAGGCTGCAGTGACTTAACCTACTTTCACACCGGACGCGAAACGAATTTTTCGAATAGCGCGTCTTTGCATTGACTTTGAATGTAATCTGTCGTGCGAAAAATTCGTTTCGCGTCCAGTGTGAAAGCGGCTTAACAGTGCACAGCTTATTGGCAACGCAGCTACCTTTGGTCGTCCTGGTAGTTCGTACTTCTCTGTGAAAATCTGATGGTTGTTCCCTGTGTCATTTTTATCTGTCTTGTAGGGATCATATATGATGTCATAGTTGAGCCACCCAGCGTTGGATCAATGACCGATGAACACGGGCACCAAAGGCCTGTTGCCTTTTTGGCATATAGGTAAGTCAGGCAGTGCATTGGTGATCCTGTACTGCCATCAGTTGTTCAAGGATGAGATCAAATTTGGTTCTAATTTCACTAAGTGATTTGGAATTGGGTTTTATAAATAGTTCTTCAGCGTGTGTGTTTGCTTAGCAAGGCACCCAGTAAAGTGATGTTCTTTTTTTGGTGGCAAGTTAAGTCATACGTATAAATTATTAATATGAATTAATGTTCTGCTGTATTGGGATAAATTATTTGAATTGTTCTTATTTGATGTGCTTGATATGATGGAAATGTCATAGCCACATTTAAAATGCTGAGCTAAAAATTATGAACCTAACTTGGCTTGTCAGAGTTGGCTAACCAGTGCCTCCATCTCATTCTATAATTTATTTTGAGGATCTGCTCACATCTCAAAAGGTCAGTCTGAGGAGGGGGGGGGCGAAATCCCCAAACAATTGCATCAGATGAGCCGTAAAATTACAAACAAACTGGTAAAAGAAACTATATCAAATATAGAACACCGAAGGTGGGACCAGAAAAACCACAAGAAGTATTTTCAAAAGCTGAGGCTGGGGGGGAAGGGAATCAAACTGTAGATAATGATCAGATGTGGTTCTCTCATAGGGTGAATGGGCAGTACATCATGGAGGGTCTGGCTTCCAGCTTCCTCTTTACAATGGGTGGACTGGGTTTTA